>CM034157.1:361214942-363659445 GCA_019776745.2 Taxus chinensis | reverse complement strand
GGATGATTAAACTCTGAAGGGTGTTGCAACATGTCAACTGCAACACAGTATCCTCATGAAGACCCAAGTCTTCATGAAGGTATTGTACTGTAGTTGGCATGTGCCAACATCTGACTGAGTTCACCTCATCTGGATGAACACATCATGGAAAGAAGTTAAATACTTATTAAATTTTCCTTATTAAGGGTTAATTACAGCAGCCCTACTGAACACTAGGTTCATTAACCATTAGGGTTTCAAGTAAAAGCTGCAATTAGAGTTTGTATGCAGATACATCTTCCTCCTAACCATTTCATAAGTTTTGATTTTTAATCCATTAACATTTTAATTTATGTTTCAAATAACAGATTCAACATACTTAACAGTGTTGTTATTTACTCACCAACCCAAGCCTTAGCTTACATAAGTTCAGATAAAGTTCTTTTTATATTAGACTTCAATGGAATGAAGTCTAATCCTTTTAAGTTCTTTTCATTACATTCCTAATTCTATTTAGGAACTCATCAAGAGGAAGCACACCTTCCTCTATCAAAGATAACTTTCAGATTTATTTCCAAGAGGTTTTAAAATAGTCTAATAATCATTGCAGGGAAGTTGCCTTCCCTTTTTCCTTATAAAGGTTTAATGTTCATATAAAACCCCATAGTATTTTACAAGTTATCATCATGGTTTCATTTACTCACATACATTGTTTTAGTAAGGCCATAATGATTTAGTTGAATGTCCAATCACATATGTCAACTTTAATAAGTTGCATTTAATTAAGAGAGTAATACATTTAGTACACTTAACCTTTATTCATTTTAAACCAACCCAAGAGGGTATATTACAGATATATAAAATAAATAGAGATAAGCTTATCATTTCCATTCACAGAATACCCAAAAAGATTACACATCAAGTTCAAACAAATCCACAACTCTTTCATTCATCAAAATGGGATTCATACATTATAAGTTCAAACACTTCAGACATTTCTAGTGTAAAACAACAACAACAAGATCAATTACAAGGAAAACTTCCTTTTCCAACAATTACATTTCAATAATGATCCATATTTCATCATAAAAATATCCAACCTCTTTGATAAACAAAAGTAACATCCTAAAAGATATTTTCTCCTTTCATCACTTACGAAGTCCATCTACAAAATTGCTAGCACGGGTCAGTTCATCGAACTGAGCATGATAAGCACTAAGCATTAAAATGATGTGCTTTTTGCTAACCGTTTCATAAAGAGAACTCTGCTTTTATGAAACAGTTAAAGCTTTACAGAAAGACATACCAAAAAGTAACACCAGTCACAAATGAGAAAGAGAGATAAGGTGATAAACCATATCATCATTAAGAATAGATCAGGATATAAAAAATTCAACTTTAAACTATTGAATACATAAAAAGAATTAAAACTTAATCCAAATAAGTATTATTTCATAAAAATAAAAATTTTTTTCATATACTTCTTTACATGATTCACTTCTTAATTAATCCAATCTAACATGAGAAGATACTATCACTACTATCTCTTAGGAATAGATCTGCATTAGATGGATCAATAGTACATTCATCTCAACATTATTTCACCTAATTCCATCCTAAAATATAAGATGCCAAGTTCAAATCAAACATAGGAATAAGTTAGGATGAATCAATCAACATATTTAGTAAAGAGTTTCTAGTTTAAGAATCATATAACTCAATATTCAAAATTAGAAATCAATCTAAGTTCTAGTTCAACACTAAACAATTTTCAATTAAGGATGGGATCAACTTGGAATGCAACTGGAATCAAAAACACATTCTCCAAACAAGATATGTTATTACCAAATTTTAAGTCAAAATAGAAGAATGGAGAGATTTAACAATCAACTACAACTCCTGCATTCATTCAAATATTTTTCATCAAACAAAAGACTTCACAAATATTTTCAACTAACCACGATAATCCTTCTAATTAACCTCAGCTTTGCTATCTATTCAATCACCACTGGACTTACTTCTACAAGAAAGTCCCAGTGAAGGTTCAATGAAACAGTCCCACTGGACAACTCCCTTATCAAGAATGAATCAGAAAGAGAATCAAAGGAGAGAGAGAGATTGTAAATTCAACGTTCAAAGTAGGATTAGAAAAAGAGCATTCTATAAACAAGAATACCAACAGTCAAGTCCATTCTCTACTGCCTTCTAACGTATTTCCCAAACAGAAGACAATCAGAGATCAAAATGAAAGACTACAGTCCCGAAGAAGGGAATAAACTATGAACCACAAACATCCATTAACTTTCATTGTTCAAAGGGGCAGTAACAATAGCACCAAATCCAGAAGACAACAAGTAAACATTTCCTCAGACATGGTGGAGGAAGGAGAGAATTATCAGAAGAGTAATTCTTAACAGTCCTTCTATACCCAAGTGAAGAAAAGGAAACACGATCAAATACGATAAAGCTAAGCCCCAACAACATTCCCTAAACAAAGATACTTGTGCCTTCTTTGGAGAAAGAACCGAAACAAGTTTGATGGCCTAAGGCCAAGAAAACAAACTAACAATTCAACCACTAATGACCAAGTAACTATTCAAATTCACAAGTAGATAACAACAACTGTAACATAGTGAGCTTAACCAAAGATAACTTCTCCTTCTTCACACTAATTACATCAATTTCAGGAGTTACCCAAGTTCCCAAAAGAATAAACAAAAAAAATAACACTTTTTTAAATTAACCTTTTTCGAGCAAGAATTCCCTTTCAAGGAGATAACACCATAAACCTTCAAATCCTTTATTGGTGAAAAAAAAGAAAGCTTAAACAAGTCTTGACAGAAGAAAGTTCCTTACAAATAAAAAATCAGAACATTGCATCTTACCACAAAACCACTGGAACAATGAGTGAAACAGGAAAGTTAGCACAAACCCAGAGTCACAACCACAGAGTGATAAAAGGAAATTCATACAAAATCACAAGTATTTATCATTCCTTCAAACTTGCAAGAATATGCTAAACCCAAAGTCACAAAATTTATTTCAAAAGATTCATTCCGGTTCAAAAATTAGACAAGTTACTTAACAGTTTATACCCTAAAGTGTTTTCACAGAGGTGATACCAGTTCACAGCTCATCCAATCAGTTAAGCATATTTAGAAATTTCCAAGAAGGATTTAAAACCCAGTTAGATCCCATCAAGTTTAATCAAATAGCTCAGTGACCAAGTACAAAAGCAAGATACAACTTCATCAACAACCCAATTCCCCAAGAGCAAAAGTTAATGCATAACTTAGAAATTTCCAAACAAGGAATTTAAAACCCAGAACCTAAATCTTCCATCATAACAGTGGAATCAAAAATAAAAAAACAGTGAAGTAATGCAAAAATTGAAGAACAACCCATTTATTCCCCAAGAGTAGAGTTATTTTAATGAAAACATTTAAAAAATTCAACTGGGTAGAGCTATCAAGCTTTTCCTTGAAAAATAAACTAACAGAAGAGAAGATCAAAAACTTCAATACCTTCTTCTTTTCCATGAATGTCAACAAAACAAAACTTTCCCATTCCTTCTTCTTATGCATTTTCCACAGAGTCCAAAAATAGGTCCAAGTAATGCAAAAATAACCAGTCATTTCAAACTGGCCAAATTCATGCAAGCTCGAGCTCAAAAATAAACTAAAGAACAAAACAACCATGCAAAACCCCTCATGCATTCTCTTAGGTGGTTTTTCACAAATTCAAAAACATTAAATGCAAAGGACAAATAGTTCCCTCCCTTTTCCATGCCACCACCATCTCCATTTTTGGCAAAGACTACCTTAAAATTTACATGCAACTAAATCTAGTAGAGATGTCAACTCAACTCTCCCCAAATTTTCTAATGCCCATGCCAAAGTTGGTGGTAGGGAAGGATAAGGATGCATTAAATATCATTTAATTACCTTGAAACTGATGCCACCGATCACCCAATGTTCATGTGTTCCATAGGCCCCCCTCTAGGTTAGCCTCCTTTTAAGTTAGGTTAACATTAGTTTAGGAAATCAACATAGGTCCTTAGGTAGGTCTTAGTTAGGGTCTTTAACATTTTAATTTCAAGAGACCAAAAAGACATAGGTTAGACTTAGCTCTAGGCTTAAGTTGCTAACATTTTAGTCATAGATACAACAGGTTCCTGGTTGAAGCCAACATTACATACTAGCAAAAGAAGAACCAGTCATGACATCAACATACACATACAAGAGGGTCTGAAGACCTCATAAATTTTCTAGCACAGTCTGAATCCAATGATCAACTGATCTAACAGACTTGGTCATTTTGACCTCAATAATTAAGAATTAAAATAATACCTTGGATCAATGGAATTGATCTAAGGTAATGTTGTTCTGAAATAGGGATAGTTTATAAAAACTGAACCCAATTTTCTCAATCCTAGCAGTGAATTAATTCTGCATAAAGGAGGTGAATTGCCCATTTAAATTAAGAAAAAGTATGACAGAATGTATCTGTTCAGTAGATGAATTATTCCCTACTACAAACATGATTTCCCAAGTCATAAGAGTACACCATCTTAAGACCAAATCACCTGTCAATGTTTGTACCTTCTAAAGTAGAAGTCATCTTAGGTTATCCAAAAATTGTCCCTCTATTTCTATCCAAGAGTGGATAGAGTTAGGTGGCAAACTCATAAACCATCTCATGGCAGAATCCTTAAGTGTAGAAGGAAAAAAATTCAATTTTTGGCTATCAATTCTATAGTTGTATGTTTGACAAATTACCTTAGATTCAAGCAGAAATTGATTTGGATCTTCAGAGGCCATACCCTGAAATGTATGCAATATAATTGGGGAAATGTTTTTCATAGGGGTATCATCTCCATCATCAATAACAATAGGATAAGTAAATGTTCTCTGTGGTACAATGACTTCTGCATTGCATTCCTCAATGCGTAGGTTATGCTCAACTCTTGGTTGTTCATCCTCTAATTTTCCCCAATTAATTTTCTACTATGTTCTTCTTTTAGGTAAAGAGTCTAGTGTAGGAGGGAGGCTACTAACTTGAGATTGATAGCTAAGATTAACTAGATCCTTTGATCTAGATCGTTTTAGATATGAAGGCCCTACTTCAAGAGAATGTTTTGAAGGTTGTGGAGAAGTAAGGGTTGTGTCTTCTTGAAGTGATGAATTGGATGTTTCTTCAAATTGTGCGAATTGATCCCGAGATTGGTCAATTTGTGGTGGAGGACCTTTTGGTATGAATCTACCCTTTGAGTCTCTAGGTCTACTCATATATTTCTTTTACCAGATAGATTCTTATGACAATTGTCAATTGAATTATTCTTATTGACACTATTGTCCCTGAAAATGACGCCAAAAATGATGAGCCTCATTGTTGGTTCACCATTTAATCAATCTAGTTGATGTCATTATAACTAGGGCAGTATCCAAAGGCAATGTGTAATAAGGTCTCTTCGAGAAATTGGCAATTGTTTGGTGATATTCCTTTGTTTTGGGGGGAGTTTTCTAATTCTAAGTTTCTAAAATTGAAATCCAATTATGCTATAGTAAAATTGCACAAACCATTCAAATTGAATGAAACTAGTTAATTTGCAGAATTTAAATACTCACACAACTTGAAGGAAATTGAAATTCTTGAAAATTAAACTCACAAAACTTTTAAAGGAAGGCTCACTGACTGGAATCAAATGGAAGGATTGAAAGTCAAAGAATATGAATTATATGAAATGAAAGTTCTTACAACTTTGATCACATAGAACTACTAAGGGAAAAGAACTTAGCACATTTAACAACTACAAGATGAACGAAACTAAAGCAGATGAATTCATATAAAGAAAGGGATAAACATATATTGGATTAAACAATGAGCATGTAGACACATATATATATGAATTATACATAATTCAACACAAATAAGACGATAGAGAAAATACCAAAAGAGTTCTGAGCCTCAAGGTGAATGGGCACTTGCTCTCCCGTTGATCAGAACGATGGTTGCACACTTAATTCACCAAAGCATTAATCTCTATTGATTTCAAAAGTTGATACAACATAATTACCATATCATATAGTTTTCTATCTAACTTATTACAGTTAATGAGGGCGAATTATATAATCCAACATCTTCAACTAACGCCTATACTATACGAAAAATCTTTATTTAGATGGTAGAAATAGGGATTCCAAATCATCTTCATATTTCAAGATGAAATAATGGAGATGATTAAGGAAATCAATTAATAAAACAAATTACATGATTTATTCTAAAATTGGTGTGTGTAGATATGAACTCGATGTATGCTCTAAGATGGAAAGATTTCGTCCTTTATGATTTGTTGTTACAAACTGGAGATGTCCTGAAGTCCAAGGTCAACTCTACAACATCTCAGAGAACTTCTAAGCGAGCTAAGATACCTAAAAATGAGCTGAGAACACTCGGGAGCGAACCAAGACAGAACAGTCCGAAAAGTGCTAGGTTACTCAGAAGCAAGCTGAGATACTCCGAAACAAGCCGGAACAAAACACTCTGAAGTGAGAAAAGGTACTCCGAAGCAAGCTTCCCTTTTAGAATTTTGTGCCCAAAACTTTAAATCCTGCTCAAAATTTATTCTTTCATTGATTTGTACACAAAACTACGTGCTTTTCGAGGATTTTTAGTTAGAATTTCAGGATAGAAGAGATTTACACACTAATCCAACAAAATGCACAAAACCTCTACTTTAAATTAAGAAAAAGTTATAAAATGTGTTCAAATTCAAACAAGGGGAAAATATAAACAATGGCATTATTTATTCATGTCATTATTTATTCAATTAGTTAGCTCATCAGATGATAATTCTCGGAAGACGTGGGTCTATTTTTTTGAAGAAGTCTGATTGCTTTGCTTCTTTTGTCAAGTTCACGGCCTTGGTGGAGAATCAAACTAGGTGGCAGATCAAAACTTTGAGAACCGATAATGGGGGTGAGTTTACCTCTAAATAGTTCGTAGATTTTTGCAGTAAGGAAGGGATTCCATGCCTGTTGACAACCCCTTATACCCCACAAATGAATGGGGTGGTAGAACGGAAATAGAACCATCACAGAGATGGAAAGATGCATGATTTGCAAGACATCGCACCAAAAGAGACTTGGTCCACAATCAAACCAGAGGTATCAACATTTCGTGTTTTTGGTTCAACTACTTATACTTTGGTTTTTGCAAGCAAGAGTAAGTTAGATTCCAAATATTTTTTTGTTGGTTTTAGTGATCAATCTAAAGCCTATAGATTGATTGGCACTTCCACTAATAAGATCATTATTAGTCGGGATGTTGATATAACAGAACTAGAGTCTTTCTTTGGTTGTAATAAGCAAGGGGACCAACAAAGGGGCAGCGATCAACAAGGAGTCATAACAAAGTTTGGTACTCTTTCGTTGCCTGATCATGAATTTGGTTCTTCTCATACTCCTCCACAGACTCCAGGACAATCTGTACAATCTCCCACTGAGATTTTTGAGTCTCCCGAAAATCAACTTGCGTTGGTTTCTCCTCTGGAACTTCCGCTGGTTTCTCTTCCAGAAGCACCCCACCCAGATACCACATCCTCAGTTGAACAGAGGTGTAAGTGGTTTTACTCCACTATTTAGGATTTGAAGAAGGAATAATTGTCTCCTCTCTTAGATGGAAGGTCTCAACAAACTGGTAAGCAAATTGATTAATCTAAGTGCGCTCAATTCGCTCTTGCTTCTAATATTCTTCATATTCATGAGCCACATAAATACTCTGATGCACGAGGCATACCATAATGTGAAACTACCTTGTAACTAGATTATGATGCCTTGATTAAAAGTAATACCTGGAAGTTGGTGCCATTACCTCCAGGGAAAATCACATTGGCTATAAACGGGCGTATAAAATTAGGTGTAAAGTAGATAGTACTTTGGATAAGTACAAGGCTCAACTCGTTGCGTAAGTATTTTTGCAATAAGAGGGGATAGATTATGAAGAAACATTTTCTCCTACTGCGAAAATGGTCGCTTTTTGGCTTATTCTTTTTTGCATCTCAGTTTGGTTGGAAAGTATATCAGATGGATGTCATAAGTGTTTTCCTGATGGGGATTTGGAGGAAGAAGTGTATATGACACATCTTGAGGGTTTTCGGGCTTGTGGTCGTGAGCATTTGGTATACAGATTGATTAAGTCCTTGTATGGACTTAAGCAGGATCCTTGAGTATGGTATATCAAAATAGATAAACATCCCAAAGATTCAGGTTTCACACGGAGTCATTCTGATCTGAATCTCTATGTCAAAAGCAATGATGGTGACATTGTGATTCTTATTGTGTATGTTGATGGCTTTTCCATCACAGGGGATGGAAATGTTGCGATTCATAAGGTAAAATCTAATTTATGTGTTGCTTTTGACATGATTGATTTAGGCCTCCTTCACTATTGTCTTGGTGTAGAATTTTGGCAACATGATCATTTGATTTTCATTTCTCAAATTAAGTATGCCACGAACCAGCTACAAAAATTTTACATGTATGATTGTAAGTAATTCTTCTTCTACACCTATAGAGGTCACGTTGAAACTCTCAGCTCATGATGATTCACCACCGATCGATGAATCATTATATAGATAGTTGGTGGGTAGTTTGATCTAACAACTACACAACTAGATATGTGTTTTGCTGTCAGTTATCTCTCTAGGTTTTTATCTAAACCAAAACTCATTCACTAGGGAGCAACAAAATGACTTCTACGATATATCAAAGGATCTCTCGACTTTGACATTCTATATCAGAGTTGCAGATTTCAGATTGATTGGTTATATCAACTTTGATTGGGGAGGATCTGCAGATACTCAACGATCTACCACATGATATATCTTCTCTTTTGGTTCAGGAGTTGCTTCTTGGCAAAATAAACTTCAGCCTATTGTTGCCATCTCTTCTAATATAGTGGAATACAAGGTTGTTGTTAGTGCCAATTGCGAAGCAATATGACTTCGTTGGATTCTGACTGATTTTCAGTTTGCCCCGACTGCTGCTACACCTCTTTCACTCTTTTGTGATAATCAAGGTGTTCTAAAGATGGTGAAAAATCCTTTCTATCATGCCCGCACTAAACATATTGAGATTCATTATCATTATATTTGCCCGTTGGTTGATTCAGGGGAGAACTCTCTTAATTTTTGTCCTTCTGCGGATCAGCCTGCCGATGTAATGACTAAACCTCTTGGTCCTTTGTTGTTTGTCAAGTTTAGAGATAAATTTGGTGTTGTTTCAAGGTTAGTCATTAAGGGGGGGTGTTGAATATAGAGAATGAACCGTACGGTTCTAGACAATTGAGGAGGTTGTAACCAACAACCAAATGTAACCACTTCTATAATAAATTCACCCTGCCTGAGTCATTTGATGCAGTGCAGTTTTTGGCTTCTCATATTTCTCTTTGTTTCTCCTTTTGCTAACAGACTTGACATTCATATTGATGTAATTATGCGGGGGTCCATTTGTGTGCTACTGCTCTTGCCCTTAGACCAAAACCCACAAAGGATGCTTTGCAGTAGGAACAGCATTATAATTCACAAAGGGTTAATCATCAAATCCCAAATAAACATCAGATTTTACTACACTCTACCTCAAGAAAGAAAGCATTTCAATATATCATCATGGGAGAGTGTCCATACAAAAAAGTGCAAATTTCTAGTTGTATCTGTCAGTTTCATCTCAATCAGAACTATAATTTATGATTTTCTGTTTATTACTCCATGCAATGAAAGCTCTAAAATAGGCAGTATAACTATATACAATTGATTTCTTTCAAGCACAAATTATTCCTGCAACCACTCATGACAGTGCTCAAATTTATTCCATTTTCAGATGAAATATGCTTTTATATAGTGTCATTTATTAAAATCCACATCCAATTTTTTTATCACAGAGGTGATTCTGAAAAACTCCTTATAATCTTAAATTCTCTAACTAGGCACTGGCAGACAATTTGCCGGTAAGGATGATTTTTGTTTCCAGTTCAAACTTTCTTCTTACAACAATCTATGTAGCACAACATTGGAAACTTATGCATAATCCTGTGTAGTTATTTTCGATAGGCATATTATGACTTATAATTTCTCATCGGATGTGCAACTTCAACCTCAATCAATATAACATAACATAATTTTTTGTAGTCTCCAAATTACATGTAAAAACATAGTGTGGCTGCAATTAGTCTTGTTAACCTTGGAATGTCGGCATTTCCGCTACCACTAAAGGGTTGTAACTTGTACCTATTCCGTACGTTTAAGGTTATGCACATATCTCAATGCCATCATCTTCCTTGTATTTATCAATGTTGTTCGACATCTGCTTTGTCAAACTGATGCCTAACTGACCTTGATAAATATTCTTCTTTTCAAAATACCATGCTAATGCAGTAAACATGGTCATCACGGCAACCGACAAATATGCGACCTCCAACCATAACAGGGGATGAAAATATTTCCCCTGGAAGTTCCAATTTTGCTAATTCGTGACTAAATATGAGCTGCACATTCAGGTCTTGATCTTTACAATTTCCAACTGTATATGAAGAAAACTTGCTAAGACCACTATTCTTTGTTTTGCCTTCAGTCTTAGTATTGTGTACAGACACATTATGTCTGTCTAAACCATTGAAATCAGCAGAAGTTGCAACATTGTACCTTTGGGATGCTTCTACGTCAACCTTCAAAACATGAATGGTTCCTGAGGAACTGCACACACATACCAACCTGGGATAAAAAAAAAAAGTGTTGCATGTAGTTGGAATTTGTAAAGTGAAAAAGGATACGGAGACTTGTAAAATACATCTAATCAATACTTGGTGGGTAAGCAGAAAAGTTAAGAAAGTATACCTATATACTGTCTCCTGTTGATTTTCATGCTGCGAGATCAATTCAATTGTCTCATCAACATATGCTGATGAAGTAATGGGTGCCCCAATGAAATGCTTCCACACACAGTTACCTTGTTTCTGCATCCAAAGAATATGAGGACTTCAGTCAAGCTGGTTTAGAAGAATGAACGACAAAAGCAACACCCAAGCAAATGAATCACTTTAGGGAGGGATGAAATTTAAAACTGTTTATTGTTTTGAAAGAAATATATAGAGCCATGAATATGTAGAATTTGAGATCTCTGCTCTTTCAACACACAAACAGATTCTAACAATTTAATCCACATTTATATTCCAGCATTACAGCTAACCATAGTGGTTCCTGGCTCATGGATGATAAACTAGGAAACATGAAAGAAATTTTTAAGAGTATCATTTGCTCTAGAGCTAGAAAAATGAACTGAACTAATCTGATATGCAGAAAATTAAGTGATGCTTCAAAATTTGTTAAAATCTGTGATCATTACATCATCTGTAAAAAGACAATGGCAAGTCTCGAGTTTAAATAGTAGACTGTTTTGGAGCTTCAAATAAGACAGGTGGATTAGATATTACAATACAATTTTGTCAAAAAATTCAGACAGCAAATACAGGTTAGCAAACGGGCAGATATCTTTTCCTCCAAACAAAAACCGTGAAATCAGGCATCTCACACATTAGCACCAAACAGACTGTAAAAATTCTCATCTTTCCAACCTTATAGGTTGCAACATTTTTTTCTAGATTTATAATTTCACATATTGATGCTGCTAAGCTGAATAGAAAAAACAATTGTGAGAAAATGATAAACTGATCTCTGGTTGAAAATTTAAAATGAGGATTGATATTTCTGTGTTGTCAATGGTTGCATATTGGATAGAGTACAGAAGCTTACCAGATCAAAAGAATAAACAAAACCATCCCTTGAACACACCAGTACCTGTTAGAAGAGTTGAGAATGTCATGGCCATCTCAAAGATACTATTCATGGATAATAACAGAGCCATAATTATCAGTAGACAAGTGCACAGAAAATTTCTACAAAGTCTTTGACGCTGAAAAGGGAAACCAAGTAATTCCAGAGTTCAAATGGCCTGTAGTCAAGTTTACCATTTCTTTCATTATTGTGCCATAAATAGCACATCTCAAAAACATGTCCTACATAAAATAGCAGCATATATGAGGGGATAACATCATGATCCAGGAACAGCACTAGGAAAAAATGATTTATTTCTATTTCTTATTAGACTGAAGCTATATTGATGGTGTATATATTGAAAGCACACTTTGCTACTTTTTGGGTCAATTTTGTTTTGTTTCACAGAATCCCATGGAGAGATCAATGCAGCTGCATTCATTCCCGTCTCTTTCTCAAGAATTCAAGCACAAAAGCAGAGATGTAGAGAAGTGGTTTGTGTTAGAACCCAATCCATGGGTCTGATCAACACTCCTCAAATACACTTAAACCGACAGGTACCCAAACTAGTGTGATCAAAGTTACTTCGAATCAACTTGCACAATAGATTATGACAAAAATCTGCAATTGCTTATTTGTTACAATTAAAACAGTCACCTGCAACATGGGGTGGCCAAGAATACTTTTCAACATAGCAACAAGGTTTGGAAAGTTCAAGAAGGTGAAAGGCCCACAAAAGTTCGGAATTTCAAAAAAGTTCAGAAAGGTTCAAAGCTGTATAACATACAACATTATGCATAATTGCTAAATTGAAGATATAGAATATGAAAATGATCTAGAATATATATTTTAAGGCCCAATGTTTATAGCTTTTCAATTTTTGATACATCAAACAATAATACAATATTTAGAAAGTGGCACTCACTCTCCAGTTTCTATAGTCTACATCCTATAGCGACTAGGTTCTAATATGACAACTTAAAATATATACTTTTGTACATGACCTAAATCTTGACAATTACTATAATTAGTGCCAACATATTTGACCCAATGCATCCACACTACCATTACAATATTCACTATGTCCATCATGCTTTCCAAAGTATGCAGGTTGGAAAACAGTGTACATGACAAAAATGAGGGTTGATGCAATGGCCATTGTGGTGATCCAACATTGGCAGCTTCAGTTCAATAGGTTTGCCACTCTTAAAACCTTATTACCATGCTTGTATGTAATGTCCCCCTTTTCGAACTAATTTATTTTGAAGACTTCTAGCCCATTCCATTTCCCGTGGGCAAGAAGGTGAACAAGGGAAGTGTTTGTTGATGTTTTTAGTCTTTTTTGTGAACATTTACCTTCTTCTTTTGCAGTTCTCTTATGAGGCAGGTTGGTTGGGTTGGAGAGGTGAAAAGGCAAGTTAAAAGATTAAACTTTTAAAGCAATCATCCTTAAGAGGTCAGCCTTGGGAAAGACTCCCTAATTGACCTTTGGCACCACCAAGAAGTTGTATAAGGGGTCGCTTGGACTCATTTTGGGCATGCATCTTATTATAATTTTATACTCACTTGGTTATTGGGCTGATTGCTCAATTCCATTCCACTAGAGGGCGAAAATCCTTTGGTGTGGCACACAAGGAGGATGAAACCCTTCCTTGTTCAAGTTGGAGAACGAAAACTCTCCAATTGGTGGTTCCTAAGAGCTTCAAAGAAGGTGATATTGCTGGTTTGCAGCTAGGGTTTGAAGGAGAAAGAGCTAATGAGGTTTCTACATTCATTTTGCACGCTCTCCTAGGATGGCAACTTGGGTGGAAGAGGAATTCAGTGCTTTCTAGGGCACATTTTAGTATTTTGAGTTGATATTCGTGTTCTTCATATTTTATAAGGCTGGAATCTACATTTTGGTGATTTTTGGAGAGTGTTATCTGTCATCTCCAGCCCTTGGTATTGGCCGCATTTTTGCTTCCCTAAAATTAATTATAGTTGTGATTTATCACTCATTTCTTGTTTATTTTTTACATACATTGGCTGGATAAATATCTTCATGGTTGAATAAAATAGTTGGAAGCATTCTACGTCATTTTCTAGCTTGTTATTGCATGAGAATTAATGCCATTAAGTGCTGTTATAGTTCGCTGCCATAGGAGGGTTTATTCACTAATTTTCAGCTGGTTTGAAGGGTGTTTGATGCCCTAAAGGTGTGATTTTCAGTTTGCTGCTAGGATTTGATAGATGTTGTTCCAAAAGTCGGATTTCTCTCATTTGGGTTTGAATCCAAACCCTTATTTTCAGTTTCATCCCTAGAAAGGGACATTATAGTAATATTAGAGCTTCGATCTTCCCATCCTGGAGGGTTTCATTCAAGAGGAGATAAATGGCAAGCATACATTTTGATGATGCTAGGGTTGAGAGGTTCGCCCTAGGGAAAGAATGACTGGCAAATAGGATGACTTAGTTGATCCAGACCATGCAAAACCACAATGGAGAAGGAAGTTCTTTGGGAATTCATAGTATGAGGCAACCCTTAGGGTCAAGCTTTGGAGTTGCTGCTAGGCCATTTCAGCCAACCTGCCTAGGGAAGAATCCATTCCAGAGATTGACACACGACATTCAGTGGGCCATAACATTACTACCATCTATGAGGAGTACAGGGCTCTTCCGGATGAGATTCATGATACCATGTCACTCATTGAGCTCATAGGGTTGAAGAATGGTAGAGTGGGAATTAGACCGAGATCTTAACCCTGGGCTATACACAAGGAAAATGGGAAACATGTTCCAACCCTTGAGGAAAAGAATCCCCCCATTATTATCAAAGAAGAAGAAAAACACTCGAAGTTATCAGGCATTGAGAGGGAGCAGCCCATGAAGGCCCTACGAGTACCAATCATTCCTCCTAAAGTTGAGCCCTTGACTGATTTTCAAAACAGCAGTGTGAAGGGGCATGTGTTTGATGAAGAACCATGGAACACGAGCCCAAGAAAGAAGGAAAATCAGATTTACAAGATAGTGAAGAAAGGTTGATGGTTGAAGCTCAGCTGCCCAAGGATAAGGATGATGATCAACTCGCTAAGGGTTTCCGAACATTGAGTGATTGTGGTCATTATGATGCAACTATTTTGAATGATTGCTCTCTGAAACACTATAATGGGAGACCAATCAATACCCTAACATAGGCATGGCAATCCATCCTAGCTATTTTTCTCATGGGTGTTGAGTTACACCCAAGATATTATGTGACACTTGAGTATCAGTATTCAATACAACTATCAGGCATATAACCGAGCAAAGTCACTCCGTCCCATGCATAATTGTAGACCTCAGCTACTTGAAGTTCTTCTAAGTAGCTACATTTTTTGGCCTACTAAGATAGGGAATCTCATTATTCGGACCTCTTCCAACATAGTAAGTTGATCATCTTCCATGCTCCAGTCAATGGAAACCGTCCAATTTGTCTATGCTCAAACTAAAATATATCTTTGCCCGAAGCCTCTTCCTCGGAAACTCTTATCCCCTCTGTTAATCTCAACTAATTTGGTGATACTTGGTCTTCAGCATAATATTTGCATACAAACTGGCGGCATGCAACCTTAGCATGATTCACATTCCCTTGCTTATGATTTTTTTAGGAATTTATTAGTTCTCAGTTGACCTTATCTATATCCTCCAACTGATCTCCCTTGGTTGGGGTTATCATATTGGATGCTACTGTGCACTCCCACTACCTCAAAATATGGGAGCATGTTATTGAAGTTATTATGTAAACATTAACTAATTAAATATTAGTTAGGTGTCATCCTTGGAGATCTTGTTGAAGAGTAGAGGATTGTAGCGGATTACTAAGGGAATTGAAGTAGCTTCCTTCTATCCTATGAATAAGAAGAATGCTTATAATAATAGAAAAGATTGCCAGTGTAGATCGTATGCTGACTCACATTGTACCTGAACTTCATTTTCATATAAAGATGAGTTGAAGAAGTTATTTCGTAAAATTGACGAGTTGAGCAGTTTACAGGCATGACATTCGGGCAAGCTAACTACATTTGATGCAGTTGGTACGTACTGAGAGGATTATCTATAGCTTGTGTGGAGGATTTTTCGTTTTAGTTGGAGTGCAATACCGGAGTATAATAAGAAGCATGGCTGGGATCATCATTCGAGAGCTTGGGGCTGCCTTCCATGTATTTTTGACACATTGATTCACTAAAGAAGGAAAACCCCATCATTAGAGAGGAAGGTAAGACATGGGTTATTTCAGGGTTGTGCTCCTTGTTAGTTGCAGGAACAAGTGAATCACACTTTATTGAGTTGTGCTTGGTTCAAGCCTTGTGAGCAAGTTCATGTGACCAAAGGGAAAGATGAACGACAAAATGTGAACATAAACCATTTTCAAGGATGTGCAATGTAAGGGAATACCAAAGAGTCAATGATAATGTGAAACAAGTGAATAAGTTTCTTATGATAAGTGACTAGACAAGTGTGTAGAACATAAGATTACTAGGCAAGGAACATGTAGAAGCGCGATACCCCTACCTTGGCAAGTTGTCTATCGAAGAGGATGAACGATCTAGCTAAAGGATGTCGAAAATTGTAATGATAAGAATAATTATTTTCGCATTCACATACTTCATACTTCATCAACTCATTTTCCCATGTCATTTCAAAATATCCTCGTCTTTCGCCCCTTTCATCACTTCGTCATCGTTGTCATGATTTTAATTGTGTCGTCGCATTCCTGTTGTCACCATTCCTCATTTTGCATACCCTGCCTACCTCGTGTATCCCATCTCTCCCTCGCAAATTAATACTTGCTAATTAGATTAATGATCATAATATAATTATTTAAAATTAATTATTTTAATGATTTTGATTTAATTAATGTTATTGATTAACTTTATAAAATTAAATTAACGTTATTAATTTTGCGTGATTAATTAACGTTATTTAATTATTAATTTTATTAATTAAATTCATCATTTAATTTTAAATTAATGACGCTAATTTTATTAATAATGTTAATTAATTGTTTTAATTAATTAAATCAATAAATGACGGAGAGTGAAGTGGGAGTTCACTCCCACTTCATTATCCGTCACTTATTGAACGGATAAGGATTAAAACTTCTCCACATAAACCCATGCGGGAAATTTCTCCCAACTCTCCACAGGAAAGTTTGCCAAAAACCAAATTTGGCAAATGGCAAAATTCAACCCGCTTCCCCGCTTTCCACTTCCTGCCCCTCCCTCTTCCATGTTAACTCTCCCACTCCCCGTAATTGATTTTTTCTTCCATTCTTCACGTGTTGAAGAAGCGCTTATTCACGGCATAGCTTGACAATTTCAACTCATGGCGAACAATCACATCAAAAATACCAGGTAAATAGGGAAGAATCCAAATGAATAAAGTGATTGTTGGCACACTGAATGGATAACCATGCAGAGGGAAACAGAAAATAATGATTGCATTAAAGCTTTGTGCATATGAACAATTTTTCAATCCCGAGTAGAGGAGAGCATGGGCGGTGATAGGAAAATACAGTAAACATTTCAACGTGTACAAGTTCTACGAAGAATGTTGTATTTTATTTCCCTATAATTTCAAGAACTCTGAGAAGCCAGGCTCACCAGCATCCTCGTGGAACACGGACATCATTACCATTGGGGCTTATACTTTCTCCAATAAGAGAATTGTTGAGTCAAAATGTGTTTGACAAGGGAAATGAAGACATGTAGAATGCAAGGGAGATAGCTGTGAAAATCATAAAGGTCGGTGAGATTGTAGAAAAATACTTGCAAACCATCAGCACACACCTGCATAGAGGAGCAAAGAAACTCAGTTCGCATGCAATGATATAGAAACCAGAGCGCTTGGATAAATGTGCGAAGATGGTTAAAGCGTGGAAATCAAGAAGAAATAACATGGGGACTGCGCGGGAGGAAGAATAAAACAGTGCAGCAAAAGAAGATCTTGGAGACTCAACCGCCTCCCAGCCCGCGTAGAGGAGCAGAAAGAAGCCAAGGAGAGAACGTGGACAACCAAGGAGAAAATGTCTGGAAATATTTAAAACACATGCGTGGAAAGAAGAATTAAGCCTGCGTACAAAGATTTTGGAGACAGTGAACACGTGGATAGAGGAAAAGGAGAACACTAGAAGTGATAGTACTGACAAGTCAAAACTTGAGGAAAATAACTCCCGTACACAACAGCAAAGTTTTTGCTATCACTCAGGAATGAGCTTTCTGGCATATGCAGAGCTTGTTTTCCAGCAGATAAACATGCCGAGTTTGTGAATGAGTACAAACGGAATTTTGAATGTGATTTTCACCCTGGCTGTACATCAACATTTCCATCAACACTTTTTGGTTTGACTAGATGCTTGAAAAATTGAATGGATGTTCTACAGGAAATATTAGAGATAGAATAGCCATTGTCTTGAAACTGAAGGAGGAAAGCAGGGCTCTATGTCAAGGCTGTCAGAATGCAGACCCAAATGCATGGAGAAAGAAAGTTGTAAGCAGCCAAATCAGACATGTGCAAGTGAGGTGAGGACGTGGACAGCCAAGAGGTGGCCTGACATTGGTATCAAAGCACAGGCTGTAGCACTTACTTTCATCCTCCATTTTTCCTCCCGCTGCAAATTCTGATCTTCACTCTAAAGGCCATGGCTCTTTCATCTTCCAGCTGTATGACCTGCATAATTTTGTTGAATTGAGCATAATTGTTGTTATTTGCTAGGCGGGTAGTTCTCTGCTGACTTTGGAGTTTCCATTGAATAATATTCATTTAATGATAGTTGCAAGTTGTTCCAGAGCTGTGCCACTCTGATATCAGATCTGCAGTCAATGCTCATTTACTCATTGTTGGAGCAGACCATTCACTTTGCAGTCCAAGCTGCACACATGGAATTTGAAGCGTCGTATGTTGCAAGGCTTCACATGTGCTGTTGAAAGAAGTGGTGATGCTAGTGGTTCTTGGCTGTCATCCTCCACCTCTGACTCAGCTGGATCTACATGATCCAAACAGAATTTTTACAAGCATTGGAGTCAAAGAGGCTCGGGATTATAGAGGTTGTCTGACAGAATTCCTAATGTTACAGTCTTATTTGAAAGGTCTAAAAGGTGCCGAGCTCCTCCATTCCTACCATTCGCAGAGCAGCTCGCTGAGAACTTTCGGCCACCATAGACCCCATTCCCATTATCAATGCTTTTGAGCTCAGAAAATTGCAGGCCTGCAGCAATCTCTGGCACTGCGAGCTGTCAATGAAACCCTATGTTTTTCTATGGTGGATGTGTCATTCCAAGAGATAAGTTTTAGTTAAACTTTATATTCTCTTATGTTGTGGAGCCTGTTTTTTTATGTGTGGAAGTGTTGAAGACTGTACACTAAAAGTATTGTACAATTTTCACAGTTGCCTCAAAAAACGTGCCCGATATCTCAGAAAATGTGCTCTTCTCATATGGGCGTGATGTTTGACTCATAGGTTTGAGGGACGGTTTTGGCCCATGGTTTTGGTACCCACAGTATTGTAAAACTACTTAAGCAGTTGCCTATTTATGTGGTTTTGTGCATATGGTAGGGCAGATGTAACATTGTAGATGTGTGTGAATTCGGGTGTGAATTCAGGAGAGTTTGTTGAGCATAGCTCCAAACAGATTTGGGTACTTGTTAGCATATGGATTTGCACGCATGCAAATGACATGCAACAATGTGGGAACGAAGTCCTTCCTCAATGAAGGTGAGGCTGCCTTTATTGAAAACCAAAACTGTATTTACATCTGTACATTCAAAATTGTATGTGGGGGGTGTTTTGGAACATCAATGGAAAGAAAAGTGAATGAAGGAGATGGAATGGAATGAAGGAAAGGAGTGGAATGGAATGAACTGAAAGAACATGCAAGAGTTAGGTAAAAATAGAAGCCTAATATTGCATGAAGAAGAAAGATGAATAACCAACACAAATAAAACAGAGTTTGAGTTAGCCAAACAAGAATGTGTAAAAGGGAACACACATGAGCAAGTAGATAATCAGAGCTTGATCACTGTGAACTGGAACAACTGATTAATAATGTTGACAATAAGATCAAAGATAATATTTGCATGCAAGATTCAAACACCTAACATCTAATGAACATAAGAACATCAAATGTTACAAGAGATAATGAATGAGACACAAAGTTCATATTTCATTAACTCCAAAATGTTTTTCACAAAAGAACACAAAGTTTCTTCTTGAAACAAAGCTTGCACAAAAGTATTTTCTTCTCCTCTCTCAAAGTCACCCTTTACAAATGAGCCCTTCACTTCCTTTTATAACCCAAAAGTTGGTTACAAAGTAGTTAGGGTTTTACATGATCATTAAATAAGGCACTTAAGTGACCTTTGACTTTTTCAACAACTTTATTAAAGACAACCCAAAAATAGAAATTACTTGAAATAACCATTGTTTCCCAAATAACAACACCTTTTAAAATATACAATAATAACCAATGCCTTATCCATTGAAATGGGGTCCGCCTATCTCAAGTGTATGAGAAATGGACTCTCCCACTTCGTTAGATACCAAGAAAATCAACTCCCTGCACCGCCGGTGAAATTAGGATCTGCTACTTTTGCCAATTGAAAGGATCTAAACCTTCCCAAAGTTTCAAACATCTTTTCCGCTTCTGGAGGTTCACTTGGCCGAAGAATAGCCTCACAAAATACCTGCAATTCAAGAATTCTACTTGGCATATCATTTAAATTAACAATTTTGGATTGAGCATTCTCAAATAAGTTCTTCAATTTGATGCACCGATCCGTACATGCATTGACTAGAGCCCTTAACCGTTTGCATTGAAACCCATTGGCCAAGTCGTTGACCTCTGCCGAGTGACTCGGTTTGCCATGAACTTCTCCTGCCGAGCCAATAATGGATCACTTCAACGAGCTCCATGTGTCAACTGTTGAATTGAGTTCCTCGCACCCACATTTTGCATTGAAACTTATTGATCCCGATGTAAGCTCAACGAATTCTTTGAAAGTCGTTCCATGCTCACCCAGTGGCCGAGAAACTCGACACTCAATTCAGTCTCCCGGCGACATGTGTTCTTCCAGCTTTGCATTACGTTGGGCTTTACATATACCTCGCAAACCTTCGCGAAGTTGGGTTGACTTGACATCACCTTAACTTACCACGACCTGTTCTTTGAAACTACGTGTCTTACCTTCAACTTTGCATTGACTCTTGCGTTTGACTTGGCAAAACGTATTTCAGGACCCGAAATCCCGAACTCATCGATCACCCGCACATTCATTCGGTAGGCCGACGTCCTTCGTGGGAAAAAGACTCCAAGTTTCCCTGGCTTGAATGACTCGGATCCACGCAACACGGTTTGGCATCCTACCTCGGCGGACCCGACATCCCAAGATGACCGAGCTTGGGCTTCACTTTGAATTCCTCCCCCCCCCCCTCGAGCCAATTTGTGAGTTGAGCGCGGAACTCTACCACAACTTGCCACCTAGCAACTCGCAAGCTCACCTGAGCTATTGCAACAATTTGGCCTCCATTTGCACGACGAGTTCGGATATCTTGTTGGCCTCGAACTATCAGTGCCGAACCAGTCCTACTGGCATGCTTGGCCAACCTTGCATTGTTTTTCTGATTTATTGCTAATGGCTCGCCTTATCTGCATGACATGAACTGCATGTAGTATCTTCCTGTTTTCATTGATGCATGATCCGGAAGAAGTTTGTCATCTGCTGATTTCTCATTGTTCTCTGAATGAAAATTCATATTGCCATTAAGGTCTTTCATAGATAGGTCTGATGTAGGATTATTTGAACTTTTCTGGCGATGTATAGCCAATTGCTTAAGCTTTTCAAGAACTTGAAGCTCGCGGTCTTCTTTTGACATGTTTGTAACAGGTTGATTCAACAATAATCCTTTTCCAAATGATTCAGGTCCATTGTCATGTAATACAGGTGAACTTTTAGGTTTCATTAACTCGCCAGTGGCTGACTTTTCATCATCTGAATTTATTGTTGTTGCATCTTCTGAGCTTTTCCCAATCGATGAATGACTAGAAGCTGTGCTCTTGCAATTTTCCGTATTCTTTGTAGAGGATTTACAATTTTCTTCCCATGAATCCCCTTTTCTACATGAAATATCCTTACCATTTCGAGACACCACGGTCCAGTCTCCTGAGTTGACTCCCTCCAAACCTATTTCTGCATAATCCAATGATGTTTTAATAGGGTTGGTCTGCCATCCATCTGAAGAACTAGGAAGTATTTTAGAAAACTGTGCTCCGTTCTCTAAAGAGATTGGAAAATCAGTCTCACTACAGCTTTTGTTCACTCTAGAATGAAAAAGAGACATCAACATATCAGTCTGAGCATGGTTTAACTCAAAACAAAAATGCTTATCGGAGTAATAATTTTCTCTGATAGTCTTCTTGAAGACAGACCCTGAAAGAGGCTCGCAATTCTGCCTGATACAAACACGAACCGGTGCAGGAAAATGTGTTTTTTCAGCACTATCCGATGTCCATGCACACGGATTGATGCTTATTTGATCATGAGTTGCTGACTCAAAAATACCATGTAACTTTCTATCACTGTAATTAAAGAGGAACAACGGCATGCCAGGTTCAATGTTCTGCACGTAGGCAAAATGTGGGGCTGGCAGACCGAAAATGAGCTGAGTAACACATTCTCTGAATGTTTTGTGAGAACAGCCAAATATGACACTAGCAAGATCAAACTTATCCAATCTTCTGAAATGTTGTCCTGCTCCTCCTTCCCATGCATGCTGATGACCCCCTTTGCTCTTTATATCATCCACAGTGTTGGCTAGATTTTCTACATAGCATCAAACCTAGGCAGTCATGAGATAAATCTCCCTCATTTAACCGGTGAGGCTCCCGTGTCAGATTTGTCAATAAAAATGTGTTATTATCTATCAGGGGTTTTACTTTAACCACTTAGTTCATGAACCATAACTAAGAAGTTCTGCAACAAGTAAGCAGCTGTTTAAGAAAGGAAAGTTATAGAAGAAGGAAGTAAAGGAAATACAGAGAAGAAATGGGGAAGATGTGCATCCCAATTAGTAGATAGCAGAGCTAATTGCATGCACATAGAAGAAACTTAATAGATATGAACACACATAATTATAAAACAAAGGCAGCTCTAGATCCAGATCTAAAATAACACAAAGTTTATTAAGAGATCTAAGATTTAAAGCAAGAAACACAGTACACCGTGACACAAAGTTCTCCGGAAACCTGCTCCTTTGTATTCCTTTGCTCCAAGTTGCTCTCAGGGTTCAGCACAAAGTCTAGAACACAAGATTGTTGCTTACAAATTATGATCGATCATTAACCCGGAGGTTCTTCTCCTACTTATAGAATGTAGGAGGGAAAGTACAAATGGAAAACTCAAACTGAACTGAAACATAAACAACAAGTAAAGATGACATTTGGCAATCATCCTCAACTATCTTCTCCTTAAGTGACACATGTATCACTTAACTAATAGAATGGTTCCACATGACTTTAAGTAATGGTTGCAAAACCAATAACTTAGAAGTTTTACAATTTCATCCGGGAACATAGAAAATAGAAGAAGAAAGAATAGAAGAAGTCATGCCAGCTGTAACATTTATGTCTTCTTCTTGTTCTGATATCGGATATACTTGTCGAACATGTAATTCAACATCCTTCCATCT
Organism: Taxus chinensis; assembly: GCA_019776745.2. Taxonomy (NCBI): domain Eukaryota; kingdom Viridiplantae; phylum Streptophyta; class Pinopsida; order Cupressales; family Taxaceae; genus Taxus; species Taxus chinensis. The sequence continues at coordinate 363,635,938 of CM034157.1, read as the reverse complement.
GTTTTAGCCACTGCTTCTTTCTCTGTCCTGAATTGCAGCAACCCTTCATTCAACACTTTGATGCACGCTTCCACATCTTCCAAACTCGGCCCAAACCTCGCAATGTCTGCCTGCAGCGCCACCAGTCTACTGATAGAATTCATCGTGAAAGGCTTGGTAGCTTTATCAATTCTCTTTTGTACCATCAGAAGAGAACCTTCCAGGGAATTAGGCACCTTAGTTGAGACGATCCGCACGTATGAAGTAACACCTCCGTCCACTCTTTCCTCAGTGAAAGAAATGACACTGTCTGGTAAATCTGATGTCCTACTCTCAAGTGCCTGCATCCTCTTCAGCAAAACTCTGCAGATTTCCAAACGGAAAGATACTGCAAACTCTAGCTGCTTCCCCTTCTCGACTGATCCGTCTGGTACAATCTGTTCCGCAATCAATACATCTCCCGGCAGCTTGTTGATCTCGGCCAAAATACTCAGGTTACTCTCTGCAACTGTATTCATGCCTTCTATGTTTGCCATCAGTTGCTTTAGTTGATTTGCTGCATCGTTCATAACCTTTAGGCGGGCTGGCACTTCCCCAAGTTGTACAGAAGCTTGACGAATAATCAAATCCTTCCATTCGTCAATAGCCTTTACTTGATTGCTTGCGTCCTCCATTTCCTGCATAAGATGATCACTCACCTGCTCTGAAATGGGCTGAATGGAAGGTTTAGCAACCTTGGCTATGATCTCACATAATTGAGATACTTGCTTCTGCAGCTCTTCTTTCTCCGCCTTTTCACTGTCAAGCCTAAGGAATAAAGCATCCATCAATGTCTGCGTGTCCTGCTTCAATCCTTCAGTGGTGGCTTGACCGAGGGGTACTTTGGTCACTGTCACATCTTCTGCCGTGAGCTCCTCCTCTATCTTTCCTTCTGCCGGAATTGATATCTCAGCAAACTTCTCTCCCGAATCCTTGATGATCAACCTAGAAGTTGCTTTGGCAACTTTAGGCCTTCTGTCTCTTCCGCCCAGATTCTGGAGTAGCTGCAAGTCGTGCTCCTCTAAGTTCATCTCCATTCTCGCTTCTGGAACCAACTGCGAAGCCAACCATTCCGAGAAGTTACTTCTCGGAGAATGAGAAGTCGCTGAGTGTACTACCATCTTCCGCTCTGCATCCTCTCCGTCAGAAAGTGCCACAGTGTTATGGCTGCCATCTTCTGAGTCATCCAAGGACAAAGCCCTTTCGAATTCCGCCATCTGCAGCTTCAACGTATCCTCTGGAACAGGTGCTGAACGAAGTGGCTGAGGGGAGAAGATGAATGTCGCTGGATTCAGTGGAGGCATGGAAGCATCCTGCTGCTGCGGTGCAATAGTTGGTGAAGTATTGGGTACTGGAGAAACCGGAGTTAAAGTCATGGTCGTAGAAGTGATCCTCTCCTTGGATTGAGATCTTCTATGCACTTTCAACTTCTCGACTTTCCTGCTGCTTTCTCCTCCGTGCTTTCGCTTGAGGGAATCTCCTGCGCCGAAGTTTCCCGTGACTTGATTCATCAATGCTTCATCAAGGCAATATCCCTTCGTCAGCAACCAGTTTGAAGTATTCACCAACACAGCTCCCGACCTTTCTTCAATTGTGTTGCAGCCTCCTATGTTATTCTGCAGTATGGCTTTATCTCCTCCCATTTGATGGTAAGTGTCAAGTACCACATTCCCATCATCTTTAAGATCCGCAGGTATCCGCGCTAGTCCAAAGTCGAACACTTGCTTTGCTGATAGCCTGCTGAAATCTCTCTTTCTAACCTCGTACTCACTTTTGCACTTCATCCAGAAATCTTCTAATGAAGGCACATGTGCGTACTCCTGGGAGATTGTCTTCCTGGCTACTCCAAATGGATCGAAGTTCAGCCGTGCAGGGAAGAACTCTTGCTCATACTCGGATAACATTTGCGCTTCCATCCCTCGAGCTCTATGAATGCTAATGCAGCTGTAATATCCCACAGTGATTGGGAAGAAGCCCGTAGACTTGTGCCGCTTTGACTGAAGGTCGTGTAACTCCACAAGTTGCCTGCTCAGCTCCATGGCGATCAATCTATCATTCGGATACCTGGGCATCTTTATTGGTTCTCCAGAAAAGCCCGTAACCCTGAGGTATGTGAAATCTGCAAATTGAATGAATAGACTGCCAATCTTGGACACAGCTTCCCACGCTTCCTTGCTTACCCTGTTGGCCTTCAAGTCTTTGTCTAGCCTGCAGATGAAATCGTAGAAGAAGTCATCGTTGATCACTTTGAAGTCTTTCTCGCATGCAGGTGCAGTAAGCTGCGGGTAGCACTCGAAAATGGGGTCCTTGGAAAGAACACCACATCTATCCAGCTTGGAAAAGACGCCTTGTGAAGCTGCAGCATACACCAAGTATGAAGTCATCTTGAAGCTGAAAGTACGCTTCACGTTCCGGAGTTGCTCACCGATGTTGTTGCTAATAATTTCCGACCAATTGATTATAGAATCAACCTTGTTGATTTCAATGGTCCTGATGAAAGCATACATCCATGTACGGAAAGTGTAGGCATTCGCTTCGCCATTCATCCTGCATAGCAATTTGACGACATCATCTACCTCCTGCACCAAATTGGACCGTGGAAGAGTTCTCGGGAACTTTGAAGGAGATCTAGGCTTCTTCATGTATCGGCTATTCATTATGCTCACGCAATCAGCTCTATGCTTCTCCCATCTACTGTCAGCATCCTGAATGCTAATAGAAGTCACCACCTTTCGCACTGGAATCTTCAAACAATAATTGATGAACTCTGCGTCCAAACGAATTATTGTCTTTCCCGAAGCATCACGCACTGATCTGGATGAAGGATGATAAGATCTAGCACACTCCATCATGAACTCTGGCAATTGGGCTGTACATGGAAAAGCTGCAGCTCGATAATTCCACTGCTTTTGACCGCACGCATGAGTGAAGTCTTTCCCGCTCTGGATCTATCAATCAAATCGGCAAGAGGTTCCGGGCCTAGATCTGTGTCTCCTATGTCTGCAAGTTTGGAAGCAATGCATGACTCCATCGTGCTTTCTTTTTCATCTCCCTTCGCCATGGCTTTGTCTATCTTCGTCTGAATAATTCTTTTTCTTCTTACTTGGCCGGATTTCTTCAAAATTGGTGCAGATCTGGACAATTCTTCAGATTCGGAGGATATATGCAATGTATTGGACATTGATAAAAGCTCCTTTTCCTTTGTAAAGCACCTGTAATGAATTCCTGCAATTTATTCAGACAAAAATGGCCACCGGAGCATGAATAGTGAATTTTAATTGTAAAAATCTGCACTTTTCAAGCCTGCTGCCCCAAAAATTGGTGTTTAATTTGCACATAAAGAGAGCATGAATCCTTTCAACAACACCTGAGCTCCTGTAACACCTGTGCAAACAATTATGCAGACAAAGATCAACCTCCTTCAAAGCATGCGCCAAATCTGGAAGCTTTTAGCCTTGTTGTCACCTTGTCTGAGCAAAATCCTTCTTCTAATGGGGGCGCACTTTTCCACTTGGCTGCAATTCTTTACCTGTGATTTGAATAATTCACCCATATGGCTGCCCATGCTTATATAACCTTCACAATTCTATAATTAATAATTGCCCTAACAATTAAAGGCAATTAATTAATTAAAAATCATGCTTTTCTCTTTTAAAAATAGCATGTTTAAGGACAGCCATCCAATAAATTAAATTAATCCAATTTAATCCTTCACACATCACTTCACTTAAGCTTCACAGTGTGCTTTGACCATAGCCACTGAAAATAGAAATTAATTTAATGTTTTAATGCCTTTAAAAACATTAAATAACTCCCAAATGGGGCGCACTTTTTGAGAGGAAGGGGGCAGCCACTAAATAAATTAAATTTAATGCATTTAATTCCTTTCTTTTATTCCAACTTTGACTTGTTGACTTCCTCCAAGCTTGGGCGCACTTTTTGAGAGAATAGATTAATTAAAATAATCAATTTAAGGCTGCCATTCTCTCACCAAAGGGGGCACACTTTTTTGCACATGTAATTCTATTTTTAAGAATTTTTTCACAATGGGATTCTTTACCCTGCAAGGCAGGCACCAAAATCCCATGATCCACTTAAGTGATTTGACTTTGACAATGGGATTATTTACCCTGCAAGGCAGGCACTAAAATCCCATGATTTCACTTAAGTCACTTTCCTTTTATTTTATCATGGGAATTTTTACCCTGCAAGGCAGGTAATAAATTCCCACCTGCCTGCAGCCTCTATTTTTCCCACTGCAGCTTAAGTGAATTTTATAACACGGGAAAAAGTACCCTGCTAGGCAGGTATAAAATTCCCACCCTGCCTGCGGCTTCTATTTTTCCCATTGCAGCTTAAATCCTTTGTTTTCCAAAAATGCGCCCATCCCCGCAGGGGCTTTTCCGTGCACGACTTCGCTTTTTCCCAGTGATCCAGACCTCCGATGGCGACTTCCTCCGGGCATAATGTGCGTATATGTTTTCCAGCTGCTCCAGGCCAAAAATCGGGCTTACCCGGCAAAGGAATTGTTCTAGAGAAATTTCACAGAAAACGAAACGGGACAACACAAAAACACGAAAAATTGCCAAAAGTTACAAATAAAGCCCAAAACTTATTCCAAGTTAAAACCCTTCTGGTACATAGGAATAATGACATATTCGATCATAACAGAGTTAAAACGGAGCGCAAATAGCCTCATACGGGGCTCAAAATAATTAAATACAAATTTCCCGCAGACAAATCCCGACGACAGAATATAACAACTTTGGGCATCTGGGTATTTGGCGAAAAAGGCTAATATGGCTCTTTGGGATTATCTTGACGCAATACAAGAACTTTCAGGCAATAAAAACACAAAACGACCCATTATTTTAAAAGTACGAAAAAATTTCGGATAGGGTAGTCGCAGATTTCAGGGTGAAATCTGGGTGACACCAGTCGGCTCCGTCTGTGGACATCTTTTTCTCTGTCAGAATGACAAAGGGAAAAGATGAGATCCCAGCATCTCTGGTTTCGTATCTTGTCCTTTGGGCACGGGGTCAGGCAAACAAACACAACACAACACAACAAAAACAAGACAAAACAAGGAAAAATAAACAAAGATTTATTTATGTACATACAGGTTTTACCCTGCTTCTCGTGTCCGGAACAGCTTCAAGTGTTGCCCATTGAAAGGCAACGGCAATTCAACTCCATCCTGATGAGCAAGAATGAAGCTATCTGCTCCGGCGATCCTTTTAATCACAAAAGGCCCTTTCCATAGTGAATCAAACTTTCCATGCATGCCTTTTGTTTCTCTTCTTTTGTCCCATAGAAGGACCCAGTCATTGACTTCAAACTTTCTTTCCCTGGCCTTTTTGTCGAAAATGATTTTCACCTTCCTTTGATGCTCTGTCAACCTATCTGCAACTTGAGTTTGTACTTCCCTCAATTCAGTCAGGTACATAATTCTTTTATCAATAGCATCCGTGAAAGTGGAATCCTCCAGGGCCTTAGAAAGTTGCAGGGCAGGCAGTTCCAAGGTAAGAGGCAGCTCCGTGTCTCTACCGTACAACAGCTGAAATGGGGACATGCCTATCGCCCTTTTTGGTGTGATCCTATCGGCCCATAATGCATCAAACAACTTTTTATGCCAAGTCCTTTGATTTTCCGTTACAAGCTTGCGCACGATAGTTACCAAGTTTTTATTACTAGATTCAGCTTGACCATTCCCTTGTGGATAGTAGTTTGAGGAATGAACCAGCTGGATCCCATAAGTGTAGCAGAATTCCACCAGCTCCTCAGAAGAAAGATTCGGAGCGTTGTCTGCTACAATTTTGCTGGGCACGCCAAACCTGACAATAATATTTTCTTTTATAAAATTGCACACCTCGGCGGAAGTGGCATTCTTCACAGGAATAGCTTCTACCCACTTACTGAAATAATCAGTAGCTGTTAGAATGTAATGGTGACCGGCACTGGAAGCCGGGTTAAGCATACCAATAAAATCCATTCCCCACTGTTGGAAAGGTTCTTCAATCACAATGGGTTTTAGAGGTAATGCAGGCAATTTCACACGCCCAACAAAATGTTGGCATGCTTGACACTTAGCTACCCATTCTGCAGTATCTTGAAAAAGGGTGGGCCAGTAATACCTTGCTCTGAGGATCTTGTGTGCAGTGACTCGGGCTGAGAAATGACCACCGCAAGCCATGTCATGAAACTGTTGTAGTAGCTGATCCTGTTGAGCTTTATCGACGCATCTGAGAAATACGCCATCAATTCCCCTCTTGTACAAACCATTATCCCAAAGAACAAAATCTTTGGATTTCAGTTTGATGGTTCGTTTCTCTTTTCTGGAAAGTTGATCTGGGCATTCTCCATACGTCAGAAAGTAAGCAATGTTACTGTACCACTCCTCTACCAGATCTATAAAAAGTACTGCAGGCAAATCTCCATCTATCTCATCTTGATCTGCTTCTGGCACTGATGTTTTCATCTCCGTCATTAATTCACACAGACCTCTTCCTCGAACCAGCTTTGTTGGTTTAATATCCAGGTCATATTCTTGAACCTTTGTCACCCATGTGCCTCTCAACAATCCTAACTCTTGCTGAGTAAGGATAGATTTAACTGCAGTATCTGGAACCAAAACCACAGTGTGTGAGGAAAGAATATAATACCTGAATGCTTTGCACGCCTTCACCACTGCATATGCGTGCTTTTCCATGGGAGTGTATTTCAACTCATAGGCTTTAAGAGGCGTACTCATGAAAGCAATAGGAGCTTCTGCGTCCTCTTGATTTTTCTGCATCAGTATTGCTGACATGGTGTGTTCAGAGGAATAACAGTAAAGAATAAATTCTTTACTGAAGTCGGGTGAAACCAAGACTGGAGCTTTCGACAGGGCCTCTTTAATTTTCTCGAAAGCTTCCTTCCCTTCGCTGCTCCATTTAAAATCTTGTGTCTTCTTCATCATATTCGAAATATGACGGGTTAGCTCAGCAAAGTCAGGAATGAATCTCCTGAGAAAATTAACTTTTCCAAAGAAAGAGTGAACTCCTTTTTTGGATGTGGGCAAAGGCAATGTCTGAATGGATTTGACACGCTCTGGATCTATCTTTGTTCCTTCTTTGGAAACAATGTGCCCTAGTAGCTTTCCCTTCCGTTACAGCAAAGATGGATTTCTTGGGATTCAAAGAAATACCATGCTTGCGGCACTGTATGAAAACCTCTTCCAAGTTTGAAATGTGTGCACTTCTATCTTTGGAAAAGACTGTCAGATCATCCAGATACACCACTATGCTTATATCTTTGAGATGAGCAAAGGCTAGATCCATAGCTCTTTGAAATGTAGCACCAGCATTAATCAGGCCGAACGACATTTTCTGGTATGCGAAGGTTCCCCAAGGTGTGATGAACGCCGTTTTGTATTGATCTTCCTCGGCCACCTTGACTTGATTGTAGCCTGAGAAGCCATCAAGCATGGAAAACATCTCAGATCCAGTGACCACCTGCAGAGTGTGATCCATGATGGGGATGGGGTAGTTGTCTTTCAGTGAAGCTTGATTAAGGTTACAGAAATCCACGCACAGCCTAATCTTGCCGCTCTTATTTCTTATAGGGACTATGTTGGCCAACCATTCCGAATGATGTATGGGATAGATAATCTTTGCGTCTAACAACTTCTAGATTTCTGCAAAGATGGTTCCCGAAATGGTAGGGTTGTGCCGCCGCAGCTTCTACTTGAAAGGCTTCTGTTCTGGTTTAAGTGGGATGTAGTGTTGAACTTCCGCAGGCTGATATGTTTTTAGATCCTGGTAAAACCAGGCAAAAACATCCATATATTTCTTAAGAAGCTCAGTAAAAGCTTCTCTTTCTGCCTCTGAGCAACACTTACCCAGATTTACTAATTTGGGATCATTGCCAGCTCCCAAATTTAGTAATTGTGTGTCGGAGGAATAACCTTCCCCACTTTCTTCATTTTTCTTAAGCATCTGATCATGCTTATCAAACATTTCCTCAAGAGATACCAAGCCTTTGGGAATTTTATTTCCCTTTAGCTGGATAATCTCCTGACTTCCTGAGACGTCCACATCCATTTCTCCGACAGTAGTCTGCCTAGGAGGTGAATTGCTTCCCTCATAGTAGATTTCTTCAAAGTTGTCCTTCTGTTGGAGAAACGCAGCAATCTGCGTGTCATCATTGAAAACCTGCCATTGCTGGACGTTGTCAGGAACCTTTGGGCGAAAGACCATCTCCACCTTGTAGTCCCCCTGTCTAAAGAATGCAGGAGGCTGATCCGGATTCAACAAGGCTGCAGTTACTGCAAGCGAATCAGCTCTTGAATTTTGTTCTCTCGGAATGTAAGATACCGAGAAAGCTGAAAAATCCAGGATAGCAGAGTAGACCCGATCTCTATAGTGCCGCAGTTTGTCTTTTTTGACTTGGTAGAGGCCTCTTATCTGCTTCACAATCAGCTCAGCATCTCCCTTTGCGTGTAATAATTTGATTCCCATTGTTCTTGCCTGCTCCATGCCTAACAACAACGCTTCATACTCAGCTGTATTGTTAGTATTTTCGAACATCAATTTGAAGGAGTGTGCATGCACCTTCCCTTCAGGAGAGATAAGAACAACGCCTGCGCCGGATCCAAATGAACAGCAGCTGCCATCAAATTCCAGAGTCCAAATCTTGTTATCAATTTGATGTGATTCTTGAATCACCGGTTGAATTTCTTCTTTATCCATTTCTAGATAATAGACTCCGTGATCCGATTCCTGAAACAAGATCTGAGATCTAGGATCCTCAGACTTTGATACTGTGTACTTAGATTTCTTCTCAGGTTCCAGCTTCTGATTTACTCCTTTGATTGGTATGTGCGCACAAGACCAATCCATCTTGACTTCTCCACCCAGCTCTTTGCAGAAATTTCTACTCAACAACATGCCATAAGAGACTGGAATGTCTGCTACAAGGATAGTCATTTTCAGTCTTTTATCTGGAAAAGAAGCAAGTACTGCCTGCGCATCTTTGATTTGCCCCACAAGAGGGACTTGCCTTTCCATTGAATAACATCTTCCGATGGTTTTTGTCAATGTGAGACCCAAGGCATCAGCAACTTTGGCAGGCATTACATTATCAGAAGCTCCAGAATCCAAAATGCAATTGCTCAGTTTGTGTCCGTTGATAAGCAAAGATACATAGAATGGCTCGATCCTTTCTGATGTAGCAGGAGAAGAGGTAGAAGGAGAAGAACTTGCCGCCACATTATTTGTAGGAGGAGTATTCTTTGGATTTGACAAGATACCCCGTGAAGTATTATTTGTTGGGCTGGGACCATTACTTTGCACATATTTGACCAATCTATTCAGCTGATCAGGAAATGCTCTCAAATACTCAGCTTCTGACATTTGGACCTTGTTCCTCTTGATGTGATCAATTATGTCGAAAGCTTGACTTGCTTCAGCAGGATGTGCGTTGGCTCTTTGCTGCGAATTGAAAGAATTTGAATATTTATCCTTAGGTGCTAATGAAGAAGGAAGAGTGCTACCTCTTTTCAAGATAGTAACATCCGGGCCAGGATCTTCTCTTTCTTTGCAGCCGCTTGTGGATGCTTCGGCATTTTGGCGCGTTTGAGATCTTGTAAACACCGCAAAAGTGTGACCATCAGAATCTTCAAAAGATTCATAATAGCCATCGTCAGATTCGTAGTCCAGGTAACCAATATTGGAGTCGCCAGCGGGATCTATAAAGTCTTCATCATCGAATGATTCATCAATGCCGAGATCCTCTTCATTAGTTTCCAAGTTATTCCTTGGAGCAGCTTCTATTGCCAACCGTTGTGGTGCAGCAGCAAGTCTGTTTCGATTTTGATTTTGATTTTGACCATTAAAGGTCCGGGTAGGAGCTATTCTTGAGGGGGTTGCATTCCCTGCTTGAGAGATCTGCTTCTTGATCTGCAGCATGTCATTAGCCAATTTCTGCAACAAAGGATCTGAAGTACTAGAAGAAGCACCATCACCTTTGTGAGATGGTTGTTTGAGTTTTCCAGCCATGATCAAGTCGTCCTCAACCTCCACGGCAGCATTTTGTGCTTCAAGCAGATTTACCGGTCTTGCCCTTCTTAGCTGATATCCAACTTCAGGCAATAGAGCGTTTATAAAAAACGTCTTTTGATTTTCGTCGCTCAATGCGGCAGAAGTGGGGATTTTATACAAAATCCTTTGGAACCTTGCAATAAAGTCCCGCATGTTCTCGTTTGGCTCTTTCTTCAACTGCGTCAGTTGGGTGATCAACGTGCTAGCATCCTCTGCAGGCTTGAATCTTTTCAGAAATTGCTCACGCATAGTCGCCCAGTTGGTTATGGTGCCAGGAGCCAGCCGATAGAACCATTCTCCAGCCAAGTCGTGTAGAGTCTCAATGAAGAGCCTGACTGAGACATCTTCATGCTCTACTGCAAGCACACCACAAGATATGAAGAAGGCCGCCAAATGATCATCCGGGTTTTGCTTTCCATCTCCAAAGAATTTTGAAAAATTCTTTCTGGATCCCTTTGGCAGCTCGTGCATAGGTGGAGCCCAGTTGAGAGGTCCAAAAGCTGCTCCCCATGGAACAGGTACAATCTGGTGCGCCATGTTGACTTGAGCACGTCTCCTCCTTGTGTAGACTTGATAGACTTGATGGATAATTCCAGCCGCCGGATTATGCTGAATACGATCCGGATCTGGATGGGTGTGCACTCTCCTTCCTGGTGAGAGACTAGATTTGCGGCTTCTAACTTGAGGAGGATGATTGAAATTGAATTGCTCCTGCAGTCGGAAGAAATGATCAGTCCTTCCTTGCGCCTTCACGGATCGGGTGAATGGACGTTCAGCCAGGTTGAGATTTGTATGGAAAACACTCTGATCTTCAATAGAAAAGCTTTGATCTGCAAAGATAGTTGTTTCCCCAGCGGAGTCGCCAAAAACTGTTGGCTAGATTTTCTGCATAGCATCAAACCTAGGCAGTCATGAGATAAATCTCCCTCATTTAACCGGTGAGGCTCCCGTGTCAGATTTGTCAATAAAAATGTGTTATTATCTATCAGGGGTTTTACTTTAACCACTTAGTTCATGAACCATAACTAAGAAGTTCTGCAGCAAGTAAGCAGCTGTTTAAGAAAGGAAAGTTATAGAAGAAGGAAGTAAAGGAAATACAGAGAAGAAATGGGGAAGATGTGCATCCCAATTAGTAGATAGCAGAGCTAATTGCATGCACATAGAAGAAACTTAATAGATATGAACACACAGAATTATAAAACAAAGGCAGCTCTAGATCCAGATCTAAAATAACACAAAGTTTATTAAGAGATCTAAGATTAAAAGCAAGAAACACAGTACACCGTGACACAAAGTTCTCCGGAAACCTGCTCCTTTGTATTCCTTTGCTCCAAGTTGCTCTCAGGGGTTCAGCACAAAGTCTAGAACACAAGATTGCTGCTTACAAATTCTGATCGATCATTAACCCGGAGGTTCTTCTCCTACTTATAGAATGTAGGAGGGAAAGTACAAATGGAAAACTCAAACTGAACTGAAACACAAACAACAAGTAAAGATGAGATTTGGCAATCGTCCTCAACTAACTTCTCCTTAAGTGACTCATGTATCACTTAACTAATAGAATGGTTCCACATGACTTCAAGTAATGGTTGCAAAACCAATAACTTAGAAGTTTTACAATTTCATCCGGGAACATAGAAAATAGAAGAAGAAAGAATAGAAGAAGTCATGCCAGCTGTAACATTTATGTCTTCTTCTTGTTCTGATATCGGATATACTTGTCGAACATGTAATTCAGCATCTTTCCATCTGTTTTAGCCACTGCTTCCTTTCTCTGTCCTGAATTGCAGCAACCCTTCATTCAACACTTTGATGCACGCTTCCACATCTTCCAAACTCGGCCCAAACCTCGCAATGTCTGCCTGCAACGTTACCAGTCTACTGATAGAATTCATCGTGAAAGGCTTGGTAGCTTTATCAATTCTCTTTTGTACCATCAGAAGAGAACCTTCCAGGGAATTAGGCACCTTACTAGAAACGATCCGCACGTATGAAGTAACACCTCCGTCCACTCTTTCCTCAGTGAAAGAAATGATATTGTCTGGTAAGTCTGATGTTCTACTCTCAAGTGCCTGCATCCTCTTCAGCAAAACTCTGCAGATTTCCAAACGGAAAGATACTGCAAACTCTAGCTGCTTCCCCTTCTCGACTGATCCGTCTGGTATAATCTGTTCCGCAATCAATACATCTCCCGGCAGCTTGTTGATCTCGGCCAAAATGCTCAGGTTACTCCCTGCAACTGTATTCATGCCTTATATGTTTTCCATCAGTTGCTTTAGTTGATTTGCTGCATCGTTCATAACCTTTAGGCGGGCTGGCACTTCCCCAAGTTGTACAGAAGCTTGACGAATAATCAAATCCTTCCATTCGTCAATAGCCTTTACTTGATTGCTTGCGTCCTCCATTTCCTGCATAAGATGATCACTCACCTGCTCTGAAATGGGCTGAATGGAAGGTTTAGCAACCTTGGCTATGATCTCACATAATTGAGATACTTGCTTCTGCAGCTCTTCTTTCTCCGCCTTTTCACTGTCAAGCCTAAGGAATAAAGCATCTATCAATGTCTGCGTGTCCTGCTTCAATCCTTCAGTGGTGGCTTGACCGAGTGGTACTTTGGTCACTGTCACATCTTCTGCCGTGAGCTCCTCTTCTATCTTTCCTTCTGCCGGAATTGATATCTCAGCAAACTTCTCTCCCGAATTCTCAATGATCAACCTAGAAGTTGCTTTAGCAACTTTAGGCCTTCTGTCTCTTCTGCTCAGATCCTGGAGTAGCTGCAAGTCGTGCTCCTCTAAGTTCATCTCCATTCTCGCTTCTGGAACCAACTGCAAAGCCAACCATTCCGAGAAATTACTTCTCGGAGAGTGAGAAGTCGCTGAGTGCACTACCATCTCCCGCTCTGCATCCTCTCCGTCAGAAAGTGCCACAGTGTTATGGCTGCCATCCTCTGAATCATCCAAGGACAAAGCTCTTTCGAACTCTGCCATCTGCAGCTTCAACATCTCTCTGGAACGGGTGATGAACGAAGTGGCTGAGGGGAAAAGATGAATGTCGCTGGATTCAGTGGAGGCATGGAAGCATCCTACTGCTGCGGTGCAATAGTTGGTGAAGCATTGGGTACTGGAGAAGCCGGAGTCAAAGCTATGGTCGTAGAAGTGATCTTCTCTTTATCTTGAGATCTTCTGTGTACTTTCAACTTCTGGGACCTTCTGCTGCTTTCTCCTTCATGCTTTCGCTTGAGGGAATCTCCTGCGCCGAAGTTGCCCGTGATTTGATTCATCAATGCTTCATCAAGGCAATATCCCTTCGTCAGCAACCAGTTTGAAGTATTCACCAACACAGCTCTCGACCTTTCTTCAATTGTGTTGCAGCCTCCTATGTTATTCTGCAGTATGGCTTTATCTCCTCCCATTTGATGGTAAGTGTCAAGTACCACATTCCCATCATCTTTAAGATCCGCAGGTATCCGCGCTAGTCCAAAGTCGAACACTTGCTTTGCTGATAGCCTGCTGAAATCTCTCTTTCTAACCTCGTACTCACTTTTGCACTTCATCCAGAAATCTTCTAATGAAGGCACATGTGCGTACTGCTGGGAGATTGTCTTCCTGGCTACTCCAAATGGATCGAAGTTCAGCCGTGCAGGGAAGAACTCTTGCTCATACTCGGATAACATTTGCGCTTCCATCCCTCGAGCTCTGTGAATGCTAATGCAGCTGTAATATCCCACAGTGATTGGGAAGAAGCCCGTAGACTTGTGCCGCTTTGACTGAAGGTCGTGTAACTCCACAAGTTGCCTGCTCAGCTCCATGGCGATCAATCTATCATTCGGATACCTGGGCATCTTTATTGGTTCTCCAGAAAAGCCCGTAACCCTGAGGTATGTGAAATCTGCAAATTGAATGAATAGACTGCCAATCTTGGACACAGCTTCCCACGCTTCCTTGCTTACCCTGTTGGCCTTCAAGTCTTTGTCTAGCCTGCAGATGAAATCGTAGAAGAAGTCATCGTTGATCACTTTGAAGTCTTTCTCGCCTGTAGGTGCAGTAAGCTGCGGGTAGCACTCGAAAATGGGGTCCTTGGAAAGAACACCACATCTATCCAGCTTGGAAAAGACACCTTGTGAAGCTGCAGCATACACCAAGTATGAAGTCATCTTGAAGCTGAAAGTACGCTTCACGTTCCGGAGTTGCTCACCGATGTTGTTGCTAATAATTTCCGACCAATTGATTATAGAATCAACCTTGTTGATTTCAATGGTCCTGATGAAAGCATACATCCATGTACGGAAAGTGTAGGCATTCGCTTCGCCATTCATCCTGCATAGCAATTTGACGACATCATCTGCCTCCTGCACCAAATTGGACCGTGGAAGAGTTCTCGGGAACTTTGAAGGAGATCTAGGCTTCTTCATGTATCGGCTATTCATGATGCTCACACAATCAGCTCTATGCTTCTCCCATCTACTGTCAGCATCCTGAATGCTAATAGAAGTCACCACCTTTCGTACTGGAATCTTCAAACAATAATTGATGAACTCTGCGTCCAAACGAATTATTGTCTTTCCCGAAGCATCACGCACTGATCTGGATGAAGGATGATAAGATCTAGCACACTCCATCACGAACTCTGGCAATTGGGCTGTACATGGAAAAGCTGCAGCTCGGATAATTCCACTGCTTTTGACCGCACGCATGAGTGAAGTCTTTCCCGCTCTGGATCTATCAATCAAATCGGCAAGAGGTTCCGGGCCTAGATCTGTGTCTCCTATGTCTGCAAGTTTGGAAGCAATGCATGACTCCATCGTGCTTTCTTTTTCATCTCCCTTCGCCATGGCTTTGTCTATCTTCGTCTGAATAATTCTTTTTCTTCTTACTTGGCCGGATTTCTTCAATACTGGTGCAGATCTGGACAATTCTTCAGATTCGGAGGATATTTGCAATGTATTGGACATTGATAAAAACTCCTTTTCTTTTGTAAAGCACCTGTAATGAATTCCTGCAATTTATTCAGACAAAAATGGCCACCGGAGCATGAATAGTGAATTTAAATTGTAAAAATCTGCACTTTTCAAGCCTGCTGCCCCAAAAATTGGTGTTTAATTTGCACATAAAGAGAGCATGAATCCTTTCAATCAACACCTGAGCTCCTGTAACACCTGTGGAAACAATTATGCAGACAAAGATCAACCTCCTCTCAAAGCATGCGCCAAATCTGGAAGCTTTTAGCCTTGTTGTCACCTTGTCTGAGCAAAATCCTTCCTCTAATGGGGGCGCACTTTTCCACTTGGCTGCAATTCTTTACCTGTGATTTGAATAATTCACCCATATGGCTGCCCATGCTTATATAACCTTCACAATTCTATAATTAATAATTGCCCTAACAATTAAAGGCAATTAATTAATTAAAAATCATGCTTTTCTCTTTTAAAAATAGCATGTTTAAGGACAGCCATCCAATAAATTAAATTAATCCAATTTAATCCTTCACACATCACTTCACTTAAGCTTCACAGTGTGCTTTGACCATAGCCACTGAAAATAGAAATTAATTTAATGTTTTAATGCCTTAAAAAACATTAAATAATACCCAAATGGGGCGCACTTTTTGAGAGGAAGAGGGCAGCCATTAAATAAATTAAATTTAATGCTTTTAAATCCTTTCTTTTATTTCATCTTTGACTTGTTGACTTCCTCCAAGCTTGGGCGCACTTTTTGAGAAAATAGATTAATTAAAATAATCAATTTAAGGCTTTTATTCTCTCACCAAAGGGGGCGCACTTTTTTGCACATGTGATTCCATTTTTAAGAATTTTCCACAATGGGATTCTTTACCCTGCAAGGCAGGCACCAAAATCCCATGATCCACTTAAGTGATTTGACTTTGACAATGGGATTATTTACCCTGCAAGGCAGGCACTAAAATCCCATGATTTCACTTAAGTCACTTTCCTTTTATTTTATCATGGGAATTTTTACCCTGCAAGGCAGGCAATAAATTCCCACCTGCCTGCAGCCTCTATTTTTCCCACTGCAGCTTAAGTGACTTTTATAACACGGGAAAAAGTACCCTGCTAGGCAGGTATAAAATTCCTACCCTGCCTGCGGCTTCTATTTTTCCATTGCAGCTTAAATCCTTTGTTTTCCAAAAATGCGCCCATCTCCGCAGGGGCTTTTATGTGCACGACTTCGCTTTTTCCCAGTGATCCAGACCTCCGATGGCGACTTCCTCCGGGCATAATATGCGTATATGTTTTCCAGCTGCTCCAGGCCAAAAATCGGGCTTACCCGGCAAAGGAATTGCTCCAGAGAAATTTCACAGAAAACGAAACGGGACACCACAAAAACACGAAAAATTGCCAAAAGTTACAAATAAAGCCCAAAACTTAAAATAAGTTAAAACCCTTCTGGCACATAGGAATAATAACATATTCGCTCATAATAGAGTTAAAACAGAGCGCAAATAGCCTCATACGGGGCTCAAAATAATTAAATACAAATTTCCCGCAGACAAATCCCGACGACAGAATAAAACAATTTTGGGCATCTGGGTATTTGGCGAAAAAGGCTAATATGGCTCTTTGGGATTATCTTGACACAATACAAGAACTTTCAGGCAATAAAAACACAAAACGACCCATTATTTTAAAAGTACGAAAAAATTTTCGGATAGGGTAGTCGCAGATTTCAGGGTGAAATCTGAGTGACACCTGGCTCTTTAACTTGTTTGGATCATCTTAATCTTTTAAAACTGTTCGGCAAGGGGTCTGAGAAAGTGTGGAGAATTTAGATCTTAGAAGTTGTTCCTTCTCTCTATGGACAAATGTTTTGATGGATGTGATAAAAAAGTGAATTGAAGAAAAGTTATGTTAACTTCCTGTCTTGGGTACTAGGCTTAAGTGCCAAGTTTTCCTTAAAAGGGGACACAACGGACAATTGCCAACGGGAATGGCAAAGTGGGCTTTTTTTAATTTTCCCATGTGGGAAATTGGGGAATTTCTTTCCAATCCATTGATTTGGCAATTTGCAAAAAAATCCCACGTTGGATGAAAATTGAAGAGGATTGCCAGGAAATCGCGCTCGGGAATCTCATATGGAGCGAGTTGGAAGCGTAAGCTTACTTCCCCGCATAGGTTTATGGGACGGGATTTTTACCCATAGTTTTTTAATTAAATACCCACGGTTTTGTAAAACTGCTTTTAAAACAATGAGCAATGTTGTCTAATTTTATATATTTTAACTTCGTCTTAAAGCCTGGCGGGATAGTTCTCGCCCGAAAAGGACTGAAACGATAGATGTATTATTGAAGTACAATGAAGGGCATTGCACGTAATGTGTTTTGAAAATTCGGCTTTGAATTCTGTAGAGTTTGTTGAGCATAACTCCAAACGGATCTGAGTATTGTATTGAGAGAGAGGTGGCATGTAATAAAATCTGAGCAACTGATTCTTGGTGGAAATAGCCCAAATTGGGTAAACCACGTTAAATAATGTCTCTATATTGTGTTGTGTTATTTTATTCAGCAATTTTATTTCCAGATCTGTAATAATTTCTGCATATTAGTTTTCTACTGTTACGATTATGTGAGGGATTATTCCGCATATTTTATCTCTTATTTCCTAACAATTGGTATCAGAGTCTGGTTTGATTTGCTGAAGTGTTGAATCTCAGGGAAAGTTTTATCTTGAGTGGGAGCTATGGCAGATGATGGAAGATCTAGGGTTGATAAATTCAACGGGCAGAATTTCAGTCTTTGGAAGATGCAGATAGAAGATTACCTTTATCAGAAGGATCTTTATACTCCGCTGTTGAGAAGGTGAACAAACCCTCGAGTATGACAGATGTGGAATGGGATTTGCTGGATAGGAAGGCACTTGGAACATCCGGATGTATCTTACATCTTCGGTATTATTTAATGTTTCAAAGGAAAAGACTACAAAAGATCTAATGGATGCATTAGGGAAGTTGTATGAAAAACCCTCTGCCTCTAATGAGATATTTTTAATGAAAAAGTTGTTTAATATGAAGATGTTTGAGAATAGTTCAGTAGCAGATCATTTAAATGATTTCAATACAGGTTGTGAATATGCTAGCTTCGGTTACAATAAAATTGGATGAAGAAGTTAGGGCTTTATTAATTCTGTGCTCTTTACCTGAGAGTTGGAATAGCTTGGTAATGGCGGTAAGTAACTTGGTTCCAGATAACTCAAAGTTGAAGTTTGAGGATATTGTAGGGGTTATTCTAAGTGAGGAAATGTGAAGAAAAAGCTATGGGGAATCTTCTACTTCATGGAATGCTTTAACAGTAGAAACTAGACGGGAGACAGAAGAATAGAGGAAACCATGGAAAATCAAAGATTGTGCAAGGTCAAAATCCAATACAAGATTGTATGCTGGCATTGTGGAAAGCCTGGGCATGCAAAGAAGGACTATTGGGAGCTTTGGGATAAGAAGAAACAACAGGAAGAAAACAAGGAGGCAAATATGGCAACAGGTAATGTATGTCAGGATGCTTTGATTCTTTCTTTGCACAATATTACTGAATCTTAGGTTTTAGATTCAGGGGCTTCTTTCCATGCTACTCCACATAGGCATTATTTTGTTGATTATGTTCAAGGAGATTTTGGGCATGTTTTTTCTTGGTGATGATGAGCCTTGCAGCATAGTTGGAAAAGGTTCTGTTCAGGTTAAGATGCAGAATGGGAATACATGGCTATTGAAGGATGTCAGACATGTGCTACATTAAGATGAAATCTGATATCGGTAGGGTAGCTGGGAAGTGATGGTTGTACTGTGGTATTTACAGCAAAATCTTGGAAGGTTACCAAGGGTGCTCTTGTGGTGGCAAGAGGTAAGAAGGTTGGAACCTTGTATTTAACCACTGATAGTACTAATGATTGTATTTTTGTGGCTTCAGAAGCAGATACAACATTATGGCACTATAGGCTCGGTCATATGAGCCATAAGGGCATGAACATCATAAAGAAGAATTTTCCTAGATATACAGGAAACATGTTTGGATTTATGTGAGGACTTCATATATGGGAAACAGAAGCGAGTAAGGTTTATCAAGGTTGGACCTACAAAGAAAGAGAGTAAGTTAGAGCTGGTGCATTCTGATGTGTGGGGGCTAGCTCAGGTATCATCTCTTGGGGGTTCAAGTTATTATGTTACTTTTATTGATGATGCAACAAGGAAAGTTTGGGTTTATTGTATTAGAAACAAGTATGATGTATTTGACACTTTTGTTAAATGGAAAGCCTTGGTAGAGAATGAAACAGGTCTTAAGCTAAAATGTCTCAGGTCAGATAATGGAGGGGAGTATTGCAGCAATAAATTTGATGATTATTGTTCTAAGAATGGAATCCATAGGTAAAAGATGGTTCCGAGAACTCCGCAACAGAATGGGGTGTCAGAAAGGATGAACAGAACAATAATGGAACGTGCTAGGAGCATGAGGTTACATGCAGGACTGCCTCTTTCTTTTTGGGCAGAAGCAGTGAGCACAGCTGTGTACTTGATAAACAGAGGACCCTCAAGTGCCTTGGATGGAGGCATCCCTGAGGAGGCTTGGTATGGTAAGAAAGTTGATTATTCATTTCTTAGAGTCTTTGGATGTGAGGTGTTTGTTCACATAGATAAAGTATGCTTCTCAAGGATGATAGGACTAAGCTAAAGGCTAAATCAGAAAAATATACTTTCATTGGTTATGGTGGTGATGAATTTGGATATAAATGTTGGAGTATTAAGGACAAGAAAATCATTCGATCTAGGGATGTGGTCTTTAATGAGAAAGTCATGTATAAGCAGCAGTTGCAGGAAAACAGGGAAGAATCTAAGAAAGAATATGCATCAGTAGAGGATCTTCAGGATGGGAAAGTGACACATGAATCAGTTCAGGAACCTACTCAACAGGAACCCTAAACTCCTATATTGAGGAGGTCTTCTAGGGTAAGAAGATAACCTGAACGTTTTTCTCCTTCTCTTTATTATTTATTACTCACTGATAGTGGATAAATAGAGAGCTTTGATGAAGCAATGCAGGTAGATGCCAGGAAGAAGTGGGAGCAAGCCATGGATGAGGAGCATCAGGCTCTCATGGAGAACGAGACATGGGATTTGGTAAAGCTACCCGTAGGAAAAAGAGCATTACAGAACAAGTGGGTGTACAGAGTTAAAGATGAAGGAGGAAAGAAAATATATAAGGCCCGGTTGGTGGTCAAGGGGTTTGCACAGAAAAAGGTATAGATTTTGATGAGATTTTTTCTCCTGTAGTAAAAATGACTTCTATTAGAACTGTTCTAGGAATAGTTGTAGCAGAAGACTTGCACTTAGAACAGCTTGATGTAAAGACTGCATTTCTCCATGGTGATTTGGAGGAGGAACTATATATGCAACAACCAGAGGGCTATGAGGTCAAAGGTAAAGAGGAGATGGTGTGCAAACTGAAGAAGAGCTTATATGGCCTGAAACAAGCTCCACGTCAATGGTATAAGAAGTTTGATAGCTTCATGATGGAGCAAGGTTATATTAGATGTCATTCTGACCATTGTGTGTATACAAAGAAATTTGAGGATGGCAGTTATATTATCCTTTGTTTGTATGTGGATGACATGTTGGTTGCAGGTAAAAACATGCAAGAAATAAAAGTACTCAAGAAGCAGCTAAGTGAATCATTTGCTATGAAGGATTTGGGGGCAGCCAAACAAATCCTTGGTATGAGGATATCTCAGGATAGGAAGGAACAAAAGCTGACTTTATCTCAGGAAGAGTACATTAAGAAAGTCTTAGAGAGGTTTAATATGCAGGATGCTAAACCGGTTGGGACTCCTTTGGCAGGCCATTTCAAGTTATCAAAGGAGCAGTGTCCCAAGACAGAGTAGGAGAGAAACCAAATGTCTAAGGTACCTTACTCATCAGCAGTTGGCAGTTTGATGTATGCCATGGTGTGCACTAGGCCTGATATTGCCCATGCAGTGGGAGCGGTGAGTAGATTTATGAGTGATCCAGGTAGAGATCACTGGTAGGCAGTAAAGTGGATCCTTCGGTATTTACGAGGGACCATGGGGACAATTTTGTGCTACAGTGGATCATACGCCACTTTACGTGGTTATGCAGATTCAGACATGGCTGGAGATGTAGACAGTAAGAGGAGCACGACAGGTTATATTTACACTATAGGTGGGACAACATAGTTCAAAAAATCGTAAATCGGGATTAATCGGCAGGCCAAATTTTGAATCGAAAATCAGGAATAGGCAGAAAATTGGCAAAAAATCGGCATTAATTGGCAACTTTATCGCTACTTTTAAAAACATTTAAATTCATAAAATATACTTAAATTAAATGTCAAAACAATGTTAAATGATGCGAGAAGTGACTCTATACAGTATACAATATAATATATAGTCCATAGTTCAAAAAAAATGTTATCGGCGATTAATCGGCAGACCAAATTTTGACTCGGAAATCGGCAATCGACAATTTATCGGCATTAATCGACAACTTTATCGCTACTTTTAAAAACATTTAAATTCATAAAATAAATTTTATCGCTACTTTATCGACAATATTAATTTATATATCTACTATATTTATTTACAAAAGAAAACATTATTATAAGTTATAACCCTTATTATATTATTTATATATAATATATTATAGAATATAATATGTATAGCGTAGTATATTCTGCAATATAATATTTTGAAACTTATAATATACGTATACAATACTTATATTTATATTTGATTATATATTAAAATCGATTATAATATATATTATATATAATACGTAAACGTTGCAATTACATTCATTAAAGTGAATAATATTTTATTATATAAGTTACATTATATTCAATGTAATATAAACTATTAATATTAGTGAACTATTAGCCTTAATAATATAATACATATTAGTTACCTAGTTTATAGGATATGTTATATAATATATTATATATGCCTTACGGCAAGTTTTATTATATATATATTATAATATATGTAATCCAATCTAATAATCCCTAACATATCCTTAACTATTTATATACAAATATATACTTAACAAAAGGTATTCGTTTGAACTTTTTAAAGTTAAGGTCCCCCATTTTAGAAGACATGGCCATTTTTTTGAGCCGACGTCATTAGAGCACCTAGAAGCATACGAATAATCCCTAACCTATCCCTATTCTCTGTGGATTTAACAGCAAAATAAAATTGTGAGTTGGAAAACCAGACCCGTGTCAAACAAACCCACGAAACCGCCACGAAATGCCACAAAACCACCACAAAATGCTGGAAAACAGGCACGAAACCAGGTCATAGGTGAAAATACGAGTAGCAGGAGAAAATACGAGTCACCCAAGCGAAAATACGAGTCGATTTGGTCGTTTTTTGCCTTTAAACCCTAAGCCAAGCGATTTTGCACGATTTTCAGACGAGTTTCCACGATTTTTTATGGTATTTAGCGCTGGAAAAATCGCGATTTATCGGCATTGAAAAAATCGCGATTTACAAAAAGTTTAATCGTTTTGCCTACTATAAACGATAAATCGCAATTATCGGGTGATTTAGCGCGATTTTTAATACTATGGGTGGGACAACATTAAGCTAGATTTCATGACTACAGAAGTTGGTGGCTTTGTCAACCACGAAGGTTGAATATGTTGCTACCACAGAGGCAAGCAAAGATTGAGCACAAGATAATACTGAGAGGGGGGGTGAATCAGTATTATGAAATTATTTCAAACTTTAATACTTGAACTTAGATCTATAATCACGAGCAATGTGAATATATCAAATCAATCAAAGAACACAAAACTTAATGCAAGTAGACACAGATATACGTGGAAACCCTTTCGGGAGAAAACCACGGAGAAACTTCTTTCTTTATATATATTTCTCAAAAATTTGTAGGCACCAACCTACTGGAGACACCAATCCCCAAATTACAGTTTTGTAGGCACCAACCTACAGGAGCACCCACCCCTTTTGCTAAGCACCAACTCAGCAAGAGACACCGATCTCTTCGAATATGAAGGCACCAACCTTCCTTACAAAATTTGCTTTCCACTTTTGAACTTGTTGCTTCCTCAACGAATAATGGAAAATTCTTCTTCTTACTTTCAGATTTGCTGTTCTAAAATTCTGCCCTTACGCTTCCTCTTCTTCTTCTTTTTCCTTAAGATATTCAACTTGAATCCATGCTTAATAAGTCTCATATGAATCTTCTTATATAGCCTTTCGTACCTTTTCGAAAAGACACATCGTTCCAACCGACACAACCTTTCCATTAACACAACTTAATTAAGTGCATTAGTCGGCTAAAACCAAAAAATAATTAATGCAGCCCATAATTATTAAATGCACATTAATCAATGCAATTAACCACTTGATAGGAGCGCTGCCCCTCCTTAGACAAATCACTGTTATCATTAAATCGCTGCCAGCCATCATTAAATCTTCTTTTTCACCATAAAACATTGCATATGAACACCTTAAAATGCGGATATCTCTCTCTTATGTATAGTTGTGTATATCTCGCTTATACCATGATAATCCTCATGCAAAAACGCTTCTTTTCATGTATTTAAACTTTCGTTTTCTACCCTTCTATACTGCTGGTTATTTCCGTTACTTTCTACCATTTCCGTCAATAATTCCGTTACTTTCTGACAGATTTCCGTTTACCAGTTCAACACCTCTTTTGACATCAATGACAATATTTCCAACAATCTCCCCCTTTGTCATTGATGGCAACCCCAAAAAAATAATCTCCTCTTCTGCAGCTTCCTCTTGCCGTAGCTCCCCCTTACTACCATTCTCCCCCTTTGACATCAATGGCAAAGGGTCATCCTAGGAGCTGAAAAATTTGCAAAGTTTTAGCTCCCCCTTAACCAGTGCTACCCTTGACTCTTCAATGTAAAGATGTAAAAGAAATTACTCCCAGCTTATGCCGTAGATATTCAAATGTCTCCTTTGGAAGTGGCTTAGTGAAAATATCTGCTATCTGTTCGGATGTAGCGACATACTCCAACTTTACCTGTTTCTCTGCCACCTGCTCTCTTAAGAAGTGATATCTTATGGGAATGTGCTTTGTTCTGGAATGCATAACCGGATTCTTTGAAATACTTATTGCACTGGTATTATCACATAATATGGAGATGGGATGATCATACTCTACTTTGATATCCTTCAAGGTCTGCTTCATCCATAAAATTTGCGTGCAACATAGTACCGCTGCTATATACTCTGCTTCTGCTGTGGATAGGGATACAAATTTTGCTTCTTACTTAGCCAAGATACCAGGCTGTTTCCAAGAAAAAATGCTCCTCCGCTTGTACTTTTTTTGTCATCTACACATCCTGCCCAATCTGAATCTGTATAAGCTGTCAATGTGAAATCTTTTCCTTTTGGATACCACAACCCGTATTCCATAGTTCCCTTTAGATATCTGAATATGCATTTTACAACTTGCACATGTGTTTCTTTCGGCCCTGCTTGAAAACGTGCCACCATACCCACTGCTTGCATGATATCTGGTCTGGATGCTGTCACATATAATAAACTCCCAATCATTGATCTATAGAGAGATTGATCAGCATCTGGAGATTCGTCATCTTTGCTTAACTTGGTTCCGGTGATCATCGGTGTGCTGACAGGTGCACACTCCTCCATACCAAACTTTTTCAACATTTCCTTCACATACTTGGTTTGGGATATAAATATTCCTTTATTAGATTGAGAAATTTGCAATCCAAGGAAAAAGGATAACTCACCCAACATAGACATTTCAAATTCCTTTTGCATGTCTTCTGCAAATTTTCTAGACATTTCTTCATTGTCTCCTCCAAAGATTATGTCATCCACATATACAACCACAATTAACTGGTGTTCATCTTCAGTTTTGATGTAAAGATTACTGTCAGCATGTCCTCTCTTGAATCCTTGGTCCTGTAGATGTTGATCAAGCCTTGAGTACCATGCTCTGGGGGCTTGTTTTAATCCATACAATGCCTTTTTCAACCTACACACATAATCTTCATTTTCTGATAATAGGAACCCTTCAGGCTGTTCTATGTAAACCTCCTCTTCTAAATTCCCATTTAAAAAGGCTGATTTGACATCCATTTGGTAGACTTTGAAATTTTTAAACACTGCGAAAGCAAGGAACATTCTGATTGCTTCTAGTCTGGCAACCGGAGCAAAAGTCTCTTCAAAATCAACACCTTCCACTTGAGCATACCCTTTGCATACCAATCTTGCCTTATTTCGAGTGACTTGACCATCTTCATTTAGTTTGTTCCGAAATACCCACTTAGTGCCAATCACATTCTGACTCTTTGGTCTGGGAACCAGTTCCCAAGTTTCATTTTTCTCAATTTGATCTAATTCTTCTTCCATCGCCTTCAACCAATGTTTATCATGTCTTGCTTCTAAAAAGTTCTTAGGTTCTACCTTAGATAGCAGAGAAAAATACCCTTGCTCAGAAGCATTTGTAATTCTTCTTCTGGTTTGAACCCCGGTATCAAGTTCTCCAATAATCTGACTTTCATCATGATTTTTCTGAACAGAAGCAAGATGGCGTCTTGGTATCCTGCCTTTCTGATTTACTCCACTCTTCAATATCTTCTTCTTCCTCTTGTTCTTCTTTCACAAGACTTGGTATTTCTAAAGACTCTTCTGAATTTTCTTTTGTCTTTAGATCCAGACCCTCATCCACTCTGACACTTGCACTTTCTATGATAGTCCGCAACCTCTTGTTATAACATCTGAAGGCTTTACTTTTAGTGGAGTACCCAAGAAAAATCCCTTCATCGGATCTTGAATCAAATTTGCCTAAGTCCTCTTCGGTTCTTTTAATGAAACATCTGCTCCCAAATACCTTAAAATATTTGACCGAGGCTGGTCTTCCTTTCCATAATTCATATGGAGTTTTGTCATGGTTAACTCTGATTTGCACTCTATCCAAAATATAAACGGCAGTACTTACCGCTTCTTTCCAGAATCTATCTGATAGCTTAGATTCATTCAACATTGTTCGGGCCATCTCTTGAACGGTTCTGTTCTTCCTTTCTACTACTCCATTTTGTTGTGGAGTTCTTGCAGCTGAGTATTGTCTTTTAATTCCATGGTCTTCACAATATTCAATAAATTCATTTGACATGAATTCACCTCCACGATCTGACCTTAGACATTTTATCTTCAGCCCTGTTTCATTTTCTACTAATGCCTTGAAAGCTTTGAACTTTCCAAATGCTTCAGATTTTTCTTTCAAAAATGCTACCCATGTCATTCTAGTGTAGTCATCAATGAGTAACATAAAATAACTCTCACCTTGAATACTTTTCATTCTGGTAGGTCCACACAAATCCGTGTGAATTAGCTCCAATGGTTTGGTGGATGAATACTCCTTTGTTTTGAATCTTGTTCTGGTCTGCTTCCCAAGCTGGCACTGCTTGCATAGAGTACTCGAAGGCTTTGTTATTTTAGGCATGTCCCGTACGGCCTGCTTATTGCTTATCTTCACAAGATTATCAAAATTTATATGTCCCATCCTTCTATGCCATAGCCAACTTTCCTCAACTTGACTTAGGCAACATTTTTCTTCTTTTATTTCTCCGAGCATATATAGATTATTTGCAGTTCGGTGGCAATCTGCAATTAGTTCTCCTGTATCTGCTTTCCTTATTTCACATCCTTCGGCATAGAACTTAAGAGTGTGTCCCTGATCACACATTTGACTCACACTCAAGAGGTTATGTTTTAATCCTTCAACATACAAAACATTCTCTGTTTTTGTTTTTCCATTATCCAAACTCAGCGTACCTTTGCCAACGATCTTCGCTGTAGCATTATCACCAAATTTTACTGTACCTTCATTTACTTTCTTTAAGGAGAGAAACTTACTTTTATCACCAGTCATATGTCTTGAACATCCGCTATCAATGTACCACTGTTGTCCTTCATCTCGAGCATGAAAAGTTGTTTGAACGAGCATGGATTTTTCTTTGTCTAGCCCATCTTCCTCCTGCTTCCTTGTCCAGGATTTCGTAGCCTCCCTTTTCTTTGTATCTAAAGGCTTTGTCTTTTGATCTTGTCTCGAGTCAAACACACTTCTACAAAAGCGTGCTATATGTCCATAATTATTGCACTTGTAGCAGATAATGGCTTCCTCGTTATAATAGGATAGTGGAGCAAACGAATTATAGTTCATATTCAACACTCTATGAGCAGATTTTGGTTTGTTCCAGGCTTCATTATCTCTCATTCGCTTTCTACACTCTATCTTTTTATGCCCATATATATTGCAATAAAAACAATAACCATGAAAGGAACTTTCGAACCTGTTCATATTCCTATGTCGTGGAATAAATGGTCTTTTGGTGTCGTTCTCTTTAACACCTTCCTTGTGGATGGAACTGGTCTTCGTAGTTTCCTCTTCCTTTCTGCTTTTATTCTTCGTAGGCGTATTTAGAATTTCTGCATAACTTTTTGCCTTTTCTAAACCTTTCTTCTCCGGAAGCTCAATGGATTTTGAAGCTTTCTCTAGTTTTTCTTCATATCCGAGTCCTGATTTGTTGGATGGTGATCTTTGACTTTCTAGAATCTCATCTAGAACCTTAGTACTCTTTTCAAATTTCAAGTTGTTCATTAGTTTGGTATTTACCTTTTCTAAGTCTTTTCTCATCGCAACAATCTCTGACTCATGATTTTCACATTATTCTTGTTTCACCTTGAGCTGACTTCTCAAACCTTCCTCAATTCTCTTTACTTCTTCAATCTGGGTCTTCAGGTCAATGATTAGATTCTTTGATTCTTCAAGACTCTGTGCTAACTTAGCTTCGAAAGATTGATTTTGTTCTTCATATTTCTGGAGCTGAAGTCTTTGCTTCTGATTCCTCTTTTTGAGTGCTTTTATTTCACCCAACGCACAAATGAGTTCTTCTTCGAGGTTTACCTCACCTTCTTCTTCTATGTCCTCGATTCCTTTCAAATCAACTTTGCTGGTTGATGAACCTTCTTCTATAGCCATAAACAATGTTTCTTCATCATCACTGTCTGAATCACTTATTCCGCTTTCTTCGGATGAGCTGCTACCTCTTTTTGAATATAGACTCTTCTTTTGCTTTTCAAATCTTTTCTTGCCTCTGCTTTGCCTGAATTCTCTTTTGAACTTGGGCTTGCTTTCTTCATCTTCGCTATCTTCCTTCTCTGGGCATTTAGCTACAAAATGACCAATTTTACCACAGTTAAAGCATTTAAATGGTAACTTATCTTTGTATCTCCCGGATCCTTTCTTTAGCTTTCGAATGAATAAAGCTTCCTTTTCATCTTCTTCGCTGTTTGATTCATCATTCGCTTCAGATTCCTTGATTGCCTTTTTCTTCGAGACTTTGAATGCGGCTTCCTTCTTTGCTGGTTTATTAGACTCGGTCCTCATTTCATAAGCCGTCAGTATTCCATGTAGTTCGTCCATGCTTAGCTTGTCAAGATCCTTCATTTCTTCGATGGCAGACACCTTAGCATCAAATCTTAATGGTAAAGATCTTAAGACCTTCTGGACGATCACAGGTTCCTCAATCTTTTCTCCAAGCCCTCTTATGGCGTTGACAACTTCATCCACCCGCAGAAGATAAGCTACAACATCTTCCTCATCCTTCATTTTTAGGCTCTCAAATTTTCTCCTATGGGTTTGAAGCTTAGCTTTTCTGACCTTATCATCACCTTCATATATTGTTCGAAGTTTATCCCATATTTCCTTTGCCGTGTCACATTGCATTACCTTGACAAATTCGGACTCTGACAGACCACACAAGATTGCATTCATCGCCTTGGCATTATTTTCAAAAGCCTTCTTACCGGCTTGGTCTGTTGGCGGAGTTGATGGAATGGTATATCCGACCGCTACTGATTGCCAAATATCAAACCCTAGTGCCATCAGATAGGTTCTCATCCTTACGCTCCAAAATGCATAGTTTGTTCCGTTAAACAACGAGCCTTGTTCGAGGAAAATCCTTCTTGTACTTGACTAGCCATATGTGCTCCCGAGATCTACCTTCCAACTGTTAGATTGTTCCTGAAGGAACCTGCTCTGATAAAAAATGTTGAGCACAAGATAATACTGAGAGGGGGGGGGTGAATCAATATTATGAAATTATTTCAAACTTTAATACTTGAACTTAGATATATAATCACAAATAATGTGAATATATCAAATCAATCAAAGAACATAAAACTTAATACAAGTAGACATAGATATACGTGGAAACCATTTCGGGAGAAAACCACGGAGAAACTTCTTTCTTTATATATATTTCTCAAAAATTTGTAGGCACCAACCTACTGGAGACACCAATCCCCAAATTACAGTTTTGTAGGCACCAACCTACAGGAGCACCCACCCCTTTTGCTAAGCACCAACTCAGCAAGAGACACCGATCTCTTCGAATATGAAGGCACCAACCTTCCTTACAAAATTTGCTTTCCACTTTTGAACTTGTTGCTTCCTCAACGAATAATGGAAAATTCTTCTTCTTACTTTCAGATTTGTTGTTCTAAAATTTTGCCCTTACGCTTCCTCTTCTTCTTCTTTTTCCTTAAGATATTCAACTTGAATCCATGCTTAATAAGTCTCATATGAATCTTCTTATATAGCCTTTCGTACCTTTTCGAAAAGACACATCGTTCCAACCGACACAACCTTTCCATTAACACAACTTAATTAAGTGCATTAGTCGGCTAAAACCAAAAAATAATTAATGCAGCCCATAATTATTAAATGCACATTAATCAATGCAATTAACCACTTGATAGGAGCGCTGCCCCTCCTTAGACAAATCACTGTTATCATTAAATCGCTGCCAGCCATCATTAAATCTTCTTTTTCACCATAAAACATTGCATATGAACACCTTAAAATGCGGATATCTCTCTCTTATGTATAGCTGTGTATATCTCGCTTATACCATGATAATCCTCATGCAAAAACGCTTCTTTTCATGTATTTAAACTTTCGTTTTCTACCCTTCTATACTGCTGGTTATTTCCGTTACTTTCTACCATTTCCGTCAATAATTCCGTTACTTTCTGACAGATTTCCGTTTACCAGTTCAGCACCTCTTTTGACATCAATGACAATATTTCCAACAATTTCATTAGGACAACTTTGGAGGAAGAGAAGTTGAAGTTGGAGAAGATTCATACCAGTTAGAATCCTGTAGATATGATGACCAAGGTGGTCACAAGGGAGAAATTGAAGTTGTGTTCAGCTTTGGTTGGTCTTCACGAACGACAGTGAAAGGTTGAGAAGCTCACTCAAAGGAAAACTAGTCTCCAAGTGGGATATTGTTATGTTGTGGACCCTGTTTTTTTATGTGTGGAAGTGTTGAAGACTGTACACTAAGAGTACTGTAATCACTTATGCACAGTTGTCTCACTAGGGATCTTTGAAATGGGATGAAGAAATTGAGTAATCTGTTGCGATGACTAAAATTAGGATGTCTACATTGAATGCAAGTATTCAAATCCCTTACCCAAATTGATAGTTAAAAATTATTCAACTTATTTGTGCATCATTATAATAGATTCAACACACTGCATTAAATGCTCATTTTGAGAAATTGCTGGATTGAAAACTATACACTTTATAGTCCAAGCTGCATGAGATCAAATATCTTCTTCGTCAAATAATGCAAGGCTTCAAATGATTTTGTTGAAAGACATTTTTTTATGTTATTTTGTGTGAATTTTTGGCATGTGTCATCCTACCATCACCTCAAACTCAGCTGGATGCTACATGACCCATGCATATTGTGTTATCCTAGCGTTAAAATCAAAGAGGGCTCGAAGAGTTTTTTAGATGTTGATCTGATTCATGCCCTAATTCACAAAAATGATGTAGTGTTACCATTAGAAAGTTCTAATTTAAGGTGCCGAGCTGCATCAAAGAAAAATCCTACCAATATTTGTAGATGATTTCACTGAGCTTAATATCGACCACAATTTACATCATTCCCATTATCAAATGCGTATGAGCTCAGAATTTGTAGAATTGAAAAAAACATTTAGCACTGATAGCTGTCAATGAAACCTTAAAATTTTCTATGGTGGCTGTACGATAAACCATTGTGCCATACATAGATATTGAGTTTATTAGCAATAAACTTTATATTCTGCATTATGATCTATGATGGACACCATGCTAACCAATTCCACCTCTTTGTCATCCAAAAATTGAATGACTGAAAACTAAAATTGGTTAACTATATGACTTTCCATAGTTTATCATACATCCAACATGCTATAATTGGGTGTCCCACAGTCTCTCGGGAAACGAGCTCATATCCATCTTAAGGTGTCAGGATGCTTGACCCATAGGTTTATGGGACGGTTTTGGCCCATACTAGCCCCATGGTTTTGTAAAACTGCTTAAGCAGTTGTCTACTTATATGGTTTTATGCATATGGTAGGTTAAGGTAACATTGCAGATGTGTTTTGAATTCGGGTACATTGAATTTTGTAGAGTTTGTTGAGCATAGCTCCAAATAGATCTGGGTATTGTATTGAGAGAGTGACGTGACTTGTAATAAAATCTAAGCAAGTGATTCTTGGTGGACGTGCCCAAATTGGGTGAACCACATTAAATACTGTCTCTGTGTTGTGTTATTTTATTCTACACTTTTATTTGAGATCTATAATATTCTCTGCATATTAGTTTCTACTATTGCGATTCTGTGAGGGATTATTCCTGCATTTTATCCCTTATTTCCTAACATTAGATAATGTGTTTTCAAAAAAATGAATGTGCAACATTTTTATTTGGGATCAAAGTTTAGGTGAAGTTTTTGGGCATGACAAATTTTCTTGCTCACCTGTATCTTGGTCTTCTTTATTCTCTCATTTCCGTACATGCCAGTCATCTTCGAGCTTCATGACCAGAGATGTGAAACTTGTAGTTGCTCGCTCATCACTTGGTCTTTAAAATTACTTAATTGGCCAACTTCAGGCACTTGTCCTTGATTTCAATACTTGAGCTCTTTTGGTCATAACCATTTTCCAGATCTTACTGTTTTGTTGGATTATACGTCTTCAATTCACAATGTTGCTGATATTAGCGGTGGGATGACTTGTCCACCTTAGTGTTTAATATAAACATGCCAGCTTGTCAAATGTGCATTTGGCACTTGCCCTATACATCAGTGGTTTGCATTAGTGGTTCTCCAGGTGGGCAGGAAATGTTGGTGAGACCCTCGATTTATCGGCTGTCCTAACCATAATGTTGGCCATTGTGTCCTAAATTGAAATCTGCGAACTTGGCTCCAACAACCTATGATTGTTCAGCCATACCAAGTTTACTCTATCCTGCCCATGGTTTTACTTTTATGTTCTGCTCCTGGGGTTCTGTTGCACAATCTCAGTATCTTCGTATTCTTCCTGCGTGTCTGTGGAACTTTGTGTGCCTTTAGACTTCTCTGGGGCCTTGTCATCCTCATCTATTCTTTTTATTCGTACCAGTACTTGTTTTTCCTTGGCACTCCTCTTTCTTTATTTGCTCCTCTTCTATCACACGTTCCAATGTGCTTGTTCAACTTGTCTTGGGCCTATCATGATATCTTGCAATAATGTCTCTGTACTTCCTTTGATGTGCTGACTCCTCTTCTTGCTCTATGCTGGTGATCTCTCCTATCTCACTAAAATAATAATCTTTTTCCAACTTGACCCTCGCAGCCTTGTTGTTTGGATTTCCAAGTCTTTGCTTCTTCTTCCTTTGTAGGCCTTCTTGGAATTTTGTGCTAATTTTGCAGCTTGGAGAGATTTCACTTTGGAGCTGCTCTGGCTTTCACTTCCTCTACAATTATTCATTTTTGCGTGGTCTCCTCCATGGTCATGGTTTTTTCTTATTCTATTCTTTCCTTTCCGCCTTTTCTATTTTTTGAATTGTTATACCCCCATATACCATAAACAAAAGGGAATTTCCTAAACCTCTACACTTAAGACATCATTATTTGTAAGAAACAAAATTGACATTCCTCATTATCCCCACGGAATTTTATGTGCTCATTGCACCTAGAGGTAAATGATCCCATGGGTGAAAGTCAAACAACTTATGTGTTCATGGGATTTTTGGAGCTGAAGTGTAGGGTGAATAATCCCATTAAAATTGGTTCTTTTAAGCTTAAATAGAAAACTCTTTCCAAAAATGTGCGATCTTCACCTTGGGTACCATTTAATATTTAAATAATATTTAATTAATCATTTATTCACCCATATTTTGGTGCCCAAGCCTGAGGAAAAGTAAAACAAATGATGAAAGTCTAAAGAAGATTGGAAATAGAGGCTTTCTAAAATTAAATAAATTTAGGTTTATTTAATGCAGCCCCCTTATGGTTTTGAAAAGTGCGATACCAACTTTGAAGAGAAATAATACTTTTTTAAACTATTAATTAATTCTTTTTAATTCCTATTTTTGGTGCATAAGGTCAAAGCACATTGTGAAGCTCAAATGTGGACTGGAAGTAGATTAGCTAAAATTAAATAAATTTAATTCTATTTGTAATGGCAGCCATTAGCATTTCACAAAATAGGCGCCCATTGTTGAAGAGAAAAACATATTAATTAATTAATTAATTGTCAGGAATACTTTGAGAATTAATTAATTATAGAATGGTGACATTATATAAGCTTCAAACCATAATGATGAATTAATTTAATTCGTTATATGCAAGCTTTAGTGCATTCTCTAGGGGATGAATTTTTTGCGCCCTTTCTTTTTTAGGCAGGAATTTTGTCTCAGAAGGAACATTTAGTTATCCTGGAAGCTTCAAAGTTTGGCACACTAGGTCTTGGTAAGCTTGAATTAACATCTTAGATTAATTGTTTGCATCTTGTCTACAGGTGCTGCAGGTGAAGTTGACAAAATTCATGCTTAGTATTGCATGTCAAATAAAACATCAAATTATGGGGCAGCAGGCTTTCATATGCAGATTTTTATGATTAAAAGCATTAGAGATTCATGGAGAACTTTTGGTTGCCATGCTAACCGTCTGAGATTGACATTTTAGAATTTATCTATACTTGCTTTTATAAGATAGTTAGAGTTTCATCAATTAATCCAACTACATTGAATATTAGGCTTCCGAATCTGCATTAAGTCAATATCCAGATCTGCACCATTTTGTAACCATCTCTCACATAATAAGAAAAAGACGCTCAGACACACAATCGAACCAGCCATGGCAATGCATGAACGAGAAAGATCAGCAAATCCTTCATAGATCTAGATCCATAACCAAAATGCAAAGGCTTCATCCTAAATTTGTTTCATTATGCAGCCTGTGAAGAAGGAGAGGCATGGAAGTAATTCCTTCCAAGGGCAAAAACTTGTGCATGTTCTCAAACAATCTTCCAGTTGAAGCCTTCATTGAATTTGCATTCACACAACGTGCTTTAGAAAAATTTTAATTGCTCATATGCAATTAAAAATAAAGAAATCACGTTATTTACGGCAAACATTGCACTAATGCATGTACTGGAGAAGAACTGCAAAAGCTTCAAGGCCATAAAAGAGGTCAAAGGCAAGTCTTTGAAATGAAGTCAGGAAGGGCAAACTTCCAAATCCAGCCGCTTCAAGATCCAGCTGCTTCCAGATCCATGTTGGTGAAGTCTCTCAAAGGAAAAAGAATCACTGCATGCAATACCAATATGAAAAAGGACAAGACTGCAGCTTTCCTGCTAATATTCCTTCTTTCAGCCGCTTATCTTCCTCCGACAAAGTAATTGAGACGATCAATTAAATTATTTCAAACTTAAGTGATTGGTTTAAAAGCCATTACTTGAAGAAATGTCAACTTCACTTGGAGAATAGGTGGCAGACATGCCGGGCATAGAAGGTTTTATCTTCAGTTGCAAATCATGCATGTCATGCAAAGAGGAATTCTAGGATGGAGATTGCCAGTTGTTTCCTTTCTGACTTCCACATGTGCCAATTCACTAAAAAGCTTCCTATTTGTAATTTCCCCTCTACATTATAAGTAGAGGAAAAACCTACGGGTTAAAGGATCAGAATTTTAAGCACAAATTCTTGTGTTCAAGACTTTGTGCTTTTTAAAACCCTGATAGCTATTTGAAGCAAAGGAATAGAAAGGAGCAGAACTTTCCGGAGAACTTTGTGTCACAAGCATTTCAATGAATTCCAGCTTTTATTCTTAGATCTACAATATAAACTTTGTGTTATTCTTAGATCTAGATTGAAAGTTATCTTTTACTTTGACGATTCTGTGTTAATATCTATTGGTTTAAATCTATGTGCATACAATCCAACTCTGATCTACTGATTGGGTAAACACATCTTCCCTCTTTCTTTCCAAAATGTTTTTATTATTTCCTTCTTCTATAAATATTTGCCAAATCTTTAAATGAAGTGCTTACTTGCTGCTAAACTATCAAACTATGGTTCATGAGCTGCTCCACCTAGGTTAAAGTAAAACCCCCAATAAATATTAGCATATTAAATTGACCTCAAATCTTACACGGGAGCTTCACCGGTAAATGAGGGAGATTTATCTCATGATAAGCCTAGGTTTTTGCTATGCAGAAAATCTAGCCAACACGTGACTAATGGGGGGGGGGTTTTCGTCTTCAAGAGTGAAGAACAAGGAGCAACAAATTCACAATGTCCAAATAGAAAATGCGCCAAGATCTGGCTTCTCCAAATGAGCCCTTTAATCTTCTATTTAGAACTTTCTTTGGTGCCAAAGCCCATACAAGGTAAGGCCAACCCCTTATAAATCAATATAATCTTTTATTAAGCCTCATTAAATAGACTAAACTCCAATTCGACCTCACTTAATACTTAGTTTCTATTAATTTTAGCTATTGCTCAAACCAAGACTTTATTTCACTAGCACGATATAATAAAATTAATAAATCTAAGTCACCCTTGAAATCACCCTTTGGCCGTCAGGTAGACAAAAAGGGCCAAAGGTCTTCGATCGAACTATTCGAGAAAGAGGGACATTACAGTCCTCCCTTCCCGAGATTGCTTGTCCCCAAGCAACTGTAAAGCTGGATGCTGTAATATAGACTCGCCTTCCCATGTAGCATCCTCTAGTTGGCAATTCTTTCCACCTCACCAGGAACTCCTGAATAACTCTACTCCTCAATATCCTCTCTCGGCTATCCAAGATCTCCTCTGGCACCAAATCAAACCTCCCTTCCTCATCCAAGGTGGCAACTCTGCAGAAGAGACAATGTGTTGCCCCAATGCCTTCTTCAAGCAAGACACATGAAAAACATTGTGTATCTTACTTTCAGAAGGTAACTCTAGCTCATATGCTACCTTGCCAACTCTCCTGAACATCCTATATGGTCCATAGAATCGAGGCTTGAGCTTTTCAGCCCCACTCTTCTTGAGAGTACTCTGTTTGTATGGTTGAAGATGCAGAAATACCATGTCTCCTACCTCAAATGCTCTCTCTACCCTATGTCCTATCTGCATACATCTTCTGTTGATTCTGGGCCCACTGAATATTATCCTTAAGTACCTTAAGGATGTCCTGACTATCCTGTAAACTCTCCTGAGCCTTGGGAGCTCTACTATCCCCAAATGCCAAATCAACAAAGATCTCGCATCATATCCATACAAAGCTCTGAAATGGAGTCATACCAATAGACATATGGTAAGTAGGTGTTATAGCAATACTCACATAAATACAACAACTTTACCCATGCCTTCTGCTGCCCCACAACATAGTTGCGTAGATAACCCTCTATCCATTTGTTCACAATCTCTGTCTGTCCATCATGTCTGAGGGTGATAACTAGTGCTTAGGAGTCAACTCAGTGTACTAACCAAAAGGAAAAGTTCCTGCCAAAATATGCTCAAAAACCTGCTATCCCGATCACTGACAATGTTCTTCGGAAGTCCATGCAACCTGGATTCCTGACAGAAGAACAAATTAGCCACATGAAATGCCTTAAAGCTGGAGGGACGGCAAAAAAGTGTGCATATTTTGTCAACCGATCAACTACCGCATAAATGCGATCATTCCCTTGCACCATGGGAAGACCTGTAATGAAATCCATCGAAATACTTTCCCACTTCTGTTCCGGAATCGGCAATGGCTGTAACAAACCTGTTGGGAAAGTATGCTCTGACTTGTTCTGCTAACAAGTCATACACTCATGGACATGGTGCAAGACATCATCTTTGAGACCCTTCCAAGAAAATCTCTCTCTAATTTGCCTGTATGTTTTAAAATACCATGGATGTCCTGCAAGTGGTGCATCATGGAAAGCATGCATAATCTTCTCCTTAAGCTCAGATTCAGGAACTAGGTAAATTTTGCCCTTATACAAAATCAAATCAGCTATTACCTTATATCGGCCATCCTGAATTTTTCCATCCATAATGTCACATGCCCAAGTATTTTTGGAATACTCAACTAATAGTTGAGATTTCCAATCTGCTGAAATCTCGCTCAAAGAACATAGGGCAGCGAGATGGGGTTTCCTAGAAAGTGCATCAGCCACTACATTCTTCATCCCCTTGACATACTCAATGTCAAAATCATATGCTTGGATTCTACTGACCCATTTTTGTTGCCTCTCATTGAGTTCCTTCTGTTCCAGGAAATATTTCAAGCTGTTGTGGTCGGTTCTCACCACAAATTTCCCACCCACCAAATATTGTCTGAACTTTGCCAAAGCATGCATAATGGCAAGCATCTCCTTATCATAGGTGGAATACAATCTCTCATTATCTCTCAACTTCCTACTCTCGTAGGCAATAAGATGGCGATCCTGCATAAGAACTGCACCAATCCCCAATCCCGAAGCATCACACTCCAAAATGAAGGGCCGTGAGAAATCTGGAAGAGCCAAAACTGGACAGGTGCTCATAGTTACCTTGAGCTTCTCAGATATTACCTATGCCTCATCTGTCCATCTAAATGTCCCCCTTCCGTGTAAGATTTGTCAATGGAGCTACCAGCTGAGAATAGCCCTTCACGAACCTCCTGTAATAACCACATAACCCCAAGAATCCACGCAAGTCAGAGATATTCCTGGGTGGTGGCCAATCCTGCATTGCCTGTATCTTCTCCTGATGAACCTTGACCCCATTGGCCCCAATGACATGCCCAAGATACAATATCTCTGTAAGTCCAAATTCGCACTTGGACATCTTAGCAAATAAAGACTGAGTCTCCATTATGCTAAGTACCTCATCAAGATGCCTCAAATGCTCATCCCATGTCATGCTATAAATCAGAATATCATCAAAAAAGACCAACACAAACTGCCTCAACTGCCTGTTGAAGAGATGGTTCATACATGACTGAAATGTAGCAGGTGCATTAGTGAGTCCAAATGGCATCACCAAGAACTCATAGTGCCCGTAGTGACACCTGAAGGTTGTCTTGTGAATATCCTCATCCCAAACTCGAATCTGGTGGTATCCTGATCGAAGATCAATCTTCGAAAAATAGATAGCTCCATGCAACTTATCTAAAAGCTCATTTATGCGAGGAATGGAATACCTATTCTTTATGGTTTTCTTTTTGAGGGCACGGTAGTCAATGTACATCCTCATGGTCCCATCCTTCTTCTTCACTAAAACAACTGAAGAAGCAAAGGGACTAGAACTAGGACGGATGTGTCCCATCTCCAAGAGCTCTCTAATGGCCTTCTCTATTTCATCCTTATATTTCTTAGGATGGCGATAAGACGTAGCCATCACGGGTTTAGCACCCTCCTCAAGCTCTATAACATGCTCAAACCCTCTATCTGGTGGTCTACCTGGAGGAATGTCACCAAACACTGGGCCGTGCTTATCCAGTATGGACTGGATGTCTATATGAAAGGGTTGCTCACTATCTGAAGAAGATTTGGATGAAATGAAACATTGGGCTGCCCATGCAACCTCTCCATGTCTGACTATAGACTCCATCCTGCGTGCTGAAACAACTCTAGGCCCACCGTCAGAAAGAGCCCGAAGCACAATCTTCTTCCTATCCACCATAAAATCCAACTCCATTCTCTGGAAGTCCTACACATATCTTCCAAGGGACTGCAACCACTGAATACCCAATACTGTATCAATCTCACCAAGTCCAATAATATAGAAGTCATCAATCAATGTGTAGTCCCCCATCTGAATACTAAGCCGTGGAATCCTCTTAGTGCAACTAATAGCAAACCCATCTGCTACTCGTACACTAAACCCCTCAAAATCCTCAACCTGTAATCCTCGCTTCGCAGCCAACCCCTCATCAATGAAGTTGTGCGTAGCTCCACTGTCAACCAAACAAACAATCTGCTGTCCCTTAAGCACTCCCTTCAGCCGAAAGGGATGGTACCTAGGAACTCCTGAGAGTGTAGCAATAGTGACATCGGATGAATCCAATGCCTCACTCTCTCCAAGCTCTACTTGGGGCTGCTCCCCCTGTGCATCATGGCCGCCATCCTCATCCTCTGCATCTATATCTGGTGAGTGATCATCATCCTCATCTGAAATCACCTCAATGAGATGCACCTTGCCTTTACCAAGGCAATGATGTCCAGGCTCCCAATGATCTTTGCAATGAAAGCAAAGCTTCTTCCTCCTCAACTCATTACGAGTCTCCTGATCCACCTTAGGAGGTGGTGCACTCTTCTGCTGAATAGTAGAGCGCTGAAATGGCCTGGAGCTCGTGGGAAACTTCTTATTGGGCTGATAAGAAGTGGGGGATGTGTCCAAGTCCAATGTCGTCTAGATGGCATCATGCAATGTCCTAGGCTTAAGAGCCTTGACCAATCCTCTCATCCTGTCATGAAGGCCCTCTATGAATAACATCACAACCCTCTTCTCAGGCATCTTTGGAACCATAACTGCTATACGCTGAAATTCGTTGATGTATGAATCAACGTGTCCACTTTGTCGAAGGTGTGCCAAGTCCCTATAATAAAGCTCCACATCCTAGCGATCAAATCTCCCAATCAATCTCTCGCTGAACTCCCTATATGACCGCAAAAGCTCATGATTCTGTGTAACTAACCCATGGTGCCACCAATCATAAGCTACCCCCTCAAGGTGTAAAGTAGCGAATTGTATAGCCTCCTGTTCCTCATGGGTTTCCGAGGGTAAGATAGGTGTCGAGCTTGTGAATCCAAGCCCTAGCACTGATCTTTCCACTACCATCAAAAGTGGAGAAGTTACCTTATTGGTAACCTGCTGCAAATCCCTATTCTGAACTGTGCTCTAGGCCTCCTGTCTGTCTAGCCCTCATGTTATCTCTCCTTCTGAGCACAATACTGTGGGAGGGGAAATACATCCCTCACATGCTAGGCAAACTCCTCCACTCATCACTGACTAAGGGATAATATATCCGGAAAAGCTACTTCTTTCAGGCCGGATATCTCAATCTCTGGTGGGTCCAATCTCTAGGCAAAAAATTAGGCAATGTCCTAGGCCTATCTGAGTCTTGTAACCAATCCTCTCATCCTGTATGAGGGTGCTCCTCTCACGGCGAGGCGATCACCTAACACCTTTTCCAGATCTCTGAAGGTGATCTGCTATGATCCCTGTAATTCACTGACAACTGATATCAACCTGTCCACTCTGTCGGAGTTGTCTCAAGGCCTATCCAATGTGCCCTAAACAGTTGCCAACCTGTCCAAGATAGAGCCCATACGCTCCATGGATCTGCAATCAACTGAAACTTTGAGTGGCTGCCATATCCTGAATGAAGTTCCTGTCTGATCTGCTGCTCATCCCGAGAAACTCTCCATGGTCTATCACCCATAATAATTCACCCCCTCACCTGTTTCAATACCAGCCTCAAGTCGTGATGCTCAAACCCTCATGGGTGTAATCTGTAAGTGGACTGTCCTCTCTTGTCACCATTCAAAACTATGGCATTTTAAAATACTCTCTGCTACCTGAAAAAGTTGGAGAGAATACACTGCTTTCATACCACTGAAAGATCCCAACCTAGGGATGCTTCAATTTTTTTTATATATAATTTCTCAAGCTTGGATCTGCAACTAGATCCTGTCACATGAAGAAATCATAGAATGCCATTCTCCTCTGTCACTGTACAAATTAAATAAAACAAACCCCTCAAGCTGGGAGTAGATGAAACTAAAATGCACTCTCAGGGTGCCATGAAGAGAAATCCTCATAAATATTTCTATAGTCCTACATTGCCAGGATACGGATACAAGTATTGGTTTGGATATGGATATTATGCGGATAGGTCAATTTTAAAAAACCCTTGGATACAATACGTCTTGGATACATCCGTACATCTATATTAAATATAGTATGCCTCAATATATATATACTCAGAGTGGAAATTATTTTTATGTACATCTACTCATTTTACTCATTTTTTTAGTCCATAAAAAACTAAAATAGTAATACAAAACTTGAATCAATGTTCAAAACATTCAATGTACTTAAGACTTTGCATTTTTATTGATCCAAGTGTGGCTGCCATACATATGATATACGAATATCCTGTCAACATGAATACCCAAAACTTGAAATTTGAAAAATATACTAGGATCCATGTTCAAATTTTCAAAACATAGCAATATACTTAAGGATCTTACATTTCATTGTTCATGTGGCCTGCCATACATATGAAATAGGAATACAAACAAATCTAGAATATATCATCTAGATTTTCCTCAAAATCAAGTCTCTGTTTTGCCTAGGGTTCTATTCTATTCATTTTCACCTCCTCTCCAGCTTCGAGTCGTCCTCTTGAGGTGTCATCTAAGTCAAAAAATAAAAAAAAGTTGATTAATGCTTTTAAAAACTCTCTACGTTCCTATCCCACACAGCTGGATACACTACTATGATACCACTGAAACGTCCCAAACCCACTTTTGCCTGAATACGTACCCTGACGTATCCTTTGGCTCAAATCT
This sequence comes from Taxus chinensis, assembly GCA_019776745.2. NCBI lineage: Eukaryota > Viridiplantae > Streptophyta > Pinopsida > Cupressales > Taxaceae > Taxus > Taxus chinensis. The sequence continues at coordinate 363,593,935 of CM034157.1, read as the reverse complement.
GAACTGATAATATCTGGGTAGAATCCATGCAACAATATCAATTGAATACTGATATCACCAACATTATGTATCAAACACCGGCAAACCGTGTGAATAAATAGGGGAAGGGCCTAGGGTTTAACAGACCAGATCTTGGGCCCTATAAATTAATTCAGCCGTGAATTTAATAATGATTTTTGGGGCCCATGATAAATATTAGAGGCAAAACAACTAGAAATCTGTTTTAGATGGAATTGATAATAAAAAGATTGTCCAAAAACCCATGTATATCCGTAAATGATTCAAACCAAATCGATTTGATATATATTTGATGTTGAAAGATACAATAATTATCTAGCATGAAGAATACCTCAGTCACTGCATAAAACAACTGTAGAATAAGTCGCCCCACTCTAGAAGATGTTTAATGCCCAATGCTGCAATTTATTTCTCTTTCTAACTGCTGGAATGATAAATAAATGTGAATACAATGAAGCTTCCCTGTATAGGAACTCCTAATCACTGCTCCTGGGGTTTCCGTCCACAAGAGGAATAATCCAGAGGGTTTTTTCGTCCTTGGATTTTGTCTGCAAAAGCTCAGAGCTAACTGCCGGGAAGAAAAATAATAATCTGAATGCTGCACAAGTTCGCATTTTTCCCTTATAGGCAAAAAACCCTTCCAAAGATGCAAGTCGCACTTTTCCAAAGAAGTATAACTAATTTTTAATTAATTTATTACATCTCCAAAGCAAGTCGCATATTTTGGCTTATTTAATTACTTCTCAAAGCAAGTCGCACTTTTTTCCTAGGAAAGCACATTAAATAATTTATTAATTTATTTCAATGTACTTTCCTAAGTGAGAAGTCACTTATTAACAGTCTATTAATTCATTATATGTGCTTTAGTGATACTTTATTTTATTTGGAGCACGATATAATAAAATTAATAAACCGAAGTCACCCTTGAAATCACCCTTTGGCTGTCGGGTAGACAAAAAGGGCCAAAGGTCTTCGATCAAACTATTTGAGAAAGAGGGACATTACAGAAAATGTCCTTCTTCATCATTCCCAAGCCTCCTAAGACTCCATCATGTCTTCCAACATTTGTGCTTGTCATATGTGAGTTTGAATCTCCACTACATCCTAAGCAAGCATGTGCAAACAACAAAAATTCAGAATTGATGCTCCTTTGAAAAATATTTATTTTCCATACCTCAAGGTGCCCATTATGGATTTCTGTGTACCGGAGTGTCTTCTTCCTTAAGCACTTCATGGATTTTTCTTGAAGGATGTATGTATGAAGCATCTCTACAAGTTTCACCCATCTCATTCCTACTTGGAATATGATTAGTATCACCAAAATCAAACTTAGAATTGGAAACCATTACCTCATAATGCAATCCCATCTTTCTTTCTTGTCCCTTGCATACTTTTCAAGCAACTACATCATGAGGAAAACAAATCTGAAATAGATAGTGCATAATGAAAAGTTTACCATATTTGTAATGCCTTTAGAATGATGACAAACCTTCATGTTGCTAACCATACTCATCTCTCTACCAAGCCCATAGCCATACCCATGAAAGCTCAACATGGAAGGAGAAATTAATTGCAAAATAACATACCTTGGGCTGATCCCAACCTCTCCAAAACTCAAATTTTCTGAGTTAGGTGCAACACCTTTTCCTTCTTCATTCTCTCCACCCAAAACCTCTTTTTCTCCTCTACAAGTGTGCATGCTTGGTGGGAAATGGTTGGGAACCTCTATGGGACTTATGCCTTTCTTTTGTCCCTCTAATGGCTTACGGTGGGACCTCAAATCTGATTTCTCAAAGTGCAGATCTGAATCTTCATTTTGCTCTACTTTTATAACTCCCCCTTTTGCCACTACATCATGCATGCCAATGTTAGAAGAAAAAGACATCTTTTCAATCAACAAAACATTTTTACCTTGTTCTTCCTTCACTTCTTCATCTTCTTGCCCATGGAAGGTAGGTGACTCTATATAGCCATTGACCTCTTTGATGAGCTCATCCCAATATGTATCAACCAAAGTCATTCTTTTTTTTGATCCACTTTTTTTCCTTTTCAAGTTGCAAAATCCTTTGAGGATGAAGAGAGCTTAGGACTCTTGACTTAGTGCATGGTACTCTTGGCAATATGAATCAAAATCATGCTTGATCCATTCCTTCCATTCACCATCACTCATCAACTCCATGGTCTCTTATCTCTGCACTCAAATCTGAAAACACAAACCCTGCATACACAAAGTGACCCACACGAATGGAGGAAGGATGCTCTGATACCACTGTAATGTCCCACTTCTAGGATCAATGGGAAAAAGGCAACCAACAAACTCTTCAATACTCAAATCAATAGTAAATAGTAAAATCCAGTCAAAATACTTGAGCCATTCAAGTAATGACTCAATAAACCCAAAGAGAAGGGGTTTAATGGCCTCTAACCTTGGTTAACTAATAATTCTCAACTGAACTAATGAATGGAAAAGGAAAGGAAATTCATAACAACTGCAATTGAACTGATCACCACACTCACATGAAGAGTAAATGACCCCAAACTCAGTTACTTAAATATTGCTCAAACAAACCAATTAATGAAATATTGAAATACTATAAATCTGCATACAACACTCATGTGGAAACTGCAAAGCTCATTTTCAATTTTTTTCAATACCACACTGAAAAATATATGAATTTGATCACTGATCATGCCAATAGATCAAATGAAGGACAATAAATCATGTAATACAATACTATTAAAAAAATGCTAAAATTCATATATAAAACTGCTAGATAGACACTCAAATCAAGCTGTTTCTATGGCAAATCAAGGTTAAACAATCAAAGAATTACCAGCTCAGTCACTAAGGAGATATTGGATACAGAAATCTTGCCAAATATATACTTTCTGCACAAATCTCAATTCCTATCAAAGGCTTTCGAAGAACTTGCAGAATTATATCTTAAAAAGATGTAATTCACTGAACCCCAAACTAGTGATCATTAAACAACCCAATATAGTTACACCAATATCAGACTGCCAGCTTAAATAGCCCAAAACACATGCTAAAATTCATCGAAACCCGCACTCAGAGATATATATTTAATCATGCAGTAATCTATTTCACTAAAATTACTGTAAAACATATACATCAAAACATATCATATTTAGGATCCAAAACATCAGTATTATTAATAAATATGAGTCGCTGCAAATGGGATTATTCAATCAAATACATGAACAACAAACCTTACATGATCCAATTTAGATTAACTAAGCAAATTATTACCCATACACATCGCTGTAGCTAGGAAATTAAATCAACAATTTGCTGTTAATTTAGCAGCACTAAACATGCATTAAAACTATCAAATAACTATCTCAAAGAGATCGTTTGCTATTTAGGAGGAAACAACAAAACTGAGTGGTTGATTTCACATTGAATATTCATAAAAACCCACAAAATCATTAATAAGAAAGTCGCTAAGAAGGAATGAAACATTTGCCACCAACAAGTCGATTTGCAAAACACAAAAAACTACTTCAATTGAATATCAAAAACCAGCTTCAATAAATCTCCCAAGCAAGAGAGAGAAAGAAAGCATCAAGGGTGGGCATGCATCCCAACTCCAAGCATGTAGTTCAGATCAATTTCATCATAGCATAACATAACCATCTCAAGGAAATGTGACCCCTCTTTATAGAAAATAAGAGGTGCAATCTCCAACATTCAATCATTGAATGTTTTCCCTATAAAATTTACAATAAAAATATTTAATAAGCTACTACTTGTGCACTTTATTTAATTTCTTAATCCTCAAGGGATTACAAAAAGAGATAATAAATATCTCTAGTCAAAATATGAGTCCAATCCTCGAACCCATTGGGTTGAGGGCCTTTGATTCTTTTCATACAGAGAATGTCCTGAAAAGGGGACATTGCATCATCAAGGTATGTAGAGACATATTTGAAGGCATGAATAGGCACATGTTTGAAAGCTAATATGATTTATGTTGCAGCGATGTTTTGTCCCCTTTTTTCAAATAAAAATTAATTAATTAATGATGGTACCCTTTAATCCTTTCCCCTTGGATTAAAGGAAAATGAATTAGGGGAAATTTGATTTGTACATGTGGATTTATTAATTAAAATATATTTTTATTTGTGCAAGTCAAAAAAATAAAATAGAAGGAAGAAATCGATTTACCTTGGGCCTATAATGAATAAATTCATTAAAAAGGCAAGTTTTCTTAAAAGATTATTTGTTCAATTAATAAAAATTACTTGGGCATCAAGTCGCATTTTTTGGAGGATGACTTATTACTTCTATGAGCACAATTATCTATAATTTCTATGGGCACCCCTTTTTGCATGTTGACTGTTATTAGAACTTATTTTTATGCTTGAACGGAGATGAATGCCCACTAGTGATAAAAATAAATAAAAACGTGTTCATTAACACCACCCATTGTGAAGTGTGTGTGCCCTTTGAGAGCTATGAATTGATGAGTTATGTGCGTTTATATTCCATATATGTGAGTCACCATTTTTGGGAGAGTTCAAGCTTGCTTTAAGAGGGTTTTGAAAGTGATTTATAGTATATGCAATTTTATTATATGCTGCTGGTTATTCACTTGTTTGGAGTCGAATTGTTTGGGAGGTATTTCAAGTGGTTTGTTGGTATTTAAAACTTTTAGTTTCGGGTTTATATTTTTGGCATGATTTTCTGATTGATATGGGGGTTTCATGATTTGATCTATTTTTAGCTTAGCATATTGTTGTCCATTTTAAATCTTTTGGCTTACTTGCTGGAATTTATTCTAATGCAAATTGATTTTTGGCATTTATTGGAAGGGTTTTCTAATAGTTTATGAGTTGTTGTCATAAATAATTATTGCAGATCTATAAATCAACTTTTTTGAGTGTTGAAAGTCAAGTATAAAGAGCTGGAATTAATTTTATATATTTTTCCCTAACCTTAGCGACTTGATTTCAGATTTGTGGGCAGTTTTGAGTGGGTTTCAAGTGGGTTAAAAATTCAGATTTTAGTTAGTTGGAAAGTGTATAATTTTATCTTTCATATGCAATTTGTTTCACTAAAAAATTTCAAGTATTGCATGAGATATCAATTTTTGAAGTTTTCAATTGATTTCAGTGCATTTTCAACATATTTTTATTTAATTACTATTGCTGCAAATAAATTGGTTAAAGAATTGTTTTCTCCGACTAGTTAGCCCATCTAAACCCTTACTTTGGCTCACTCCAACCCCATTTGGGTTGTATTGAAGCCGACACTGGGTTAGTTGAGGTGAACCTAGAAGGGTTTCTCTTCTAAGTTTACTTCCTTGCAAGTAGTTTAATAAATTTTAATTAATATCCCAAAAGGGGATATTACAGTGGTATCAGAGTTTTCCTTCCTCTTTTTGTGTGGGTGATTTGTGGATGCAGGGTGATAAGGAGTTTCAGTATTACAAAAGGAGGAATAAGGGAAATATGGATGATGGGGCATTCACGACGGATCAAGTAAGGTTCTACAAGAGCTAATGCAAGGTTGTGGTTTGGAGCTTCAAAAAATCATTAGTGAACAAATGACCAAGTTCATCACAGAAGCTTTGGGAAATGGCAAAATGCCAAACTCCAATGGAGAAGGGAGTTCCCATAGTGGGGAAAAGAATTCAACACAACCCCCTCCTAAGTTCTTCAAGGGCACCTTCCTTCCTAAGGAGAATCATAGAGCAATTGAAGAACCATCAATGGTAGAGACCATTGAGGCATGTAACAAGGAATATGGTACTTTGCATCCGGCCACAAGGGCCATACTCACTTTTGATGAGTTTTGTGCTTTGAAGATGGGAAACAAGACCAAGAGAGCCCACAAGCAACCCCATATGGATGTTCAACAAAGATTGGGCAAGGTCTCTCTCCCAAGCTTTGATGGGACTAACAAGATAACAGTAAGAGTTTGGTTGCAAAAGATGGAGACCTATTTCTCCCTCAACCCCATGCAAGAAGAAGAGGCCCTCAAATTTGTTACTCTTCACCTTGAAGGCATGGCACATGAGTGGTGGTTCCATGGTATGCACACCCAAGGACATGACTTGATCCACACAATGGAAGAATTTAGCCAAAAGATCATGGAGAGGTTTGATAGGAAGGATCCAGAGATTCATTTTCGAGAGTTGGCTCAACTGAAACAATTGAGTAGTGTTGAGGAGTATGTGGCGGATTTTCAAAGGATTGCTGTGATGGTGTCGGATGTTAGTGAGAAAAGGTTGATAGTCCTCTTTACTGAAGGTTTGATGGAACCTCTAAAAGGTTTGGTAAGAGCTTTTAACCCTATGTCTTTGCAAGATTGTATTACTAAATCTCTAGATTTAGAATGTGCAGCTTATAGAGGGGATTATGGGCCTAAAGGGCAGCATTCTAATGTTTCACAACCGCTGTCCAAAAGTGGATTTAGAGGGCAGCCAAGGTCTGATTTACAGCAGCCCACAAAAGTGCAAGGAGGGCAGTCCCTTGGGTCATCAAAAGAGGCCCCAAAGAGGCCCAATCAGCCCTATGTGCCACCACATAGAAATCAACTCCAAAATAGTGCACAAAAAGATGAAAGGGATGAGTTAAGAAGAAGAGGTTTGTGTTTTGATTGCAAGGCTCCATGGGTAAGAGGTCATAACTTGCAAAGGTAAAGGGCAAATCTATTTTATTGAAGTGGTAGATTCAGATTTTGATTTGATTTTAGATTTTGATGATACTAATGATGTGGTAAATGAGATGGATGATGAGCATGTGCAAGAGGAAGAAAGAAGAAGAAGTTGAAGGTACATTTGTAGCTCTTTCCGACACTCCTAAGTATCTTCCTTTTCGGGTGGAAGGTATGCTATGCAAGAAAAAGGTAATCATTCTAATTGATAGTGGAGCCACTCATAATTTTATTAGTGAAAGGTTGGTAACAAGGCTTGGTTTATGTGATGAGGTTTTTCAAGGATTTAATGTTACCATAGCTGATGGGTTTATTTTATCATGCACTAGAAGAATTTCCAAGCTTTCTATTTCCATAGGAGACTATGAGCTTATTGATGATTTCTATATGATTAACATGGATGATATGGATCTTGTGTTAGGAGTGCAATGGTTGCATTCTTTGGGGGATTTCACCCTCAATTATAAGGACTTTTTACTTCAATTCATGGTGGGAGGCAAGAGCATCATTTTCCAAGGCATGACAAGAAACTCTACTCTTTGTAATCATCCTCCAAGGGCAGTAGAAATTTGTTCCGTATCTTTTATATCAGCCGATTGGAAAGATTTAATCACTCTTTAGTATGCAAAAAATCAGTTTTCTAATGATGTGATTGAAGGGGTGATTGTTGATGAAAGGTACAAGGTGGTAGATGGCCTCATACTCTACAAAGGGAGGGTGTATTTGACCCCAAAATCAGATGTAAACAAATTGATTTTAAAATCTCCACATGATACTCTTACAAGTGGACACCAAGGGTACTTCAAGACCTACATGTTGGTAAGGGAAAGGTTTACTTGGAAAGGTATGAAAAATATGTTCTTAAGCATGTTAGAGAATGTGTTGTATGCCAAAGAAATAAAAATGAACATACTTTTCCAGCTGGTCTTTTGCAGCCCCTACCTATTCCCTCTCAAAAATGGGAAAGTGTGTCCATGGATTTTGTTACCGGATTGCCAAATGTTAATGGTAAGACTTGCATGTATGTAGTAGTGGATAGACTCACTAAGTATGCTCATTTTCATCCACTTCCTACTAAATTTGATGGTCCTATGATTGCTGATTTGTATTTCAAAGAAATTTTTAAATTACATGGTGTGCCTAAGAATATTGTGAGTGATAGGGACAACAGATTTATGAGTCTCTTTTGGCAAGAATTATTCTAGTTAGTTGGGATTGAACTTACTCCAAGTACTAGTTATCACCCACAAACAGATGGGCAAACCGAAATAGTGAATAAATGGGCTGAGGGATACTTGAGATTTTATGTTTCAGGGCAGCAGTTTGCTTGGGTTAAGTGGTTACATCTAGCTGAGTTTTGCTATAATACTACACATCATATGTCCATTGGTATGTCTCATTTGCTTTGTATGATTATGATGCTAACTCTTTCATGGATATAATGATGACAGATAGTAGAGTGCCTAGTGCAAAAAAGTTGGTGCAACAAAGCGTGGATATCATGAAGGCTCTCAAGAAAATTTGCACCAAGCCCAAAGTAGACAAAAGTTGTATGTAGATCAGCATAGGAGTGAGAGAAATTTTGAGGTGGATGATTGGGTGTTTCTTAGATTGCAGCCCTATAGGCAATCTACACTCAAGCAAAGTGGCAAGGAAAAGTTGAAGCCACGTTTTTATGGGCCCTACAAGGTTACTAAAAGAAATGGTAAGATGGCCTATGAATTGGACCTTCCCGGAAGATGGTAAGATTCATAATGTTTTTCATGTTTCTTGCATTAAAAAGGCACTTGGGTAAACTGTTGTTCCTTCTTTAGAGTTGCCCTAATCTGTGAAACTCTTGAAATTTGGAATTATCCACAGAGGGATCACAAAATTAAGGAGACGTTAAATCACTGAAGTTCTACTTTCGATTAGAAAATGACAGAGATAGCTAGTGAATGAATTTTGCTTGTGCTTAGAATCAACAATTGCAGAAAAGGAAAGAATATAAACTCAAAACACCAACAAGTTTTATCCTGGAAACCTCCAAAAGAAGGAAAACCAGTCGAGGAAGGGCAATTATCTTTCTTCCCACTTTTTATTGGCCAATTCAAATAATAAGTACAAAATTACCTAGTAAGTATGAAAGAGAAGTAGATAATATCTCACACTTCTTCCCAATTACTTGCTTGCTCTAAACACTCCTTTCTTCTACAAAACACAATTCCAGCACTAAGAACTTCTTGCTCACTTGCTTCATGCTTCGATGATTTATTCTCTTCTAAGTTTAAACATATATTTATAGCCTTTCTCACGTCCTCTCGTGCAATGGAGGATGGGAAAGGAAATGGAGGAGAAGAGGCGCGAACAAACTTTCATATTCTGAGGTTGTTCGTTTTCATGAAGGAGGCTTTATTTTCTGGTGCCAAAGAATCAGGACCACCGCCTTTGGCAGACCGAACAAGTCTTGTTATTATAAAGACAGGTGAACCTCCATGTATTTATTTCCCTTCTTTGCGCTGACTGATCTGATGAAGTAGAGCCATTTTGGATCCCTATGGTCATGCCCCCTTGATGAAGAAGGAAAATTGTTTATTAATTCCACCCATCATTGATACTAAGGGTCTTCTCTTTTTCCTTTGTATTTAAGCCCTTTCAAGGAGTATTTGGTGAAGTGGAAAGATTTACCATTTATGCTCCAGGGGAATATGTTTCAGTTTTAGAGCATCCACGATTTACAATTGTTTAGGTTGTTTTGAACCTGTTTTCATGTGAAAGTGTTGAAAACTAAGTACACTAATTAGTATTGCAATAATTTTCCACAGTTGTCTCATTTTACTTTGGGAGCGCACCCCTGAAAAATAAAAAATTGGCCTTAAAACGTGTCAATATAAAAACGTTTTTTTCTCATATGGGCGGAATTGCGCATAGGTTTATGAGACGGTTTTGGCCCACTAGTTTTGATACCCATGGTTTTGTAAAACTACTTACTGCAGTTGTCTACTGTATATGGTTTTAGCATATGGTAGATTAATACTAACAGTGGAGATGTGTTTTGAATTCGGATGTGAATTCTATAGAATTTGTTGAGCATAGCTCCAAACAATCTGCAAAGTGTATTGAATTGATGCCAGCGGTGGTTTGTAATACCAACTTTCTGAGACAAATGATTCTTGGCTATGGGCGTAGCCAGAAAATGGGTGAACGACGTTAAATATTGTCTCTTTCTGTTGTATTATTTTCCTTCTGCACTTTTATTTGAGATCTGAATTTTTTCTGCATATTAGTTTCACACCATTACATTGCGACTGTGAGGGAATATTAAGCATATTTTATCACTTATTTCCTAACAATAATTGCTTGAGAGCAAGCAATTTTATATAGAAGGAGAGGAAAAATGTCCCCTTTTTTTAAGCTAAAAATCAATTAATGCCCAAGGATGGGCCAATTTAATCCAAATTCCCCTTGAAATAAAGAAAATTAAATTAAGGGAAATTCGATTTGCACATGTGGATTTATTAATTAAAATATATTTTTATTTGTGCAAGTCAAAAAAATAAAATAGAAGGAAGAAATCGATTTACCTTGGGACAATTAATGATATTTTAAGGTGAATTAATTAATAAAGGCAAGTCACATTTTTTGGAGGATGGTTTATTATTTCTTTGAGCACAAAGATTTCTATAATATTGGCATAGGTTGATTCCTTTTTAGGCATCAAGTTTTATTAAATTCTCCTCTGTGTTTTATTTTTAATTCTTGCCTTGGGAATTAACTTTTGCTCCATTGGAGTTTGACTTTCAGGTCATTTCAAATTAAAGGCTCTCATCTCTAGACCATGGCACCAAAATGGAGAAGGAACTTTGGATTCAATTGGGCAAAGAAAAGTTATAAAAAAAGATAATGGGCACCCCTTTTCGCATGTTGACGGTTATTAAAACTTATTTTCATGCTTGAACAGGGATGAATGCCCACTAATGATATAAATAAATAAAAAGGTGTTCTTCAACACCACCCATTGTGAAGTGTGTGTTCCTTCTTCAGCTATGAATTGATGAGTTATGTGCATTTATATTCCATATATGTGAGTCGCCATTTTTGGGAGAGTTCAAGCTTGCTTTAAGAGGGTTTTGAGAGTGATTTATAGTGTATGCAATTTCATTATATGCTACTGGTTATTGGTTGAAGTAATCGACTTGTTGGTATTAAGATTGATTGGGCATATTTGGTGATGAATTGGTGCACTATTTAGAAGCAAGTTTAAATCTGATATTTTCTTGCATAATTTTTAATTGATGCAGATGCCTTTGATTTGATGATATTTTTAGCTTGCAATGTTGTTGGAAATTACTCTAAGAGGTTGAATTGACTTTTGAGGTTTTTATCAATCATTGAAGGGTTTTCTAATAGGTTTTGAGCTGCTATTATAAATCAGAAATATTGCAGGTCTGAAATCAACTTATTTGGGTGTGTGAAAGGGAAGAGCTAAAAATGGAATTTACAGTATATTTTTCCTAACCTTGGGCGACTTGATTTCAATATTTGTGGGCAAATTTGAGTGGGTTTAAGTGTGTTAAAAATTCAGATTTTAAGTTCATTTGGAAAGTGCTATAATTTTATCTTTCATCTGCAATTTATTTCACTGAAAAATTTCAAGTATTGAGGGAGATATTAATTTTTGAAGTTTGCAGTTAATTTTAGTACATTTTAATTTATTTACTACTGCAACAATATATTAGTTAAAGAAGTGTTTTCTCCGACTAGTTAAGCTCATCTAAACCCTTACTTTGGCTCACTCCAACCCCATTTGGGTTGTATTGAAGCCGACACTGAGTTAGTTGAGGTGAACCTAGAAGGGTTTCTCTTCTAAGTTTGCTCCCTTGCAAGTAGTTTAATAAATTTTAATTAATATCCCAAAAGGGGATGTTACAAGCGATCAACTTAGGGGAATGAAGATCTGAGCTCATTGCATTTATTAATCTCTCTTAGCAGGGAATCCTATGATTAGTTTGAATGATAATCAGTCCTTATAGCAGCGATCTGTATTTAATTTATTTTAACATGTTTTATGTGGATTTCTATGTATATTAGCCTCTGTTGGAAGTTATTTATTTGTGCTATTTGATAGAGGCCATTAAACCCATTTCCTTGGGTTTATTGAGTCATTGATGTTTTGAATTTATTAAGCAAATATCAAGACCCAGTTGTGGTGTATTATGGAGCAACGAATGATATGTTGTGCATAGTATATTGGAGTTTGGATCAGCTGGTTAATCATGTGGCCTTCAAGGTAGTTTTGGAGTTGTTTAATTGGATGGACTTGATCATTTGGGTTTGATTTCTAATCATTCTTGGTGTTGGATCTACTTGTTGTCTGCCATTTCCCCTTGATCCCATAAGTGGGACATTACAGAAACTAAAATATAACTCAAGTTTTTCCCTTGTTCAACTTCTTTCCCACGGAAAGGAAGATGAGCAAGAAGCCTTCAAATTATATTATTTCAAAAAACAGGACATTACGGTCCTCCCTTCCCAAATTTTCTTGCTCTTAAGCAAAATGCAAGCTCCTAGATCCCAAATAATTCTATGTGGCTCCTTCTTTGATGTACCTACACATGAAGCAAACATAACAAAGAAAACATGAGTGTTTAACAACACTTTTACAAATTTTTCATCAAGTTGTAGGGACATGATAGCTAGCTCCCTTCCTTGACTTGCCATCATCTCATAATTTCCATTCGATTGATGGATTCCCCAAACTTCTGCAATGTTGTCCTAAAAACAGTTGTCACCTTGCATTTTTCTCTCAAAAATCAAAATGTTAGTAGCTGGAAACCACCTTAAATCAGCCACAAATATGCCAAGGTTAATAGTAGTTTGAAATTTCTTCAACTTTGAAATTGGAGGCTCTCTTTTTTGTCTCATAAGTAGGAAAGTGGCTGGAAATTTTTTGAAATACAGTTGAAAAGAAGGTACAACAGCTGTAATCATGACTTCTCTCCAAATATTTCCATACTATCAATGACATGGGGTTTGGAAACAGACCAACTTTGATGGAATATGCCCCAAAAATGCCCAAGAACATCCATTTACTAACTCCAATGATTGAAAATACTCGTATGACAACAAATATAAAAAGATCATATTGCTTACCCACTTTCCACATCTAACATCTTTACTGCCCCGGAAGTTACGGCAACTACCTTTATACCTCTGTTTTCGAGTGTGAAGCTTGGTTCCAAGAAGTGATTCGTCTTGCATTTCCAAAGACCATCCAGATTCTCCATGTCATAGACATCTTGGACTTGACTCAAACCAGTTCTATATCTATGACTGAAAGTGGTGGTTTTTCAACCCATTAGGCTCTTCAAAATTCACTTTATGATAATAAATATTTTTACCAAGTGTGAACAACCTTCGTTGTGAAAATTTTTGAATTGCAAGTGCCTTGCTGCCCCAAAATAGACGTCCTATGCTGTTTCTTCTTGCCATGAATTCTGATTTCTTTAGCTTTTGTCACAAAACTTTAGTTCTTCATTATGAAAGTTGAGGATGCACTTCCCCGATGTTTGCAACCATTGAACCCCAAGAACAATTTCAACATTAGCTACTTCAATAATGTAATGTCTTTCTTTCTCGGATAATTTTATCGAAGACCTTTGGCCCATTTTGTCTACCTGACGGCCAAAGGGTGAGTTCAGAGGTGACTTAAGTTTTATTAATTTTATTATATTGTGATAAAATTAAAATAAAACATTACTAAAGCACATAATAAATTAATAAACGTAATATTAAAATAGACTTGGAAAGTGCAAAAAAATAAAATAATAAACAGCACTTAATGTACTTCCTAAGGAAAAATGCGACTAGCTCTAGAATTAAAAAATAACATAAAAAATACATCGAACTTGCCTAGGGAAATGTGACTTGGCTTTTTGGGGCCTTTTTTATCTTTAAAAGAGAAAGTTGGCTTGCCTAGGGATTATTCCAGGTTATTATGATATTTTCTTTCCGGCATTGGAGCTCAGAGCTTTTTGCAGAAAAATCCAAGGACAAAAACCCTCTGGATTTCCCCTCTTGTGGACGAAAACCCCAGGAGAAGTGAGAGGAATTTCTACTTAGGAGATTCCATTGTTATTCACAGGTTTTTATTATTCCAACAGTGTTTGTAGAAGAAATAAAATTGCAGCAGCAGATTCCAGATTTCTTCTAGTGTGGGGCGACTCACTTTGTGAAGATTCTATGTTATTCCAGAGGTATTTACATTCAGATTTGTATTGTCATTTTTCCAGTTGCAAATATAGAGCAAATCGAACTCAATTTTAATTAATTTCCAGAAGGGTTTTGGCAGTATTTTCTAGTCTTTCCATATGCAGATTTCTGGTTATTTTGCAAATATTTATCATTAAGAATCTGATTTCTAATCATGGCTGAGAGAGAAATGAAATTATTTATGAAATATTTGTGAAGGATTATCCAATAAAACCCTAGTCGCATTTCCTTTTTAGCCATCTAGTTCTGCAGGTATCATTTTTATTAAATTGTGTGAAGTGTGTGGATGGTATTCTATCATTATCTTCTAACATTGTAAGCAAAGATCCAAGCCAAAGAATTATATAAAGAAAAAGGACAAGGTTGGGATCTTTCAAATAACCAAAAATTCACCACATACCTCATGATCTCCCAAGAGAAGTGACAGTTGTACTATTTTTCTTGCACAAGGTATGAGGGTGCCACTCCCAACAAGCATAGTGACCCCTTGGTTATGAAGAAGACCCTTCTCCCGGAATGGTTGATAAGTATGTATGTCATGCACCCAAACAAGTATGCTGCCCTTTCCCCTTATTCTCCTAACCTTTTTCTCAAACATGGAACTATGGGTCAGCCCCTCATCAATAAGAAATAAGAATTGTGATCCTTCTCTAGATGATCCCAATGTAACAAAGACTTAGCAAAAGAGATCTGCAAGGAGTATCTATTGGGAATAAAATCATTAGGCTTACCTTTCCCAAAAGTGATTTTGACATTTTCCTTATACTGGCACATACCAAGATGAATTTTCCCCAAGTACTGATTTTGAAGTGGATGATTCTCCCTTTCTCAAGCCTTATAACAACACCCATACCTTTATCATGGTGATGTCTCACTAGTGGTGCCATAGGAAGATACAACAAGCATGAGACATGGTCACCCTTCCTAACCAGTGGTGCGTGATGACAACATACTTGAAATGACAAATTGGCCAGCAAGAGAAATGGAATATTCACATACCATGGGCTGCTCGTGATGTCTTTATGCTTCAGAATCTCTGAGTTTGAATCAACACTCTTCATTTGCATGATTTCTTCACCAAATGGAATCCTTTCCTTCTTGCATTCTTCCCAAATTTGTTGGTGCTTGTCTTGGGTCACCTTAGGCTTCTTATTAAGGCTGGGAATTCCATTCATTGACCTCCTTTTGACTGCTGTTTGGAACAGTCCAGCCAGCTGAAAATTATCAACTCCCAATTTTTGTAACCCAAGCTCTCTCTCTTCCCACTTGGTACCCTTCATCTTCACAATGCGGTTAGAGTATTCTTTATGATGACCAAAATATTGCAAAGACATAGCATGAAGGTGATGTAGCAATTCCTTAAGAAGATGATGAAATTGCTTACCATAGGTTGTTGTCCTAAAATTTCCAGCGAACTGAAAGTGATTATAGGCACCCAGAAAAGCACTCTCTTCATATATATGGCCTCCAACAAGGTCACCCAAAAGTCTTGGCCCATTGACCCTATGCAATTCTGATTTGTCTCCATTCTTAGCATCATGAAGACTACCCATTTGCCGTGATTTGCTATGGAGCATCAAATTTGCCCCAAGGTCCTCTTTTTCAACAAATTGCCTATGAGTGTAAATCTGAAATGGCATGATAGGAAGCAACAAATCAGAAATATGGTCATCATGGTCATACCTTGGGCTGCCCACAAGGAGCTCACCCTCCTTTGTGTTCGCTCCTTCAACAACTGAAGATCTTTCCACCTTGACTCCTTCCATATTTTCTTGACACATGTATGGAACATCATCATGGTTCCTGTTGAAGTCAAGAACACCGTCAATTTGCCTCTTATTGATTGTTGTTCGGAAAATTCCAGCGAGCTGATTATCATCATTATCAGCCAAAAATTTGGCTTCAACCACCAAATTCTCTCCACAATTTTGCAAATCGAATTTTTCTTTTTTCCTTGGCTCATGCTCCATGAACTTCTTCCTTTTTCTTTGGAGATTTTGTTGCATCAAAAACCTTCTTTGGTTCTTCATCTAGCAACACCTTTCCATGTCCTTCAATGTGGTCTTCTTGGGACTCCACCTCAAAACCCTCTTGCAGATCTGATTTTCCTTTTTCTTCTTTCAAGAGAAACCCCTTTGGGTTTGGCTCCTTGGCGTATTCTTGTGGTCTAGGGTTTAACCCTAGCATCTTCATCCATGTTCCGATTGTCCCCTTGTTGGAGCCATCAAATGTGGAGAGTGCCACCTTCCCCAAAGTATTTTGAAAATTTCTCTATGGCGCATGAGGTCTAGGCTCCGACCTTGACCTTCCCTTGCTTACCCCTATGAATTCGGCAAGCGAAATAGCATCACGGATCTCATTCGGAAGAGCCCTATATTCTTCATAGCTAGCCACAATGTTGTGACCCACTGAATGTCGTGTTTCCACCTCCAGAATGACTTCTTTCTTTGGTAAAAACCTAGGTCGCCAATCCATGTTTGTATTCTTTGTCACCGTCTTGCACGAATACCCTCAAGATGGGAAGATCGATGCTCTGATACCACTGTAATGTCCCTTTCTAGGGCTGAAACTGAAAAACAAGGAAATAACACAAACCCCAAACTGATTTAATTTGATTTTTATCAGCCAACTGAAAATTTATGATCAGTACAGTACAATAGTCTGATTTTTGGAACAACTTGTAAACAACAAGATTTCACCCAAATATCACCCTAAAACTCATCCACAATATTTATAAACACTTTAAAAATATTTAGGACAATTTTCACCATGAAAACCAATCAAATACACAGCTAGACAATTAATTTATCAACAACAGAAGTACAACCAAGATAAATGATCAAAATGGAGGTCTCCAAACCCCTCAATAATTACAAATATGAAGATTCCAGCCCTATAAATTATAACAAATCTGAATATCATATAATAAATGAGTTTCGTGCCCTTAAAGGCCACAATTTGACTCCAACCCTAGTCGCCCCCTAGAAGAGGGACTCCAAACCATGAAAAAGCTCTTGATAGGTCTTCGTCTTGATGCCCTAGATACAAACCAGCAAGAGGATCTTCAATATTTGTCTTCAATTCACCAATATGGAGAGTTTTCGTTCTCCAATATGCCACAAGGAAGGTTTCCGTCCTCCTTGGATGCCACACTATGGATTTTCGCCCAAGTGGAAATGAATTAGAGCAATCAGCCCAAGAACCAAATTGATAAGTGTATATGCACCAAAAATGATGTGCAAATGAGCCAATGGACTCCTCTTATACCCTTTAGTTGGCACCAAGAGTCATAAGGGGTAATGACCGACCTCTTAAGCTTGCTTTATCTTCTATTTCCATGTTGGAAATTCTCCAACCTTGCCAACCTCATAAGGATCTTACTTTATCTTTTAATTTCATGTTGGGAGCACTAGAACCCAGCCGACCTGCCTTGAAAGGAAAAACACAAAATAAAAACATAAATATGAATAAAGAAACTGAAATATAACTCAAGTTCTTCCCTTGTTCAACTTCTTCTTGCCCATGGAAAGGAAGATGAGCAAGAAGCCTTCAATTTATATTATTTCGAAAAAGGGGACATTACATATTCTTCATAGTTGGTCGCAATATTGTGCCCTACTGAATGTTGTGTATCCATCTCCGAAATGATTTCTTCCCTTGGGAGGAAAGTAGGCCTAGTGGCTGATCCACAATTCGACTCTTGGGGCTACCTTTAATTGTTAACTCCGGATGAGTTGCCCTTACCATTTTAAAACCTTGGCTCATGAAGTTTTTGCAGGGTTAGGGCTAGCAAATCCATGGTGTCCACCAACCTTTCCTTCTCTTCAATGAGTTTATCGATCTTGGCCTCTTGGGAACCCTAGTGGGTCATGTTTGGCTCTTCAAATAGCTGATATGATTTCTTCTTCTCTCTCCTTTGATAACAAATGTATCCTTTGACACCGTCTTGCATAAATACCCTCTGGACAGGAAGATCGATGATTTGATACCATTGTAATGTCTCTTTCCGGGCTCTAATGGAAAACAAAGGAAAATTGCACAAACCCCAATAGATAGTAAACTGAAATTTATGACAACCAAGTGAAAATTAGGACAAGGTATAACAGTCTGATTTTTTGTAACAATAGTAAGGAAAATGCAATATACCTTCAAAAATGCATCATTCACACCATCGATAACATGTAGGGCAACTTAGAAATATTTTAAAACAATTATTGACCAAAAAATGTGCCTTAAAACCACAGTTGGAATTTATTTAATTAAATAAAATGACGACAATAAACACCCTTACAAAAGTGGCTTGAAATGAAGGATTCCAACTCTAAAAATGAGGTCCAAATATGAGGAATGCAATGATGGCTGAGTTGGATTTCGTCGTGCCCTAGAAACCCCCAAACTCCTCCACAAGGTGGGTCACTCCCCTAGGAGAGGCGCTAAAAATCACTGTAGAATTAAACCCTAGTTGAAAATATGCAAAATCAATCTTGTTGAATCTCTTTGGAAACCCTAAGATGGAGAATCCTCAATGAATTGAAGATTTTTTGTTCTTCGATCAAACAAGGGTTGTCCTTTTTGTTGGCCACACCAAAGGATTTTCGCCCTTAAGTGGAAGTAGTTGAGCAGTCAGCCCAAAAACCATGCAATGTTAATTTTAGACAAGATGATAATGATCAAATGAGCCAAACGACCCCTTCTTATACCTTGATGTGGCATGCAAAACCAATTAGAATGCCCCCAATTAGGACCAACCTCATAATGCATCTTTTCTCTTCTATTTTTCATTTGCCTTTTTTCCTAACCTAGTCGAGTTGACTTTATATAGAAAACTACTAAAGAAGAATGTAATACTCATGAAAATAACTGAAAAACATGATAATTACTCCCCTTGCTCATTTCCTTCTTGCCCATGGGAAGTGGCATGGGCTAAATGTCTTTAATTCGAACTAGCTTGGAAAAGGGGACATTACATGAACCAAAGAGTCTCCCTTTATGGCTATTTATACTTGTATGCATATGTGCATCACCAAGAGCTTTATTGAATACATGAGTGCTTTGAATATTTTCTTTTCATCTAATTTCCCATTGATTTGATTATGTCAATCTTTCTCTTGCAATTTAGTTCCTAGCCTCAACATAAATCCTTCTATTCTAGCACCTATTACGATTATCATTGTCGTACCATTGTGATGTCCCTTTCTGGAGGCTAATTTCTGAAGGCCTTAATCCATTCTTTACCCATGGGTCGAAGGAGTAAAGCAAGGGGAAATCTAGATTCTATTTTTGTTATTGCTTAGATGGTTGTTTTTAGTTATTATCATTTATCCTATTGGAAGATTTGTGCTCCAATAAAAAAACTTAAGTATTTTAGTAATAAAGGTATTTTGGGCATGTCGGCTCCAAATAACCTTTATAATATTTACAAACACCTACGTAGGGGGTCAACCATCATGTTTATGTTGTTTAAGCACTCCTTATTGTTATTTAAGGAGGTCGCTTAGGCCTTAATGATTCATGTTTTAGTGACTACTCTTATTTTGGTGAAAGTTGGCAAGTGTAACCCTTTTACTCTCTCTCAAGGACGAAACCCCTTGGGTCGAGGATCTCTTCTAAGGACAAAAACACTTGGTTGGGAAACTTGTGAAGGATGAAAAATCCTTTATGAGGTTTTGATTGTGCAAGATGGTTGGAAAAGCTATAAAGGATCTTTCTCTTGTATTTGTGTTCTTCTTTGATATTTATTTCAAGTGGAGCAACCTATATTGAAGTGGTGTTTTGGTATGTGTGATACTAATTTCATAAATCTGAACTTACAGCTTATTCTTCATAATTTATAAGGCCAATATCTTGTGTTTCATGATTTTTGGTGCTTCCTAAGTTGAGCTATGATTTTTTTAAAATATTGTTACAAACAAGGGTTTCGTGAAATTCATCTCCATATCTAGGGCATTAAAAATCAGTTTTCTTACATGAGATAATTGTTGGTGATATATAATAATTTTAGAGAATTAAGAGAAGCTAATTCGAAGGGTTTTGAAGGCACAAAAGTGGGTTTGAAACCCCAAATCAGGTCGCTTCCCTAGGAAGGGTTTAATTTCTTGATTTGCAGGATTATAACAGTCTTCTAACAGCAATCCCATAAATCTGATTTGTGAGCTTTGGATCATTTCCAAAGTTCTCCCAAAAAGGGACATTATAACCATACATTCTACAAATCGATGTTTCGAGCTAAAACATGTAACACAAGATTTTATTGACAACCATACTATTGAATTGAGCACCCTCAAGAAGAATCTAGACCTCAAGTAAATGAGAATGCAAACCTAAAGATATCCAATGATCCACTACCCAACCATGGTACATCAAAGAAGAATCTAGACCTCAAATAAATGAAAATGCAAACCTAAAGATATTTAATGATCCACTACTCAACCACGGTACATCAGAAATAAGCGAACTCCAAAGGTACATCATGCATACAACATGCAACCTCCTCCAACTACATATGGTCATCCCCTTCAGGCTATTATTGGAACAATCATCTTGCCCTCCACCTCCACAACCCATGATTACATTTGATGACAGTGAAATGGTGGATGATGACTCTGATAGGCATGCACTCTTTGTTTGAGGCCATATAAATCTACAACCTATCCAATATCTTATAATTGACAATGATTCAAGTGAAATGCGTGTACAATGGCATTACTTAATTATTTGCAATATAATGAACATTTACAATAGACTTCATCAGTTAAAGGGCTTATCGGACATACACAGAATGTATAGGGAGATATTATGTTACCTCTTTAGGTGGGATCAGCTACTTTAACCACACCATATTTGGTTATTTAGAGTATAAGAATATGTGACATGTTAGGATGCTCTTGGCTTTAAAAGCCCTGTGCAATTACATCTTTAGTACATTGATGTGTCAAGTATATTCATTGTGAATCAATTTATTAAGGTTTCAGGCATCCCTTATGAATACCCTTTGCAACCTATGGCATCTCTTCCTCCTAACAACAATTGTGCAAAAGCGGTCATACCATCTGCAGAAAATCTATCGCTTAAAGTAGTACCTAGTCTTATTTAGGTTTTAGGAAACCCTTATGAATACCCTTTGCAACCTATGGCATTTCTCGCTCCTAACAAGCCTTGTGCAAAAGCAGTCATAGCATCTACGGAAAATCTATCTCTTAAAATGGTACCTAGTAAAGTGGTAGGCACTCCTCTATTACCACCTCTACAAAAAAAAACCACAGTAAAGTTCACAAAAATCTTCTTCAGCGAGTAATACAACAGCATCTCAAGCAAATCACCATGTCCTACAACGTAAGCTTACAAATGAAACAATCTCCTATGCATCCATGGCTCCACCAAGTCTGGTAGCCTCGTACAATTGTCCATTCTCCACGCCTCTCCTATGCACAAGCATCCCTTACACTACATGGTCACTTGATTATGTTCCTCTTCAGATATTCCCACACACACATCTAGCACTCTTTCATCCAAGAAGAGTTATCCCTTCAATATTCTGAATGACATGAGCACACCTCCTAGTCTCTCCCCATCCTTTGATATTGAACTATCAGACTAATTAGCAACTCTTCAACAATTCATTCAAACTTGATACAAAAAATACAAAATATGTGGCAAAAACACATAAAAAATAAATTGGGACAAAAATAAAAACTAGGACTTGAGCATGACTTGAGTTTAGTTTTCTACTTTACATATGTTGTTTTCCATATAATTTGGTAGATATCATACTCTATTTTTAATATGCATCTCTCTTAAATGGTATGTGAGTGATGTCATACAGAATCATATTTTCAGATGTTGGACTTGACATTTTTTGCAGGCCTTGCCTTATAATTAGCAGTATATAAAGTTATATCTTTGTACTCTATTTCAGACACTGTATTGTAAGTCATGGTGTATTGCCACAACTATGCTTTTTGTAAATTTGTAAATCAAATATGAATTGCTTCACTAGGGGTTTTGTTCTTTTGCATATTCACTGTCATTTAATTTGAAAGGTTGGCAATATTCTTTCATTGTTTAACTCTCCAAACCCGTGGCATGTTGTACGGGTGTTTGTGTATCGAGGACACATAAATGTAATAATTAATGTGGAATAATATAAATAGAAATAATTAATTGCGTAGCTTGATGGATGGACTAACATCCAAGGGAACACCATTAGTCAGCTATAAAATAAAAATGTTGTAACAAAGCCTTTGCAAGCGCAAGTGTTCATGGACAAACTCTTTTGGCTCTCTTGATGTTGCTCCTAGTAGTTTATTCCACTTGACCAAAATAGCTTAAACTCTCTACTCAACTTCTTTGTACCCATGTATTTCAAGTTCGGCCCTGATACGTTGCCTTTCTTCATTGAAACAATTGATAGATCTTTCCAGGCAGATTAACAATTGGGTATCCGAGCATCAACACCCGGACCTGCCTTGTTGCCTTCATTTTACTTATAAATACAACTGAATTAATTTTTGAAATGTTTTTCTTGCATTTTTTTTAATATATCATTACAGCGTAGGTACTAGTTTTCACAGGACCACCAAACATCAAAGAATACATGTTTAAATTTGGGCCTATATCATTCAGCAGAAATTACTAGTTTTCGCAACAGAGGCATTATTCTACAGAAGGTATAAATACAAGCCATCATAAACATGGAAACATAGCTATTATGAGATAAATGTATAATTAATAAACACCTCAACTAGATATGGTAGGGACAAATGAAATTATGAATGTATGACTTTTTGTTGTGGTTATTTAGCTTGTTTTACTTTTTCATATGCATAATATGTGGTTAATTCCTATTTAGATCCATGAAATTTATATATTTTTTAATTTTTATATATTTTTGTACTGCCATATCCTTCGCCGTATCCTTTCAAAATGTGCATAATTTCCGCCGTATCCCCGTCCCACTCCCATATCCAAATACGTTTCGGCTACTTAGGTAAACCTATGAATCAATGGTGAAATGGATAGACATTAGATAATAAGCTTTCCTTTAAGAATTTATACCAATCATTATTCTCCAATCTAAGCATAGGGTAAATAACTATTTTTCAAGAGTTCTTCTTGCTACATCTCTTACGTGATTTGTGTAATCTCAAATTCGCTTACAAGGATTTCTTGGTACACTATTATGGGACATATTGTGAATGCTCAAAAGCTGCTGTGTTTCATCACTTAACTAAAGATGTTGGTTGTCGTTTCCTCAAGCCTTAACTAGACTAGGTCATGGGCTAGGATGTTCTAGGATGAATATGACGAATCTTGCCCCATTAAGGAGGCAATAATTCTATAATTGTTTTCGATGATTCTTATCTTTATTGGTCTTTCAACATACAAAAGTATATTGGAACCTATGTCTCTTACTAAATAGGTTGTGCAAGTCTAATTATACGATTCATTTAGTCAATCCTTGAAGACTTTTTATCCCTCCTATTGCCCTGAGATGCCAAAGGTAGTCAACATGAAAGGCTTGATAATTCTACCCAAACAGATTGCACATTTTGGAAAATGGGTAATCAAGTTTGAAGCACTGAGAATCATTAGCAAGTCTAGTTTCCTCTTTTCCAACATATTCAGTAGCTCATTCTTTGTCTAGAGGGAGAAATTGCAGCTTTTTGTTAAAGTTCAAGCAACAAATAAAATCATTTGGTCCAAGTAAATTTTAAATTGGCATTTGGGAAGAAGATCTTCTCATACCTTGTACTGAGCTTTACCGTTTTTACACTAGGGCAGTGCACAAGTAATTGAATTGTCGAGAAGGCCTCTCTCTGCTAGGTTCAAATTGGATTTTTGTTATCTTGCTTTCAAGAGATTGGAAACACTCGTAGGGGGTTAGCTAAACATCTCACAAGACAAACACCTAAGACTTTAGTCTAGATCTAAGCAATAAATGATCAACAACACTTAGGATTACCTGAGTTTGAGGTAAAATGATTTCTGTTTCACCAACCTGGTTTCAAATTCTCTTATCCTTGTTTGAGCACTTAATATCAAAAGGGCTTTCAAGTTTAAATGAACTTAGTTGTATGCATGGTTATTATAAGCTTTTTGAAAAATCCAAACATGATTTGACTCATTCTAACAAACAAAGCACACAGGAATTAGACCATACTTTGAATGTATTCCAAGTCATTATTTAATATTTGTACCTCCAATAGTCTCAAGTTGTATCTCCTATTAGTGATCCATAGTAACCTTGTCTTGGAATTGATTTTACTCAATTGAGAATATGTCATTGAAGGGGTGGAATGCTTTGATTAAAATCTATTTCAATTAAATCTAGTAGAGTGCATCATTTGCCCAATTTGACATTATACCAGACTTAAATTTCTTGAATAGATTCTTTAACCTTTCATTGTGAAAGGCATTTATAATCATAAGTTTAAATTTTAATAGCGAAGAATTGCAAAATATGTTCAATGTTGGAAGTTAATCTATGCCTCAAATTGCTATTACATACACTTGTATCTTTTTTATTGTTGTGCACTTCCAAGCAATTTGAAGTTCTTAGGATGTGATGGAAGAAAAATGGTAAAATCTTTTCCCTACAATTTTTTTGATGGCAAAACAATTCCATGATCTTAGAGCATGAAATAAATTATTCAAACTATGAGGCCATGGTCCTCATCCTTTAGCAGAGAGAAGAAATATCACTTAGACTTCCAATGGACATAGTAAAGAAGAAAGAGAGCACTTTCTTATATTTTTGCTTACTTGGCACCAATCCGATGGATTGCAAGTGAAGTAAATATTTTCAATCCGATTCCGCTTCTCTGGAGACCATATAAGGAAAGGGAAAAGTTCACAATTTCTTAGAAAATATGGTTGCTGCCAAAGCGCCAAAAAAAAGGATTGCTTCCATGTTCCAGTTGTTAGGAGAAGTCTCTGATATGTGATTTCTATCCGATTGTCTTGCCATAACTTGCTATTGAATCCTGGGAGTCCAATTTTTGGGTCTATCCAGGTAATTGAGAACAAAAGGTTGATGAAGTACATTAGATTCAAACCATTCCAAAGTATAATTCTACAAATGAGATCATGCCTTGGCTTGCTATGGATTTTAGTAGATGCTATCTGATGATAAATGATTAAAGAAAGGAGTTCCACAGTTTCCTCCAATGCCTGACTTTCAAAGAAGAAAGTTCCAAGATGGTCTAGATTGGTTCATCAACGCTGGAAATTATCTCAATGTTAGAGATGGAACGTGGGGTAATCTAGAATCTTGGAAAGCAAGCATCAAGACTTTTAAGTAAATGTTCTATTCCGGGTTCAAGAGGCATTGCAATCTGGTGTTTTAATACAGAGTGGCAAAGATTGGAGTACATTAACGTAGATGCATTTGTCTCCGTTCTCTTCAACCCACTTGAGCAACTTGTAATAGCTCATTTTTCCATTTGCTAATAATGGGATACTTCATTGATTGTTGGTCATTAATGCTAATAGAAATAGTTTAACTTTCCTTAGTAGTGGAATTCCATGTTGAAAGTTCCATATGACTCTATTGTTGGCTAGATTTTCTGCATAGCTGCCTAGGTTTCATGAGATAAATCTCCCTCATTCCACCGGTGAGGCTCCCATGTCAGATTTTGTCAATTATGAATATGCTAGTAGATATGGTTGGTTTTACTTTAACTTTCAACTCATGAACCATAGCTGTATAGGCAATTCTGCATCAAGTAAGCAACTATTTAAATTTTCCATAGGAATATATTTATAGAGGGCATAGAAGAATAGGAAATCCGCACTTTGAAGAAATTGGGGAAGATGTGCAACCACAATCAATAGATTCATAGAGTTGATCCAGCATGCACATATGTATAACAAACCATATAAATATCAACTTTAGGCAAAATTATAAGCAAAAAGACCTTCAGATCTAGATCTAATAATAACAAAAAGTTTATTCAAAGATCTAAGATAGAAAGCTAGAAACAAATTGCACCGTGACACAAAGTTCTCTAGGAAATCTGCTCCTTTATATTCCTTTGCTTTGAAGTGGCTATCAAGGGTTTCCAAGACAAAGTCTGGAACACAAGAATGGATTACAAATTCACTGATCCCTTTAGACTGATGGTTGTCCTCTACTTATAGACACCTTGTAAAGGGGCTTACAAGTCTGAATTCTTTTAATGAATTCTAACACATCTGGAAGTACTCAAAAAGGTGGAAACAACTGGCACGAAAGTCAGTCCAAAAATTTTCTTTGCATGACATTGAATTGCAACTGAAAAAATACCTTCTAGAATAATCTGCCACCTATCTCCAAGGTAAAATCGGAGATCTTCAAGAAGGTAAGGAACACCTAATCAACTTTGTGGTATATTATTATTCCTTCTGGGGCCCATGTTGGCTAGATTTTCTGCATAGCACAAAACCTAGGCAGTCATGAGATAAATCTCCCTCATTTAACCGGTGAGGCTCCCATGTTAGATTTGTCAATAAAAATATGTTATTATCTATCAGGGGTTTTACTTTAACCACTTAGTTCATGAACCATAACTAAGAAGTTTTGCAGCAAGTAAGCAGCTGTTCAAGAAAGGAAAGTTATAGAAGAAAGAAGTAAAGGAAATACAGAGAAGAAATGGGGAAGATGTGCATCCCAATTAGTAGATAGCAGAGTTAATTGCATGCACATAGAAGAAACTTAATAGATATGAACACAGAATTATAAAACAAAGGCAGCTCTAGATCCAGATCTAAAATAACACAAAGTTTACTAAAGAGATCTAAGATTAAAAGCAAGAAACAAAGTACACCGTGACACAAAGTTCTCCGGAAACCTGCTCCTTTGTATTCCTTTGCTCCAAGTTGCTCTCAGGGGTTCAGCACAAAGTCTAGAACACAAGATTGCTGCTTACAAATTCTGATTTTTTAACCCGAAGGTTCTTCCTCTACTTATAGAATGTAGAGGGGCAATTACAAGTTGGAAGCTTTAGTTGAACTGGCACATGTGGAAGTCAGAAAGAAACAACTGGCAATCTCCCTCCTGGAATTCCTCTTTGCATGACATGCATGATTTGCAACTGAAAATAGAACCTTCTATTTTGCACGTCTGCCAACTATCTCCAAGTAGTTGACTTCTTCAAGTAATGGCTTTTAAACCAATCACTTAAGTTGTATAATTTAATTGATCGCTCAATTACTTTGTCGGAGGAAAGAAGAAGGAAGAGGAAAGCTGACTTTGTCCTTTTTCATGTCTGCATGCAGCTGATTCAAACTGGATCTGGAAGCAGATGGATCTAGAAACAAGCTGGAATTGCAAGTAGCTGGAATTGGAAGCAAGCTAGAATTTTGCCTTCGCATTGTCTTCTCTTTTATCCTTGAAGCTTTTGCAGTTCTTCTGTTGTACATGCATCAGTGCAAGGTTGGCCGTAGATAACTCATCATCCTTATTTTTAATTGCATATGAGCAATTAAAAATTCTGGAAAGCACTCAGGGTGAATGAAAATTCAATGAAGGCTTCAACTGGAAGATGAGAGCACATGCACAAGATCTTGGAAGGAATTTTCCACGCACTGACTTCTTCACGGGCTGCATTTGAAACAAGAGGATGAAGCCTTTGTGCCGGAAGCTTTTGCAACTATGAGATCTGGATCTGCATATGGATTTGCATCTGCATCTGCATCTGGATATGGATCTGCACCTGCATAACAAACTTTGGCAACTGGGCTATGGATGGAAAAGCTGCAACTCGAATAATTCCACTGCTTTTAATCTGCACGCATGAGTGAAGTCTTTCCTGCTCTGGATTTGTCTATCAATTCAGCAAGAGGTTTCGAGCCTAGATCTGTGTCTCCAGTATCTGCAAATTTAGAAGTGATGCATGACTCCGTTGTGCTTTCTTTTTCATCTTTCTTCGCCATAGCTTTGTCTATCTTTGTCTGAACAATTCTTTTTCTTCTTATTTGACTGGAATTCTTCAAAACTGGTGCAGATCTGGACAATTCTTCAGATTCGGAGGATATATGCAATGTATTGGACATTGATAAAAGCTCATTTTCCTTTGTAAAGCACCTGTAATGAATTCCTGCAATTTATTCAGACAAAAATGGCCACCGGAGCATGAAGAGTGAATTTTAATTGTAAAAATCTGCACTTTTCAAGCCTGCTGCCCCAAAAATTGGTGTTTAATTTGCACATAAAGAGAGCATGAATCCTTTCAACAACACCTGAGCTCCTGTAACACCTATGCAAACAATTATGCAGACAAAGATCAACTTCCTTCAAAGCATGCGCCAAATTTGGAAGCTTTTAGCCTTGTTAGCCACCTTGCCTGAGCAAAATCCTTCTTCAAATGGGGGCGCACTTTTCCTCTTGGCTGCAATTCTTTACCTGTGAATTAAATAATTCACCCATATGGCTGCCCATGCTTATATAACCCTCACAATTCTATAATTAATAATTGCCCTAACAATTAAAGGCAATTAATTAATTAAAAATCATGCTCTTCTCTTTTAAAAATAGCATGTTTAAGGACAGCCATCCAATAAATTAAATTAATTCAATTTAATCATTCACACTTCACTTCACTTAAGCTTCACAGTGTGCTTTGACCATAGCCACTGAAAATAGGAATTAATATAATCATTTAAAACTTTAAAAAGTATTAATTCCTTCTCAAAAGGGGCTGCATTAAATAAATTAAATTTATTTAATTTTGGAATTCTATTTTTAAATTCTTTTATTCCACTTTGACTTTGTTGACTTTTCCACAAGCCTGGGTGCCAAAATTGGGTGAATAAATATTAACAAATATTTATTTAATGCATTATTATTCACCCAAGGTGGGTCGCACTTTTTTGCATAATAGAATTCTATTTTTAAGAATTTCTCACAATGGGATTCTTTACCCTGCAAGGCAGCACCAAAATCCCATGATCCACTTAAGTGATTTGACTTTGACAATGGGATTATTTACCCTGCAAGGCAGGCAATAAAATCCCATGATTTCACTTAAGTCACTTTTTTTTATTTCACCATGGGAATTTTTACCCTGCAAGGCAGGCAATAAATTCCCGCCTGCCTGCAGCCTCTAACTTTCCCACTGCAGCTTAAGTGAATTTTATATCACGGGAAAAAGTACCCTGCTAAGGCAGGTAATAAAATTCCACCTTGCCTGCCTGCTTCTATTTTTCCCATTGCAGCTTAAATCCTTTGTTTTCCAAAAATGCGCCCATCCCCGCAGGGGCTTTTCTGTGCACGACTTCGCTTTTTCCCAGTGATCCAGACCTCCGATGGTGACTTCCTCCGGGCATAACGTGCGTATATGTTTTCCAGCTGCTCCAGGCCAAAAATCGGGCTTACCCGGCAAAGGAATTGTTCTAGAGAAATTTCACAGAAAACGAAACGGGAAAACACAAAAACACGAAAACACGAAAAATTGCCAAAAGTTACAAATAAAGCCCAAAACTTATTCCTAGTTAAAATCCTTCTGGTACAAGGGAATAATGACATGTTCGATCATAACAGAGTTAAAACGGAGCACAAATAGCCTCATACGGGGCTCAAAATAATTAAATACAAATTTCCCGCAGACAAATCCCGACGACAGAATATAACAATTTTGGGCATCTAGGTATTTGGCGAAAAAGGCTAATATGGCTCTTTGGGAATATCTTGACGCAATACAAGAACTTTCAGGCAATAAAAACACAAAACGACCCATTATTTTAAAAGTACGAAAAAATTTTTTGGATAGGGTAGTCGCAGATTTCAGGATGAAATCTGGGTGACACCATTGATTGCTCAATTACTTTGTTAAAAAAGGTGACAAAGAAGAATTTCATTGAGGAAAATCCTTGTGACATTATGAAAAGATGTCAACACAATCAACCGATTTTTAATAATTTGCATGTCAGGTTGACTCAAAATAATTGCAGCTTCTGCACAAATTGATCCAGCAATGCAATTGCAAATAGATTCATGCTTTCCCTGGAAAAAGATGATCTCTCAGATGTCTTTGAAAATGATACATTTATTTCATCCAGAATGAAGGAGCTTGAATTGTAATAACCATGCATTGTCAGGCTTGCATGAATTAGCTAAAAGGACATGAAGGGCATGAGTCCTTTAGTGAATGATTGGGAGTCAGATTTGATTCCAGGGCATAACTCTGGAAAATACACCATCCCTTATCCACATGGCTATATGGGAGCAATGGAAATTCTAGCTGAGCATTCCATCCTTTGCAAATTATGAATCTTGATCTTTCAATTAAATTGGACTGCATAGGTTCTACCAGGTTGCCTATTTCTAGATCATTGACTTCAACAATAAAGAAAGACATGGCATGATTCTGTTGATCCTTTTCTTTCATCAATTATGGCTCAAAATCTTTAGTCTGAAGGACCCATAGTTTAAAATTCTGCCTCATAGTTGCAAGTTCCACTAGATCTGGCAATTTCTTTAAGGTCTAACCTATGTATATCAATGTACCTGGACATTGTTGAAGAACTTTTGACCGATCATAATATGTCCAATGGATTTCAATTCCAATTTAGACAAAGATCTAGTCCATAGCATGAGAAGTTGATGAAACAAAAATCTGCATATGAAAGAATTGCCCTAAATTTGGGAGGGCTTGCATGCAAAGAACTTAATCATTTTTAACTTCATGGTGTCATTCTATACCAACAATTAGATAATTACAAAGTTGATTCAAGCTGATCAACCCTAGGAAGCCAAATCTTTTGCAACTTCCACCCAGGGAGAAAAATCTGGTTTTGAGCAAACATTCAGTTCCTTAAAATAAAGCTTCCATATCTTTTGTGCAATCTTTGCAAAAAGAATTAATTACAGATCTTCAAGGTAGCTATGCAAAGCTTATGGCAATAAAGGTTATTTATAAGTTTTATCAGCTGCCCTTTAGTATTCTCTGACAATTTCCAATTTGGTAAACAATGATGATTTATTATGAAATTGGGCAGCCTAATTAGTGATATGGTTGCTTTTATGATAAAAAGGATGATTTTTAGAATGCTATCCTTCAGTTCCTATGTCAATGTTTTCATTCAGTTTGTTGACTTTCATTCTTATCTCAAAATTAGGCAGAAAAGCTTCTCAAGTGTAAATATCATAATACCTATTGTTTAATCCCAAATGTTCAAATGGATTATCAGGATTCTAAATGCAAAAAGTCAACTTGATAGAATTTTCAAGACTTAGCTCTATCAAATCTTTGACTTCACTTAAGACATTTGTTTTCAATCACAATGGGGAATTATATTTGTCAGGAAATTCAATTCCTCTAGGTAAATTCCAAGAAAATGTTTCACCAGAACGAATCCCCTAGCATAAGTGAATTTTGACTTCTGGAATTCTTAGCAAAGGCATTTTTAGTCTTGGAATTCCCATGCCTTATTGGACCAAAAATCCCATTGCAAGGTTGGAACGAATATAAGTCTCAGAAAAATTTACAAGTTTTCCTGGGAGAGGCTTTTTGTGCAGGACTTCTGACTTTTTGGTTGGACCCTACTTGCAGACCTTTTGAAATGATTCCAAATCTGGATGCATACCATAAATTGGGAGATAAATCTCCAAAGCAGTTCGAGCAATTTGAAACTATTATGGCGAAGGAATTCGGTACCTGGAAAATACACATCAAAACTGCGGAGATAAACTAGGGAAAAACGCATGAAGAAATAAATACAAGCGAAAAATGGAATTGCCAGAAGTTGAAGCATCATGCCCTGAATTCAACAGGTGAAATACCCTATTGAGATGAGTGAAACTGTCTCAAAACTTCAACAAGATTCAACCGGTGACAATTTACTTCAAACACTTATTTAAAGCTGAAGTAAATTAATTACATAAAAATTTCCCAAAGACAACTTGGCGGAGGGATCAAATGAGTTTGGGCATCTACAGGTATTTATTCCAAATTGCTAACATCTGATTCATGGATAATATCCTAACTAATACAGACATCTTCTTCAATAAAAACACAAAAGACCCGTTATTGGCACTAAAAGAACGATTTTTTTTGAAGGGTACATGCATACAGTTTCAGGGTGAAATCTGGGGACAGTCAGTTGGTCCGTTCTGGACAAGTTAACCTCTTTCAAGAAATGGTGTGAAGATGAGAATGCTTGCTATTTTGTCCAGAAATAACTTCTCTATTGGTTGGCTCAGGGTTATCAAAACTGTATAGAGGCTTAGGAAGTAAAACTCAACAAAGTTTTAGGAGATACATTAGATTTAGTTTACTTCATTGGGTTAATTAAATGCTTCAATGCTGCCTAAAGTGGCAGTGGTTGATCAACCTTCACATCTGAACTTGCCAAGGAAGAAAGTTTGCAGGATTATCAACTCTTTAGGATTTTAAGCAATCAAGGCCATTTAGGAGTGACTCAGTTACGCAAACTGCCCTAGGGTTTAACATTTCTCAATTAAAGCAAGAGTACCCAGTCTCCAAAAGATGCTGAATAAGTTTTGCTCCTCAAGGTCTTGATGAAAAATGTGACCTTAAAGCAAGTCCCATCTATCAACTTCATTTACTTATTAGATCATCCCAGTTTCTGTGAAATTTTTAGGACCAAGTGATAAACTTTGAATTCACATTCAGTTTATAGTTCGGAATTCATCATTTTGAAGGAAGCTATCAATTGATCATTGAGGTTTGAAGATTTGCAGGTAATAAAGAGGATGCTTTGTTGAAAGTCATAATGGGAATAGAAACATTGGGAGATTTTGTTACCTTTTACTTGGAAAGTATGCCAGAGCATTGGCTCATTAACTCCTTGATCAAATCTCAACTGATGAATATTTCAGATCCTTTGGATAACCAACCCTTCACTAAATCCTGAAGAGTGCTTTGATTGAAGAGAAAATAACACCAACAGTTCAATGGAAAAGAGTAAACAACTGGACAATTTATCTTTCCACATTGAAAGTTCTCAAACATCATGCTTGAAAGAACAGTAGTTGTTGTAAATAGTGCAGTCATGGATGAAGATGTTTGCCTTGGAGTTTGTTTCTCTGAAGGCACATTGATAGGAAGGCTAAATGGTTTCCAAAAGTTAGTACAACACTTTATCCCTCGATAATGCTCACCCTCCCTTTGAGTGGATTTTGCCCTCAAATCTCATTTACTAAAATTGCAGAAATTTAATAGCTTCATGCAAATGTCATGGAATTTTAAGAGTCCTTGAAAGATAAGGTAAAAATTGGACAAGAATATCATTAAGTTAGGGAGCAAATAATAAGGTCCAAAACAAAGTGGCTTTCGAAATTGCTAAGGCAGATGGGAAAATCTCATGATCTACATGCTTGAAAATATTTGATTTTATTTTGAACACCAAGGGCAAGTATGAAGAACACATTTTCTGCTGGAATGATTCTCTAGGTTTCAAATTTTATCCTAAGATATCATTCTAACATGACAAAAATTGTTAAAGTAATGTCCCCCTTTTTATATAAAAATTAAAAAGAAAAATGACAAATCGATTTGCACATGTAGGAAGGAGGAATTTAAAATGAATATTTTTATGTGCAAATCAATTATAGAAATAAAAGAACAAGTTCGACTTCACCTTGGGATAATAAATAGCATGTTTTTAAGAAGGTGAATCAAGTGACTAGGCAAGTCGCATTTTCTGGGAACATTTAATATTTAATATTTAAAATAAAGTGATTATTCTATGCATGGGTCGACTTATATGGGCATCTTTTGTTTTAAATCCCTATGCATTTAATATTTGTTGTTGGTGATTTTCAGGTTTTTTAAATGAAGATTTCCTCCTAGAGTATGGCGCCAAAGATGGAGAAGAACCTTGGAGGATGTGCAAGCAAAAAGCTATAAAAGAAGATGTGGTACTCCTTTTTTGGCATGTTGACGGTTTATAAAAACTTATCTTCATGCTTGAAGAAGGGATGTATGCCCACTTATGATCAAAAATAAAAGGTGTTTATTAACACCACCATTTGTGAAGTGTGTGTGCCCATAAAGCTTGAAGTAATAAGTTTTGCAATCATTTCTCATTATATATACAAGGCGCCATTTTTGGGAGAAGATATAAGCTTGCTTTGAGGGTTTGGAGTGTGATTTTTTGATGAATATCTTTATTTACATGCTGCTGGTTTTTACCTAATGAAGTCGACTTGTTTGGGCATGTGCTAAGAGTGTTTTGGAGTGATTTTGAAGTATTTATAAATCTGTTGTTTGGATTTATTAATTGCAGATCTGGAACTGCATTTATTGACTCTTAAAGTGAAGGAAAAAGTGCTGGAATTATATTGCAGATTTTACCCTAACCCTAGCGACTGGGTTTGGGATTTTGGGAGCTGTTTTGAGGGGTTTCTAAGTGTGTGAAAAGATCTGATTTTTATTTTGGATTGAAGCTCATAATTTTCCCTTTCCGCTGCACTTGGTTTCATTCAAAAAGAGTTAATATTTTTGAAGTTATGGATTTTCAAAGTTTTGATTGATTTTCAGCAGTTTTATTTATTATTTTACTTCTGCAAAAGTATATTGGAAAAGGAGTATAAATACCAACTGGATTGCCCATCTAAACCCTCACCTTGGCTCACTCCAACCCCATTTGGGTTGTATTGTAGCTGACACTAGGGTTAGTTGAGGTAACCCTAGAAGGGTTTATCTTCTAAGTTGTTTGTTTTTGCAAGTAAATAATAATATATTATTAATATCCCACAAGGGGATATTACAGTGGTATCAGAGCTTCTTTCCTCTTTTCGTGTGGGTGTTTTGTGTATGCAGGGTGATAAGCAGTGGTTGTTCTATAAGAGGAGAAATAAGGGAAATATGGACGAAGGGCCTTTCACATCGGATCAAGTCAAATTTCTACAAGAGCTAATGCAAGGATGTGGTTTGGAACTTCAAAAAACCATGAGTGATCAAATGACCAAACTGATCACGGAAGTTGTGGGCAATGGCAAGACGCCAAACTCCAATGGCGAAGGGAGTTCACATAGTGGGGAGAAGAATTCAACACAACCCACTCATAAGTTCTTTAAAGGCACTTTCCTTCCTAAGGAGAATCATAGAGCTTTCGAGGAACCTTCAATGGTGGAAATCATTGAGGCATGCAACAAGGAATATGGCACTTTGCATCCGGCCACAAGGGCCATACTTACTTTTGATGACTTTTGTGCCCTAAAGATGGGAAGCAAGACCAAAAGAGCCCATAGGCAACCCCATGCGGATATCCAACAAAGGTTGGGAAAAGTCTCTCTACCAAGCTTCGATGGAACCAACAAAATCACGGTAAGAGCTTGGTTACAAAAGATGGAGACTTATTTCTCCCTTAACCCCATGCAAGAAGAAGAAGCCCTCAAGTTTGTTACTCTTCACTTAGAAGGCATGGCACATGAGTGGTGGTTTCATGGTATGCACACCCAAGGACACGACTTGATCCACACAATGGAAGGATTTAGTCGTAGGATCATGGAGAGATTTGACAGAAAAGATCCGGAGCTTCATTTTAGGGAGTTGGCCCAATTGAAACAAATAAGTAGTGTTGAAGAATATGTGGCAAATTTCCAAAAGGTTGCAGTGATGGTACCGGATGTCAGTGAGAGAAGGTTGATAGTCCTCTTTACAGAAGGCTTGATAGAGCCATTGAAAGGTTTGGTAAGAGCTTTTAACCCATTTACCTTGCAAGAATGTATTACTAAATCTCTAGATTTAGAATGTGCAGCTTATAGGGGGGATTATGGGCCAAAAGGACAGCATTCTAATAACTCTCAAACGCTGCCCAAAGGTGGATTTAAAGGACAGCCAAGGTCTGATCTACAGCAGCCCCTTAAAGTGCAAGGAGGACAGCCCTTTGGATCATCAAAAGAGGCCCCAAGAAGGCCCAACCAGCCCTATGTTCCACCACATAGAAACCAATCCCAAACTGGTATGCAAAAAGATGAAAGAGATGAGCTAAGAAGGAAAGGATTGTGTTTTGATTGTAAGGCTCCATGGGTAAGAGGTCATAATTGCAAAGGTAAAGGACAAATTTATTTCATTGAAGTAATAGATTCAGATTTTGATTTGATTTCAGATTCTAATGATACTAATGAAGTGGTGAATGAGGGGGATGATGAGCATGTGCAAGAAGAAGATGAGGAAGAAATTGAAGGAGCATTGGCAGCCCTTTCAAGTACTTCTAAGTATCTCCCTTTTCGAGTGGAAGGTATGCTATGCAAACAAAAGGTAATCATCCTCATTGATAGTGGGGCCACTCATAATTTTATTAGTGAGAGATTGGTAACAAGGCTTGGCCTATGTAATGAAGTTTTTCAAGGTTTCAATGTTACCATAGCTGATGGATATATTTTAACATGCTCTAGACGGATTTCCAAACTTTCTATCACCATAGAAGATTATGAACTTATTGATGATTTTTACATGATTAATATGGATGACATGGATCTTGTGTTAGGAGTACAATGGTTGCATTCTTTGGGGGATTTCACCCTCAATTATAAAGACCTATTGCTCAAATTCATGATTGGGGAAAAGAACATCATTTTCCAAGGTATGACAAGACACTTTTCTCTTTGCAAATATCCACCAAGGGAAGTAGAAATCTGTTCTGTATCTTTTATATCAGCTGATTGGAAAGACTTAATCACCCTTGAGTATGTAAAAAATCAGTTTTCTAATGATATGGTTGAAGGGTTGATTGTGGATGAAAGGTACAAGGTGATAGATGGTCTTATTCTTTACAAGGGAAGGGTGTATTTAACACCAAAATCAGAAGTTAAAAATCTGATTTTAAAATCAGCACATGATGCTCCTACAAGTGGACATCAAGGATACTTCAAGACCTACAAGTTGGTAAGGGAAAGATTTACTTGGAAAGGTATGAAAGGAGATGTTCTTAAGTATGTTAGAGAATGTGTTGTATGCCAAAGAAATAAGAATGAACATACTTTTCCAGCTGGTCTTTTGCAGCCCCTACCTATTCCCTCTCAAAAGTGGGAGAGTGTGTCCATGGATTTTGTTACCGGATTGCCCAATGTTAATGGTAAGACTTGCATGTATGTAGTAGTGGATAGACTCACTAAGTATGCTCACTTTTTTCCACTCCCTACTAAATTTGATGGTCCTATGATTGCTGATTTGTATTTCAGAGAAGTTTTTAAATTGCATGGTGTGCCTAAGAACATTGTGAGTGATAGGGACAACAGATTTATGAGTCTTTTTTGGCAAGAATTATTCCGGTTAGTTGGGACGGAACTCACTCCAAGTACTAGTTATCACCCACAAACGGATGGACAAACTGAAATAGTAAATAAATGGGCAGAAGGGTACTTAAGATATTATGTTTCAGGGCAGCAGTTAGCTTGGGTAAAATGGTTGCATCTAGCTGAATTTTGCTATAATACTACACATCACATGTCCATTGGAATGTCCCCTTTTAAGGCTTTATATGGTTATGATGCTAACTCTTTCATGGATGTAATGATGACAGATAGTAGAGTGCCTAGTGCACAAGAGTTAGTGCAACAAAGTATGGACATTGTGAAATCTCTCAAAGAAAATCTGCACCATGCCCAAAATAGGCAAAAATTGTATGCAGATAAGCACCGAAGTGAGAGGACTTTTTGATGTGGATGATTGGGTATTTCTTAGATTGCAGCCCTATAGGCAATCTACTCTCAAGCAAAGTGGCAAGGAAAAGTTGAAGCCACGTTTCTATGGGCCCTACAAGGTTACTAAAAGAATCGGTGAGGTGGCTTATGAATTGGAGCTACCCGGGGATGGTAAGATTCATAATGTTTTTCATGTTTCTTGCATTAAAAAGGCACTTGGGCAAAATGTTGTTCCTTCTTTGGAGTTACCTCCTTTAGATGAAGAAGGTAAATTGATCTTAATTCCGGAAACTATTATGGAAACAAGAGAAAGGAATTTAAGAAAACGTGTCATCAAAGAATACTTGGTCAAATGGAAGGACCTTCCATTAGAGGATGCTACATGGGAAAATGCTTCAATCTTAGAGCATCCAAGTTTACAATTGCTTGAGGGCAAGCAATTTTGGGAAGGGAGGACTGTAATGTCCCCCTTTTTTAAATAAAAATTAAAATATAAAATACATCGATTTGCACATGTGAGGAAGGAGGAATTTAATGAATATTTTTATGTGCAAATCAATTATAGAAATAAAAGAGCAAGTTGACTTCACCTTGGGATAATAAATACATTTTAAAAGGTGAATCAAGTGACTAAGCAAGTCGCATTTTCCTGGAAGACTATTTAATATTTAATATTTAAAATAAAGTGATTATTTCTATGCATGGGTCGACTTATATGGGCCACATTTGTTTTAAATCCCTATGCATTTAATGTTTGTTGTTGGATTTGATTTTCAGGCACATATTTTAAATGAGATCCCCTCCTAGAGTATGGCGCCAAAGATGGAGAAGAACTTTGGAGGATGAGCAAACAAAAGCTATAAAAGAAGATGTGGTTACTCCTTTTTTGGCATGTTGACGGTTTATAAAAACTTATCTTCATGCTTGAAGAAGGGATGTATGCCCACTTATGATCAAAAATAAAAGGTGTTTATTAACACCACCATTTGTGAAGTGTGTGTGCCCATGAAAGCTTGAAGTAATAAGTTTTGCAATCATTTCTCATTATATATACAAGGCGCCATTTTTGGAAGAAGATATAAGTTTGCTTTGAGGGTTTGAAGTGTGATTTATGATGAATATCTTTATTTACATGCTGCTGGTTTTTACCTATGAAGTCGACTTGTTTGGGCATGTGTTAAGAGTGTTTGGGAGTGATTTTGAAGTATTTATAAATCTGTTGTTTGGATTTATTAATTGCAGATCTGGAACTGCATTTTATTGACTCTTAAAGTGAAGGAGAAAAGTGTTGGAATTGTGTTGCAGATTTTACCCTAACCCTAGCGACTGGGTTTGGGATTTTGGGAGCTGTTTTGAGAGGGTTTTTAAGTGTGTGAAAAGATTTGATTTTTATTTTGGATTGAAGCTCATAATTTTCCCTTTTCGCTGCACTTGGTTTCATTTCAAAAGAGTTAATATTTTTGAAGTTATGGATTTTCAAAGTTTTCATTGATTTTCAGCAGTTTTATTTATTATTTTACTTCTGCAAAAGTATATTGGAAAAAGGAGTATAAATACCAACTGGATTGCCCATCTAAACCCTCACCTTGGCTCACTCCAACCCCATTTGGGTTGTATTGTAGCTGACACTAGGGTTAGTTGAGGTAACCCTAGAAGGGTTTATCTTCTAAGTTTGTTTTTTGCAAGTAAATAATAATATATTATTAATATCCCACAAGGGGATATTCTGCCAGAACAGCTTGTGCATCTTTGATTTATCTGATTAAAGGGACTTGTCTCTCCATGGAATAACACCTTCCTATGGTCTTCGTCAGGGTAAGCCCAAGAGCATTTGCAACTTTAGTTGGCATGACATTGTCAGAAGCACCTGAATCTAAAATGCAGTTGCTTAACTTGAAACCATTAAGCAATAGGGAAACATAGAATGGTTCCACTCTTTCTGAAGATGGTGAGGATTTAACAACTGCAGTGTTGTTCTGGGGAGGAGTATCTTTGGGCTTAGACAAAAGGCCCTTTTGATGTATTGGATTGTCTTGGTGATTGTACATATTTGACTAGCCTTTTTAAATGCTCAGGAAAGGCTCTCAAGTATTCAGCTTCTGACATTTGAACTCTGGTTTTCTTGACATGATCAATAATGTCAAAAGAAGGAATAGATTCAGATACCTGAGCTGCTTTCTGAGGTTGAGATAAAAAACTCACATTCTTATCTCTGGGAGCTAAGGAAGAAGGTAAAGGGCTGCCCCTTCTTTGTTCATTAGCTAATGCCTCAGCTTGGTGAGTTTGTGATCTTGTAAATAATGCATATGTATGACCATGATCATCTTCATGAAGCTTCTTATCGTCATGTTCAGATTTGTAGTTTAGGTAAGTAATGTTGGAGTCGCCAGCATGACCTACAAAATTATCATTCTCGAATTGATCCGTGTCAGCTTCCTAGTCTTCTTCATTCATCTCCACGTTGTTTCTGGGAGCAGCTTCAATTGCTAATCTTTGAGAACCAACAATACGGTTCCGGTTGTTGTTGAAATTCTGAGCAGGGGCAGTGTTGTTGCCGTGAGCCATTTGAGCCATTTGTTTCTTCATTTGCGACATCTCATTTGCTAACTTTTGCAATAGTGAATCGGATGTAGTAGCAAAAGATGAACTTTCAGCTCTAGAAGTGTTGCTCTTTATCTTTCCAGCCATGATGAGGTCATCTTCAATTTCAACCGCCATGTTTTGAGCTGCTAACAAGTCAGCAGGACGTGCTCTTCGCAATTGATAGCTTACTTCAGGAAGTAAAGCATTGATGAAGAATACCTTTTGATTCTCATCATTCAGAGAAGCAGAAAGCCGGAATTTTGTAAAGTAATCTTTGGAATTTTGCAATAAAATATCACATGTGCTCTTGTGGCTCCTTCTTCAACTGAGTCAATTGAGTTATCAAGGTACTAGAATCTTCAGCAAGTTTGAATCTTTTCAGGAATGCATCACACATTGTAGCCCATTTGATTATGGTGCCAAGAGCTAGCCGGTAGAACCATTCTCCAGCCAAGTCATGCAGAGTCTCTATGAAGAGTCAGAAAAATACGTCTTCATGTTCGACTGCAAGCACTCCATAGGATATGAAAAACGCAGCCAAGTGGTCATCTGGATTTTGCTTTCCATCTCCAAAGAATTTTGGAAAATTCTTTCTTGTCCCTTTAGGTAGATCATGCATAGGAGGAGTCAGATTCAGAGGTCCAAAGGCTGCACCCCATGGAACAGGTGTTGCAGGGGCAAGTGGTTGATTCTGCATCATGATGAACGAAGCGCGTCTTCTTTGAGAATAGACTTGGTGAATAATTCCAGCTGCCGGATTATGCTGAAGATGATCCGGATTTGGATGAGTTTGCACTCTTCTTCCTGGTGAAAGACTGGATCTGCGGCTTCTAACTTAAGGAGGAAAAATTGAATTGCTCCTGCAATCTATAAAAATGATCGGTACAGACCACGTGAATGGACGTTCAGCCAGGTTGAGAGTTCAATGGGAACTAGCAAGGTAAGCTCTGGTCTGCAAATGATTGTTGTTCCCCAGTAGAGTCGCCAAAAACTGTTGGCTAGATTTTCTGCATAGCTGAAAACCTAGGCAGTCATGAGATAAATCTCCCTCATTTACCGGTGAGGCTCCCGTGTAAGATTTTGTCAGTTATATGTTCTAATATCTATCTGTTGGTATTACTTTAACCGTGTAGCTCATGAACCATAGCTAGACAATAGCAAGTTTTGTAGCAAGTAAGCAGCTGTAAAAGAAAGGAAATATCTGCAGAAGAGGAAAATAATAGAAACACGCAGAAACAACAGGGAAAACCCAAGAGGGTCTCCGAAAGAAAGAGAAGAGAAGATGTGCAACCCAATGAGAGGAAGGTGGAGGGAAAGGCAATAGACTTACAGAGTTGATTGCATGCACATAGATTAAAACAAATAGATCATTAAACACAGAATTCAAAGCAAAGGAAACTTTCAGATCTAGATCTAGAATAACACAAAGTTTATGAATAGATCTAGAAATAAATATGAGACAAATGCATCGTTGACACAAAGTTCTCCGGAAATCTTCCTCTCTATTCCTTTGCTTGCAGAAAGCTATCAAGGGTTTCAGCTCAAAGTCTGGAACACAAGAATGCTGATTACAAATTTTGATCTTTTAACCCGTAGGTTCTTCCTCTATTTATAGTGTATAAAGGGCAATTACAAATAGGAAGCTTTAAATGAATTCCCGCATGCGGAAGCTATGAAAAGGGAAACAACTGGCAATCTTCCTCCTAGAATTCCTCTTTGCATGACATGCATGATTTATAACTGAAAATAGAACCTTCTATTTTGCATGTCTGCCACCTATTTCCAAGTAATTGACTTCTTCAAGTAACGAGATTTTAAACCAATCACTTAAGTTTTATAATTTAATTGATTGCTCAATTACTTTGTCGAAGAAAATAAAAGAAAGAGGAAAAGAAATAAGAAGAAAGCTGCAACCCTCCCAGTCTTGTTCTTCTTCCATATTCTGCATGCGGTTGACTCTTTTGCCTTTGATTCTCACCAAATTGGATCTGGAAGTTATGCTATGACTGTGATTTGCTTGCGGGTATTGCCTTTGACCTGTCTTCCCCCTTTATCCTTGAATCTTTTGCAATTCTTCTTCAGTACATGCAAAGTAAATAATTCAGACAAAACTCATCAATGAAGGCTTCAACTTCAACTGGAAGATTGAGAGCACATGCACAAGATCCTAGAAGGAATTTTCCATGCATTGACTTCTACATGGGTTGTGTTAGAAACAAGAGGATGAATTTTTGCCAGAAGCCTTTGCAATTATGAGATCTGGATCTGTCAATTAAATTGGTGATAGGTTCAGGGCCTATGTCTGTATCATTGACTTCAGCAAATCTGGAAGCTATGCATGATTTTGTTGATCCTTTTCTTTCATCATGCTTCATCATGGCTGGAACAATCTTTGTCTGAGCTCTTTTTCTTTTAATTCTGTCGGAATCCCTTGCAATTGGATCAATTTGTGCAGATCTGACAACTTCTTCAGATTCGGAAGATATATTCAATGGACTTGACATTCATTTGAGCACCTGTGATGAATACCTGCAATTAATTTAGACAAAGACAGATTCCAGAGCATGAACACTTGATTTTTATCACAAAAATCTGCATATAAAGCCTGCTGCCCTAAAATTTGAGGCTTTGCTTGCATGCAAAGCAAGCAAAAATATTATTTAATTCACCAGAGCACTTATACCAACATGCAGATAATTAACATAGCAAAATCAAGCTCATTCCAACCCTAGGCGCCAAACTTTGAAGCTTTCTGGCAATAAAAAACAACTTTTGATGCAAAAATCTCCTTCCTTTGGCGCCAAAACCTGTCCGGGCTGCAATCCTTTGCAAAAATAATTAATTGCTTCTTCATTATGGCAGCCCATGCTTATATAATCCTCAGCATTCTATTTTTAATAATTGTCCTTCCTATTCCTGGCAATTAATTAATAAACAATCATGTTTATTCACCCAAATTGGGTGCACCAATTTTTGCATGCTGCTGGTTGCCATTAAATAAATTTTTTTATTTATTTTTAGCATGCATCCTTCAGTTCTCTTTGGCTTATTCTCATGCATTGACTTTTCCTTCATCCTTGGCACCAAAATTAGGCAAAGAAACTATTAATAAATATCATTAATAAATGCATTGTTTAATCACCAAATGGGTCGCACTTTTTGGCAAGGGTGAATTCTAAAAATAAGAAGTCAACTTTGATGGGAATTTTCACCCTGCACTGCAGCTCCAAAAATCCCTTCTTCCACTTAAGTGATTTGAACTTTCATCATGGGAATTTTTACCCTGCAAGGCAGGTAAGAAATTCCCGCCTGCCTGCACCTCTAATTTTCCCACTGCAAGCTTAAGTGACTTTCCAAAAAGTGTGACTTGTATTAAAAATAGCTTTTTTGAAAAAGTGCGACTTGTATGGGTGAATAAAACCTTCTGATGGGAAAAGTTAGCCTGCTAGGCACCCCACCGGTGCAAGGATTTTTCTTTGTTTTATAATGGGAATTTTCAAAGCATGTAAATTCCCGCCTGCCTGCCGCCTCTAATTTTCCCATCGCAGCTTAAGTGACTTTGACTTCATGGGAAAAAGTACCCTGCAAGGCAGGTAATAAATTCCCGCCTGCTGCCACTACCAAAAATCCCATTGCAGCTTACACTCATTAATTCCAAAAAATGCCACTTGCCTGGGAGAGGCTTTTTGTGCATGACTTCATCATTTTTGGTTAGCAGCTTGCATTTTGAGGCTGATTCCTTCTGGTGTTGTGTCGGTAGATGATCTCCAGATGCTTCAAGCAATTAAACAGACTATACTGGCGAAAGAATTGACCTAGGGGAATTTCACAGAGAAACTGAGGAGAAAACCGGAGAAAAACGCAAAAGAAATAAATAAAAGCGAAAAACGTTGCCAGAAGTTGCAGACAATGCCCTGAATTCATTCCTGGTGAAAACCCTATTGAGATGAGTGAATACTGGCATGCAAAACTTCAACAGGATTCAACCAGAGCACAATTTACTTCAAACGGGGCATTATTTATTCAATAAATAATTAAATAAAAATTTCCCGCAGACAAAACTTGGCGGAGGGATAAAATGAGTTTGGGCATCTGGGTATTTGTCGAAATTGGCTCATATGATTCACTGGGAATATCCTAACATAATACAGACATCTTCTGGCAATAAAAACACAAAAAGACCCGTTATTTGTGTATCTTCGTTGATTTTCTCCATTTATTTGTTGCAAATTGGATGGATATTTGTGGCTAATTGAAGTAATAATTTAGAAGCAATTTCAAGTTATTGTGCATGGCTTTAGGGTGCATTTGAGTCCCTATACAGTTCATTGCTAGGGTTTTGAAGTATATTATAGTTGTTGTTATAAAATCAGATTTTTCTTCACTTGGGTTTGCGTGGTTTCTTTCTTTTTCAGTTTCATCCCTTGAAAGGGACATTACAAACTTGGGATCTTAGGGTTTACAAATATGAAGAGTGCAAATATCAACTCAAATTGCCCAAAAATCCAATTCAAACATGCCAAATCTGACCTACAAGCAATTCGCCCCTCTTGAAAATAACAAATTACTGGCTCAAACATGCAAGGAAATGATTGCTTTCGCCTTTAATAACTGGTATAAGTCCATCCATGCAAGAAATCATACCATGCATCCATCAAAACATATCCAACATGCTCATGATAGAAGTCGCCTAGGGCTAGATAGAAAGATATCAGCTCCAAATTCCTTGAGATATTCAATACTTCCAAATATCCTTGCTAGAGGGTTTTCATCCCCAGAACAAATTCCACTATCAAGGGTTTTCGTCTTTGAAGTGGTCACAAACAACGGTTTTTTGTCCTTGATGAGATAGAGGAAAGGTACAAC
The DNA here is from genome assembly GCA_019776745.2 of Taxus chinensis. NCBI lineage: Eukaryota > Viridiplantae > Streptophyta > Pinopsida > Cupressales > Taxaceae > Taxus > Taxus chinensis. The sequence goes on along the minus strand of CM034157.1, from coordinate 363,548,945 downwards.
CTTTACCCAAAAGAAATAATAAGATTCAACATATCCATCAAATGGCCAAGTATCCTCCTTTTATAATATAAGGGGTACTACATCACAACTTATGGCCGACCTTATAATAAGTACCTTTTAATTATCTAATTTGTATTTGGAGCTTACATGCTCAAAATACTTTATATTCTAATTAAATAAGTTCTTCTATTAGAACGCTTGGCTTCCCAATAGGAATACATGATAATAATGAAAATATTTACTTAGAGAATGTTATCCGAGTCTTCCCCTTGCTCCTTTCCTTAAACCCACAAGGAGAAAGAATGGGTTGAGGTCTTCAATTCCACTAATCTCCAAAAAAGGGACATGACCTTGAAACAATTGACGACTTGTACGCGTAAATCAAGTTTTCTATACGCGTGAACTCGATGGAGCATGCAGTTTTATTTTCTCATTATCTAAATATATTTCTAAGTGGTTATTCATCTGTTTGCTGTTATTACCTCTGTCCTATGCATAACTAGGAAACATATTTAACAAACATTATTACTGATATTAGACATTAACGTAATTAGACATAAATGTTCACATGACAGACACTACGACAAATAGGCCCACAACCAAGACTTGCACTTTTAAGTTTGAATATTCGCACTGATGGGTGTAATTTAAGCCACTGATTTGTTGATTCTGTAGGAATTCACTAGCCAAAACAATTTGGTAAGCTTAAAATGGAGAGAATGTGTGTCTAAAAGAAAAGTGCACAGCTTAATGAAATCATGACTGTCAAAGATATCCTAGACAAATTCCCCTTCTTCTCGTTGTCCTTAGAGACTTTACCAGCAAGCCATTATAGGAGTACATTAACAAACCAATTTTTAAATCCAACCTTTAGCAGTGGTCTTCCAATAGGGAGACTTAGCGTAGACTAAGATGGCTTAAGTTTTAAATATTGCAAAAAGTAGCTGTCAAGAACATTGATGTATCTCAAGGACTATAAAAGTAGCAATATCCGGCCACATATTTAATTTACCATGATTTACCAGCCACCTCATGGAATTATAATTGCAATAGTAGCTTCTTCAAACTCAGCAAACCACTAAGATCAAATATTTCTTTTAATGTGACACTAAATCATCAAGAAAGAAAATGACATAACAATGCCAAACAATTGGTATTTAGGATTGCAACAAATATGAATTCAGGCAAAGGTTATTAGCATCCTCGATGGTACATATTGAACATATAAAAATCCATTGTTTTCACGGGAATTTCAGTCTGTGAATGGAAGTTAAATGACACACCTGCCAGACACATGTGCCAGAGGTGGACAAGGCAATCACATTTCCATTCACCAAGCTACATATCACTGGCAACCATCAGAAGAGCATGTAATTGTGAGAATGCATTGAATATTCAATATAAGACATTTGCTATTCAAGTTAAATGCACTTGATATTTGAAAATAAATTTACTATTAAAATTTACATACATTCATATATTTGACTATTAAAATTTGATAAAGATCCAACTTGAAGGTCAAAACAAAACTAAGATCATATTTTACAGGGTACGGAGAACATCTTATACCATTGCCAGTGCCAGACTCCACAGCCAATGATCCAAAAATAGGAGCTTGCGATTCAAACAACCATGAAATACTGATTAAAGTGTCCTGTTTAATTGACATGGTTTTAAGCATGTTAACAGAAATGCCACTTTGGGAGCAAATAAATTTAAATTCAGTATGAAAAACAATTTAGTAAGCAATTCATAATATATTCAAAAGAAAATACCATTTTGACATCTTTTTACTTAAGCACCCTAGGAACAAGTAACACATCCATAAATTCTATCCCCAAATACAGTATATGCAATTTCAAGTAAATACACAAGAGTATTTTGTAACAAGAAGGAAAGATGGATAAGAAACAGTGATACTCAATGTCTCCTCTCTTACCAAAATATAAGGTTATCATAGCATTTCAGAAAGTAAGCCTTTTTACTGCCCTAGGTTTCAGAATTATTAAGTCTAAGGGAACTTGCTTCGACCTTCAATGTAAATTTTTGAGCTCACAAATCAAAGCTTGAGTAGAGGAAAAAAGGTCAATCTACATTAAAATCAAAGGCATAAGGGGGGCTCAAATAAGATGGGAATTAAACATAATAACAAGAAAAAAAAGCTGTAGATATTAAACTTACAATAGTAACATATAAAAGAACTTTCCTTGTGTATGTATCGGCATACATACAAGATGGGATTACTTACAATATATGTAATGTATTTACCAAAAATAAGGTTACTGTAGCAATTCAGAAAGTAGGCTTTTTACAGTAATAGGTTTCGGAATTAGTAAGTCTAAGGTAACTTGCTTCGACCTTCAATGTAAATATTTGAGCTCATGAATCAAAGCTCAAGTAAAGGGAAAAGGGGCTACAACTTAACAATTAAGCATAGCAAGAGAAACCGCAAAGTTCTTATACAAAGAATATCGACACATTAGATACATAATGCCCGCAAAAGCTAGTAAGGTGTGTAGATATGACACACTTATCAACATTAAACCATCAAGGTCCTTATGGAAGAATTGTATGTCTTGCACATCACTAGAGTGCCACATATCATCCTCAAGCAAATGGTATTATGTTGCAAAAACAATGAATAAGGTTTTGGAATGTATGGGTACTTAATCAACTTCTTGTTAGTTACGATGGGTACATGTGGTCGGTACATATAAGTGCCGAACACTCGTCCAATTGATCCAGCTCCTTGTGTCCCAGCTTATCTTCATGACCAAACAGTTGTTAAGAAAGCCCTCATGGTCATTCTCACTAGTTACATTATTATCCATTTCTGGTGAAGTGTACACTGCATGTTTATTAATATAGATATGAAGTTCTTATTTTTCAATATTTTTTATCAGGTTGTTTATATTTGTTCCTATTTCTTATACTATGTATTTGGCATTGAACTTTGGCTTAGACCAAGGCATTAACTTCCTAGATTAGCGGTAGTTACACATTCAAATCAAATTGAATACCCTTTGGGCGATCTAGAAGAATATCATATTTGATCTTTCGTCTGGTTTAGGTATCCTTCAATGCTTTGTCATGTGCAAGACGGAGCTTGAAGTATAAGTCAATCTTCATTGAATTCATACGGCACCTGCTCTCTAACATGGAATGTCCAAGAGAGATCTTCTCCAGCCTCTTTTGTTGACAAAGTGGACAAGATCTAATTTTCTGACATAAATGTCAGTTCTAGCCCTAAGCACTGTTGTGTCAGAAACAACAGATTTGTTGACTTTTGCGACGTTTTTTTCATTTAGCGACTAGGCATTGTTTGTCTACTACACACCACGTGCACTGGGATTTTTTTACCTTGGCACACCCCCTTTGGGAACTTCTGTGATGATGCCTTCAATTCTTGTACAAGCACAAGAAAAGGTGCAAAGTTAGTATTAGTGAATGGAAAGCACACAATTCAAACTTTATCATATTGCGCGTGCAATGTGAGTGCTTGGCCAATGCACGCTTTCCTTTTTTGTTTTGTGCACAAATTTATGCAATATGGTATTTCATAGTTTGCATGGCGCAAATGATTGTGCGCCAAACTTTGCACATTGTCTCCCTTAGGAGAATCTCTAACACTTTCTTTATGCAGCCTTTGGTGTGTCATGAATGCATGTATATTATCTACACAACATAAAGTTTGAGAAAACCAAATGTTAGGTGTTAGATTTTCCCAAGTGGGTTAATCAATTTTACAGCTTCGGTGAAGAATTGTAAAGGTGTTTGGGATTGCACGCAGTGTATGGCGGATTACTTGGCAAGTTTAGGCACCGCAGTGTAACGTCCTCATTTATAACTTCAGAAAACAGGGGAATTTTTTTTTTAACATAATGTTCTCTGTTCTAAACTCATACAATTTAGAACACACATTCCTGTGCTAATCCATCTTATAATAGAAAAATCATATGCAGTTGCAATGACTCGGTGTTGTACCGATCTCTCATTTCATGACTCGGTTTTTATCCCGATCTCTCATGTTTAACTTGTTTATGTGTATACTAACTATATCTTGGTTCCTTTCCCCTTTACAGGTCTTTCAAGTGTTACGTGTCTAAGTAGCCTATTTGAGTATCTGTTAGTGTTACTGATACTCATATGAAATCACACAACCTTAGACTAGGTGACAAAAGACAATGCATTCAACAGTTTGTGATACTTTGGCCAAAGTTTTAGGTCATGTTTTTCATGCCTTTATTCCTAGATGGCATACTCGTCGAAAAGAATAAGTCCTTCACCCCACTTGATATTGTCATCTAGATTAGACTTTCTTGACTCCTGTCAACCAAATCTCAAATCATTGTTCCATGCTAAATAGGGACAACCAACATAATCCAATGCAACAATCCACTTGTGGTGACCAAGGATAAGTAGACATACTCAAATCGACATGCGTCAATTCGGGTGTGTATACTCACCCTAGGTCAACACAAGTTGACTACTACATTGAACTAAATGTCTATCCCCGCTTAGGATGAAACTATGAACTGAAATTCTTCTTATGACAGTTAAGTTAGAGAAGCTGAGTGGGATGGTGAAGCTTAATGGTTGCTTCACAGTATCCACCTAATGAATTTCATCATTAGGTGGGTACTGTGCAGCAACAACTCTTCTGCAACAACCCACCCAGCTCCCATAACTGAACTGACATACTTAAAGAATTCTCTGGTTTAAATTAACTTTCAGATTTGTTAATTAGTGAACAAGTTAAGCACCGCACCTAAGGGTCACCTAATTGAAGGAATAATCCTTTAGGGAAGGATTATTAATTTTCATACCAAATGAAGGTATGCAGTCTAAGTCTGCAATCTGATTTAATGAATTTACCATTCATTACTTCTTAGCAATTTAGACTTACATTTAATTAGAATTAGGTAAGTATAATCCTTAGGTTTTCTAAACTTGAAACCATAATTATATCAGCAAGTGGATATTTAGACAAGTTAGGGTACTGCAGCTCATTAAGGTGTTTTAGGGTTCTTAAGTATTAAACCATTCATTCATTCCACTAATAGATATAATTGATCAACATAATTAAGGCCCATTCATTACTACCCTATAATCCACTACTAGTTCAGTATTAACCTATATGTCCATTTTAAGACCAATTGTCTCAATCCAATACTTATAACTTAAAATAAGAGGTACTAATTGCGTAGGAATGTTAACATCATCCATTTCAAGATTAATTTCTTTCTATTACCCATTCCGAATAAGGATCCATCATACTAGGATTATAATTCAGTATAGTTCATTACTTCCCCGAAGATAGTTGTCCTATGCTTGCTATACTTTATAAATACAATATCCATAAACATAGTCAACTGATAAGTCAATAGGTTTTATGATCTAAGTTTAGAAATCAGATTACAATAATCATACAGAGTAGATTAATCAATTATCGAATTCCAATCTTACCTCAATTTAATCAAACAAGGCAGTTTTCTCTTTATTCAAACTTAATAAACATTACATAAGTTTTGCAATCAATAATGACAACTTTTCAAAACAACTACAATCACTAAGGTCTTACGGCCTTTTTGATTTTCTAACATTTTTCCTTTCAAAAGCCTTTCATCTCAATGATACATCAGAATAAAATGAACTTAATCAATACAACAAGTGCAACTTTTTATAAGTCTTTCGCCTTTCACTTTTTTCGAAATCCATCTACACATCTGTTAGCATGTGTCAGTTGATGAGAATTAAGCATGATAAGTACTAACACATCACAACAGCATGCTAAATCTATCAACTTCATGAAAGGAGCCCTACTAATAATGAAATTGATCTAATTTCCCACCATTAACATCCTTTAAAGATATGACAAAATGCCTTAATAAGGTTGCCACAATGCCATAAGAAAAGATGCCACATTAACATAATAAAAGATGTCACAATGACAAAAGAAAAGATGTCACGAGACTTAATTTTGTTCCTTCGCTTAAAAAACAAGAGAGAATAATAATCAAACAAGCTACATTTCTCAATCATACTATAACAAAGATTTCAGTTATCGTAATGAAAACTCATTCACAAACTGATGGGTTTGCATCCCTTTTAACAGTTAACCATTATCATTAACTTCATGAAATTCTCATACTGATTTCACATATCTGCAAAATTTAACTAACTAATAAGTAATAGATATAATTGCAAAACATTGACGTCAAAACTTAAGCATTTGACTGTCCTACTGGAAATAATAGCAACCATACAGTCAAAGAACCCCAAACTGTCAAAAGATGTCATTGACAACTATTTGCACAAAGTATCTAGCTAACATTGCCATGGTCTTTCAACTACACTGAAGGTAATCATGGCTTCTCATAACAAAGAACTGCACAGTTTCTTCTTCTCATCAGAACGAAAGACAGGGCATAGTAAAGGAAAACCCTCTTCAAGGATGCTATAATTTCATTTATTCAAAAATGCCTAATCATCCAACTGAACCCAACGAAGGAAATTATTTTCCTAAGATCAAACAGTATCCTAACCAACAATAGCTCGACAGCGTAAGCCTGAACAGTCACAGATATACGTATCCTTGGAGATCAATTAGTTTTGTAACAATCTCAATTCAACAACCCGAAGCAAGCAACTCCACAAGGTTAAAGATTTGACCAAAGATTCTCAGAAAGGATTAAGGGTATTCCGACCCACCAAACAATAAAACAAAATCATGGTAAATCAATCGATCCATATCAACAATAACAATCAAATAACGGAGTCAAACTCGAATAGTTAACCCAAATTTTTCAGTCACTGATCGAATAGTGAAAGTTCATTTCCTAACAAGATAACTCAAAGGTGTAACCGACTTGACCGAGAGAGATCTAAAACATTCCTTGATGTTTCTATATGATACAGTCGATTCAACTGAAGCAGAGATTCAGAGTGTCCTTTCACTCTCAAAAAGGATTTTACATTCCACATTAAGTATAATCACAGTCATAAAAATACGCACACCCTTTTTGGGTTTCAAAACAAATCAGGTTTTCATAAACCTTGGACCAAGATTCTGTCAATGATAGTCTTAAAGACCAAACAACAAACTGAAAACTGTTTTCAATCAAAATGTTACAAATTCCAGCAGTACTGACTCATTTCTGTGTTCAAATGGTTTCATTCAACACCTACAAAATTAACAGTTTAGAGATGATAAACTCGCATCCGTTGAAACATCTCAAGCTGGCTAGTGTAGTAAAATTGTTTGAATAAAACATTTCAAGAGCAAACCAGAGTCGTTCAACCAAACAAAGGATGCATGCAATTTCAAACATGAAATATAGCAGTTATCAGAGAGAGATTCGATAGCCGAGAACCAAATTTTCAAGCAAAGCAGATGATGGCTAGATTTTCTGCATAGCATCAAACCTAGGCAGTCATGAGATAAATCTCCCTCATTTAACCGGTGAGGCTCCCGTGTCAGATTTGTCAATAAAAATGTGTTATTATCTATCAGGGGTTTTACTTTAACCACTTAGTTCATGAACCATAACTAAGAAGTTCTGCAGCAAGTAAGCAGCTGTTTAAGAAAGGAAAGTTATAGAAGAAAGAAGTAAAGGAAATACAGAGAAGAAATGGGGAAGATGTGCATCCCAATTAGTAGATAGCAGAGCTAATTACATGCACATAGAAGAAACTTAATAGATATGAACACACAGAATTATAAAACAAAGGCAGCTCTAGATCTAGATCTAAAATAACACAAAGTTTATCAAGAGATCTAAGATTCAAAGCAAGAAACACAGTACACCGTGACACAAAGTTCTCCGGAAACCTGCTCCTTTGTATTCCTTTGCTCCAAGTTGCTCTTCAGGAGTTCAGCACAAAGTCTAGAACTCAGGATTGCTGCTTACAAATTCTGATCGATCCTTAACCCGGAGGTTCTTCTCCTACTTATAGAATGTAGGAGGGAAAGTACAAATGGAAAACTTAAACTGAACTGAAACATAAACAACAAGTAACAATGACATTTGGCAATCATCCTCAACTATCTTCTCCTTAAGTGACACATGTATCACTTAACTAACAGAATGGTTCCACATGACTTCAAGTAATGGTTGCAAAACCAATAACTTAGAAGTTTTACAATTTCATTCGGGAACATAGAAAATAGAAGAAGAAAGAATAGAAGAAGTCATGCCAGCTGTAACATTTATGTCTTCTTCTTGTTCTGATATCGGATATACTTGTCGAACATGTAATTCAGCATCTTTCCATCTGTTTTAGCCACTGCTTCCTTCTCTGTCCTGAATTGCAGCAACCCTTCATTCAACACTTTGCTGCACGCTTCCACCTCTTCCAAACTCGGCCCAAACCTCGCAATGTCTGCCTGCAGCGCCACCAGTCTACTAATAGAATTCATCGTGAAAGGCTTGGTAGCTTTATCAATTCTCTTTTGTACCATCAGAAGAGAATCTTCCAGGGAATTAGGCACCTTAGTCGAAACAATCCGCACGTATGAAGTAACACCTCCGTCCACTCTTTCCTCAGTGAAAGAAATGATATTGTCTGGTAAATCTGATGTTCTACTCTCAAGTGCCTGCATCCTCTTCAGCAAAACTCTGCAGATTTCCAAGCGGAAAGATACTGCAAACTCTAGCTGCTTCCCCTTCTCGACTGATCCGTCTGGTACAATCTGTTCCGCAATCAATACATCTCTCGGCAGCTTGTTGATCTCGGCCAAAATACTCAGGTTACTCTCTGCAACTGTATTCATGCCTTCTATGTTTTCCATCAGTTGCTTTAGTTGATTTGCTGCATCGTTCATAACCTTTAGGCGGGCTGGCACTTCCCCAAGTTGTACAGAAGCTTGACGAATAATCAGATCCTTCCATTCGTCAATAGCCTTTACTTGATTGCTTGCGTCCTCCATTTCCTGCATAAGATGATCACTCACCTGCTCTGAAATGGGCTGAATGGAAGGTTTAGCAACCTTGGCTATGATCTCACATAATTGAGATACTTGCTTCTGCAGCTCTTCTTTCTCCGCCTTTTCACTGTCAAGCCTAAGGAATAAAGCGTCTATCAATGTCTGCGTGTCCTGCTTCAATCCTTCAGTGGTGGCTTGACCGAGTGGTACTTTGGTCACTGTCACATCTTCCGCCGTGAGCTCCTCCTCTATCTTTCCTTCTGCCGGAATTGATATCTCAGCAAACTTCTCTCCCGAATTCTCAATGATCAACCTAGAAGTTGCTTTAGCAACTTTAGGCCTTCTGTCTCTTCTGCTCAGATCCTGGAGTAGCTGCAAGTCGTGCTCCTCTAAGTTCATCTCCATTCTCGCTTCTGGAACCAACTGCAAAGCCAACCATTCCGAGAAATTACTTCTCGGAGAGTGAGAAGTCGCTGAGTGCACTACCATCTCCCGCTCTGCATCCTCTCCGTCAGAAAGTGCCACAGTGTTATGGCTGCCATCCTCTGAATCATCCAAGGACAAAGCTCTTTCGAACTCTGCCATCTGCAGCTTCAACATCTCCTCTGGAACGGGTGATGAACGAAGTGGCTGAGGAGAGAAGACGAACGTCGCCGGATTCAATGAAGGCATGGAAACGTCCTGCTGCTGCGGTGCAATAGTTGGTGAAGTACTGGGTACTGGAGAAGCCGGAGTCAAAGCTATGGTCGTAGAAGTGATCTTCTCTTTCTCTTGAGATCTTCTGTGTACTTTCAACTTCTCGGACCTTCTGCTGCTTTCTCCTTCATGCTTTCGCTTGAGGGAATCTCCTGCGCCGAAGTTGCCCGTGATTTGATTCATCAATGCTTCATCAAGGCAATATCCCTTCGTCAGCAACCAGTTTGAAGTATTCACCAACACAGCTCTCGACCTTTCTTCAATTGTGTTGCAGCCTCCTATGTTATTCTGCAGTATGGCTTTATCTCCTCCCATTTGATGGTAAGTGTCAAGTACCACATTCCCATCATCTTTAAGATCCGCAGGTATCCGCGCTAGTCCAAAGTCGAACACTTGCTTTGCTGACAGCCTGCTGAAATCTCTCTTTCTAACCTCGTACTCACTTCCGCACTTCATCCAGAAATCTTCTAACGAAGGCACATGTGCGTACTGCTGGGAGATTGTCTTCCTGGCTACTCCAAATGGATCGAAGTTCAGCCGTGCAGGGAAGAACTCTTGCTCATACTCGGATAACATTTGCGCTTCCATCCCTCGAGCTCTGTGAATGCTAATGCAGCTGTAATATCCCACAGTGATTGGGAAGAAGCCCGTAGACTTGTGCCGCTTTGACTGAAGGTCGTGTAACTCCACAAGTTGCCTGCTCAGCTCCATGGCGATCAATCTATCATTCGGATACCTGGGCATCTTTATTGGTTCTCCAGAAAAGCCCGTAACCCTGAGGTATGTGAAATCTGCAAATTGAATGAATAGACTTCCAATCTTGGACACGGCTTCCCACGCTTCCTTGCTTACCCTGTTGGCCTTCAAGTCTTTGTCTAGCCTGCAGATGAAATCGTAGAAGAAGTCATCGTTGATCACTTTGAAGTCTTTCTCGCCTGTAGGTGCAGTAAGCTGCGGGTAGCACTCGAAAATGGGGTCCTTGGAAAGAACACCACATCTATCCAGCTTGGAAAAGACACCTTGTGAAGCTGCAGCATACACCAAGTATGAAGTCATCTTGAAGCTGAAAGTACGCTTCACGTTCCGAAGTTGCTCACCGATGTTGCTGCTAATAATTTCCGACCAATTGATTATAGAATCAACCTTGTTGATTTCAATGGTCCTGATGAAAGCATACATCCATGTACGGAAAGTGTAGGCATTCGCTTCGCCATTCATCCTGCATAGCAATTTGACGACATCATCTGCCTCCTGCACCAAATTGGACCGTGGAAGAGTTCTCGGGAACTTTGAAGGAGATCTAGGCTTCTTCATGTACCGGCTATTCATGATGCTCACACAATCAGCTCTATGCTTCTCCCACCTACTGTCAGCATCCTGAATGCTAATAGAAGTCACCACCTTTCGTACTGGAATCTTCAAACAATAATTGATGAACTCTGCGTCCAAACGAATTATTGTCTTTCCCGAAGCATCACGTACTGATCTGGATGAAGGATGATAAGATCTAGCACACTCCATCACGAACTCTGGCAATTGGGCTGTACATGGAAAAGCTGCAGCTCGGATAATTCCACTGCTTTTGACCGCACGCATGAGTGAAGTCTTTCCCGCTCTGGATCTATCAATCAAATCGGCAAGAGGTTCCGGGCCTAGATCTGTGTCTCCTATGTCTGCAAGTTTGGAAGCAATGCATGACTCCATCGTGCTTTCTTTTTCATCTCCCTTCGCCATGGCTTTGTCTATCTTCGTCTGAATAATTCTTTTTCTCCTTACTTGGCCGGATTTCTTCAATACTGGTGCAGATCTGGACAATTCTTCAGATTCAGAGGATATTTGCAATGTATTGGACATTGATAAAAACTCCTTTTCTTTTGTAAAGCACCTGTAATGAATTCCTGCAATTTATTCAGACAAAAATGGCCACCGGAGCATGAATAGTGAATTTAAATTGTAAAAATCTGCACTTTTCAAGCCTGCTGCCCCAAAAAATGGTGTTTAATTTGCACATAAAGAGAGCATAAATCCTTTCAATCAACACCTGAGCTCCTGTAACACCTGTGGAAACAATTATGCAGACAAAGATCAACCTCCTCTAAAGCATGCGCCAAATCTGGAAGCTTTTAGCCTTGTTAGCACCTTGTCTGAGCAAAATCCTTCCTCTAATGGGGGCGCACTTTTCCACTTGGCTGCAATTCTTCACCTGTGATTTGAATAATTCACCCATATGGCTGCCCATGCTTATATAACCTTCACAATTCTATAATTAATAATTGCCCTAACAATTAAAGGCAATTAATTAATTAAAAATCATGCTTTTCTCTTTTAAAAATAGCATGTTTAAGGACAGCCATCCAATAAATTAAATTAATCCAATTTAATCCTTCACACATCACTTCACTTAAGCTTCACAGTGTGCTTTGACCATAGCCACTGAAAATAGAAATTAATTTAATGTTTTAATGCCTTAAAAAACATTAAATAATACCCAAATGGGGCGCACTTTTTGAGAGGAAGAGGGCAGCCATTAAATAAATTAATTTTAATGCTTTTAAATCCTTTCTTTTATTTCATCTTTGACTTGTTGACTTCCTCCAAGCTTGGGCGCACTTTTTGAGAGAATAGATTAATTAAAATAATCAATTTAAGGCTTTTATTCTCTCACCAAAGGGGGCGCACTTTTTTGCACATGTAATTCTATTTTTAAGAATTTTTTCATAATGGGATTCTTTACCCTGCAAGGCAGGCACCAAAATCCCGTGATCCACTTAAGTGATTTGACTTTGACAATGGGATTATTTACCCTGCAAGGCAGGCACTAAAATCCCATGATTTCACTTAAGTCACTTTCCTTTTATTATATCATGGGAATTTTTACCCTGCAAGGCAGGCAATAAATTCCCACCTGCCTGCAGCCTCTATTTTTCCCACTGCAGCTTAAGTGACTTTTATAACACGGGAAAAAGTACCCTGCTAGGCAGGTATAAAATTCCCACCCTGCCTGCGGCTTATATTTTTCCCATCGCAGCTTAAATCCTTTGTTTTCCAAAAATGCGCCCATCCCCGCAGGGGCTTTTCCGCGCACGACTTCGCTTTTTCCCAGTGATCCAGACCTCCGATGACGACTTCCTCCGGGCATAATGTGCGTATATGTTTTCCAGCTGCTCCAGGCCAAAAATCGGGCTTACCCGGCAAAGGAATTGCTCCAGAGAAATTTCACAGAAAACGAAACGGGACACCACAAAAACACGAAAAATTGCCAAAAGTTACAAATAAAGCCCAAAACTTAAAATAAGTTAAAACCCTTCTGGCACATAGGAATAATAACATATTCGCTCATAATAGAGTTAAAACAGAGCGCAAATAGCCTCGTACGGGGCTCAAAATAATTAAATACAAATTTTCCGCAGACAAATCCCGACGACAGAATAAAACAATTTTGGGCATCTGGGTATTTGGCGAAAAAGGCTAATATGGCTCTTTGGGATTATCTTGACACAATACAAGAACTTTCAGGCAATAAAAACACAAAACGACCCATTATTTTAAAAGTACGAAAAAATTTCGGATAGGGTAGTCGCAGATTTCAGGATGAAATCTGAGTGACACCCCCTAACTTGCTATTTAAAATAGCCACAGTCACCACTAGGTTAGCTCGATGCCCCCCAAGTTAGGCATCCTTCGCCTTAGATAAAACCATAGCTTAGGACTTAGTAAATCCTCATTAATAGTTTAGGGATAAGGTCCCATATCATGTACCCCCTTTTTAGCTTAGGGTAATTTAATATCAAGTCACTTAGGATAGTTTTAGGAATTGATATCCTTCCAAAATGCTTTCACCTTAGCTTAGGTTAGTGCAAATTAGTTAGGTTCCTAAGTCAAACATAGTGATCACTTAGGATAATTTAATTTACGCCCCTAAGATCATTCAAATGAACACTTCCAGTTGGATCGCCAACCATGACGATAAACCGAAAAGAGAAGTGTTCCCAAAAGCATATAACGATGATAGGCATACCTTGGATCACTGCAATTGATCCAAGGTGTGACTATTTCGTAAATAGAAGGAAAGAGACTAAGAAATAAGTTTGTACTGCACGTAAATAACTTACCGGTTGAATCCACGACCGTGTTAGCTCTCTAACCTGAATACACAAGTTATTTTCAGCTTAGCATGACGAGTTTGTGTTACATCATAATGATTCATTCAGTATTACCAAAGCATGTTTGCATTCCAATTTTTAGAAGATAAAACATATCATCCACAACAAACATGACCAACAGTTCAAAAGAGTACCCCGTCTTAGAACAGAATCATATATCAACGTTTTCAAACTTCAACACAGAAGTGAGTTCAACTATCCAAATGGTAGAGGCACTACATACCTCCCCAAGCATGATTCATTCAATATTACCAAAGCATGTTTGCATTCTAGTTTTTAGAAGATAAAACATATCCACAACAAACATGACCAAAAATTCAAAAGAGTACCCTATCTTAGAACAGAAACATATATCAACATTTTCAAACTTCAACACAGAAGTTAGTTCAGATATCCAAATGGTAGAGGCACTACATACCTCCCCCCTAAAAAGTATCATCATCCTGATGATTAACTTAGTCCACAAAATACAGAAGAATGAGAGTGCAAATAGAACTTATTCATCAATAAGATTTTATTGAAGTTCCTCGATTTTATTACAACTTCAAATTGTTGTACTAGTACTTAAATGAAAACAAAGTACTTGCCCAAAAATGGCAAAAATTAATGATAGTTTTTAGACTTAAAAGTCAAATATCACAAAAATCAGAATTAATTCTGTTCGAAAAGATGAGGAAAAGCATGTTTTATGTCCTCAAGATTTTCCCAAGTTGCACTCTCTTAACTAAACTGATCCCATTGAACCTTACATTGGCTTATTTCACAATTTCACAAGTGCAACTTACGTGTTTCCAACACCCTAATGGGTTCAACCATGATTTTTCCTGGATCCTGGACCTGCAAGGAATCCCGATTTAACACATGTGATAAATCTAAAAAGTATTTCTTAAGTAAAGAAATATGAAAAACATCATGCATTCGTGTCAATTTGGGAGGTAATGCTAAGCGATAAGCTACTGGGCTAATCACTTCTACAATTTCAAAAGGTCCCACAAATCGAGGTGATAATTTGGTTGCCTTGCCAAAGGTAATCGAGCTCTTTCTAGGTTTGACTCGTAAAAAGACTTTTTCACCAAGTTCAAAATTCTTATCTACCCTTTTCAGGTCTGCATAACTTTTATGTTTATCAGCAACTTCTATTAATCATTCACGGATTAATTTCACTTGCTGCTCCATTTCAGTAAGCATTTCAGGTTCAATTACCTCTCTATCTTCAATATTATCCCATCTAACAGGGGTTTTGCACTTTCGTCCATAAAGTGCTTTGAAAGATGCCATCTTAAGAGAAGAATGATAAGTATTATTGTATGCAAATTCAACTAAAGGAAGGTATTCTTCCCATTTGTACTGCTGGTCCATACAGTACATTCGCAGCATAACTTCCATTACCTGGTTTACTCTTTCTGATGGACCATCTGTTTCCTGATGATATGCGGAACTAAAATTCAGTTTTGTTTCTAAGGCTGCATTAAGTGTTTGTCAAAAACGTGAGGTCATCCTTGGCTCTTTATCAAAAATGATTAATTCAGGAACACCATGCAATCTGAAAATTTCATGCACAAATCTTTTTGCTAAAATAGGTGAATCATCCTTAAGATTACTAGCAATAAAATGTGCTACCTTAGTTAATTTGTCAACCACAACTAGAATAACATCATGTTTATTCTTGGTCATAGGCAGTCCCTGAACAAAATCCATACTTATTACCTACCACTTATACTACGGTATCCTATGAGGATATAGTAAACCAGCTGGATGCATATGTTTAGCTTTAACCCGCTGACATTCCAGACAATGAGAAACAAAATCAATTGTGTCATTTTTCATACCTTTCCAGAAGTATTGTTGGTTTACATCAACAAGCATTTTTGTTACTCCAGGATGTCCTTAGTAAGGAGTGTTGTGAAATTTTGTCATTAACTTTTTCCTTTACTCATTTGCTGAGGGTATATACACCCGATTCTCATATCTCAGAAATCCTTCATTATCGAAGTTAAAACCTTTGTATCTTGCATCATGAGGGTCTGCAACAAGTGTTGTTTTTACTTGTTGAAAATACGAATCAGAATTCATTACACTCTTTACTTCATCTTTAAACAGAGTTCTTAAAGTTACAAGCGCAAAAATATGTTTCCTAGGACTTAGTGCAAAATTGTATTGTGACAAAAACTCTAACCATCTTAGATGTCTTGCATTCAGATTTGGCTGAGTGAAAATATACTTCAGCCCAAGGTGGTCAGTTTTTAACTCAAAGGGTCTACCTAAGAGATAATGTCTCCATACTTGAAGTGCATGAACTATGGCAGCAAGCTCTAGGTCATGGGAATTCAACTCATGTAAATGCATATGGTTTTCTATTATAAAATAGATAAAAACCAAGTCATGAAATGAGAGATCAGTACAACACCGAGTCATTGCAGTTGCATATGGTTTTCTGTTATAAGATGGATTAGCACGGGAATGTATGTTCTAAATTGTATGAGTTTAGAACAGAGAACATTTTTTTTTTTTAATAATTCCCTTGATTTCTGAAGTTATCCTTGGTCACCACAAGTGGATTGTTGCACTGGATTAGGTTGGTTGTCCCTATTTACCATGGAACAGTGATTTGAGATTTGGTTGACAGGAGTCAAGAAAGTCTAATCTAGATGACAGTATCAAGTGGGGTGAAGGACTTATTCTTTTCAACGAGTATGTCATCTAGGAATAAACGCATGGCAAACATGACCTAAAACTTTGGCCAAAATATCACAAACTATTGAATGCGTTGTCTTTTGTCACCTAGTCTAAGGTTGCGTGATTTCAGATGAGTATCAATAACAGATACTTAGATAGGCTACTTAGACACGTAACACTTGAAAGGCCCGTAAAGGGGAAAGGAACCAAGGTATACTTAGTATACAATAAACAAGTTAAACATGAGAGATCGGGATAAAAACCAAGTCATGAAATGAGAGATCGGTACAACACCGAGTCATTGCAGTTGCATATGGTTTTCTGTTATAAGATGGATTAGCACAAGAATGTGTGTTCTAAATTGTATGAGTTTAGAACAGAGAACATTATGTTAAAAAAAAAAACCCTGTTTTCTGAAGTTATAAATGACGATGTTACACACAGAGCATTGGGAGGTTGCAGGACACATGATATGGCCCCACAATGGGGTACGCGACTAGGTTAAATATGAGAGACTCGTGAAATGTTGTGAAGCTTTTGTGGATGGTGCCAAGCTAAATAGGGAAGTAGTAGAAAATTGCGCATGTGTATGTGTGGGCCACATATAGAAGGCAATGGCATGCGGGTGCATCGATATTGTGCAAAGAGATTGCGCAAGGTGAGATGCAACCCACGAACAAGGGTAGATGCAGAAGGCCATGTTGAAAGACATGAAGGGGCTCGCGCAAAAGTAAGAAG
The DNA here is from genome assembly GCA_019776745.2 of Taxus chinensis. NCBI lineage: Eukaryota > Viridiplantae > Streptophyta > Pinopsida > Cupressales > Taxaceae > Taxus > Taxus chinensis. The sequence goes on along the minus strand of CM034157.1, from coordinate 363,531,746 downwards.
GACACGAAATACAGCCCAGGCAATGGAATATTGCGCAAGACTACTGTGCAAAGCTCTTTGAGGCCGTGCGCAAAGGGAACCACTTGCACACTCAAAATGAGAATCAAGGGAGGTCATGTGTGCTTGAAGTATGAAAAGATCGCAAAAAGGGGCCAAGTAACAATGTGAAGGTGCCCAAGAAAAGAACAAGATGAATTGCACAAGGGATGAAAATTTGAAATGCACAAGCAGTTTGGTCTTTCAGGGAAAGGCTTGGGATTCCATGATTTCCTAAAGGGAAATTAGGGCGTGTTGTGTAGACACAACAGTTTTGGCAGATTCAACCTTTCGATGATAGTTTACGAAATTACGTTCTTCTAGCTGCCATTCTCCATAGTAAAATTCAAAGACATTCTCTTCTCCTGTAGTTGGGAGTGAAGGAGACACTTTGCCTCCCTGGCTCAGAATGTGACACTCATGTGGTAGCAACAACGGAGTAGGGGTCAGCTTTTATAATCTCATTTCCTTGTATGAAAGAGGTAGTGGCACTAGTGTTGATGCTGAAGATAGGTTCAAGTCCAAATTGGCTCAAGAATTTGATGGTAGATCTTGTAAGTCATCCAAGAGCACTTGTCTGGCACGCCATTCTTCATTAGAGACCCGCTTGCCAATGTGGGTATCATACCACTTCCCTGTGTTCTTATGTGGCCTTTTATCCAGAAAATATTTCAATTCAGGCTTGACCAAGCGTGTTGGCCTTGCTTCTTACTATCAGATTTACTGCCAGGACTGGTTTCTTTTCTTCTCTTCCATTTGAAATTTTTCTTCAATCTTGACTGCATACTGGCAGGCCTATCCCAATGTTTTGATGTCTGAAAACTTCATGTCTTCTTGGATGTTAAATTGCAGATCATTACAATATTATACAATTCAGTGTTACTCATTGTCACATATGCCAAATTTTGCCAACAATGCATGAAATGTGTTGGTATAATCCTACACTATTCAGGTATGAACCTAGCACATTTGATGCTATTTTTCACATTGGTCATCTTAATTCTCCATATGATATTACATTTCACATTTCACTACAAATAGTTAACATTACAAACATTCCATGTAACATGTTAAAAATTAGTTAACTTTTATTTATTTTAAAAATATTGCTTCGGTGTAATGAAACAGTAAATTACTATTGCCTAAAGGCCGCTAACCTTTTTTTCCAAAAAAAAAGTCTTATATGCAAGTTTTAAGGTAAAACAAAAAAAAAAAAAATCCATTTAGAAAAACAATAATGGAGGTATTCAAACCAGAGACAAAGTGTGAAACTTGACAGATACCTCTAGATTTAGTGCCATCACTCTTCCACTTGTAGTTGCAACATAAACCTTGCTCCTGATCTGAATAAGTGGTCAAAGTATGATATAATCACAAAACTAATAATTGGCATTTTATATATGGATTTTATGATGTCAATACATAAGACAATTGATGTTATCAAGCAAATTTGATTCTGCACTATCAGAATAAAGTTCTTGCTTTTGATTAAACCACCTGGAAAATAAAGATAATATACTGAGGCGAAAGGATTTTATGAATAAATTGCATCTTTCTCAGAATAATGGATTGTATTCCTAGATTTCATTCTCTACTATCTAATCATATGAACTCTGTGAAAAATCTGTAAGGTTTATTTCAAAGATATCCAAACAAGTTGCAAAAGGCTTCTATTATAAGCTTCAACAGAGAAATACCATAGTCATTATAAGATGTGGGATGGGGCTACACGGAAGAGGACGCCACTTTGGAAAAAGGTATAGGGACATGAAAACCTGAGTCTCCAATGGACTATGAGAAATACAATTATCCAAACTCATGGGAGAAGCTATTTGATGTTTCGATTGCAGCACTGGGCAAGACTTGATGTTATGAATTTAATTAATTATTCAATTTGCAGTCACGTAGCTAAAAAGGCGTTTGAAATGGCTAATGAGAAGATTGATGGAGCTAAGAAGAGACACATAAATTCTAGAAAGGGCCATGAAGCCATTTGAGGGCTTTGAAAGGTATGCCATGACTTAATTTTGAGCATGATCAGATAATTGGTCAAGAAGGCTAACTTTGTACCCCATCATTAAGGTTATTGAGCTAATTTCAAGCAAAAGTGCATAGTTAAAGGCTGGCGATATCTGCCATGCACATTATTGTTATATGCTCATCATATCAATACAATTATTGCAGAATTACAATGCATAATGTCTTTGGACCATATAGGGGATTTCTGGCAGCTTTCAAGATAACTCATAAATTTCTAAGGAAAAATGAAGAACATGCCAAACACAGCAAAAGGTGTACTTGAAGTTAAAAAGTTAAAACATAAAATTGTAATAAATTGATTTCAGAAGGAAATGTAATATCTGTAATATCTGTCAGACCAACATTTGATTTTTCATATCTACTAAATGGATACCCCTTAAAGGGTCAATCATAAACAAAGTAAAAATAAGAGATATGAAGAGGGTCCCGCTGGCCCCTGGAAATACAAATTAAATTTTGAAGAAGCGTCTAGGGGAAAACTCAAGTGAGGCCAGATTAGAATGTATCCTGTGAGATGATAAATGGCCCTTTGCAGGAGGTTCTTTGACTTTCATTCCTAGAGGAACCAACAACCAAACTGAGGCTATTGTGATGGAGGAGGGCCTAAAACGTGTCGTAACCCTCAACATTAGATCCCTGGAAGTGAAAGGGGATTCTAAAATAATTATCAACACAAAGAAGAGAGGGTCGGCTCCTAATTGAAATTTGAACGTATCCTAAAGGAAACCAGGGAGGTGTCAGTATTTCAGTCAATGAGCTTTGGACATTGCTATAGGAAGCTAGCAAAATTGCAGAACTTTTGGATAGTGTCAGGATCAACCAAAGGCATCTAATCTACATCAACAATATGCATATTGAGGTTTGAGCGGGTCTAAACGGCCTCGTGGAACAAGAGAGCCTTTACCAAATCCTAATAGAAAATCATATACCAAAATAGACAACACAAATTGCAAAAATATCTAGAAAATGGGGTATTGATTTGATGTAACAAATCAATCCCCCCATTAATCTTCCATTGATCAAGGACTTTGGGAGTACCATGTCTCCTATTTCGATGGTCACCTTAGGTATACCCTGTTTTCTTAATAACAACATGTATCTTTCCTTTGTTGGTTTAGGAGCCATTAGTGGTTGCATTAACGTTTGTGCTTGGAATTGAAGTGCCCCTCCCAATTTGCAACACCCTCCTTACCATTATGGCCTCATCGAAGTCCTTGGGACATCGTTGTAATTAAGTACCGTTGGTGATCGCCATGGACTTATGTTAGTGTTTTTGTGCGAAGGTATGGCTCGTCTCAATTTAAGGTCGGGGATGTTGTACTTCTAGTTAAGGTCCCTTAAAAAAAGGAAGTCAAAAGAATAAATAAAAAATTATTATATGTTTGTGTATGTGTGTGTGTGTGTAATGTCCCCTTTTTAAAATTAATCTAAAATAAAGGATTCATTGGCAAGCAATGGTTGAACAAGGGAAGATCATGGATTATATTTCAGTTTTTATCATTCATATTCATGTTTTATTTTTGTATTTTCCTTCTTAATACAGTCAGCGCCTTTCAAGGGTTTAGACGAAAAGAAAAATAATTTAGCCAAACACCAAAATTATTCAGATCTGATTTTTATTGCAGCAGACTGAAAATGCAAAATCATCGAACTGTACCCTTCACAAATAAATACCAAACACCATGAAATACTTCAAATTAACTTGCCACAATTTTTATATATATTTTATACATCCATAAGAGCCAAAATCAATGAAAATACTGAAGAAACACATTGTTGGAAATTAATTAATGTCCAGCCAACTGCAGCCACAAGAAAAATATAGATCTTGGGTCTAGAAACCCCCAAAAATCATGAAACTTGAGATTCCGGCCTTAGAAATTATGATAAATCAGATTATCAACTGAAAATGCATATATAAATTCACCAAACCCCCTCAAAACCCTACTCAAGGTAGGTCGTTCCACTAGAAAGAAGCCAATAACAATATGAAAATGATAGATATCTCCTTAAATCTGCCTTATACATCAATTCCAAGCCAAGATGAAGGGTTTTTGTCCTTCACTCAACCTCTAGAAGGGTTTTTGTCCTTCTAGGAAAACACACATGAGGGTTTTCGTCCCCAAGTGTAAGAACAAGGAGCCACTAGCTCACAATGCCCAAGTAAGATTAAATGCGCCAAGTCTAGAGCTGAAATGATGCCTTAGTTCTCCTTTTATAATCCTCCATTGGCGCCAAAGCATTAAAAGATAAGGCCGACCCCTTAAAGAGGTTCTTTTCCTTCATTAGCTTCCATTAATTCATTAAAACCCAACCAACCTGACATAAGAGACAAAACACTAAAAGAAAATATTAAAAATTAGTAAAAAAACATATCATACGGAAGCTCAATGTTCTCCTCCATCTTCTTCACTTCCTTGCCATGGAGAAGGAATGGCAAGAAGACCAAATAATGGCTCTCAAGTGGGAAAAAGGGACATTACAGTCCTCCCTTCCCAAAATTGTTTGTCCCCAAGCAATTGCAAACCCAATGTATCTGTTGCCCTGTACTCTTCATTCCCCTCACTTTGAAGTTCTATATCCTCTAATGAAATAGGAGATGGCATCCATGATAAAGCATCCATGACCACAATAGGCTTTCCCTTCACTTCAATAGTGTTGTCCCCAAAACAACTGTAATCATGCATCTCTCTTTCAAAAATCAGAAGGTACAAGTCTGAAAATAACACAACATAACCTGATTCTATTCCTCCTTTCAACTGAAATCTTCCTTCCTCATTATTCCATGCGGGAATGCACTTACAAAATGGAAATACACTGTTGTACATGACTGAAAATATTGTGACCAGCAACATAAAATTGATGCAAATATGACAAACCCATGTGAGCTTTAGTAATATGATAGATGTAGAAGTATTAGGTACCCATACAAGTACTACAAACTCACTATCTTCAGCTGAAACCCCATATGCTCTCCCATGTGATTGGGTGAGAAACAAACTCAGCTCCAAATCCTTGACTCCTTGTGAATATCCTTCTTGATTCCTATGAAGAGCTGGTTTCCAAGATAAGGCATCAGCTGCTACAATGTTTTTCCTCTTGACATATCTGATGTCAAAAACCAAAAGCTTGTATATTGCTGACCCATCAACAAGATATGGCCTAAATTTGACCAAGACATGCATAATGGCCATCATCTTCTTATCATAATTGTGAAGATTCAGCTCATGTTTCTTGAGTTCTTTGTTTTCCAATGCAACAAGACGTTGATTTTGCATTAGAACAACCCCTATTCCTTCACTAGATGCATTGAATTCCACCATAAATAGAAAAGAATAATTAGGTACAATAAACACTTGACATGAGTACATTACCTTCTTGAGTTGTCAAATGTTTCTTGAGCTAGAAGTGACCAACGGAGTACCTCTCTCTTAGTTAAATCAGTTAGAGGGGAAACAAGATGTGAAAAACCCTTCTTAGACCCAACGAACCCTCTGAGTTGTAAAATGGAGGTGGGAGGAGGCCAACCAAGTATGGCATGTATCCTTTGTTGCTCCACATGTACCCCTTGAGACTCTATAATATACCCTTGGTCCAAAAATTTGCTCCAACCAAATCCACATTTAAATTTCTTTGTGAGTAAGGACTATTTTCCTAAAACACTCATCATTATGTTAAGGTGTTATAGATGTTTTCACCCATGTTTTGTTACATCTCAAGACATCGTCAAAAGAATCAAGCACAAATTCCTTTAAGTATTCACTGAATATGAGGTCCACATATGATGGGTAGGTGGTAAAAACTGAAAATTTCTCTAGAGGAACTGAGAATATGTAATCAGCGGTTATATCCATTCTAAAATATGTGAGAAGTGTACCATATCTTTTTTTGCACATGTATGGATTTGATCGCTCCAATGACTATGTTTCATTTTCCCTTCATTCTTTATCCTCCTCATGACATTGTTTGCAACATTCCTCTTTGTATTTTAAGCTAAAACCAGTCCCCTCTCCACTGCTGGTAATGAAATAGAATCAGATTTTCCTTGCTTAACATGACTACTATTTCCATTGCTGATTTCAAATATTCTAACTTCTTCATTTTGTGAATGGAACTTCTATCCTTTCTTGTGGATTTTGAGGGTTAATTGCCCCCAGGTTTGGAGCTCTGAACCCCAAAAACCATAGGTTCCTCAGTTGAACTTAAAACAAGGAATTCAATACAAAACTCATACCTTTTCATGGCGATAGCGAGCTGTGGTATCTTCCATGTGTACAGAGGATATGCACCATAAGTTATGGCGACCGTGAAGCCTTTGAAACCAACCTTGTTTGGCCCCATCCTTCTTGCCAATTCTTCTCCAATAAACTGATGCATATTGTCATTTTCTACAAGCATGGTGTCCCCTTGGTCATGAAGAAGACTCCTCACTCGGAATGGGTGATGTGTGCCATCTTTTATAGTAAGAATGTTGTCCATCCATTCCATTCTTTCTAGCCTTCCCATTATTATGGGCTAGACGGTCTGGATATGGATACGGGTACGAGAAAACCCTTGTTACGATGGTACGGTACGCTTCTAATACGTGCAAATTTTTAAAAATCTTGGGTAATCCAGTAGTATGGCATGTATTTTGGGTACGTATATCCATATATGTACATATACATGTATGATAACCCTATGGTCAAATATGTATACAAATTATAAATTTAAAGAAGCATTTGCATACTTCGTTGAAATTTATTATTTCTCTATCAAGAACATCATATTTTAAGTGACTGTAGATAAGATTCAAGGAGTTTTGATTGTTCATGGCCACAAATTCATCACTTAAGATCCACTCAGCACGATAGTATTGTCTGACATATTTCCTGAAACATCATAACTAAGCATAGAAAAATGATGGATATGCAATCAGCTGGCAGGTGGGACGATTAGTCCGAAATCACAGGAGAATACTCGCCGAGTTTTGGAAAGCTATCCAGTATTTCCAATTACTAATCTTCTACAGGCGATCAAAGCTCATGATTCTTTCAGAAGATTGCAAGAAGTTGCTTTCTTAGTACAAATCAGGTGCAATGAAATGGATTTTATGAAAATAAGACAAAATTCCATTGCCATCAAAAGTATGAGCTCGAGAAAATATCAATCCTTTGTATTTTGAGAAAACGACACTTGAAACGGAGTCACAGAATGAAAGGTTATGGCACATGAAGTTTAAATTGCTACATACTTTCTCATACCTGAATTTCCATGGGGGCTGATGGCAAATTTTTTTCTTTCCTTGTGATTTTTTCACCAAAAATCCAAAAAATGGAAAGGAATTGCCAAAAAAGGAAACAAACCCTTCTTTGGCAAGTTTTTTTTTTGATGGGTACGCTTGGAAACGTACCAACAAACTGATGCAGGGTACGGTTCCATACAGTTTTCTCCGTAAACAGACCGTACCCTATCCCCTTTGGCAACATTACGTTTCCAAGCGTGAAGCCAAGAGCATACCGTACCCCGTACCAGAACCTGGTACGTTTCCACAGGCTGGTACGGGGGGGCCTTAGGCGTTTCCAGACAGTCCCATTATTATGGGATCATGGGTTGACCACATATGAGACTGAAAATTAGAATCACCATTATTTCCTTCTGTACTAATTTTAAAATCAGGTATTCCTTCTTTTGAAGGGCTCATCATAGCACTTATATTCCACTTGTGAAAACACCATGGAAATTGAGCCCAAGCGCCTATATGTTCTTTGCAAAAAACCACACTTCTTACGTCCTTACCCCATGAAGTATGATGTGCACAAAGGTGTTCAATCAGCGGTGACAAAAGAGGATACAACATACATGAAACATGAGTACTCCTAACTGTCCGTACATGGTAGAAAATTCAAAAAGATACATAGGCAAAAATTGAAATACCTTCATATTGTGGGCTGCCCATAACATCCAGAAATTCTGATTTTAAATCAACATTCCTTTTTGACATGATTTCCTTGCCGGATGGGATAATTTCTTCCTTGCATTTGTCCCTGAGTTGTTGGTGCGTGTCTTGGGTAACTCTTGGCTCTTTGCTTGGGCTGTGATATCTATTAAACAAAGTCCCTTTGTCTGTTGTTAGGAACAAACCAGCGAGCTGACTGTTATCATTTCCGCTTGGTAAATGGGTTTCATCCATCCCTATTGCTACCTCTTCTTGTTCACAACCCCCTCTTTCACCTCTAAATTCATTATATGCAAAAATCTCATCATTATTAGTCAAACGGTGATCAATTCTTACCTCAAAATGTTGACCATCTGGAGCAATAATGGAAGTAGAGGCTGAATCATCCTTCATGGCTCCCTTTCCTCCATGGTGCAAATCTAGAATAGTGTGCTCCTCCTTCGTTGGCTCATGTTCCACAATTTCATTAAACCCTCGTGTCACTAAGGTATTGTGAAGACAACCAACCAAAGGATCAACCATGGCAAGAGGATCGGGGAGTTTTAACTCTCCCAAGGGTTGCTCCCTCTCGATAACCAGCTGCTGCAATATACCATCCGCTTTCTTGTTCTTAGAGCAAAAGACATGTCCATCCTCCTTTAGCGAACTTGGGGCTTTGACCCCTTCTTCAAAAAACTCCATAGCCACTCCTTGCTTTCCCAACAAGATGGGACTCTTTTCCTCAAGGGTTGGGATGTTTCTCCCATTACCCTTGTGCATGGCTCGGGGCTTGGACCAAGTTCCAGTGCCCACTCTTATTTACAACACTATTTCTGAGGCAACCAAGGAGCTTCCAAACCTATTTGGACAAGGTATGAGAATTTTGGAAGCAACAGATTCATGGTTGATGTTTTGGAAAACACTATGATCCCGCGCAAAGGTGAAGTCCAAGAAGTGGTCAAGCACTTTTGATTGCATGTGCAGAATGTCAAGGTTCCTTCAATATAGCGTATCCATGGGTCTATGTCTTCCAAATCTCTACCTACATGATAGTCTCTCTCTCTATGCTCTTCTTGCTTCTTCACCACATTTTTCTCTCTAACGGAGAAATCACTTCTTTTATAAAAGTGACTTAGTTCACTAAAGTGATTTATATTTCTTCGTTGGGGTTGCACTTTTTCTATTTTTGTCTTATTCACTTAAGTGACTTTATATTCCTCCATTGTAAAGTTTTTTCCTTAAAGTGAGGAAAAGTAACTCATTTTAAATCATAAATATGAAAAGTCACCTAAGAATACGAAGAGTTATGTGAAGAGACTATATATTGGAATGGATTCTCCATTCCAAAGGATCAAATTTTCCTCTCTAAAGCATGTTGTGTTCTTCTACTTCTTGCATAAATATTTTCTTCCTTTCTCTCTTTATACTCAGCCAAGCATAAAGCAATTTTGTAAGGAAAACTAGGACTTTGTGCCTGTTGGAATGAAATGAAAATCAATGGTTGAACTTTGTGTCAATTTTTGCTATTGTTTCATGTTCCTTGTTTAGTTGTATGTGTTTGCTTGTTTCTTCTGATTGAGCTAGAATATTTCTTTGAGTTATTGGTTAATGGATTATGCAATACTCTCATTAGCATAACTCTCTCCTCGTGTTCCCTTAATTTTCGACACTTTTCTCCATTCCAATCCACCAATTCTCCCCTTACTCATCTATTGTTGTAGTTACAAGGGTGTTTTTGCACGTTCCACAGTCTATGACCACCCGAGCAGTTAGATTAGTGTATATAGTTTCCAATTTTCAATAAATGGGAGCCACCCCATTTTGAAGCGGAGGGACCTAGTCCCAAGAGCATTGATGAAGCCCATATTTTGTCTCTGACAAAGTATTTTCCCAATAGATGTCTTCACTCCCTAGTCAACATTATAGGGGGTGTTGTGTACTATTAATGCTTCCTTGTTTGTTAAAGTATGTTATGTATCCTGTGTTTTTTCCTAGCGGATGCAGAGGCTAGTTGTTTTTTCGTGCTAGAGTATTTTTGTGTCAACCCTTCTAGAGTTTTCAAAATCATTTTTGATGCCAAATATGTAATTGAGCCAACCCTTATGTGGTTTTCCAAAATCATAATAGTTTCTAAGCCAACCTTCTTTGATTTTCACCATGTATTCCATTCATATGTAGCATAGTTCGCATACTCGTACTTGGAAAATACTAGGCAGAACCCAAAAAAAAAACACGCCAATATTCGGCCAATTCTCGGGAATACTCGGCAACTTAACAAATACTCAAATTTATTTAAAAAACATAAATTTTAAGCAACACATAGCTACAAAATGTATCAAATGATCCCATAAAATGTTGGAGAAGTGTTTTATATTGGATTTGAATACAAATACAATACAAAATTGCATCATCATCCAACTACAATAGCCTGATGATTGACATTGAAAAATATCTTCATAAATTTCATATCTATGTAAGTTACAATATACAATAAGTTACATTTTTCTCTTCCCCAATCTAGAGAAAAATTGGGGAGAGGGTCTAGTGCCTCTACTAGTCCCCACACTCAGCTACGTTTCCTCACTCCTCCTAGAAGGTTGTGACTCTGGCTCGATCCTAGAAGTATATGGTGGTGATGGTGGCTCGTCTGCTGCATGTTGGAGATCACCTCCAAAGATGTCATCCAATCCAATATCTCCTTGGAGTCCTGTTAATGCTTCTCCCTCCAGGCTTCCCTCTCAAAAGAAGTAATCTCATCCTCTGTGAACACAGGGTTTTCCTCTTCTTACCCAATCCACTTGTTGTATGGATCTATCTCATCCAAATCAATGAGCTCCTCTAATGTGGCCTCCACTTTTCTTGTGTGAAGCCTGAGATTGTATTGCACAAAAAACAAGTCATTGAGTCATTTGTGACTCAACTTGTTGTGCTTTTTCATGTGAATGGCCTCAAACAAACTCCAGTTGCATTCACATCTAGAAGCGCTACAAGGTTGAGATAGAATTTTGAGGGCTAGCTTTTGAAGATGCGGGGTATTCCCTCCCCAATCCTCCCACCAAGAACCTACAAACAAGATAATCAAATATTTATAAGTAATTAATAAAATCAAATCTGTAACTAATAAGTAACTTGGTAAACATTTTGATTTTTATTACCTGGTGACTGTGTGGCTCTCCCTCGAATAGCTAGCACAGAAGAAAAGAGCCTCCCCCTAGCATGTTTGTAACTCTGCAACTCTAAAATGACGAGGCCCCTCATCTCAATATCTGGTATTATCCTCTCAATACATGTTAAAAGGCCCTCCATAACCTCTTTGTTCACATTTGTGAAGCTATTAGAGTATAAATACTTAGGGTTGAGGTAGTACCCCGTTGCATGAATAGGTTGGTGGAGTTGATTGTTCCACCTCCGATCAATAATCTCCCAAAAGGGACCATATCTGATGATATCTCCCCTATAATAGTTTTGGATAGACTCTTTGGCCCTATCCATGGCCTCATATATAAACCCCATGGGGTTTTGCTCCCCATCAACCAAAAGCTCTTACACCTACACACAAATTAAAATGTAAGTTTGCAAACTTACAATACAAATAAAGTAAAAAAGTGAAAACTAAAACAATATATTTATAATTTAATAAATTAAAATAAAGGAATGAAATATAAATAGAAGTTTGAAATTACCTCGATGATCTCTATAGCTCTCTTTGCAAAGATATCATCAAAAACTACCTTTGCAACCCTCTCTCCATCAGCTTTCTTTGAATATTGTGAGTCTAGCCATGCTTTACTCACAAACATTTGTTTCAAAGGTGTCAACAAACTAGAAATACTTTTCAACGTCAACAATTTAGTTGGAAACCTTGTGACACTAGCTCAAACAATCTCTTTCCCCTTTGTGTGTTCTCTCATCAAAATCAAAATCCAAGGGTGATTGTATATGTACTTTGTTATGGTTCTTGCATCTTCTACAACCGGCCTCACCCAATCAATTTTTCCTATGTCCTCCAAAATAAGGTCAAGGAAATGAGTTGCACAAGGATTCCAAAAGAGTAATGGATGTCTCTCATGCAGTAGTCTTTCAGCCGCCACATATGTTGTTGCATTGTCTGTGACAACTTGCACAACATTTTGTACACCAACTTCTAATACAACCATCTCTAACATAACGCTCAAATTCTCAGCATTTTTTACTATGTTAGAGGCATTAATAGACTTAAAAAACACCATCTCACCACTTGAAGATGTTAAAAAATTAATGAGGGTGTGGTTCCTTCCATCCGAACCACCCATCTGAAAGAATGGTGCATCCGAATTTTTGTCATTGTTTTTTTTCTCTTCTAGAATGGTAGTGGCATCTGCAACTGCACCCTCAAGAAATTTCCCACTCAAATCTTTTGGAGAGGGTGCCTTGTACCCTTTCCATGCAACTGTCAACGTTGTCACCAAGTACTCCCAGCATGGGCTCTTTTCCACATTGAACGGCAGGTTATTGTAGTACTAGAAATTTGCACAAGATTTATTTGCTTCCTTGTGCATATCTTTGTTCCAGGTTGTACCTTCCAATGAATGTTGTGCTTTTGGCATGTTCCTTGGCACAAAAAATCTTTGTATGCCTGTTCTCAAACTCGATGAAGATGCACCTCTTCTGGCTCTTCTGCTTCGTATGCGTGGACCACGAGTAGAGCCCATAATTGTCGCCACATTATCATGTAAATCTTGTCATTGCAGCCTCAGGTCTAATAGATTGTGTTATGGCTTCCTGCACCCTTGCCATCTCTAGTTTCTTCTCCTCTAGCTCTGTCATCTCTGCTCTCATCACTCACTTTGCCTCTTCTGACACATTGGGGGAAAACCCTAACATCTCAGCAAACAATACATGAAAGGTGGTATTTCAAATGATTGATGCCTCCAGACATTTTTCTGCCACAGAAATTACAAATAACTTCATTTTCAGTAGTTCCACGTACACCATACTTCCATGTTTCGGAACGGACATTCACAGGAACAGTCCCTGCTAGTGATGCTGACCTAGATGCCAAACCTGATGCCATTGTTAAGCTCTAATCTGCAACACAATACACTTTTAAAAAAAATAGAAAAACTTAAGCTTAATTTAATTTTTTTTTAAATGTCCCTGAATAACAAATTTGCTTAAAAATAAAAATAAAAATACATCCCTCTGGCTGCAAATGACTATAAAAAAAGTATAAACATTTGATTTTATATTACATGTATTTAGAATTACAAAATGAATTAATTACAATACACATACATAAAATTTAACTAGTTTAGAATTGTGAAAAAATACATACCTCTAGCTACAAATGAGTATAAAAAAATACAAGCATTTGGTTTTACATTACATGTATTTAGAATTACAATATGAATGTATAAAACATAAATGATATACACAAAATTTGAAAAAATTAGAAAAAACTTGAAAGAATTTTTAAAAAAAAAAACTAACTCCAAATGCAATTCTCCAAATTCTCTTTTTGAATTCGCTCCAAAATCCACTCAACACAAGCAATGCAAGCTCAAATGGTTGTGTGAGTGAAAATGAGGGAGTGGAGGGCCTTAAAAAGAGCCAAAATTGTGTATTTACAGTGTTTTTTTCTGTGAAAGTTGTGTTTTCGTGTACAAGCAATGTATGGCAAGTTTTTTACATGAACTTGCCAAGTTGTGGTGAGTACTCGGTGATTTTTTTGGGTGAGTATTCGTTTGCAGGGATGAGTGGCGAGTACTCACCAACTCGGCGAGTACTCACCGAGTATTCCATCTATGGAGCACATACTATAGTCACTCCCATGGAGGCTTCATTAGATCCAGGAGACATTTACTTCAGCAGCTTCACTTTTCTTTTTGATCTATCATTGTACATGGGTACCTCATCAGGCCTAGTTGTCGCGACCCATATTTATGAGTGTAAAAATTCTTCTATTTCACCACATTACCTAAGTTGATCTTTGGGTGTGTGTCATATTCGCACTTGTTGTGAAGTCCACCTTAGGTAGTGTTGTTATCTAGGTGAGATTTATTATGTGCAAAACATTGGTAAATACACATTTAAGTGGTAGTTATCCTCATATGTGTGAGAAGGGTGAGGTGTAACTCGGGGAATCCTCCTATCCCACCTTTCATTCAACCTCTTACTTTTCCTATATAAGGAACCTTTGTATCCTTGTAGAAATTTAGATTGGAGCTTCGAGTCATCTCCTAAGCTGGTGGAGATGTAGTCTCTTAGGGAGATTCTGATCTAGTTCAACCATTGTTGGTTGCTTGCACATATGCAGTGTATATATCCTTTTAGTTTAATATAGTGTGCTTTTCTCGGTGAATCTCTTCCTCTCATTTGAGTACTTTATGTGGATGCTTGCATTGAAAAGTTTTCTTGGGACCTCTTCAATTCCTATATCTTCATCTTTTTATTGGCCAAACTATTTCATGGTAGAATCTTGTAATGTTCTTGGAAAGCAATTCAATCATAGTTTATCTTTGGTAATCCCAATCGCTTTCCAATAATACTCTCAGCTCAAAAATGTGTTGTTGGATCCTAATTTGGCTCACCACCAAAACTTTCTGGTTTGGAAATCAATGATTGCTTTGACTCCACCATTTCTCTTGTTAAAGGTCTCGCAATGAACTCTGTTGTTTTTTTGCTTTTGTGGACAATGTATGGTGGAAGCATTCTTTGTTTGTTCCTTCCTTGGTTCAGTTCCGAATCCTTCTTGGAAACTAATGTCTCTTCTACCTCTCCTATTTCTGCTTGTGACACCTCAAGCTGTGCTACCTACATAGATAATGTATTCATCTCTATTTCTTAAACAGGGATTTGGCTGATATCAATATCAGTTGGATGGTTTTCCTTGTACGACTGAGCATATCTTCTTATTTCTCTTTCTGCTTGGTTCTTTGCCTCTTACTTTATGGTGTATAAATTATAATCACTTGCTTGACATTAAAACTGCCGCCCATGAACAATGACATCAAGTTCCCTTTAAGCTGCTATATCAGGTTCACCAATAATAACATTCATTTATCCTACCATATTCTTTAACAACTGTGCAAAGAAGTATGTTAACAACATATTTACAGCAGTGTGTAACAGAAATGATCAAAGCAATGTAGGCAAATAACAACAATAAATTGCAATAGCTTGATGATTTCATAGCATAAAATGAGTTCCCATAAACTTGAGTCTAAGGTTATCATCAAAGGTGCAACCTATATATATATACACACACAAAATGATAATTAACTTATTTAGAATATGTTCAGCAACATATAAAACTTAGTTTAATTGGTGCTCAGCTATATAATTAATGCACTAAATCACCCCTTATAATGCCTAAACACTTCAGCGCCTGTTACTTCATCCAATATCAGACCTTAAATGGACAAAATTAAGTTACTCTAATCCACATAAAATTCACTCTTAACGTGATACAAATTTCAGCACACGGACACACACTCTTCTGAACAGGAATTTGACTTTGCTGTGTATCCCATAGATGCCAAACTACTAAAATTTAAAATCAATTACTTCAAGACTCAATGATATATAGCTATTAAAATTATCCAATTTTTATTCTCTGATATGTTATGAACAAACATTATTCAAATACTTTGCATCAATGATAAAGACAATTTTGCAAAAGGCTCCTCCGTCAAAGAAATGGAAGAACATGAATCATTCTCAGGAATTATAAATGCTCTAGCTGTTGCAATTTATAACAGAAAATAAACTACGTTTTCCTTTCTCTTTAAGTGAACACTGTCATCAAACAGGTGAATAAGTAGAAAAGGTTTATGTTTCCATACAAATGTTTAGGAGTTATAATTTATTTCTGAATGATAATCTTGAAAATAAGCCAAGGAATGACCAGTACCATGTCATAAACTGGAGCTCCAAAGATGCTACCTCCACAACCCAACTTAAAGACACAACTTTGGCTTTGTGGATCTAGTGCATATAAATTATGATCATGTGAACCACACCTGCAAGTATTAATGAAGACTTGCATTATAAAAATTGTGCAAAGAATAAAATTGAATTGTACCCTAGCTTGATTAAATATTTGATTTTATGTGCTATCCATGCAAGTATCCTTTTGTGATTGGTGACCTCTTGCGTAAAAAAGGCCTAGGCATCAATAATATTGGTAATGAGATTTAATACACAACTTAGAGGCCTCAAGTCAACGTTGAACTTAATGGAGCAGCAAAAAATGGTAGCTTTTACAGCATGGGAGATCATGTTAGTCCGGATTCCCTCTTATCTTCACTGAATATAGTCAATTGCCTAAAACTTACTAAGATAAACCTCAAACAGACTAGAAAGAGAGGAGTTGAATACTTGTTTCCTATGAGAGAACTTTTACACGGAATAAAACTGCAAAACAGAACTAAGCTATCTATCCCATTGGCTTTAAAATTTGGCTAACGCTTTGAGTGAGGACAGGAAATGTACCAGATCAAACCTCTTAACTTATCGACAATTGGCTGTGATTTTACCTGCAAAACAATCAATATATCAATTTCCCTACAAACACTAAACATTTGTGTCCTAATATTTTTAATCTTTAATACATACAGATCACAGCTAAAATTTGTTAATTATTTAACCTGTTCTTGCATAACCAAGCAGGAGAAACTGATAAATTGATAACTACAGCTAGATGAAGAGAATTTAAAGAAAAGAAATGTAGTAGCTTAAATCAATAACAATTATGTCGTTGAACTAGCATAAACACCTAAATATGAGCATTTTTAAACCTACAAATAGTGAATGCAAAGCAAGCCATTAACACTAGTCAAAGAAAGGCTGGCTTGACCTATTCCCTCTTTAATATTCCTAGACAGCACGATTCATCAAACAAATGACAAGTACAATATCAAGTTTGCATAACCTATCTCACGCAAGAATAGGAACTATATCCAATCTTTTTCTATTTTTCTTTTACTTTTAATTTCTAACGATAAATACCATTAATTCAGGTGCTTAATATTTCAGAAAAATCAGCAAGCCAAATTAGGTCATTTCTTTTAAGTTGTCAGAACTTTTATTTTGTTTATTTATTTTCTCTTGAATATTATGCTTCTCAGCGCCACCCAATTCCGAAGAATCGTTTTCAAAGAAGTCAATATTACAAAAGAAAGACATTCTTTCAATATCCAAAAATAATCAAAGTAGCTCAATGTGACAGAAAACTAAAGAAAGAATCACTAATCAGGGGGGGCAACATGACTCCAATAACAAAAAGTAAAATGTATGAGATTAAATTTAGATCTAAATGTAGGAAGCAACAGAAACTGATAAGACAGGTATAGTTCCCCTTCCCCCCCCTTCACAGGTTAAGATTAAGCAGAATTTATAGCTCAAAGGTTAGATGGAATGCCCCTAAGGAAGGTTAGACCAAGCTCAACTTTAATCGAGCCTCTAGAGGCACTCCGGGAATCATAGGCATGGGGTGCATCTTGCGATCACACCAAGGAATATTCGTAGCAGCCTCTTCTTCTTTCTTTGCTTGTGGTACCAACAATGAGGAAGGTTAGGCCAAGCTCAACTTTAATCGAGCCTCTAGAGGAAATCTAGGGATCGGAAGCATGGGGTGCATCTTGCAATCAGACCATGGAAAATTCATAATGGCCTCTTCTTCTTTCTTTTCTCGTGGTACCAACAATGAAGCTGAGGTCCAAGCACTAGTTGAAGGCCTTCGTCTGGCTAAAGCATGCGGAGTAAAAAATTTGGATGCGGAGGGGATCCCACAACTAGTCATTAATGCAATGACGAAAGGTAACACTCCCAACTGTAAGCTCAACTACCTCCTCCACCCACTGCTTCAGAGAAGCTGATTTCCCAGCAGATCTTCTACCTAATGCGGTAATGCATCTTGGCACCTTCTTAAAAGTCGGAAGTTCTCTCTTATCCCAATGGCCTGGCTTGGAGGCCTTGATCCTCCAAGATGCTGGGGAGTTAAAGTAATTCTTCCAATTGTGTCTTAAATGTTGAGGTGCTTTGAGATTAAAAGCATTCACTGAGTTGATAGCATATGCTTTGATCTAATACCAAAGTTCCTTGTTGCTGCCATTATTCTCAGCTAAAGTTGTTTTTTGTCGAAGCCCTACAAACAAAAGGCATTATCTTATTAAAGATCTGTGTTCATTTTGTAAAAAGCATAGAAGGGGGAAGACTCTTGGCCAAAAGAACAAATCCAGAGTTGGGGAAAAGGTCAGTGTCATCACAGTGAAATTCTAAAGACTTTGGCTATAGGGGATATTGTGTTTACACCACAAACATTCAAGCATGACAATGATTATAAATTCTATTTCCATTTTAAGAATTCCAATCCAGTTGAGGGAGACCTAGGGAAAGTTAATCTAGCAGGGGATAGGCATTCTCTCATTAGGGAGTCCTACCATATAGGATGGCTGCAAGAAGTGAAATTTTTCAATTTTCGGAATGCTCAAGAATCTCCTCACAAAAGGGAAAATCCATCATCAGGAACTTTACTTACCATCTGGAAAACTCATGGCATATTTCACAAGTGATTTACAAGTTTCTTTGACCTAAATTAGAATGGACACAAGAATGGGTAGATAAAAGACTTATTGAAAATGACATTGATAATGTCCTCAGTAAAGGGTCCTCAGTAAAGGGTATGACCCTAATGACACATTTAAACAAATTTTAGAAATGGCATGGTGCTCCTTCAAGAAGATTCTATCAAAGAAATTGGTTAGCATATGGATTTGCACGCATGCAAATGACATGCAACAGTGTGGGAATGAAGTCCCTCCTCAATGAAGGTGAGGCTGCCTTTATTGAAAACCAAAACTGTATTTACATCTGTACATTCAAAATTGTATGTGGGGGGTGTTTTGGAACATCAATGGAAGAAAAGTGAATGAAGGAAATGGAATAGAAATGAAGGAAAGGAGTGGAATGGAATGAACTGAAAGAACATGCAAGAGTTAGGTAAAAACAGAGCCTAATATTGCATGAAGAGGAAAGATGAATAACCAACACAAATAAAACGGAGTTTGAGTTAGCCAAACAAGAACATGCAAAAGGGAACACACATGAGCAAGTAGATAGTCAGAGCTTGATCACTGTGAACTAGAACAACTGATTACTAATGTTGACAATAAGATCAAAGATAATATTTGCATGCAAGATTCAAACACCTAACATCTAATGAACATAAGAACACCAAATGTTACAAGAGACAATGAATGAGACACAAAGTTCTTATTCTATTAACTCCAAAATGTTTTTCACAAAGAACACAAAGTTTCTTCTTGAAACAAAGCTTGCACAAAAGTATCTTCTTCTCCTCTCTCAAAGTCACCCTTACAAATGAGCCCCTGACTTCCTTTTATAACCCAAAAGTTGGTTACAAAGTAGTTAGGGTTTTACATGATCATTAAATAAGGCACTTAAGTGACCTTTGACTTTTTCTAACCAACTTTATTAAATACAACCCAAAAATAGAAATTACTTAAAATATCCAATGTTTCCCAAATAACAACACCTTTTAAAATATACAATAATAACCAGTGCCTTATCCATTGAAACGGGGTCCGCCTATCTCAAACGTATGAGAAATGGACTCTCCCAATTCGCTAGATATCAAGAAAATCAACTCCCTACACCGCCGGTGAAATTAGGATCTGCTGCTTTTGATAATTGAAAGGATCTAAACCTTCCCAAAGTTTCAAACATCTTTTCTTCTTCTGGAGGTTCACTTGGCCGAAGAATAGCCTCACAAAATACCTGCAATTCAAGAATTCTACTTGGCATATCATTTAAATTAACAATTTTAGACTGAGCATTCTCAAACAAGTTCTTCAATTTGATACACCGTTCCATGGAAACCGACGAGAAATTGTTGGCAGGAGTGTACATGTCTTTGAACAATCGTGAAAATTGTTCTTCCACCTGCTCCGATGAACACCTTTGATTATGCTCATTTACTAGGTTGCAAGGAATCTCAGCTATGAAATCCTGGATCAAGGAAAGTGAAGCGAAAACTTCATTGCACATGTTGTCATAATGGATCATAGAATCCACAAGAAGCGTCTTTCTCGATTTGAGATGTAGACACCAGAGAAAACGTGTCCCTCGATGTTCAAATTCGAGAATCCCTTCAATAGCCAACACTGAAGATTCCATACTTGTCATCTCCTGCAGACTGGGCAATATCTCATCCAAATTTGATATAGTAGAAACAAAAGTTTCTTTGAAAGAAAGAATTGGATCTAGATATACACTGATATCTTCATGAAGCTTAACTGCAGTCTTGATCGCTCCCTGGCCCAAAACGAGAATCTCCGAAAGCCAAGTTTTAGTGACATGGCCCAACGTGTTTATTTCCTTTGACAAATTAAGAGTCTCTTCATCTGGGGCAGCCACCGCATCAGGTACTGGGAAGGTGGATGATATGGGATTTATCAAATGCTGAACATACTCCACCAATTGACTCTTTTCAGCCTTGAGCCGAGAATTTTGGGACTTGTATTTCTCCAATCTTTTTAGCACGATATCAATTGAATCTCGAGCCATCGCCATGTCACTTTCTAACGTGGATCTCCCAAGTCCTAGTCTGGAAACTTCATAGTCGGCTGGCGTCATAGCATTACGCTCTTTATCCACTCGTGGAATGGCAAGGTCTGCAAACTTGTTTCCATCATTATCCACCATTATTCGAGAAAGTACCTTAGGCTTCTTAGGAATGGCGTCATTCGATAGTTTGAAAAGGGCATCAAAATCAATGTCGATTGGCTTGACAACTCTCTTCCTTTTCTTCACTTCAGAATCAACCCAAGAAGGAGTTTCATTTACTATCTCAGCATATAGAATCCTGGAGCTCGAATCAATATCCTCATTATCCCTGACATCATGAGATCCTTCTTGAATCCTATCAACGGCCTCGATTTGAGGAGACACAACCTCAATGTCCACTTCCTGATCATTCGGGAGATTTTGGGAAATCCCTTCATGAACTACGTGCTCCGAAGTATTTGATATTTGAATTACTTGCACTTGAGTGGGTGTTTGTTCGAAGCATGGCTGAGGATCATTTGCTACCAGCGTATGAGTGCTATTAATGATGTGAGTGGAAGAATCTCTACTCGAGGTAGAAAATCCAGACACACGCTCCTTTCCTTCTTCAGGGTTTGGATCTTTGGATCTCTCTCCTCGTGACACGTTGCTCGGCGAAGTGGATTTTGGCAACCATTCTTTTCTTGTATGTCGTGTATGATTGGATGGTAACGAAGTTGATCGAGAAGAAACCTTGGTCGAATGGAGGTGTCCTGATATAGGCAATTTTTGTGATTCTGAAACGTGATCTGGAATTGATTGAAATTTGGCAAGCTCCCTATCATACCAAGATATGCTTCTTTCGATAATTGGTTGGTTCTTGCCATCGAGAGAAAATTCATCTCTTTTGGTCCAGTCGATTCGAGGCAACGGTGTGAAGGCAATGGCATCATACGAGGGATCGACGACATCCTCATCATCGGTTATGAATGAATCGGGAGGACTCCGGATGTGGAAGGCCTTGATCTGAGCAAGTGTTAGGCGAGAGTACTCCCGTCTCCTTACCTCATGTTCATCCGAGCAAGCGGCCCAGAAATCCTCCATGGTAGGATTATGTTGATACTTCACTCCCATAATCGTTTGCATATAACCATTGATATCGAACTGGGCTCTCTTCACATATGGATGGATGGTTATGAGAGCAAACTCCTTTTCCATTAGTTGTGCACTGAATAAATTTGGGCATTGGTATTCCCCGATTTGGATCGGGAAATGAATTCCTGAACGGTGCTTGTCACTAAGTAAGCAGTGAACTTGGAACAATTGTCGCGCCAGCTCCATTAACGCCCACTTATCACTGACGTACTTGGGAAGTTTCCACGTGGGTCCCAGCAAAGCCACTCACGCGAATGTAGGAAAAAGATGAAAATTGTATAAACCAGGTTCCCCATTGGGAAATGACACTCATGGCTTCTTTGGAAAACCTTTCCTCGGTATTTCGATTCAAGTTCCGGATCACGCGGAAGGTGAATGCATCGTTGACTCTTCTAAAATGGTGAGAACTATTTTTGAAGCTGAGCTGAGGGTAATAGTGAAAAACGTTGTTTGATGACCCCAGGACTCCTCTCGTTTCAAGTCCCGAAAATAGCTTTCTTCGTGCTACTGCATAGGTCAGATATGAGGTCATGTAGAAGCATCCAGTCATTTTGACTTCTATCAATTGCTTGTGAATGGTGTTGCTGATGATGGTGGCCCAGTCCACAAACTCCTTCTTGGCTAGGATGATACAGATAAACTGGTACATCCATGGGTGGAAGACCCTTGCAGAAGGTAAACCAAAAACTCGACTTAGGAGAGTGATCATGTCTCCAATCTCTTCCACGAACTCAACGCGGTACAGTTCTTTGGGGAGCCTGTCAATCCGAGGTCTCTTGGTTACCAGCCAATTGTTGTTAACCATTTTGCTCCATCTTAGGGGTTCTTCGTCCCAGAAATCTTGCGCAGACTGGCGAGTGATATCTGCATTCTCAGGAAAGTCAGGTATCCCGAGCAACTCCTCAATGTGTTCAGGTGTGATTAAGAGGAAAGGCTCGCGGTTGTCTTTATAAATTCCTCGTCTCTCAGGATCGTAATGCTCTGCACAAGCAATCACCAATTCCGGACACTGCACCGAGACAGGGAATGCTGCTGCTTGAGGTAGGCCACTGTGGTAAAGCCTATCAGAGAAAATGGTTTTGCCTTCAGTTTTCACTCGCTCGCAAAACTGTTGCACGTTGATGTGACCCAGATTTGTATCGGTGATGTTGTCATACGCCGACTTAATGGAGCTGGGAGGAATAATTCCTTGGAATTCATATTTCAGGGCAGATTTATTAGATCTTTCCACTGGCTTCCTCGATCTCCCTGCAGATTTGGATCTTTCGGCCATTATGAATTTAATCAAAAGGTGACTCAGGCACGCCAAACAACGCAAACGGGGCTGGGTCTCAGTCTCCAACACCCCGTCGATGTAAGAAAAATATTCCCGTTATATATTATTATTATTATTATTTTAAAAATGATAATAATAATTGTCTCGAATTACAACTTTTAGTATGTTAATAAAAACAAATCGAGACCAAGCTCGAATTCTAACTCTGACAATAACAATTAAAATCCCCCGATCTTAATATTTACGTGAATGGAGTTTCCTTTCTTCGGCGTTTCTTCTGGCTTTAGGCAAATAAAACAAATTTATTCTCTGGTTGTCTATTGCTGTCTTCCTTGGCTGGGCGTCTCCTCCAAAAGAATGCGTGGTTTTCTTGTCTTGTGTGGGCTTTGGCTTGATGTATTTTACCTCTGGCTGTGTGGAACTAAAACTTTGGACCAGCGTCCTCTTTCTTCACGCGGGAATGAATTCTTTCTTTTGTCTTCTTTTGGACTGTATCTTTTTTCCTTCACCCAATACGCAGCTTGCTATGTATCAGAGTTCAGAATAAAGAAGAGCCTACAGCTGCATGACGTTTGCTATTTGTGACCTTCATTTGTTGCAGCTTTAGCAATTAATCTGTACGTTTTCTCAGATTGATCCATATGCATCACGCATTCTTCCTGAAGGCCGATGAAAATGCAGAATATAACAAGTCACAAAAACAATTCAGTTTTTCAAACATACTTGCCCATCGCCATGTTCCCTTCGGTCGCTTTTTTTATTTATTTATTTTTTTTAAAAAGCTACAGGCAATCCTATAATAATGCAAACAGTATTGACAGTATTGGCGCAGGATCAATCGATGATGTTCTTCAGAGTATGGACCGTGCACTGTTCCGTATGCTTTCCAAACTTCGCCGCGCACTGTTCCGTATGCTTCCTGAAATGCTATCGCAACACTGTTCCGTATGCTTCCTGTTGGCTGGTGCGTAGCACAACACTGTTCTGTATGCTTCCTAAACTTCGCCCTGAAATCACGAATGCTTGTCTGCGCTCCATCAAATGCTGCAACAGATGTATGGCAAGCATATGTTTTTGTTTGCTGGCTGGAACATAGGTTAAAACTGTTCCTGGGTTTCTCCAATGCTGGGTGGTGGAAACAAAGCTCCTTTTATTAAAAACTGTTCTTTATATCAGGCGCCCCCTCAAATGCGTGGACTGTTGGTATTTCCTGTGTCTTTAAAAACTATTCTTTCTCATTGCCAGGCTCCCTTTGCAAATGGTTCTTTATCTCTTCCTGTCTTTTCCTTCAACCAATGCGCATGTATTTGCCTTTAGTCTTTTTGCTGTGATTAATTTCTTTTGCTCACAATGGCGTGGGTTTCTCTTGCATAATGTTAACAAAATATTATGTCTTCCTGAAGAAAAAGAAGCTTCTGACTTTTTCCACCGGGTTTGATGGAGGAAGTTACGAGGATTAATTCAACTTCCTCTCATCCCGGGTAGTGGCTTAAGTGCCAGGGGAAATGGGAAAAGTAACGGGCAATTGCCAACGGGAATGGCAAAATGGGTTGGCAATCCCCGTCCAATTTCCCCATGTGGGAAATTGGGGAATTTTATGCCCGTTTGCCAATCCATGATTTGGCAATTGGCAGAGGAAAACCCACGTGCGGGAAATTTGAAGGAAATTGCCAGGAAAGTGGAAATCCGGGTTCGGGAAGCCAACCCGGCAGTTGGAAACAAAAGCTTACTTCCCCGGCACTAAAACTTGTCGAATGAACTTTAATTTATATTTATTTAATTAAATACTCCTTAAGTGATTTTTTAAAAATTAATTTAATCAAACAAGGAGCAATTAATTAATTAAATATTAATTAATTATTTTAATGTATTTTAATGCGTTTTATAGCCTGGCGGGAAGAGTTCTTGCCCGAAAATCACGAAACGAAGACCGAAACGATCACAAAAATAAGACGATCACAAGGATTCCAATGAACCACGCAAAGTAATACTTTTCAAAATTTTCTAATTTTTAATTATTTAATTGTTTTTTTTGACAATTTTGCGCAGTCAAAATTGGCTGATCACAGTCATACGTTGCTCTGTTTCCACCCCAATCGGCAGTAATTATCTGTGTAGTTTGCAGATTGATGATCACTCAGTTGCATGTGATATGAGTTATTATAGAGTTATGTTGTCACAATCTAAAGCACAGAAATCTTCAATCGCATACCTGTTAGATGATGTACATAAGCTGCTATGTTTTACAGTATTTATTGCCAAAGTCTGAATTTATCGCAAATGGATCGATGGAAGTATAGACATGAAACTGCCAAACTGGGTTATACTTGAAATATGTAAAATTCTTGAAACCTAGTGTATTGAGCTGAGAACACTTTAACAACGGTTCTGAAAACATCGCTCCACCATCTGCCGATTGAAAACCCTTCTATGATTGACCAAAGAAGAGTGTGGAAGCTATGCTGGAAACTTTGAGAACAATTATCTAAGGTTTCCCAGAAACCATGGGTTTGGCACCGTGGTCAACCACGCTAACATCAGTGCAGCCAACACTAACCCTACCATGTTAAGTTGGCCTACTACCAACAAGAAATGCTTCAGGTTATAAGTACTCATTTGGTGATGTCCATTTAGGAGTGTAATATCTGAGGTTATTCCTGGATTAGATTTGTCAAACATTATCATCCATAGAATATCTTAGAAGTTTAATAGACTTATGTCTCTATGTCATAATGTTTAGGAAGTCTATCCATGGGGTTTCTCCACATTGAATAATCCATGGTAAGTGCTCAAGCCATTTTTAGTTGAACCATGTATTGATTGCCCTCTTTATTCAAATATGTCGAACCTAAGTGTTTCTTTTCTATCCTTGAATTTCAGGGCTGCATAGTGACCAAGAGTAGTTTTCAGGCTCCAAGGAGTGTCCTAGACTAAAGTCCTTCACACTTTGTTGAGCCAGTGTTATCCAATAATGTTATATAATACCTAAGGACTTCACTAATCAAACTTACAATGCAAGAGATTAGAACTCAATAGTGATATTAACATGCTTCTACCATCTTATGACATCTAAAAAGATCACCCGGATCATTATCCAATTAGGTCAACAATGCTAGCATTGAAACAAAGAGTTACACCTGCCTTGTATATTCAGTATGTCCTTCAACCTTTCAATCGGTATGGATAAGAGTTTACCAATGACAAATGGTTCTTAACTATGGCATAGTCATGAAACAAAAATCTTTATTGATGCTACTCCTTTGCATTTGGGCTAAATCTAAATGCTACTTTTGATGACCAAGCTTGGAACAATGAAGATTATTATGATGAGGATAGTATACACCATAGTGACCTCAAAGATCGAAATCAAGATTGCAAAGAAAGGCTTCCTCAATTTGGCAAAGAGACCAAATGGTTGGTCCCTTGAGGCTATTGATATTAGGTGTTTTACTACAAGCTCATAAAGCTGAGCTAGCAAAGGAATCCATACATGAGGAAGTACACAATGAAGATTTGATTGCTCCTAATCCACCTTCTAGAGTCCCACCTTCCACATTAAGTGTTCAAACCAATGTTACTATTGATCATACACATTTATCTACACCTATGGATTCTCAAGTGATGCCTACACCTAGTATACCAACTATGATGGCATCACATACTACTCCTCATCTTATTATGAATATTCCTACACAACATAAAACTCCCTCTGTGTCTGTTAGGCCCATTCTAATGCTACATCTTTACATAGTCTTCTCCAAAACAATAGAATGCCAAATACTACGCATATTAATAGAAATCATATGCAAGACGCCTTTTCACAACTTCGGGTTATTCAAGCCCAACTCTTGCAAATGAGACAAGGACTAGATGAATCAAACATTATAATGTCCCTTTTTTCGAAATGAAATAAATTGAAGGCTTCTTGCTCATCTTCCTTTCCATGGGCAAGATGAAGTTGAACAAGGGAAAAACTTGAGCTATATTTCCAATTTTCTTTATTCACATTTAAGCTTTTATTTTGTGTTTTCCCCTCTAAGGCAGGTTGGCTGGGTTGGAGAGCTCCCAAAAGTGAAATTAGAAATTAAGACAAGGTTTTAAAGAGGTCATTCTTGGGGGGAATTCTCCTCTATTGACTTATTGGCACCACCACTAATAGCTATAAAAGGGGTACACATAGGCTCTATTTGTGCATCTTTTTCGCATATATACTTTTATCTACTTTGGTTCTAGAGGGATGCTCTAACCCAATTCCAAAAAATGTGACAATCCATTAGTGTGGCAAGCAAGTGTAATGTCCCCTTTTTTGAATTAATCTAAAATAAAGGATTCCTTGGAGAGCAAGGGTTGAACAAGGGAAGTGTTGTTACCCAGAAGTGCATCCTGATAGAGAATGGTGTGTACTCTCTCTCCTATTGACAAAATTGGAACACCTCAAGGTTGTGGGTAGCATAAAACTGAGGTGAACCTCCAGAGAGGGTTGGTTCCCCTGTGAATCACCTAAAACTTGTAAAATTGACAAGGAAAAGGGAGAAGGAATGTGGGAAATATAAAATTGAGGTGATACACCAATGATTTGATACACACATGTACTACTGCATACAGAAAATATAGAGATCCACACACATGCACAACTTTAGGCTAATCTGCAAAATTAATTCAAAGGTTTAGGTAAGGGACAGTAGTATAGGGAAGAAATTCCACAACAAAGTAATACAATACCCTGATAAACATGATGAATACTCAGAAAACCAACGATATGAGAAGGCAAAAAAGGAGTTTTTTATTTAGAGATGCAAGTACAAGCTAGGACTACAATAGTAGAATAACTAGAGAAGTGTGTGTATCCTTTCTTTTACAAAAATAACCTTTAAAGGCTGCTGCCATCTATTTTAGACCCCTGTTGCGCATGCAAGAATGAAAAATTATTATTTAATTCAACCCTTGACTGCCCTAGGAAGATTGCAAGAGAGTCTCAAATAATAAAAAATTTATCCTCCAAGCCCTTCTGTATTGAAAATTGGCATGCAGCTGAGATGAAAACAATAAAAATGCCTAAAGGCTTCTGCAGGCTTTGTAGACCAAACTGTTTGCTTTGCTTTTGCCTTATCTGTCATTTTCTATTTTTTCTTTTTCAAACTTTACCTTTTCACCTTTTATCCCTTCTACAATACTTGTTAATCAAACAATTAATATTCTAATCTCTTACATGGTGTCCAGTTCTTGATTTTAGCAGCATGCTTTCTCTAGTCTTTTTGCATCTTTTTGTTTTTCTATTTTTGGCTTCTTTGCTTTTTGTCCTCTTCTGCTTTTTCTATTTTGGCTTCTTTTCTTTTTGTCCTCTTCTGTTTTAATAATTAATTAAAATAAAACCACAGTCAGCTGCTATTTTTAGAACTGACTTCTCCTTGGTTTTGGCACCAAGTTGATCTATTATTAGCATGATTTTCCATGTTATTTTTTAGCACTAACTGTGCATGTTTGTAGCGCCAAAACTCTGACTGGGCATGTTGCTTTTAATTAAAGAGTAAATGAAGTTGTTGCTATTTTTAGCATGTTTATGCATGCATCTTGGCGCCAACTCCTAACTGTGACTGCTGCAATTTATTTATTAAAAATAAATACCCAGCTGCTGATAATTTTGACTGATGTATGCATGATTAAGGCATCTAAAAACAGAAAATGCATCCCTTTTACTCTCTTTCACGCATGCATGTATTAGTGGAAACAGGAAGATCATGGACTAAATTTTAGTTTTCATCATTCATATCCATGTTTTATTTTTGTATTTCCCATTCTCTTAGTGAGGTCATTCGGTCTTTCCTTTATGAGCCTTGGCGCCAAAAGGAGGATATAAAAGAAGATTAGAGAGCTCATTTGGAGCATCTAGATTTGGCGCATTTTCCTATTTGGGCATTGTGAGCTTGTTGCTCCATGTTCTTCCACTTGAGGACGAAAACCCTCTTGTGTGGCTTCCTAGAAGGACGAAAACCCTTCTAGTGGTTTTGTTGGAGGACGAAAACCCTTCAACATTGATTGGTATTGAAGAATATTGCAGATTTGAGAAGAATACTTCATATTCAGATTTTTATTGGCATTGGGCAGCTTTATCTACTCATTTAGAGATTTCGGGATCAATTTTGAGAGGGTTCCCATGGTTGGAAAATTATGATATTGGTCTCATTTGATTGCTGATATTTTTATGATCATTTTGAGTATTCATATGTGTGGAGATTCCTTGTTTTCTAAGAGTTATTGAATTTACAAGTTTCAGCTGTTTTTGTGCCATAATAAATTCCAGAATTCTGAGTTTGATGATTTGATCACATTTTTTGGCTTCTAAAATCAAGGGCAATCCAAGGAATAACTTCTCATAATTTTTGAGTGTTTCTACGGTGGATTTCTCTCTCTCTCTCCTAGTCGCTAGGGTTTGAGAGTGTTTTTTGGCTCTTATTTAATTGTTGTCATAAAAATCAGATTTGCTTGTATTTTGGGGTTTGAGCTAATTTCCTTAATTTTCAGTTTTATCCCCAAAAGGGATATTACAGTGGTATCAGAGCACGGATTCTCAAAGGCCTAGGGTTTCAGTGAAAGAAGGCAACAAGGGTTTGATACTATCAAAGAAGGAGAACACTATGGACTCTCAAGTAGCTAAAGTTGACAAATTGATTGCCAGCCAAGAGAGACTTGCAGACACAATGGATTTTCTTGCCCTATCCCTCCAAAGGATCATTGAACCTAGGGTTCAAAGTGGTGAAGGTAGCTCGACTAGGAGCTAATAATACACAGCGACCAATGGGATCAGCCCGAGGATCGATTTCAAAGCCCACTTTCCTTCCTAGAGAAGAGGTTATTCCGGAGGAAGAAACAAGGCCCACGGTGGACGGAATATCGCTGCAAGTTATGAGGAGAATATGGCCTTACCAAGGGAAATTCGTGAGGCTATTTCACTCGCTGAATTCATTGGAGTGAATCAAGGAAGACCTAGGCCCAAGCCTAGACATCACACGCCACACAAGCAAAAGGAAGAAAGCACAAAGTTTGTTGAAGAGGGGACCAAAACCCCAAGTTCGCCATGCAAGGATGGAAATACCTATTTCCCTAAGGAGAAGAGGGAGGAAGAATTATTGCAGCAGCTGGTTATTAAAAGGGAGCAGCCCTTGGGAGCCTTAGAAGCACCCACCACCATGGCCAAAGGTGAACCCTTCATTGATTTTTCTTGCAGCCCTAAGGAAGCACAAGAAGAGGAAGAAATGGCTAAGCAAGAGCCAAGAGAAAGGGAAGGTAAAGAAATTTTAATTGTCAATAATATTTCCTTGAATTCTAATGGTTGCATGTTGGAAAATACTAAGGGCACTTGGGAGCATGAGCGGAAGAATGAAGGGAAGCTTGAGAAACAAGAGGGTGAAATGAATAGCTCAAGCAATTCTCATATGACAATAAAAGATGGAGTCATTAAGGAAGATGAATTGGTGATCAAGAGATCTAAGGCCATGACACTTGCACCCATTCCGAAGAATCAACTTCATAAGGTAAATATTGCTCATTCTGTGGTTAATATTGAAAATGTTTTGACATGTGATGAATCCAGAAATGAAGCAAGGGGTGTTGAGCATGTTGGGGAAGAGGAAGGGCTGGTTGGAAACCCTTCTCCAATGAAAAATGATGGCAATAAGCTTGCTGGTCTGTTCAGAACAGCAGACAATAAGAGGCAGATTTATGGTGTCCATGAGCACGGTAAGAGCTACGAAGATGCCCTATGTGAACACCATCAAGATGTGGTTGAAGCCCAAGCGGAAAAGGCTTCACTTGTTGAATCTGAGGAGAAGAAGAAGGCTGATTTCAACTCAGAAATTCTGAGTCACAAGATTGGAAAAATGGAGGATGTTTCGATCACTCCTCATCCGGCATGGGAAGGGAGACATGTGGGGAACAACTCAAGGTATGATGACATTTTATCTCCTTTTATATCGCTGCCATACTCTTATCATGATGGGAAAATTGTTAAGGATCACATGTCATGTTTGAGTGATGTTGTTGTGACAAAGAGAGATGAACATTTTAAGATCAGCTTAAGGTATGAAAGTCTTTCAAATTCATTGCTTACAACATGTCAATTTGTGGGTCAACATGAGAGGTATGCTAGAGAAATGGATATGGTTTGTAACATAAGTATGGAGAACATTATTTTCAGATCTCATTTCATCATACTTGCTGATTGGCACAAGAAGGCAGCCATAATGAAAGATAATTTTCAGATTTTCAAGGCATTATGGGTCACCATTGAAGTACTCTCAGCTATGGTCACTTCAATTGGGAGTGATATGCATATTTTCAGGCATAGATTGAGCAATTCGAAGAGGTTAGGTACAACAGTTGATATGCAGCCTGGAAATCAAGTTTTGGTGTTCCAAACACTCCACTTGGGGCAACCAAAAGGTCTTCTACAACAAGGTAATCTTTTCGATTCATCAATTTTGAGACACACTTGTTTGTTGCTTCCTCATTTGTGTGTTAAAGCTGATTATTGTGGGAGAATGGAAAATAGTATGGTGTGCATTTCAGAGTATCATAGGACAGCCCATTTGCAAGATATAGAAGTGCCACAAATGCATAATGTTTTGTCACTTGGGGTCATGGTTTGGGTTCCAAAGACCCAACAAATCATTGGAGAAGTTTGGGAAAATGTTCCACTATGCATTGAAGGTAGAATAAGCATGTTCAGGGCAGCCATTAGAGATGGTAATTTTCAGATTTTCAAAACTCTTCTAATCACTCGTGATGAATGTTCAGTTGTCGTCACTTCATTGGATGATAGGATGCACATTTTCAGTCATGAGTTGGACAAATTGTGGGGGTTATGGACAGCGGTAAGTACGCAGCCCGGAATACTTATTTTGGTGTTCCAAGCATTCACTTTTGGGCAAAAAGATGCTCTCCTACAGCAAGGTAATTGTTTGAGTACACCTAATTTGTGGCACCATTACATGATGAATTTTCAATTGGGCATGATGGCTGATTGTTGTTGTGAAATCAGAATTTAGAGGGGTAATAAGAAAGCTGATTTTCTTAAGATTACGGCCAATATATCTGCTGGTTTCAGCTGTAGACTTGCTCATAAATTTTCAGAGTATGCAAATCAAATTTCAGCCTCCACATTACTCATGGACTTTCCATTTTTCGTGAAATTTCAGTTTGCTAGTTGTTATGCCATGATTATAAGACTGAAATTACAAAAATCAGGTTTGGGGCTGCCATTTTCAGTCATGAACAGCAGTATGTTTTCATTTTTTGAGAGCATTCCCTCATGGAATAATGAGGAAGGAAGATTCCAGTTGGAAGGAGGAAAGAAATCAGGTTGTGGTGAGTTATTTTCAGATTTGAAGATTCTGATTTTTGAAGGAAAAATGCATGCTCATAGCTATTTTTGGGACAACCTTGCTAAAGTATTGGGAAGCCATCATCTGAGTGAAAATTATGAAGTGGCATCAAGCAACAGAAGAGAGCTAGCTGTCATGTTTCTAAGGCATGACAAAGGGGATGTAAAAGTGTTGTTAAACACTCTTGTTTTCTTTAATATGTTTGCTTCATGTGCAGGCATGTCGAAGAAGAAGCAGTCAAGATTCATTTGGGATCCGGGTTCTTGCAATTGCTTGAGGACAAGCAATTTCGGGAAGGGAGGACTGTAATGTCCCTTTTTTCGAATAAATCTGAAATAAAGGATTCCTTAGCAAGCAAGGTTGAACAATGGAAGATCATGGATTATATTTCAGTTTTCATCATTCATATTCATGATTTATTTTTGTATTTCCCATTCTTAGTGGGTCGGCTGGGTTTAGTGCCTTTAATGAGGCTTAATAAAAGATTATAATGACTTATTAGGGGTCGGCCTTTCCTTTATGAGCCTTGGCGCCAAAAGGAGGATATAAAAGAAGATTAGAGAGCTCATTTGGAGGATCTAGATTTTGGCGCATTTTTCTATTTGGGCATTGTGAGCTTGTTGCTCCATGTTCTTCCACTTGAGGACGAAAACCCTCTTGTGTGGCTTCCTAGAAGGACGAAAACCCTTCTAGTGGTTTTGTTGGAGGACGAAAACCCTTCAACATTGATTGGTATTGAAGAATATTGCAGATTTGAGGAAGAATACTTCATATTCATATTTTTATTGGCATTGGGCAGCTTTATCTACTCATTTAGAGATTTCGGGATCAATTTTGAGAGGGTTCCCATGGTTGGAAAATTATGATATTGGTCTCATTTGATTGCTGATATTTTTATGATCATTTGAGTATTCATATGTGTGGAGATTCCTTGTTTTCTAAGAGTTATTGAATTTACAAGTTTCAGCTATTTTTGTGCCATAATAAATTCCAGAATTCTGAGTTTGATGATTTGATCACATTTTTTAGCTTCTAAAATCAAGGGCAATCCAAGGAATAACTTCTCATAATTTCTGAATGGTAAACTGACATTCATAGGTTGAGAGACGTAGCAGACTGAACTTTTGTATGTTACAAATTCTTTGGTCTTACAAGATCGTGCCTGCATTTGGTTGTATGTTTGTGCTTGGATCTTTGGGATTGATCTCTTCAACGGCGTAAGCGGAACGAAGTCTGCTTCACGACTTTGAAGGGAATCTAAATCCTAAACCTATGGCATTATCCTAACAGTATTCTAAACTAAGGTAAATGCACCTACTTCCTAGCTATGTCTACTTATTCGGGTGACAATTTAACCTAAGCTTCATATTCTATTTTGTTGGGAAGGCGTCCTAACCTAAGTTGTGCTAAATAGAATAAGGGAGAAATAACCTAAGGTAATGCTAGGCTATTTTTAACCTATACCTAATACTATTTGGTTGTAATTTTGATTTAACCTATGGTGGCAATTACTTATGGAAATGATTTTTATTAAACCTAAAGTTATAAGTCTTAAGTTATGGATATCTATCCTAATGGCTAGATTTTTTGCATAGCACAAAACCTAGGCAGTCATGAGATAAATCTCCCTCATTTAACCGGTGAGGCTCCCGTGTCAGATTTGTCAATAAAAATGTGTTATTATCTATCAGGGGTTTTACTTTAACCACTTAGTTCATGAACCATAACTAAGAAGTTCTGCAGCAAGTAAGCAGCTGTTTAAGAAAGGAAGTATTTTATAGAAGAAGGAAGTAAAGGAAATACAGAGAAGAAATGGGGAAGATGTGCATCCCAATTAGTAGATAGCAGAGCTAATTGCATGCACATAGAAGAAACTTAATAGATATGAACACACAGAATTATAAAACAAAGGCAGCTCTAGATCCAGATCTAAAATAACACAAAGTTTATTAAGAGATCTAAGATTAAAAGCAAGAAACACAGTACACCGTGACACAAAGTTCTCCGGAAACCTGCTCCTTTGTATTCCTTTGCTCCAAGTTGCTCTCAGGGGTTCAGCACAAAGTCTAGAACACAAGATTGCTGCTTACAAATTCTGATCGATCATTAACCCGGAGGTTCTTCTCCTACTTATAGAATGTAGGAGGGAAAGTACAAATGGAAAACTCAAACTGAACTGAAACATAAACAACAAGTAAAGATGACATTTGGCAATCATCCTCAACTATCTTCTCCTTAAGTGACACATGTATCACTTAACTAATAGAATGGTTCCACATGACTTTAAGTAATGGTTGCAAAACCAATAACTTAGAAGTTTTACAATTTCATCCGGGAACATAGAAAATAGAAGAAGAAAGAATAGAAGAAGTCATGCCAGCTGTAATGTTTATGTCTTTTTCTTGTTCTGATATCGGATATACTTGTCGAACATGTAATTCAGCATCCTTCCATCTGTTTTAGCCACTGCTTCTTTCTCTGTCCTGAACTGCAGCAACCCTTCATTCAACACTTTGATGCACGCTTCCACATCTTCCAAACTCGGCCCAAACCTCGCAATGTCTGCCTGTAGCACCACCAGTCTACTGATAGAATTCATCGTGAAAGGCTTGGTAGCTTTATCAATTCTCTTTTGTACCATCATAAGAGATCCTTCCAGGGAATTAGGCACCTTAGTTGAGACGATCCGCACGTATGAAGTAACATTCCCGTCCACTCTCTCCTCAGTGAAAGAAATGACACTGTCTGGTAAGTATGATGTCCTACTCTCAAGTGCCTGCATCCTCTTCAGCAAAACTCTGCAGATTTCCAAACAGAAAGATACTGCAAACTCTAGCTGCTTCCCCTTCTCGACTAATCCATCCGGTACAATCTGTTCCGCAATCAATACATCTCCCGGCAGCTTGTTGATCTCGGCCAAAATACTCAGGTTACTCTCTGCAACTGTATTCATGCCTTCTATGTTTGCCATCAGTTGCTTTAGTTGATTTGCTGCATCATCCATAACCTTTAGGCGGGCTGGCACTTCTCCAAGTTGTACAGAAGCTTGACGAATAATCAAATCCTTCCATTCGTCAATAGCCTTTACTTGATTGCTTGCATCCTCCATTTCTTGCATAAGATGATCACTCACCTGCTCTGAAATGGGCTGAATGGAAGGTTTAGCAACCTTGGCTATGATCTCACATAATTGAGATACTTGCTTCTGCAGCTCTTCTTTCTCCGCCTTTTCACTGTCAAGCCTAAGGAATAAAGCATCCATCAATGTCTGCGTGTCCTGCTTCAATCCTTCAGTGGTGGCTTGACCGAGGGGTACTTTGGTTACTGTCACATCTTCTGCCGTGAGCTCCTCCTCTATCTTTCCTTCTGCCGGAATTGATATCTCAGCAAACTTCTCTCCCGAATCCTCGATGATCAACCTAGAAGTTGCTTTGGCAACTTTAGGCCTTTTGTCTCTTCTGCCCAGATTCTGGAGTAGCTGCAAGTCGTGCTCCTCTAAGTTCATCTCCATTCTCGCTTCTGGAACCAACTGCGAAGCCAACCATTCCGAGAAGTTACTTCTCGGAGAATGAGAAGTCGCTGAGTGTACTACCATCTTCCGCTCTGCATCCTCTCCGTCAGAAAGTGCCACAGTGTTATGGCTGCCATCTTCTGAATCATCCAAGGACAAAGCCCTTTCGAATTCCGCCATCTGCAGCTTCAACGTATCCTCTGGAACAGGCGCTGAACGAAGTGGCTGAGGGGAGAAGATGAATGTCGCTGGATTCAGTGGAGGCATGGAAGCATCCTGCTGCTGCGTGCAATAGTTGGTGAAGTACTGGGTACTGGAGAAACCAGAGTTAAAGTCATGGTCGTAGAAGTGATCCTCTCCTTGGATTGAGATCTTCTATGCACTTTCAACTTCTCGACTTTCCTGCTGCTTTCTCCTCCGTGCTTTCGCTTGAGGGAATCTCCTGCGCCGAAGTTGCCCGTGACTTGATTCATCAATGCTTCATCAAGGCAATATCCCTTCGTCAGCAACCAGTTTGAAGTATTCACCAACACAGCTCCCGACCTTTCTTCAATTGTGTTGCAGCCTCCTATGTTATTCTGCAGTATGGCTTTATCTCCTCCCATTTGATGGTAAGTGTCAAGTACCACATTCCCATCATCTTTAAGATCCGCAGGTATCCGCGCTAGTCCAAAGTCGAACACTTGCTTTGCTGATAGCCTGCTGAAATCTCTCTTTCTAACCTCGTACTCACTTTTGCACTTCATCCAGAAATCTTCTAATGAAGGCACATGTGCGTACTCCTGGGAGATTGTCTTCCTGGCTACTCCAAATGGATCGAAGTTCAGCCGTGCAGGGAAGAACTCTTGCTCATACTCGGATAACATTTGCGCCTCCATCCCCCGAGCTCTATGAATGCTAATGCAGCTGTAATATCCCACAGTGATTGGGAAGAAGCCCGTAGACTTGTGCCGCTTTGACTGAAGGTCGTGTAACTCCACAAGTTGCCTGCTCAGCTCCATGGCGATCAATCTATCATTCGGATACCTGGGCATCTTTATTGGTTCTCCAGAAAAGCCCGTAACCCTGAGGTATGTGAAATCTGCAAATTGAATGAATAGACTGCCAATCTTGGACACAGCTTCCCACGCTTCCTTGCTTACCCTGTTGGCCTTCAAGTCTTTGTCTAGCCTGCAGATGAAATCATAGAAGAATTCATCGTTGACCACTTTGAAATCTTTCTCGCACGCAGGTACAGTAAGCTGTGGGTAGCACTCGAAAATGGGGTCCTTAGAAAGAACACCACATCTATCCAGCTTGGAAAAGATGCCTTGTGAAGCTGCAGCATACACCAAGTATGAAGTCATCTTGAAGCTGAAAGTACGCTTCACGTTCCGGAGTTGCTCACCAATGTTGTTGCTAATAATTTCCGACCAATTGATTATAGAATCAACCTTGTTGATTTCAATGGTCCTGATGAAAGCATACATCCATGTACGGAAAGTGTAAGCATTCGCTTCGCCATTCATCCTGCATAGCAATTTGACGACATCATCTACCTCCTGCACCAAATTGGACCGTGGAAGAGTTCTCGGGAACTTTGAAGGAGATCTAGGCTTCTTCATGTATCGGCTATTCATTATGCTCACGCAATCAGCTCTATGCTTCTCCCACCTGTTGTCGGCATCCTGAAGACTAATGGAAGTCACCACCTTTCGCACTGGAATCTTCAAACAATAATTGATGAACTCTGCGTCCAAACGAATTATTGTCTTTCCCGAAGCATCACGCACTGATCTGGATGAAGGATGGTAAGATCTAGCACACTCCATAACAAATTCTGGCAACTGGGCTGTACATGGAAAAGCTGCAGCTCGGATAATTCCACTGCTTTTAACCGCACGCATGAGTGAAGTCTTTCCCGCTCTGGATCTATCAATCAAATCGGAAAGAGGTTCCGGGCCTAGATCTGTGTCTCCTATGTCTGCAAGTTTGGAAGCAATGCATGACTCCATCGTGCTTTCTTTTTCATCTCTCTTCGCCATGGCTTTGTCTATCTTCGTCTGAATAATTCTTTTTCTTCTTACTTGGCCGGATTTCTTCAATACTGGTGCAGATCTGGACAATTCTTCAGATTCGGAGGATATATGCAATGTATTGGACATTGATAAAAGCTCATTTTCCTTTGTAAAGCACCTGTAATGAATTCCTGCAATTTATTCAGACAAAAATGGCCACCGGAGCATGAATAGTGAATTTTAATTGTAAAAATCTGCACTTTTCAAGCCTGCTGCCCCAAAAAATGGTGTTTAATTTGCACATAAAGAGAGCATGAATCCTTTCAACAACACCTGAGCACCTGTAACACCTATGCAAACAATTATGCAGACAAAGATCAACCTCCTTCAAAGCATGCGCCAAATCTGGAAGCTTTTAGCCTTGTTGCCACCTTGCCTGAGCAAAATCCTTCTTCAAATGGGGGCGCACTTTTCCTCTTGGCTGCAATTCTTTACCTGTGAATCAAATAATTCACCCATATGGCTGCCCATGCTTATATAACCTTCACAATTCTATAATTAATAATTGCCCTAACAATTAAAGGCAATTAATTAATTAAAAATCATGCTCTTCTCTTTTAAAAATAGCATGTTTAAGGACAGCCATCCAATAAATTAAATTAATCCAATTTAATCCTTCACACATCACTTCACTCAAGCTTCACAGTGTGCCTTGACCATAGCCACTGAAAATAGAAATTAATTTAATGTTTTAATGCCTTTAAAAATCATTAAATAACTCCCAAATGGGGCACACTTTTTGAGAGGAAGGGGGCAGCCACTAAATAAATTAAATTTAATGCATTTAATCCATTTCTTTTATTCCCCTTTTGACTTGTTGACTTCCTCCAAGCTTGGGCGCACTTTTTGAGAAGGATAGATTAATTAAAATAATCACTTAAAGGCTGCCATCATCTCACCAAAGGGGGCACACTTTTTTGCACATATAATTCTATTTTTAAGAATTTTTCACAATGGGATTCTTTACCCTGCAAGGCAGGCACCAAAATCCCATGATCCACTTAAGTGATTTGACTTTGACAATGGGATTATTTACCCTGCAAGGCAGGCACTAAAATCCCATGATTTCACTTAAGTCACTTTCCTTTTATTTTATCATGGGAATTTTTACCCTGCAAGGCAGGCAATAAATTCCCACCTGCCTGCAGCCTCTAACTTTCCCACTGCAGCTTAAGTGAATTTTATAACACGGGAAAAAGTACCCTGCTAGGCAGGTACAAAATTCCCACCTTGCCTGCGGCTTCTATTTTTCCCATTGCAGCTTAAATCCTTTGTTTTCCAAAAATGCGCCCATCCCCGCAGGGGCTTTTCCGTGCACGACTTCGCTTTTTCCCAGTGATCCAGACCTCCGATGGCGACTTCCTCCGGGCATAATGTGCGTATATGTTTTCCAGCTGCTCCAGGCCAAAAATCGGGCTTACCCGGCAAAGGAATTGTTCTAGAGAAATTTCACAGAAAACGAAACGGGACAACACAAAAACACGAAAAATTGCCAAAAGTTACAAATAAAGCCCAAAACTTATTCCAAGTTAAAACCCTTCTGGTACATAAGAGTAATGACATATTCGATCATAACAGAGTTAAAACGGAGCGCAAATAGCCTCATACGGGGCTCAAAATAATTAAATACAAATTTCCCGCAGACAAATCCCGACGACAGAATATAACAATTTTGGGCATCTGGGTATTTGGCGAAAAAGGCTAATATGGCTCTTTGGGATTATCTTGACGCAATACAAGAACTTTCAGGCAATAAAAACACAAAACGACCCATTATTTTAAAAGTACGAAAAAATTTCGGATAGGGTAGTCACAGATTTCAGGGTGAAATCTGGGTGACACCAGTCGGCTCCGTCTGTGGACATCTTTTTCTCTGTCAGAATGACAAAGGGAAAAGATGAGATCCCAGCATCTCTGGTTTCGTATCTTGTTCTTTGGGCACGGGGTCAGGCAAACAAACACAACACAACACAACACCAAAACAAGACAAAACAAGGAAAAACAAACAAAGTTTTATTTATGTACATACAGGTTTTACCCTGCTTCTCATGTCCGGAACAGCTTCAAGTG
The DNA here is from genome assembly GCA_019776745.2 of Taxus chinensis. NCBI lineage: Eukaryota > Viridiplantae > Streptophyta > Pinopsida > Cupressales > Taxaceae > Taxus > Taxus chinensis. Next base: position 363,491,758 of record CM034157.1, on the reverse strand, counting down.
TTGCCCATTGAAAGGCAACGGCAATTCAACTCCATCCTGATGAGCAAGAATGAAGCTATCTGCTCCGGCGATCCTCTTAATCACAAAAGGCCCTTTCCATAGTGAATCGAACTTTCCATGCATGCCTTTTGTTTCTCTTCTTTTGTCCCATAAAAGGACCCAGTCATTGACTTCAAACTTTCTTTCCCTGGCCTTTTTGTCGAAGATGACTTTCACCTTCCTTTGATGCTCTGTCAACCTATCTGCAACTTGAGTTTGTACTTCCCTCAATTCAGTCAGGTACATAATTCTTTTATCAATAGCATCCGTGAAAGTGGAATCCTCCAGGGCCTTAGAAAGTTGCAGGGCAGGCAGTTCCAAGGTAAGAGGCAGCTCCGTGTCTCTACCATACAACAGCTGAAATGGGGACATGCCTATCGCCCTTTTTGGTGTGATTCTATCGGCCCATAATGCATCAAACAACTTTTTATGCCAAGTCCTTTGATTTTCCGTTACAAGCTTGCGCACGATAGTTACCAAGTTTTTATTACTAGATTCAGCTTGACCATTCCCTTGTGGATAGTAGTTTGAGGAATGAACCAGCTGGATCCCATAAGTGTAGCAGAATTCCACCAGCTCCTCAGAAGAAAGATTCGGAGCGTTGTCTGCTACAATTTTGCTGGGCACGCCAAACCTGACAATAATATTTTCTTTTATAAAACTGCACACCTCGGCGGAAGTGGCATTCTTCACAGGAATAGCTTCTACCCACTTACTGAAATAATCAGTAGCTGTTAGAATGTAATGGTGACCGGCACTGGAAGCCGGGTTAAGCATACCAATAAAATCCATTCCCCACTGTTGGAAAGGTTCTTCAATCACAATGGGTTTTAGAGGTAATGCAGGCAATTTCACACGCCCAACAAAATGTTGGCATGCTTGGCACTTAGCTACCCAATCTGCAGTATCTTGAAAAAGGGTGGGCCAGTAATACCTTGCTCTGAGGATCTTGTGTGCAGTGACTCGGGCTGAGAAATGACCACCGCAAGCCATGTCATGAAACTGTTGTAGTAGCTGATCCTGTTGAGCTTTATCGACGCATCTAAGAAATACGCCATCAATTCCCCTCTTGTACAAACCATTATCCCAAAGGACAAAATCTTTGGATTTTAGTTTGATGGTTCGTTTCTCTTTTCTGAAAAGTTGATCTGGGCATTCTCCATACGTCAGAAAGTAAACAATGTTACTGTACCACTCCTCTACTAGATCTATAAAAAGTACTGCAGACAAATCTCCATCTATCTCATCTTGATCCACTTCTGGCACTGATGTTTTCATCTCCGTCATTAATTCACACAGACCTCTTCCTCGAACCAGCTTTGTTGGTTTAATATCCAGGTCATATTCTTGAACCTTTGTCACCCATGTGCCTCTCAACAATCCTAACTCTTGCTGAGTAAGGATAGATTTAACTGCAGTATCTGGAACCAAAACCACAGTGTGCGAGGAAAGAATATAATACCTGAATGCTTTGCACGCCTTCACCACTGCATATGCGTGCTTTTCCATGGGAGTGTATTTCAACTCATAGGCTTTAAGAGGCGTACTCATGAAAGCAATAGGAGCTTCTGCGTCCTCTTGATTTTTCTGCATCAGTATTGCTGACATGGTGTGTTCAGAGGAATAACAGTAAAGAATAAATTCTTTACTGAAGTCGGGTGAAACCAAGACTGGAGCTTTCGACAGGGCCTCTTTAATTTTCTCGAAAGCTTCCTTCCCTTCGCTGCTCCATTTAAAATCTTGTGTCTTCTTCATCATATTCGAAATATGACGGGTTAGCTCAGCAAAGTCAGGAATGAATCTCCTGAGAAAATTAACTTTTCCAAAGAAAGAGTGAACTCCTTTTTTGGATGTGGGCAAAGGCAATGTCTGAATGGATTTGACACGCTCTGGATCTATCTTTGTTCCTTCTTTGGAAACAATGTGCCCTAGTAGTTTCCTTCGGTTACAGCAAAGATGGATTTCTTGGGATTCAAAGAAATACCATGCTTGCGGCACTGTATGAAAACCTCTTCCAAGTTTGAAATGTGTGCGCTTCTATCTTTGGAAAAGACTGTCAGATCATCCAGATACACCACTATGCTTATATCTTTGAGATGAGCAAAGGCTAGATCCATAGCTCTTTGAAATGTAGCACCAGCATTAATCAGGCCGAACGGCATTTTCTGGTATGCGAAGGTTCCCCAAGGTGTGATGAACGCCGTTTTGTATTGATCTTCCTCGGCCACCTTGACTTGATTGTAGCCTGAGAAGCCATCAAGCATGGAAAGCATCTCAGATCCAGTGACCACCTGCAGAGTGTGATCCATGATGGGGATGGGGTAGTTGTCTTTCAGTGAAGCTTGATTAAGGTTGCGGAAATCCACGCACAGCCTAATCTCACCGCTCTTCTTTCTTACAGGGACAATGTTGGCCAACCATTCCGAATGATGTATGGGATAGATAATCTTTGCGTCTAACAACTTCCGGATTTCTGCAAAGATGGTTCTCGAAATGGTAGGGTTGTGCCGCCGCAGCTTCTGCTTGAAAGGCTTTTGTTCTGGTTTAAGTGGGATGTAGTGTTGAACTTCCGCAGGCTGATATGTTTTTAGATCCTGGTAAGACTAGGCAAAATATCCATGTATTTCTTAAGAAGCTTAGTAAAAGCTTCACTTTCGGCCTCTGAGCAACACTTACCCAGATTTACTAATTTGGGATTATTGCCGACTCCTAAATTTAGTAATTGTGTGTTGGAGGAAGAACCTTCTCCATTTTCTTCATTTTTCTTAAGCATCTGATCATGCTTATCAAACATTTCCTCAAGAGATACCAAGCCTTTGGGAATTTTATTTCCCTTTAGCTGGATAATCTCCTGACTTCCTGAGACGTCCACATCCATTTCTCGGACAGTAGTCTGCCTAGGAGGTGAATTGCTTCCCTCATAGTAGATTTCTTCAAAGTTGTCCTTCTGTTGGAGAAACGCAGCAATCTGCGTGTCATCGTTGAAAACCTGCCATTGCTTGACATTGTCAGAAACCTTTGGGCGAAAAACCATCTCCACCTTTTAGTCTCCCTGTCTAAAGAATGCAGGAGGCTGATCAGGATTCATCAAGGCTGCAGTTACTGCAAGCGAATCAGCTCTTGAATTTTGTTCTCTCAGAATGTAAGATACCGAGAAAGCTGAAAAATCCAGGATAGCAGAGTAGACCCGATCTCTATAGTGCCGCAGTTTGTCTTTTTTGACTTGGTAGAGGCCTCTTATCTGCTTCACAATCAGCTCAGCATCTCCCTTTGCGTGTAATAATTTGATTCCCATTGTTCTTGCCTGCTCCATGCCTAACAACAATGCTTCATACTCAGCTGTATTGTTAGTATTTTCGAACATCAATTTGAAGGAGTGTGCATGCACCTTCCCTTCAGGAGAGATAAGAACAACGCCTGCGCCGGATCCAAATGAACAGCAGCTGCCATCAAATTCCAGAGTCCAAATCTTGTTGTTAAGTTGATGCGGTTCTTGAATCACCGGTTGAACATCTTCTTTATCCATTTCTAGATAATAGACTCCGTGATCCGATTCCTGAAACAAGATATGAGATCTAGGATCCTCAGACTTTGATAATGTGTACTTAGATTTCTTCTCAGGTTCCAGCTTCTGATTTACTCCTTTGATTGGTATGTGCGCACAAGACCAATCCATCTTGACTTCTCCACCCAGCTCCTTGCAGAAATTTCTACTCAACAGTATGCCATAAGAGACTGGAATGTCTGCTACAAGGATAGTCATTTTCAGTCTTTTATCTGGAAAAGAAGCAAGTACTGCCTGCGCATCTTTGATTTGCCCCACAAGAGGGACTTGCCTTTCCATTGAATAACATCTTCCGATGGTTTTCGTCAATGTGAGACCCAAGGCATCAACAACTTTGGCAGGCATGACATTATCAGAAGCTCCAGAATCCAAAATGCAATTGCTCAATTTATGTCCGTTGATGAGCAAAGATACATAGAATGGCTCGATCCTTTCTGATGTAGCAGGAGAAGAGGTAGAAGGAGAAGAACTTGCCGCCGCATTATTTGTAGGGGGAGTATTCTTTGGGCTTGACAAGATACCCCGTGAAGTATTATTTGTTGGGCTGGGACCATTACTTTGCACATATTTGACCAATCTATTCAGCTGATCAGGAAATGCTCTCAAATACTCAGCTTCTGACATTTGGACCTTGTTCCTCTTGATGTGATCAATTATGTCGAAAGCTTGACTTGCTTCAGCAGGATGTGCGTTGGCTCTTTGCTGCGAATTGAAAGAATTTGAATATTTATCCTTAGGCGCTAATGAAGAAGGAAGAGTGCTACCTCTTTTCAAGATAGTAACATCCGGGCCAGGATCTTCTCTTTCTCTTCGGCCGCTTGTGGATGCTTCGGCATTTTGGCGCGTCTGAGACCTTGTAAACACCGCAAAAGTGTGACCATCAGAATCTTCAAAAGATTCATAATAGCCATCGTCAGATTCATAGTCCAGGTAACCAATATTGGAGTCGCCAGCGGGATCTATAAAGTCTTCATCATCGAATGATTCATCAATGCCGAGATCCTCTTCATTAGTTTCCAAGTTATTCCTTGGAGCAGCTTCTATTGCCAACCGTTGTGGTGCAGCAGCAAGTCTGTTACGGTTTTGATTTTGATTTTGACCATTAAAGGTCCGGGTAGGAGCTATTCTTGAGGGGGGTGCATTCCCTGCTTGAGAGATCTGCTTCTTGATCTGCAGCATGTCATTAGCCAATTTCTGCAACAAAGGGTCAGATGTACTAGAAGAAGCGCCATCACCCTTGTGAGATGGTTGTTTGAGTTTTCCAGCCATGATCAAGTCGTCCTCAACTTCCACGGCAGCATTTTGTGCTTCAAGCAGATTTACAGGTCTTGCCCTTCTTAGCTGATATCCAACTTCAGGCAATAGAGCGTTTATAAAAAACGTCTTTTGATTTTCGTCGCTCAATGCGGCAGAAGTGGGGATTTTATATAAAATCCTTTGGAACCTTGCAATAAAGTCCCGCATGTTCTCGTTTGGCTCTTTCTTCAACTGCGTCAGTTGGGTGATCAACATGCTAGCATCCTCTGCAGGCTTGAATCTTTTCAGGAATTACTCATGCATAGTTGCCCAATTGGTTATGGTGCCAGGAGCTAGCCGATAGAATAATTCTCTCACCAAGTTGTGTAGAGTCTCAATGAAGAGCTTGACTGAGACATCTTCATGTTCTACTGCAAGTCTTTCTGGATCCCTTTGGCAGCTCATGCATAGGTGGAGCCAAGTTCAGAGGTCCAAAAGTTGCTCCCCATGGAACAGGTACAATTTGGTGCGCCATGTTGACTCGAGCACGTCTCCTCCTTGTGTAGACTTGATAGACTTGATGGATAATTCCAGCCAGCCGGATTATGCTGAATACGATCCGGATCTGGATGGATGTGCACTCTCCCTCCTAGTGAGAGACTAGATCTGCGGCTTCTAACTTGAGGAGGATGATTGAAATTGAATTGCTCCTGCAGTCAGAAGAAATGATCAGTCTTTCCTTGCGCCTTCACGGATCAGGTGAATGGACATTCAGCCAGGTTGAGATACTTGCTTCTACAGCTCTTCTTTCTCCGCCTTTTCACTATCAAGCCTAAGGAATAAAGCATCCATCAATGTCTGCGTGTCCTGCTACAATCCTTCAGTGGTGGCTTGACCGAGGGGTACTTTGGTCACTGTCACATCTTCTGCCGTGAGATCCTCCTCTATCTTTCCTTCTGCCGGAATTGATATCTCAACAAACTTCTTTCCCGAATCCTCGATGATCAACCTAAAAGTTGCTTTAGCAACTTTAGGCCTTCTGTCTCTTCTGCTCAGATTCTGGAGTGGCTGCAAGTCGTGCTCCTCTAAGTTCATCTCCATTCTCGCTTCTGGAACCAACTGCGAAGCCAACCATTCCGAGAAGTTACTTCTCGGAGAATGAGAAGTCGCTGAGTGTACTACCATCTCCCGCTCTGCATCCTCTCCGTCAGAAAGTGCCACAGTGTTATGGCTGCCATCTTCTGAATCATCCAAGGACAAAGCTCTTTCGAACTCCGCCATCTGCAGCTTCAACGTATCCTCTGGAACAGGTGCTGAACGAAGTGGCTGAGGAGAGAAGATGAATGTCGCCGGATTCAGTGGAGGCATGGAAGCATCCTGCTGCTGCGGTGCAATAGTTGGTGAAGTACTGGGTACTGGAGAAACCGGAGTTAAAGTCATGGTCGTAGAAGTGATCTTCTCCTTGGATTGAGATCTTCTATGTACTTTCAACTTCTCGACCTTCTGCTGCTTTCTCCTCCGTGCTTTCGCTTGAGGGAATCTCCTGCGCCGAAGTTGCCCGTGACTTGATTCATCAATGCTTCATCAAGGCAATATCCCTTCGTCAGCAACCAGTTTGAAGTATTCACCAACACAGCTCTCGACCTTTCTTCAATTGTGTTGCAGCCTCCTATGTTATTCTGCAGTATGGCTTTATCTCCTCCCATTTGATGGTAAGTGTCAAGTACCACATTCCCATCATCTTTAAGATCCGCAGGTATCCGCGCTAGTCCAAAGTCGAACACTTGCTTTGCTGATAGCCTGCTGAAATCTCTCTTTCTAACCTCGTACTCACTTTTGCACTTCATCCAGAAATCTTCTAATGAAGGCACATGTGCGTACTCCTGGGAGATTGTCTTCCTGGCTACTCCAAATGGATCGAAGTTCAGCCGTGCAGGGAAGAACTCTTGCTCATACTCGGATAACATTTGCGCTTCCATCCCTCGAGCTCTATGAATGCTAATGCAGCTGTAATATCCCACAGTGATTGGGAAGAAGCCCGTAGACTTGTGCCGCTTTGACTGAAGGTCGTGTAACTCCACAAGTTGCCTGCTCAGCTCCATGGCGATCAATCTATCATTCGGATACCTGGGCATCTTTATTGGTTCTCCAGAAAAGCCCGTAACCCTGAGGTATGTGAAATCTGCAAATTGAATGAATAGACTGCCAATCTTGGACACAGCTTCCCACGCTTCCTTGCTTACCCTGTTGGCCTTCAAGTCTTTGTCTAGCCTGCAGATGAAATCGTAGAAGAAGTCATCGTTGATCACTTTGAAGTCTTTCTCGCACGCAGGTGCAGTAAGCTGTGGGTAGCACTCGAAAATGGGGTCCTTAGAAAGAACACCACATCTATCCAGCTTGGAAAAGACGCCTTGTGAAGCTGCAGCATACACCAAGTATGAAGTCATCTTGAAGCTGAAAGTACGCTTCACGTTCCGGAGTTGCTCACCGATGTTGTTGCTAATAATTTCCGACCAATTGATTATAGAATCAACCTTGTTGATTTCAATGGTCCTGATGAAAGCATACATCCATGTACGGAAAGTGTAAGCATTCGCTTCGCCATTCATCCTGCATAGCAATTTGACGACATCATCTACCTCCTGCACCAAATTGGACCGTGGAAGAGTTCTCGGGAACTTTGAAGGAGATCTAGGCTTCTTCATGTATCGGCTATTCATTATGCTCACGCAATCAGCTCTATGCTTCTCCCATCTACTGTCAGCATCCTGAATGCTAATGGAAGTCACCACCTTTCGCACTGGAATCTTCAAACAATAATTGATGAACTCTGCGTCCAAACGAATTATTGTCTTTCCCGAAGCATCACGCACTGATCTGGATGAAGGATGATAAGATCTAGCACACTCCATCACAAACTCTGGCAATTGGGCTGTACATGGAAAAGCTGCAGCTCGGATAATTCCACTGCTTTTGACCGCACGCATGAGTGAAGTCTTTCCCGCTCTGGATCTATCAATCAAATCGGAAAGAGGTTCCGGGCCTAGATCTGTGTCTCCTATGTCTGCAAGTTTGGAAGCAATGCATGACTCCATCGTGCTTTCTTTTTCATCTCTTTTCGCCATGGCTTTGTCTATCTTCGTCTGAATAATTCTTTTTCTTCTTACTTGGCCGGATTTCTTCAATACTGGTGCAGATCTGGACAATTCTTCAGATTCGGAGGATATTTGCAATGTATTGGACATTGATAAAAACTCTTTTTTTTTGTAAAGCACGTGTAATGAATTCCTGCAATTTATTCAGACAAAAATGGCCACCGGAGCATGAATAGTGAATTTTAATTGTAAAAATCTGCACTTTTCAAGCCTGCTGCCCCAAAAATTGGTGTTTAATTTGCACATAAAGAGAGCATGAATCCTTTCAATCAACACCTGAGCTCCTGTAACACCTGTGCAAACAATTATGCAGACAAAGATCAACCTCCTTCAAAGCATGCGCCAAATCTGGAAGCTTTTAGCCTTGTTGCCACCTTGTCTGAGCAAAATCCTTCCTCAAATGGGGGCGCACTTTTCCTCTTGGCTGCAATTCTTTACCTTTGAATTAAATAATTCACCCATATGGCTGCCCATGCTTATATAACCTTCACAATTCTATAATTAATAATTGCCCTAACAATTAAAGGCAATTAATTAATTAAAAATCATGCTTTTCTCTTTTAAAAATAGCATGTTTAAGGACAGCCATCCAATAAATTAAATTAATCCAATTTAATCCTTCACACATCACTTCACTTAAGCTTCACAGTGTGCTTTGACCATAGCCACTGAAAATAGAAATTAATTTAATGTTTTAATGCCTTAAAAAACATTAAATAATCCCAAATGGGGCGCACTTTTTGAGAGGAAGGGGGCAGCCATTAAATAAATTAAATTTAATGCATTTTAATCCTTTCTTTTATTCCTACTTTGACTTGTTGACTTCCTCCAAGCTTGGGCGCACTTTTTGAGAGAATAGATTAATTAAAATAATCAATTTCAAGGCTGCCATTCTCTCACCAAAGGGGGCGCACTTTTTTGCACATATAATTCTATTTTTAAGAATTTTTTCACAATGGGATTCTTTACCCTGCAAGGCAGGCACCAAAATCCCATGATCCACTTAAGTGATTTGACTTTGACAATGGGATTATTTACCCTGCAAGGCAGGCACTAAAATCCCATGATTTCACTTAAGTCACTTTCCTTTTATTTTATCATGGGAATTTTTACCCTGCAAGGCAGGCAATAAATTCCCGCCTGCCTGCAGCCTCTAACTTTCCCACTGCAGCTTAAGTGAATTTTATAACACGGGAAAAAGTACCCTGCTAGGCAGGTATAAAATTCCCACCCTGCCTGCGGCTTCTATTTTTCCCATTGCAGCTTAAATCCTTTGTTTTCCAAAAATGCGCCCATCCCCGCAGGGGCTTTTCTGTGCACGACTTCGCTTTTTCCCAGTGATCCAGACCTCCGATGGCGACTTCCTCCGGGCATAATGTGCGTATATGTTTTCCAGCTGCTCCAGGCCAAAAATCGGGCTTACCCGGCAAAGGAATTGTTCTAGAGAAATTTCACAGAAAACGAAACGGGACAACACAAAAACACGAAAAATTGCCAAAAGTTACAAATAAAGCCCAAAACTTATTCCAAGTTAAAACCCTTCTGGTACATAGGAATAATGACATATTCGATCATAACAGAGTTAAAACGGAGCGCAAATAGCCTCATACGGGGCTCAAAATAATTAAATACAAATTTCCCGCAGACAAATCCCGACGACAGAATATAACAATTTTGGGCATCTGGGTATTTGGCGAAAAAGGCTAATATGGCTCTTTGGGATTATCTTGACGCAATACAAGAACTTTCAGGCAATAAAAACACAAAACGACCCATTATTTTAAAAGTACGAAAAAATTTCGGATAGGGTAGTCGCAGATTTCAGGGTGAAATCTGGGTGACACCACACCTTGCTTCCTGTTCAAAATTTTGTTGCACCACATAGGAAAGGAGTTATGACCATTTGAAGTTTTAAGAACTAATCCAAAGGGTGGATTAAATTATCCATAATTCCGGAAAAGTTGCACTTTTCGAAACTTTTTTCAAATAGTGCATCTCCCAGATTTCGGAATTTAAGAAGGAAACAGGAAATTTGAAAAATCTTGCATGAGAAGGGATTTTGTATTACAGCTACGTAGCATTTAAGTACTGTAATAAGTTGGATGTTGTTTGAAGAAAATTTTGTCAAAAGGTTGCATTCTAGGGAAGACAACATCCATGTGTTGGATATATAATTTGGACAAGCTTGATTGCTTGCTCCCAAACTTTGGGAAATTCATGATCAGGTTTGATGCAATTATAATGAATTCATATGTTTTTTCAATACTATTTATGTATTGAGTTATTCCTTACCGATCCCCATTTCAAATAATTATGTGCCAAATAAAGAGTTCCATATCAAATTTTATGATTCAATCAAATTGGGATTTATTGCCAAGAATAAGATTTTTCATTAAATATTTCAGGCATCTTTGCATTACCAAATATAGTAGAGCATATAGTTGCTTTGAACTTGAATTACCGAAGAATTTTTAATCATAATTCAAACTTGGAAAATTTGCTTTAGCATGTTTAAGAATCCATATTTGATCCAGATTTTACATAACTAATTCTCCATTCTATTGCCATTGCCTAGATTTAGATCCGGGGTACCTCTTGGAAATTTTCCTTTTGATTCAGAAGGATGTGCACATTGGGTTACATCTTCATCCAAACCTTGATTTTCAAAGTTCATTATTTGGGGATCAAGTTAAGGAGCATTGGTTTCAAATAATTTTCTAGTCTTCATACAAATCAATGCAACCTTTGGGCCTTTGATCACTTGAAGATAGGATAAAGGGGCGAACCTAATATCAACCCCAAATTAGTTGCATTGCAACTTCACTTTCTTTCCTAGCAGATAGGAGATAGAACTCGTTACTTCCAATCTCCAAATTTAAAGGTCCACTTGGTTGGAAATTTTGCAGCAAAATTTTGAAGAGGTATATTGCAATTTAAAGGAAATTGGCCCAAGAACACATGCTTAAACCAATTACTGCCTAATTCTTGGCTCATTTGACAATGGATCAAGAAAAAGTCAGTGTTTCCTTGCATTGATATCAAAGTGTACCAAGATTAGGCCTTTATCCAAATGACTGATTATTGAAGTTTGTTGAAGGATTCTTGGGGTTGTCAAATTACAATTGAGGAATCTTAAGTGATGGGGTTTTCTTCAACTTCAGATTCTCTTTGATTAGTCAGAACAAGGCAAAGCTGGTGTCACTCAGATTTCACCCTGAAATCTGTGACTACCCAATCCGAAAAAATTTCGTACTTTTAAAATAATGGGTCATTTGTTGTTTTTATTGCCTGAAAGTTCTTGTATTGCGTCAAGATAATCCCAAAGAGCCATATTAGCCCTTTTCGCCAAATACCCAGATGCCCAAAATTGTTTTATTCTGTCGTCGGGATTTGTCTGCGGGAAATTTGTATTTAATTATTTTGAGCCCCGTATGAGGCTATTTGCGCTCCGTTTTAACTCCGTTATGAGCGAATATGTTATTATTCCTATATACCAGAAGGATTTTAACTTATTTTAAGTTTTGGGCTTTATTTGTAACTTTTGGCAATTTTTCGTGTTTTTGTGGTGTCCCGTTCTGTTTTCTGTGAAATTTCTCTGGAACAACTCCTTCGCCGGGTAAGCCCGATTTTTGGCCTGGAGCAGCTGGAAAACATACACGCACATTTTGCCCGGAGGAAGTCATCATCGGAGGTCTGGATCACTGGGAAAAAGCGAAGTCGTGCACAGAAAAGCCCCTGCGGGGATGGGCGCATTTTTGGAAAACAAAGGATTTAAGCTGCGATGGGAAAAATATAAGCCGCAGGCAGGATGGGAATTGTATACCTGCCTGGCAGGGTACTTTTTCCCGTGTTATAAAAGTCACTTAAGCTGCAGTGGGAAAAATAGAGGCTGCAGGCAGGTGGGAATTTATTGCCTGCCTTGCAGGGTAAAAATTCCCATGATATAATAAAAGGAAAGTGACTTAAGTGAAATCATGGGATTTTAGTGCCTGCCTTGCAGGGTAAAGAATCCCATTGTCAAAGTCAAATCACTTAAGTGGATCATGGGATTTTGGTGCCTGCCTTGCAGGGTAAAGAATCCCATTATGGTGAAAAATTCTTAAAAATAGAATTACATGTGCAAAAAAGTGCGCCCCCTTTGGTGAAGGATTAAAAAGATTAAATTGATTATTTTTAATAATCTTTCTCCTTAAAAAAGTGCGCCCAAGCTTGAGGAGGTCAAAAAGTCAAAGGAGGAATAAAAGAAAGGAATTAAATTAATTAAATTTAATTTATTTAGTGGCTGCCCCTCTCCTTGGAAAAAGTGCGCCCCATTTGGGAGTTATTTAATGATTTTTAAAGCATTAAATCATTAAATTAATTTCTATTTTCAGTGGCTATGGTCAAAGCACACTGTGAAGCTTGAAAGAAGTGCTGTGTGAAGGATTAAATTGGATTAATTTAATTTATTGGATGGCTGTCCTTAAACATGCTATTTTTAAAAGAGAAAAGCATGATTTTTAATTAATTAATTGCCTTTAATTGTTAGGGCAATTATTAATTATAGAATTGTGAAGGTTATATAAGCATGGGCAGCCATATGGGTGAATTATTTAATTCAAAGGTAAAGAATTGCAGCCAAGAGGAAAAGTGCGCCCCCATTTGAGGAAGGATTTTGCTCAGACAAAGTGCTAACAAAGGCTAAAAGCTTCCATATTTGGCGCATGCTTTGGAGAAGGTTGATCTTCGTCTGCATAATTGTTTTCACAGGTGTTACAGGAGCTCAGGTGTTGATTGAAAGGATTCATGCTCTCTTTATGTGCAAATTAAACACCAATTTTTGGGGCAGCAGGCTTGAAAAGTGCAGATTTTTATAATTTAAATTCACTATTCATGCTCCGGTGGCCATTTTTGTCTGAATAAATTGCAGGAACTCATTACAGGTGCTTTATAAAAGAAAAGGAGTTTTTATCAATGTCCAATACATTGCAAATATCCTCCGAATCTGAAGAATTGTCCAGATCTGCACCAGTATTGAAGAAATCCGGCCAAATTAGAAGAAAAAGAATTATTCAGACAAAGATTGATAAAGCCATGGCAAAAGGAGATGAAAAAGAGAGCACGATGGATTCATGCATTGCTTCTAAACTTTCAGACATAGGAGACACGGATCTAGGCCCAGAACCTCTTTCTGATTTGATTGACAGATCCAGAGCTGGAAAGACTTCACTCATGCGTGCGGTCAAAAGTAGTGGAATTATTCGAGCTGCAGCTTTCCCGTGTACAGCCCAATTGCCAGAGTTTGTGATGGAGTGTGCTAGATCTTATCATCCTTCATCCAGATCAGTGCGTGATGTTGCGGGAAAGACAATAATTCGTTTGGATGCAGAATTCTTCGATTATTGTTTGAAGATTCCAGTACGAAAGGTGGTGACTTCTATTAGCATTCAGGATGCTGACAGTAGGTGGGAAAAGCATAGAGCTGATTGTGTGAGCATCATGAATAGCCGGTTCATGAAGAAGCCTAGATCCCCTTCCAAGTTCCCGAGAACTCTTCCACGATCCAATTTGGTGCAGGAGGCGGATGATATTGTCAAATTGCTATGCAGGTTGAATGGTGAAGCGAATGCCTACACTTTCCGGACATGGATGTATGCTTTCATCAGGACCATTGAAATCAACAAGGTTGATTCTATAATCAATTGGTCAGAAATTATTAGCAGCAACATCGGTGAGCAACTGCGGAACGTGAAGCGTACCTTCAGCTTCAAGATGACTTCATACTTGGTATATGCTGCAGCTTCACAGGGTGTCTTTTCCAAGCTGGATAGATGTGGTATTCTTTCCAAGGATCCCATTTTCGAGTGCTACCCACAGCTTACAGCACCTGCGTGCGAGAAGGACTTCAAAGTGATCAACGATGATTTCTTCTACGATTTCATCTGCAGGTTAGACAAAGACTTGAAGACTCACAGGGTAAGCAAGGAAGCATGGGAAGCAGTGTCCAAGATTGGCAGTGTATTCATCCAGTTTGCAGATTTCACATACCTCAGGGTTACGAGCTTTTCAGGTGAACCAACAAAGATGCCAAGGTACCCGAGTGACAGATTGATCGCCATGGAGCTGAGCAGGCAACTTGTGGAGTTACACGACCTTCAGTCGAAGCGGCACAAGTCTACGGGCTTCTTCCCACTCACTGTGGGATATTACAGTTGCATCAGCATTCACAGAGCTCGAGGGATGGAAGCACAAATGTTGTCCGAGTATGAGCAAGAGTTCTTCCCTGCACGGCTTAATTTCGATCCATTTGGAATAGCCAGGAAGACAATCTCCCAGGAGTACGCACATGTGCCTTCGTTAGAAGATTTCTGGATGAAGTGCAGAAGTGAGTACGAGGTTAGAAAGAAAGATTTCAGCAGGCTATCGGCAAAGCAAGTATTTGACTTTGGACTAGCGCGGATACCTGCGGATCTTAAAGATGATGGGAACGTGGTACTTGACACTTACCATCAAATGGGAGGAGATAAAGCTCTACTGCAGGATAGCAATGGCGGCTGCAGCACAATAGAAGAAAGATCTGGAGCTGTGTTGGTGAGTACTTCGAGCTGGCTGCTAACGAAGGGATACTGCCTTGATGAAGTATTGATGAATCAAATCACGGGCAACTTCGGCGCAGGAGATTCCCTCAAGCGAAAGCATGAAGGAGAGAGCAGCAGAAGGTCCGAGAAGTTGAAAGTACACAGAAGATCTCAAGAGAAAGAGAAGACCACTTCTACGACCATAGCTTTGACTCCGACTTCTCCAGTACCTAGTGGATCACCAACTATTGCACCACAGCAGCAGGATGTTTCCATGCCTTCATTAAAACCAGCAACGTTCATCTTCTCTCCGCAGCCACTTCGTTCAGCACCCGTTCCAGAGGAGATGTTGAAGCTGCAGATGACGGAGTTCGAAAGAGCTTTGTCCTTGGATGTTTCAGAGGATGGCAGCCATGATACTGTGGCACTTTCTGATGGAGAGGATGCAGAGCGGGAGATGGTAGTGCACTCAGCAACTTCTCATTCTCCGAGAAGTAATTTCTCGGAATGGTTAGCTTTGCAGTTGGTTCCGGAAGCAAGAGTAGAGATGAACTTAGAGGAACATGACTTGCAGCTACTTCAGGATCTGAGCAGAAGAGACAGAAGGCCTAAAGTTGCTAAAGCAACTTCTAGGTTGATCATCGAGGATTCGGGAGAGAAGTTTGCTGAGATATCAATTCCGGCGGAAGGAAAGGTAGAAGAGGAGCTCACGGCAGAAGATGTGACGGTGACCAAAATACCACTCGGTCAAGCTACCACTGAAGGATTGAAGCAGGACACGCAGACGTTGCTGGATGCTTTGTTCCTTAGGCTTGACAGTGAAAAGGCGGAGAAAGAAGAGCTGCAGAAGCAAATATCTCAATTATGTGAGATCATAGCCAAGGTTGCTAAATCTTCCGTTCAGCCCATTTCAGCGCAGGTGAGTGATCATCTTATGCAGGAAATGGAAGATGCAAGCAATCAAGTAAAGGCTATTGACGAATGGAAGGATCTGATTATTCGTCAAGCTTCTGTGCAACTTGGGGAAGTGCCAGCCCGCCTAAAGGTTATGAACGATGCAGCAAATCAACTAAAGCAACTGATAGAAAGCATAGAAGGAATAAATACAGTTGCAGAGAGTAACCTGAGTATTTTGGCCGAGATCAACAAGCTGCCGGGAGATGTATTGGTTGCAGAACAAATTGTGCCGGATGGATCAGTCGAGAAGGGGAAGCAGCTAGAGTTTGCAGTATCTTTCCGTTTGGAGATCTGCAGAGTTTTGCTGAAGAGGATGCAGGCGCTTGAGAGTAGAACATCAGATTTGCCGGACAGTATTATTTCTTTCACTGAGGAAAGAGTGGATGGAGGTATTACTTCATACGTGCGGATTGTTTCTAACGAGGTGCATGATTCCCTGGAGGGTTCTCTTCTGATGGTGCAAAAGAGGATTGATAAAGCTACCAAGCCTTTCACGATGAACTCTATCAGTAGGCTGGTGACACTGCAGGCAGACATTGCGAGATTTGGGCCAAGTTTGGAAGAAGTGGAAGCATGCAGCAAAGTGTTGAATGAAGGATTGCTGCAATTCAGGACAGAAAAGGAAGCAGTAGCTAAAACAGATGGAAAGATGCTGAATTATATGTTCGACAAGTATATCAGATATCAGAACAAGAAGAAGATGTAGATGTTACAGCTGGCATGACTTCTTCTATTTCTTTCTTCTTCTACTTTCTATGTTCCCGGATGAAATTGTAAACTTCTAAGTTATTGGTTTTGCAACCATTACTTGAAGTCATGTGGAACCTTTCTATTAGTTAAGTGATACATGTGTCACTTAAGAAGAAGTTAGTTGAGGATGATTGCCAAATGTCATCTTTACTTGTTGTTCATACTTTAGTTCAGTTTGAGTCTTCTATTTGTACTTTCCCTCCTACATTCTATAAGTAGGAGAAGAACCTACGGGTTAATGATCGATCAGAATTTGTAAGAAGCAATCTTGTGTTCTAGACTTTGTGCTGAACCCCTGAGAGCCACTTGTTGCAGAGGAATACAAAGAAGCAGGTTTCCGGAGAACTTTGTGTCACGGCGTATTGTGTTTCTTGCTTTTAAATCTTAGATCTTTAAAGTAAACTTTGTGTTATTTTAGATCTGGATCTAGAACTGCCTTTGCTTTATAATTCTGTGTGTTCAAATCTATTAAGTTTCTTCTATGTGCATGCAATTAGCTTTGCTATCTACTAATTGGGATGCACATCTTCCTTACTTCTTCTCTGTAATTCCTTTACTTCCTTCTTCTATAATCTTTCTTTCTTAAACAGCTGCTTACTTGCTGCAAAACTTCTTAGTTATGGTTCATGAACTAAGTTGTTAAAGTAAAACCCCTGATAGATAAAAACACATTTATATTGACAAATCTGACACGGGAGCCTCACCGGTTAAATGAGGGAGATTTATCTCATGACTGCCTAGGTTTGATGCTATGCAGAAAATCTAGCCAGAGAAGAATTGAATACTATTCAATCTTAATCTTTTGGAAGGCGCCAAAATCTCAGGAGGGATTGTTTCGTACATTTGAAGTCTTCTTTGGGATCAAGAAATAATATGTTTCTTTTATGATGGGAGTTGTGTAAGTTTGTAGTTGGGATTTCATTTCTATTGAGTTCGACCTGAAGTCATTCTAGGGAAACTTTGGGTCTTAGTATCAAATGGAAAGATTCTGCAAGGTGTTGGGGTTTTAGTACTCTCTTTTCGCAAATTCAGCAATGAATGATTTATGGATCTTTAAAAGGAGAAAGGAGTAGATTCCTTGTGCTCACATTCTTTTCGCCCAAATTTTGAAGAAAATTTTGGAAACAGTGAAAGAACTTCTGAGTTTGAAATAGAAAAGGAAATTCAATTGATAATACAAAGGAAATTAAACTTGATGTATCTTTTCTATTTAAGTTCCTTTAACAATAGGAAAGACTTAAGTTCAGTTATTCAAACTTCTTATTGTAGCTCTACATTCTCTTCTTTGTACCAGATTGATTACTCTCTATGGCCTTAATTCGACTTATTGAATTCAGCATTTAAGATTTGTCCCCTCTATCTTGTATGAAATAGTGTGATCTCCTCTTCTGTAATGGAAACTTCCTTGTGGAATTGTTAGCTTGTATTCTGTTCACTTCAGCACGACTATGGAAAGATCAAGGAAGTAATGTTGTATGAGGAGTCTAAACAACTTTGGGGTTGTCATTTCTTGGTACTGGAAAACCAATCATTTCCCCATTTGATCTTTCTTGATCTGACTTGGTTTTGGATTAGTCAATTGTTGTATGATGTGGAAAGTGAACAGAAGTCTGTCCAAAAGAAGGGAAAACTCTAATCATGTTAGACCAATCTCTTTGTTTGACTAGTCATGACTGCAATTGGAATTTGTTATTGGAAGGAATCACTCTTTTTGCACTCTATCATTTAATGAATCATCAATAGATGGACACGAGAAAATATTATCCTTGTGTAAGTCTTGCCTTGATTTTTGCAACCTAATGGTTGAAATCTTTGGATGAAATCTACTATAAAAAGAATTTGTTTAAGGGCTTGCTAGTAGATACATGATTCTCTAAACCTAACACGGATTGATTCAGGTGATTATTGTATTAGATGGTCATTCTTAAATGGTGAATCCTTTTATTGGTTTCTTGGATGCAGCTATGTAGGAATCAATTATGTACCTTCTGTACCGGTTTTCTATTTTTTAGATGAATAGTGAATTGTGGATAGTCTGCCATTGAGTCTTCTTCTTTTTGTTTAATTTAGGATGAATCATCCTAATATGTAACTATGTTGTAAGTAACTCTTTTTGTTAACAACATAAAAGATGAATTTAGGATGTATGCCAATTCAGAAGGCATTATGAAATAATTAGGTCTACAAGATCTGTTGTTTGTTTCACAAGTAATTGATTGGGTCAATTAAACTATATGTTATAATGCAGTTATTTTTTATTATATTATGTTCTTTTCTTAAAAGTGAATTCAAACTCATTATTGGTACTTCTTTTATGAATGTTATTACTTATGCTTATTTAAGTATGGATATATCATTAAATGTTTCATTAAAGCAGAGTTTTTTAATGGAACAATTAGTGGGATGCATTCATGATTTAATGCTTAGTGCTTATCATGCTCAGTTCAATGAACTGACCTGTGCTAGCATGATTTTTCAGATCACTTCGTAAGTGATAAAAGAAGGTAAAAACCTTTTAATGATGTATTGAGCTCTATTTAAATCTGAATCTTCTTGTAAAGAATTTCATTCATTCTTGAGTTGCTCTTCCAAAAGAAAATTTATGATCTTTTACATTTAAAATAGATTGACATGAAATGCCTGAAATGCATAGTCTTGTAAAAAATGGTATATTTTATCAGAGTGAATTAAAAAGTTTGGAGACTGACTCCAAATTGTGGTGTAAATTCTTATTGTACATTTTATGAAAGAAATAGTAATGACATCTTGTCGATATTCTTACATTTGGTGGGCTATACTATTATTGGTTGTCAATTAATAAGCTGGAGATTAAGGGGCGTAGTACAATCTCCCTTGCTAGTAGTGAAACTTGTTAAGTTGCAAAAGATGTTGATCTCTATCTAATCAACTATAGTTTCTAATGAAATATGTATTGGATATACAAGGAAACTATATGAGTGATGAATGATAAAAAGTGTTATGTTAACCCTAACATCTAATCATGTAAAGGATAGACTGTCTTCCTCTCTCACTAAAGAATGAAAAATACAAAAATGGTGGTTATGATCTTTAATATTGGTTCTTCATTTACCTTTTATTCAGTAAACATTAGCTGAACCTTGGTGGATGACAACCTTCATTGGTCAACTAGTTGACAATAAAATTAACCATTTGAAAATTCAATGTCTTGTTTATGGGATAACTATAAATTATGCCGAGTTTATGAACATCAATGAAAACATAATGTTAATGAAGTTCTCAATATCAAATCAGCCCATTCTTCTATGGATAGAAGAACTTAATGAATGTTGGAATTTGGGTTAGGCATGGTTGTTGTAATCTGAATCTTAATCCAATGCCCTTAATGACCACCAAGGGGTATGTACATCGGATGAATCAATTCTAACGGATGTTGGCACAGCCAACTGAGGACTGTACCTTCGAGAAGACCCTTTATGAATTCTCGAGGATAAAGTGTTGCATAGACTCATGTCAGCAACACCCTTCCGTATATTGTTCATAGCTAGATCTACACACATCTAGACTTGATACTTAGTATCCACTCTAGGTTACATAGTTAGTCCATGTTTAGAATAGGGAGGTAGCTTTCTATGACTCAAAATACCAGAGGGACATTCGGTCAATTAGAGTCAGTCGAGTATGCCCATATACCCTATAGTCATCGCGAAGCTTGTCTTCCTATAACAAATTATGTTGCTAACCCTAGGCTAGGGTCAAACCTTGGGTCAAGTGGACTGACAGTAGTCAATAAAGACCATTCTAGATAACAGTAGGAGTGATATGAAGGATGTATTCCTGAAATTGATGAGTATGTCGTCTAGGAATAGTAACATGAACAACTATGTTGAAAATCTATTATCCAAAGTATCGCGAGTGTATAATGGTTGCAATGTCTTATGTCACCGAGTTTAAATAAACGGGATGTCAGATGAATATTGGTAACAAATATTTAGATAGGTTCTTGTAAACAGATTTCACTCAGTAACTGATCGGTATAGAGTCAAGATTTTCAAAACCAAGTATACGTAGTATACTTAAAGTATTTTATCAATGACAAACATGAGAGATCACATTGGTAACCTCTGGAATGAGGGATCGGTAATTTACCGAGTCATTACAGTTGCATATGGTTATCTGTTATGAGATTGATTGGCAAGAATGTGTGTTCTAAATGTTTTTATTTAGAACAGAGAACATTGTGTAAAAGCTGAAATTTACCCATGTTTCTAAAGTCTTAAAATGGCAATGTTACATTTATGCATCCGGCTTTCCGAAATGTTGAAGGATTCTCCCAAACAAAAGAAACAGTAGAATCTTCATGCAAATCAGTAAAGACTTTGCATATATATTTTATCTACTTGGTTCTAGGGCTGATTGCTCTAATCCAAATCCACTAATGGACAAAAATCCATTAGTATGGCATTCAAGGAGGATGAAATCATTCCTTGTAGAAGTTGCCATTGGAAAAATGAAAACTCTCCAAGTTGGTAGTGTGGAAGACATTCTTTGAAGACTATTTATTGGTTTGCAGCTAGTTCATCAAGAGAGGACATATCAAGGGTTTTGGGATTGTTTGGAGCCCCTTTCCTAGGGAGCGACTTGTATAGGAGTGTTATTGGGTGTCTTCTAGAGCATGAATTAACATTTTCGAGTTGATATTTGGACTTCTCCATGTTTTATAAGGCTGATATATTGCATTTTGTCATTTAGTGGGGTTTGGCGACCCCCACTTTTAGCTCATTTTGTGGCACTGCACTTCCGCTGTCATAAAATTAATTGCACCTGGGTATTATTTCATATTTTGGCATATGTTTTAATTGTTTGGCTTGGTGTTTTTTCCATTCATTCAAAATAATCTGGAGAAGGATTTGTACACTTGAAAATTTGCTTGTTTGGAGGGTGTTTGATGCCCTAAAGTGTAATTTTCAATTTGCTGCTAGGGTTTCAGTTAATAGTGGAATTGCTATTATAAAATCCAAAGTTCATTCATGTTTGGAATTGTGTTATTTCCTTGTTTGTATGATTCAACCCTAGAAAGGGACATTACAGCTTAAATTCAAAACTATTCTTTCACAATAGTCCCATCACATTGAAGCTGGTGAATAAAAAGAATTTTTCACTCAAAGCTTCTTCAACCAATTCAAGACAAACTCATGTTTCAAACTCATCAAACTTTTGACAAACTTTTCCATGTGGTTAAGCACTATGAGACCAAGATCCTCGCAACCAATATGCTAAAATACACGAACAATCCCAGATCTACCAAATCTAAATTTCAAAGTATAACACCCTTCAAGGCTAAAGCTAAGAATAAAGCTAAAACATCAGCCAATACGTTATCACAATCAAACAACAAGCATGTGTTTTCCATTCCTCCAAGAAGACACCCCCTCATAAAGTACTTCAACAATTGCTTGAATGCAATCTGATTTCTTTACCTCCACCTATAGAGATTGATGCATCTAGACAACAATCCAAGGGTTTTGGTACGAAAGCATATCACAATTACCATAGATGTTCAAGACATTCAACTAATCAATATTTTTCTAGAGACATAAGATTTAGGATCTCATTAACAGCAATACCACTCAATTACAGGATAGCAACACAACAACGAATGTATCAGTTGCACAACCCAATCAACACTTGAATATATTAACAAACCCGCTTCCAAATCATAGTGCACAACCAACTACAAAAAATAACGAAGATCATACAACATACCATGCACAAGCTCCTCCTACTCCATATGATCCAAGAGCTGATATTGATCACCCCATTAACAGTCTCATTGGTATACTAATGGATGCAAGAGAACAACATCCTACCATTACATTTTACGACCATGAGATCTCTAATGATAATTCTACTGTTGAGCATTTGTTTATACGTGCTTTTATTGCTTCACATTCGATACAAAGTATTTTGGTAGACAAAGACGGATCGAGCAAAAACATCTACACTATGAATCTACATACTAGGCTTGGGTACATGCACATTGATTTAGTTCATATAAAACGACAATTTAAGGCTCTAATGGACAACATCCAATGTTTTAAAAACCGGTCAAACCGGAACCGGAACCGGCCGGTTTGACCGGTTTAATTTGACATTTTTAAACACGATAATGAAACCGATCGGTTGACCGGTTTTGCACGAACCGACTATGTCAAACCGGATCGGTTTGACCGGTTTGGCCTAAGACCGGTCAAACCGGTCCGGTTTCGACCCTAAACCGGCCGGTTTGGCATTCTGTTTTGCCGTATACGGCGGCCAACTTAAAAAATATTTTTTTAATTGTTTTCTTTTATTTTTTTTTGTCTCTAAACCCTAATTTGGTGTTATAAATACACCCCCCCCCCCTCTATTCACTTCACACCTCTCTCATTGAGCATTTGTGAGCAAAAGCATTTGTGAGCATAAGATTGAAGAGTTTATTTTTTGTAGTGAGCTTGGAAGTTGGAGGCTTGGAGCTTGTTTGGCATTGCTTGTGGGCTCTTTGTGGTGATATTGGCATCCATTTGTGAGCACCTCACCTCTATTTGTGAGCACCTCTCTTATTTGCAAGGATTTGGAGGATTGGGGCAGCATTGAATAGTGTTCATTTGGAGTTGTTTGGCATCAAGTGTGGGCTCTTTGTGGTGGCATTTACATCTACATTTGGAGTGTGGGCTCTTTGTGGTGCCATATACAAGCTTGGAGCATTTCTTCACCTCATTTGTGTGCACATTGAAAGGTATGTTACATTTTAAACTTGCCCCTTATTTGTAAATTTTATTAAAAAGAAATAGGAAATTTATTTTGTTTTTATTTGCATTTTCAGATTTGTTTGCATTTGCAATGGCCCCCAAAACAAAAGACCCTACATGGGCCCATGCAGACGTAATTGATGATCAAGTTTTTTGTAAATATTGTAAGAAACACATCAAGGGGGGGGGATTCATAGGTTGAAACAACACTTGGCTGGTCAAAGAGGCCAAGTTACCCCATGTGAGGCACCTGATATTGATGACATTAGGTTGGAAATGAAAAACATGCTTGAAAAACATAGAGAAGAGAAGGCTAGGCAAAAAGAGATGGAAGCTGAAATAGGGAGGAGGGAACATGCCTTGAGTGTTGAAGGATCTTGCTCTGACCCTTCTGTGACTGTTAGAGACCCCTTTCGGTATATGCCTCCCCCATCCACTCATAGTCAAGAAAACCGGCCTCAAAAAAGAAAGACCATTCAAAGCTTTTTTCCATCTTCCACACCTGCTACTGCTAGTGCCTCCATGCCAACACAAAATCAGCCTACCTTGGATAACCATTGGAAGAAGCAATACAAAGAAGCAGCTTTTGAGTACATTGCTAGATGGTGGTATGATGCAGATATCCCTTTCAATGTTGCCCGCTCACCTTATTACCAGCCGATGTTTGATTCCATTGTTGCTGCTGGTAAGGGCTTCAAAGGCCCTAGTATGCATGACTTGAGAGGATCACTTTTGAAGAAAGAAGTTGCATCCATAGATGAATATTTGAAAGGTTGCAAAGCTTCATGGGCCAAAACAGGATGCACTATCATGTCAGATGGGTGGAGTGATGGCAAGAACCGCACAATAATAAATTTTCTTGCCTCTTGTCCACAAGGTACAATGTTTTTGAAATCAGTAGATGCATCTGATAGGGTGAAAGATGCAAATTTATTGTTTGAGCTTTTGGATGAGATTGTTTTAGAGGTGGGGGTGGAAAATGTTGTACAAATCATAACAGATAATGCATCTAACTATGTTCTTGCTGGTAAGATGTTAGAGGCTAAACACAAAACAATATTTTGGACTCCATGTGCTGCACATTGCATAGACCTCATGCTTGAGGATATAGGGAAAAAAGATTGGATCAAGAACACTGTAGAGCATGGCAAAAGCATCACCAAATACATCTATAATCACTCATGGGTATTGAACCTAATGAGGAAGAACACTGAGGGCAGAGAACTTGTTAGGCCAGCCATCACGAGATTTGCAACAAACTTCCTCACGTTGCAATCTCTTATTTCCCAACAACAGAACTTGAAAAGGATGTTTTCAAGTGATGAATGGAATGCATCAAAGTGGAGCCGGAAACAGGATGGGAAAGACACAAAGAAGAAACTTTTTGATAATTTATTTTGGAAAAAAACAGCAGAGATTGTGAAAGTTGTTGAGCCTCTTGTTAAGGTGTTGCGGTTGGTGGATGGGGAAAAATTAGCCATGGGCTATATTTATGAGGCTATGGATCAGGCAAAGGAGCAGATAAGGGCAGCATACAAAGACAGGGTAACTAAGTATGGGCCTATATGGGAGATCATAGATAATAGATGGAACAATCAACTCCATCGGCCTATACATGCAGCTGGGTATTTCTTGAACCCGAAATATCATTACAGAGCTCAGCTTGGAGAAGATCAAACAGGAGAAGTAAAAGATGGTTTGTACGAGTGCCTAGAGCGCATGGTCCCTGATGAGATGCAACAACTTGAGGTTCACCGACAGATCAGCTTCTTCAGCAGAGCCACAGGTACCTTTGGGAAAAACCTTGCAAAGATTGCAAGGGATGTGGACCAACCAGGTAAGAAATTCTAAGTTTTTTGAAGTTCATTTGATTAAAATTTTTAATGAATAATCATGAATTTTTAGCATAAGACAATCTTTATCTAATTTGTTGAATTACGCTTTAACCTTTAAGTTATAAGTTTATGTTTTACTTTTAATTTTTAACTGTGTTTTTAACTTTTTA
Organism: Taxus chinensis; assembly: GCA_019776745.2. Lineage (NCBI taxonomy): Eukaryota > Viridiplantae > Streptophyta > Pinopsida > Cupressales > Taxaceae > Taxus > Taxus chinensis. Next base: position 363,466,724 of record CM034157.1, on the reverse strand, counting down.
TCGTCATTGTTTACTAATTAAACATTTACACTTTTTATCGCAGCACATTGGTGGGATTCGTTTGGTAGTCAGTGTCCTCAATTGCAAAAGTTTGCAATTAGGATCCTGAGCCAAACTTGCAGTGCTTCTGGGTGCGAGCGCAACTGGTCCGTCTTTGAGCGGATTCACACGAAGAAGAGAAACCGTTTGGAACAACAACGGTTGAATGATCTTGTCTTTGTGCAGTACAACCTTCGGTTAAGGCGCAACCAGTTGTTGAACCGAAGACCTGATATTGATCCCATTGTCTTGGATGATATAGATCCAACCTCAGAATGGGTAGAGGAGAGTCAGCCAGCAGAGTTTGATCCCGATGACTTGGGGTGGATGGGTTTGGATCAAGAATCTGATGAGCCATTAGCAGCACCGCCGCCATCGTCACGAGACCACAGCAGACACTAGTCGCACTCGTGCTACTCCCCGACCCCGTGCAGCTCCAGTTGTTGCAGATGTACCTGAGGATTTGGATGAGTCCGAGTCAGAGCCAGAGGCCGGTGATGATATTGATGAGGATGACCTTGAGGATCCCATTTCCAGCAGCGGTGCAGAGTTTGATGATTGATCATTGATGTCATCTAGTTTATTCTAGAGTTTTGTAACTTGTAGTATTTGTAATGTATCAATGATCATATCATGTTGTTTTTTTGGAGTCTTGAACTATGGAGGCCATTTAGAGCCTCATTGTTTATGTATTTTGTTTCGGAATCTCATCTATGATATATGTATTGTGTATTGGACTTGGAGTTCGTGCCATTTTGCTATAAACACCTTTCTTGCATATATATAAGAGAAAACTATGCATATTTTGTGTGTAATTGTTGGAATTATGGTTTTTAACCTTTCAAATATATTATTTTCATTAAAAATATAAAATTTTATGTATTTTTTAGTAAACCGGTTCATTAAGTTTGAACCGGTCCGGTTCCGGTTTGGACCTCGGCCGGTTCTGAGTCCGGTTCCGATTTTTAAAACATTAAAAAGCAATCTAAGTTCAACCTAAAGCACCTACAATTACAACGTCCTATGAGCGTTCAACACAAAAGACCCGAGCAATCTCCAATCATTCAATGGAGACAACGTGTCATAGTACATGAGGTTACTAAGACTAGTAGAGATATGCAGCTTACACGTGATCATATTCGTGGTGTGGATGATAAAGGTTAATATACAACTCATGATTACCTTTTGAATTCTGATTGTCACATATGCCTATACATTTTTATACGCATGTGATGCCGCATTGATTGATCCAAGCCCATCCAACCATCCCATTGATGGATCATAGGTTAGCAACCTTAGCCTACCCCTTACGTCAGCGCAAATATGTAGATTATTCAACAAAGTTGCTTTGTTTGCTATTGGTTGACAACTTTTGTTTGATTGACTCATCTTTCGCTAAAGTAATGGAAAACACAAAAAAACAACTTATTCATCACTTGACTTTATGGGTACATGTTTACATACATTATTCATATGATGCTACTAGTGGTTTGCATATCTATTTTTTCACACACATGCTTGTCATAGTATTTTCGAGTTTAAATGCATGATATACTGGATACTTATGATCATGGAATGCTTTACGGCTTGATTTTCCCACACCTAGAAGCATTCCTTTCAAATTGAAGGCATACCTACACTAGGGCATCATGCAGTCATGAGATCTATCTTTCTATGTTTTTCCATTGATCATATTCAATAATTGACATTGTTTATATACATATCTTGCTTTAGCTTATATATTTTGAGCGCTTGCTTACATAGATGTTGATTATTGTTATACATGAATGAGACATTCTTTTCTTATGGATGCTTATATTGCTTGTTGCTATGTGCTTCTACTTATGTTTCCTTTTACATCATATCATGTGTCGACATATTAAAGGATTCTCTCGGCAATCATCGTGTTGGTTGTCATGTCACGATGTGCTTGTGTGCTTCTTGACCATGATGTTTGTACATACTAAGCACCATCTACTTCCACTAGACTACGTTACATGATATTATATATTTGGTTTCATGATCCCCATCACATATATAACTACTTTGTGTAACTACTAGTGCTCGCTTTGCCATGATACATATCATACAACTATTGAGGAACCTACTACTGCGTACTTCATAATTATATCTTGCTTGTTACTCGTCTATATCTCTAGCTAATTTTTCACATTGATATCTTACATGCTACTAAGATTCACTTTGTGTGATGCATTGGATTGCATGTTACATATTTTGCTTATACAATGACATTTTCTATGTTGACGTATCCAACACTGTTTGTATCATAGTTCGAAAAATCATTATCGGCAGGCCAAATTTTGACTCGGAAATCGGGAATCAGCAATTTATCGGCATTAATCGGCAACTTTATCGCTACTTTTAAAAACATTCAAATTCATAAAATATACTTAAATTAAATGTAAAAACAATGTTAAATGATGTGAGAAGTGACTCTATACAGTATACAGTATACTAGTATACTATTATAATGTTAAATGATGTTAAATGTTAAATCATTATGATGTTAAATGTTAAATCGTTATACAATATATTATTATAATTTTATAGTGTATATTGTACAGTTAACTATAAATTTATAATAATGTACAGTATATACAAAACATATAAAATTAAATTTATAGTGTATGTTATAGATTGTATAAAATTAAATAATGTATTTTATATAAATGTATACAATGTACAGTATACTGTATAAGTTGTATATGCTATTACTATTAAAAAAGATTGTAATATATTAATTATTAAATATATCCAAAACAACAAAACGAATTAATATATTATATAAATAATATTAAGTATTGACTATTTAGTGTAAAGTTATAGGCCACGAACTGGCCACGAAATAAATAATAACTATAAGTATTAACTATTAACTATTAAAGCAAATTAATATATTAAATAAATATTGTAATATTTACCCTGCTAGTGCCACGAAATGGCCACGAGTTGCTAGAAAATAGATCTCGAAACCAAGTCGAATGCCCACAAAACCTTGTCGAATGCCCTCCTATGTGAGTCGAAATGGAGGAAATACAAGTCACAGAAGCAAAAAACGATTCGAGCGGGAGGAAATCGAGCGATTTTCCACGATGTTTCACACGATTTTTCAAGTTATTTAGCGCCGGAAATCACCGATTTATCGGCAATAAATAAATCACGATTTATGGAAAGATAAATTGTTTTGCATGTGAAAAATGATTTATCGAGATTATCGTCCAAGTAATCGTGATTTTTAGAACTATGGTTTGTATACATGCTTTACATGCCTATGTTTTTATACACTTTACACATGGTGCACATAACGCTTTCTTTTGAGATGAGTGATACGCAAGCACATCCCCCATCTCAAAAGGGGGGCAAATAGTTTTCTTGTTTAAAGATTCAATAGGTTGTAGATAATGCATACACTTTTATTTTCAGTTCAAAGGGTTTAGAGAGATCAAATTCAGTTTTCAGAGACATTTCACATGGTTTAAGAGAGATCATGTTCAGTTTTTAGAGATCACATTCAGTTTTCAGGGACAATATATTCATATTTTGGATCAATTTGTCATGTTCTAGATCAGCAATACAGCATACATTTACACTTGGAGTTGCTTTGTCTCCATCAAAGAACCCATTCTTGCTTCATGCTTCATGGCAGGTTGACTGTCAGACCACTTGCACTTACATATTAGTTTCAAGACATGATGTATTTGGGTCACATTTGTTCACCTCCTTAGCTAAGAGGTAGACATTGATGTCATATCAAGAAAAAATTGTTAGCTTCTTTTCCCAAGTGGGCGTTGTAGTGTTGTATTAGGATCACATCTCCATTACAGTTGGCTCGATTAACACCCATGTCATTTACGTCCATGGTTGAGCAATATTCAGCAGTGCCCTACCTCCATTGACAGGGGCATCAATCTAGTTTCAGTGACAGTTACAAAAATTTGAGTATATCTTTACCTGCGTTGGCAGCAGCATCACTCCAGTTTCAATGATAATTTCAGAAATTTCAATTTAGCTTTATCTCCATTGACAAGGGCATCTCTAGTTTCAGTAGTTACACTACTTGGCGCATATTCACATCCCATGGCACTCTCCAACAAGTTAGTGACAACATAGTTCGCATACCAACATAGCTTATTTTCAAATTTTCTTGTAAGTTTTAGGTTTTCAAAGTGATTATCATTATCAAGAAATTGATCTACTTGCATTTCCAATTGGCTGCAGGTACTCACAAGGGCCACGGGGCAACCGAACATTCTAGCTACAACATTCTATCTCCATGCTACAATGTAAAGTATGAGCATACATATTCATCCCTTTAATATAGCATGTTTAATACTAGATTAAAGGGGGGGCATCTGTACTAACCTAATTTTGGTCCGACCCATGGCAACATAAGTTTTCACACAATTTAGAACATTTGGACCAATGGCACAAATTTCACTCTTTTAATACACATTTCCTTCTTCCCATCACCTTGGTTACCTTTATCCTAAGTTACAAGGTTCATGCCCATGTTCGTGTTTGGCTAGGATAATATTCAAAACAAGTTCACTAACCGAAAAAAATCGGAAAAACAAATCGTGATTAAATTCAAAGAATATAAATTTTCAAAAGAAAAAATATTACGAGATTAAAAATCCTTATTACTTTATTATATATTGATACTCAATATTTATAAGGACATATATATTTTGTTATAAATATTTCCAATCATAATAAAATATTAAATATTAAGAAATCAATAATTTAAATTTAAAAATTAAAAATCAAAACAAATCAATGTTAAAAATAATTATACTATTAAAATTAAATATTTATAAAGATGTATATTTATTTTATAAATATTATGAACTATTAAAAATTAAAGTAAATCTATTTGCAAACTGATAGCCTAAAACATAAAGGTGAACGTTTAAATTCTTAGACTATATAGGTATATGGGTGCACGGATGGCAGCCAAAAACATTAAAAATCAAAGTTAACAATTAAAATAAAATAAAATCTTTTTAAAATAATATTGTTAAAATCCTCAAACATAATCGTGACATCTAGGCATTAAAACATAATCATAAAAGATTATTTGAATAAGTAATCAACCAAAGATATGCAAGGGGAGATTCGTGTTAGGCAGGAAGAGGAAAGATGACACTCTACACACAGGAAGAGATAAACTAGGGCATTAATCGACACTCAAATACAACAAACTTTGAAGTTCGCCCTACCATGCAATATGAAACTTGAACAATGAATGTCTTTTAAGAAATCCTCCACGATTCTGGGAACTTTGATTCTAAAATAATCAAAATTCTCTCCAACAAACCCTCAATTCTACAAAGCCAAGATGGAAACCTTCGATTCTGCCCACCCGAGATGGAAACCTAAATTATCTTTCAAATTTCAACGATTTTAAGGGCCTTTCAAGCTAAAATTTAAAAAACAACCATATGAATTTAGAAGCTAAATTTCAACGAATTTTTTGAGTTATGATAAAATTCACTGAATTTCGAATTTCTTCAATGAAATTCGGCAAATTCTGTGACTTATCCTTTCTCTACCAATCTTACACACTTAAAATTATTTTCAGTTTTTGTAGGATCATCTGTATACCTCTGCAAATATTTCTTCATTTTCAATTTCTTGAGTTTTGACCCCTAGGTCAGTTTCGGCCCTCACACAGGTTCAGTACCAAGCTTGTCCACTTCTATGCAATCTGTCGCAACGGTCATTTTTTAAAATTGGTCACTTTTATCAAGTCGGCCTAGGCATGAATTTTGGGTCGGCTTGCACAGGTAATTAACGAAGAGCCTCATATATAAACAATACCTTGTAGGTCATTGTACATTATCTATCACGTTTGAGATCACTACACACAAAGGCTATATGCATCGTAAATCTTCCAAGAGCAGTCAATGAGCTCAATGCATATCTGAAGTACATCCAATTCTGAATTGCATGTTGCCAAGTGTTTTGTGCCAAGAGAAGGATCATCCTAATTGCATATTGATTTCATAGTTGCATCAATTGAGCATAAAGGATCACAATTGAAGCAACAAATCTTCATTTGTATTGAGAGAGCTACATAAGTCTCGATCCTTGGTATGTAGTGCAGCATTTTCACCCAGCTAGGTATGGGAGGACGATTCGTGCCTAGGCCTAGTCTAGCGCTTATCTTCCTATGTTGTTTTCATGATTCCTAGGGGTTGAATGAAGGACCAAAAAATCAGAAACATCGCATTGTATCGCAGATATTCAGAACCAGATTCCATTACAGCAGACACTTGTGAATGCGCACACAAAAATCAGAAGGGTCTTCCTAGAAAAGGACAGGTTCAGCACCCTCAAACACTTTTAGTACCAAACCTAACCCTCACCGCCAAACCTGACCCAGGTAGCATTTCAGGTGACCATGTTCAAAAATTTTGAGTTGTCAACTTAGTCATCCTTCAGCATAATAGACAAGTTAGGTCTTTCTTTACGCTCACACACTTTCCCTTTACAATTTCAGTCAAATTTGCTCTTTTTCAGACTCTGAAGTTTCTTTTATGTCAGTACATCTTTCAAATCAGATTTCTATACATGTTTTAGTTTGATTAAGACATTGAGCCCAAAACAGGCAGCGCTCAAAGATGCCTTGAATAAGAAGAAGAAAAATTAATGAAATAGAATGGATGAACTGCTTAGTTGAATAGGTGGAAGGCATTCCCTTTTTATACACATATCAACATATGAAAAAAGGGTAGGTCAACCTTTGGTAAAATACTAACCCTGATACATTAAAATTACACTTGCAAGGTACACACACAAGTTACTTATAATCCAATGGACATAATGGGAAACCACAAATGTTGGTGGTTCAAAGGTACCCATTAAGATTGTTGTTCATTCTAACACCCCCCTTAACCACAACTTTGAGGGGCCATAACATCCAACAAGCAAGTTTCTCTGTTCTCTAACATCCCCCCTAAAAACCAACTTGGAGGGGCTATGGAAGATGAAATTACATTTCATACTCCTAGGCATGTGATCAACACCCTTGTGTTTTCGTGATTACCCCGTACTCTAGGAAACCCTTTATCCATCAATGCATACTCCATCTCTTGTACTTGATCCCTATGAACATCAGAACCACATAAGATCCCACAACACTTTATCCATCTTAAATGTTTATATGACGTGGTCTTCAAATCTATCACCCCATGATTAATGAAGCCAATTCTCACGTGAACTACTACATCAATGAAGCCTTAACTAATGTAGCATCTCCTAAAACATCCTCGTCAATGCCAACAAAGAACATCAAGTGTACAATCATCTACCAAATGGATCCTCTCATCAACAATGTCTCCAAGCAACTAAAACAATTTACCATCCTTAACCATATGTGTATATCCCATCCATAGTAGTGCCTCACATCACATTGATGGCTACCTACCAAAATACAAGTAAGAATCAACAGTGAGAACCAAATGGCTCCTTGAATGCCTTCCTCATGCTCTCTCCCAATGAAGGACAAATTGGGTGTTCATTCCTTCTACCATACATGCAACTAGCATAGGAAAATCTATGGTGATCATCATATCTACGAAAACCTATGCACACTCCACACGTCTTGTATTGAGGCCAAGAATGCCCCCTATGTTCTCCAAATGATTAATGGGTCCCATAATGACCCCTCTCCATGAATAAACCAAAGTGCCTAAAGTGTCTTTGCTTCTATAGATCATGATTATGATATTGTAAATACATTTGTACATAGCCAGCCCAAAACTATTTAGATTTAATAACTACACATCCATGGTATACAACTCCAAATTTGGTATCATTTTGGGATTGTCGGCCGACTCTTTCACCCAGTGTAAGGATACCAAATTTTATTTATACACCATATGGCTTGTAGTTTTGGTATGCACTGAGGAATATCAACATACCAACATAATTCTATTTTTTTTTGGTCGAATTATTTCTCATCCTTATTTTCTTTCGAAAATGTTCTCTTAGGCTTAAAAGTAGATATTTAATTCTATAGCCTAAAAGCCTATGTTAATTCTTTAGTTCTTTAAAAAAAGTTTATTTTTATTTAGTGGTGTACACTCTTACTAAAGATAAGTCATGCATTTATCAAACAATAATAAAAGGAGAACACACCACTGAACACATGGAGAGAATTAATAGATGATAATAAGTTTTCCTTTATTAATTGAGGAGAACATAAGCTTTAAAAGTTATTTTTGGAATATCCACGTGAGGATAACACAATTAAAAGAATAACTAAAGTATTTTCTTTAGCTAGACTTTGATGGATTAAAAAGCTATTTTATCTTTTATATAAAAATATTAAAAGGAACTTGGGTGAAGAATTAAAAGAATATTTTAGTTAGGATGGATACTATTATCTAAGGATAATTATGTAATTTTAGAGCTAGTGCATGTTGCACACCTCTTCTTATCTTCTTCTACAATTGTAATAAATAGAGAGTCTCTTTATAATTTGCATCAGCACTCTTTGAATTCTCTTGAAATCATGTTTTCTTTTTGCAGTGTCTTAGCCTTACATTTCAGATTTATGCAAGTGATCAAGTACCTGTTCGGAAAATTGTAAGTGTGCATCTTTTTCAGTAATAGATAAATGGTGTTGTGTAATCTTGTGCCTTCAGCTTTCTCTTGCTCAATAACCTCATTTCCAAATTCAAGTTATTTTCTAACCACTTATAAATTGCACAATTGTGTTAGTCTATACATCTAAGATGCTTTTCTATCAAATTCATTCTCATGCATCACCACAATTTCCATTTCTTCTGCCTTTCCATTTTCCTTATACAAGTTTTAGGGTAGCATTAGAATAGGCTGCTAACACGTATTCCCACACCTAAGTACTTTCCATGTTATTCTTGATATTGTGGGCAACATAAAACAGATATATCAAAGCATTAACAGTTTTTGGCATGCCCAGTGAGACCAGATTTGTTGATTTTGATTTAAACTATTATTTCAGACTAACAAATATGACTGTATGAGGTTTTAGGGCTAAGGGTTTGATGATAATCTTAGTGTTTTCATCTTTTTGAAGCAATTTAATCCCCTGGAAACTCTGTTCAGTGAATTTCAACAGTCTACAATTTATTCGATGAGTGGAAACAAGATCCTATGCTTTGGAGAAGGAGCTTGTTGAATTCATACAATTATCTCCCCGAAGAAGAGCTAGGTTTGTGAAAGATCTGTTTCTCCTACTCCCAGGTTCAAATGCACTCCTCCAGTTCACAAATCAGCCTATTCTCTTCCAAAAAAAATTCTGTGGCCTTCAAAGAAATCAGCCTTTTGTCTATTTCAATGATGGAAGTCCCCTTGTCTGCTAGCATGTAATCATATCCCAGTTTCATCCCTCAAGGGACTTCCCTTACTTCGCTAGTGAAAACCAAATTACCCCCACTGAACACATACGTGATGTAGCCAATGTATGCACAATTCACCATATCACAATTTGTCACTAGTGGAGCAGCTAATAACTATTAAAAGGGACCCAATTGAGAATATTCCTGACTTCAATCACATGTTCCAAAAAACCTAGGACAGAATCCCATAGAAGCATGTCCTTCTCCCCATATGGTTTTCATGTATCATCTCAAATCCCTCAATTCTAATGTATCGGCGATGACACAATAAATGGGAGGGACCCAATCATACGACACCATTTTCCTTCTAGAGGATAGTTTGATCCAAGCAGGAAAATTGACTCCAAGACCACCTATGCCACCATTCCCTGAGATTCCAAAGGCAATCCCTAATCCAACCCAAGTAGTTGTTGCTTCGCAAACCCTAGTAATTAATCCAATTGATGTACCTGAAGCTGCCTGAACAACCCCTAGTACCTCAAAGGAAATGAATGAAGTTGAGTCCTTGCTTAGAAGTTTTTCCTGCTCCAAGGCCTTATTGCCCATAAAATCCTGATTATCGGAAAAATAGACCTCACAATAATAGATAAAGTGCCCCAGTTTAGTCGTTGCAACAACAACACCCCATTGGACTCAAACCCAACATAGCTCTGGTTCCAGTCCTAAAAAAAATGGCAGAAGTGGAGCTTTGGTGTTACCCGTGTGGTTTACCGCATGATTCTAATAGATGTGTGTATGGTTCAGAAGAACAGGCTTTAATGGTGCAACATTCTATGGCTTTTATCCCTTGAATACAAGTGGGGAAAATTCAGTGGGACCCCTAGTACAATCATATAACATACAAAGTCAAAAAAGAGGGCTTTAGAGGGAAAAAATTCAGTTGCAAACAGTCCCACGGTTTGAGATCAGACTACAGAGACTATAACAGTTCATAAAGAGAGTATGCAGGCTCCTATGATCAAAGGAAGCAAGTACCTCAAAATTCTTGGCTAAGCAAAAGCTTCTTATCCCATGTTGAAGAAAAAGTGGATTCCCTATGCCTCTCAAAGAGTCCAACCAGCACTGCTGAATATTGTGGAACAAATGAAGAACACCATTGTAAGCATGACTATGTGGGATTATGTTGATGCTCCAAGACAAATCATCTATTACAAGAGGCATTGAAGCAGTGTATTGAAACATCTAGCTTCAAAAGAAAGGAAACTTCAGAGCCCATTATAATTTTTCAATCTAACAGTCAAGAGGTAAAAATCAATCAAGCCAAGCCTCCTCCTTTCTATATCTCATTGATTATTGAGAAACACGGTTCAAAATTGCATGATAAACAGTGGCGCCAGTAGTTCAGTGATGCCAAAGCAGATTGTTGATGCCTTTGGTATTAGCTGTACTCCTGTGATCTAAGGAATGGTTCAGCTGGACGGGACAGAAAAAAAGCAGTGGGTATAATCAATGATTTGCCTCTAACCCTTCATCCTTTTCCTAGTATTGTTGTTTCTAAAGTAATTTTAGCTATTGATCTTTCTCCCATGTTGGCAGTTTGCTTATCTAGAGATTTCACAGCTGAAGTAGAAGGATATTTGTCTTTGGATTGGTCTCACATGATTTTCAGAACACAGTATGGCACCAAGGTTACAATTGGAGCCAAACCAATAGCTCAATACCACGTGGAAGAATTTGATTCAAGTGGTATCAAAGTGTGGCTACAACTATGGGAGAGAAGTTAAGGAGGTGCGAAGACTGGTAGAGGGATAATCGTGACGCAACTGGTTGAGAAGCAAGATGCCGCTGAGAAGAGTTGTCAATGGAGGTGCAACAAATGCAACAATCACAGGTGCACTTAAACAAGTCATGAATGAACTTCGGGTGTGAGGACCAGGCTAGATGTTGTCGAAGAAGATAAACGAAGAGGCTTTGTGGCTCAAGATACTCAAAGTGATGATGAAGGAGCAGCAGGAGGTGAAGAAAGTGAAGAAAATGAAGAAATAGTTGTAGAGGCTGGTGAAGCGCGACTCTTGAGAGCTATTTCAAAAATGGGTCGAGGGCCAAGAATGGATGTTCCATCTTTCTCAGGAAGATTAGAGCCAAAAGAGTTTGCAGATTGGATCACAAGCATGGAGGAATACTTCGAGTTTGAGGGGATCGATACCTGCAAAGAGTCGAGGCCCCAGACTGAGTTGAAAGAGCATGCAGCCCTATGGTGGAAAGAAATCCAAAATGACCACAGAAAAAGAGAAAATTATAAAATTGTGTGTTGTGATAGGATGGTAGCCAAGATGAAAGGTGAGTTCCTACCATCCGATTACCATATGAGTTTATTTAAGAGGTTGCAAAATCTAAGGAAGAAAGACATGTCAGTCAAGGACTACACGGAGGAGTTGTACCATATCACAATTCTCTCTGGACATGTAGAGTTTGACCAAAACAGAAGGTCGTGAGATATGTTAATGGCTTGAGATTTGGCATTGAGGAAGAGCTAAGACGTATGCGCATTCAAATAGTGGAAGAGGCTTATTAGGTAGCCTTAAAGTTTGAAGAAACGTTGGTGCACAAGAGTCATAGTGCAACCCTAAGAGGAAGCTGTAATATGCGCAGAAAGGGTAGAAGCAATCATGGTTATAGCAAGCCGCAAGAAGAAGAGCCCAGTAGTGCGCAAACACATACACAAGGTAGTGCATGGGAGGAAGAAGTGTCATACTCGTCAAGAGGGCGTCGAAGATTTAGTCAAGGCAGCAGAAGAGGATTCTCCGAAACATGATATGAACATCAGATGGAACAGTGGGACATAACGCGTACAAGTGTCCGAGTGGGAAAGGCATCGATTGTTAACAAGCTTATTTGCAAGAACCCCCACACGGGAGCATAGATGCAACCATGGAGCATTGTGGCATCAGTGGGATTCACAAGAATTCAGGACTGAGCTTACAAAGCATCTAATGATAGAGGAATGTTGCTAAAGACTTCGTGAAAGGAGATAGTCAATTTCTACCAAAACATTTGTTCAACGATTGGCTTCAAACTATATGTGAAAAAGGTAAGTGTTGTAATGGTAGGCACGTTACACAACCAGGGCACATTTTCATACGAACAGTGGATGTCTCTGCCTTCACACAACTGGTTAGCAGATACACGTTTTTGATTTGCCTGCCCACATTTTCCTCTTTTCTACCCTCGTAAATAGAACCACGAGTCAAGCACTCAAACCACGACATTGTTATGCCCCTAATGACTGGTAAATGACTTGCACGATTTTTGTGCCCTCGGTTTTCCCTTGCGTCTGGTATTTTTCTCAAATACCTTCACGTTTTGCCAAATTCATGCCTTTTAGGGCTTCCTCGAATTTTTTGTTCATGCCTCTTGAAGGCTTCCTCGAACTGCAACCTTGGACGCTCTGATACCATGATACAATTTGCCGTCACACCAAAATCTCGAACTGGTGGTGGAGAGGGATCTCATCGTGTTAACTAGCTGCTACGCCAACAGAACGTACATCAAATGTGGACAAATAGGACATCTCGCACACGAGTGTCCAAATGAGCAAGGGGAAGTAAAAAACAGGCACACAAAGGGAAGTGCGCATGTGGTGCTTGGTGATGTGGAGTGGGATCTGCCAAGCCTTCTGAAAGACCAAAGCGCAAAGAAGTGCTAATGATAGGGAAGATATTGTTGAAGACTACGCGAAGGGAGAATTGACCCACGCGAAGGAAAAATTTGTTCAAGACCATATGCAAGTCAAGAGGTAAGTGTCGTAGGGTGATTGTTGACAATGGTAACACGGACAACCTGGTTTCCTATGAAATGGTTGAGAAATGGGAGATTAAAAAGATTGCATCCCAACCCTTATAAGGTATCATGGTTACAGAAAGGCCATTAAGTCTTGGTGAATGAGTAAAGTCTTGTAAAGTTCTAGATTGGGAACTATTGCGATGAAGTAATGTGCAATGTAATGTAAATGGATGTTTGCCATCTATTACTAGGAAGACTTTGGCAATATGACCTAAAGGTTGTCCATGATGGGCGAGCGAATGTTATTCACATCGAAAAGGACAAGAGGGAGTTTAATTTTTCACCCTTAAAGGATAAGGATGAAGGTGAAGTGCACAGTGGAGTATGCGCAAGAGTGTTGGTTGCATCAGGCAAGGAGTTCCTACGAGAAGTTGAAGATGATAAGGCATGTTATGCGCTTCTACCAAAGGAAGTGCGCAAAGGGTAAAGAAGTCCTAGATGAAGTCCACGGATTGTTGAATGAGTTTGCGGACAGTGACAGAAAACTTTCCGCAAGGATTACCGTCAATGTGCAGTATCAACCATCAAATTGACTTGATACCAGGGTCGAGTTTTCCAAACAAGGCGCCATATAGGATGATTCTAGAGGAGAATGCAAAGGTGAGATGCCAAGTGCAAGAGTTATTAGATAGAGGTTTGGTCAAAGAAAGTTTGAGCCCATAGTACTAGCACCAAAGAGAGGAGAGTGGCGCATGTGTGTGGATTCAAGGGCCATCAACAAAATAACAATCAAGTACAGATTTACATTACCAAGAATGGATGATTTGATGGATTGTCCTAGTGGTGCGATACTTTTCCATGATTGATCTAAAGAGTGGTTATCATCATATCCGCATCAGAGAAGGAGATGAGTGGAAAAAACATTCAAGACGAAGGAAGGCTTGTATGAATGGTTGGTTATGCCATTTGGGTTCACAAATGCCCCAAGTACCTTTATGAGGTTAATGAATGAAGTGTTGAAGCCATTCCTTGGAAAAATTGTGATTGTATACTTGGATGATATATTGATGTATAGCAGAATGAAGGAGAATCACTTGGATCATTTGTCCAAGGTGATGAAGCACTTGCAAGAGGAGAAATTACTGGTGAACATAAAGAAATGTAGCTTTATGCCCAAAGAATTGATATACTTGGGTTTTCTAATATCCCAAGAAGGATTGCGGATGGACCCAGAAAAGGTGTGCGCAAATTAAGGAGTGCCTTTGTCGAGGAATGTAACCGAGGCATGAAGCTTTCATGGGTTAACAAGATTTTATAGGAAGTTTATTTGAAATTTTAGTGGAGTGTGCACAACAATCACAAAGAATATGAAGCGAGATCGCAAAGAATTTGTGTGGACAAAAGAAACTAAGCACAGCTTTAGGGAATTGAAGCAGAGGATTACAGCGCCCCCAGTGTTGGCGTTGCCAAGCTTTGACAAAGTCTTTCAGGTGGATTACGATGCAAGTGGCGCAGCCATAGGTGCAATAGTTAAGCCAAGAAGGGAGACCCATAGCCTACTTTAGTGAGAAGTTGAATGATGCCAAGAAGAGATACTCAATTTATGACCAAGAGTTTTATGCTAATGTACAAGCATTGACGAAGTGAAGGCATTACTTGTTGCCAAATGAATTTTTCTTGTACACCAATCACCAAGTGTTATATTTAATCAATACAAGTGAAGCTGAACCAAGGCACATGAAATGGGTAGAGTTTCTGCAAAGTTACTCTTTTGTGTTGAAAGCATCATAGTGGAAAGTCAAACAAGGTTGTGGATTCCTTGAGTCGAAGAGTTCATGTTGTTGAATGAAATGTGCAATTAGGTCATGGGATTTGACACCATGAAGGAGTTATACACACAATGATGAAGATTTCAAGGATGCATGGGAGGCATGCACAAAACCGGCACGTGTAGATAGACGTCATGGTTAGATTATTTCATACAGGAAGGAATGTTGTTCAGACGAGCGTAATTGTGTGTACACAAAGGGTCAATGCAAGAGAGTTTGATTAGAAAAAAGCATAGTAAAAGGAGGTCACTTTGGAGGTGACAAAACATTAGTGCAAATTGGAAGAAGCATTACTATTGGCCAAGGATGGGCACATATGTGCACAAGTATGTGAGAAAGTGTAGAATTTTTCCAGTTATTCAAAGGGCAAAATAAATACATGGTTGTATCATATTATTACCTATACCAAGGAGACCATGGGAAACATTAGCATGGATTTTGAGCTAGGATTGTCAAGAATGCAAAGAGGGAACGACTCCATATTTGTGGTATTCGACAGGTTCTCAAAGATGGCACATTTTATTGCATGCAAGAAGACAAGTGATGCATCAAAATAACAAATTTATTCTTCAAATAGATTGTGTGGCTGCATGGATTGCCATTGAGCATAGTATCAACAAAGATACAAAGTTCTTAGGTCATTTCTGGAGGACCTTATGGAAGAAGATGGGGACAAGGATGACTTTTAGTTCAGTGCATCATCCACAAATAGATGGAAAAACCGAAGTGGTGAACAAGAGTTTAGGTAATTTATTGCATAGCTTGGTTGGAGACAAGCCAAAGCAATGGGATATGGTGTTAGCACAAGCAAAATTCACCTAAAATGATTCTATCAACAAAAGCACAAGGAAGACTCCATTTCAGATGGTCTATGGAAGAAGCAATCAATGCTTCATATGCCCATATCTCCATAGCATATACTAATGCAAATTATGTACATATAGGAGGTGAATGTGCAACCTCCTCCTAAATCAGTGGGGAATAACTCTCACTAACTGCTGCTAGAAGTAGAGTTGACTCCACACAACTAGTAGGCTAACTCAACAAAACTGGTAGGCTAACTCAACAGAACTGCAACAACTAAGCAAGCATATCCCATGAGTGTATTAAATCTCCAAGTAAATAAACAAATACAAGGAAAATAAATATCCTTCACTAACACCCCCCATAAGCACAGCTTAGGTGGGCAGTGAAAAAGGAAAGTGAGTCCCGACAACAAGGTTCGATGAGGTACTCACGTACAAATGCAAATCTCTCATAAAGTGGAGAAAGGGAGAAAACCCAATGGGAAAATACTCCCCCCCAAAAGAGACACAAAACTCACTCACGAAAACTGGAGAAGAAGTATGTAATGTCCCTTTTTCCAACTAACAATTAATGAGGCAAGTTGAATAGCCATTAATCCACTCCCCTTGAATTAAAGGACAATTAATTGATTTGTGCTAATGAATTAAAAATTAAAATATTATTTACTTTGTGCAAGTCGAAATAAAAGGGGCAAAATCAATTTATTTGGGCCAATTAAATATCATTTTAAATAAATCGATTTATTTGGAAAAAATAAAATAAATGAAAGGCAAGTCAATTTCCCTTTAAAATTAATTAATTATTATTTATGAGCAAATCGACTTTATTTGGCAAAGGTCGATTCCTTTTGGGCATCAATTATTATATTTAATTCTCCCGTATATTTTATTTTCAAATATTATTTTGGAGAAATTAACATTTGCATTGGAGTTTGACTTTCAGGTCATTTTAAAATTAAAAGCTCTCCTATCTAGAAGATGGCGCCAAAAAGGAGGGAAAACATTGGAGATTGCACAAGGACAAATTTATTAAAAAAGATGATGGGCACCCTTTTTGCATGTTGACGATTTTTGGGAACTTATCTTCATGCTTGAAGAGGGATGTATGCCCACTCATGATCACAAAATAAAAGGTGTTCATTAACACCACCAAAGTGTGAAGTGTGTGTTAACCTTTCAACCTATTTTGATAAGTTTCTTGCATATTATTATCATAGTTGAAAGACGTCTTGTTTGGGAGATGATTTACATGTTTATGGAGCTCTAAATAATGATTTTATGAAGTATACTGTTGGTTTATTCTGATATAAATCGACTTGTTTGGGGGTGATATTTGCATCATTTAAAGATCTTATATGTGCCTAAAGTTTGATGGTTATTTCCAGATTTATTGTTTCCCAAATCAACTTGGTTAGAGGTTTATGTGGTATTATTTCATGGTGTTTTGAATGAGCTTTCAGATTTGATTTATTTCTGCATTTATTTCCAAGTATTGGTGCATGTTTTGATGGTGTTTTGGCCCATTTTAACTGTTGGAAATTATATAAATCAAATTGGCTTGATTGGAGAAGTTAAATAATATTTTATGAGGGTTTATTGACAAGTTTGCGGGTTGTGCATGTTCATAAATTTATTGTGCATTGTGAAGGTGAAATTCCAAGGGTTTCAAAGAGGTTTAAGGTTGGGAATTAATTATTTGAATTTCCTAATCCTAATCGAATTGCACACAGATTTCCAAGGTTGTTTTGAAGTAATAATTGTTAACAGAAAAATCAGATTTATATTTTATTGGAAAGATCTACTTTTTAGCTTTCATTGGCAAATGGTTTCATTGAAATGTGAAGGGTATTATGCACGTTATAAATTATTGAAGTTCTGCTAGTTTTTTCAGAGTATTTAATTAATATTCTACTGCTGCAATTTATTATGGCTTATGAAGTGTCATTTCCAACTAGCTAGCCTATCTAAACTCACTACCTTGGCTCACTCCAACCCCATTTGGGTTGTATTGAAGTCGACATTGGGTTACTTTAGGTGAGCCTAAAAGGGTTTGCTCTTCTAAGTTTACTTCGCAAGTAGTAATTTTCATATTTAAATTAATATCCCAAAAGGGGATATTACAAAGTAGTGGGTCTCGATAACTCATTCTGATGAGATACTGTAATGTCCCCTTTTCAGGACATTATCTGCACGGAAGATTCAAAGGCCCTCAACCCAATGAGTTTGAGGATTGGGCTCAAATTTCATCTTCAGATATTTATCATCTCTTTTGTAACCCCTTGAAGGGCTCTCTTAGTTAAGTCAATGTGCACATAGGTTAGTCATTTTTATTATTTAATTAAAATAATAAAGTGCACATAATTCTAGTGTTATTTAATTAGAGTTTATATTTTCCCTCCAAAAGGGAAATACGAATTTGGTACTCCTTGTCTATAAAAGGAAGTTATTGGATCGTTGTAAAACCATGTTATGATGAATTCGGTTTTGGCTCCATGCTTGGAGTGGGGATGTATGCCCACCATTGATTTTCTTGCTCTCTCTCTCTCATGTATTGGAGATCGCTTGGCAACCTTCTTGCAGCTTGTTTTGCTATCAATTTGAAGAGTTTGTGAGTGCCATTGTAAGTCGACTTGGGGTGTATGTTTCCTTCTAACCCTAGCGACTTCTCATGATGTTTGTGAATTTTTTTGAGGCATTAATTGATGTAGATCGATCAGCTGGTTGCATGATATTGTCTCCTTTTTACAGCAACTTATTTAAGGCAAGTTTGGTGTTAGTACTTGATAAATAATAATCTGGTTTTTGTTTATATCAATCTGTTTTTCTTCCTACACTCTCTGACTTCATTGGGAAGTTATTAAGCATTTGGATGTGTGTTTTGAGCCATATATGATCAGCGAACTGTTTAGTGTATCTTGCTAAGCCCTAGCGACCTGTATTGTGCATGATCTAAGGGTGTTGAATGCTCTAAACCTAGTGCCAGCATAGGGGTGGTTAGATCCATTAATTCAGACCTGATTTGAGTGTTTTGAGCAGCAATTTTCAATCTAAATTGAATATCCTTTGTAGCTGAGCTATTCCATGCACGGCAGTCTGAACGTGGCATGATTTAATGGTGTTTTAGAGCCCTGTTTAACAGCAATCTGAGCAAGTGTGTTTGAAGAAATATTCAGTTTCCTTCCATGCTAACTAAGGCCTGCTATAGTGACCTGTTTAAAGAGTTGTGGATATATGTTTGGTACACTTATAGGCAGCAACCTGGGCTAAGGTTGTTTAGTGTAATTTCATGAGTGCATCATAATTGTTTGATTGAATTTGCAGCGATCTACATCTGAAGTTCGATCAGATTTATATATATCTAGCGACTTTTATTGAAGGATTAAGATCTGATTTGGAAGTCATTTGCAGCATTAGCAGATGTGTTTGGTCTTCCTATTTACTGGAAATATGGTAATCACTTTCTATATCTAGCGATCTGGTTTTAGAGCATGGTTTGTGTGGTTTGAGGTATTCAATAGCTTCCAAGTGCAGCGATCAGTGTGTGAGTTTATTGCAGCGGTCTGTATTCAGGTTATTGCAGCATATTTGGCGTAATTACTTGAGTTATTTGATAGAGGCCATTAAACCCCTCTTCTTGGGTTTATTGAGTCATCTTATTGAAAGCACAAATAGTAGTGGCTGGGTTTATTCATTTGGAATCGATTTCTAATCAGTTTTGGTGTTGATTCTATTTGTTGTTTGTCATTTCCCATTGGTCCCATAAGGGGGACATTACAGGTACCCACGTACAATGATTATCCTCCAGAGTAGAGAGAGAAATAAGTGAGGAAAAGAAGGTCCCCTAAGAAGAGCGTCGATGATGTGGTCCTCTGCGTAAAGACTGAAGAGAATCCGCTTGCACCAAACAACGTTCCTGCCCTTGGGAAGGACAAAAAAAGAGTACTAAAAGTTGGCCCACTCCACAAAGGAAGAAGAAGCCTGCAATACTATGATCTCTACATCTAGTCTGCAACTGAAAGGTGGCATAGGTCTGGAAAAAGTGTGCACAAAATACAATGGGAATGCCATTATAGTATACATGTCAAAGAAAGAAAATGGTGGGGGCCCAATAACCCTCACAAAGGGATCCACAAGAAGAGGTGGATCATGAAACATCTCTGAAATAGTGGAAGTGACAAATGTCCCAAGGTGGGCACTCCCAACGAGAGAGATGAATGGGTCCTCCAGAATGTGTGATGGCTCAATCGGAGCATATTCCTGTAATGCAACACAAGTGGAATATGTAAATAGATAACTCAGGTCGGGCAAATACTCGTCCCAATGGGGTTGCTCAATGAGAGCAATGTCTGACAAGAATGTATTGGCATCACAACATGAAGTAGGAGGAGAAGACTGTTGCGAAGAGCTACTAGAAGTCCAAGATGAAGCAACGTTGCACTCAAAGGTAGAAACCATGTATGTGGAGTGTCATCAATTGAGCAATCAAGATGCAATGGAGCACGAGAGGCAATGGTCACATCTATCTCAGAGTAAAGTTCTCCAATAGAACACTATTGCAGAGAGTGAATGGAAGCATGAACATGGATAACAATGAGCTCTATGGAGGCAACAATACAAGAGTGTGCTCAATATCAAGATCATGTGGTGAATGGTCAACATGGGACTCATGAGTAGCAAATAGGTGTAGAAGAACACTCAACAATGAAAGGGATATGAGAAGGGGGAGAATATATGGTAGGCACTAGAGTGCATCTAGGGAAGCGTCGCTCTCAAATGGTGAAACAAGGTCGCCATGTAGTTATCACATAATGGTCTAGGAAGTGAAAAGGAACTCAGTGTGCTAAAAAATGCAATGTATCCCTATAAATAATAATATCTAGAATTCCATAGACCCTATAATTGTGGTTAAACCATTGATTCTTTTGTAGAGGCTTATCAGGCTCAGAAAAAAGACCATGGAGGTAGGGAAACAAACAGTGCATAGTGAAATGATTGATAATGCTTTCCTTCCAAGACAAAAAATTTCTAGAGTCAAGCATAAAAATAGAATGGTGAAACTCCACAATGTAGATAAACCCCCAAAATTATCCCAAATAACACTTTATAACTTAGTGAGAAAAGTACAAGTCCACATAGAGTTTTGCAAGAACCACCCCAAAATGTGGCACTTTATAAAGTAGTGTTTTTACAAAAATAAATGAAACCATCATGTAGAGAATAATAAAACATGTACTTTTGACCACAACGATGCTTAAATCTGAGCCATCGATCAAAAGTTAGAGCAAATATAATTTCCCATAAATAATGGCTTATTTAATTAAAATTTTGAAAACTGGTTTTTAAAAAGTTGGAAATGAGAGGAAGGGGTGTCATGCATATACTCGTTAGAATTGACACAAAGTGTAGATTGCAATGGGTCAGCCCATGAGGGGGAGCTAGCCACCTCCCAACCTAGGTCTGACCCTTCATCATCGACAAGTGAAAATACAAGGAGGCTAAACACTTAAATTAACCTTAAAACACTTTAATTCAGATTGAATTATATTTCAAAAACATAAAATGCTAATATTAGAAATAAGGAAAATAAATGTAAAATTTGAGAGATGTTTTTGGTCATAGTAACTTGTTGAACAAAAACCTCCCTTCATTTTTCTACAACAATCATCATAAAACACGTATTTTTCATGTATGTGTGGATGAGCAATTAATGTTATTGGGTAACATGGTATTATCTCTCAAGTTGTGGGACTTGCTACTTGAGACAAAAATCTAGAGAAGTTTGGTTACTCTACCTATTCATAATGCTAAACTACTCCTAAGGAAGGAAATGTAACTATATAATCTTATTCTTACAATCCAAAGGACTAAGGGAAGAGAAAGATAATTGAAAAAAGGGAAGTCCTAAGAAGACAGAGGTGATAACACCAAGAAAAGTGGTGGAGATACTCTACTGAGGGAAAAGGGGGAGAGAAAATGGAGAAGGGAGAGGCCAAACAGAAGTGACACAGACCCAAGACTTCATTCACCATCTATTCTCCATGAAAGTCAACAAAATGAACCTGCAAGTGAGAAATACATGCACAAAATACCAAATCAAGAATGGTGAGGCAAGGAAATGCAAAAAAATATAGTTAGGGTTGAGAGAAACACCACAAAACCAAGATTTTAGTGCTTTTAAAGTATGCACAGTCCATTACATGTGAAGAAAAAGGCACAAAAACACTTGTCAAGTCCAAAATGAAGGCTTTCAACTCACAACTGCTCATAATCAATTTTGACAGAGTTTGTTTAAATTTTAGAACATCCCTCCTTACAAATGAGAGATTTTACATTATATATAAGATAAGAGAGAGAGAAATAAAGAAGAGAAACTCGGATTTTCCCTTCCAACCACCAAAAAAATGCATTAATTCTCTAAAAATTGGTATGGCCACCCTTAAAAATATATTCCCCAATGATATTTTTCTTGCAAAAGAAGGAATGACACCATAATTCATTAAATTTGGTAGTTGAGCTACCTGGAGTTGCATCTTTTAATGATGGAGAAGTTTTAAGTTATGTTCATTTTAAGTTTAGGGGGTTGGGGGGTTCCACACAAGATCCTATAGTCCACAATACATTGTTTTGTTATTTTTGGTTTGGTTGGACTAGCAGTGCAGAGAACTGAGGGAAAGAGGGAAATGTTCCATTCGTTCTTGAAAGGTCTGCAATGTGTGCAAGGGTTGGGGGTACTCATTTGAGTTGGATTTCTAGGGTTGGGGTGGAACTAAGGAACTGTTCCACCTAGGATTTTTGTTCCTGCATTCCACTATTTCCCCGTAGTGCATTTACAAAAATAAATTAACCATCACTTTGTTTTTCAGTTGTCCACCTGCATCTCTGCACAACGCTGCCCCGATCTCCCAATCTCTTTATTGTGGCTCAAAAGCATTTGCGGGGAATCAATGAACCCATGGAACTTGTTCCAATGTTCCACATGGCATCCACATTTTCTTAATGTACTATCCCCACCCTCAAGATCACAATTTCTAATTTGTGAGGGGGAATCAAGGAACTCATGCCAACATGGGCCTCACCCTTCGTCTTCGTCACGACTCCAAATATTCGCAATACACTACAAAAAGCCAATTTTTCCATTTTTTCTTGGTTTTTTGTTAAGAATGGAACTGAGGAGTTATGAAAAGGATAGGGGAAGCCTTATAACATTGAATTTCTCTATTTTAATCATTTTTTATGTGTCCAAGTCTAAATGAATCATGTAAGTTATCAAAATGGCCGTAGGGGTGGAATTTTGGTTAATATGAACAAAGAGTTGTTTTAGGTTTGAGAAAACCTAAAAATTATTATAGTTTGTTGTGTTTGGCTGTGTTGGGTGCAACCATGCTCAAAATTAAGTTTGTAAAATCTTCTTATGAGGTCTAAGGAGGTTTGGAGGTCATGGTAAATCCGTTCAGATGAGAAAAAATGTAGATATGAATAGATCTATTATAGAGCGATAATAAGCTCTTGAGGGAGGCATCTGAATGATAAAATAATCTACAGAACATTAAGAAACCTTAGAGATATGAAACCTCTTAGAGAGCCTTCCAACACCAAGAATTTTGCAAATTCCAAACATTTAAACAAAGATTGAGGTCTGATATGTACCAAAATGTCTAGAAATGCCTTGGGAGGTTTGTGTATCACTTATGTAGATCCATTGAGAGCTAAGAAAGGGCACTAAAATATGAACTACATATTATAAATTGTCAATATTACCAAATAAATGACTGTCCTTTTAGCCTGAGGTCTCAATCTCACCAATTTGAATGCCTCTTACAGATTTTAGAATGCCCAATGAAGGTTTATAGAATATTGGTCTGCATTTAAAAAGCTATACAATGTTCTTTAAACCAAGTTCAAAGGGCTACTGACATGCTTGTAATACAGAAAAGGGAATTTGCAGGTCTCCTCCGGAACGGGTAATGTCGTACTTCAGGGATGCAACACCTCATGAGGCCTGCAAATATCTTGTATGCACAATGTAACCATTCCAAAGGGCTTACAAATGACTGTAATACCAAAAGCAGACAACAAACTAACAACTATAACTAGAACCGCAAAAACAAGGATCACAACGGTAAAGAACCAAGATGGAGTCAGATTTATTTGCACATGAATTGTTATTTAAAAAAAAAAGTATTCAAAAATTATAAATAACTTAGTAATGACAAACGTATCACCAGAATTACTTTGATACCATATTAGAATTTTCGAGAGGATCTTTGATGAAAAATAATGCATGAGCAATTACATAAATCAAAATAACTAACAATAAGATGCAATATGATCAAAAATTATAAGGTGAGAATGGCTCCAAATCAACTCAATGCTCCATGTTCTCTATGAGATAGAATGATGCAAGTGATGTACATATAGGATGTGAATGTGTAACCTCCTGCTAGATCACTGGGGAATAACTTTCACTAACTAATACTAGAAGTAGAGTTGACTCCACACAACTAGTAAGCTAACTCAACATAATTGGTACACCTAAGCAAGCATATCTCATGTGTAGGAAATCTCTAAGTAAATAAACAAATACAAGGAAAATAAATATCCTACACAAACACAGAAGACTATGTAGAATATATGCACAATTTGCATAAAGATGTGTGCGACAAGTTGGGGCAAAGTAACTACTGTTACAAGAAACACAAAAATGAGAGGCACAAAATTAAGAAATTTGAGGGTTGAAGATCAAGTGTTGGTGCATTTGCGAGAGGAAAGATTTCTAAGGGGACGTATAACAAGCTTAAGTTGAAGAAGGTTGGGCCATGCAAAGTTTTGCACAAGATGGGACCCAACGCATATAAGATCGAGCTACCTAGGGACTTGGATATCTCACCGATATTCAATGTTGTTGATTTGTATGAGTACCATGAAGAGGAAAGTATTGTGCAAGAAGAATATGAGTAGGTGAGAGAATTAGATGAGGGTGTGCAAGAAGCACAAGAGACATTTGATTGGAGGAAGCAGATAGCAAAAAAGGGAAAAGAAGAAGTCAAAGCCATATTGAACGCGAGGGTAGTAAAGAAGATGTGCAGAAAAGAGTATCAGGAATATTTGGTGAAATGGAAGAATCCCATAGCGGAGATGAGACATGGATAAGTTCAAAGGAGCTTGGTCAAATGGGTCATACTCTTGAGGAACTTTAACTCGTGAGATGGAGCTCACTGTTGATTAACCCAAGGTGTTTGATGCACGAGCATCATAGAAAAAACAAGTATCTTGCATAACTTGGCAATGTACCGATGCACGATAGAATGAAATGTCACGTGTGTGGGAGTCCACAATAGTTCTGGGAAATGGTTTGCTATTGTGCAATGCGCAACAGAATTGCAAAGCGAGGCGCACACAATAGTGCACAAGATTTTGACGAAGGTATAGGCACGTAGGAATTTTGAGGAGGCACGTAGTGATTGTGCAATAGAATTGAAGGAGTGAGCAAATCCATTTAGGGTCGGTGCACGAAACTAAGTGTAGAAGGATTGCGCACTAGACTAACAAGGGTTAGACAAAGGAAGTAGATGAAGGCTGACAGCCAGAACACATTTCAAACAAAGGAGCAGGATGCCAACAATGTAGCTAACAAGGATCTTCTAGACGGATCTTCTCAACTTCTAAGATGACATGGCACAGGTATGTAAGAATCCAAAACTAGGGTAGTTCCATGCAATTAATGAACCAAATTCAAATTTGAATCTGCGCAGGCAGGAAAAAAATCTCTGGAAGAAAATTTCAAATGAGAAACGGGCAAGAACAAGCAAGTCTAAAAGCAAGTTTAACACCCCATTTCGAGGATGTTGGAACAGCAGGTAAGTTGCTAGGAAGCGAGCCGGAGCCAAAGGTGAGACAAAGTAAGCCTGCAGAGAGTCCTAAGACACACCACCATCGTTTTTGTAATGTCCCCAAATGGACCCAATGGAATACACAATAGAATATGCTAAAAAGCCAGCTGAAATAGAATCCAAAAATCTGAAATATATGTTGCAGAAACAATTTACCCAAAAAATGAGATTTGCGCAAGGAGAGGAAAATACCATGAACAAAGCAAAAACACTTCTTTTTGTATTTTTAAATAGAAACTGATTTTTAGAGAACAATAGCATAAATGGATACCAAAATGGGAGCTCCAGTACTTGATTTCAATAATAATATATTGCAATTCTGACCTGTGTGTTACAGCAGTAGAAAAAGGGTTTGAAACCCCACAAAAATACCCAAAAGGTGCTGGATAAATTTCTGGAAATGCCCTCCACAAATCAGATATAAAATATAATATTTTACCTCCTTAAAACCCTGCGAAACAGCCCCAAACTAGGTCGCTCCAGCTGAGGATAAATGATTCCAAAAACTTGATTTTAGTCATGAATCTTCACCAACAAAAATGGCAAATTTTATGAAAAGTTTTCATTCTTCCTTAACCTTTTTCTAAGGGTTTTCATCTCCAGAAAATTGCGGCAGCAGCTCACTCGCTCACAGCTCAAATTAGAAAAATATGAAGTCATAGAATGATCCCAAAACAAGTTGATTTCCTCAAGGGAAAGTAGGGACCCAAAAGACACCACCCAAAGCATCCAATCAACATGCAGCAATTTTTTAATGCCTTTTACTCACAAAAATCTTCCTAGACCAAGTCGCAATTTCTCATGGGGAGATTTAAAAAATATAAAGGGCCTTTTAATAATCCAAAGTCCTCCCCCCCCCCCCCCCCCAAGGTGAACCAAGTCGCATTTCTCCGCTAGGAACAATATAAAATGTGATTGCACTTTTTTTATGACTTAGTCTTGACATAATATTAAGTTACTAAAATTATTATAAGTGCTTACATAATTTTCTTTTGCCAATGGAACTTTATAATAATTATAGATAACTTAAGTCACCATTATGATGCCTACACATTAGCCATGGTTAAGTACATGGCCATTTCAAGCTAATTCTCTACTCCTAACAGAATTTTAGATAGAGGGGTTCATATATCGATATTTAAGCTGTCAGATTTTTTTATAACCTTTGACAAGAGACCTGTAATAGAGTTATGACAAACCTGATGTAGAAATGGGTTAAGGGCAATAATTCCCAGGTATACAAATTTGAGGTACTTTGGAAGAATGCATGTGAGAAGTTATTTATTTTGGTCACATGGTGTAGGATCACGATGTGTGCGTAGTCCAAAATGAGAAGGTTTCACATAGTGCTAGCCCAAAAGCACACCAACGCATTCTAATGCGGTGGTAATTGATCATAACGATAGTTATTGGTCAGAACTTCCATGGTTCAAGGGATTCAATGTGCCCTAACTGTACCAAAGAACAGTGCTAGAACTTCTTAAATGACAGAAATGTGTGACTACCGAAACAATACTATTTGAAATATGGGGACCCTGATCCCCTGAAGAAGGAGAACACTTAGCTTATTTGTAAGTTCACATGCAAATGTCATGAAAATGAAAGTGATCAATAGACTAAACCGAGGTTCATTCATTACGTATTTAATAATCCATATTTACCAATTCCGACAACCCAGTGAAATTTACAGCATGAACAAGGTTGATTCAACTCCACCTAAAGCAATGACAATTATAGAATAATAGTATACATCATGTGACCGTGAGAATTACATGACTAGAAGACTTAAAATTCTATTTCCATTACTGTGTTCGTAGAGGGGACAATTTGTCATGTCTTCTTAGGCATGATCTGCTAACATGTTAGAACATAGTGTTCGATAAGTGAGGGCCACACCTAAACCTTCCATTTACATTGATTCTCCTCTAAGAGTTTCACATCCAAGTGGAATCTTTTATGCAAAATGAGGTATTTAGAATGACCCCATTGGTCATTGTGAGATAATATGTTACAACTCACATTTGCATACATCTAGATCCATTGAAAAGTCATAGGAAAATTTGTAGAAATTGTGCCCTAGGATGCATCTTGTCAGGTTGAAAGCTTTTCAAAGGGCATGAACTTGGCCTAACTAAAAATAAGTCTTCATGTGAAATATAATGATGATGATATTTGCACCATTGGGGCTTCAAGGCCAAGGTTCTTCCATTTACTGTTTGTTGTCTTATGTAAAGTACATGACTAGTGATACCCTATCCCTTGATTGAACATGTGAGATGGATAAGACTTTAGACCTAAGAAACATTTGCCATTCCTTTTGGAAAGAAGTGAAGAATTATTCTTAGAATCTGAGGACCGTATGGTACTGTTGTTACTGAATAATTTAGTATTTTATGATTAGAAATGGATTTGAGATTTCGTAATGTAACAGGTGGCTAGGTTGACCCGAAAGCTGAAAAATGATGCACACGAATGAAGGCAAAAGAATCCATTTTAAGGGTCTAAGGTGAAAATGGGTTTTTTGAGGGCACTTTGGGCACCAACAGGATTATCAGCAATGGTGAACTACAAACATTGTCAGCTCTTGACTAGGCTAGACATTGTAAGACATATGACACCCTTCACAAACAAGACAAAGATTAGAGGTCCAAGCTGATTCCATTACTTGCAATTACTAGTTTTCAAAACCCATATGAAATGCTAGTTTAAGTGTTAGAAGAGACATAGAACCCTCTACCAAAGGTTGATTTAAGGTCGCCTAAAATTTTCCCCCACTTTATGTTGCACCTTGGTGAATTTGAGTGTATAAGGTAGATAAGAAGGATCGTAATCATTTTCATATTGATATAGATCTGATTTCTAGTGAAGCGTGACCTACTTTGAGTAGGGATTTGAAATGTTATGGACTTAAGGAATTTTTGATGAATTTTTAAAATGACTAATTTAGGGTTTTTGGCTTAGGAGTTTTTACATAAGGCATGGAATTTACATTTCAAACGGTTGATTTTTGCCAATGGTTTGTTATTCAATTGTCTTCCTGACTTTTAAACCTTATTAGACTTCCAAAATCTAATCATTGATAATTCCACCATAAGATCGTATTTGATGAATCACCAGAATAAGTCCTGTATAAGTATTATTAGTTGTAAAAGGAATTAGTGTTGTCTGATGTATGCACAGGTAAAGGTGGACTTGAAAGTTCTTAAAATGATAGTTTACTGACTTTGATCACTTTGGGTGATCTCAGATGTTATCAAGTGTGATTTCAGTTACATTAATATATCTCACACCAAGTGCAGATTTGGATATATTATGGTGATCTCATGACCTAATACATCCTGTTTTTTTGGTGATATACGCCAAAGAAAGGGTCATTACAGAGAGGTCTCATTTACTCATCCTGATGCATAAATTACTTGATATTACCATTTGTACTAAATGGTAAGTTCACTGTTTTGTTCATGGCATCAAAATAGTTACGTGAATGCAATGTTAGTATCTAGTTGACCATGAGTAGACTATAACTGCATTTGTTGCTGCGGACTGTTCCTATACATGTAAATTACATACTTCTTTTGAACACGACATTATGCAAACCTGTGCTGATCTGAAAATAGATTATATGTGCCCCCAAGACATTAGCACCCAGCAAGGAAGGTAAGCAATGTAATTTATCTAACAATGGGTGTTGGTACTCAACTATGCTTAAGTGATTCTACTATCCAATATCTATTAACTGAGCCACTGTTAATTGTAACATGTGATAATTCATGTCCATTTACTTTAGTAATGTCCTGTAGTCTTTCTTAGTTGTTGTAAGGACGACATTATCTGTTCACCCAAAATATGCCCCCCAATTAAGAGTGCATGTGATCTATCTTCTAATAATGTAGTCCACCAAACCCAGCCATAGGACCTACAAGATAAAAAGCATTCGCACAAAACTTCATAACTAACAGGGTAATTCGAGGGGCATTTGCATGGTAAGTCTTACCCACATGCAAACTCAGTGGCAATATTCCATGTTTAATAGCAAAAGCTAACAATCATTCACGATAATTGCAGCATTCAAGAGAAAAGAAATGGATGAAGACTAACATAGCATGGTGGCAATTGAAGCTAATATGGGTTCCAATATCATGGGACAGTGACTCAACATTACTTATTTCATAAACCTACCTGAATACCTAGGCTCTCTCCAAAGAGTTGTGTAATCTCCCCTTTTCTAAAACAAAAAAATTAATAATGTTCTAGGGCATGCAGCCCGCAAAAAATGCCATACAATATCAAATCTTAAGGCAAACTTAATGCCTGTATTAAAATAAAAGGTGGTATACAATCCTGATAAAGCAAGGTCATTATAGACTTGAATCCGCAATTAGATGTCGAGTGTAAAGGGATAAAAAGTATGTCAAGGATTATATGTATCAGTGAAAAGGAAATATGTTACTTAATAAAGGAAGAAAAATATATTGAAAGCTTAACATATTGTAATTTAAATAATAGAAAGTGGCATGCCCCCAGGAGCCTGACTAGTAAGAGGTAAATGTCAAGAAAGCAAAAAATTGTAAGAGATCTACATTACTCCTCTAAATACCAAGGAGGAAACATAGCCTTTTGGAGTTAGCATACACACCAATCCGGCACTATGATAATTCTTCACCGGGAACTCCTCGTGCTATGATTATTTACTAATGCACAGCCTTTAGTTTGGTGGATGTAATCTGGAAACAAAACAACAACCGAACACAAGAATACCATCGACTATGATAAGACGGAATGATGACAAATCTGAAATATCAAAGTAAATTATAATATTAACATGAAATTGTTACAATCTCACCCATGAGGTACTTCAACAAGACTATGGGAGAAACTTTACAATTACACCTCTTGATGGCTTCTTCAACACACCTTTAACTGATGGCTTCCTTTGCACACTTCCTACAATATTTCTCACTACTTCTTTCTATGCTAAATGAGGGGGGTGGCCTCTCTATTTATAGAACTTCCAGGCTTATCCATCCTATCTCTAAGATAGGATAAGAAATCCACTCTGACGAATCATATTCCATACCTTAACTCTTATCTGTACATGTAAGCTTATCTCTTAAGATAAGATAAACCTTATCATTTTACATGGGTTCCACATTTTTAGACTTTTTACAAATAAAATACACAAAATATTTATGACCTCACTCCTTGTCCTTATTACCAATATAATATTTCTAATTCCTAATCATGTAGACCCTACTTCTCTAATTACCCAAACTTTGACATTTTAACATTACCGGACCACTTACGACAAATATTTACTTTTTACAACATTCCTATTGTACTTTGACTGTTACCGTACTCCACATTATTGGCGACACCGTACTGACGGCGCCGTTATCTTCTATCAGACGCTACTACTAATTATACTTAACAACATCCTATTCCTAATACATACATTAATGAAATAGAAATTATGGAGGAAAATTTTAGTGTCGACATCTTCCCCCTTCCTAGCTTCTACTCCGTCCTCGGAGTAGACTATTCTGGTGCTTGGAAAATCTTCAACTTGTCGTGGTTGACCCATTTCGTAATGGGAGTGCCATCCAATTCCTCCAGTCGGTACGTACCATTTTCATGCACAGCTGCTATTTTGTAGGGCCCCATCCATTTTGGAAGAAATTTTCTCTGTCTTCTTTTTTTGTATCTGGAATCATATACTAGGACCAAGTCATTCACATGAAATGGAGACCATCGGATCTTTTGATCAAAGTATTCCTTCTGCTTCATTTTCTTCTTATGGCTTGTATCCTTTGCTATTTCCCTCATTTCCTCTAGCAAATGAAGATGTACCAACCTTTCTTTTACTGAATCACTTTCATCCATCCTTTCATTTTTCATAACTCTCACAGTGGGAATATCAAACTCAATAGGAAGAACTGGATCAATGCCATAGGCCAACTGAAATGGGGAGTATCCTGTTGCTGACTTTGATGTTGCCCTATATGCCCACAATGCTGCATGAATCCTTTTATCCCATTTATGTACCTGCAAGGCTGCATCTTTTGCTAGAATTTGACACAGCACAAAATTTGTTCGTTCCACCTGTCCATTTGTGCTTGGCTTGTATGTTGTTGCCTTCCTGTGCTTAATAGAAAACTTATTGACTAGGGCTTCTACCACCTCATTAATGAAGTGGCTTCCTTGATCTGTTACAATTTCTAATGGACAACCAAATCTGGTGACAATGCGTTCATATATGAACCTTGCCACTTCATCCATGGAAGCTGTTTTCAATGGCCTAGCTTCAACCCACTTGGTTAAATAATCTGTGGCAACTACAATATACTTATTTTGGCGTGATGTAGTTGGAAGTGGACCTACAATGTCTATTCCCCACTTTTCAAAGGGACCAAGTGGAAGAATAGGACATAATGGAGCTGATGAAGTCTTACGGTTACCATGTGTTTGACAAATATCACATGTCTTACAATAATTATAACAATCTTTAAAAAGAGTGGGCCAGTGATAACCTGCATCCAAGATCCTTCTTGCTGTAAGTTGTCCAGAGAAGTGCCCTCCACATGTACCATTGTGGAATTCTTCTAGCAGCTCCTTTCCTTGATCACGTCCAACTGCCCTCTTGTACTGTCCATCAGGTCCTATTCGAAATAATGCTCCATGCAGAATAGAATATGGACGACTGGCTTGAGTAATCTTTCTCTTAGTCTTTGCATTGGCACCATCAGGAAACTTGAATTCATTCAGATAATTCCAAATATCTATGTATTCACTAGGGATTGTGTCAAGGGAGAACAATGCTGCATCGGGAAAATCATCATCATCACAAGATGATCCTAAACCATCATAGGCTCGAGAGAGTGCATCTGCATTGACATGCTTCTTTCCTGGCCTATCTATAATATCAAATTCAAATTCTTGTAGCAAAATTATCCATCTTGCTATCCTCCCTGATGGGTTAGGCTTATTGACAATATATTTCAGAGCCTGATGATCTGTTACAACTATAAATTTCTGCCCTAGCAAGTAATTTCTAAACTTCTTTACAGCAAAAATGATAGCCAGAGCCTCTTTTTCAGTTACAGTATAGTTTACCTCAGCACTGCTCATTTGTCTGCTCCCAAAGTAAATTGGATGTTCATTCCCATTTTCATCCTTTTGGCTCAAAGTACTTCCTAGTGCTGCATCTGAGGCATCAGTGTACACAATGAATGGCTTGCTCCAATCTGGATTCTTCAAAACAGGTGAAGACACCAGGGCTTCCTTCAGTTGTCCAAAAGCTTCATGCGCCTTATTTCCTGGTTCATAAGTAACATCCTTCTTCAAGAACTGGGTTAGTGGCTGTGCAATCTTTGAGAAATTCTTGATGAACCTTCTATAGTAACCCACATGGCCTAAAAATGATCTCAACTTACTTCTATTCATAGGAAATGGTAAATCTTTGATTTTTGAAACTTTATCAGGATCAGTACCAATACCATCTCTGGATACAACATGCCCTAACAAAACGCCTTTAGAACATCCAAAGACACACTTTGTAGGGTTTAGTGAGGCTTGTGCTTCATCTAACCTTTGAAATGCTGTCTCCATCTGGTGCAGGTGGTCCAACTTGCTCCCATAGATGCAAAAATCATCCAGAAATACTCTGATGAAGGTCCCAATGTAGGGTTCGAACACCCTATTCATCAAACGCTGGAATGTTGCTGGAGCATTACACAACCCAAAAGGCATAACTCTATAAGCAAACGTTCCCCAAGGAGTGGTGAACGTGGTCTTCAGCTGATCTTTCTCTGCTATACGAACTTGGTTGTAGCCGCTATATCCATCAGCAAAACTATAGCACTCCTGGCCAGCTACTTCGTCCAAGATCTGATCTGAAAATGGAAGAGGGTAATGATCCTTCTTTGTTGCCTTATTGAGCTTCCTGTAATCAACACAAATGCGTAGCTTCCCATTCTTTTTTATTGAGATCACAATGGGAGAAACCCATTCTGAATTCTCCACAGCAAATATGAATCCTGCATCAAGCAACTTATCTATTTCTTCTTTTACAGTCTTGGAAAAATTAGGATTCATTCTATATGGCATTTGCTTTATGGGCTTAGCACCATCTACCAGCTCAATACAATGTTCTACCCAACTTACTTGACGGAGTTCCTTGTAATCAAAAGTGAATAGGTGTATGTACCTTCGAAAGAGCTGGAGGTAGGATTCCTTCTCACTCTCCATCACAGCATCACCAATCTTTATTTGTTGGAGACGATCATCAACTTCTTCTTCAGATAATTTTATGGGGTCATGAGTTGGTGTGACTGGAAGGATATCCATGACTGAAACATCCACCTCACTTTCTTCATCTTCAGTGTCCACTTCACTGGTACTAGAGTAATCAGAGGATGTCCAATCATCAGTTTCATCACTTGAATCCACAGGTTCTGCTTTATGATGTCGAGGGATCACGTTTATCTTCACCCTCTCTCTACCACGTCCAAGTGTCATGAAACCTTCATTCCAGTAGTTTCTTGCATGAACTCTCCTTAGCCATGGTCTTCCCAGCAGCATTGGGTACGCAACAGTACCATTTTTCATCACCTGAAAGTCTACCACACATACAACACCCATAACAGATATTGCCACATTTGAAACTACACCTTCTGGTTTAGTTTTTCCCTTATTTAATGACCTTAACATAAGTGTTGAAGGGCGATCAATTTTTAAACCCAACATATTCATTACAGACTCGGTCATTACATTAACTGCAGCACCTCCATCAACTAAGACATCATGAATTGAAATACCATTACATAATACCTCAGCTTGTGGAGCATAGGGATCTGCCTCTGCCTCCAAAACAGGGACCTCAACCTCCTTCCTTCTTCGAGCATTGAGTCCACCTCGCAACTCCCGCCTCTTCTCAGAAGACATAGCCAAGAGTTGACCATATGTAATATTTGCAGGCCTTTTGGACAGATCTTCCAAGATGGAGTATGGTCCTTGCCCCTGTGAAATCAGAAAATCCTGCACACCCAACTTTCTTCTCCTATGTTTCTTACTAGTTTCTCCTTTCATCTTCTTAGGATCAGTTCCATCTTGATTATCTTTTTCTTTCTTTCTTTTTGTTACAAACACATCTACTTCATTATTTCTACTCTTATCTACTACATCAAGAGAATTCACAGGTGCTTTTCCTTTATCATTATCTCTTGTACCAGATGTAGAAGCTCTATCTGGACAATTATACTTATAATGACCCTTTTTATAACAACCATAACAAACAACTTCAGAAATATTTCTTTTTGGACCTCTATCTCCTCCCTGAGAACTAAATTCCTTTCCTTGAAGAAGATTAATAGTTAACTGGCCCATCTTCCTAAGCAGATCTTCATACTCAGTAGATGTACTAGGAGAAATATTTGTGCTCACCGGGAGTGGTTGTGGATTCTGGACCAAAGGTGCTGGTGTAGGCTCTACTTTAACAACAATTTCTTTGGGCTCCTCTTCCATGCTTTCTTCTTGCCTTCTTGCAATCTCCTTTGCTTGTTCAATGGTAGCTGGGCGGTCATACTTCACTCGTTGTCTGATCTCTGGCTTCATCCCAAGAATGAAGTGCTTACAGAGGAGATTATCCACGCCATTCATCAACCCATCCGCTAATCCTTCCTTCCGGATCTGGGCATCGAGCTTCCTCCTTAGCTCTAGAACACGAGCATGATAATCCCTTATCTTCTCCTTCTCTCCTTGGGATAGCTTTGTGATCTCGATCATGAGATCTGCATATCTCTGTTGTTCACCAAATTCTTCAAGAAAACTTTCAGTTAATAAATCCCATGAATTTTTCACATTATCACCTAGTGTTTCAAACCACCTAAGTGCTGAACCATCCAAAAAGGTAGGAAAAAATTCAGTCCATTGTTCCCTTCTTATAAGGCCATTACAAATACAAGATCGCTTAAACTCTTGAATGAAAGAAGAAGCATCTTCATTAGATTGAGCTGAAAAAACAGGAATCTTTCCCATTTTCAAAAGTAACCACCGTGAAATACCAACCCACAAGTACAATCAACAAGACTTATGTGCACAAATAATTGGAATTACTATAGAAATGACCACGGTAAACTATGGTAAAACTTGACTTACTGCGGTAAAAACTGATTTTACTGTGGTAAACACTATTCACGGTAAAAAGTGAAGTTACTGCGGTAAATACTATTCACGGTAAAAAGTGACTTTACTGTGATAAATACTATTCACAGCAAAAATGACTTTATCATGGTAACTACTATTCACGGTAAAAATGACTTTACCATGGTAACTACTATGCACAGTAAAAACAAGGTTACCCTCCAATTGATTTTTGACTAAGTGGGAATATCTCTCCAGAAAATCCACCAACGAGGAATGGTCCCGGCAACGGAACCAAAATGTCATCACCAATCCGGCACTATGATAATTCTTCACCGGGAACTCCTCGTGCTATGATTATTTACTAATGCACAGCCTTTAGTTTGGTGGATGTAATCTGGAAACAAAACAACAACCGAACACAAGAATACCATCGACTATGATAAGACGGAATGATGACAAATCTGAAATATCAAAGTAAATTATAATATTAACATGAAATTGTTACAATCTCACCCATGAGGTACTTCAACAAGACTATGGGAGAAACTTTACAATTACACCTCTTGATGGCTTCTTCAACACACCTTTAACTGATGGCTTCCTTTGCACACTTCCTACAATATTTCTCACTACTTCTTTCTATGCTAAATGAGGGGGGTGGCCTCTCTATTTATAGAACTTCCAGGCTTATCCATCCTATCTCTAAGATAGGATAAGAAATCCACTCTGACGAATCATATTCCATACCTTAACTCTTATCTGTACATGTAAGCTTATCTCTTAAGATAAGATAAACCTTATCATTTTACATGGGTTCCACATTTTTAGACTTTTTACAAATAAAATACACAAAATATTTATGACCTCACTCCTTGTCCTTATTACCAATATAATATTTCTAATTCCTAATCATGTAGACCCTACTTCTCTAATTACCCAAACTTTGACATTTTAACATTACCGGACCACTTACGACAAATATTTACTTTTTACAACATTCCTATTGTACTTTGACTGTTACCGTACTCCACATTATTGGCGACACCGTACTGACGGCGCCGTTATCTTCTATCAGACGCTACTACTAATTATACTTAACAACATCCTATTCCTAATACATACATTAATGAAATAGAAATTATGGAGGAAAATTGTACGTTTTAGACTAGTAGCATATTTAGGGGTATGCACATTTAATAGAAGCATTTGCATATTTATTGAAATTTTAATCATACAACTCAACAATCATTCATGGAACATGAATTTTTTTTTCAAATACTTTGAGAATTGAGACTTGAGTTTGTATTGACTCATAAAGTTCAAAACATAATAGTTAATAACTCAAACATTCAAGTTCTCACCTTGTTCACTTTCAATTTCTAGACTCCTAGAACAAATCATCTAGATGATCCTCAAAATCATCTTTATGGATAACACTTGCAGCTCCACTCCCATTAGCTCCACTATCGAACCCTTGTGAAGGCCTCCCTAGAAATTCGTCATCAATGCCAAGTAAGGAAACATTATACAAAGAAGCAACAAAGCTTCAAAGTCCATGGTTTCAGGTTGAATGTCCCAAAGCTTGTTAGGACCTCTAGTATACTCTTCTGTCTTATGTGTTAAGAGGGGCAAGTTAGAATGTACGTATACTAGATCTTCAACCTTCTTAGATGCCAACATGGTGCATTTGGCTGAGTGGATGAAGCCATAAGTACTCCAGTTTTTCTCTGCAAAATAATTACTAGCCACCTGTCACAAAAATTCAATGTATTATTAATATACAAAAAAGAGTGCTATTATCTTAAATTTTAATTCTTAATTGGTAATTATAATATCAAATAACAAACTTCAAATTTACAGTAATGCCACTCTCTGAGTTAATTTAATTGCAATCGGTCGCAGGTACTTGACATCATGGCCATGAAAATCCACCACTTGATTGAGACATGGTGAGCTTGTCACAAAGAGCCTCTACCTCTCCCATGCTACCTTGTCCATTTACAAACATCACATCTCATGAGCTGACTGCACTAGATGGTAGATCTGGATCAGAAAACAACCTTCTGAATGCTGCCCTCATCCCATTTTCAACCTCTTGGTCATCATATGGTGGCTTCCTACCAAGTAACCCAACTATTTCACTTGCTGTGATATTTTGAATTTAAGGCATATGCAAGCAGATGCAATGGGGTGGTCATTTTGTTCCACCTATTCATGATCACACTTTTAACTTTATATAGAGAACTTTCCCCAGGTTCTTGCTCTTTGGCTTGTATGATTTATTTTATTTTCTAAAGCATGGAGTCAATGTCATCGTAATTTTCTCTAATGCAAGTATACCTTTGTCTATAAATCTAATCATACTTGTTCGTAACAGGCTCTGTGAAACTCAATAAATACTCAACTTTTTCCCACCAACAATCATCAAGGATCCATGATCCTTTATCTTTAGGGCTCTTCTATATATGCTTTCCTCCAGACGGTCCAAACATTGTCAATCACCATGCTACTCAAAGTACTTTCACCTTCACAAGTCATCTCAAGATGAGTGTATGAGTGGAAAACCTAGTCTCAGCAACCTATTAAAAAGGAAGGGGGGGAATGTCAATAACAATACAATAGTTGAAATTAATTTAAAATAAATATTAAAATGAAAAACTTAAAAAATAATATGGTAAAACTTATAAGTAACTCATGAGTTGTTCCCTTACCTTCAATAGCTCCAACTTCGAGAATCTTTTGAATGAAACTATTGCTTGAGACATGTGATGGTTGGTGATAAACATCTTAATCTCATTTGCCTCCATGTATATTTTGCTCAATCCATGTGATTTTCCCAATCTTTGCAACATCAAATTCAGGGAGTGTCCCTATTACACATGGTGTCCAAAATATGTGCTCATACCTTCCATCTACTATCAACCTTGTTGCCGTGCAATTTTTGTATGTCTATGATGACTTGGACAACATTTTATGGGCCCAACTGACTTAATAGCCTCAATTAGAATATTCTGTAATGAATTGGACATCTTTTACCTTTCCCTCACAATCAATATCCTTCTTGCTTCAATAGGGATACTACTGCAATAATGTTGATAAGAGGTATGTTTAGGGATCTTTCTATCCTATATGATATAATAGAAACTCTTGATTCAAAACTAAGAATCTCTAATTATATGTAAAGAAGTTTGTATGTGTTCCACTTCTTTTTCCAAAAGAGATGTGCAAACCTTATTATATAGTTGGGGTTGGTATACCTCATGTGGTACATAATTAATGGCTCTCACCATCTATGCCAATATGGTGACCTCAACACATTGAATGGTAGCCCACCATGCATAAACATACACTAGCCACCAATTCATTTGTGATTTCTCTCTTCTCAATGTTGAATGCTTTCTACGTAATGGCCCTTTTGTTCTCTTGAATGATGTGGTATCTTCACATAAAGGAGTTTCATTTAAAATCAATTTCAGTATGACTATCAATGAAAAGATGGAATGATGGTGGTGTTGGTGGTTTTCCCAGGGCCCTTTGTTGTAAAAATATAGTTTTAGAGTGAGACCTTGCAATTTCGAATTTATCCTTGTAATGTCCCCTTTTTCCGGACATTACCTATATATGGCGGTTCACTTCTTTTCCCCTTTGTACATCCCTTGGTATGTATATACTACAAGTGGATACTTCTGAAATGAGAAACACTCAACATAAGATAGGAAATTCTTAATATGAATAATAGAAAAGCAAACTAAATTAAATAAATGCATAAGATAATATATCATTAAATACTTTCTTTTTTATGTGCCTCAGGGAGAAAGACATTAAATGATTGATCATTACTTGATTAAACTTCTTATTGCCCCTAAGTTTATGCACATTTCCTTGGGAGGTTTCTTCAAACCTAATAATTTTCCTTAGGGTGGAGAATGGATTTATGCCCAAAACTGAAGTTCTCTTCTCTCTCTTCTCTTTCTTTTATTGAACAATCTATTTGCATTGAAGCAACTTTGAGGATAAATTGAGGAAGTTAATTGATCATACATCAAGTAGATCTATTATCTTGGTCCCTAACAAATATCCATTTAATGAACTTTGGAAGTAAAAATCTGCAACTCTACATACATTGTAGAAACTATTTTGAATAGAAATGTTTAAAAGATTTATGGGTGCCTTAGCAAGTCAATTTTCATTGTATCCTCCCTCTTATGTTATCCATAACCTGGATTTTAGTTGCACTGCACATGTGATGATTTAGCTATTGGTTTGAATTTCAATATTCTATTATTTAACTTTTAGAAAAAATCTAGCGAATGCATAGCTTGGTTTTGGTAGACTGGTTTAAGGACAAATCCGTTGCAAATAATTTATATTGGCAGTGAACTCTCTTAATTATGATTTTATCTTTGATGAAGATATCCATTCATGCTATGGCTGACTTTGATCTTTCATGATATATGGTTGTCTTACATTTTATTTGTAACGATACCTATGAGGCATGTTGGTAAAAATTTGGTGAGCCATCTTTTAATTTAGCATGCACTAGACCTTTATCTTTAAGAATACTTTCTATACTTCTCCAATGCTCAGTGAATTTCTCCTAAGCTCTCTCATTATCCTTCAACCTCTTTTCTCTCCTTCAACGATCTCAAATTAGGAGAATAGCACTCATGCTTGATTGAATTATCCCTTATCCAGCGATTGGTGCTTATGTAAGTGTTCATGAGGGTCTTTGAGTGCTGATAGACCATTAGGTTGTCTAACACCATCTTAGAGAAGATTAGATTCTTTGTCTTGTTAAGATTCAGACTGGATTGTTGGATATTTGGGAGCACCGATCTAAGGGAAACCCTATATGCATCTAATATTCTACCTTCTCTTTATGGGTACATACCAAATGAAGTAGTAGTTCTTTGTATTCATAAAGAGGCTGAATTTATTAAAGGGTTGGAGAGTTAGGAATCGAAATACAACATCTAGCTGGGTTTACATATTTTATATGATTTCCAAAGTGATATTTGAATTGTGAATTGAAGACAATGGCATTGGGCATTTGTTGGGTTCATTCATTTTGGCGCTAACTCTACATTGCTTGAGTTTTCTACCCTCTCCTAAGGCTGGCTAATATATTTCAGTGTGTTGGAGTCTTTGTTGCAGATGTAAATGTGACATGTTGACTCACAATTTTCATAATTGACATATGATGGCAGTTGACCTGGGTCATAATGTTTCACAAAAATAGTAAGTGTTTTTTCTTAACTACTAATCATGCATTGTCCTCATGGGTATTCAAAGTCTTTGGTGTAAATTATATGTGAATCTTAGCATCAGTTCTAATGTGCCTAAAAGTACGAATATTTTTCCGATGATCTAAATATTTCATTTTAAGAGCTAGTGCTGTGGTGTATTCTGGGGCAGCGAATGGTATGTGTTGTTGCATAGTATATTGGAGATAGTTTGGAGTTATTAATTGATGTATTGGCTGTACTTGAGCAGTTTGGGTTGATTTCTAATCATTCTTGGCATTAGATTTACTTGTTGTTTGCCATTTACCCTTGATCCCATAAGTGGAACATTACAGTGGTATCGGAGCCACTTTCCTATGCACCTACGAGGTTGTTGCATATAGGAAAAGAAGATGGAAATGGAAAGTGGAGGTCCCACTCCAAAGAAAATAAAAATCTTGGAGGATGTGATCAAAGCAAGCTTCAAAAAACTTTAGAATAACATGACAACCATGATGAAGGAAATGATGAAGGATATCATAGATCCAAGCAAGAGCCATTACGAAGAAGAATAACCAAAGAGTGGTAAGACAATTTATCATGTTGAATTCATTGAGAATTTGAAACAAGACTACATCTTTGAGCTTGGCCACAAAGGAACTCTTGAATTTTCAAGGGTATTGTAAGCTTCAAGGCATTAAACAAGGTAAGATTCCTTCATTAGTTGAGAAAGCATCCTTATCATCTAATACTTGCATGAGTGGAATGATAGAAAGGGAATCAAAAGGAAAGAGAACATTAGGACTACAAGGTTAT
The DNA here is from genome assembly GCA_019776745.2 of Taxus chinensis. Lineage (NCBI taxonomy): Eukaryota > Viridiplantae > Streptophyta > Pinopsida > Cupressales > Taxaceae > Taxus > Taxus chinensis. Next base: position 363,424,852 of record CM034157.1, on the reverse strand, counting down.
GTGAATAAGCAACATGAGGGCACTAAAAAGGGTGAGAAGGAGGAAGAAATTTCAGATTTTCAAGTTAGGAGTGGAGGCCTGATGGTTGAAAAACCAATCTCTACTATGGGTATGAAAGTGCAACCTACTGCCATTTCTAGAACAACCAACATGCCAAAGTAAGGAAATGTCATTTGTGGCCCTAGAGAGAACTACGAAGATGCCCCATATATACAACATCCAAACATGAAGGTTTTTCATCATCCTAAGAGGCACATAAGTATGATGAATACTTTGTTGTACACTTATCCATTTCAGATTTGTTTTCTTCATGAAAAGTATGTAAGAGAGGTTGAAAATGTTGGGGTAATTGGTTGCCTAGTAGGCAAGATCTCTTTAATGTTTAATGGTGCAACAATCTTTCATTTCCCCATTATATTTGGTTCAACTGTTGAAATTGTTGAGGGGACCCCAAAAAAATCTATGCTAACTAAGGAGGATGAGCATGCATGTATGGTTGCAACTACTAACAAGTTGGTAAGGAAAGAATTAACAAAAAATAGGCTACCCTATTTATGTGTATGTGTATGTCTTCTCTCACGATGAGGGGTATCCCTCACACTACCAACCTTTGAAGGTGATCTGTTGTGTCTCCTATGACTGCTGGCTATTGATATAGACCTATCCCTCCTGTCATGTCTATCTATTTTGGCCTACCTACATCCATCCTTTGCATCATCTGCTGCATGGTCTGTATCATCTGCTGTTAAGAAGCAATCATAGTCCTAAAAATCTCACGATTCGGGTCAGCTTACTCATCCTAGGGAGGGCTACGTGATCCATCTCTTCTGTCCATGGTTTCTATCGTGAGACGTGCCTGTCTCCTTGTATAATACCTATGGGGACCAAATTCTCTCAGATGCATCAATAAAAACCCTCCATGTGGGAGGAACATTACTACTTTGATACCACTGAAAGATCCCCAATGGATCCTTGGAGAAAATATGAAATTTTCCCACTCAACACAACAACAAAATATAATGGCAAATTATAAACTTCGAAAGCTAGGACAAACGGGATTGATTTCAGCCAACTCGACTAGGGTTTTATATGTAAACACACCCAAAATCAGCATGCAATAATTATTTTTACTCCCAAACCCTTGGAATAACCCTGAAGAATTTATGGCAGAAACTATATTTTATAACAAATGGAAAATAATTTAAATTTGAAATCGTAACTATTGCAATCTTCAAGATAGCATATCTTTCTCTACACAACTCTGATATTGGAAAATGACATATGCCCGAACTTGGAAATATACAAGGAATAAGATGATGTAAACCGAATTATAACAACTATCAAACATGCAAATATGGCCCTCCTACTATTTGTGCCCACACATTTAGGGCATCAAATTAATCCACATATTTAGAATTTTTGATTGACTTCCTGGGCTAGCTTTATCTACAATAAAATCATTTAGAGATTGATCTAGAAGGTAGCAAGACTTTGAGTATGAAAAGGATAGCTTTTTTTCAGTTGCTTAAAATCTATAATCCATTCCTAACTCATTTGATTACTGATATGCTTTTTCATAAAACATTCTTGAGTATTCATGTAGGAAATTCTAGGGTTTTCTACCATTAAGAATATGAATTTTCAACTATTAACAAAATAAAAGGTGGTTCATCTAACACCACCCAGTAAAATGATCGTCATTTTCTAGCTGAAAAAAATTGAATCCATAGGAATAATTATCATTTTATTCTTTAGTGTTTCTACAAAGATGGACCATTTATAAGTGCCCCAGTCTTAGGATTAATGAGGGAACAGGAAAGCAGATTGAAGAGCACATATGACACAAAACATGATATAATAAACTCATGTATGAGGTCGTTTGAGCTAAAGTTCCTTAATTTTCAGTTTTATTGGCAGTCATTTGAATCATGTTTGAAATCTGATGACCTTCACATACAATGCAAATTTACTCTCAAATGAATGCACCAACACTCTAAACCAAGTCGCCAATGCTTAGAATGAAGGAACAATGCATAGATTCATCAACAATGATTGCAAGAAGGCTTCAAAGCTAGGGCATACATCCCATTTCTCCAAGCATGGAGTAATTTCAAAAGTTCAATCAACATAACCCATAAAGGAAATGCGACCTCCTTTTATAGATGTTAAGGGGTGCAATGTTCAAAAATGACCGACCTTTTCCCTTTTGGAGGGAAAACATAAATTCTCATTACTAATAAATATTTAAACTAAGACTATGTGCACTTTATTTATTTATTTTAATTAAATAATAAAAGTAACTAACCTATGTGCACATTTAAACCAACTAAAGAGACTTCCCACTTGTAGTGCTAGGCATGCCAAGGGGTTACAATGCAAATGAAAAATATGATTTTAATAATGTCTGGGAAAAGGGGACATTACATGGGCACTTGAGTGGAAAATTAATGAAATAAATAATAGAGAAGGCTCCTTGGAACCAAAACCTAATTTTAGGACTAGGAGGTGGATAAAGTATTTTTGGATGTGTTTAATCTTTGTTTAGGCATGCAAAATGGATGGCACCAAATGGAGGAAGAATTTGATTATTCCCTTTAAGTGTTCAAACAGATCATGCAAAATAGTAAGTCTAAAAGTATCAACCCAAGGATACAACAAAAGTGGTTAGGAGTTATAAAGATCTTGGATTGTACAAACATCTTGAAAATGATGAATTATTTTATGGACTGCAAGTAGCTTCGGCTTCAATCAACAACGACAAAAACCCTCATTTGCATACGGATTTGGGGACACCGTCGTTTCTCATCTGGGCAATTCCATTCATCATGGGTTGACAATGGTCATTTAAGGTGCAAGAGTTCTGCCAATTCAGCCCAGGCAATTGTATTCAGACATTGGTGAATGTTTGATGAAGAGATTTGGTTGGAAATGGAAATAAATAAAAGACAACTGTTTTCTTTCCCATATTGGTTTGTTGATTTTAGCCTATAAAATTCAGAATTGCTGCTGTTGTAAACAGTTTATTTTTGCAATCCTTGCTAGCCTTATAGGATTTAGGAAATATCCAGATTTAGATGTTTCTTTTTCAAAGCCTACTTCAGAAGGAAATTGAGAATTCCAGACAAGGATGTGATTGAGCAGCTGAGTTTGTTATTGGCTCACGTAAATGAGGATGAGTACCGAGCAGTTTCAATGGTGATGAGTTGGACAACAAAGGCATTAGAAGCACATTGAAAAATATGGAAACTCTTTATGATCAGATAATATCATCAAATGACACCAGAAATTATGATACCTAGAAAACTATTACATAGGTTTGGTTCATTTCCAATACTAATGCCGCTTAGCATATTATAATTATCAGCAATCGCATCACTTCTAACTGAGTGGGCACTACATTTTCAGTGAGGAATCCAAAGGGGTATTCCATCACTTCAAAATGAATACATCAATTTGGTAGTGACTAATGGAGCCAATTTTCTGTCAATGTTGGCTACTCATACCACTTCATACATCAATCACATCCTATTGACATTTTGCATGGGTTTTGTCATTATTTATATCATTTCATGCTCCTACATGGCTCATACCCCCTATTTTCAGTGGAACTGCAAAATTTGATCAATTAATTTTGAAACAGCTTGAAGGTAATTTTAGTGTTAGGAGGGGTTATCAGCTGAAGACAACTTATATTGACAGTGCATTTGGATGGAATTCCAAGTGACTTGTGGTTGTCTTTGGGAAGGGGTTTCTAGCAAATCATGCATAGCCGTGTTGTGCACATGCTTTGGACATGTGGAACAACCCATAGTAAGATGTTGTGCATAGACACTTATGAGCTCAAGGCTATATAGTTTTCACATGACCAATGGAGAGTGCAAGGTTCCTTCACTTGAGAAGCATGGGACCTCAGGAACACGGCACGTGATTTAATACGCAGCCTCAAGGCCTTAAGGGAGTGTATGAAGATTTCTTGCAGCTAAATGGGTAGACAGGCAAGAGATGAGGGAGAGTGTATAGAACTTCCAATTGATGGTATGGAGTAGACACTTGGTGTGAATTTTTTGGAGGCCAGAAAGGTATGTTCCAATTGACATGATATTGGATTTAGATGTTTTGGTGGAAGAGTTATTATGATGGTACTTGGGCACATATGAATCCTCGTGAGGTTGGCAAGTAGCTCTTTCATTTGACAGGTAGGTACAAGATTAAAATTGATTGGAGCATCCAAGCTTACATTGCTCGAGGGCAAGCAAACTTTTGGGAGGGGAGGATTGTAATGTCCCCTTTTTCTAAAACCTCCAGAAATAATTAGCAATGTGTTAAGTTTATTCCCTCAACCATTTTCAAATCGGTTGAGTAACTTAAAATATCATTAAAATAAAAGTATTTTTAAATACTTGAAGTAACTTTCTCCTATTCATCTATTATATGTCCTGCTAATGAGCGACAAAAGAAGGGACTTTATGGAAGAAAGGGAAAACATAAAATCATGCAGAAAAGTATGCAAAAAGATTAATTATTTTAAACTCCGCTAAAGTGGCTGAACATCAAGGCTGAAGAAAGAAATTAAAATGCAGAATAACAATTAAATGAAATCTATTCTCCAAATGGGGCAATAGACGGAGATTGCTCAAATCAGTGTTTCATGCCATGGCAGTTTGTGTATGAAAGTAGGTCACTTGAGCTTGCAAAGGATCATCTAGTTCCTTGTATGTTAATTTTCATGAGGTTTCGGATTGATTGAGCTCAGCTTCCTTCCACCTTGAACCAGAATACAACAATAGTGACAAGTAATAAAATCAAAACAATTTATTGTGATCCATTTTAATTATCAATATGGTACATGAAGAAGACCCAGTACACATCAACCTATGAGGATTTCCCATACTTGCTAGAAATTCATTCAATTGTGCAGATAATCAAATTATTGTTTTTTCATCAAGTGGCCATCTTGTTGTGGGCATTCGTGAGATAAATCTCCCTCATTTACCGGTGAGGCTCCCGTGTAAGATTTGTCAATTAAATATGCTAGTATCTATTTTGGGGTATTACTTTAACCATGCAGCTCATGAACCATAGCTGTATAGTTTTGCAGCAAGTAAGCAACTGTTTAAAGAAAGGAAATATCTAATGAAGAAGGAAATAATAAAACACAGGAAAGAAAGAGGGAAGATGTGCAACCCAATCAATAGATTACAGAGTTGATTGCATGCACATAGACAGAACCAATAGATATTAACACACAGAATTATAAGCAAAGGCAGCTTTCAGATCTAGATCTAGAATAACACAAAGTTTATAAGTAGATCTAAGACAAAAAGTTAGAAACAAAATGCACCGTGACACAAAGTTCTCCAGAAATCTGCTCCTTTCTATTCCTTTGCTTCAAATAGCTATCAGGGGTTTTCAGCACAAAGTCTGGAACACAAGAATGTTGCTTACAAATTCTGATCATTAACCCGAAGGTTCTTCCTCTACTTATAGAATGTAGAAGGGAAATTACAAATGGGAAACTTAACTGAACTAGAACATAAACAAGAAGTAAAGATAACATCTGGCAATCATCTTCCTTTAATTCCTCTCCAAATGACATGCATCTGGATCTATAGTCAAAATTATACACATCTGTCACTTAACTTATAGAATCGTTCCACATAACTTAAAGTAATGGTTTTAAAACCAGCAACTTTAAAGTTTTACAATTACATCCGGGAACGTGGAAAATAGAAGAAAGATTCGCCAGCTGTAACATCTACATCTTCTTTTTGTTTTGATACTGAATATACTTGTCGAACATGTAATTCAGCAACTTCCCATCTGTTTTAGCCACAGCTTCTTTTTCTGTCCTGAATTGCAGCAAGCCTTCGTTCAAAACCCCGATGCACGCTTCCACATCCTTCAAGCTAGGCCCGAACTTCTCAATATCTGACTGCAGCATTACCAGCTTACTGATGGAATCCATCGTGAAAGGCCTAACAGCTCCATCAATCCTCTCTTGCACCATCAGAAGAGATCCCTCCAGGGAATCAAGCACTTTGCTAGGAATGGTCCTTGTGTATGAAGAAACGTTCCCGACCACTTCCTCATTGGTGAAAGCAATGACATTGTCTGGTAGTGATGATGCCATACTTTCAAGTGCCCGCATCCTTTTCAGCATGATTCTGAAGATCTCCAAGCGGAAAGATACTGCAAACTCAAGTTGCTTCCCCTTCTCAACTGATCCATCGGGCACAATTCGTTCCGCAATCAACACCTCCCTCGGCAGCTTATTTATTTCGACCAAAGTACTCAGGTTACTTTCAGCTACTGTGTTCATGTTTATCGTGCTCATCACTAGTTGCTTCAGCTGAACCGATGCATCCTTCATAACCTTTAGATGGGCCAGGACCTCCCCGAGTTGTACAAAAGATTGGCGAATGATTAGACTCTTCCATTCATCGATAGCTTTAACCTGGTTACCTGCATCTTCCACTTCCTGCATCAGATGATCACTCACCTGCTTATGTGTTGAAATTGGCTGAGTGGAAGATTTGGCAACTTTGGCAATAATCTCGCACAACTGAGACACCTGCTTCTGAAGTTCAACTTTCTCCGCCTTTTCTTTGTCAAGCCTAAGGAATAAAGCATCTATCAATGTCTGCGTGTCTTGCTTCAATCCTTCTGTAGTGGCTTGACCTATGGGTACTTTGGTCACTGTTATATCCTCTGCCGTGAGCTCATCCTTCTTCTTTCCTTCTGCTGGAACTGACATCTCAGCGAACTTCTGCCCTGACTCCTCAATAATCAACCTTGAAGTCACCTTAGCAACTTTAGGTTTTCTGTCTTTTCCGCCCAAACTCAGGAGCAGTTGCAAGTCATGTTCCTCCAAGTTGATCTCCTCTCTAGCCTCTGGGACCAACTGTGAAGCCAACCATTCTGAGAAATTACTTCTCGGAGAATGAGAAGTTGCCGAGTGTACCACCATCTCGTGCTCTGATTCCTCTCCATCTGAAACTGCTACAGTGTTGTGGCTACCGTCCTCTGTATTGTCCAAAGACAAAGCTCTTTCAAATTCTGCCATCTGCAACTTCAGTGTTTCTTCAGGAAGAGGTGCTGATCGGAGTGGCTGAGGAGAAAAGACAAATGTTGCCGGATTCAACGGAGGAACGGCAGTATCTTGCTGAGGTGCAACAGTTGGTGAAGTACTTGATGCTGGAGAAGTCGGAACTAACACCATAGCCGTAGAAGTGATCTTTTCCCTTGAATGAGACTTTTTGTGCACTTTAATCTTTTCAGGCCTTCTGCTGCTTTCTCCCTCGTGCTTCCTTTTGAGGGAATCTCCTGTGCTGAGGTTGCCTGTGATCTGATTCATCAAAGCTTCATCAAGGCAATATCCCTTTGTCAGCAACCAGTTTGAAGTATTGACCAGAACGGCGGCAGACCTTTCCTCGATCGTGTGGCAGCCACCTATGTTCTCCTGAAGTACAACTCTATCTCCTCCCATCTGATGGTATGCGTCAAGTAACACAGGCCCATCATCTTTAAGATCCGCAGGTATCCGTGCTAATCCAAAGTCAAACACTTGTCGCGCTGATAACCTGCTGAAATCTTTCTTTCTAACTTCGTACTCGCTTCTGCACTTCATCCAGAAATCTTCTAACGAAGGCACATGCACGTACTCCTGGGAGATTGTCTTCCTTGCCACCCCATATGGATCGAAGTTCAGTCGTGCTGGGAAGAACTCCTGCTCGTACTCAGAGAACATCTCCGCTTCAATTCCTCTGGCTTTATGAATGCTCTGGCAGCTGTAATAGCCCACTGTGATCGGGAAGAAGCCTGTAGACTTGTGTCGTTTCGACTGTAGGTCATGCATCTCCACGAGTTGTCTGCTCAACTCCATGATGACCAATCTGTCACTTGGATATCTGGGCAACTTGACTGGTTCTCCCGAAAAGCCGGTGACCCTGAGGTATGTAAAGTCTGCAAACTGGATGAAGATACTGCCAATCTGGGACACAACTTCCCAAGCTTCCTTGCTTACCCTGTTGGCCTTTAGATCACCGTTCAGCCTGCAAATGAATCCGTAGAAGAATCCATCGTTGACCACCTTATAATCTTTATTGCATGCAGGCACAGTAAGCTGCGGATAGCACTCAAAAATAGGATCCTTGGAGAGCACACCACGTCTATCCAGCTTGGAGAAGATACCCTGTGAAGCTGCTGCATATACCAAATATGAAGTCATCTTGAAGTTGTAAGTCCGCCTCACATTCCGGAGCTGCTCACCGATGTTGTCACTAATGATTTCCGACCAATTGATTATAGAATCTGCTTTGTTGATTTCAATGGTCCTGATGAAGGCATACATCCATGAGCGGAAGTTGTGAGCGTTAGCTTCGCCATTTATCCTGCATAGCAATTTGGTAATGTCATCCACCTCCTGCACCAGATTGGATCGTTAAAGAGTCCTCGGGAACTTGGATGGAGATCTGGGCTTCTTCATATACCTGTTGTTCATTATGCCCACACAGTCGACTTTATGCTTTTCCCATCTGTTGCCGGCATCCAGTATGCTAATAGTAGTCACCACCTGTCGTGCTGGAATCTTCAGACAATAATTGATGAACTGTGCGTCCAGCCGGATTATTGTCTTCCCCGCAGCATCTCGGACTGATCTAGATAGTGGGTGGTAAGACCTTGCACACTCCATGACGAATTCTGGCAACTGAGCTGTGAATGGGAATGCTGAAGCTCGAATGATTCCACTGCTTTTGACTGCACGCATGAGAGAAGTCTTTCCAGCTCTGGATCTGTCAATCAATTCGGAAAGAGGTTCTGGACCTAGATCTGTATCTCCGATGTCAGCAAACCTGGAAGTAATGCATGATTCTGCTGAGCTTTCTCTTTCATCTCGCTTTGCCATGGCCGGATCTATCTTTGTCTGAGCAACTCTTTTTCTCTTTATTCGGCCGGAATTCTTTACAACTGGTGCAGATCTGGGAATTTCTTCGGATTCGGAGGATATATTCAATGTATCTGACATTGATTTAAGCTCCCTTTCAATTATATAAGCACCTGTAATGAATACCTGCAATTAATTCAGACAAAGACGGCAACCGGAACATGAACACTTGATTTTAATCATAAAAATCTGCATATATAAAGCCCGCTGCCCTAAAATTTGAGGCTTTGTTTGCATGCAAAGCAAGCATGAATATTTTCAACTTCACCTGAGCACCTGTACCACTATGCAGACAATTAATCAGACTTAAATCAAGCTCCTTCAAACCTAGGCGCCAAACTTTGAAGCTTTCCGGCAGTGAAAAACACTTCTTCTGAGCAAAATTCCTCCTTCTTTGGGCGCCAAAATTGTCTGGGCTGCACTCCTTTGCTAGAAGAATTAATTACTTCATTAATATGGCAGCCCATGCTTATATAACCTTCATCATTCTATAATTAATAATTGCCTCTCCTATTCCTGGCAATTAATTAATTAATAAACATGTTTTTCTCTTCAATTTGGGCGCCTATTTTGTGCATGCTCATGGCTGCCATTAAATAAATTAAATTTATTTAATTTTAGCTTTCTACTTCCAGTCTACTTTGACTTCACACTATGCTTTGACCTCATGCGCCAAAAATAGGAATTAATTCCATCAATAAATACTTTAAAAAGTATTATTTCTCCTCTAGGTGGGTCGCACTTCTTTGCATGATAGAGGGCTGCATTAAATAAATTAAATTTATTTAATTTTAGTATTCTATTTCCAATCTTCTTTATCCTTTCATCCTGTGTTGACTTTTCCTCATGCTTGGGCACCAATTTTAGGAATAGAAACAATTAATTAATACTTTAAAAAGTATTATTCTTCCTCCAGGTGGGTCGCACTCGCACTTTTTGCATGGCTGATTTCTATTTTTAAAAGTCATTTTTTGATGGGATTAATCACCCGGCACTGCAGCTCCAAAAATCCCATGATCCACTTAAGCTGTTTGACTTTCATAATGGGATTTTTTACCCTGCAAGGCAGGTAAGAAATTCCCATCAATGCCTTAAGTGATTTTCTTTTATTTTATAATGGGAATTTTCACCCTGCAAGGCAGGTAAGAAATTCCCGCCTGCCTGCTGCCTCTAATTTTCCCATCATGACTTAAGTGACTTTGCTTCCATGGGAAAAAGTACCCTGCCAGGCAGGTACAAAATTCCCACCTGCCTGCTGCTACCAAAAATCCCATTGCAGCTTAAAACCTTCCTTTCCCAAAAATGCGACTTGCCCAGAAGAGGCCTTTTTTGTGCATGACTTCGTCTTTTTAGAGAGAACCAGACCTCCTGTGGCAAATTCCTTCTGGCATGACGTCCGTAGATGATCTCCAGATACTCCAGGCAAGAAAACAGACTGAACTGGCAAAGGAATTGACCTAGGGAATTTCACAGAAAAAAAACGAGAAAAATACAAAAACGAAAACGTTGCCAGAAGTCACAGAATAAAGCCCAGGATTCATTCCTGGTGGAAACCCTACTGGTATATGGGAATATTGACATGTAAAACCTCAACAGGGTTAAACCGGAGCACAATTTACCTCAAACGGGGCTTAAAATAATTAAATAAAAATTTCCCGCAGGCAAACCCCAACGACAGAATATAACGAGTTTGGGCATCTGGGTATTTGTCGAAATTGGCTTATATGACTCTCTGGGAATATCTTGACACGCAATACAGACATTTTTCTAGGCAATAAAAACACAAAACGACCCATTATTTTAAAAGTACGATTTTTTTTAACATGGGGTAGTCTCAGATTTCAGGGTGAAATCTGGGTGACACCACAACCCAAAATTTAGACCCTTCCTAGGATAAACACTTCATGTGTAAAACAATAGGCTTGACTTCTGAAGTCACAGCAAATCAGGTAGGATATTGGTACCACGATTTAGCTTCTCAATTTTACCCTAGGTTGTTTGGACTAGTCTAGAATTGTGTATGCAATTGTCTAATCATTATTTCTAGAATAGGGGAAGTGTTTTTGCTTGTGATTTATTCCACCCAAAATACAAAAAGATATAGGTACGCTGTGTGTTTTCTTACACTATATAAAAAATGGTTATAAATAAGAGATATGGATTTGAAGGGTTAGGATCTACCCTTTATTGTGCAGATTAAACCATTCTATTTAGCACCTTATGAGAGAGTGTGAGATAGACCATTGAAATTAATATGAAACAATACACAAGAAGCTTGGGATTGAAAATTTATTATCATTTTGCTACATGAAATCCTTTCTGCTGTAAATTCTGTTCTGTAACTTCTGATTGAAGCTCCAAAGGGACATACAAGTGGCTGCCACTGAACAGTCCCTGATTTCGGCAGTTAGGTGGACTAGGGAACGTCAAATTTGCAGAATGAAGTGGAAAATTTGGTGGTTTTCGACACGGCTGAATGATAAGTGATATTTTATAACTGCAAATGTATGTGCATATTGACTATGGTACACCTGTATACTCGAAACCTAGGGATCTGCAAGTGCAAAACCCTCTGTAGTTAAAATATGCTTCAAACATCCTAACCACTTAGTCCTACAAATATGTTGCATTGAAGGGCAATTTCTACTAGCCTACGTTACACATACTCTAAAGAGGCGTCGAACCACATATAGAATTCCACCTAGAAAGTGATAAATATGGATGCAACTATCTAATGTACTTTGATAATGGCTTTTTAGGGGGCTAGAATGGGTCTTGTGATATAGGCAAATAATGTCACTGGTAGCATTGAGCTTGTGGCTAATAAGAAGCTAGACTTCTGAGCGTTGGGAGTGCTTCAAGTGGTGTTGAGGGAGCTTTTAATGGTGTTCACTACAAGGGTAATCCACCACAATTTGAATGCTTTTGGAATGATATTTGCAAGTAATTTTCCCTGCTCAGTGCCAGGTGAGTAAATGAGTGCATTTTACTTGCTTATATAGGGTCTTTTTTTGTAGAATTTTGCTATTAAGGCCGACATCATGAGGAAGTACTGAAGCCCATAAAAAGATATGCAAAGTTGAGAAAGTTCTTGTTGGGTGGCTTGGGCACAAAACCGCCATTTTCAAGCAACCAAATTGTTGCATGGTGTGGTCCCTTTTGGCGGTCTTGTATGAACAGGGATGAGGTCAAACTTTTGCCAAGTGTCACTCTTAGGTCCCAGTGATAGACCATGTATACAATTCTGTGAGCAATTGTGCAGTATGCATGAGAAGCAAACCTCATGCACTCTATGTCTAAGGACAAGTCACATTATGAGCTTGGAATGTGTGCATAAGTTGATTTAGCTGTCATTAAGCAATATTGATAAATCCATCATCAATTGCAACCCAAGGATTACCAAATCTTAGGTGATCCACATTTTCCTTCCCTTTAAGCTAGGAAATTAATTTTTTAATTGCATTCAAATCAAATATAAGACCAAGTGCTGTCACACTTTGTCATCTCAAGGTGCTTCATTCGCTTGATTGTTGACAAATGATCTTCATAGTGAAACCTGCAAATAGAGAGGAATTTTCAAAAGAATTGAAGCTTAACCCTTAAATTGCCATCCAAATGCATTTAAACTTGTAAATTTGCAAAAATGAACAAAGCAAGGAAAGAGTTACCCATCTATTTTCTCATTGTTTAAGGAGAATCTTCTAAATGCTTGAGATGTTATTAGAATCTGGTGCTTAAAACATTGATTAGTCTCTAATTTTTTGATTCCAGAACCAAATTGAAGGGAATTGGGTCTAGTCACTTGAACACTTCAAAGAAGTGGTCTACCTACTATCAGTCACCTCAAAGAACCTTGCATGGATTTAGAATAATGTTGTCCACATGATGACAACCATCCTCAAAACCTCCATGCTAAGAGCGAGAAGATCAACCTAGTATCACAAGGATTTCTAGTTGCCCAAAAATCTTTACCCACGATGAACCTACATTGCCAATCAGATGGGATCTAGGTCCCAAATGTTAAAATAGCATCAAATTTGAAAGGGCAATGAAGTATACTCATGCCCGACCATGCGACCAGGTCTCAATTTGGCGATGTTCTATTTGAATGCTAGAACATCAGTATGTAATGTTGAATGAGCATACCAAGTATTTCTAACCAGGTGGTCAAGAAGTGCAAGGTCGAAAGGGAAAAGTACTTGGCCCTTTTTTCTATAGCCAAAATGGTGTAAACTCTTCTTGAATTATGCCATAACAATTCATAATCTGTTCCTCAAACTCGTAACCACTCATCTTGTAGTTCTAGAAAATTCTGAATTAGTTGAATGAGAAGTGCACAAGACGAAACTATTATTTCCTAGACTTAACGTCTAAATATCCGTCCCCTATTGGAATGGTGTTACACCTGTGTAATTTTAATCTCAATTTCGTTCTTGTGTAGGGTACCATCTTCCATTTGGTTATGAATTCCATTTTTTGATGTGCTTCAATTGCATAAATATCCATATGATAACAGGCATAAATGCCCCCTTTTGAGGCAAGTGAGATTGTAATAGATTCACCCGGAAATTGAATTTCCTGATGTGTGTTGTTAATGGATGGGACTCTCAAAGATCTCACACATGCATAGTAGATTCATGCCATAGATGCATACATGAAAACAAGCATACATGAAAGCATGTAAGTTCCTTTTGTGCGGGACTCGGGAAATGACCATGAGATTTAAAACACAAATTCATATTTTTAGTGACCTGTCCTAGTGCTGCGACTTCCCTAATGGTATTAAAAACCCTCAATTTCTATTAATGTAATTTAATCCCTCTTTCTTAATAGTCTGATCCAAAATTTTGGCCTGTTTTGTCTACCCGACAACCAAAGGGTGTTTTCAAGGGCGACAAATTCGGTTTATTATGATTTTTATTATATGGTGCTCAATCATTAAAGTAAAATATCATTAATGCACACCAATTAATTAATAGACTGAAACTCAAGACTTTGCCTTAGGAAAGTGCATTTAGAATAAATTAGATAAATATTTAAATTTTCCTAGCCAAAATGTCACACATACCAATTGGGTAATTTGTCAAATAAACCCAAAAAATGATCACTTGCTTAGTGAAGAAAAGATAATTAATTAAATAAAATGCTACTTTATATTGTTTTATCAAAAAGTTGCAAAATGCATCTTGAAGGATTTTTTCTATAAGGGGAACCAATGCGATTTCCAAGGCATTCAAATAATTGTTATTTTTCCCGGCAGTTAATCACTGAGCTTATGCCTGGAGAGAGATAGAGTAAAAGGGCTACACTAGCCAACTTTCACCAAAATATGAATAATCACCAAAACATGAATTCATTAATGCCCAAGCGACCTCCTTAAATAGACATAGGAGTGCTTAAACAATCATAAACATCATGGCCGACCCCTTAAGTAATTGCTTTTAAATATTAAAATGGTTATTTGGAGCCTACATGCTCACAATACCTTTAATTACCAAACTACTTAAGATTCCTCTATTGGAGCATAATGCTTCCAATAAGATAAATGATAATAAATGAAAACAACTATCTAAGCAACAATAAAAATATAATTCAGATTTCCCCTAGCTTTTCTCCTTAGACCCACGGGAAAAGAATGGGTTAAGGTCTTCAGAAATCAGCCTCCAAAAAGGGACATGACAGTCCCCCCTTCCCAAGATTGCTTGTCCTCAAGCAATGATGAGCTCTGTTGCTCCAAATCCTTGATTCCTTGTGTGTATCCCTCTAGTGCTCCTTGATTCTCGTGAAGAGCTTGATTCTTGACAAGGCATATGTTGCTACATTGTTTTACCCCTTGACATATTTGATGTCAAAATCAAAAGCTTGTATCTTGTTAACCCACTGTTGTTGCCTTTCGTTTAGGTTCCTTTGTTGAAGGAAGAACCTCAAACTATTATGATCGACCTTCATTATAAACTTCCCACAAACAAGATATTGCCTAAATTTGACCAAGGCATGCATAATGGCCAACATCTCCTTATCATAAATGTGAAGATTCAACTGATGTTTCTTAAGTTTCCTACTCTCAAATGCAATAGGACACTGATTTTGCATTAGGACAGCCCTTATTCCTTCACCGGATGCATCACATTCCACCACAAATGGGAGAGAGAAATCACGTACAGTAAGTACTTGGCATGAGCACATGACTTCCTTGAGCTTATCAAATGCTCTTTGAGCTGAAGGTGACCAGCTGAATGCACCTTTCTTATTTAAATCGGTTAAAGGGGCTGCAAGATGAGAAAAACCCTTCACAAACCTTTTATAGTGGCTACATAACCCAAGGAACCCTCTAAGTTGTGAAATGGAGATGGGGGAGCCCAATCAAATATGGCTTGTATCTTTCGATGATCCACATGTACCCCTTAAGAGTTTATGATATATCCTAGGTACAAAATTTCGCTCAAACCAAAATTCACATTTGGATCTCTTTACAAATAAGGACTGCTATTCTGAAACTCCCATCACCATGTCAAGATGTTGTAGATGCTCCTCCCGTGCTTTTCTATATACTAAGATATCATTAAAGAAAACAATCACAAATTTCCTTAAGAACTCACTGAATATGTAGTTCATACATGACAGGAAGGTGGTAGAAACTGAAAATTGCTCTAGAGGGCCTGAGAATATGCAATCAGCTGATTATATCCACTCTAAAATATGCGGTACAGTCAGTGTCCATTCCTACTTTCTTTGCACATGTATGGACATGATTGCTCCAATGAATATGTTTCATTTCCTCTTCATTCTTTATCCTCCTCATGATGTTGTCCAAAAAATTCCTCCTTGTGTTCTTAGCTAGAATCAGTCCCTTCTCTACTGCTGGTAATGAAATAAAATCAAATTTCCTTGCTTAACATGCCTACCATTCCCATTTCTGATTTCATAAATTCTGACTTCTTCATTTTGTGACTGGAACTTTAATTCCTTCTTGTGGATTTTGAGGGCAAATTCCCCTAATGTTTGGATCTCTTGAATCCCAAAAACAATATATGCCTCATCTAAACTTAAAACAAGGAAGTCAATGCAAAAATTCATACCTTTTCATGGGGATAGCAAGTTGTGGTATCTTTCTTGTGCAAAGAGGATATGTTCTGTAAGTTATGGTGATCGTGAAGCCTTTGAAACCAGCCTTGTTTGGCCCCGTCCTTGCCAATTTTTCTTCAATAAACTGATGCATATTGTCATTTTCTATATGTTGACCCTTTGGTCATGAAGAAGATCCCTCACCCAGAATGGGTGATGTGTGCCACCTTTTACGGTAAGAATGTTGCCCATCCATTCCATTCTTTCTAGCTTTTCCATTATTATGGAACCATGGGTTAACCACATATGAGACTGAAAATCTCAATATAGCACCTATTTGCCACCATCATTTTCCTCCATAATGATTTTCAAATCAGGTATTCCTCCCTTTGTAAATCTCAATATAGCACCTATTTGCCACTTGCTAAAACATCGTTGAAATTGATCCCAATTATCTATATCTCTGTATTAAAAATCGCCATTAATCGGCCGATAATCGCAATTAATCGTTTAGGGAAAGTAAAACGATTAATCTTTCTGAAAATCGCGATTTGTGAAGTGTCGATAAATCGGTGATTTCCAGCGATTAAAACCCTAAAAAATCGTCAAAACTCGCAGCGAAAATCATTGAAAATCGCAAGTCTTAGGTTTCGTGTTTGGTTTCCAACATTTCGTAGTGCTTTCGTGGGATTTCGTGGCAGATTTCAAGGCATTTCGTGGCAGTTTCGTGCCATTTCGTGGCCAGTTAGTGGCAACAGTTTCGTGGCCGTAGCCCTCTATAAATTTGTATACATGTAAAGAGTATATTTAGTTTTCTTTTTTATTAAGATTTTCAATAGTATACAATGTAGAGTATACACTAATTTGTATACTGTACAGTGTATAAAATATTAAAATCTATGAGTATAGATTAATTCGTTTTGTATATACTAGTAACTATATACTATAATTTATAATAGTAATAAATTTATAAGACTGTTATAAACTGTTATAGTAATTATACAAGACTGTTATAATTTATAATATAATATATATTACTATTATAAACAGATCATAATTTATAACATTTAAGTTTTTAACAATGATATATAACATAACAATAATAATAATAATTCGTAACAGTAATAGTAATATACCCATTGTTAACACTTAACAGAGAACACAATGATATTTTTTATATAATTTATAACAGTAATAAATTTATAAATTATACATTTATTATAATAGTATACAATCAGTATACACTAATATAAATTTATAGTTACCTGTTACAGTATACACCATAAATTTATAATAGTATATTGTATAACAATAAAGTATGCATTATATAGAGTCATAACAATGTTTTTACATTTAATTTAAGTTTATTTTATGAATTTAAATGCTATTAAAAGTAGCGATAAAGTTGCCGATTAATGCCGATAAATTGCCGATTCCCGATTTCCGAGTCAAAATTTGGTCTGCCAATTAATTGCCGATAACGATTTTTTGAACTATGATCTATATGCTTTTTATTACCAAATATACCTCTTACCCCATCACTCCATGAAGTATGATGATGATATCCAATTAGCGGTGGCATAGGAGGATACAACACACATGAGATCTGAGTACTCTTTCTAAACAGCAGTCCATGGTAGCAAATCTGAAATGATATATTAGTAAAAACTGAGATATCCTCATGCCGTAGGCTGCTTATGACACTCCTACGACTCAGAATTTCTAAGTTCCAATCAGCACTCTTCCTTGGCCTGGTTTCCTTGCCGGATGGGATCTTTCCTTTTCACTTTTGTCGGTGTTTTTCTTGGATAACTTCCGGCCTCTTGTTAGGTCTATGGTTACCATCAAATGACCCTACCTTTGACTGCTGTTAGGGACAGTCCAGCTACCTTATCTTGTCCTTTATGGAAATTTTATTCCAATCTTCTTGACCATAGAAGACTTGTTGAGGTACCGTCAATAAAAGCATCATTGTGACCCCAATTTCTTCCCCAAAACTTAAGTATATAAGACGGGTTACAAATCAAATGGAAAGAGGAAGTAGTTACCTTTGTCTTGATGCATGCATGACTAGGAAATTGCTTGAAAGGATGCACTGCCTCCATACCTTGTTAATGTGTGTTTGGAATGTCTTCGTAGCTCTTACCAAAGTCTAACCCATCATCATTATGGTCTTTAGTGACTGCTGTCATAAACAGACCACCAAGCTTATTGTCATCATGTCTATTTGGAAAATGGTTTCCAACCATCCCTTTCTCTTCCCCTTTTTTCTCATCACTCTTATTTTCAACCCTGGATTCATCACATGTTAAAACATCATCAATATTAAACAAACAATGATCAATAATTACCTCATGATGTTGACCCTCTAGAATAATAGGAGTAAGGACCAATTCTCCATCTTTCATGGCTCCATTTCCTTCAAGACGCAGATCTGATTTGTTAACATGTGTGTGACAATAGTAGGAAAACTCTGCGAGTACTTGCCGAGTTGGTGAGTACTCGCCAAAATTTTGAGAACACAAATACTCGCAAAGAAAACTTGCCAACTCAGACTCGTCAAGTATTGGTGAATATTCACCGGGAATATTCGACGAATATTTGCCAATACTCAGCGAGTCTGAGCCTTTAACTCATCTGACGCAGAATAAACGGAAAAAACACAAAAAATGCAGAATTTGTTTGGAAAACACTGATAAAACACTGAAATTTGTCCTTTTTATTAAGGAATAAGAAATAAAAAGCCTCTAGATTATTGAGTCTGAGTGCAATAGAGAGCTTAAGCAATGAAGATACAAGTACCACTGGATGGTTTAGCGTTACAAGTGCCGAGAGAATGACGACAATAAAAAAGAGATGACACGTGACAAGAAATATATTAATACAGAATGCTTATTTACTTTGATCTGATGTACATGGTGATACCAAACTTTACGATGTAATGAAATGATATAAAACTATCGAACTAATGAACAGATATCTAATTTCAAATCACCCATGTATGAATAATCAAATGTTTGAAAAACATGTTGGCCTTTGCAATTGATGTGACAAGTTAAAGTATACATTAATGGCTCATTACAGAGGAGTGATATCTAATCCATATAATGACCAACGATACCTAAACCACTAAAAACCTTAAACCTTTCTAATACTATATTGTAGTCTATGGAAAATTGCTAACAAAATTACAAATATATGTTAAATGATCAAAGTCTAATCCATTGGGGGGAATAAAAACTGATTTCCCTTGTAACAATTAACAGCCCACTTTTCCATTTTATATTTTTTACCTCACTCTAATACCAAATGTGAAATTTGGTCAAAGCTTTTAGAAAAAAAACTATGATAACAAAAAGATAAACAGCTAGCACTTATCAACCAGCTGTTGTATTTGCATGATGATGCGATTTTGTATTGTATTTGTATGCAAATCTAATAGAAAACACTTCTCCAACATTTTACAGACTCATTTGATACATTTTCTAGCTATATTTTGCATAAAATTTATGCTTTTTAAGAAATTTGTCTATTTTTTAAGTTGCCAAATAGTCCCGAATATTCGCCGAATCTTATCGAGTCAATCTTTTTTCGATTTTCCGAATACGAGTATGCGAACTATGTGTGTGATTATTAGGGCTCCAAATTTTGCGATGGGGACTTAAGAAACCTCTACCTTCAAGCCTTTCTCTATGTATGGTGTCAAGTCTTTGGATCCACGCCCTAGTTCATCCCTTTGTAGAGCCATCAAAAATAGGAAGATTCATCTTACCCAATGCATGTTGCACCTCTCCTTTTTGCGCTAGGATTCTTTGTCGGTAATGTTTTTCTTTCGTCCTTATTTTGAAAAAATTCATGAGAGACATTGCCTCCCGAAACTCCTCCGGCATTTCTCGGTATTCTTCAAGCAATGTGATGTAGCCATGAGCTTGTCTAGGGCTCCCTTGTGGAGCGACTTCCTCCTTAGCCACGAATTGGGGTTTGTAGGGCCTTGCAAAAGGTATTTTCTCCTTCTTTGATTCACGGGGGCTGTAGGAAGACTCTTCCTTTTTGGTCGAACCACCACCTTGCAACTTTTGGATGGCTTAGGTAAGATGACTCAATGCCTCCATTCCTTCTTGTGTTTTCAGAATCATCTCCAATTTTTCTTCTCCGGACTATGTTGTCTTCTTCTTTTCCCTCCTTTGATAATACTGAATACTGATGTCATCTGCCATGCTTCACAGGTTGGGAGGAAAGATCTTTGATACCACTGTAATGTCCCTTTTTGGGGGACCTTAGGAAATGGCAAAAAGCTCCCTAATTAGATTTAGAACACTGTTTTTTTAACCCTACAAAATTAGATATCAAACCCTTCCTAGGGCAGCAACCTTGCTCCTAGGGAAGAAAACAACCCTCTTAAAAAGGAGAAGTCAAAACCTTTTCAACAGAATCTCACTCAACTTTTAGGAAAAATGCTCAAAATTTATAAGGAAATAACTCACAATCAATAAATGCAAGAAAACTGATTTTTAGATGATCTAAAGTGCTAAGATAAATTTATCATGAAACCCTATCCAATGAACATTATTTAAATAATAATGTTCCAGAACTGAACATAGTCAGAATACACTCACCAAAATTCATAGAAATGGAAGATATTCACCTTATAAAAAATATTGAGAATAAGAGATGAATTCAATTTGCCAAATTGTTCACCATACATACCAAATTACCACAAAACCTAGGTCTCCACTTGAAATAAAATATATTTTGGGCACCAAATCAGAACAACACTTGCAAGAGAAAGATAATTTAATTGGGGTTTTTCCAACCAACTTGCATATCACAAAAACCTTATGAAGGGTTTTTCGTGCTTCACAAGTTTCCCCAACCAAGGGTTTTTCGTCCTTGAGAGAGAGTATAAGGGCTACACTAGCCACTTCCACCAAAATAAGAATAATCACCAAAACATAATTCATTGATGCCCAAGCAACCTCCTTAAATAGGCATAAGGAGTGCTTACAACAATCATTACATCATGGCCGACCCCTTAAGTAATTGCATTTTAAATATTAAAAAGGTTATTGGAGCCTACATGCTCACAATACCATTAATACTAAACTACTTAAATTCCTCTATTGGAGCAAAAAGGCTTCCAATAGGATAAATGATAATAAATGAAAACAACTATTTAATCAATAATAAAAATATAATCCAGATTTCCCCTTGCTTTTCTCCTTAGACCCACGGGGAAAGAATGGGTTAAGGTCTTTAGAATTTAGCCTCCAAAAAGGGACATGACACACGCTCTGATCATTCGGTTGCAAGAACCACCATTTTCTCTTATTCATGTGCTTCATTGTTTTCAACTTGATATACCTAATTCCCCTCTCATCCTTGGTATGTGTGCGACGAGGATAGCACCCGAATGATCTCGTCATCAATTTCTCCATCTTCATTTCCAACAACATTACTATAATGTCATCTACTCAAAAATCTTGATCTTGTCAGTTTTGTTAATTCTTTTTGTGTGAACCTATTGCACCAAGATGGGCATTGCCACAAATGTAACATTTCATTTATGTTTGACCCTCGGCCTTACATAAGAGACCCTTTTTTGTTGTAGCTACTTTTTTGGTTGGAATACCTTCTCTCCTTTTAGTTAGGAAGAGAGAGACTCCTTTTTTGCTTTTGTATTGTTCCTGTGTTATGCTTCCTCCCATTAAGGTAGGCAAACCAAATCAGCATGGTTGTCTTGACCCTGAGATTTGGATAATGTGACAAAGGTACATTGGACCCTCCAGAGAACCTAGAATATCATAGCATTATAACTCTTAGACTTTTTTTTTCTTGACCACTAAACCCATTGGCATGATATAATAACAATAGGAACTAGAAATTCATCAACCCTCTCAATGTCCAGATCTTCAAATGTAAAGCTTCTCCATGAGGTAAATGAGGACATTGTTGTTCACCTCAAACATTGACTTCAGCTTCCTCCATGATTCATGAGCATTGTCAATAATAAAAATGGTTGTCTTCACTTTGACATGAATTGGGAAAGTGATTGACAGCACAACCTTATACTCAAATCGTCCAACTTTTTTGTGCACAAAGATTAAAAGCATTGAACCTTTCAATCTACCAAACTTCTTCAAACATAAGGATGGACCTCCTTTTGGCTTTCCAAGACAAGTAGTTTGACCCATTCAATAACCAGTTTATCCAAGAGCATGGACTTTTCTCTTGTCATTTTGAGAATGTCCCTACCTCCTACAGCGTTACTAGGACACAAAATTAGCAAAGGGTTTGGCTAACATGATGAAATTTTACAAGATGACAACAAAAGACTTACTAGAGAAAAACATGATTCTGTTCGAAATCTAATGTGAAACGTCTTTTGACTTGATGACATTGGACAGTGTGGAATATTTTTTTTTAAAAAGCAAGATACATTTGATTTCAAAGAAATCAAGTGTTCAATACATATTGGAAAAAAGTCAATATATTTAAATTTTGGATTTTTCCTACTATGTATACTAATACAACTATGCCATTGATTTTCTTATAAAGTATACAAAATACTCTCTCCCTTATGGACAACTTGAAGTGGGATCAAATTTGACTCTTATAGGATTTTAACTAGAGAACACCTTTCAACAACTTTGTGACTTGGCCAATTCCTCTACTCAATACTTCTAGCATCGAGTACCCGGAAGCACTTGAGCCCCCATGCCCATGTTGGGTGTACCCGGTACAGAAGTACGGGCACTAGTGCAACCTAAGTATGTTTCCGATATGATGCAAAATCCCGGGTACACCTTTGCCGCACCTAGGACATACATGACCCATTACCGCGGCACTGGAGCTTTGAAAAAGAAAAAAATATTTGCAAAACGTGTTCGTGACACTCAAAAAGTCAAAAAAAAACAACCGTAACCCTAATGTACCTACCCCAACCTATTAATGACACTCTCCAAAAACTATATAAGCACCCCTTTGCTTCATTTCGAAACACATTCATATTTTTCAGTTTTAGCAAATTTAGGAGCTTTAAAGAAAAAGTGAGGAGCTTCGAAGGAGGAATTTAGTAAGAGCAGTTATGGGCTTCAAAGAACAACTTGAAGGAGAAAAATCAGGTTTTTCTCTCCATTCACCCTCTTTTCCATTTTCAATTTTTTTGTAATAAATTTGCAATTTGTTAATGTGATCAATGACCATGAATATGTGTGTATTACTACAGCATCTTTCCAATCATTGATATGACTAATTTATTTTTAAATTCTATGAATTTTGTAATATTGTTTTAATTATAGTTTTTTATGTTTTTTTTTTAAAATGGAGTTTGCAATTTTAAACTAGTTGTTTTTTAAAGTTTTAAACGTCTACTTCCTGTGTATGCTCTCACCTCACACCTTTTATGGCCAACTTGGCAATAAGAAGCAAAGAATGATGCCTTGGGTTTAGTTATGTTTGTTGTTTTTAGAGTATATTTTGTAGTTTAAAAAATTAAATCCATAAACTTGTGTGTATGCTCTCACCTCACACCGTTATGCAAACTTGGCAATCAAAAACAGAAAAGAGGAAGCCTCGGGTAATTTAGCTTATGTTTATTGTTTTTTAGAGTTTATTTAGCTATTTTAAAAAATTAAACTCAGAACTTTGTGTATGCTCTCACCTTGTACCTTTATGGCGAACTTGGTGATCAGAAACAGAAAAGGATGCAATGTTTGTTTAGATTTCTTTGTTGTTTTTTAAGCTTATCTTTCTAATTGTAGGTTTGAGAGATTATAAATAAATAAATGGCATCAAGTTCAACTTCAGATGGAGGGCAAAGGGGGCAAGGGGAAGCAAGCTAGGAGGAAGGTCCACAAGGAAACATTTTGGGTCCCATGAATGTGAAAAATGATCCTTCTCCTCTATGGATACATGTAAAAGTGTTGGAAAACATTGTTGGTGGTGTCGGTAAATGTTGGGTATGCAACCATGGCAACATGTTTTTGAGTACTAATATACTCCCCTGAAAGCTCATTTAATTGGGGTAGGGGGAACAGGATTAGAAAGTGTGATAAGATTGAAAAGGCGGCAAATAATGGCATATGTGAAAGAGCAAGAGGAAGCTAACTTGCATTCTGCATGATCCTTGCTCTAGAACTGTTCCTTTGCAAAGGTCAGGGGTTTAGGAAAACCACCCTCACACTCAAATGATCCTTTCATTCAAAGTCAATCTAAAACTCTACCAATGCCACTTGAAACTCTTTGCTTTCAGGAAGAAGAGTCCAAACTCAAGAAAGAGCAAAAAGACCCCATAGAACAAGCATTCAACATAGAGAAGAGGGATATTTGTTGATAAATTGGTGGCAGTTGCATTTATGCATGTGGGTTGCCCTTCAATGTGTTGAGATCGCCATATTGGCAACAAATGGTGAAAAGGCATTAAATGGTATAATGCCCTAGCTATGAAAAGGTTTGCACATCCCTTTTAGCAAAAGAAGTGAGGCATATACAAACTTCTTTGTAGCCAATTAAAGATTCCTTGGAATAGATTTAGAAGAGTCCATTATTTCCAAATGGATGGAAATATGCGTGAAACAGACTCCCTAATCCACATTTTTGCACTAATCCTTAAAGGGGGCAATGTTCTTAAAGGTTGTTAATTGTGAAGGTGAAGTGAAAGATGCACAATTCATTGCAAACATTTTGATTGAGGCTATTGTGTCGATAGGCCCCCAGCACATTGTCCAAGTCATACACGAACAACGAAAAAATTGCAAGGCAACAGGGTTGATTGTAGAAAGAAGATATGAGCACGTATTTTGAACACCTTATGGAATACACTCCCTCAATTTGATGCTATAGAAGATTGGGAAAATCCACAGATATAGAAAATTTAAGGCAAATGAAATTCAAATGTTTGTCACAAATCATCACATCTCTCGAGCCATTTATAGAAGATTTTCACGATTGGAGTTTTGAAGTTAAGGGAACAATTCATTAGTTTCAAATTTATATAATCTGGTGTGGCTAACTCTCAAAAATTTGAATTTGTTTTAAAGGCATTATGTGCGATTCAGCTTTAAGGCTTTTAATTGTAGCTAGCTGGTGTGATCATTAGCTATGTATTAGGTAATAACATGGTTGTACCTTATAATTTTAGTCTCCTCAATACTGCTAGTTATCGTATTAGTTAATAAAATAGAGTTGTAGCGTTTGTCCACATGAAGTGTAACCATCTCTTTCACTATAAGTTTTTTTTTCGGACACTTGGCTGTAATAGTTATTTTGCAGATACTGCTTGAACTTCATACTCTTATGCTTTGTGCACATTCGACTTCTATTAATATCGGCATCTAAAAATTTGGTGCTTCTACAAGCTTTTGAATTGTGAATACATTCAAAAATTGTATTTATAAGAAGAGTCCGTTAGGGACAAAACAGGGGGATCATATAATCTCGAAGGGACTTGTCACTATAAAGCACACATTTGACTCCTCATATCTCTGCTGCCAAGCCTTTAATTGTTTAAGGACCTTAGTAGATTTCAATCTCTGCCATTCAAGTAATCCAATCCATTTATTTCCAATGCATTAAATATACATGTCAAAGTCTTTATTAACGGCATTTAGTCAAGCACGTGAAAGGCAGAAACTCGGTCAGAATACAATCCCCCATTTTAGCACCATTTTTAAGCATGTGTTGTGCAGTGAATACTCATCAAAAGATTAAGGGCACGACAAAATTGCAAATTATAATTAATTAAAGAGTAGGTCAAACCCTACGATTTTCTAGGAGAAAGGGTATTGGCTATAATCCATGAACCATATGAGTTGCACAATGGGTTGAAAACTTGTACAGCTTTGTTGATCCCAGTTTGAAATAGCTACGAGAACATCATAACAAATATACCCACTGTAGTGAATACCAGTATGTTCGCAAACTCGTACTCGGCATGGATACTCAAGGAAAAAAACTCTTTTGACTCGAAAATATATTTATTGCAAGCACTCCTAGAATACTCGAGAATACTTTTAAAAATATGCAAATTTCTTTAAAAAAACATAAATTTTGAAGCAACACTTGGATAGCTACAAAATGTATTGCAAATGAATCCATAACATGTTGGAGAAGTGTTTTCTATTAGATTTGAATACAAATACAATACAAAATCGCATCATCATGCGAATACAACAGCCGGCTGATAAGTAATATGAATTTATGATGATTGACATTGAAAAATATCATCATAAATTTCATATCTATGCAAGTTACAATATACAATAAGTTACATTTTCCTCTTCCCCATTCTAGAGAAATATTGGGGAGAGGGTCTAGTGCCTCTACTAGTCCCCACACTCGGCTGCGTCTCCTTTCGCTCCTCCTAGAAGGTTGCGACTTTGGCTCCAACTTGGTAGTAGATGGTGGTGGCTCCTCTGCTGCATGTTGGAGATCACCTCCAAAGATGTCATCCAATCCAAAATCTCCTGCTAGTGCTTTCTCCCTCCATAGCTTCCCTCTCAAAAGAAGCAATCTTGTTCTCTGTGGACACAAGGATTTCCTCTTCTCGCTCAATCCACTCACTGTATGGATCTATCTCATCCAAATCAACAAGCTCCTTTGATGTGGCCTCTGCTTTTCTTGTGTGAAGCCGAAGATTGTATTGCACAAAAACTAAGTCGTTGAGCTGTTTTTGACTCAACTTGTTGCGCTTCTTTGTGTGAATGGCCTCAAACAAACTCCAGTTGCGTTCACATCCAGAAGCGCTACAAGGTTGAGCTAGAATTCTAAGGGCTAGCTTTTGAAGATACAAGGAATTTCCTCTCCAATCCTCCCACCAAGAACCTATAAACAAGATAATCAAAAGTTTATAAGTAATTAATAAAATTAAATTTGTAACTAATAAGTAACTTGGTAAACATTCTAATTTTTAGTACCTGGTGTCTGTGTGGTTCTTCCTCAGATAGCTAACACCTGAAGAAAAGAGGCTCCCCTTAACACGTTTGTAATTTTTGCAGCTCTAAAATGACGAGGTCCCTCGTCTCAACATCTAGTATCATCCTCTCAATACATGTTGAAATGCCCTTCATAACCTCTCGGTTCACATCTGTGAAGCCATTGGAGAAGAAATACTTGGGTTGAGGTAGTACCCCACTGCATGAATAGGTTGGTGGAGTTGATTGTTCCACCTCTGATCAATAATCTCCCAAAAGGGACCATATATGGCGATATCCCTCAATTTTACTCTGCTAGTTGACAGAATAAGTCGTAAGTGATAGATGATTTACGAAAGCGGGAGGAAATGAACCCTATTGCGTAGCTGAGTATGCAGCTACCCGCACACATATATAGCCTGAAAAGGATATACACACATACGCATGATTGCATGCGCAACCGCGCGACAGTGCTCATTGCCCAGCATTCATAAAGCGCTTAGCATTTATGATACATTCTTGTTTTGCTTTGATGATTGTATGAACTTGCTTGACTTTGTACAATGATTAAGGTGCTGAGATAGCGACCGTAAAGTGATTGACTTGGTCTCTTTCATTTGGAACGATCGCCACCTTGTTCATGGTGGATTAATGACTTCATATTAATGGAAATATTATACCGAGATGGCTTTATTGTGAATGAAGTACTTGTTGATCAATTGCAGGGTCATATTGCATAAAATTTAATTACCAAGGTCATATATGGTTTCCCTTATGAGGGTTGGAAACTAAAAAGTTGTTTGGCAAATAAAAGAGGCATTGCCCGTATGATTGATCTCTTTTGTAGACTGTGAGGTTTGATTTTATTAAATATGATTGGCTCTTGACTGTTAACCCCATGTTGAGAGATTAACGATGTAATGGTTCTTACTTACTAATATTTGAATATCTTTAGGGATTGATTCTACTAATCCTACTTGATAGCAAACTAACTAATAACCAACTCATCGGATGGTCTAGGACCATGTTAAAAGTCATATTTATATTTGGGACTTGTGTAGTTTCTATCATTTATTTCTGACCCTTGTGGGCTGTGACAACATGGTTTGTGACCATGCTATTGGGCATAATTATAGCTCTATACCATTCAAAACATCCAAGGGCATTTACAAAAAAATTGCAAACAAAATGGAGCAAGGTTCTCCAGGTTGGTCATATTGCACATGAACATGGCATAAATATTAAAGGGGCCTAAACTAATGCAAATCTAAGGTTGATGATATTCAACCTTATCATGGTCTAAGCTTATGTCGAAGTGCATATGAGGAATCCACCCGTTCGTATCATGTACAGCTACAGATAATAAAGGAGGGGTATTAATGAACCACCGCCAACTATTCAATAGGAGAACCAGTTAAGTATAGAAGTCTTGGCTAATTCGTTGGTTATTCTTGGCATGATATTGTTTTGTGAAGTTTAATGGCACTACTAAAATTAAAAGGGGCAAGTTGGTGGCAAAAATTGTAAGGAACTGATACTTGTCCCTACATGCATTAATTTCATCAGGGATTTAAACCGTGACCTCAGGGAAAACGCCACGTGGTTTTGGGAAGAGAAGTCGAGATCGTTTTGGTTATTGTTGTGGTTGAGGAAAAGGGTTCGTTTGAGCTCTGCATGAATCAAGCCCTCCCTATTTTTTTGCTCTCTGATTGGTTTCTTGAACTGTTGCATGCTTGTTTGTAACTGTGAGTAGAGATATTTTGGGGAAACATTAATGTTTGGTTCAATAAATAACCATGAAGAAGTTTAGAGGTCTTCGCTTTGTTGTAGAATCCATTCTGGATTTGTCCTTGCAATGAACCCAGATATTGCTAATGTCCCAAAAAGGGGGACATTACACAAAGAGTGATGATCTTCTTTATGAGGAAATACAAGAGGAGCAAAGATGGAAGACC
Source organism: Taxus chinensis (assembly GCA_019776745.2). Classification (NCBI taxonomy): domain Eukaryota; kingdom Viridiplantae; phylum Streptophyta; class Pinopsida; order Cupressales; family Taxaceae; genus Taxus; species Taxus chinensis. Next base: position 363,395,978 of record CM034157.1, on the reverse strand, counting down.
TTACATGATACAAGGGTTCATAGGCATTCTAAGGTATGGGATCTTGGTAATATGTTGCAATTGTCCAAAACTATCAATTCTGATTTTGAAAACCTTGTGACTGATTTCATAAGGAAAAGAAGGAATTGAAATGTGTCTTTTGGGATTATAAGTGTTGAAAAGCACGGTTTCTTCATTGGAGACTCCGGTGAAAGAAGGTAGAGTACCTCTCAAGGTACTAGCGCTAATTTTCTAATTGCTAAAAAGGGTAAGAGAATATTTTTTAATCATCTTCAGCTTGTTGGACTGTGTATAACAACAATCATAAAGAGAGGAGAAACAGCTTTGTTAATAGAACCCGTGGCTAATTTTTATATCAGCTACATAGTGAAACTTAGTGGGGGCATTTGGTCCTCAAAGTGCTCAAAGAATCAAGGTGCAATATGTTGTTATAAAGGAGGAGTTGAATTCAAGGGGCATTCATGACTTTAGCATCCTAAGGTATGAGAATGGTTACCATGTTCTAGTTTGTTGAGTCCTCCTATGTTGTTGCTAGATTCAGCTAATGAGCATATGTTGCCAAAGAAAATAACGCAGCGGCCCATGATATTGAAAGGACACGAGGTATGTGGTATATTTATTGTGGTTGAGTTTACTAGAGGGGTTGTTTTTGGGATGCAATGGTTGCATGATGCATGGGTGAAAAATCGAAGGAGAATGAAGATGTTGATCCTATATCAGAAATTTTGAGTTGTAAAGGTATGATGAACAGCCCCAATGATGTTTATTTCAGATGTGTTGTCTTCTCTCATGACGGGAATCAATGGGTACAACAAAAGGTATGAAGTTCCTTATAATAAAGTTTATGGATGCATGAGTTCTAATGTTGATTTCCCTTTCTCTTGCATTTACGATGAAATGAAAATATGGGGAGAGAGAACAAAGTGTGATAAAGGGGGCAGCCATATATATTTCCAACATAGAAGAAATTAGTGACCTATGTCCATGGAAAGACATGCCTTACACAAAGAAGGTAACTTATTTCTTTATTTTCTTTAAGAGGTTTGAGGTACTTGAATGTTTTTGTACAATTGGATTACTTGAAGTGGGGACCATTCATTGGATACATTGGCTGCCATCTTTTGGGAAAATTGTTTTCATTCACCATGTTGACAAACAGAAATTCAGTGGTAAAAATTAAAAAAATCAGAATTCAAGGCAAGACAAAATGGGTGAAATCTGAAGCGGACTTTGGGTACTACATTGTGGGATGCCCTTTCACATAACAGCTGATTGGAAAAAAGTTATTACAGCTGTAGATATCAAAAATCAGTTTGCTAATTATGATGTGAAAGGATTAAATTGGGTTGCACATGCAAGGAAAATAGTCACTAGCCATCTTGGGAGTAGAGAAAAAGATTACAGCAGCATACGGAGCAGCAGAAGTAAACCTTGGGGATGCCACCTTTGAGGAAGAATTTGTGACATGATCATTACACAAAATACGAGGATTAGTTTACTTCCTTGCCCCATGAGAGTTGGGAGTATCCTTAGGAGCAAGCTTGCTCAATCCACTTTGTCGAGTGAGACAAGTGGGATATTTGATGAATTCTATTCCGACGGATTGTTTGTTGTAGACACAGAGCACACCATGATGACTTATGTGGAGAGCGAGTCGGATGATGTTGAGTCGGGGAGTAAGTTAGGTATGATGGAGACTTTGACTCCAGATGACAAGGTGAGTGGAGTCATGGATGTGGGTATGACCAGTAGTGTTGCACATGAGACAGTTATAGAGATTGGGGTTAAGAGTTCAAATCATCCGAGTCTATTCATTACTATTAATGTTTTTCTTTTGTATTTTCCTCTCTAAGGCAGGTTGGTTTGGTTGGAGAGCTCCCAAAGTGAAAATAGAAAATAAAGCAAGCTTCCTAAGAGGTCAGTCTTGGGATAATTCATCCCTTAAACCTTTGGTGCCACCAAAGGTGTATAAAGGGAGTCACATAGGCTCATTTTCATCATTAATTTTGGCATATATAGTTTTCTACTTGGTTCTAGGGCTGATTGCTCTAATCTAATTCCACTAAGGGGCGAAAATCCATAGTAGGAAAACTCGCCAAAAAACAAGCAAAACGAGTAAACCGCCAGAAAACTTGCCAAGACAGCATTTCTTTTCTTTTTTGGATTTTTGGTGAAGAAAACACAAGCACAGAATAAAATTTGCCATTTTTGGAAAGGGTCCGGGAAGATGTAGTAGCAAAAACTTGCATGTGCCATAACTTTCATTCTGTGGCTCTGTTTCAGGTGTCGTTTTCTCTAAAAGTGCATATTTTCTCAAGCTCTACGCATTGATGGCAATATTTTTCTTATTTTCATAAAATCCATTTTTGTACCTTTTTGGACCAAGATACTTCTTGCAATCTTCTGAAAGAATCATGAGCTTTGATCGCCTGTAGACAGATTAGTAATTAAAAATACTGGATAGCTTTCCAAAACTCGGCAAGTACTCGACGAGCATTCTCCCGTGCTCGGACTAATCGTCCCACCTGTCAGCTTGGTCGAAAATTTAATTTATTGTATATTGTAACTTGCATAGATATGAAATTTATGATGATATTTTTCAATGTCAATCATCATAAATTCATATTACTTATCAGTCGGTTGTCGTATTCGCATGATGATGCGATTTGTATTGTATTTGTATATAAAAAAAATAGAAAACACTTCTCTAACATTTTATGGGCTCATTTGATACATTTTGCAGCTGTGTTGCTTAAAATTTATGTTTTTTAAAGAAATTTGAGTTTTTTTTAAGTTGCCGCGTATTCCTGAGTATTGGCCGAATATTAGCGAGTTTTTGCCGAGTTTTTTTTTTGGGGGTCTAGCGAGTATTTGGATTTGGCGAGTATTCCTACTATGCGAAAATCCATTAGTGTGGCATATTGGAGAACGAAAACTCTCCAAATTGGTGGTGTGAAGGAAAATATTGAAGACCATCTTGTTGGTTTGCAACTAGGGCATCAAGGAGAAGTCATTTCAAGGGTTTTTGCATTGTTTGGAGCCCATTTCCTAGGGAGCGACTAAGGTTACAGGGCATTTGGGTGTCTTCTAGGGCACAAAACTTCATTATTATTTGATATTCAGATTTCTCATATTTTATAAGGTTGGTATCTTCCATATTCTGTAATTGTTGAGGTTTGGAGACCTCATTTTTAGCTATTTTTGTGGACTGCACTTCGGCTGTCCTAAAATAAATTGCAGCTAGGTATTATTTCAGATTTCTCACATGTTTTGGGTTGTTTTGGCTTGGTAATGGTTTCATTAATTATATATAATTTGGAGAAGCATTGGTACATTTAATTTCAGCTTGTTTGGTGGGTGTTTGATACCCTAAAATGCAAATTTCAGTTCGCTGCTAGAGTTTCAACTAATATTGGATCTGCTGTTATAAAAATCAGATTACATTCAGTTTGCAGTTTGTGTGATTTCCTTGTTTGTGTGTTTCAGCCCTAGAAAGGGACATTACATAACATGTTGATATTCAGCATTCTCAATGTTCATCGCAACGTGTTTAGAATTCCAAAGTTTCATTTGTTATTCATTATACATTTTGTATAACTAATTTTTGAAGTACTATAATATATATATATATATATATCGCGTCCCCCTGCCATACCCAAACCTAGGCCCTTGGTCCTCCCATTCCCAAAACCCATCCCCAAATCCCCTTGTTCTAAGACTCCGTGGAACTATGGAGACTAGTCACACAGAAGCTCTACTACAAAATAAGAATAACATCTCTGAATATACATATGCACCACAGCCACATAATTGTTATTCACTAATGAAACACAGTACTTACATCGTGAAAATAATGTTCTTTTCGAATTCGTCTTCTTCAATGAATGTGCCTCACAATGACACATGAATTATATTTATATATCCACTAATGACCAGTCACCAAACAGAGATCTCATATCGTCTCATAACAATTTTCCTTCATAACAAGCTAATTGCATGCCACTCAACTTGAGAATGTGAAATTTTTGGAATCATAGTCACACGAAAGATGGCTAAATTTCAGATAGGCACAAATTTCTAAGAGTGCCTACAGAAAATTGGCATTGCTGCCCAATTACATAACCCCAATATGAAATAGGAAACCAAAGCTCAAATCATTATGCATGCCCTATAGACATTGTTTCCACTAAAACAAAGGATTACACTTCAAAAAATCAACTCCTCCCATATTCCAAGGATAAACTAATTGGTGCCAAGTACCAATATGATTTAAAGGCAGGCATGAGTTAACTTCAACTTCCAATCTATTTAGTAGTCATGCCATGCGATGCTGATTTTTCATTTTACAATCATAATTTACTCAATTTAGCATAAGAATGAGATGCAAAAAACAAAAGGTAAAAATAGGAGGGCACCATCATCCAAACAAGCTACATTGATTATAAGAATACATCAAATACAGATGTCAAGAATAACTGTGCAAAGTGCTACCTGGATGCATCAATGCAGAGAAAGTTGTGTGCATGAGAGCCAATAAATACGTAGCTTTTTTCATTCCATATCACAACCAAAGGTGATGCATCAACACAGGATTTCAGCAAAACTTTCCAGAGCTGGTATATATTACCCGAAACTTGATTTCTGAATATTACATGTGAGTTCTGAAGAACTAAAGCATTGTCAAATCCTCCTCGAGATATAATTTTATTATATCTACTAAATGCCACTGCTTCTGGTAAATTAAGACCAGAAACCCAATGCTCCCAACCAGTTTCAATATTGTTTTGTAACTGAATTTGTAGGGGACGTTGCTTTTTATGAGGCCTGGAAACAGAACTGTCAGGACCTAGATTGTGTTCTGCTAATTTGCTTTTTATAGGGTTGTGTGCGATACTCTCCTCGGGAACTCTTTCTGCTATTTGCATAAGGGAACCAAAGAAGGAAGAAACTTCTTTGTATCCAGCGTTCATAGATCTCAAAGTTTCGGGAACAATTAGATTGTAAACATGTAGATTTGATGCACCCTCGATACCTTTTTCTTTTCCATATTTGCTCATTTCTAGTGGCAGTTTTGAAACAGGATCATGGTTTCTAATACTTTCCAGCAATCCTGGAACTTCCAGCAAGGCATTACAAAGCTTGACAGGACTTGGATGCTTGTAAATAAAGCGCATATCAACTCCCAAGGTATGGCCAACATGCGCTGCAGTTATTGATGTCCCACCGAATGCAAACAAATCATCATCATCGGAAATGTCCTCAACCATAAGAACTCTTTTAAAGACCTGCACTAGAGAGAAAATTCATGCTTAGTACAAGAATTAATGCGTGTTTGAGAAAAGAAGAATTAATTATTAATGCATAATCTTTCAGTTATCCTGCAATATACTTCATGGGCAAAGAGCAAGGGATACACTGAGAACCCCAAGATCATTTTTTTTAAAACAGTCAAAGGTATTTATATTCATATTTATAAAAGGATATTACGAAATTAATCTGAAAAATCTAAGGCAAAAGATTGGACTGTTCAGCCTTTCTAAGCACATCCTTGCACCAGAATTAAGAATTGAGGCATCAAAACATCCCACAAAAACATAAACTACAACCTCCACTCTAAGAACTTTGAAACATCTAATTAGGAACATATATTTACTATAGATCATACTAAAATTAGAGACATACGGATATAATGATTTTCTCCATTTTGATTCTACTTGTAAAATTACAAAATTGGGGAATCTGAGAGATGAGACAATGAGGACTCACCACAACCTAGGCATTGTAGAATAGGAAGACATTATGAGGGACCTTCGAGAGGTCGCTTCTGCTTTGGATGATCATGAGCAGTGGCTCGCAAGGGTTCAACTTGAGCCCAAGCGGATGGAGCAGTCTGTCTTGCCACATTCTGTTTGTAGATTGGAACCCTCCAATCCGTTACTTTTGTTTGTGTGCTACTACAACTTGCAGCCTGTTGCTTATCTATTCACAACATGCTGAAGACCAAAGTTCTCCTGCATGGCTTCAGCCACTCATGTTTTACTTGACCCATACATTAAGATCTTTTCACTGGTCTGCAACTTATGTTGCTGATAGTCACAATTTTTCATCGATTGTATGATACAATCCTTTTGTATTTTAGTGTACAACATCAGTTTTGTGATGCATTCACCCAGAATTGAAATCTGAGCATCTTGTTTACCAAAAAGCTCATGATTTTGAATTGTATAGGAGATGAGTGAATGGGTCATACAGATCAATAATTCAGTTTTTGGCTGAAGAGAATTTTGTAATGGATAAAATGGTACAAACCATAAACATCATCATCCTAAAAACATCTTAATGCATGTGTCTTCTCTGTACAATATGCTATTCCATGAAGCTCATATTGCGTTTGTAAAAAACTCAACACAACCCTGCTAGGAATTAAATGTTTCCTACGAAAACAAAATAATATCTCACAATCACCAGTGAAAGATTAATCTTGAAATGAGACTTCTCTTACTACAATTGATAGCTTTACAAGTGACTTTTGAATTAAGTATAATATGGGTAAACCAAGGATAATAATGAAAAAGAAGAGTTACAAAGACAAACCTCTTTTATAATTTGGATATCTCTATCGTCCAAATGTTTTCCAGAATGCCCGCACCCTGTTTCCTGAATGATAGATTCAATTTGAGGTAATGCTTCATAGTTTATTTTTCCAGAAGGCAATCGTGGCAGTGCTGCAATAAAATGAAAGCTGCTAGGGATCATCACAGCTGGTAGCCTCTGTTCCAGCCAGGTTCTTAATGAATCATGCAAACTTTTTTTACCATTCACATTCCAATCATAATGAGAATTCTGTTTTTCATTACCAATATAAGGAAAGGATTGATCAATTCCTTTCAAGAGAATGTAGGCTGCAATATAGTTATTATTATGTTTACAGCAATGAAAAGATGCAGCAGCATCTGCTACATGGGGATGTTTTCTCATATTGTATTCTATTTCTTCCAGTGCAATCCTCTGCCCATTGACTTTGACCATGCGGTCTTTTCTTCCAATAAATACATAATTGCCATCATTTAGTTTCCTTGCAAAGTCACCAGTTCTGAAGTAAGTTGCATGTTTAACTTCAGAATTTGCAACAGTGTCGCTTACAGCATTAGTTACATTCACACTCATAAACTTTACAGGATTGGCCAAAGCATCGTCCAAATATTTTATTGCGAGACATTTACCTCCAACCAAAATTTCTCCTTCACTGTTGGAAAATGCTTTAGTGTCTGTTTCTTCAGCCAACAAAAGCTCACAACCCAGAATTGGCTTCCCAATAGGAACACTGCTTAGTGACTCCTCTTCTAAAAGCTTTGGCAATGTTTTGCAGTCAAAATATGCACAGTCCCCTGAGACCTGGGACAGTCAAGAGAGAAATCTATTACTTGAAATGAAATAATTTCCAAGTCACTGACTCAAAACATACATACTCAAGTACTAATTGAAGCTTCACAGTATGTGTTTGTATAGAAACGTATATATACACATATATGTTTATCAGAGACTTGTTCGTATATATAGAAACAAATACACACAAGGTGTACATGTAAACAAACATATATGTGTATACATACATATATGGCAGTGACTGGTTTGTGAGTTTATAAACGCAAGCACACATATACGCATATGCATATAAATAATCTATTTTGCATGCATGCATATATATAAACTTATGTATAATATGTGCTTGTGTGTGTGTGCACGTGTGTGCGTGCATGCATGCTTGAATGTGCTATACCAATATTCAAACAGTAGATTTTATAATAGCTGCCATCTTTTCTCATGATATGCAAATAATGATTAAAATGGATGAAGGCTCAAACAAAACAACATTCAGTAATTAACCTACTAATTATTTATCAAGCAAATGAATTATGAGAGCCAGTTTAGTGAATGACAAAGCGTTTTTCTAGATACATCAAAATACCCATGTAATTTGTGATTGTTAAATGTCATTCGATACAACATTAAATTGCTGGGATGTGGAGTTATACATGCATAGGTTCAACAGAGGTCAGAGATCTTATTGTATTTTTTCCACAATTGGGTCAAACATCCATAAACACTTTTGGACCAAATGCAGGTTACAGCAAAAGAGGATGAAATTGCAAGCAACACAATCTCGTGACTGAAAAATACCTCTAAAATTGATTAGTATATGTTGTTATAGCCATATTCGCTTGAAGCTGGAAAACCAATTCCATTTAACTAGCATGAGCTCAACAAAACTATGAAGTACACCAACCTGGTATATACACTGGAAATAGGTAAAATATTATAGACTCAAGAAAATATGAAAATAGGATAGTAATGGATGGTGGGATAGTAAATTTTGTTTAGGGAATAGTGTAGCAAGCAAACTTGTACTTATTGTATACACATAATTCTTCACTTTACTGACTTTTGTTCTTTGCAGGCATCATTGGCACATAAGCTTCCCCGGAGTGGTTTCCTTAGGGATACTACCGGGACAGGGAATAACAAAAAATGGTTACATGCATCCTTCAAGTTGCATTGGGCTGGTCAACAGTGGTACTTATGAGAGAGCTTTGATGTGTAGTCCAATTATATCATATATTTCACATGTTGTCACACCCCTTATAGTCATCTTTGGCATCCCTTGCAATCATTTTTTACAGTTTCCTTGTGATATCACCTTGTTATCTCCTTGTGTTCACCCTCACACCTACTTTCAGCACACTCACACCTTCGTCGTTGTATCCCTTAACAGTTCGTAGTTTCCTCCTGTCAATTTGACCTACTTTCTTGGCTTTCCTATGCCCGCATTTCCCTCTCAAAAAGGATCAACTGTGGTCAATGTTGTCTATTGGGCAGATTTCCCTTGTTGATGGCATTGACCATGGTCAATGTCGTCGAGATAGTGGTTTGTCACGTCCGATGTCTTCAACCACAGTCAATACTATCAGCTGGCATAAATCATTGAACCTATCATTAGGTTATTTATACTAGGTAGATGAGCGCTCATTCTACATCTCATCCATCAATCATTCAATTTGCAAGCACTCACCAATCTGCTTTTAAAGCTCAAAAGGTCTTGAAGTTCATTATATTTATCTTATTCGGAGTCCACACTTGGAGTATTGGGTACTTAGGACCTACAAGCATAGGAGTTGCACTTGCCATAGTCTATCAAGCCCATAAAGTCATTGGAGTCTTCCATCAAGGACATTCCTAAGTATTTTTCTTATTCATTTGTGGTCCCCCACATCAACTCTCTCTCATAAGGTGTTTCCAACCTGAGGGGCATGTTAATGCGTGAATGGTGCCTTCCTGTAGGTAAGTATATCTAACCTCTCTTGTTCCTTTATTTTATTACAGATTTGGATGTTGTGGATGTGGTCATGCATAGATTAGGATAGAGTAGTGTATTCTTTTCTATCGCATTATTTATCTATTGATTATTACCTTACTACCTTGCACAACCCTTGATCTTGTTTTGCAATCTCTTGGGCCTCTCTCATAATCCTTGCAACCTCTTGGATCTTTTACTTTGTCACTATCTTGATTACAATCCAGCTTCATTATCATCATATTACAATCGGAACCTTTTTAGACACCATTACCTTATTCTAGGTCTAGGTTTTGGAACCTTATACCTCCTATAGAGTGTGGAGTAACGCCTTCCTAATTTCGCGTCTACATCAACTCACAACCTAAAGTGTACATCTTTTGTGTGGTCCCGTTTGTTATCCTAGTCTAGAATACCCCCATTATAGAGAGAAAAGGATTTATTATTGGGCCATTCTTTATTATGTGTATACATTTATTAAACAAATAATGGGTGCAAATATTAATTATCGAGTTAGTCCATGAGAATGATTATTAAATTATCATTCATTGTGACCAATCAAAGATACCTTTTGGTGGCTATAATAACATAATAGCATTGTATTGTAAATCATCATTGTTGGTGGAGTCTATTCCACTAGCAACGGACATTATACTATATGTATTCCTTTTTAATATATAGTTATGTACTTCAGTGTGTTCTTAGTGTAAGAAACACAAGCCCTAACTAGTTTACACCTCATCAACTAGTCTCCAAGATATTTTATAAGGTACACACTCCACAATATCAATGCCATCTATTTTTCATCAATGCCATTCTTTCATTGCTTGTTCTTTTTAGATTTGCTTTTTCATCACAAATTTCCTACAAGAAAATAATTGTTGGGGAAAATAACGTAATTGTAGGTTGGAAAAGCTCTTTGTTTTGAGTGTGTTGCTTCATCAAGTTGAGTATCCATGGATGGTATTGACAGTATTTTTTGTAAGCGCAGCATACAGGAAGTGTTGGCACACGATGGAGCTCGCAACCAAGGGCGCATCAGCAACTAGAAAGGACCGTATACAGGAGAAGATGGAACACATCATTGCAGAATGTGGTGTCCAGGCAATTACAACTACCTCCACGTGGACACACCAAGACAAATTCGACAACAGATAATCCAGATTTTGGGCAATTCCCATGAACCAGTTGATGAGTCCAATAATTGTCTTCATTTGACTTTATATTTTCGCTATATTCCTCTCATTTTCATAGCACCTGCATACAAACTACAGCCATTCCTATGCATTATCATCCATTATAGCACATAAGTAAATATGTTGTGTATATTCATTGTTATGGTTCCAAGACTATGATTTCTACATAAAGAAATATGGTTTAATGATTTTGTCCTTTGGTGTTAGAAATGATAAATGAAGCATGTAGAATGTACAATGTACCCACAGTTATAAAGGAAAACGGGATGTGTTTGATATTGCTACATAATTCTGAGCCAGATGGTTGGGTTTCTCAACCATCGCTTCAATCCGGGAAGTGGCTGCGTGCATTTCAAGGCTAAAACGGACCGGCTAGGGGACAACAGCAAAAACTGCATTAAGAACATTCTTAAGTCTAAATCCTATTGCATATTTGGATTCTCCTTGAAATGTTATGCACTTTCAAAAAAAATGGCACCTCATTTCAAATCCGTATGCAAAAGTTATGGCATTTGGACAACACCCATAGTAGCTGCCATAGGTCACCCACAACAATTATTGTAGGTCACTGTTTACTAGCTGCAAAGAGATGCGACCAGCTGTCACCTCCAACTTCTTCTTACTGACCAAGCAAATTGTGGAAAGGAGTTTTGATAGGTTGGAAGGCATTAAAACAAATTGTAACCACCTTCATTCTCATTTGACCATTGCACTTCTATTTTCTTGAAATGGTTGTAAAATCTTGTACTCCAAAACTATATTCTGATCTCTTTCAATTATAGTTTTATGGTTGTAACTCCCTTAATTTGGGGATTTGCTAATAATACACTGCCATCTCTATTTAAGAGAGAAGTTGCAGGCTATAGAGGGATGTAGAAGATAGAATAGATGGAAAGAGAATAGAGTATTGCATTGAGAACAAGTCCAGCCGGATTGTAATAAACCTGTAGCGATTAATTTCATGCTATATTTGGATCAATAAGAGTTGTTTTGAGTTAATCACGTTTTAAGCAAGGAAGGGATTGAATCTCAAGTCCAACCGAGGCAGGGCCCACTCCTAAGGAGTTGTGGTTAAAATCCCCATCCATTAATTAGTTTTATTTATGTTGTGTGAGTAATTTATTTTCATTTCAATTCTGCAAGTGTGTGTTATTTATTTCCAACAATTCAATGCCTTGTGTGCAATTCTATGTACTTCCAATTCATTGTCTGGGAAGCTTCCAATTTAGATTAGTATTTCAATTCATGCACTTTCCTTTCCTGTAAGTGTGATTTACTTTTCAGCATTTCATTTCTTGCAAGTGTATTTCCTATACGCAACGCTTGGAACCTTAGCATTAGAGAGTGAATAGTATCACACATATAGTGCAGACACTTTGCCAAAGTATACACACCCTGGGTAAAAAAATTAATGAAAGTAACATTATCAATAAACCAAGTGGCTGCCCCTCTAGACTACATTGGTTGTGTTGTACGCATGCCTTAGCTGCGTCAAGTTTAATTGGTGGTTTGATTTCGCTTGTCGCCAATTACCCTTCCCTTTCATCTATGATCCCTTCCTTCTATCAGGAGTGAGAATGTAACCATCTCGAATGAGAATTTTGTATAAATAGCAGTGTAGGTAGCTTAGGCAGTCTTTGATATATGACTACACCATGGTTGTCGAAATGTAACCACATTTTGATGTTTGTAAAAAATATGGGAGATGATTGATATGGATAATATATGTATATTTCCTTCTGTCTATGTTTATGGTTTGTTTGCATTGTTATCTCTTGCTGATATTGCCATTAATTTCCCGGGTTAGTAAATCAGTACATATTTAGGCCACTAATGGATCTTGTGGGGTATTTGCTTAATTTCTGGTTATTTGTTGAATGTTTCAATCTTAATGTGCTTCATGACATTCATGTTGTTGAAATGTAACCACATTTTGATGTTAATAGAAATTATAAGAGATGATTTTTAAGGATAATATATGTATGTCCTTTTCTCCACATATGGTTTGTTTTCCTTGTTATCTCTTGCTGATTTCCCCACTGACTTCCAGGGTAACTAAATTAGTGTGTTTGGGATGCTAATGAATTGTGCATGGTATTGCTTGATTTCAGGTTATGCGTTGAATGTTTGAGTCAGTCTTAATGTGCATTGTGACATTAGTGGTCATCGCGCTTATTAAGTTAAAATACTCACTCTTTATAATAAAACCTCTATGAACTCAGTCCTATTTGTCCAAAGTCATGGATAAAATAATGTCAAACTTGCACTCAGTGCACTGGCAAGCTCGATGTTAGCACACAGGATACCTTCCATCCCTAGGGATCTTTGACCTGTTGGCACACTGAGGGCCCTGTTACCAACATCTTTCATGGTTACACGTGCTGCAAGGGCCTGAACATAAAAACAGTGAACAGATGGTTGTAAATATACTCAATTATAGACTGTCTTATACACAACTGGTTAAACACACTCAGTTATTTCCAATATTTTTAAACATCAAACCTAGATAGTCGGCTTCACAAGAAGACCAAAATGTGCTCGGCTACTCGTCCATCAAAAGTCTTTCAACAGCCACATAATTAGAGGCGCTATCTTTCCTCTTTGGACAACATTTTCTAACTCCATGTCCATGACTGGCACCAGCAAATACAAAGAAACTCAACATCTCTTGATGCATCAACTAATTTCAAGAACACAAAACCCTTTGTAAAATATACAAGTTCAAAAAAATCTAATTTTGTTCAGTTCATCCATTAGATATTTATACAGCAACCTTTTGGTGTTCATATGGCACAACACTTATCAATTACTTTGTTGACATCCTCCACAACTTCATCCAGAATTCCCTTCTTGAGATCCTCATAATTAGTGGCTTCAAACCCTGTACCAAAATATATATATATATATATATATATATATATATAGGATCATTTATTGCTTGTCGATAAAAAGAACTTGCACCATTGAAGGAAAATTTGGAATGAAACCAAAAATTTCCAATGGCAACCCTTGCCTCGTGATGTTAGGCTCGCTTCTAACTAGTGCTTTTGAGAAAGATGAAAGAGATAAATTGTATCAATGTCCATAGATAACCAAATTATACTAATTGGACTTGAAAGAACAACCAGTAGAAAAAAACATCAGTGACAGGAAACTCCAAAAAGAGGCTACAAAGTAAAAGCTAACACTAAACTAAACGCATAACAATAAAAGTATACGATCGACCAAAAGCGGAGGCAGAATGGCTAGTACGATGACTAGGAATCCGAGTGTCAGTGAAGAATATCAGTCGTGGAATGGGTGATGATATGTCCATTGTTGAAACCACTGGTTTGTGCCACTTGCCCAAAATCCTAAGAGATGATAAATCCCAAATTTCAACTCTCTAATCCTTCCATTTGGCTTTATTTTCCATGTTTACATTTATTTGATGTGTTACATCTAGTGAAACATGAGAGCATGTTGTGGCATCATGCTTCAATACTTTGCAAAGGTGATTCTCCAAACAATTGATCTCCCATTGCATATGCTTTTATAGTGTAAGTATTCTGCATTCGCCATTTGTTCCCTTGCAAATTATGTCAGGATGAATCTTGGTTTCTTTCTTACATTATTTTTGTTAGTCTAAATTTGTAGGGTCCTGCTGGCCCTGGTTTCATTTTTTAATGCAGAGTTAAGGGAGAAAAACAGCAAACAAAAAATCACAAATAAAAATGTAGAAAAATGCCTAAAGTCAATCAAACAGAATATCAGAAAACAATGAATATCCTATCCTAAAGCTTACCTGGCATTCGAAATGTCTGAAAATAATATTCCACCAATATAAATCAGAGAAAATTAACTCCCCACCACTCACACTTGCAAAACACCTGTTACAGAATCAAATTTCAGAAATTTGGACCAAGTCTGAAGGCGAAATTTGTTGAGATCTACTGCTACTTATTGGTTTTTATCGTAGAAGTTGTTTCTTGTCTAAGAAATGATTAGAAGGAGAAAAACAACTATGAAATGATGTTTTTATAATTATATTTGTTTTATACTGTATGGTGACTGGGTCATCCTATTGTACTTGGGAAGTTTGACTTAGCAAGCCAAATCATCTTCCCAAAGTAGTGATCCTGGAACCTAGCAAGTTTCATGCAATCCAGGCAGAATCCTGTTAGTATGTTCTATTGGTCTCTTGACTGCCATGTTCAATCTTCTGGAATCTGGACTTTTGTCTATAAAGAGGTCCCTAATCATTTTCAGGCAATAATTTCCAGTCACGGAGAGTAGAACATTAAGGAGACATCCAAATGGCTTCATTCCTGCTCGGTAATTTCCTGCCATGGATTTCCAAATCATAATATAATCTCATTACAAATTCTTATTTGTGTGATTGTCTTTCTTGATTACTATGTGTGTTTATTTCTGAAAATTCTTATGCCTTCTCTCTTTGCCAACACTGCTCAACCCAGAACTTGATAGAAAGGGTTAACAAGGAATATAATTCTGATAGGATTTTCCATCTTAGAAGACTAACTTTCTACCCGCAGCCAAACTTCAATGCTATGGTATTTCTTATATAAAACCTGCTTTGTAAAATACACATCAGCCAGAAGATTTATGTTGCTGACAATAGTCAATGTGACAAGGGAGCCCATAATATAATTAAACTATTTATCCAGTTCATATAGGAGATTAGAAAATAAGAGCTACTTATCATACTGTCCAGGAGCTGTAAATATGGGTTATCACCTAGCCCACATTTTTATTTCAGTATTTCAAGGAGTTGTCCTGTCAAAATATATTAAACATGCAGAAAAGGATTTGACAGGAGAAGCAAAAGAACCTTCTTTTGGATACTTATTATCGGCACAGAGCCTCATGGATGTGAAAATGAATGCTCGGGAGTCACTGTTTATATACTTGATACAAAAGAAAAGATACGGAGGAACATCATATGGTTGTAGATACCATGTAAATTATGGAAAAAGAAATGTTGAAGCAGGTCATATAAATAAACAAGTTAGCACAAATTCATCTTTTGGCCTCTCAGTTTCTTTACAGGTTATCATGTTATGCTAGATAGTATGTGAGATTGAAAAATAAATCTTAAGCAATTAGTATAAATGAGAAATGCACAGATTCATCTTTTAAATTTTCAATGTTATCGTACTTGAACTTCTATAGATGAGAGCATACAACTAACCTCTGTTGTTCCATATAAATTTAAGATTTGTGTTTCTCCAAGTGTCTCGTGCAATACTTCCCACAACCAAATTGGAAAATCCTCTCCACTAAGCACTAAAATGCGTAGGAAATTCTGAATTAATCTTCCATCAGAGGATTGTAAACCAGGAAGAAGTGCCCGCATAAGAGATGGAACAATTATTAGCCTTGTTACGTGATATGCCTGCAATGCATCAAAGCTTATGAAACTTCAAGAAATCTACATTTTAAAACACCTCTAAAGTTATGGTTATGCGGACAAAATTCCAAAATAGATGAAGGCATCCAGGCAATCATATTCATTTGACATACACATCAAATTAAATACCTCAACATCAAGACTTCAAAATATTGCAAATGGTTCATTTTGTTATAATTTCAAGGTACATTAAGACAAAATAACTGGATTTCATAAATGGGAATGAATGCCAATAAAACTTCATACCAAGCAAACTTCTTTGCCAATTTCTATGATTATTAAAAAAAAACTATTGGGTAGTTGTTACCATATTTTCCACATGAAGAATTGGCTATTTTGGAAGAGTGGTTTATTTGGAAAATTGGCTATTTTTAGCATGGCTAAAAATAGCATGTCTAAAAATAGCGTGGCTTAAAATAGAAGTTTGCTAAAAATAGAAGTGGCAGCTAAAAAATAGAAAGTGCTAAAAATAGCACTTGCTAAAAGTAGTCCGGTGCTAAAAATAGCACTTGACTAAAGATATCAGCTCCATGTGTCAAAGGGAGACAAATTAAGAAGCAAAGTGAGGTCCTATTTTTAGAAAAGATCCAAGTGCCAAAGGTGAAATGATAAAGATAGCTTTGCTTTTGCTTAAATTGAGCAAGTGCTGCTCCAAATAGACATGGCGCCAAAAGAGAGTGCTTTTATTAAAATTAGCATGCTTTTGTTAAATTGAGCAAGTGCTGCTCCAAATAGACATGGCGCCAAAAGAGAGTGCTTTTATTAAAAATTAGCATGCTTTCATTAATTTTAGCAACTGCTGGTTCTGAAATTAAACCCTTGGCGCCAAAAGAGAAGTGCATCAGCATGCTTTTACTAAATTTAGCAAACCAGCTGTTCTGGTTATTGCGCCAAGGGTGATAAAGGTGAGTTAAAAACAGTCAATTGCATGCAGCAGTCCGTCCTAAACATGGTGCCAAAAGGGAATAGAGGCAAAGATGAAGTTAACTAAATTTACTAACTGCTGTTACAGTCCCATGCGCCAGCAGCATGCAGGGGAAAAATAATAAAAAACAACAATCACGGTTCCTTGTTGGCGCCAGCAGCACGGGAGGGAGGAAATTAAATAAAATTAATAATAGACAGCAGTCTATTATTAGCAGCAGCAGTCGACTTGGATAGAAGAAGGATTTTTGCATTGTAAAAAATTCATTAGACACTTGCAGTTGTTTGGCTTTGGTTTTGGAGCTTTGTACTTGCACCTCTGAGTAATAAAATCCATTTTTTGCCTTCTCATACTGCTGTTTTTCAGATTATTCATTGTGTTAATAGGATATTGTGTTACTCGTGGATTTAACTCCACTACCACTGTCCTTTTGTCCTAAACCCTTGAATTTATTATGCAGAACAGTTTAGAGTTGTGCAGGTGTGTGAATTTTGAATTCTCTGTGTGCAAAGTTACATGCAAGTGTTAAACTTTTGGTGTATCACCCTTATTTCCAATTTTCCGCATTCTTTTTCCCCTTTTCCTTGTCAAATTTTACGTTTTTTAGGTGATTCACAAGGGAACCAGCCCTCTCTAGAGGTTCACCTCAGACATAGGTTCCCCACAGCCTTGAGGTGTTCCAATTTTGTCAACAGGAGAGAGAGTACACACACCATTCTCTATTAGGGTGCAACTTCAGGGTGACAACAGTAGCCTGCCACATGCGTCTCAGAGTAGGTTTCATCATAGTTGGAATACTCGCATTTGGCAAATACTCACCAGACCCCCAAAAAAAAACTCGGCAATATCTGACCAATACTCGGCAACTTAAAAAATACTCAAATTTCTTTAAAAAACATAAATTTTAAGCAACACAACTACAAAATGTATCAAATGAGCCCATAAAATGTTGGAGAAGTGTTTTCTATTAGATTTGAATACAAATACAATACAAAATCGCATCATCATGCAAATACAACAACCGGCTAATAAGTAATATATGATGATTGACATTGAAAAATATCATCATAAATTTCATATCTATAGAAGTTACAATATACAATAAATTACATTTTCCTTTTCCCCAATCTAGAGAAATATAGGGGAGAGGGTCTAGTGCCTCTACTAGTCCCCACACTCGGTTGCGTCTCCACGCTCCTAGAAGGCTGCGACTCTGGCTCGATCTTGGAACTAATTGGTGTTGGTGGCTCCTCTATTGCATGTTGGAGATCACCTCCAAAGATGTCATCCAATCCCATATCTCCTCAGAGTCCTGCTAGTGCTTCTCCCTCCATAGCCTCCCTCTCAAAAGAAGCAATCTCGTCTGCTGTGAACATAGGGTTTTCCTCTTCGTGCCCAGTCCACTCACTGTATGGATCTATCTCATCCAAATCAATGAGCTCCTCTGATGTTGCCTCAACTTTTCTTATGCGAAGCCAGAGATTGTATTGCACAAAAACCAAGTCGACCTTTTTTGAGTCAACTTACTGCACTTCTTCATGTGAATGGCCTCAAACAAACTCCAGTTGCGTTCACATCCTGTTGGCTAGATTTTCTGCATAGCATCAAACCTAGGCAGTCATGAGATAAATCTCCCTCATTTAACCGGTGAGGCTCCCGTGTCAGATTTGTCAATATAAATGTGTTTTTATCTATCAGGGGTTTTACTTTAACAACTTAGTTCATGAACCATAACTACGAAGTTCTGCAGCAAGTAAGCAGCTGTTTAAGAAAGGAAGAACGAAAGAAGAAGAAATTCAAGGTATTACAGAGAAGAAGTAAGGAAGATGTGCATCCTAATTAGTAGATTACAGAGCTAATTACATGCACATAGAAGAAACTCAATAGATTTGAACACACAGAATTCTGAAAGCAAAGGCAGTTCTAGATCCAGATCTAAAATAACACAAAGTTTACTTAAAGATCTAAGATTTAAAGCAAGAAACACAGTACGCCGTGACACAAAGTTCTCCGGAAACCTGCTTCTTTGTATTCCTCTGCAACAAGTGGCTCTCAGGGGTTCAGCACAAAGTCTAGAACACAAGATTGCTTCTTACAAATTCTGATCGATGATTAACCCGTAGGTTCTTCTCCTACTTATAGAATGTAGGAGGGAAAGTACAAATAGAAGACTCAAACTGAACTAAAGTATGAACAACAAGTAAAGATGACATTTGGCAATCATCCTCAACTAACTTCTTCCTAAGTGACACATGTATCACTTAACTAATAGAAAGGTTCCACATGACTTCAAGTAATGGTTGCAAAACCAATAACTTAGAAGTTTACAATTTCATCCGGGAACATAGAAAGTAGAAGAAGAAAGAAATAGAAGAAGTCATGCCAGCTGTAACATCTACATCTTCTTCTTGTTCTGATATCTGATATACTTGTCGAACATATAGTTCAGCATCTTTCCATCTGTTTTAGCTACTGCTTCCTTTTCTGTCCTGAATTGCAGCAATCCTTCATTCAACACTTTGCTGCATGCTTCCACTTCTTCCAAACTTGGCCCAAATCTCGCAATGTCTGCCTGCAGTGTTACCAGCCTACTGATAGAGTTCATCGTGAAAGGCTTGGTGGCTTTATCAATCCTCTTTTGCACCATTAGAAAAGAACCCTCCAGAGAATCATGCACCTCGTTAGAAACAATCCGCACATATGAAGTAATACCTTCATCCACTCTTTCCTCAGTGAAAGAAATAATACTGTCCGGCAAATCTGATGTTCTACTCTCAAGTGCCTGCATCCTCTTCAGCAAAACTCTGCAAATCTCCAAACGGAAAGATACTACAAACTCTAGCTGCTTCCCCTTCTCAACTGGTCCATCCGGCACAATTTGCTCTGCAACCAATACATCTCCCGGCAGCTTGTTGATCTCGGCCAAAACACTCAGGTTACTCTCTGCAACTGTATTTATTCCTTTTATGCTTTCTATCAGTTGCTTTAGTTGATTTTCTGCATCGTTCATAACCTTTAGGTGGGCTGGCACTTCCCCAAGTTGCACAGAAGCTTGACGAATAATCAGATCCTTCCATTCGTCAATAGCCTTTACTTGATTGCTTGCATCTTCCATTTCCTGCATAAGATGATCACTCACCTGCGCTGAAATGGGCTGAACGGAAGATTTAGCAACCTTGGCTATGATCTCACATAATTGAGATATTTGCTTCTGTAGCTCTTCTTTCTCCGCCTTTTCACTGTCAAGCCTAAGGAACAAAGCATCCAGCAACGTCTGCGTGTCCTGCTTCAATCCTTCAGTGGTAGCTTGACCGAGTGGTATTTTGGTCACTGTCACATCTTCTGCCGTGAGTTCCTCTTCTACCTTTCCTTCCGCCGGGATCGATATCTCAGCAAACTTCTCTCCCGAATCCTCGATGATCAACCTAGAAGTTGCTTTAGCAACTTTAGGCCTTCTGTCTCTTCTGCTCAGATCCTGAAGTAGCTGCAAGTCATGTTCCTCTAAGTTCATCTCTATTCTTGCTTCCGGAACCAACTGCAAAGCTAACCATTCCGAGAAATTACTTCTCGGAGAATGAGAAGTTGCTGAGTGCGCTACTATTTCCCGCTCTGCATCCTCTCCATCAGAAAGTGCCACAGTATCATGGCTGCCATCCTCTGAAACATCCAAGGACAAAGCTCTTTCGAACTCCGTCATCTGCAGCTTCAACATCTCCTCTGGAACGGGTGCTGAACGAAGTGGCTGCGGAGAGAAGATGAACGTTGCTGGTTTTAATGAAGGCATGGAAACATCCTGCTGCTGTGGTGCAATAGTTGGTGATCCACTAGGTACTGGAGAAGTCGGAGTCAAAGCTATGGTCGTAGAAGTGGTCTTCTCTTTCTCTTGAGATCTTCTGCGTACTTTCAACTTCTCGGACCTTCTGCTGCTCTCTCCTTCATGCTTTCGCTTGAGGGAATCTCCTGCGCCGAAGTTGCCCGTGATTTGATTCATCAATACTTCATCAAGGCAGTATCCCCTCGTTAGCAGCCAGCTCGAAGTACTCACCAACACAGCTCCAGATCTTTCTTCTATTGTGCTGCAGCCGCCATTGCTATCCTGTAGTAGAGCTTTATCTCCTCCCATTTGATGGTAAGTGTCAAGTACCACGTTCCCATCATCTTTAAGATCCGCAGGTATCCGCGCTAGTCCAAAGTCAAATACTTGCTTTGCCGACAGCCTGCTGAAATCTTTCTTTCTGACCTCGTACTCACTTCTGCACTTCATCCAGAAATCTTCTAACGAAGGCACATGTGCGTACTCCTGGGAGATTGTCTTCCTGGCTATTCCAAATGGATCAAAATTAAGCCGTGCAGGGAAGAACTCTTGCTCATACTCGGACAACATTTGTGCTTCCATCCCTCGAGCTCTGTGAATGCTGATGCAACTGTAATATCCCACAGTGAGTGGGAAGTAGCCCGTAGACTTGTGCCGCTTCGACTGAAGGTCGTGTAACTCCACAAGTTGCCTGCTTAGCTCCATGGCAATCAATCTGTCACTTGGGTACCTTGGCATCTTTGTTGGTTCACCTGAAAAGCTCGTAACCCTGAGGTATGTGAAATCTGCAAACTGGATGAATACACTGCCAATCTTGGACACTGCTTCCCATGCTTCCTTGCTTACCCTGTGAGTCTTCAAGTCTTTGTCTAACCTGCAGATGAAATCGTAGAAGAAACCATCGTTGATCACTTTGAAGTCCTTCTCGCACGCAGGTGCAGTAAGCTGTGGGTAGCACTCGAAAATGGGATCCTTGGAAAGAATACCACATCTATCCAGCTTGGAAAAGACACCCTGTGAAGCTGCAGCATATACCAAGTATGAAGTCATCTTGAAGCTGAAGGTACGCTTTACGTTCCGCAGTTGCTCACCGATGTTGCTGCTAATAATTTCTGACCAACTGATTATAGAATCAACCTTGTTGATTTCAATGGTCCTGATGAAAGCATACATCCATGTCCGGAAAGTGTAGGCATTCGCTTCACCATTCAACCTGCATAGCAATTTGACAATATCATCCGCCTCCTGCACCAAATTGGATCGTGGAAGAGTTCTCGGGAACCTGGAAGGGGATCTAGGCTTCTTCATGAACCGGCTATTCATGATGCTCACACAGTCAGCTCTATGCTTTTCCCACCTACTGTCAGCATCCTGAATGCTAATAGAAGTCACCACCTTTCGTACTGGAATCTTCAAACAATAATCGAAGAATTCTGCATCCAAACGAATTATTGTCTTTCCCGCAACATCACGCACTGATCTGGATGAAGGATGATAAGATCTAGCACACTCCATCACAAACTCTGGCAATTGGGCTGTACATGGGAAAGCTGCAGCTCGAATAATTCCGCCACTTTTGACCGCACACATGAGTGAAGTCTTTCCAGCTCTAGATCTATCAATCAAATCAGAAAGAGGTTCTGGGCCTAGATCCGTGTCTCCTATGTCTGTAAGTTTAGAAGCAATGCATGAATCCATCGTGCTCTCTTTTTCATCTCCTTTTGCCATGGCTTTATCAATCTTTGTCTGAATAATTCTTTTTCTTCTAATTTGGCCTGCTTTCTTCAATACTGGTGCAGATCTGGACAATTCTTCAGATTCGGAGGATATTTGCAATGTATTGGACATTGATAAATACTCCTTTTCTTTTATAAAGCACCTGTAATGAGTTCCTGCAATTTATTCAGACAAAAATGGCCACCGGAGCATGAATAGTGAATTTAAATTATAAAAATCTGCACTTTTCAAGCCTGCTGCCCCAAAAATTGGTGTTTAATTTGCACATAAAGAGAGCATGAATCCTTTCAATCAACACCTGAGCTCCTTTAACACCTGTGAAAACAATTGTGCAGACGAAGATGAACCTTTTCCAAAGCATGCGCCAAATCTGGAAGCTTTTAGCCTTTGTTAGCAATTTGTCTGTGCAAAATCCTTCCTCTAAAGGGGGCGCACTTTTTCTCCTTGCTGCAATTCTTTACCTGTGTGTTGAATAATAAATCCATATGGCTGCCCATGCTTATATAACCTTCACAATTCTATAATTAATAATTGCCCTAACAATTAAAGGCAATTAATTAATTAAAAATCATGCTTTTCTCTTTTAAAAATTGCATGTTTAAGGACAGCCATCCAATAAATTAAATTAATCCAATTTAATCCTTCACACAGCACTTAACTTTAGCCTCACAGTGTGCTTTGACCATAGCCACTGAAAATAGAAATTAATTTAATGATTTAATGCCTTAAAAATCATTAAATAATGCCCAAATGGGGCGCACTTTTTCCAAGGAGAGGGGCAGCCACTAAATAAATTAAATTTAATTAATTTAATAGCTTTCTTTTAATTCTCCTTTGACTTTTTGACCTCCTCAAGCTTGGGCGCACTTTTTCCAAGGAAGAAAGATTATTAAAAATAATCAATTTAATCACTTTAATCCTTCACCAAAGGGGGCGCACTTTTTTGCACATGTAATTCTATTTTTAAGAATTTTCACCATAATGGGATTCTTTACCCTGCAAGGTAGGCACCACAATCCCATGATCCACTTAAGTGATTTGACTTTTGACAATGGGATTCTTTACCCTGCAAGGTAGGCACTAAAATCCCATGATTTCACTTAAGTCACTTTCCTTTTATTATATCATGGGAATTTTCACCCTGCAAGGTAGGCAATAAATTCCCACCTGCCTGCAGCCTCTATTTTTCCCACTGCAGCTTAAGTGACTTTTATAACACGGGAAAAAGTACCCTGCCAGGCAGGTATACAATTCCCATCCTGCCTGCGGCTTATATTTTTCCCATCGCAGCTTAAATCCTTTGTTTTCCAAAAATGCGCCCATCCCCGCAGGGGCTTTCCTGTGCACGACTTCGCTTTTTCCCAGTGATCCAGACCTCCGATGATGACTTCCTCCGGGCAAAATGTGCGTGTATGTTTTCCAGCTGCTCCAGGCCAAAAATCGGGCTTACCCGGCGAAGGAGTTGTTCCAGAGAAATTTCACAGAAAACAGAACGGGACACCACAAAAACACGAAAAATTGCCAAAAGTTACAAATAAAGCCCAAAACTTAAAATAAGTTAAAATCCTTCTGGTATATAGGAATAATAACATATTCGCTCATAACGGAGTTAAAACGGAGCGCAAATAGCCTCATACGGGGCTCAAAATAATTAAATACAAATTTCCCGCAGACAAATCCCGACGACAGAATAAAACAATTTTGGGCATCTGGGTATTTGGCGAAAAGGGCTAATATGGCTCTTTAGGATTATCTTGACGCAATACAGGAACTTTCAGGCAATAAAAACAACAAATGACCCACTATTTTAAAAGTACGAAATTTTTTCGAATTGGGTAGTCACAGATTTCGGGGTGAAATCTGAGTGACACCAATATTGCCCTTTTAGAGCTACAAGGTTGAGATAGAATTCGTCCTCTGTGATGAGGGCTAAATTTCTGAACATGTGGGGCCTATTCCTTGTGTGAAGCTCCCCAATCCTCCCACCAATCAACCTACAAACATACATCTAGAAGCGCTAATCAAAAATTCTATAATTAATTACCCTAAAATCCTCCCAATATGTACCTAATAAGTAATCAAGAAATTTCTTGGTAGAACATTCTAATAAGTACTTGGTTTATTACCTGGTGACTGTGTGGCCTCTCCCTCGAATAGCTAGCACCGAAGAAAGAGTCTCCCCCTAGCATGTTTGTAACTCTGCAACTCTAAAATGACGAGGTCCCTCGTCTCAATCTGTTAGTATCATCCTCTCAATACATGTTGAAAGGCCCTCCATAACCTCTCCATTCACATCTGTGAAGCTGTCAGTAGAAATACTTGGGGTTGAGGTAGTACCCCGCTGCATGAATAGGTTGGTGGAGTTGATTGTTCCACCTCCGATCAATAATCTCCCAAAAGGGACCATATCTGACGATATCCCCCTGTAATAGTTTTGGATAGACTTCTTTGGCCCTATCCATGGCCTCATATATAATCCCCATGGGGTTTTGCTCCCCATCAACCAAACACAAAACCCTCACCAACGGTTCTGACACCTACACACAAATTAAAATGTAAGATTGCAAACTTACAAACAATATATTAGAAATAAAGTAAAAAAGAGTGAAAAGTAAAATAATATATTTATAATTTAACAAATTAAAATAAAGGAATGAAATATAAGAATCGAAATTTGAAATTACCTTGATGATCTCTATATCTCTTTGCAAAGATATCATCCTTCAAAACTATCTTTGCAACCCTCTCTCCATCAACTTTCTTTGAATATTGTGAGTCTAAAATGCTTGACTCATGGAACATTTGTTTCAAAGGTGTCAACAAACTAGAAATACTTTAGCAACGTCAAGAAGTTAGTTGCAAACCTTGTGACACCAGGATCGAACAAGTTCTTTCCCCAATGTGTGTTCTCTCATTAAGCTCAAAACCCAAGGGTGATTGTATAAATGTACTTCGTTATGAGGATCAATTGCATCTTCTACAACCGGTATCACCCAATCAAATTTTTCTATGACCTCCAAAATAAGGTCAAGGCAATGGGGCTGCACAAGCGGTCTAAATGAGTAATGGATGCCTCTCCTACAGTAGTCTCCCTACTGCCACATATGTTGCTACATTGTCTATAGACAACTTGCACAACATTCTGTACACCAACCTCTAATACAACCGTCGTCTAACATAACACTCAAATTCTTCGCATTTTTTATTATGTTAGAGGCATCAATAGAATTTTAAAAACACCATCTCATTACCATTTGAAGCTCCTAAAAAATTAACGAGTTTGGGAAGATGCAGTTCCTTCCATCCATCCACCCATCTGAAAGAATGGTGCATCCGAATTTTTGCCATTGTTTCTTGTGCTCTTCTAGCATGGTAGTGGCATTTGCATGGATTGCACCCTCAAGCAATTTCTCAACTCGCATCTTTTGGAGAGGGTACCAAAATGTACCCTTTCCCTTAGCTGTCAACAAAATCATCCAAGTACTCCCAGTATGGTCTTTGCCACATTGAAAATTTTCAGGTTCCTTGTGTAGGTACCAGAAATTTGCACAAGCTTTATCCACTTCCTCGTGCATATTGTTTGTTTCTAGTAGCTGCTACCTTCCAATGAAGGTTGTGGTCTCAGGTGTGTTCCTTGCCATAAAAAAACTCGGTATGCCTTTCACGAAATCTCGATGAAGATGGTACCTCTTCCGGCTCTTCCGCTTCGTATGCGTGGACCACGAGTAGAGCCCACAATTGTTGCCGCATCATCCTCTAAATCCTCTTTCATTGCAGCCCCAGGTCTAATAGCTTGTGTTATGGCTACCTTCAGTTCTGCGTTCTCTAGTTTCTTCTCCTCTAACTCTGTCAACTCTGCTCTCATCCCTTGCTTTGCCTCTTCCGACACGTTGGGGCAAATTGTAACATCTCGGCAAACAATACATGAAAGGTGATATTTCAAACGATTGATGCCACCATTCACTTTTCTACTATAGAAATTGCAAAAAAACTTCATTGTCACTAGCTCCATGTACACCATACTTCCATGCTTTGGAACGGGCATTTGGAGGAACGGTCCCTACTAGTGATGCTGACCTAGATGCCGAACCTGATGCCATTGTTAAGCTTTAATCTGCAACACAATGCACATTTAAAAAATTAGAAAACGTGAGCTTAATTTATTTTATTTTTTTAAAACATGCCTGAATAACAAATTTGCGTAAATAAAAAAAATACATTGCAAGCATTCAATTTTACATTACATGTATTTAGAATTACAAAACGAAACGATTACAATACACATACATAAAATTTAACTAATCTACAATGAATTTGCATTAAAAAAAATACATACCTCTAGTTGCAAATGAGTATAAAAAAATTACAAGCATTCGATTTTACATTACATGTATTTAGAATTACAAAACGAATCGATTACAATACACATACATTAAAATTTAACTAATTTACAATGAATTTGCATAAAAAAAAAATATACATACCTTTGGCTGCAAATGAGCATAAAAAAAGTACAAGCATTCGATTTTACATTACATGTATTTAGAATCACAATATGAATCTATAAAACCTAAATAATATACACAAAATTTGAAAAAACTTCAAAGAATTTTTTTTTTTAAAAAAATCTACCTCCAAATGGAATTCTCCAAATTCTCTCTTCGAATTCGCTCCAAAATCCACTCAACATAAGTAATACAAGCTCAAATGGTCTGAAGGGCCTTAAAAAGAGCCAAAACCGTGTAAATGCAGCGTTTTTTGAGTGTGCAAACCATGTTTGCGTGTAAAAGCTGCGTGGGCAAGTATTTAACACGAACTCGCCGAGTTTTGGCCACTACTCGCCGAGTTAAATGCAGTGTTTTTTAAGTGTGCAAACCATGTTTGCGTGTAAAAGTAGCATGGGCAAGTATTTAACACAAACTCGCCGAGTTTTGGCGAGTAGCGTTCATTTTTGGCGGTTTATTCATTTGCAAGGATATTCAGCAATTACTCGATAAAGTTACATATTACATACCAGAAACAATAACATTCAAGTTTATTGAGTGAGAGACCATATGATCCTTGCCACAAAAGGTCTCTTTAGAAATTGAAATCCATATACCCGTGGAAATTTCCAAATTAACTTGTATGGAACATTACAATTTATTGAAAATGCACATTTTATTAGAATAGAAGATATAGTACATTGCTAATCTTGACAAAAAAACTGGGTGGAAGACGTCACACCCCAGAATGTAAGTCAAATCGAGCTGAAAAGGCCTCGAGAAAGGCCATCTCATCTCATGAGGGCATCAAAATACAATTACATTTATAATAAAAGTGTGATTTTTAACCCAAAAGAGTAGGAATCAAGAAGGCTCCAAAAAACACAGAGTCCCACAAAAATTATGTTGCAGCAGCGAACATGGAGGTCGGAGGTGGAAACAGCAGACTATCAGACTTGTCCCCCCAACCAGAGGTGGCTGAGGGATGGGTCGTGTTAGGGATGGGATCCCAACCATCACGTTGTTGCTTTTTCTCTTCCTAATACGATTGAAATATCCCTTTCTCAAAATTAACAAGTCGAAGACCCTTAGCCCATTCATTGTTTCCCAATGACTAAAGGATGGATAAAAAAAGGGAAACTAATCTTAATAAGTTAATTAATAGTACATAATAATTTTATTATTAGCACTTTAATAATTTATTAGTGATAAAATAACAAAAAAAAAAGTCACTTTATTTTTATTTCCCCCTAGTGAAAAAATGCGACCCATGTAAGGGACATAAAGCAATGGGAAATTATTAAATAAAGTGAAGGTATCTGATTGGGCCTTTGTGTGGGCAAAGATGCCAAGAGAAATTTTAAAAGGAAGTCGCCACACTTGGAGAAGGCATCACTTTTTATATATTTTCATCTCTGAAATTTGGTTGAGCTATTTGCTTTCCATTTTTACCTCAAAGGACGAAAACCCTTTGAAGTGTTTGCATTAGAGGAAAACCCTTTATTGCCAAGGTTGAAGAACAAAAACTCTTCATCCTTTGTGTGAGGAAGCTCTATTCAAGGGTTTCCATTGAGCTTCAAGGAGTATTTCAGAATTTCAGCAGTGATTGAAGACTCGATATTGCAGATCTGAGGCATTTCCAGCCAGGGTTTGAAGACACAAGTGTTGGGGTAGATTTCTACCTTCAAACTCACCCAGATCTAGGGTTATCTACACCCTTGTGGGTAGAATTTGACACATTATAGGGCACGGCTATTCCAGATTTGAGTTATATAGTCATTGTCATATTTTTAGAGGTCAATTCTAGCCTATTCGCATCTGACTTGGGCTTTGGAAACATTTTTTCCAGCCATGTTCTTAAGCTGATTTCTGCAAACTTTGAATAACAAATACAACTCTTCTTGGGTAAAAAATTTATATTTTCAGTGTTCATGCCTTTATAATAATCTCTAATTAGTTTAGGCAAAGTTTTGAGTGATTTTACATCAATTTTATGGGCCAACAATCCTTAGAGCAAGTCGCATTTTTCTAAATAAATTTAGATTTGCATTGTTTTTTCATCAAAAATAGATCTTTTAGTTACTATTATAAATCAGATTTGTGGTTGTTCCTTTTGGGGGCATAAATATTTTCATTGGGGACATTGCAAAGATCTTCCTCGATGAAGATCTTATCAGGTCACAGGTAGCCGAGCTCAAACACTCTAGGGAACTGGTTATGGTGGCACGAAAGGCAAGGAAGTGGGCAGTTATCTAGAATCTTCATGTGGTAATCAGAGACACTTTCCTTCTCGGATGGGAGTCTTGACCTGCAACTTCCAAATGACAAGCTAGGTGGGAGAGGCAACAAAACACGAGCATGTCTATCAGGTGTTGGAATGGTAATGGCTCTGTTTGGTCTTCACCAAGCCTCATTCATGATGCTCTTGGATCCACAGGCATCCTCTTCATCATGAAGACCCACGAGTGTCCAGTGCGTCCTCTCCCTGGTATCACGGGCTCATGTAAGTGGTTCCCACAAGTTAGACGGCTCGAAGCGAACTTGCCTGCTTTGCTCTCTCCAGGAGGTTGAAACTTAAGAACACTTCATTTTTCGGTGTCTTGTTTACTACGAGATTAGGGGGAGATTCCATTGCTTGTTCTATGAGCGTCCTTCCTTTGCATCTTTTTTCAGATACTATGATCAAAGATCTCTTGCTCTTTATCTGCAGGAGGCCCTCTAGCTTCAGGACAGGCTCCTTCACCCTCCTCCCAGACGGATGGATACTAGACGGATCACCTCATTCTTCTCGATGCTCTCCTCGGAGAGGGGCACCAAGCGACATCTTGACACGAGTACGGACCCCCAGTTCAAATCTATCAGGGCTCGGAACTCCACTTCCTACACCAAAGGCTCCCTACCTCAGGCACGTTTCAGGCCCCCCCCCCACATAGACAGAGATCCACTAGGCCTACGCAGGGCCTAGTGGCACCGTCTCTCCCAGACATCGGCTTTCCAAACATTCCACAGTTTTAGTTACTGGACATCGACGCATCACCAGTTACTTCCAGCCAACCTTGAATGTTAGGTGATGCGGTTGGGGGTGTTGCTCCTTCTTCCTCTCCCCCCCACACCATCATCCTCTTCTTCATCTTCTCTAGTTTCTCGACACTTGTGGCCCCTTCTGCTTCCTTCTCTTCTTCTCTTTTCTCTTTTTTTTGTTTTTAAGCGACCCGTTTTGGGTTCTCTTGCACTGGGTCCATTGGCTTTGTACTCTACAGTCCCATTGACCTACTTTTGTGGTCATTCTGTTGGACATTAATAAAATTATCTTATCTTATCTACTTGTAGGCAGGATATTTAGGAATACATGTGGTGTCAGAGGTTCAGGAGTTTTAGCTTGTTTGTATAGAGACTTCCTCCAGAGCAATATTTTTCTAGTTGTCAAAGAGGAGTTTACTCAGGTTCATATGGGTCCGCATATCAAGGGTGCAGCCCATCAGTCGAGGGATACCTATATTGTTATTTGTTACTTCCCTCCAACCTCCCCATATGCTATCTAAAATGGTCTTGACCGTGATCCTTTTATCGACTTGTATGGCAGCATTGCTCAGTGACTCAATGGTTGGGGAAGTCATTCTTCATGGTGATTTTAAAGCAGGTTGCATTCAAGTAGGGTAACCCTTTCAGATTCCTCTCCATGATCGGTTCAGACGATATGTATTGCACTCAGGCGGTGGATCCATATAAATTAATTTTTTTACATAGGACTTTGGAGGAAGATAATAGGGGCCCCGCACAGCTTATGGCCAACACCTCTTGCAGCTTGTTGAATCACATGAGTTATTGATCCTCAACGGGATTTCCTGCTTTCATGACTCTCATTTTTTCACTTGTCAATCTCATGGTGGGGGTGCGAGTGTGGAGGATTATGTCCTTAGATCTATCCTGAAAAGGTAGCTTGTCAAAGAAGGAACTCATCAGCCATTTCCCTATTTCCCCCATTCCCCTTGCCGATCATGCTCCTCTCTCTGTATCCCTTTATGTTGACATTCCTCCTTCTGTCACAGTTTCCCTTCATGGCCTCCCTTGCACCACCTTTCAGTTTGACAAAGGGGATCCGGACACCTTTTCCTCCAACATTTGGCAACTTCTCCCATGTGAGTCCTAGTTCTTTTCTTTAGATAGTGTCGTTGCCAAGTACACCTACCCGTCTTTCATCATTCGAGAAGCTGCTCTCATGTCCTTCCCTAGCTCCACTTGGTCTTCCTCCGCTCCCCACCAACAAAAAGGTTTCCCTATGAACAAGTGGTATGATGACAAGTGCAAATCTCTACACCACCAATTACGACATGCTTTTACCCAAGCCCGTCCATCATATCCCACCTTGAAAACCTCCCATCATTGCTAAGGGATTGCTTCATCACCTTCATGTTATGTCCTTCCAATATTTTGATCATCATAAGGAATATTTTAACATTTTTTTGAAGATGAAAGGTGCCAAATGGGGAAGGCTTTCTATTTCAACCCTAAGAAGGGAACTATTTGTGGGCAGCCGTAGGTATGACCATCATAATTCAAATTTTTTTATTCCTCCTATGTCGCTGCTATATTTGTATCATGGGGGGCAGCGAGATCAATTTGATAAGAGAAGGAATATATGGAGGTGCAAGGGGCACATAAATTCTTCTTAGCAAATTTCGGGTTGTTTGCACATAGAAGTTTGGGATGGAGGGAACCTTTGGAAGGATGTTGTTACAAACTTGAGGTCTGCTGTTTACATCCTTACGGCAGCCATAAGCAAATTGGCAATCACAAGAAAAATGCATTTCTCATCCACAATTGAGGATCTAGTGTTTGCATGGGAAGCAAGATGGTCTTCCACCGCCATTATGCCAATTTTGCATGAGACAACAAACTGCTACAGCGAAGGTAAAATACTCTTCCTAAATTTGCATTTTGGATGGATAGTTCTTTCCTTAAACAGCTGTAGGTTGGTAATTTTGATGAAGAACTTTGGATTTAATATAATATGCAGAAGGGACTTCAAGTATCACAATTGTCACACCCTTCAAGTATCAATAACAATCAAGAATTTTGAGTTAGACTACAGCTACGAAGGGCTGTCCTCTTCAAAACTATGCATGGGGTTGTGCATACCTTCCATGGGCAGCGAGAAAGAGGCTGATTTGGGGACACTCTTTCCTCTTAATCTGATGGGTAAGAAGGTTTTTACTTGGAGGTTAAACAAGGCTAACATCCCAACATATTGGGCATTGCTTACAAAGAAATGTAAGGTTGTTCATGGACACTACACTCACTCATCCGCACTTCTATGGACTGATCCAAACATAACAAAGAAAAAAAATTGGTGGGTAAGCTTCAAGTCAACCATTGGAAAACCAAATCAGCAAGGTAATAACCTTCCAAAAGAGGTGAGTATGAGTTTTAGCATGTGTTGTATGCATCTTATGTGGAAATGCAATGATATACTTCCAAGCATGGCTAGCATAAAAAAGGAAGAAGCACATCTTTGGGGCATTCAATGCATAGAAGATAACAAGGCTTTACTCTTTGGTAGAATGCTTCATGGTAATAATTTATGGTTAGTTCCGGGCATGCATAGTATGACCTCCATATGGGGAACACTTGAGAGATTAAGAACAAATGGGAGTTTTCTTGTTGAAAACCATTATTCACGCCAAGTTGGGCCAAGGAAGGAATGCAAGAATGTAGTGTTAAAGGCTGATATGCTTGCTGATTTCAACCATAGGCTTGTTGATCTTCATTTTCCAGCCCCATGTAAGACAATTTTCAGCCCTACTATGCTGCTCACAAATTTGGTTTTTTTCCCATTAGATTTCAGTTTGATAGTTCATTATTGCCATGGTTATAGGACTGAGTTTGCAAGAATCAAATTTGGGGCTGCCATTAGCAATTGCAAGGACAGCAGTAACAGTTTTCATTTTTGAAGAGTATTCCATCATGGAATGATGAGGAAAGACGATCTCAGCTTAAGGGAGGGAATAAATCAGATTATGATGTGTTCTTTTCAGACTTGAACATAGCTGATTTTTGAAAGAAAAATGTATCAAGATTACAGTTGTTTTTGGGACAACATTAATGAAGTGTTGAGAAGCCATCATTTGGATGAAAATTATGAGATGGTGTCAAGCAACAAAAGAGAGCTAGCTATTCATTGTTCCTGAGGCATGATAAGGAGAGCTTTAAAAGTGTTGTTAAACACTCTTGTTTTCTTTGATATGTTTGCTTCATGTGCAAGTATATCAAAGAAGAAGCAGTTGACGTTCATTTGGGGATCCATGGTACTTACAATTGCTTGAAGACAAGCAATTTTGGGAAGGGAGCACTGTAATGTCCCCTTT
Source organism: Taxus chinensis (assembly GCA_019776745.2). Lineage (NCBI taxonomy): Eukaryota > Viridiplantae > Streptophyta > Pinopsida > Cupressales > Taxaceae > Taxus > Taxus chinensis. The sequence continues at coordinate 363,362,695 of CM034157.1, read as the reverse complement.
TTCAAATTAATCCAAAATAAAGGATTCCTTGTCTTTTCTCTTTCCGAAGGCAAGCAATGGACGAACAAGGGAAGATCATCGATTATAAGGGGTCGGCTGGGTTTGGTGCATTTTAAAAGTCAATTAAAGGATTATAATGATTTTATATAGGTCACCCCTTTTTGGCCTTTGGCGCCATGTTGAGAATATAAAAGAAGTTTAGAGACTTCATTTGCACACATCTATATTTCTGGCAATTTTATCTAATTTAGATCTTTGGGCTGTGTTGCTCATTGTTCTTTCCACTTTTGAGCGAAAATCCAATAGTGTGGCTTTCCAAGAAGGACGAAAACCCTTCTTGTGGTTGGTTGGAGCACGGAAACCCTCCATCCTTACGTTGAAGCAAGTTATATTGAAGACCTTTTTGCAGATTTGAGGCATTGGAGAGATCAAGGAAAGAGATCTACAAATATTTGCATGCATTTTAAAGCCATTCCTAGTTGGAGCGACTAGGGTTTGATGGTGTTTGTGTGCCTTCTAAGGCACAAATTACAAATATGATTTTATATTCTGATTCGGCATATTTTATAAGGCCAAAATCTCCATTTTGGTGAATTTTGGCAAAGGTTTACTATTTTTCCTAGCCCTCGGTTTTGGCTAGTTTGCTGTTATTCTAAATAATTAATTCCAGTTGTGAAATCAGATTTTCTTTCAATCTTTTGATGTATATGTGATTTATAAATATTGTCGTGTAGCTAGATTAATTGTTTCGTGGCATTCTTCATTGATTTGCATAGTGAAAGGTGGACTTGAATTCCTTAGACAGTTCACTGCCCTTGGAGATTGCTGATTTTAGATAGGTTTTCAGTTATTATTAAATTATTGTGTGAATAATTAAAGGTGTTTCAAAATCAAATCTGTTCAGGACAGCCAGTTAACCTCTTTTCTCCATTTTTAGTCCCAAAAGGGATATTACAATAGTGATGTCTAAGTTGACTGGCAGTTACATGTTTAATACATTTCCTTTGAGATTGATTGCAATGAAATTGTAATATGTGATGTCAATCCTGAACAGTAACTGTTGCAGGAAGACAATGTATTGTACATTCAGTGTTAACAAGTACATTGTGTGACTGTAATGTTACGGGTAATGTCAAATATGGAGTACAACAACGAATGTGTACAGTACTTCTATCCTGTGTGTGAACTAAAGAGTATTTTGATATTAGATTTTTTATGATGTTTAAGATCATTTATTCCACTTAGAAAGATCACAAGATTTTCCTTTTTGCACGAAGTCAGTGTATGGCTAGTGACTGACGGCAATACACAAGGGACTCCTGTGCAAGTGCAGGGAAACCCCGCATATTTGTCAATGATTGACAATACGAATACTTCATGCAGACGAACAAGTACTTTGATCTATCTTAAGAAGACTCCTTTAGGTTTGCATGCTTATGACAAGGCGAAACTTATTTGTACACTATTATGTGTGGGGGTCAAGCCTTATTATTGCACTTATACCCTTTTCTCTGCATGACCCATGTTGAGTTTGAGTTGCAGTCTCTTTGTGGATGTGTTCTACTTATTGATCTAACCCAGCTCGACAGTACACCCATATAGTTTGATTCAATGGGTGGGGAAGCATGCAATGGTTGGGCTCATACGACCCACTCCATATCATGACTACGACTTGCATTGGCTTCATCACTTCAGTTGTCACTTGTTGGATTCAGATATATTTGAAGACTTAAATTGTTGAGATTGTACTTTTGAATTGAACATTGAGGACTGAGATTAAGTCCAAAGTTGTATTTGATTATTGGTTTTCAGATGTAAATGATACTGAGAATTGCGAAGCACTGATTTTGTTGTAAACTTGCTTGAGACAAAAGAATATGATGATACAATCAGTCAATGTTATGTGTTCTTTGTAAATAGTTTGTGACAAACTAATGAATCATTTGTATGTCATGAACTTATAGTACCAATGATATTCATTTGAGCTATGATTTGAGATTAACTAATCTACTAATTATCTTGGAGACTTGCATTGTTTGCAAGAAGTCAAGAATGAATTCGATATATGTTCATATGAGACTTAAAGTTTGATTAAAACCTAAAGCAAAGTTTAGGGAACATGATAGGACTCAAGTAATTGACATAAGGACCTGAACTAAAAGTGTTTGATTCCTTTATTATGTTGAATCGGATCAATGACCCATCATGCAATGATCAATGAACATGAAATTGGATTCAAGGCCGATAGACATGAAACTGCTAAGGGCATCATGGAAACATTTAAGAATTCGAAACTTAGATATTGGAAAGGAAATGTAAACAACTCTCTATGAGAATTGAACTTAGAAAACAAGGACACAATCAATAATGATGTTTGGTCTTGACTTGGACAAATGCATATTAACTTAGTGGAATTTAAAACATGTGGTCGAGTGGACTCACTATGATCTGATGCAATTTTGATTTGTTTTTACATGAAACAATAGTTGATAAGATTTGGGAACTTTGCGGGAAGCGACAAAAAAATTAAATTTCAATTTCATTACATTTGGTATCAGAGCCCAAGGTTTTCTATCACAACACCAGGGAAGTCTGGGTATTTGAATGAGATCAGGTCTGATTTTGTAATGTTTAGAATCTGGTTGGTAAGAACTACGTCAGGAGAAGGTGAAGTAAATAGAGGTAGGCCAAGAGGTCAACAATAGTGTAATACCTCACTGCCATCACCTCCGCCGCTGCCACCTCCTCCAAACACGGAAGAGTTACTTCAGCAAGTACTTGGATCATTGGCAGATGTCCAAGCACAATTAGCAGCTCGTGAAGTTGTGATTGCTGATTTGGGAGGCAATAATGATAAACAGAACCTGAATCAAAATCAGGATGTTAGCTTGAATCAAAATGTGGATAATCAGCTAGTAGTTAAAGAGTCGCCTAGGAGGGAAGAATTGGCACCTTCCTAAGAGATCATAAGAAACAACCCCCTCTGAAATTCATTGGACAGAAAGTTGGTGATCTTGCAGAAGCTTGCTCAGTTGACCTTAACAAATACGTCAGGCTGCAACCAGTGAGCTTGAGAGAGAAAGCTAGAATAGGAATATTCCAGTTGCATCGAGAGGCTTTACTTTAGTGAGAACACCAATATGTCTTAAAGAGTTATTCCATTGACACAATTACTTGGGAAATATTCAAGGAAGAGTTCCATCACAAACATCTCTTTGTGACCCATAGAGCACAAAAGTAACTAAATTTCAGAAAGTGGTATGGTGAAATTCTTCTATTGCTGGTATCAAGCAAAATTCATGATTTATAGCACTATGTGGACTATGTACATAATCAGGACATCAAGGTCATGAAATTTAACTAGGGCTTGAGAGAAGTTATCATGCATGATGTTTATATGACTAAGCCGACAGATGTAACATGTGCTCTAAACTCTACTTATAAGGCAGAAGCAAAGGAAAATGCACCCCTGAAAGCAAGGCCAGATTATACGAGCAAAGTGTCGCAAATGTATAGTATAACGAACCCTAAGAGTTACAATAGGACTGGCGAACCTAAAAAAATAACAGCAAGTCTAGGAAATCTGCATTGAAGTTTCGGAAGTAGAATGATGGGAACCAATAGCAGAACTGTTTAATCCCTATTTCTAAGCATTTGTCATCACAGATTTGAAAATTGGTACAAAGACAAGTAGATTGCAAGATCTTTTAAGAAAGCAAGAAGAAGACAGGTAAGAAAAAATACTATGGAGGATTCGAAAGGGAATCTTATGGCTTTTCTCATATGTTGCGGGCATCTCAAACAAGAACTCTAAAAATTTTTTAAAAAAGAACATCAAGACAATCTTTTTACCTCACAAAAAGCTCAGGACATTGATCAAAATTTCAAATCATATATAGATCATCTTGAACCAGCTCTAAATAGTGGCGTGTACCATTTTGATTGCTTGTATGGGGTGTTGTACATTGGGAAATTTGGTCGTTCCATCACCTGATATAAAAACGAAATAGGTGGATAAATCGGCATTGGCAGCGCACTCTTTCAAGATGAAACACCACATGTGTATTGAGCACACTTAAGTGTTAGCCATTGAGAATCACTATTTTAAGAATCATTTCGGGGAGGCGATTGATATTAGCAAACATAAGAAAAATTTGAACAGAGATGGTGGGTTGGGCTTGAACAAAACAAATAAACCAACATAAATTTTCTTGAAAAACCCCACCCATAGACTAAGTAACAATTTACAAACATTGATTAGAGGCTTGATTAATTTATTAATTTAATAATTTCTAGTTTATGCGCAGATGTGTCCTCCCAATCCTAGCAACATCTCAGACATCTGTGACATTTCGAAGATAGGTGTGAAATGCACCCCCATCCCCAAATTCCAAAAAGAGGGTAGCTCCCCTAAATATCAGGGACGTTTCCAGGGCTTTGTGACATCTCAAAAAAAATTAATTATTTCTGTTTAAAGATTTAAATATTTATTTTTTATATATTAATAAATATTTTGATAGAAGTCCCAAAAACTCCGTCCCCCTTTCCCCAGGACCAAGGAAAGTATGTTAATTTCAAACTAGCCTTCAGAAAATTAATTAGTTAATGGCTAATTCATTTAATTTATTATATTGTTACATAATATTGGCATCTTGGTACTTATCTTTAAAAAGGGATCCCCTGTCCACAATCCATAATTATTGTTTCTAAATTTCTAATCCAAATAATGGATAACAGTGTGATCCAAAACGTTGAGCAAAAGACTCTTTACATAAAATTCCACAAGCTCTCTTTCCTCGTATTTTTTTCTATGTATTGAAAAAAATATGGTTCCAGATGTTGGAGATGGAAAACTTGAAAAAAATTGTATTAAGGTGATCCTAGTGTTAAAAAGTCACTCTTGCAATAATACCATTAAGTTGCTACCCAAATATGTTTGAAACTATTGAAAAAGCAGACACTGCCAATTTATTGTGTTAGGTCAAACCACAAGACCATAACCTAGAGTTATTTGTCTATTATTTACAAAAGCCATAGTTGTTTCCAACAAAAATTCTACCCTTGTAATGGCCCACAGTATGGCAGAAGCAAAATTTGACCTTGGCAAAACTTGAGCCTTAATAATTGTCTAAATTGGCACATGTTCGAATTGCATTTCATGGAGGTGAAAGTGGCTGTTTGTTACACTTTTTGAACAAACCCATTAATTTGAAGAAGGCATCAACTCCATAATGTTCATTACTGTACAGGTAATTTGGAAATAACATTTCATATATTCGGGTCAAATCTTACCTTCAAAATATCAAAAACTAATAGAGGATTTTTTCTCAACTTATCAAAAGAAGGTATAACCAAAACTGTAGAGGAAAGAAGGGGTCCAAGTATTTCGGACAAGTGATCGATAAAGCTTATTGCAGTCTTGAAGCATGAAATATCATGAGCAAGAAATGGATATAGTGTCTCCATCCACAAAAACCTGTTCAGAAGACCTGCAAATATTACATTGTATCAATGTTGCAGTTCGAAAGCCATTCCATGGGAATAAAAATGAATAGAAGACTGCCAAAAAATGTATAAATATTAATTTGACAAGCATAAAACAATGTATGAAGTGCAAATGCAACATACATAGATACGAATCTCATACATACACGGCAAGTTCAAAATAACATAAGTTCAAAATGCACCATACAAGGGCAGGCATGTTCGTGTTTTACGTCGATGATCAATTTGAACCTCATTTCTGAGACACAACTTAATGTTATAGCACATGCACTAAACCAAGATGACTATCATTACTAAAAATATCCCATACATATCTCATGGCAAACTTCAATGTTACAGCCAGGGTCCTACCCCAAGATAGCTTTAATTTTCATGAGTCCAAATATGTTATTATGACCTGCTTTAAACTTGCAGCAAATGTTTCATCTACAGAAAGAAACAAATTGTGAAGAAGAATCCAATCAGGGATGTGCAAATAGCCTCTTTAGTATGTAAACTCCACTTTCATGGCCCAAATCAATCTGAGAAGGAAAGATTAAGTATCAATGAAATCGTATAGGCCTTCAAGGGATGCTTTAAACTGAATTAACTACCGAAATTGCTAAAGAATTAATGCATTACTGGCCCAAATCAATCTGAGAAGGAAAGATTAAATATCAATGAAATCGTATAGGCCTTCAAGGGATGCTTGAAACTGAATTAACTACCGAAATTCCTAAAGAATTAATGCATTACTGGCAATGGGATTTATCAGAAAAGAGGGTCAATAAGTCTGTCTTATAAAAGTCATGAATACCATCATCGTTAAAGGTTCTCTGCAAAACACTTCTTGCACTCCACTTGAGTGATTTTTCACTGAATACAAATAATAAGGAGAGCCCATCACATGAGCCATATCAATCTGAGAAGCCACAATTAAAGCCCTCAGGATATCTGTGGGCCATCAAGGTGGGTGCTTAAACTGAAACCGACCACTGAATTGCAGAAAAATATAAGAATTACTGGCAACGGGGGTTATCCGGAAATAGTGTCGATGGATGCCTCTCGGCAAAGCCAGGAATGCCATCGTCATGAAAAGACATGCAAAAAAGACTTTCCCTGCACTTTATTGCATTTTCACTAAATTAAAAATCATAAGAGATCCTGTACTACTTTAGGGGAAGACCAACTGCATTAGGTAGGCCAGATTGCATCTGGGAGGCCACTGATGGCATCCAGTCTTATATCTACCTTCAGTATCTTCAGAAGAACAACTTGCATATGCTGTGGACTGTTCAGACCCACGAATACTGTAATGGCTTTATTTAAGGAGGACAGATTTGCACAAGAAAGATCCACCTAGAATTCACTATCACTCATTGGCCATGGAAGTATTGATTTTAGTTTGAAAATGGTCCTGCATATAGGTGTCTTCTATTGTAAATTGGGCTTGGAATAGACTACATGCATACCTGATACCACAGAGTACACCAAGAACTTGCTTAGATAACAGATGCATGATTAGCAGCATCTTATTTGATAAGTTAACGGTGTGATGTTTTTCCTGAACTGGAAGAGTTCCTTGCTCAGGCCGGTCAGGGGCAAGCGCAGTCTTCGGGAATCACCCCTAGACTTCAGATTCTAGGCGTTTGATAGTGTACCCAACAGTGGGACATGATCTATGTTACTCCTCCCCGCGAAAGATACTGAGTAACACATATCGTCTGTTGTTTACAACTAGCGATACCGACCCCACCCTAAAAAGGGTGGGAATCTCCAAGGAATGCTCCTGGTGATAACTGTTTGTCCTTCCACCCAGCCATAAGGAGGCCTAACGACAAGCTCCCCTGTTCCGAAGAACAGGGGCCAAGTGAAAGAGAAACTCTTCCAGCAGCGCGCCTCACGAGAAGGCTTTGCCCTACACAAGTGTGCATTGGCTCAATTCATAAATGTATGGACGAAGTTACAGGATGTTTATTATGTGGCTGAATTCATAAATATGGCTATTAATTTATCACGTATGTATGCCAGTTCATCTTAAGCAAAAGTATGAAAGCTCTAGGTTGATGTATAAGATGAATCATAGCAGTATGTGTCACTGCATGGAACCTGGATGCTGATTAGGTACTTGCAATTTTATTTCATAATTACGCAACCACTTATGTAAAGGTTATATTTACTAGTTTCACTGCATATGATGGCAATTGTTAGGGTGATTTTAATGTCAAGATATTCTGTATCAAATATGAAGGCATTAGATTTGAATAAATTCCATCACCCTTAGATAAGTTATGGTTTTGGGTTATGTGAGTAATAAAGTATTGGCATATTATGTTTGACCAAACTAACTGTTGTGTAAAGTTCTGGTAATTGTTTAATTTTTGTGATTAATCATGTTCGGTGCATACGGGTGTTGGAAAATTGTCCAACCAATACATCTGTAGTGATCAACTGTGTGTTCATGATTGGACACTTGTTGTGGCAACTTTTTTTGGTACTCTCCCTCACGTTGTCCATATTGAAGAATTGTACATCGTACTTATTTTGATGATATGAATGAATGTGAAGCTTCTATTCCATTCTGTAAGTCTTTTTCTTCTTGTCCTTTGTGACTATTGGTCGGTTTTCGTTGTTTTCATTGAAATCAATTATAAGAAACTAACTGCAAAGTCAAGGACATTCCAACTTAACAATACATTAGTATACAAGATGGGACCAGATCATTGCAAGAAAAAATCCAAGAGATACTAAGGGAGGCACAAAAAGGCCATGCACATGGACACGCGGGACCATATGCTACTGTAAATTAAGTTTTTTTTGCAAGGCATTGGTGGCCCACATTAATCTGAGATGCAAAGGAGTGGGTGGTAGCATGTGATACATATCAGAGAACAAATAATCCACTAAAGCGGGATTTCATGCCATTGTATCTAATGCAGCCACACAATCTCTTGAAAGATGAGTAGTCTGCGGTAGTGTAACTGTAGATACAATGTCATAGCAATGGAGTGCCTAATGAAGTGGGTGAAAGCATGAGCATTGACGTACAACCCCAGGGCTAACACAACAAAATTATCATACAAGCAGATTAGTACTTGGGTTTGGGTTACCACTCCATTTGACGAGACACAAGGGAAGTCAATCCGTCGATGAAATCAGAGTAAGTGACAAAAGAGTTCAAAATCTTTCATTTTTTATCCAGACCCTACTACCCGGGAGCAAATGGCCAAGCAGACACAACCAATAAGATTTTGGCTGTAAGTTTTAGATTTTGCAGACAGTTTAGTGGGTACTTGGGTAGAATAGTATTACCAAGTAAACTGCTATATCAAGCTGTCTTAAGACTTAAACAATTATTTATTATTCTGATAATCTTTCCAAATTTATTTTGGTAGCTTGAACCAAGTGTGACCTCATTTCAAGAAGACCTTCAACTGTACCTTGGGGATGTGTAATTTTGGTTTTCCAATGAAAAGGTTCATGAGACTTATACTAATTTCTTAAGTCGCTATGTGAGTCATACGGTGCTTACGAGAGGGATTTTGGGAAAATTCTGCTGGTCAGAGAATTCTTGTGTGTGACTGTGTACATATGGACACTGCAGCGAATGCTGTGAACTGCATGCATACATGGTTATATTGTCAGACCTGAAAAGGCTAGATACCGGACAACCTGTATCTTTCTTTCCTGAACTGCAGTTGAGATGGGAGCTTGAGATATTAAGAATGTTTTGTTTTGTTTTAAGCTCTCGGCATTGTGACAAAAGTTAAGGATTTTGTCGTGAAGGTCCCTGCCCCTCTGAGAAGGAAGCAATCTACTGACATTGATATAAATTAGTCTTGCATCAATAGCATCATGTTTTGGTTGTTTGGATCAGCACACAATCAGAAAGGTGGCTACAAGTAGCAGGCCGATGCATCGGCAGGAGTATGACATCACCTACCAATGGAGGCATTCGAAAAGGACTTGGGGCTGCTTTACCCGCTGAAACAACAAGTTTTCAGAAATAACTTTGGGTTATGTTGGGACTGTACCATAGACCAATGCGAACTGGAGCGCTTAAACATTGGGGATGCCATGTCAAAAAAGAAAGCAAGGACTCAAAACCATGTGTGGTGCGCTGGTTAGGATGTACTAGGCCTTGGTGGCAATGCTGAGGTGTGTATGTGCCAAGAAGATTTGCTTAAACTGAGACCCTTGTTCCTTCAAAGCAAATGGTGTTGGCAGAGGTTTAGACAAAGTCTATGCTGCGCAGGCTTGATATGGCTGTCAGACATTTGCTAAAAGCATATGTATGTTAAAACAGTGGCTAATGGATAATCTCCCAACAACAAATAAAAAATAAAATTAACAATTTCATAATACTTTGGACTGGTTGTAAAACCTAGGTGGAATCTCAAAACAAATACTCTTTTGGCATGTATAAGCCAGGACGTGGGAAACTCAGTACATGAGGCATCATATTGAGCACTTGCAGTCTTATTGTATCGTTATAGAGGTTGCCTCCCTCGAAGAGGCTAATGTGGTTCTACATGGATATTGTGATATGTTCTGTCTGGGTTGCGCGTTCTTTGATGTTCTATTGCTACTGATATTCAGATCTATTTAAGTAATTTCATTACAAGTGGCATCAGAGCTTCGATTTGGGCCAAAATTAGGTCCAAAACCTTAACTTTGAGGATTCAGCAATATCTCCCAAATGGTTGCAAATTCTTTGTCACATTTTTGACAGAAGTTGCAAAATCATTCAATTAAAGGTAGATTCTTTTCAAATTTTAGACTTTTTTATTTGTTTTACAAAAGCTATCACCATTTTAGAGTTTTTTATAAAACTGCTCCATAGGCTGCAATTTGTGGAATTTTTCTAAGTTATTTACATTTTCAGAAAGGATTATCAATGTGGTGTCCCCAGATTTTACCCTGAAATCTGAGACTACTCCATGTGTAAAAAAATTCGTACTTTTAAAATAACGGGTCTGGTGTGCCCAGATTTCACCCTGAAATCTGAGACTACCCCATGTTAAAAAATTTCATACTTTTAAAATAATGGGTCGTTTCGTGTTTTTATTGCCAGAAAATTTCTGTAATGTGTCAAGATATTCCCAAAGAGCCATATTAGTCATTTTCGCCAAATACCCAGATGCCCAAAATTGTTTTATTCTGTCGCTGAGATTTGCCTGCAGGAAATTTGTATTTAATTATTTTGAGCCTCGTTTGAGGTAATTTGTGCTCTGGTTTAACTCTTGTTGTGATCGTACATGTCATTATTCCTATATGCCAGATAGGGTTTTAACCAGAAATGCAGTTTTGGGCTTTATTTGTAACTTCTGGCAACGTTTTGTCGTTTTTTTGTTTTCCCATTTCGTTTTCTGTGAAATTTCTCTGGATCAATTCCTTTGCCGGTTTGGCCTGATTCTTGGCCTGGAGTAGCTGGAGATCATATACGCACGTTATGCCAGAAGGAATTCACCATCGGAGGTCTGGTTCTCTGGGAAAAGACGAAGTCGTGCACCAAAAAGCCTCTTCTGGGTTGGCCGCATTTTTGGAAAAAGAAGGATTGAAGTGGATCATGGGAAAATTAGAAGCAGCAGACAGGTGAGAATTTTGTACCTGCCTAGCAAGGTACTTTTTTTTTTCCCATGGAAGCAATGCCACTTAAGTGCAATGGGAAAATTAGAGGCAGCAGGCAGGCGGGAATTTCTTACCTGCCTTGCAGGGTAAAAATTCCCATGGTGAAATAAAAGAAAAATCACTTAAGTGAAATCATGAGATTTTATTGCCTGCCTTGTAGGGTAAACAATCCCATTATGAAAGTCAAATGACTTAAGTGAATCATGGGATTTTCAGGGCTGCCTTGCAGGGTAAATAATCCCATTATGAAAAAAATTCTTAAAAATAGAATTACTTTATGCCAAAAAAGTGTGCCCCTTTTGGAGAGAGAATAAATGCAGCCTTTAAATTGATTAATTTAATTAATCTATTCACTCTCAAAAAGTGGCACCCAGGCTTGGAGGAAAATTCAACAGAGGTTAAAGGACAAAATGTGGTTGAAAATAGACTGAATCTAAATGCATTAAATAAACTAATTTATTTAATGGCTAGCCCTCTTTATGTCAAACAGTGCACCCCTTTTGGGAGATTGAAATAATACTTTTTAAAGTATTAAATGATTAAATTAATTCCTATTTTCAGTGGCTATGGTCAAAGCACACTGTGAAGCTTAAGTGAAGTGAAGTGTGAAGGATTAAATTGAATTAATTTAATTTATTGGATAGTTGTCCTTAAACATAGCTATTTTTACAATCAGTTAGAGAAGAGCTTGATTAATTAATTAATTAATTACCAGGAATAGGAAAGACAATTAATTAATTATAGAATTATGAAGGTTATATAAGCATGGGCTGCCATAAGGGTGAATTAATTAATTCACAGGTAAAGAATTGCAGCCAAGAGGAAAAGTGCGCCCCATTTGAAGAGGATTTTTGCTCAAACAAAGGTGAAACCAAGGCTAAAAGCTTCCAATTTTGGCGCATGCTTTGGAAGGAGGTTGATTTTGTCTGGATAATTGTTTGCATAAGTGTTACAGGGGCTCAGGTGAAGTTGGTAAAGATTCATGCTCTCTTTGCATGCAAATTAAACATCAATTTTTGGGGCAGCAGGCTTGAAAAGTGCAGATTTTTATAATTAAAATTCACTATTCATGCTCCGGTGGCCATTTTTGTCTGAATTAATTGCAGGAATTCATTATAAGTGCTTTACAAAAGAAAAAGAGTCTTTAATCAATGTCCAATACATTGAATATATCCTCCGAATCTGAAGAATTATCCAAATCTGCACCAGTATTGAAGAATTCCGGCCAAGTAAGAAGAAAAAGAATTATTCAGACAAAGATAGACAAAGCCATGGCAAAGGGAGATGAAAAAGAAAGCACAATGGAGTCATGCATCGCTTCTAAACTTGCAGACATAGGAGACACAGATCTAGGTCCGGAACCTCTTTCTGAATTGATTGATAGATCTAGAGCAGGAAAGACTTCACTCATGCATGCAATTAAAAGCAATGGAATTATTCGAGCTGCAGCCTTTCCATGTACAGCCTAGTTGCCAGAGTTTGTTATGGAGTGTGCTAGATCTTACCATCCTTCATCCAGATTAGTGCGAGATGCTACGGGAAAGACAATAATTCGTTTGGATGCAGAGTTCATCAATTATTGTTTGAAGATTCCAGGCGAAAGGTGGTGACTTCCATTAGCATTCAGGATGCTGACAGTAGGTGGGAAAAGCATAGAGTTGACTGCGTGAGCATAATGAATAGCCGATATCATGAAGAAGCCTAGATCCCCTTCCAAGTTCCCAAGAACTCTTCCACGGTCCAATTTGGTGCAGGAGGTAGATGATATTGTCAAATTGTTATGCAGGATGAATGGTGAAGCGAATGCCTACACTTTCCGTACATGGATGTATGCTTTCATCAGGACCATTGAAGTCAACAAGGTTGATTCCATAATCAATTGGTTGGAAATTATTAGCAGCAACATTGGTGAGCAACTTCGGAACGTGAAGCGTACTTTTAGCTTCAAAATGACTTCCTACTTGGTATATGTTGCAGCTTCACAAGGTGTCTTCTCCAAGCTGGATAGATGTGGCGTTCTTTCTAAGCACCCCATTTTCGAGTGATACCCATAGCTTACTGTACCTACATACGAGAAGGATTTCAAAGTGGTCAATGATGGATTCTTCTACGATTTCATTTGCAGGCTAGACAAAGACTTAAAGGATAACAGGGTAAGCAAAGAAGCGTGGGAAGCCGTATCCAAGATTGGCAGTCTATTCATTCAGTTTGCAGATTTCACATACCTCAGGGTTACGAGCTTTTCTGGAGAACCAATAAAGATGCCCAGGTACCCGAATGATAGATTGATCGCCATGGAGCTGAGCAGGCAACTTGTGGAGTTACACGACCTTCAGTCAAAACGGCACAAGTCTACGGGCTTCTTCCCAATCACTGTGGGATATTACAGCTGCATCAGCATTCATAGAGCTCGAGGGATGGAAGCACAGATGTTGTCCGAGTATGAGCAAGAGTTCTTCCCTGCACGGCTTAATTTCGATCCATTTGGAGTAGCCAGGAAGACAATCTCCCAGGAGTACGCACATGTGCCTTCGTTAGAAGATTTCTGGATGAAGTGCAGAAGTGAGTACGAGGTCAGAAAGAAAGATTTCAGCAGGCTGTCAGCAAAGCAAGTATTTGACTTTGGACTAGCGCGGATACCTGCGGATCTTAAAGATGATGGGAATGTGGTACTTGACACTTACCATCAAATGGGAGGAGATAAAGCCGTACTTCAGGATAACATGGGAGGCTGCAACACAATTGAAGAAAGATCTGGAGCTGTGTTGGTGAATACTTCAAACTGGTTGCTGACGAAGGGATACTGCCTTGATGAAGCATTGATGAATCAAATCACGGGCAACTTCGGCACAGGAGATTCCCTCAAGCGAAAGCATGAAGGAGAAAGCAGCAGAAGGTCCGAGAAGTTGAAAGTACACAGAAGATCTCAAGAGAAAGAGAAGATCACTTCTACGACCATAGCTTTGACTCCGGCTTCTCCAGTACCCAGTACTTCACCAACTATTGCACCGCAGCAGCAGGACACTTCCATGCCTTCATTGAATCCGGCGACGTTCATCTTCTCTCCTCAGCCACTTCGTTCAGCACCCGTTCCAAAGGAGATGTTGAAGCTGCAGATGGCAGAGTTCGAAAGAGCTTTGTCCTTGGATGATTCAGAGGATGGCAGCCATAACACTGTGGCACTTTCTGATGGAGAGGATGCAGAGCGGGAGATGGTAGTGCACTCAGCGACTTCTCACTCTCCGAGAAGTAATTTCTCGGAATGGTTGGCTTTGCAGTTGGTTCCAGAAGCAAGAGTGGAGATGAACTTAGAGGAGCATGACTTGCAGCTACTTCAGATCTAGGCAGAAGAGACAGAAGGCCTAAAGTTGCTAAAGCAACTTCTAGGTTGATCATCGAGGATTCGGGAGAGAAGTTTGCTGAGATATCAATTCCGGCAGAAGGAAAGAAGAGGAGGAGCTCACAGCGGAAGATGTGACAGTGACCAAAGTACCACTCGGTCAAGCCACCACTGAAGGATTGAAGCAGGACACACAGACATTGATAGATGCTTTATTCCTTAGGCTTGACAGTGAAAAGGCGGAGAAAGAAGAGCTGCAGAAGCAAGTATCTCAATTATGTGAGATCATAGCCAAGGTTGCTAAACCTTCCATTCAGCCCATTTCAGAGCAGGTGAGTGATCATCTTATGCAGGAAATGGAGGATGCAAGCAATCAAGTAAAGGCTATTGACGAATGGAAGGATCTGATTATTCGTCAAGCTTCTGTACAACTTGGGGAAGTGCCAGCCCGCCTAAAGGTTATGAACGATGCAGCAAATCAACTAAAGCAACTGGTGAAAGCATAGAAGGATATGAATACAGTTGCAGAGAGTAACCTGAGTATTTTGGCCGAGATCAACAAGCTGCCGGGAGATGTATTGGTTGTAGAACAGATTGTACCGGATGGATCAGTCGAGAAGGGGAAGCAGCTAGAGTTTGCAGTATCTTTCCGTTTGGAGATCTGCAGAGTTTTGCTGAAAAGGATGCAGGCGCTTAAGAGTAGAACATCAGATTTACCAGACAGTATCATTTCTTTCACTGAGGAAAGAGTGGACGGAGGTGTTACTTCATACGTGCGGATTGTTTCTAACGAAGTGCCTAATTCCCTGGAAGGTTCTCTTCTGATGGTACAAAAGAGAATTGATAAAGCTACTAAGCCTTTCACGATGAATTCTATCAGTACACTGGTGGCGCTGTAGGTAGACATTGCGAGGTTTGGGCCGAGTTAGGAAGAGGTGGAAGCGTGCAGCAAAGTGTTGAATGAAGGGTTGCTGAAATTTAGAATAGAAAAGGAAGCAGTGGCTAAAACAGATGGAAAGATGCTGAATTACATGTTCGACAAGTATATCCATATCAGAACAAGAAGAAGACATAAATGTTACAGCTGGCATGACTTCTTCTATTCTTTCTTCTTCTATTTTCTATGTTCCCGGATGAAATTGTAAAACTTCTAAGTTATTGGTTTTGCAACCATTACTTGAAGTCATGTGGAACCAATTCTATTAGTTAAGTGATACATGTGTCACTTAAGAAGAAGTTAGTTGAGGATGATTGCCAAATGTCATCTTTACTTGTTGTTCATGCTTTAGTTCAGTTTGAGTCTTCTATTTGTACTTTCCCTCCTACATTCTATAAGTAGGAGAAGAACCTCCGGGTTAATGATCAATCAGAATTTGTAAGCAGCAATCTTGTGTTCTAGACTTTGTGTTGAACCCCTGAGAGCCACTTGAAGCAAAGGAATACAAAGGAGCAGGTTTCCGGAGAACTTTGTGTCACGGTGTACTTTGTTTCTTGCTTTTAATCTTAGATCTTTTAAGTAAACTTTGTGTTATTTTAGATCTAGATCTAGAGCTGCCTTTGCTTTATAATTCTGTGTGTTCATATCTATTGGTTTCTTCTATGTGCATGCAATCAGCTCTGCTATCTACTAATTGGGATGCACATCTTCCCCATTTCTTCTCTGTGTTTCCTATACTTCCCTTCTTCTTATATAACTTTTCCTTTCTTAAACAGCTGCTTACTTGCTGCAGAACTGTACAGTTATGGTTCATGAACTGAAGTGGTTAAAGTAAAACCCCATGATAGATAATAGCATATTTTAATTGACAAATCTGACACGGGAGCCTCACCGGTTAAATGAGGGAGATTTATCTCATGACTGCCTAGGTTTTGATGCTATGCAGAAAATCTAGCCAACAAGTCTTACATATTGATATTACAGTTCAATGCGATCTTGTCAAAGCTTTATAATGGTCTTGAACTGGGTCAAAATGCAATTGCTTATGTATGATTTCAATGGTAACAACTCCAGACAAATTTCATACATTATGGAATATTCATAATCAATCTTAAGCTTCAATATTTGAAAATAGGATGGAGCATCAGACTGATTTTCTCATTGTCATGAATCAGGTCAGAATGGAGTGATTAGAACCACAAAAATAGCATGTTTTTTAGCAAGTTTACAATGGTTACTCTACTATGTGTCGTAGTGAAGTCCACTCTGATCAAACCTTGATCGCAATGAAAAGTGACTCTTGGAAGCCTTTTTTCTAGTCTATAGTCAAGGTCTCTTCATGCCTATTCACATCCAACTAAGCTAATGTTGGCCTGAGAACCATTTGCCAATTTAACTCAGTTCACCTAGATCACTCTTTTGAGATCTAATTTTATCGGTAGAAACTTGATACTGTGCAAAATAGATGATTTCATGGTAAAGACCCAATAATGATCATGTATAAATGGATAACTTTGCATCTAGTCAAGTTCCAAGTGACAAAAGAGTTGTATTGATCCTTGTAATGGAACCTTAATCAATTATTTGGTATAAATGGAATGTAATCTTTAAAAGAAGTTCTCCCTTTGATGGTCAAGTTCTTAGATGAGCTCCAAAAATGTATTTCACTGGTAACAATGTTACAAATTGACAATTTTTTAGTACAATATTTGCAAGGCACTGCTAAAAAATGCTCATGAAAGTAAGGACAATTAGGGATTAATATCCAGCAATAGTTCCCAATTGTAACTTAAGTGGATGGATCTCAAAGATTAATGACGATGATGATGCTCTTCAAAGAATTTGCAAATTTTTGCATTTTAACTTGATGGTCAATTTCTTAATCCAAGGTCGAGTGTGTAATTGGAATGCTATGATCATTGAAGATCTTCACGGTAGCTTGAAAGAGATCATTTACCTTAGCTCATGTTCACCTAGGTACTTTATTTACCTTTATTGTATTTATCCTCACCCACTTATGTGTGTGGATATTTCTTTTATCTTATTTAGATATTAGGAGATATTATCTAGTTGTTAGGTATAGTTCTTTCCTTGATCTATGGTATTGACTAGATCCTTGATGTCTAGTTCTCTCCTAAATCTATGGTCTTGACTAGTTCTTTGATGACTAGTTATTTCCTTGATTTATGGCTTGATCTACGACCTTGACTGGTTCTTAGATTGTTATTCCTTGCCTATTTAAGCAAGGCCCATTCTCAATGTATTGCATTGAGTTCCATAATAATATATGATATTGTTGCTCATTTGTTTGCAAAGGTTTTATGTAAAGTTATTCTGGCGAATTGCTTTCATCTTATTGATCGTGGTGTTTGATTAGCATCTGTGTTCTTGGCTTGGTAC
Source organism: Taxus chinensis (assembly GCA_019776745.2). NCBI lineage: Eukaryota > Viridiplantae > Streptophyta > Pinopsida > Cupressales > Taxaceae > Taxus > Taxus chinensis. The sequence goes on along the minus strand of CM034157.1, from coordinate 363,344,903 downwards.
GATCTGGTTATCGTTCCTTTCATGGTATCAGAGCTAGGAGATTGTTGTTGACATCCGTCTGTAAGTTTTATTTTGCAAATAAATTCTTTGTATATTCATATATTTGGGATTTGGTCGTATTTTGTTGCTGCGTGCATTTTTATGCAAAACAGAGGCTTCCATTGGATCTAGAAGGCGGGAAAACCCTAAGATCGACTGTAAACTCGGCCATTTCTGGAGGCAGTCATTTTTTGTGGTTTTTTAATTTTTGCAGAGAAGCACACAGGTGCGCCTCGGGATTCGTGCCACCAGAAAAAAAAATGTGGATTATTTTTTGGGTTTGTTGGATTTCTCGATTAAGTCATTTTTTTATTAATTTTTTCTGTTGCGGCGTATTTTCATTGTTCAGATTTGCACAGAAGGTTTTCTCTTTCCTTTTTTGGCAGGGGTCCACGGATGTTGTGCACGTTTTTTGTATTTCGGGAAAATCCAGGTTGCTATTTTCGGCAATCAAAGGTCACTATCTACACAGTCCAGAAATAAAATTTTTTACCAAAGCATTTATGTCTGACTTTTTGAAAACACAACACCCCATTAAAATCCTTAGCCCTTGGTCAAATCCTTATGGTCATATGAGGGCTTAAAGCTTGTGATTCCTACTAGTAGGTGCTTAACTTCAGCCCCCTTTAATTTTATTTGTGTGGTGAAGGCAACAACAATTTATTTTGTTTTAGTGGCAACTAAAATAAATAACAGAGCAAAATATTAAAAAGCTTGTAACTTTTGATCGGTAACTCGGTTTTGAGTGCCATTTTTTGCAAAAGTGCTTGTTTTTTCATGCTCTTTCCATTGGAAATATTTATTTTGAGACTTGCACTATAATTATAAAGTGTCAAATATGGAGGAGTGTTGTAATCAATTGTGGACGCAATTTCGGCTGAGCCCGACGTCCTAAACTTTTGGGAGTTGCAGTTTGTACCTATCATGGATTCTGAGAATGATATGCTTTTCTCTGAAGTATGTGGACTTCAAGAGGATATTGTAAAATTTGTGGAAGAAAATAGATCACTCAAGAAGTGAAATTCTCTTCTACAATCACTCATTCACGATAAGGATACAATAATACACTCCCTGTAGAACAAACTTGCTAGCCTACAATATCACCATCATATTGTGGACAGCCATATCCATGCTCCTAGTCTACTTGCAGCTATTACTCTTGAACCCAATGACATTGATCTGTCAGTCTTTGAGTCTGTTTCCTGCTCTTGATGCTTCATAAACCTATGAGGCTTGTTACTGCATGCTCTTCCACATCTGTGCCTATTACAGTACCACATGTTGTGTATCCTACTTCTGCTCAGCTGCATGGCTTTTTTGAGAAGCATACCACTGCATTCAGTTCTCGCATGCTCCGTTCTATGGGTCTCACTAGTGGAGTCATTGGCAGACATTCACAGGGTATTTTTTCCTCTATTCCACATGTTAAGTGGAATTCTCGTCATGACATTGGTTTTCGAGCAGATACTTCATTGGGATCACACATTGACAGAGCTCCTTTTTTTGTTCGCTCGACTCTTTCTGAGGATCATGAGCAACACATGAGTTCTGCACCTTCACTCAGGCTTGAGAAACCTGAGATTTCAGCTGTCAGACATGATCAACCTGACACACATTCTGATGTTCTTTTGCATGCACCCATTGTGCATTTTGCACCAAGTCATATGCAGGCATCTTCTTCATCCATCCGTGTTGATTTGGGGTGGATATCTGATCACTCGTGGCGGCGACATAGGCATTCATTGAGAGGACTCTACAGGCATGGCTCCTCCACCATTCGGCCTCTTGCTCCACTTTCTATACCTTCTGCATTGTGATGCTTCTTGTTTTGAGCATTTTTCTTTAGCAGGTGTAGTGTATCTCTCTTGTTTGTTGAGAGATTTTGTATCTGTATTTTCGACACTTTTGGCATGTTGACAGTATCTCTTATGGGGGATCTATTCTGGTGCATTCCAGTGTTAGTTTGTCAGTGTTCGAGTAGTTGTTTTGACAACTCATACAGATTTGTAGCATCACTCCACCCATTCAGCAGTATGGGAGGGTGTGGTGTTGATCCTGCTTCTTCGGGTTTCGTGTCCTTGCCTTGTTACCTTGGCTTTTCTTGGATCGTGACACTCTGGAGTTTGTGTCCTTGCCTTGTTGCTTTGGTTATTGTTCTTGGATCGTGGCACACCTATTTGCAGCAGTTGATCGAATTATGTTTGGTGTTTTTTTTGCACTTTCGACATCACTCCGTTGACAGTCTCCTTGTATGGAGCTATTCTGGTGAAGCCCAGTGTCAGTTGTTTTTGAGTTTTGTGATCGAGCAGTGGATTCAGACCACAGTGCACACCAAACTTCTTCAGCATTGTACGAGTTTTTTGAGCCGAGCTTCTTGGGATGCCTTGGAGCGGGTCTTTACTCTCTTTACTTTGTTGTTACTGGTTTTGGGTACCTTGCGGTGTCCCTTTTTTCCCAGTTATTGTACATGAGTACCTCATCAGGCCTAGTTGTCGGGACTCATACTGTGGACATGCCACTTCTATTTTGGCCCCTAGCTTCACTTGAGGGGGGTGTTAGAGTAGGTATTTACCTTAGCTCATGTTCACCTAGGTACTTTATTTACCTTTATTGTATTTATCCTCACCCACTTATGTGTGTGGATATTTCTTTTATCTTATTTAGATATTAGGAGATATTATCTAGTTATATAGTTGTTAGGTATTGACTAGTTCTTTCCTTGATCTATGGTATTGACTAGATCCTTGATGTCTAGTTCTCTCCTAAATCTATGGTCTTGACTAGTTCTTTGATGACTAGTTATTTCCTTGATTTATGGCTTGATCTACGACCTTGACTGGTTCTTAGATTGTTATTCCTTGCCTATTTAAGCAAGGCCCATTCTCAATGTATTGCATTGAGTTCCATAATAATATATGATATTGTTGCTCATTTGTTTGCAAAGGTTTTATGTAAAGTTATTCTGGCGAATTGCTTTCATCTTATTGATCGTGGTGTTTGATTAGCATCTGTGTTCTTGGCTTGGTACGATCTGAAAGTGCCATAAAATTAAGTTATCCATGGGATATTAACTACTACATAGCCCCGTGTATGCCATTTCAATGGGGGGTGCAGACATTGTGTTAGGGGTCCAATGGCTTACTACCTTGGGAAATATTGAAATGAACTTTCAAGATTTGTGGGAGCATTTTTTAGTTGTGCAAGATGAAGACAAAAGCTCCATAGTTGGTGAGTTCTCATCAAATGCAAAAGATGCTTAAGAAGGGTGCAAATAGGTTTGTGGCACAACTATATTCACTGGAAAATCAGCCATCGAAAGGTTCTATACCATCAGATCTACAAGCAATTATTAATGAACACTCAATTGTTTTTGGGATATGCCAAAAGCGTTGCCTCCCAAAAGAGATCATGATCATGCCATTCAGCTAGTGAAAGGCAACCACCCATCCAATATTCGACCTTATCAATACCCATATCTATATAAGAGTGAGATTGAAAAGATGGTACAAGAGATGTTGGAAGCAGGTATTATTCGCCATAGTCAGGGTGCTTACACTTCTTCAGTGGTGATGCTACGAAAGAAGGATGAAACTTGGCGCATGCGTCCAGACTACAGGGAGCTCAACAAATACATGGTTAAAAAATAATTTCATATCATGTCATTGATGATTTGTTAGATGAGTTGCATGGTATTATTTATTTTACAAAATTAGATCTTCGATCGGGATATCATCAAATCAGAAATCACAATGAAGATATTCATAAAACAGCATTTCGGACACATGAGGCCCACTACAAATTTTTAGTGATGCCTTTTGGCTTTACAAATGCACCATCTACATTCCATTTTTAATGAATTCTATCTTACAGCCATTTCTGCAAAAGTTTGTCCTGGTCTTCTTTAATGATATCTTAATCTACAACAAGACATGGGAGGAACACCTATATCATGTAAATAAGGTTTAGGAAACTGTTGAAACAACATCACCTTTATGCCAAGCTATCCAAGTGTTGTTTTGGAGTCAGGGAGGTAGAATACTTGGGTCCTATTGTTTCCCATGAAGGTGTAAAAGTAGATCCTCGCAAGATCAAGGCCATGGTGGACGGGAAGTTACCTAAAACATTTGAACTGTATTTCACTGCAGTTCTATTGCCATCATTGTGGAGGACATTGAAGATTTACAAAGCTGAGGAGAATGAATGGAAAGGGGTCGGGGGAGGGGGGAGATTAGGCGAAAGGGAGAAAGGGAACAGCTGGGAAGAGACTTCTAGTTTACATTCAACCTTGCACTCATAAGCAGGCCATGTAAGTGTCGACTTAACTTATCTCTTTTCTGCTCATTGCAATATTGAAAGGTTATTGGGTTGTTTTTTTACCTTGTGATAAGATCTGGTAATATGGAAACATCTATTTTGATTATTAAATCCATATTGAAATGTTTTGGGTTTTGGAAAAACATGGAAACTCAACCATGAAGTTTTACAGTCATTAGAAGTTCATTTCTATAATGTTGGTGTTTTACCTAAAAAAAATGCCTTTTAGGGTTTGGCAGTTTGGAATTTGTTTTGTTTATCACAATTCTTCAACTTCTGCCTTTGCTTTCATTTTGAATGTTTTAGCATTATATTTGCATTGCAAACAATATATGAGAAACTGCCATGAGGCCATTGACCTTCTATGATGGGAAATATTGTCTCTGGTCTCATTCAAAATATTTAGACCTATCATTCATTATTTTTGGAGTTTGTGATCTAGTTGTGCTGAGTATTGTTGGTTTTTTTTTATTGTTGAGATCATGGCAACGACATGCTATTTGATCATTCTTGGATTTTGAGATTTGGCTGTGTAAACTCAGATTGAAGTACATGACAGATCTATTACTGTGGCTTTATTGATTTGAGTCTGCTATATTGACTTAGTGGCACAAGTTTTAATTATTATTTGCACTCTGTTGCCAATATGCGTGGATTGCATTGTGGTTGTAACCATGAGTATCCTTATTTGTGGAAGTTGGAACTAGCTGGCTTTGGCTTCAAGAATTAAGATATTTGATAGTTTTGTTTTGTCTGTAGCTTTCTGAAGCTTCGAGTCTTGTTGAAGATTTCACTATTTGATTGCAAAGTTGTGGTGACGCCAAAAAGGCTGAATATTGGACCAGATCACTTATCATGCATTGATAGAGGTGAAGTTGCACTTTCTATTGAGGATGGCATGCCAGATGCAAACCTCCATCATGTTCAAATTGTTCCACAGAAGATGGCATAAATAGCAGCATTTCCACAATCAAGATTAGCTCCAAAAAGTTGGACTGTAAAACAAAAGAAAGCCTAATGAAAACACATGAACAGCTCCTGGAAATTCATCTTGCTCCTTCCCAAGGTAGTGAGCCGTTGGACTCCCAACATAAGGTTTGATCTACCCATGGGAATGGCAAACACAGGGGAATCTAGCCAGTAATCTAGCACAGTGATCTTAATAATATGCCATTTCTCTTAATAACTGACAGTGCCACCATCTGCAATCGTGACCTAAAATTCTGGAGCTGGATAAACAAAACAGTTCAAGTGTACTGTCAGCTTATTGTTGATGACTTTTGTAGGCAACTCACTACCTTGAGGGTTTTCCGGGGTGTTAATGTGTGAAAGCACATGACAAGAAATAGTTGGCTGGGTCTCTTCTGATTCAGCCTCTAGCTCATCATCAGCATCTACTGCTACTTCATCCTCTTCTTCTTCATTGGCACCTTCAATATAGAAAAAAATATTTTCGGCACATTTATGTCCCTGATTGTATTTACAATTAGAGTTTAAACATAACTCTTTTTCCTGATTCTCTTCAATTTGTTGAGGATTCAATCTAGTAGGCTGAGGGAATGAGTATGTTGGAGTATTTTGATCTCCAATACTTGTGACCGCTTGCCTTTTTTGACGAGCACTCTTTCCTTTGCCTTACATGCAAAGATAAAGGACTCAGATATGGAACTCAGATTAAACATGCGTACATCAAGTTAGATGGTATCCTTGAGCCCCCTAGAAATGAGTCATTCAAGTTTTCATCCATGATTGTATCCACTCACAAGGATAGGTGTTGGAATTGCTGAATATAATTCCTGACAAATCTTATTTGTCACAATTTTGCTAATTGGCTGAAGTAGTTATTTGTCACATTGTTGCGATTATTAAAGTTAATTAAGTTATTATGTAAACATTAACTAATTACATATCATTTAATATACTTTAGTTATACACGTATATCTACTTCACATGAAATGTAACTTATTTTATGCTTTAATAAAAGATGGACACACGCGAGATGTTAGTGAGTCATATGTCTTCCATTCTGTTCTCTGTGTCCTACTTACTAACATGTGTATCATAGTCATTGTTCAAAGAAGTCCTAGAAGAAGGATACAAACAGCAAGTATTCGAGGAAGCCCTAGTCAAGTAGGAATGGAGTAGATTTTGGGGAAACCCTGGGAATAGGAACCACACAAGAGAAGAGGTTCAAATCAAGATTTGCAAAGGTCAGAGTCTTTTGAAGAGGATATCAGACCAGAAAATCTGCAAAGCAATCTTGATTCAAGATTTGATTCACAATTTGCATTTTCAAAGGAGTCGTGAGTTGCATTTTTCATTTGTATTCAAGTATCAAAAATCAAACAAAGGAATGATTTGCAAGAGATATTTTTCGTGATTAGATCATGTTAGAAGAAAAAACACAAGCATATTAGTGATCATGAAAGCCACAGACAGAGTAGTCAAAACATGTGTAGGACACAAACAGCCGCGATTTCCGTGACACTAGAATGAAATCATTATAAATCATGGGAGTAGCAATTTGCTAGAATAGAACAACAATGGTTTGAAGGTTTTTGAAGATTTCTTTGTGAAGACCAAATACCCAAATCAGATCGTGAAGGTTTGTGTGAGAGGACAAGACTTGCAGATCAAAGAAAACAGACATTTTTTCATACAAATCTTGCTAGGGAGAGGGAAGATGTCGAATCAGGCAGAAAGAGGATGTCAAGACATAAACCAGGAACAAGTTTGCAAAAAACTGATTTCCAAAACCACCTCTCTCTGAAATCAAGATTTTTAGAGACTACTAGGGCACAACCATGAGTTCAGTCCAATTGCTAAAGAAAGAGATTTGAAGACTTTTGTGAAGGTGGACCCTTGAGGTCCTAGGGCATGACGAGTGTAGACAAATATTGCAGACTTTAGCATTTTTCGGAAGCTTTTACACTTCATTAACATTTTATTATTGGATGTATTGTTTATTATATTAAGAGCCCTCCAAGGAAATTGTTGGATAGATTTTGCATTGAATTATAGGTTAGAAGTCAAAAATAATGGCCAATATTCCAGAATTTAAGTTTTGCCAAAAGTGCAGAAGTTGAGTTGGCCAAAATGATAATGTTTGGAGACCTAAGATTTTAACAATTGCACAGGGGTATCAGGAATGTGCAATCAAGTCGTTCTCAAAAAGGAGTTGACGACCATCATATGAATTTTGTTGAGCATGACAAGCATCATAAAAAGGCCTTTACTATTGCCAGAATTATTTGTGTCGGATGATTTTATTCCCTGAGCGTCCAAAATGTCATTGTAGAGAGTGATCTTTGGACCAGTCTTCTAAAACGAGTTTATCGAACTTCGAAGAAAAGTCGGGTCTTATACCTGAAGAAATTGTTGTTATCTTAAGCAATAATGAATGACGGTGTTCTTGAAATAACATCTTCGGATGAAAGATCTTCAAGATCAAGCTCAGTGCTACCATAGTGGAAAATGTGGATGATGACGACTTGGTTGTGCTCATGTTCTGAATAGTTTACCACCCTCCTATGAAACATTTGTGGAGGCATTATACTTGATGGCAAAAAGCCAAACCCTGAGCTTTTGATCGTGAATAGTTCCAATTTACTACAGAAGGAAGCGCAGGTAGACACAGAACTAGTGAGTTTAGTTTTCAGATAAACAAAGAGTGCATTTGATGCTCAGTCAAAGGGGAAGTGGAAGCGAATTGCTAGTGAATCGTAATTCTAAAGTACCCGAGTGAATTGTCCTTAATTTCATAAGGTTGGGAATGTCAAAAACGATTGCTACAAGCAACTGGTATGATCTTTCCCACATCAAAATGTTGAGAGACGTCGGGAAAATATGGCAACAACTGAAGAACGAGATTCTAAGGTAAGAGTAATGCCCTTGGGGCACCATTGCTCGAATGCAATAGTGCTACCAATTGTTGGTTTATTGATTCTGGTGCATCCTACATAGCTTTCAAGTCGTAGAGACTAGTACATACAATTTACTGCATAAGCACAAATATTTTATATTCAACTTTATTAGTTGATGGGGAGTCACTTGCAGGGGGGGGGGGGGAGATATTTGTAGTGTTGAACAATGTTCAAAAACTCATAGTAAAGAATGTTGGGTATGTTCGTTGCATGAATAAAAATCTTGTCTATTAGTTAGTTAAAAAAAAGCCCAACATTGTTGTAAATTTCTCTGGGAAGCAATGTAGTGGATCTTAGGTGGAACATGACAAGGTAGTTGCCCTAGGCATTGAGCGAGATGGCATATATGAACTTGTTGATCCTACTATAGTCAACACATATGGACGAGTTGTGGAGGGAGACTCCGCTATATAGCATTATACAGGATGTGTGAGAGGATGAAATGCCTCATGTGCAAGAGGATGAATTGTCTCAATCAAATTGTAATGACCCTTTCAAGGGTTTCAACCAAACACACCAAATGCAGATCTGAAAATTAAATTGCAGCAAACTGAAAGTATAAAATCAGTGACTTGAACTATCACCAAATATGCCAAAAATCATCACAAAACACCACAAATCAACTCACCACAATTATGTGTATATTTTATGGAATATTAAGAACCAAAAACACAAAGAAATGTTGACGATCTCGCTGCTGGAAATTAATTATAAACTGGAAATTGCAGCCACAAGAAAAATATGAAATATGGGTCTAGAAACCCTCTAAATTCACCAAACTTCACATTCCGGTCTTTAAAAATATTAAAAATCAGATTATGAAACCAGATTTCTCAAATACTTCACCAAAAGTTTCAAACCCTACCCAAGGTAGGTCGCTCCACCCTAAATAAATCAAATACTAGCTAGAAATTACAAATGTCTCTTCAAATCAGCTCTTTACTTCAAAACCAAACAATGGTGAACGGTTTTTTATCCTTCACCCAAGCCACTAGAAGTGTTTTCGTCCTTCTATGAAGCCTCACAAGAGGGTTTTCGTCCTCAAGTGGATGAACAAGGAGCAACAAGCTCACAATGCCCAAGTAAAATAAAATGCGCCAAGTCTAGATCTCAAATGGTGTCTCTAATTCCCTTTTATATCTTCCTTTTGGCGCCAATGTACAAATAGAAAAAGGCCGACCTATATAATGCAAGGAAACACTAAAGAAAATATAAAACATATTATAAAGATGCTCAAGGTTCTTCTCCTTCATTTTTGATCCTTTGCCATGGAGAAGGAATGGCAAGAAGACCAAATTTCAGCTCTTAGCTGGGAAAAAGGGACATTACACAAATGCACGACTAGTTGTGGAGGGAGTCTCCACCATCCAGGATGCTCGAGACACACATGGTTAGCTAGCAGGAAAAGCCACTCAAAGAATTGTGAAGGGAGAATCGATTATGAAGGATGCGCGGTAGGGAAAAAACACTCAAAGAAAGGTATCAACTCAAAGGACTGGAACCAAGGTTGTTAACCCAGCTGAGCATTTTCACTTTACTCGCACATCTAACCATTTTAAGATACATGTATCATGAGAAGATGTGCACAAAGAAGAAATGAAAAGAAACCCTAATACACACATTGTAGATTGTGTGTCCCTCAATTCATTATCCAAGAGATAGTTACAAAATGGTTGAAAAGGTTACAACCAATCTTTAGTTAATATATAACTAATAGTGACTTAATAATATACTATAAGCCTTAGTGACTTAAACTATAAGCCTTATATTCTAATATGCACTACAACAATATTCTAAAGCAGAAGGCATACCTAAATGGGAGACTTCCATACAAGCAGAATATAATATATTGTTGAAGAACCATACTTGGAAGCGTACAAACGGATGTATGCAGTCAAAAGCAAATCCGATGATACTTTAAACAAGTATAGGGCCCGTCTTCTTGTAAAAGGCCTTCCACAACAAGAGGGAATAAACTATGAGTTCTTTGCCCCTCCAACAAATACTACAAAGATGGCCATATTTCAGTTGCTGCTCTCTTTAGAAATTCACTTAGGTTGGAACAATGTTTTAAAAATCGGAACCGGACTCGGAACCGGCCGAGGTCCGGACCGGACCGGAACCGGACCGGTTCAAACTTAATGAACCGGTTTACTAAAAAATACATAAAATTTTATATTTTTAATGAAAATAATATATTTGAAATGTTAAAAACGATAATTCCAACAAGTACACACAGAATATGCAAAGTTTTCTCTTATATATATGCAAGAAAGGTGTTTATAGCAAAATGGCACGAACTCCAAGTCCAATACACAATACATATATCATAGATGAGATTCCGAAACAAAATACATAGACATTGAGGCTCTAAATGGTCTCCAATGATCAATCTCCATAGTTCAAGACTCCAAAAAAACAACATGATATGATCATTGATACATTACAAATACTACAAGTTACAAAACTCTAGAATAAACTAGATGACATCAATGATCAATCATCATGATCAAACTCTGCACCGCTGCTGGAAATGGGATCCTCAAGGTCATCCTCATCAATATGATCACCGGCCTCTGGCTCTGACTCGGACTCATCCAAATCCTCAGGTACATCTGCAACAACTGGAGCTGCACGGGGTTGGGGAGTAGCACGAGTGCGACTAGTGCCTGTTGTGTCTCGTGACGATGGCGGCGGTGCTGCTAATGGCTCATCAGATTCTTGATCCAAACCCATCCACCCCAAGTCATCGGGATCAAACTCTGCTGGCTGACTCTCCTCTACCCATTCTGAAGTTGGATCTATATCATCCAAGACAATGGGATCAGTATCAGGTCTTCGGTTCAACAACTGGTTACGCCTTAACCGAAGGTTGTACTGCACGAAGACAAGATCATTCAACCGTTGTTGTTCCAAACGGTTTCTCTTCTTCGTGTGAATCCGCTCAAAGACAGACCAGTTGCGCTCGCACCCCGAAGCACTGCAAGTTTGGCTCAGGATCCTAATTGCAAACTTTTGCAATTGAGGACACTGACTACCAAATGAATCCCACCAATGTGCTGCGATAAAAAATGTAAATGTTTAATTAGTAAACAATGACAACAGAAAGTTAAAAACACAGTTAAAAATTAAAAGTAAAACATAAACTTATAACTTAAAGGTTAAAGCATAATTCAACAAATTAGAAAAATATTGTCTTATGCTAAAAATTCATGATTATTCATTAAAAATTTTAATCAAATGAACTTCAAAAAACTTAGAATTTCTTACCTGGTTGGTCCACATCCCTTGCAATCTTTGCAAGGTTTTTCCCAAAGGTACCTGTGGCTCTGCTGAAGAAGCTGATCTGTCGGTGAACCTCAAGTTGTTGCATCTCATCAGGGACCATGCGCTCTAGGCACTCGTACAAACCATCTTTTACTTCTCCTGTTTGATCTTCTCCAAGCTGAGCTCTGTAATGATATTTTGGGTTCAAGAAATACCCAGCTGCATGTATAGGTCGATGGAGTTGATTGTTCCATCTATTATCTATGATCTCCCATATAGGCCCATACTTAGTTACCCTGTCTTTGTATGCTGCCCTTATCTGCTCCTTTGCCTGATCCATAGCCTCATAAATATAGCCCATGGCTAATTTTTCCCCATCCACCAACTGCAACACCTTAACAAGAGGCTCAGCAACTTTCACAATCTCTGCTGTTTTTTTCCAAAATAAATTATCAAAAAGTTTCTTCTTTGTGTCTTTCCCATCCTGTTTCCGGCTCCACTTTGATGCATTCCATTCATCACTTAAAAACATCTTTTTCAAGTTCTGTTGTTGGGAAATAAGAGATTGCAACGTGAGAAAGTTCGTTGCAAATCTCGTGATGGCTGGCCTAACAAGTTCTCTGCCCTCAGTGTTCTTCCTCATTAGGTTCAATACCCATGAGTGATTATAGATGTATTTGGTGATGCTCTTGCCATGCTCTACAGTGTTCTTGATCCAATCTTTTTTCCCTATATCCTCAAGCATGAGGTCTATGCAATGTGCAGCACATGGAGTCCAAAATATTGTTTTGTGTTTAGCCTCTAACATCTTACCAGCAAGAACATAATTAGATGCATTATCTGTTATGATTTGTACAACATTTTCTACCCCCACCTCTAAAACAATCTCATCCAAAAGCTCAAACAATAAATTTGCATCTTTTACCCTATCAGATGCATCTACTGATTTCAAAAACATGGTACCTTGTGGACAAGAGGCAAGAAAATTTATTATTGTGCGGTTCTTGCCATCACTCCACCCATCTGACATGATAGTGCATCCTGTTTTGGCCCATGAAGCTTTGCAACCTTTCAAATATTCATCTATGGATGCAACTTCTTTCTTCAAAAGTGATCCTCTCAAGTCATGCATACTAGGGCCTTTGAAGCCCTTACCAGCAGCAACAATAGAATCAAACATCGGCTGGTAATAAGGTGAGCGGGCAGCATTGAAAGGGATATCTGCATCATACCACCATCTAGTAATGTACTCAAAAGTTGCTTTTTTGTATTGCTTCTTCCAATGGTTATCCAAGGTAGGCTGATTTTGTGTTGGCATGGAGGCACTAGCAATGGCAGGTGTGGAAGATGGAAAAAAGCTTTGAATGTTCTTTCTTTTTTGAGGCCGGTTTTCTCGACTATGAGTGGATGGGGGAGGCATATACTGAAAGGGGTCTCTAACAGTCACAGAAGGGTCAGAGCAAGATCCTTCAACACTCAAGGCATGTTCCCTCCTTCTCCCTATTTCAGCTTCCATCTCTTTTTGCCTAGCCTTCTCTTCTCTATGTTTTTCAAGCATGTTTTTCATTTCCAACCTAATGTCATCAATACCAGGTGCCTCACATGGGGTAACTTGGCCTCTTTGACCAGCCAAGTGTTGTTTCAACCTATGAATCCCCCCCCCCTTGATGTGTTTCTTACAATATTTACAAAAAACTTGGTCATCAATTACGTCTGCATGGGCCCATGTAGGGTCTTTTGATTTGGGGGCCATTGCAAATGCAAACAAATCTGAAAATGCAAATAAAAAATAAATAAATTTCCTATTTCTTTTTTAATAAAATTTACAAATAAGGGGCAAGTTTAAAATGTAACATACCTTTCAATGTGCACACAAATGAGGTGAGGAAATGCTCCAAGCTTGTATATAGCACCACAAAGAGCCCACACTCCAAATGTAGATGTAAATGCCACCACAAAGAGCCCACACTTGATACCAAACAACTCCAAATGAACACTACTTCAAGGCTGCCCCAATCCTCCAAATCCTTGCAAATAAGAGAGGTGCTCACAAATAGAGGTGAGGTGCTCACAAATGGATGCCAATATCACCACAAAGAGCCCACAAGCAATGCCAAACAAACTCCAAGCCTCCAACTTCCAAGCTCACTACAAAAAATTAAACTCTTCAATCTTATGCTCACAAATGCTCACAAATGCTCACAAATGGGCTCATACCGAGAGAGGTGTGAAGTGATAGAGGGGGGGCGGGGTGTATTTATCACACCAAATTAGGGTTTAGACTTTAGTTTAAAAAAATTAAAAAAAACAATTGCAAAAACGTGAATTTTTTATATTTTGTTGGCGCCGTAGCATCAGATTGGAAAAGAGAATGAACCGGCCGGTTCCGTACGGAACCGGCCGGTTTGGGCTAAAACCGGTCTACCGATAGTTACACTTTTTAGATGAAATTCAATCTGCATTTAATTCAAATTGGTCAAACCGGCCGGTTCCGATTCCGGTTTGACCGGTTTTTAAAACATTGGGTTGGAATGTCCAAGATTCAAATGAATATTACAATGGTAGACAAAGATTTAGATTCTCTACATGTGAGCCATGAAGGTTTTCAATACCTCAGTCTTGATCAATGAAGTTGGCCATGGAAGTAATGAACTTAAATGAGCTCCACAAGCCTAGAATTTCACTACTTCAACAAGACATCTTCAATTCACTTGGATTCTATGCTAAAGAGAGGCTAAAGTTATCAATCCAATTGATTCATCACTTTAGTTGCTTTGATCACTCTATAGACAAGGGATGGATAAGCATGCCATATATCTCTACATTCATCATATTTTACCTCATCCATGCCTTTTGTCAGTGATCTTTAGAGCTTTTGTAACAACCAAAGGGGAAGATGACATTGGAAACATGGAAAAAAGTTGTAATGTCCCCTGGAATGTAGATTTAGAAACATAATAGTCTTATCAAGCAACCTGAAATTAATTGACTAAATCTTTTGTAATGTACCATTGTTAAACTATCCCAATGTCAGCTAATTTCAAGACCCAACTTGGAGTTGTTTTTGCTTTAGTCATTTGGGGGGGAGGTGGTGAGAGGGGCGAGGCTGGCAAGAAATTAATTGGAATGTATAAATTTACTAATTAAAGGCTATTAGTTAGAGTACTTTAGTCTAAACATGCATAATTAATACATGAAATCCTAACTTCGCTGCATGATCTAATCCAAATGATTAGACGCAACCAAATTGTTACAAAAATCTGTCAAACTTTTGGATCAGACTTCTTTCTCTGAAGAACAATATCTCCCAAATGCACAGTGCATCCAATTAAAACCCTAGTTTTACCCTAAAAATTAGGTCGACTCTAAGACACTTCTTCTTTGGACATCAAATTAGCAACCAAAAATTATGAAGTTAATTGCTCCTTATTCCTCTTGCTAATCATGTACATTACAACCCCTGTCCAAGTGGGATCTAAATGTCAAACTCAAAGATTTGATTTTTTTTATTAGTTAGATTCCTAGTGAAAAGATTCTTCATCCAACAAACTTCTATGCATTACTATCTCAGTAGGCAATGTTCTTTGGAAACCTTTGGAGTAAACCAATTGCTGCAATGTATTTGTGTTTGGATTGGGCTGACTATGTGTAATATCCCCTTCCCATTCAAAGACCTTTGGCCTATTTTGTCAACCCGACGGCCAAAGGAAAAATATAAGGGTGGCTTAAGTTATATTTAATTATTATAAAGTGCCATTAATAAAAGAAAAAAATATATAGAGCACTTATAATAATTTATATGACTTAATAATTATTAAATCAAGGATGGAAAAGGCCCAAATATAAATTGTTATCCATCCTAGGTGAAAAGGCGACTTGCCTTAGAAGGGGGAATGGGAACATAGAAAGGATAAATGCCCATTTTACTATGTATTTCCCCTAGGGAAAAATGCAACTTGCATTAGGAGGGAAAAAGTTGTTGGAAAAGGCATTTTCCTAATATGGGAAAATATTAAATGCTTGCATAGGGAAAATCCTTGGGAACTAATTGGATATTGTAGAGGTTGTTTTGGGTCTCTTCTTCCTTTATAAGGAGAAGTCGACTTGAAGGGAAAGATATTCCATACCATTTGATATTTTCTAATTTGTGTCTTAAGCTTGTAGCTTATGCATATTCTTTCATGTGCAACTGTTGTTTGCAAATATCCAACTTGTGGAGTAAGATCCCACAGGAACCCTAGCTTCGGTGGTGAGAGATCCATCCCTAGCTAGCAGGGCATTCTTCGGTAGTGAGAGATCTACCCTAGCTTGTCAATTTTGGAGCTGAATTGATGCCCTAAATGTGCTGGGCGACCTACTTTTTAGGGCAAAATTAGGGTTTCGTGTTTGTTATGCAAAAACTATTTTTGGAATATTATTCTTCATATTTTTGTGGCCCAAGATCCAAAGTTTCAGCTCATTTGGACTTCTCTAGCAAAAGATATTAATTTTAGAAGTTTTCAAAAAATGTTTAGGGCACGCTGTAAATTTCTGGCAGCATTCTGTTATTCAAAAAATTCCAAAAACAGTTCTATAATATCTTTATTGTATTAGCAAGGTATCCATTTAAAATTTCAAGAGATTTGAGCAAGTATTTTTGGAGTTATCCATTTTTTCTGTTCGCTGCCCTAGATTTAATTTTCTGCAAAAATCATATTTCTGTTTGGCTGCAATTTGTCTGTATTTTGCATATTTAAAGTTGGGATTGCCTAAAATCCAACTTAGGGGTAAAATAATGTCCATTGGGGACATTACAAATGGTATCAGAGCTGTTGTTCCTCTAGCCTGTGTGGGTTAAATATGGCAAATTGGAAAGATTTCAATATGGGTTTTATGAAGGAAATGTTCACCAACATGGTGAAACAACAAAAAACCACTAACCTTTATTTGAGCCAGCTCACTCAGAATTTAAATCAAAGCAGGTATTGGGACATTCAGGAAAAATTTGAGAACAATAATAAAGGGCATCCAATAGAGGTGATTGATGAGGATTCTTGTTAGAGGAAATACCAATCTTTGAGTAGGGTTTCAGAGATAATATGCCATTTCCAGATTATTACATGATGAAAATTGGTAGCAAGCCCAAGCGAGGTCATCATATGCCGGTACCTGAATTACAAAAGAACTCATTTGAAGAAAAAGAAGCTTCTAGAGAAAAAGGTATGATTTCCATTGAGAAAAATAATTGCATTAATGAAACTTTGCTTGTTAGAGAAATTATTCCAGCTCAAGAGAAGAAATTTGTATATGCAAGTAAGGAGGATGTAATGGAAACTCTAAAAAGGTGTGAGGAGTGGAATAGCAGAGCTAGAGCTGCTAAATTGATAGCCACTCAAGCAAGACAACACCTACAAGAGTTCAAGGAAAAGATGTCTTCACTTAGTGGGTAACAGGGTATGAAGGAATGTCTTTCCTCAAGAAGACTCTATTGGCAGTTGGGAGCATGAAAGGACCTTTCAAATGGAGGGCTTTGCACAGATTGAAGATGGTGTGGAAAAACTATGCATCTCATTTATTGCAGCAGTTGATTTATGAAGAATTTCAACCCATTGTAGACAAGAATACTCAGATTTTGGGGGCAGCAAAGTCAAGACATTTTGAAGACCAAGATTGGCGAGGATGTTGGTGATATTCCAAGGTATAAAGAGCATAATAATGTGTCTTATTTATTGTTGCCTATTCCATTTTCATCATGAGATGCATGCCAAAGTTTACATTATGGAGTTTGATGAACCATTGCTCCAAGTATATGTATGTGAGCATCTTGTGGATGATATATGGTGGCAAGTTTTAGTTCACTTGACAGGAACAGGTGCCAGGCTTGCGGATCACTTCAGCATGTTTTGTCTCTTGTACATGACACTTGGACAAAAAAAGATCAGAATTGCTTGAGGGCAAGCAATTTTGGGAAGGGAGGATTGTAATATCCCTTTCCCATTCGAAGACCTTTGGCCTATTTTGTCAACCCGACGGCCAAAGAAAAAATATAAGGGTGGCTTAAGTTATATTTAATTATTATAAAGTGCCATTAATAAAAGAAAAAAATATATAAAGCACTTATAATAATTTATATGACTTAATAATTATTAAATCAAGGATGGAAAAGGCCCAAATATAAATTGTTATCCATCCTAGGTGAAAAGGCGACTTGCCTTAGAAAAAACAAGAATGGGAACATAGAAAGGATAAATGCCCATTTTACTATGTATTTCCCCTAGAAAAATGTGACTTGCATTAAGAGAAAAAGTTGTTGGAAAAAAACATTTAATATGGGAAAATATTAAATGCTTGCATAGGGAAAATCCTTGGGAACTAATTGGATATTGTAGAGGTTGTTTTGGGTCTCTTCTTCCTTTATAAGGAGAAGTCGACTTGAAGGGAAACATATTCCATACCATTTGATATTTTCTAATTTGTGTCTTAAAGCTTGTAGCTTATGCATATTCTTTCATGTGCAACTGCTGTTTGCAAATATCCAGCTTGTGGAGTAAGATCCCACAGGAACCCTAGCTTCGGTGGTGAGAGATCCATCCCTAGCTAGCAGGGCATTCTTCGGTAGTGAGAGATCTACCCTAGCTTGTCAATTTTGGAGCTGAATTGATGCCCTAAATGTGCTGGGCGACCTACTTTTTAGGGAAAAATTAGGGTTTCGTGTTTGCTGTGTGAAAACTATTTTTGGAATATTATTCTTCATATTTTTGTGGCCCAAGATCCAAAGTTTCAGCTCATTTGGACTTCTCTAGCAAAAGATATTAATTTTAGAAGTTTTCAGTTGTTTAGGGCACGCTGTAAATTTCTGGCAGCATTCTGTTATTCGAAAAATTCCAAAAACAATTCTATAATATCTGTTATTGTATTAGCAAGCTCCATTTAAAATTTCAAGAGATTTGAGCAAGTATTTTTGGAGTTATTCATTATTTTCTGTTCGCTGCCCTAGATTTAATTTTCTGCAAAAATCAATTTGAGCTTTCTGTTTGGCTGCAACTTTTGTCTGTATTTTGCATATTTAAAGTTGGGATTGCCTAAAATCCGTTTAGGGGTAAAATAATGTCCATTGGGGACATTACAAATGGATTGTCATATCTATTCATCTTGAAGGTGTCAAATGTTCCTCAGGAACAGGTTGGCCTATTTTGTCAACCCGACGGACCAAATCAAAAATTTTGGGAAGGGAGGCTTGTAATATCCCCTTCCCAATCGAAGACCTTTGCCCTATTTTGTCAACTCGACGCCCAAAGGAAAAATATAAGGGTGACCTAAGTTATGTTTAATTATTATAAAGTGCCATAATAAAAGAAAAAAATATATAGAGCACTTATAATAATTTATATGACTTAATAATTATTAAATCAAGGATGGAAAAGGCCCAAATATAAATTGTTATCCATCCTAGGTGAAAAGGCGACTTGCCTTAGAAGGGGGAATGGGAACATAGAAAGGATAAATGCCCATTTTACTATGTATTTCCCCTAGAAAAATGCGACTTGCATTAGGAGGGAAAAAGTTGTTGGAAAAAACATTTAATATGGGAAAATATTAAATGCTTGCATAGGGAAAATCCTTGGGAACTAATTGGATATTGTAGAGGTTGTTTTGGGTCTCTTCTTCCTTTATAAGGAGAAGTCGACTTGAAGGGAAAGATATTCCATACCATTTGATATTTTCTAATTTGTGTCTTAAGCTTGTAGCTTATGCATATTCTTTCATGTGCAACTGCAAGTTTGCAAATATCCAGCTTGTGGAGTAAGATCCCACAGGAACCCTAGCTTCGGTGGTGAGAGATCCATCCCTAGCTAGCAGGGCATTCTTCGGTAGTGAGAGATCTACCCTAGCTTGTCAATTTGGAGCTGAATTGATGCCCTAAATGTGCTTGGGCGACCTACTTTTTAGGGAAAAATTAGGGTTTCGTGTTTGCAATGTGTGAAAACTATTTTTGGAATATTATTCTTCATATTTTTGTGGCCCAAGATCCAAAGTTTCAGCTCATTTGGACTTCTCTAGCAAAAGATATTAATTTTAGAAGTTTTCAGTTGTTTAGGGCACGCTGTAAATTTCTGGCAGCATTTTGTTATTCAAAAAATTCCAAAAACAGTTCTATAATATGGGGATTGTTATTGTATTAGCAAGCTCCATTTAAAATTTCAAGATGATTTGAGCAAGTATTTTTGGAGTTAATTATTTTTTGTTCGCTGCCCTAGATTTAATTTTCTGCAAAACTTCAGATTTCTGTTTGGCTGCAATTTGTCTGTATTTTGCATATTTAAAGTTGGGATTGCCTAAAATCCGTTTAGGGGTAAAATAATGTCCATTGGGGACATTACAAATATCCCCTTCCCATTCGAAGACCTTTGGCCTATTTTGTCAACCCGACGGCCAAAGGAAAAATATAAGGGTGGCTTAAATTATATTTAATAAAAGAAAAAAATATTTAGAGCATTTATAATAATTTATATGACTTAATAATTATTAAATCTAAGGATGGAAAAGGCCCAAATATAAATTGTTATCCATCCTAGGTGAAAAGGCGACTTGCCTTAGAAGGGGGAATGGGAACATAGAAAGGATAAATGCCCATTTTACTATGTATTTCCCCTAGAAAAAATGCGACTTGCATTAGGAGGGAAAAAGTTGTTGGGAAAAACATTTAATATGGGAAAATATTAAATGCTTGCATAGGGAAAATCCTTGGGAACTAATTGGATATTGTAGAGGTTGTTTTGGGTCTCTTCTTCCTTTATAAGGAGAAGTCGACTTGAAGGGAAAGAAATATTCCATACCATTTGATATTTTCTGAATTTGTGTCTTAAGCTTGTAGCTTATGCATATTCTTTCATGTGCAACCGTCCTGTTTGCAAATATCTAGCTTGTGGAGTAAGATCCCACGGGAACCCTAGCTTCGGTGGTGAGAGATCCATCCCTAGCTAGCAGGGCATTTGTTCGGTAGTGAGAGATCTACCCTAGCTTGTCAATTTTGGAGCTGAATTGATGCCCTAAATGTGCTGGAATGACCTACTTTTTAGGGCAAAATTAGATGGTTTCATGTTTGTTGTGCGAAAACTATTTTTGGAATATTATTCTTCATATTTTTGTGGCCCAAGATCCAAAGGTTTCAGCTCATTTGGACTTCTCTAGCAAAAGATATTAATTTTTAGAAGTTTTCAGTTGTTTAGGGCACGTTGTAAATTTCTTACAGCATTCTGTTATTCAAAAAATTCCAAAAATAGTTCTATAATATTATGTTATTGTATTAGCAAGCTCCATTTAAAATTTCAAGAGATTTGAGCCAAGTATTTTTGGAGTTATCCATTATTTTCTGTTCGCTGCCCTAGATTTAATTTTCTGCAAAAATCAGATTTCTGTTTGGCTGCAATTTGTCTGTATTTTGCATATTTAAAGTTGGGATTGCCTAAAATCCGTTTAGGGTTAAAATAATGTCCATTGGGGACATTCAATGCATAGCATGTTGTAAGTATTTAAGCACCAGGTACAACTAGTTGGTCTTGGATAATTTTGTAAACTAGAGTCATCGATGGGATAAATCTGCTCAGTTTTGGCCAAGTTGCTCCAATATGAAACTTGCAGTCAGGTTTGTGGTAGACAAGTGAGCAGACTGTCCAAATCGGAATTTGTTTCGAAAACTCCACATCAACTGTCTACAATTAAAGCTAGACATGGATGTCCTTATAGCATGTTATAATTTCACTTTTGATGGGAGTTTTGTGATAGAAGGAATTAAATGATTATATGATTCACGGAACTTATGAATCCTGAAGCAAGAATAAAATTGGAGTTGATAACAATATGTTATTTGAATAGCCTGTCTGAATACCAGTATGTCAGCTAGAGGGATCAGGATATACTGAGTTTGTGATTACCCAGAAATTACAATAGTCATGTAGACCATGTGCACAACCAAACTTGACTGGATGTCGACAGGGTGCTGAAGAACTGAGATAGCAAAACCATATTAATTGACTCAAATCTGTATTTTGTGCCCTATTTACTTCCAACTGTATCATCTCCAGGAAATAGACTATGGGAGTCAACTTCAGATTCCACGTTTTCATATCTAATAAGAAGACTTTGTGCCTACATGAATTTAATAACATGTTATCTATACAATTTTGACAATCCCCAAATAAGTCAATGCATTTTGGGATTCTCTTTCCACAGTTAGGAAAAAGATGTCCAGCCATATCATCCCTTCATTGGCCTCACAATTAATGTACAGGAAACTTCAAGACTGATCAGAAAAGGGTCTTATTAATCAAAAAATTGACAGTAAAGAGCAAGGAACTTTAGCTGATTTCTCATTACGCTTAATTGCAGGTACAGGAAACCGTGCTGCCCTTAGTTGTAACTGGTAAGAGAATTTTGAGTTGGAAGTCATGTACCACTATTTATTTCCAACTGTCAGCATTGGTGTTTCCGCCCAATGTATGATGACGCTGATTCGATAAGTAGATTGATTTAAAATTGGGTAAGAGATAGTTTTAAAAGTGTTGTACAAGTACTAAGTTTACATGATGTCTTCCAACATTGACTGTTATCAATTCTTACAAAAGGATGATTAGCCTGTTTTAAATTGAAAGATTTTGCAATTGAAGACAAATACATGGCCTAAACAAATGATTAAGATATTACTGTCCAAAATGAAACAACCTAAAACTGTATCTATGCTAGAATTGCATGGATATGTGGGACTCCTTGATACAGTATCATATACACATAACTGGTTTTAACACCCCCTCAAATGGATACGTCACTGGCTGATGGTCCCCAACTGATATAGCATTAAAATATTATATACAAAACAAGATAATGAGATCATATCAATACTTAAGACAGAAATTGTTTGATATGATTCAACCCTGCAGATAAATTCCCATCCATTGTTTGATGCTTTAAATTATAAAACTTGTCCTTGCATACCATTATTAAACTCCACGGTCAACAGGCCCAACCTGTGAACAGCTCCACTATGCATGTACTGGGAAGGTAGGAAGCTTATTGCAATTGGATTCTGTAAAATATTGCAGGTTGTGTTTGCCAACAGAAAATAGACGAAAGAAAAGAAGTGAACATAGGCAAATGAAACAGATGCAATAGATCTGCTGAACTCTTGACTTGAGCAGCCAATGGCTCAACTCACTTGAAAGTCAAATTCTGAATTTGTTAGCAACCATCTCAAATCTCCATAGGATCCACAAAATTGAACATGTTGCAACCATTCAATAACCTATAGAAATCATTTGCATGACCAGTTCATAAGACTAGCAATTTAAAAGCTTTTGAATATAATTTTTAGGTGCAACACCACTTTTAATTCCACAATTTTGAATCAGAAAGCTATAGCCAACACCCTGCATACCGTTTGGCCATGAAGGATGTATAGGAAGGACCCAACTTATGAGTAGATTACGGCTGGAACAGTATGACATATTTCTATTTGAAGCTGCGTTGTATATTCCATCTATGTTTGGAGAACTATGAAATGACGTATCCTTGCAGTAGGGGTTTAAGAACCATTGCAACATATATTATGTTCAGAAATATAAAAAAAACTTTGGATATCTTCGTAAACTAAACTGTTTTTGATCATGTATCCCTTTCATCTTCCATAGTGCCCAATTCAATGAAGTTTTGATCAGCCATGCAATGCCATTATCAACTAATAGTGAAAGATTTAAAAACTGTAAAGAACAACATTGTAACCAACATAACTTCCATGAGTGGAACAGTATAAGCACGGACCACACGGGATATTCAGAGTTCTTCATGCAGCAATGGATGCAGGATCAACATTTATATGCTTACTGTCAGAGAGAAAGTGGAATGGCTGTACTGTGGCCTCTGTTCAGTGGAACATTCCACCAGAATTGTATGTCATACATGCATTTCATGATGTCACTGATCTCCTTGATTAAGGGTTTGAGCATTTTGGGATCAACTGGTCTGAAGGTGATCAATTGGGCCTTGCATTCCATCTTGCTTCCATTTGGACATCCACTGAAAAACTTGTACCAACGCCAAATTATTTTTGTGGAGCAGGCTGTTCTAATAGACATCAAATGTGCTACAAAAGGAGGAAAACAGTTACGAAGCACTCCATCTAGAGAAAGTCCAGTATTTTAAAAGTAAGCAAGTAGTGAAGTAGATTTTAAAAGTTCGAAGAGAAAATGTTTTGTAGGGAAAATAACCCTCGAATATACACTAATATATAAATGAATTGAGCAAAAAGCATTATATACTCTTAAATAACAACAGTGAAAAAAAATGGGCAACAGAATTAGTAAGGTCTCATTCTCTCTATGACCAGGTTGAAGGATCATTTTTTATGGTGTTATATCCTTGATTTGAAATAAATTTTCGGAATCTAATTTCTAATTCGCTGAAAATTAAATTACTTCACACTTGGATACTGCCGCTTCACAGTCGGGGAAAGGGGGGGCTGGGGGGGTGGGTACATCAGTCAGGTGACACTTATCTTTGCACAGTACTATTACTAGGGTGCCCCACCACATTCTCTCTCAGCACTATGGATCTGTTCTTGTCATCGTGGATCTGCTCCTTCTCATTCACTTCATGGGCCGCGAGGGCAGTAGCACATTAACATTTTCTTCACAGCCACTAGAAATCATAAACTAGAGGCACATTTGAAGATGCAAACAGCAGTCACATAGCCATAATGCATTATAATTGCTTGATTCATATGAATAATCAAGCTCTCACCTCGTGGCAGTCTTATGTCCAGCTTCTAACAGCAATAAAGGAATCCACCATTGACAGTTAGAAAGTCTTCAACAAGATTAATAGGAAATGCTTTTACCCCCTTGGGTACAAAGAGGAGCTACAGGCACATTGGCTCTATTTTTGCCAAGCATCTGAACACTTATGTAGCAGCAAATTGAGCAATTCAATCGCCTCTCTATCAAGATAGAAATATAACACACTAATGAGGTCTTTCAAATCAAGTTTCTGATCTCCAAAGAAATTAGATATGCTCACCATCGCTTCTCTAGAGCATGCTTTCCCACTTGCTTTCAAAGTGGAAAACGAGCAACAAAAGGGACCTACAAAATCCAGCCAATCTTTTTTTTATCTCAAAAGGAATGGTCATCTTCTGCCTATGCCAGCTCATTGTTAAAGAATGGAAATTCTTCACAAAGTGGCTCCAATAAGGGTTTAATAATACCCACACTATTTTTTTATTTTTTTACTTTAAATTAAGTAGGGGGTTTCGAACCCCTATTCTTTCATGAGTATGTCTTTACGTAATAATACTTAGTCAAGTGGACAAGTTTTCACTTAACTATGCCGACACTATTATCTCTACCGTCATCTTCATTATTATGTTTAAGATATGGAGATTTCAATTTGTGGCGCACATAACCTAGGATAGTTTCTATCGTCTTAGGATTTTCTTTTTCTATCAGAATAGCCTAATTAGGTTTAAAGGTTTATCCTATTCTAAGTACGACTATGTAAGTATGGCATAAAACCTTTGGCATCATCATTTTGGAGTTCTCATTAAGACTTGTATTGGGAGGTTGCCCCCTCAAAGTGGAATAGCTTTATACAGTCAATTATTTTCATCCTCCTTATGGTTTGGATTCCTCTATAAATTACCTTTACATTGTTTACTGCCATATACCAATTGTGTATTTCCCTAGATTTTATTATTGCATTAGAATCATTATTGTTGTGTTGCTAATTATATAAAAATAATCAATGCAATTGGTATCACAGTGGTGATCCAAGCAACAAATCTACAGTGCAAAGGCAACGGTTTAGGGGTAGGACCTGGTGCCGGTGCGCAACGGTTAAGGGGTAGGACCTGGTGCCGGTGCTTTTCTGTGGAGAAAATTCCTTCAACTGCTCAGCAAAAATCCTACTTTTTATCATTCCCTACTTTTTCCACTGCATATTTTCCCTTTTTGGTGCACACAAGCCTTGTTGTGCATGCAAGCTTCTTCCAGATTGCCATCATTTTCCCTACTTTTCCATGTGTACAAAAGCTTTTCTTTTGCATGTAAGGCTTTTTCTTTTTTCCCCTTTCCAAATCGTGATCTATGTCTAGGAAAAAAAGACACTGGCTAAAGGTAAGAGTACTCCAAGAAAAGAAGATCCACTAGAATTAAATAGCTCAGAAAAAAATATGGTTATAATCGACTGCTCAAAGAACTGCAAATAAATTATTGTGCAGGAGGTTTTTGAGGAGGTTGTAAAGGAGCATGGTGAGTCAATGCATAGCATGGTGAATGGGAAGAGTTCAACTTTCAAGTATAAGATTGATGGAAAGATCCATACCCTCTGGTAAGAGATGAGCATTAAGCAAGCTTTGGAAAAACTTCAACGTGAGTCATGAAGATCCTTCAAAAAGATGAGTGAAAAATTGTTGAACACAATGAGCCACAACCATCATTTGAAGACTTCATCTTCACAAAGCAAAAATAGGAAGATAAATTTTACCAGTAGTGGTAATTTAGGGCCACTAAATTGCGTCCATCCTAAGTTGGATATCCATAAATTTGATGGCACCAATCCAGTCTTGGGTTATTAGGATGGAGCGGTTATATGATCTACAACAAATTTAGTGGGGAAAGAAGGTGCAATAGTTTCCTAGCATATGGGTCAACATTTAAGGAATATTTTGTAGCTCAATTCAATAGACAATAGAAACAAAAAGAATCCTCTCAGCTGGCTAGACACTGTTCACTGGAACCCATACCATGTTAATAACATGAGAAGCATAGAGAAAATAGCAAGAAAAAAAAATTGCACTGCATCGAATG
This sequence comes from Taxus chinensis, assembly GCA_019776745.2. Lineage (NCBI taxonomy): Eukaryota > Viridiplantae > Streptophyta > Pinopsida > Cupressales > Taxaceae > Taxus > Taxus chinensis. Next base: position 363,318,526 of record CM034157.1, on the reverse strand, counting down.
ATTCAAGCAGGGTGAATTTATTATGTGAGGAGTGGTTACATTTGGTTACATTTGGTTGTTGGTTACAACCTCCCCAACTGTCTAGAACCGTACGGTTCATTCTATATATTCAACACCCCCCCTTAATGACTAACCTTGAAACAACACCAAGTTTATCTCTAAACTTGACAAACAACAAAGGACCAAGAGGTTTAGTCATTACATCAGCAGGCTGATCCGCAGAAGGACAAAAATGAAGAGAGATTTCACCAGAATCAACCAACTGGCGAATATAATGATGATGAATCTCAATATGTTTAGTGCGGGCATGATAGACAAGATTCTTCACCATCTTTAGAACACCTTGATTATCACAAAAGAGTGAAAGAGGTGTTGCAGTAGCCTGGGGAAACTGAAAATCAGTCAGAATCCGACGAAGCCATATTGCTTCGCAACTGACACTAACAACAGCCTTGTATTCCGCTTCAGTAGAAGAGATGGCAACAGTAGGCTGAAGTTTACTCTGCCAAGAAACAACTCCTGAACCAAAAGAGAAGATATATCCTGTGGTAGATCGTCGAGTATCTACAGATCCTCCCCAATCAGAGTCGGTATAGCCAATCAATCTGAAATCTGCAACTCTCTGATATAGAATGCCAAAGTCAAGAGTTCCTTTGACATATCGTAGAACTCGTTTTGCTGCTCCCCAGTGAATGAGTTTTGGTTTAGATAAAAACCGAGAGAGATAGCTGACAGCAAAACACAGATCCGGTCGTGTAGTTGTTAGATAGATCAAACTACCCACCAACTGTCTGTATAATGATTCATCGACCGGTGGTGAATCATCATGAGCTGAGAGTTTCAGCCCGACCTCCATAGGTGTAGAAGAAGAATTACAATCATACATCTGAAATTTTTGTAGCAGGTTCGTGGCATACTTAACTTGAGAAATGAAAATCAAGTGATCATGTTGCCAAAATTCTACACCAAGACAATAGTGAAGGAGGCCTAAATCAGTCATGTCAAAAGCAACACATAAATCTGATTTTACCTTATGAATCGCAGCATCTCCACTGCCTGTGATGGCAAGGTCATCAACATACACAATAAGAATCACAATGTCATCATCATTGCTTTTGACATAGAGATTCGGATCAGAATGACTCCGTGTGAAGCCTGAATCTCTGAGATGTTTATCTATTTTGATGTACCAGGCTCGAGGAGCCTGCTTAAGTCCATACAGGGACTTAATCAATCTGCATACCAGATGCTCACGACCACGAGCCCGAAAACCCTCAGGCTGTGTCATATACACTTCTTCCTCCAAATCCCCATTCAGGAAAGCACTTTTGACATCCATCTGATATACTTTCCAACCAAACTGAGTTGCAAAAGAAAGAAGAAGCCGAAAAGGTGACCATCTTCGCAGTAGGAGCAAATGTCTCTTCATAATCTATCCCCTCCTGTTGCGAAAATCCTTTCGCAACGAGTCGAGCCTTGTACTTATCCAAAGTACCATCTGCTTTACACTTGATTTTATACACCCATTTACAGCCAATGGGATGTTTCCCTGGAGGTAATGGCACCAACTTCCAGGTATTATTTTTAATCAAGGCATCATACTCTAGTTGCATGGCAGTTTCCCATTCTGGTATGCCTCGTGCTTCAGAGTATTTCTGTGGCTCATTAATATGAAGAAGATCATAAGCAAGAGCAAATTGAGCATGCTCAGAATAATCAATTTGCTTACCAGTTCGTCGAGACCTTCCATCTAAGAGAGGAGACAATTCTTCCTTCCTCAAATCCTGAATAGTGGAGTAAAACCACTTAGGCCTCCGCTGAACTGAGGATGTGGTATCTGGTTGTGGTGCTTCTGGAAGAGAAACCAACGAAAGTTCCGGAGGAGAAACCAACGCAAGTTGATTTCCTGGAGACTCAAAAATCTCAGTGGGAGATTGTACAGACTGTCCTGGAGTCTGTGGAGGAGTATGAGAAGAACCAGATTCATGATCGGGCAAGGAAAGAGTACCAAACTCTGTTATGACCCCTTGTTGATCGCTGCCCCTTTGTTGGTCCCCTTGCTGATTACAACCAAAGAAAGACTTTGTTTCTTTTACATCAACATCCCGACTAATAATGATCTTATTAGTGGAAGTATCAATCAATCTATAGGCTTTAGATTGATCACTATAACCAGCAAAAAAATATCTAGAACATTTGGAATCTAACTTACTCCTCTTATTTGCAGGAACCAAAGTATAAGCAGCTGAACCAAAAACACGAAATGCTGATACCTCTGGTTTGATGGTGGACCAAGCCTCTTCCGGTGTGATGTCCTGCAAAGCTTTGCAAGGACTCCGATTGAGAATATATACAACTTGTGTTAACAGCTTCTCCCCAGTACTTATATGGCACTCCTCGACTGTGCATCATGCATCTTGCCATCTCCATGATGGTTTTGTTCCGCCGTTCTACCACCCCATTCTGCTGTGGGGTATAAGGGGTTGTCAACTGGCGTTGAATCCCTTCTTTACTGCAGAAATCTGCAAACTGTTTAGAGGTAAACTCACCCCCATTATCGGATCTCAAAGTCTTGATCCGCCGGCTGGTTTGATTCTCCACCAAGGCCTTGAACTTGACAAAAGAAGCAAAGCAATCAGACTTCTTCAAAAAATAGACCCACATCTTCCGAGAATGATCATCCACCAACAAGAGAAAATAACGTGCACCAAGGACTGTGGGAGTCTTCCACGATGGCTCACATAGATCTGCATGTACAAGATCCAAGAGCCCCTTTGCACGCCAAGCACCTTCAGAGGGAAAAGGCTTCCGCTTTTGTTTTCTTGCAAAACAACCAACACACATGTCCTGTTTCTCCTGAATAGGAGGCAAACCAACAACCATGTTGGCTCTATGAAGGCGGGCTAAATACTGAAGGTTGAGATGGCCATATCTTTCGTGCCATAAAACACTGGTATTGCCTTCCACAACTAAGGCATGCAAGTTGACCGTGGCAGGATCAACAAGTCTATATAGACCACCATGCCCAATTCCCAGGGCAACAACCTTATTTTGCTTGATGTCAGACACAATACATTGTTTGCCAGAAAAGTTTACAGAGATATTGGGATTATCAGTTAGTTGACTGATAGATAACAAATTCTTATTCATGTTAGGCACATATCTAACATTTTTGACAAGCAGTTTGGTATTATTATTTAGCATAATACGAACATCCCCAATACCTTCTACAACATGTGATCTTCCATCCCCTAAAGTAACTGAATCAGAAGAACAAGAATGAAAATTGACATACCAATCTTTTTGACATGTGAAATGTCGTGATGCTCCGGAATCAAAGAACCAACATCGAGTAGGGCTGCCATTACCCGTGCAAGATGCCATGAGAGCATACTCATCTTCTGACTCGTGTTCAACTGTAGCCACATGTGCCTGCCCCTTCTGCTTCTTCAGGGCATTGAGTCGTTTCCGACAGTCCTTCACATGACCAAGTTTGTGACAATAGTAACATTTCACTTGATGTTTAGGAGAGGAAGAGGATGTCTCAGCCTGTCGTTTCCACTTTCCTTTGGACTGAGCAACAAAAGCGCTCTCAGATTGTCCAGAACTGGACTCTTGAGCCTGTGTCTGTCTTCGTTCCTTTTGCAACAGGTAGGAACTCACCTTGTCAAACGTAAGAGTTTGACTCTCAGCCATTAAATGAAGTGCCTCCACAAATGACTCATACGAAGAAGGCAAGCTATTTAGAACCAAAGCCACCATATCATCATCGTCCACCTTTTTATTTATGGAAGATAACTGGTCTCGTAGGTCTTTCATCCGAAGTAGGTGCTCAGATAGCGATCCACCTTCTTGTAGCTTCAAAGCAAACAATGTATTTTTCAGGTACAAAACCCATCCTTTCTCTGACGTCTGATATTTATCCCTCAGACTGGCCCACAACGTGCTTGCCACAGTGGCATTCCGCACTTCCGGTATCATATCATCTGACACCGACAACTTGAGAAGCAATAACGCTTCCTTATGACGTTTGTCATAATCCGCAAAATTTGTAGCCGGTCTGCTTTCGCTACCCGTGATTATCTTATCACAATCACGAAATTCTGCAAGTGTTAAAATCTTATGGCTCCATACATTGAAATTAGTGCCCGTTAATTTTTGTGAGTCCGACAGAATTAGGTTTGAAATATTTGCCATTTTATTATTCCAAAGTAATGGAAATAATAAAAATATTTTGCCCACTCAAATAAATAGAATAAGTCACTTATTCAAATACGTGGCAGGGAAGGAAAATGTACACAACAGTCTGGCAAGAGAAATTATACACATGACTTTCCTCTGCCCACACGACTTTTTCGACTTTGAGCTGACACAATTTTGCCTCCAGGATTTCTGCTTTCACGTGGTTTCCTTGACTTTTTGGCCCACACGACTTGCTTGGAACCACGAACTTTTGGCCACTTTTTCTTTGTTCACACAACTGTTCTGCCACAGTGCACACGACTTTTTCCCACACGACTGGGTTTCACGATTTGCACATGACTCTTTGCCACGTTTTTTCTTTTGCAACTGGACGTTTGCCCTCTTTATGGACGTTTCTCCCTCTGCCCACGGGAACATACACGAGCCCACATTTTCAGTCACTCAAACCAAGTTTTATCTTCTGCCCCTGCGTCGACCGTACCGTCGACCTCACCTCTCACAACTGCTTCCTCCAATGGTGACTAACTGGCTCTGATACCACTGTTAGTATGATAAGAAGCACAGAGAAAATAGCAAGAAGACAAAACTGCACTGCATCGAATGATTCAGGCAGGGTGAATTTATTATGTGAGTGGTTACATTTGGTTGTTGGTTACAATATGAAGCCATACTTCACAGTCCCTCTGATTTTCAAGAGGAATGGAACTAGAGATGAAGACTGATGACAAAAATATGGCCTTTGGCCGATTCACTTTCAGAGCATCCACGGCACTCAAGAATCACGGCCCATATTCACAAGGCCAAGCTCAATAACGAGATTAACACCACTACAATTAGATGAAAGGGGCACAAAACTGCAACAATAAATGGGCTAAGGGCCACAAATGCCTAGAGAATAAACTTTTTTTTACAGTAGGCAACAAATAATAATGAAGAATCAAATGCGGCGGTCGATCAATGAGTAAAGTAGTTGCACAAAAGGGCAATCATTGAGTACCTCGTTAGGTGGAGGAATCTTCCATGAAAAGAGTGCCCTTAGGGAAAATAAGGAATCCATACAACCTCAGTTCTCAAAGCTTTGAGGGCAAAGACTTCTTAAGGAGGGCACGTTCTGCACCCAACCAGCTAGATTATCATCTTCATTATTGTTTTTAGGTTATGAGTTGTTGATTTGTGATGCACATAACCCTCAAATAGTTTCCATTATCTTCTTAGACTTTCCACTTAATGCTAATTCAACCTAAATAGGGTTTAAGAGATATTATAACCTAATTTTGGCTAGGTTGTCAGGAAACCAGTAGGGTACGGATTCAAAACACAGAAACGCCAATGATCAAAATACCCTCGGCTACAAAATGACATAGAAACATCCGTGCAATATATTACTAAACAAATATAAATACATATTAAATTACTCATTTTTAGCCCATAAAAGATTAAACACTTTAAATATTGTGTATTCATGAAAGTTCAAAACATTTGACATGCTTAAAGTTTCATATGTACATAGTTATAATCTAGATTCTAGAATATATCATCTAGATTTTCCTCACATAACACTAAAACAGGAGTATCTAGTGTTTTTATTTTTATTTTTAACGTTTGGAAAACAGAAGTACCTCTAAAATAGTATAGAAACATCTGGAGACTGTTTTGGCATTCTGGAAGCATTTCAGGCGTGTACCAGGATCCATACCAGTACCCGGTACGTCGGTATGCTGCCCTAGTTGGTGTTTCCGGGTATCTAAAAATTTTGGCTACATCAGTAAAGAGGTATGAATTCGCCTGGGATATTATTGTGGAGTTCTCACTAAGGCTTGTACTAGGAGATTCCCCACATGAAATGGAATAAGCTTATTTTATTGGCTGGCTAATTGTATCCCTAAAGTTTGGCATACTACTGAATTACTTTCGCTTTGTTATTACCTTATTCCATTTCGATCTTACTATATATTCTATTATTGCATTAGAATCCTTGTTACTGTGATACCAGCGGTCATAGAAATATCATAACATCAACTCCTTCATTTTGCAATGTAACATTGCAAAGTAGTATTGTGTTGTGTACCAAACAATTTATCATGTAAAATAGTATAGCGTTGTGCACCAAACATTCTATCATTGATGATGTGTCCTCAAATAAACGAAGGTAGAGACTTTTTTTATTGAGCAGCAGTCATAACCTGGAGATTACTCAATTTAGGTATCCAATCCTAATGCTTGTAATCCTCAACTAGTCCTCATGGTTAATGACTAATCTACCAACAATCGAGTACTCACAATTTCCAAATTAAGAATAGATTGGTGGAGCTTATCCTTGACAACGGCTACCTAAACACCAAATTTCATGTAGTTGGAGGACAATCTTCAATTACCAACTATAGCAAATCCATGCTTGGCTCCCTTACCAGTACAGCTGCAATGTCATCTTTAATGGGCTCCATAGGACCTAACAACCACACACAGAATTTAAAGTGTAGAAACTCACTCCTATTAGTCCTTTGCTCTCTGATAGGCCAGTTGTTAAATGAATCAATTTCTATACATTTGAATCTTGGTATCATACGAAAAAAAAAAAGGTAGATAACACTAGCAGACTTTGACCCCAAGTCAAATCTCTTGATGTGTATTCTAATGTTTTTGAAGAGACCAACAAACTTCCTCCTTGGAGGTCCCTTCAGCATCATATTGAGGCAACTGAGCTTGTGTCAGGTTCTTAATTTTGCCCAGTCAACAACCTTATAAAACTTCAACCATCAATAGTGCAGAGATATAGAAACAAATCAAGCAAGGGCTCGAAGAGGGTAAGATACAACCCAACATTTCTCCTTGTATATCCCCTTCTCTTGTGGTGCCAAAGTAAGAGCATGATGAGCATTGGTGGCTATTCACGTATTATCATGCCGTCAACAAACTCGCAATGAAGAGCCACTACCCACTTCCCAAGATCGATGATCTTCCAAACCAGCTTCAAGGTGCCAAGTAATTCACTAAGCTCAACTTGGCTTCTAAATATTACCAAGTCTACATGGAGCCATGTGATGTTTGTAAGACAACTTTTGTTATATTAATTAGCTAATATGCTTTGTAACATTATAAGTTACATGAGAAAGTTACCTAGGCTTGTTAGTTTGTTATGATTACCATTTGACTACGTAATCATTCTTGGTTATTAGTTTGGAGGTTCTCACGTAGGTTTCTCTTATGCTTTGTTAAGCTATTTTGTTAGGAGTTTGTTGCTCCACGGTTGTAGCATCTTGAGCTATTTATAAGGCTCCTTGTAATCAGTGTTTTAAAAACCAGTCGAACCGGAACCGTAACCGGCCGGTTCAACAGGTTTGAAGTTTTGGAGCACCGATCGATTGAAAAACTAGATCGGTTGACCGGTTTGGGGCCAAACCAGTAAAATCGGGCCGGTTTTGACCCAAACCGGCCGAGTCGTGGCCTGCGCAGCCTATACGGATTTTTAAATTAAAAAATCACATTTTTAATTACTTTTTATATTTTTAAAACTCGTAAACCCTAATTTGGTGTTATATAGACACCCCCTCCCTCTATTCACTTCACAGCTCTCTCATTGAGCATTTGTGAGCATAAGATTGAAGAGTTTAGTTTTGGAGTGAGCTTGGAAGTTGGAGGCTTGGAGTTTGTTTGCCATTGCTTGCGGGCTCTTTGTGGTGATATTGGCATCCATATAAAGACATCCTCACCTCTATTTGTGAGCACCTCTCTTATTTGGAAGGATTTGGAGGTTTGGGGCAGCATTGAAAAGTGTTGATTTGGAGTGAGTTTGGGGGTTGTTTGGCATCAAGTGTGGGCTCTTTGTGGTGGTATTCACATCTAAATTTGGAGGGTGCATCCCATATACAAGTTTGGAGTGTTTCTTCACCTCATTGTGTGCACATTGAAAGGTATGTTAAATTTTAAATTTGCCCCTATTTGTAAATTTTATTAAATAGGAAATCTGAAATTTATTTTGTTTTTATTTGCATTTTCAGATTACTTTGCATTTGCAACGGCCTCCAAAACTAAAGACCCTACATGGAACCATGCACACGTAGTTGATAATCAAGTTTTTTGTAAATATTGTAAGAAACACATTGGGGGGGATTCATAAGTTGAAACAACACTTGGCTGGTCAAAGAGGCCAAGTTTCCCCATGTAATGCACCTAATATTGATGCCATTAGGTTGGAAATGAAAAGCTTGCTTAAGACACATAAAGAAGAGAAGGCTAGGCAAAAAGAGATGAAAGCTGAAATAGGAAGGAGGGAACATGCCTTGAGTATTGAAGGATCTTGCTTTGACCCTTCTGTCCATGTTAGAGACCCATTTCGGTATATGCCTCCCCCATCCACTCATAGTCAAGAAAACCGGCCTCAAGAAAAGAAAGAAAATTCAAAGTTTTTTTTCATCTTCCACACCTGCTAGTGCCTCCATGCCAACAGAAAATCAGCCCACCTTGGATAAACATTGGAAGAAGCAATACAAAGAAGCAACTTTTGAATACATTGCTAGATGGTGGTATGATGCAGATATCCCTTTCAATGTTACCCGCTCACCTTATTACCAGCCTATGTTTGATTTCATTGTTGTTGCTGGTAAGGGCTTTAAAGGCCTTAGTATGCATGACTTGAGAGGATCACTTTTGAAGAAAGGAGTTGCATCCATAAATGAATATTTGAAGAGTTGTAAAGAATCATGGGCCAAAAACAGGATGTACTATTATGTCAGATGGGTGGAGTGATGGCAAGAACCGCACCATAATAAATTTTTGCCTCTTGTCCACAAGGTACCATGTTTTCGAAATCAATTGATACATCTGATAGGGTGAAAGATGCAAATTTGTTGTTTGAGCTTTTGGATGAGACTACCACTGGCCGTGTCGGAAGCTTAAAGTAATAATTAATAAATTGTGCATCCAACCTGATTATTGTCTTCCCTACAACATCGCAGATTGTCCTAGAAAGCGGATGAAAAGACCTTGCACACTCCAAAACAAACTCGGGCAATTGAGTTGTGACTGGAAACGTTGAAGCTTGAATAATCCCGCTGCTTTTTATCGCCTGCATAAGAGATGATCTACCAATGGCCTTAGATCTGTCAATCAAATCAATGATAGGTTCAGGGGCCATGTCTGTATCATTGATTTCGGTGAGCTTGGAAGTTATGCAGGATTCTGCTGACCCTTCTCTTTCATCATGCTTCATCATGCCTGGAATAATCTTTGTCTGAAGAGTTCTTTTTCTTTTATTTTTGCCAGAATCCCTTGTAATTGGATCAATTTGTGCAGATCCTGCAATTTCTTATGATTCAGAAGATATATTCAATGAATCTGGCATTGATTTTGACTTCTTTTCACCAATATGAACACTTGTGATGAATACCTGCAATTGATTCAGACAAATATGGAGTCCATGGCATGAATACTCAATTTTTATCACCAAAATCTGCTTTTAAAGTTTGCTGCCCTAATATTTGAGACTTTGCTTGCAAGCTAAGCAACCTAATAATATTATTTAATTCACCTAGGCGCTTATACCAACATGCAGATGCTTGGAATAATAAAAATAAAGCTTCTCCAACCCTAGGCGCCAAAATTGGAAGCTTCTCGTCAATAGAAAATACTCTTTAATGCAAAACACTCCTTTTGGCGCCAAAATCCTCCAGGACAACAAGCTCCATCAAAAAGAATTAATTAACTCTTCCGTATGGCATCTCATGCTTATATAGTCAACTACATGCTATTTTTAATAATTGCTTTCTCCTATTGTTGGCAAGTATTTAATAATAAGCCATGTTCTTTCTCTTAATTTGGGCACCCAAGTTTGCATGTTTTTGCTTGTTTTTTTATGAAATTCTTTTATTTATTTTTAGCATGCATCCTTGCCTTCTCTTTAGCTCATCCAATTGCTTTGACTTTCCTTCTATTTTTGGCACCAAACTTAGCTAGAGATAATAATAATCAATATCATTTAATGCATGCAATCATGCCAAGATGGGTCGCACTTTTTGGCTAGAGGGTGTGCTAAAAATAAGAAGTTAAGTAATGGGAATTATGAAATTATTTTATTTATTTTTAGCATGCATCCTTGCCTTCTCTTTAGCTCATCCAATTGCTTTGACTTTCCTTCTATTTTTGGCACCAAACTTAGCAAGAAATAATAATAATCAATATCATTTAATGCATGCAATCATGCCAAGATAGGTCGCACTTTTTGGCTAGAGGGTGCTAAAAATAAGAAGTTAAAGTAATGGGAATTTTTACCCTGTCAGGCAGCTCCAAAAATCACATCCTTCACTTAAGAAATTTGTCTTCATCATGGGAATTTTTACCCTTCCAAGCAGGCATAAAATTCCCACCTGCCTGCCACTACCAAAATTCCCACTGGCAATTTAAATCGTTCCAAAAAGTGTGACTTGCATCCAATAGAGCCTCTTTCTCAAAAATGCGACTTGCATGGGTGAATAATCTTCCTTGTTGGGAATTCTTACCCTGTCAAGCAGCTCTAAAATTCTCATTGGTACTTTAAGTGATTTATCTTTCATAATGGGAAAAAACAACCTGTCAAGCAGGCACAAAATTCTCACCTGCCTACCACCTCCAAAATTTTCATTGGCAGCTTAAGTGACTTGATTTTAATGATGGGAAAAAACAACCCGCCAAGCAGGCATAAAATTCCCACCTGTCTGCCACTACCAAAAATTCTCATTGGCAGTTTAAGTGACTTGACTTCCATCATGGGAATTTTTCACCATCCAGGCAGCGCCAAAATTCTCACTGGTACTTAAAAACCCTCCCAAAAAAAATGCGACTTGCATGGAAGAAAGTTTCTTTCCAAAAGTGCGACTTGCATGAAGAAAGCTTCTAAAGTTGCGTGAAAACTCATCAACAACATTTTATTTCCATTTTTGGAAAGGGTCCAGGAAGATGTAGTAGCAAAAACTTGCAAGTGTCGTAACTTTCACTCTGTGGCTCCATTTTAGGTGTCGTTTTCTCTAAAAGTGCATATTTTCTCGAGCTCTACGCATTGATGACAATATTTTTCTTATTTTCATAAAATCCATTTTTGCACCTTTTTGGACCAAGTGACTTCTTGCAATCTTCTGAAAGAACCCTGAGCTCTGGTCACATTTAGACAGATTAGTAATTAAAAATAGTGGATAGTTTTTCAAAACCCTAGGCCTGGGGAAAGATCTGACAAGAAGAATGAATAGGCTACAGGAATTGTCGGAGAAAACAAACCAAAATACAAACAAAAAGAAATAAAACAAAACAAAAGAAGCTGCGGGCAATTGCTTGAAAAATTTCTCCAATTAGCTGATCTGCAAAAATTATTCCCCCCGGGTGAATGTTATGTGGTAATAATGATGGGGTAAAGTGCTTTATATAACCTAAATCCTCCAATTTCAGCTCAATCTATTTTTAAAAGAACTTTATTTATTTAATAAATAAATAAATAAAATGCTTTCAGACAAAGTTTGGTGAAGGTATTGAGTGAGTTTTGGCATGTGGGTATTTGTCGAATTTGGCTTTTATGACTCTCTAAGGATACCTTAGAGCAATACAAACAATTGCAGGCAAAACAAACACAAAACAACCAGTTACTTTAAAAAGAACGAATTTTTTTAAAAGGGGTAGTCCCAAATTTCAGGGTGAAATCTCGGGGACACCACAAATAATTCCTACCCTTCTAATAAATCAAATCATATATTACCTAGTAGCGCTCATCCTAAATCTTGCCATCCATGATCTAGCATGCCAATGTATTTTTGGAATACTCAACCAATAGTTGAGATTTCCACTCTGCAGAAATCTCACGGAATAAAAGACAGCAATATGTGGCTTCCTCGAAAGTGCATCAGCCACTACATTCTTCTTCCCCTTGACATACTCGATGTCAAAATCACAAGCCTGGATCCTGCTGAACCACTTCTGTTGCCTCTCATTGAGCTCCTTTGCTCCAAAAAATATCTCAAGCTGTTGTGGTCAGTCCTCACCACGAACTTTCCACCCACCAAATACTATTTGAACTTCGCCAATGCATGTATGATGGCGAGCATCTCCTTGTCGTAGGTGGAATACAGCCTCTCATTCTCCCTCGGCTTCCTACTCTCGTAGGCAATGGGATGACAATCCTACATCAAAACTACACCAATACCTAAGCCCAAAGCATCACACTCCAAAATGAATGGCCTAGAGAAATCTGGAAGGGCTAGAATTGGACAAGTGCTCATCGCCACCTTAAGCCTCTCAAATATCCCCTGTGCCTTATCTATCCATCTGAATGCTCCCTTCCATGTGAGATATGTCAATGACACTACAATATCTGAATAGCCCCTCACGAATCTCTTGTAATATCCACATAGTCCTAGGAATCCCCACAACTCTTATATGTTCCTAGGTGGTGGCCAATCCTACATAGCCTGTATCTTCTCCTGGTGAACCTTGACCCCATTGGGCCCAATGACATGCCCAAGATACAGTATCTTTGTAAGTCCAAACTCACATTTAGACATCTTAGCAAATAGAGACCGAGTCTCCATAATGCCAAGTACCTCATCCAAATGCCTCAAGTGGTCCTCCCATGTCTTGTTGTATATCAATATATCATCAAAGAAAACTAGCACGAATTTCCTCAACTGCCTATTGAAGAGATGGTTCATGCATGACTGGAAAGTGGTAGGTGCATTAGTGAGACCAAATGGCATCACCAAGAACTCATAGTGTCCATAGTGACATCTGAATGTTGTCTTATGGATGTCCTCCTCCCGAACGTGAATCTAATGGTATCCCGATCAAAGATCAATCTTTGAAAAGTAAATGGCCCCATGCAACTCATCCAAAAGCTCATCAATACGAGGAATGGGATACCTGGTTTTGATTGTCTTCTTGTTGAGAGCACGGTAGTCAATGCACATCCTCATCGTCTCGTCCTTCTTCACCAACACCACTGAAGAAGCAAATGGGCTAGAACTAGGACGGATATGCCCCATATCAAGAAGCTCTCTGATGGTCCTCTCTATCTCATCCTTAAATTTCTTAGGATGACGATAAGGTGTAGTGATCACGGGCTACGTACCCTCCTCCAACTCTATGACATGCTCAAAACCCCTGTCTGGCGGTCTACCAAGAGGAATGTCACCAAAAACTAGCCCATGCTTATCCACTACTGGCTTAAATATCTACATGCAAATGTTGCCCACTATCTGAAGAAGATTTGGATGAAATGAAACATTGGGCTGCCCATGCAACCTCTCCATGTCTGATGATAGACTCTATCCTATGTGCTGAAACAACTCTAGGCCCACCATCTGAAAGAGCCCTAAGCACAATCTTCTTCCCATCTGCCATAAACTCTAACTCCATCCGTCTGAAATCCTGCACATATCTCCCAAGGGACTAAAGCCATTGGATACCCAAAACTGCATCAATCTCTCCAAGGCCAACTATGTAGAAATCATCTGTCAATGTGTAGTCCCCTAGGTGGATACTAAGCTGCGAAATCCGCCTAGTCCAGCTCAGAGAAAATCCATCTACCACTCGTACACTGAATCCCTCAAACTCCTCAACCTATAATCCACGCTTCATCACAAATCCCTCATTAAAGAAATTGTGTGTAGCGCCACTATCATTCAAGCAAACAACTTGTTGACCCTTAAGTACTCCTTTCAATCGAAAGGGGCGGTACCTAGGGACTCCGGAAAATGAGGCAATAGTACCTGAGCCTAGTGTCTCCTCCTCTCCAAGCTCTATCTGGGACTGCTCCTCATGTGCACCGTGATCATCATCATTGTCCTCTGTATCTACATCTAGTGAAGACTCCTCTACATCTGAAATCACCTCAATAAGGTGCACCTTGCCTTTCCCAAGGCAATTGATGTCCAGGCTCCCAATGGTCCTTACAATGAAAATAGAGTTTCTTCCTCCTCAACTCGTTACGAGTCTCCTGATCCATCCTAGGAGGGGAATACTCTTCTGCTGGTTAGTGGAGCGCTGAAAAGGTTTGGAGCTCGTGGAAGGCTTCTTACTAGACTGGTAAGAAGTGGGGGATGTCTCCAAATCTAATGTCGTCTGAATGGCATCATGTAATGTCCTAGGCCTAAGGGCCTTGACCAATCCCCTCAACCTGTCATGAAGTCCCTCAATAAAAAGCATCACCACACGTCTCTCAGGCATCTCTGGCACCATCACTGCAATCCGCTGAAATTCGTTGATGTAAGTATCAACGTGCCCACTTTGTCGAAGCTATGCCAAGTCCCTGTAATAAAGCTCCACATCTTTGCGATCAAATCTCGCAATCAACCTCTCACTAAACTCCCTGTATGACCGCAGAAGATCATGATTCTGCGTGATTAGCCCATGGTGCCACCAATCGTATGCTACTCCCTCAAGGTGCAGCGTGGCAAACTGGATAGCCTCCTACTCCTGCATAGGCTTAGGAGTGAGGTATGTATCAAGCTTGTGGATCCATGCTCTAGCACTGATCTTTCCACTGCCATCAAAAGTGGAAAGGGTCACCTTGTTGGTGGCCTGCTTCAACTCCCTGTTCTGTTGTGCTCTAGGCCTCTGTACCTGTCTAGCTCTCAAGCTCTCTCTCCTTTGAGCACAATACTGATGAAGGGGAAAGGCATTCCGTATCTCCTCTGGTAAGGCTCTCCACTCATCATTAGCTGCCATCACATTATCCCAAAAAGTTGTATTCTCAAGTGGATCCTCAACCACGGGTGGCTCCTCTCTAGGTAGGAAGCTAGGCTGCATAGGTCTATCTGCAGTCCTAGTAGATCTCCTCTCCTCTGTATGTGTATGTCTCCTCTCACGGGGAGGGGAATCTCTCACGCTACCAACCTCCGTAGGTGATCTGTTGTGCCTCCTGTGACTGCTGGCCACTGATATAGACCTATCCCTCCTATCATGTTGGTCTCTTGGCCTACCATGTCCATCCTCTGCATCATCTGCTGCATGGTCCATCTCATGATGAGAATCAATCATTCCCTTGAAAAGCTCACGATCTGGGTCAACTGGCTCATGTCGGGAGGGCTACGTGATCCATCTCTCTTGTCCATGGTTTCAGCACTACTCCCTGTATCCAAACCTGCTAGAAGACGTGCTTGTCTCCTTGTATAATACCTGTGTGGCCCAACTTCTCTAGGCTGCATCAAATCAAAACCCTCCAGGTGGGAGGAACATTGCTCTGATACCACTGAAAGATCCCCAATAATTTTCTTTACCCCAAATCAGATTTATTATGACTTGCAAATGACAAATTAGGGCTGTTGAAACCCTTGGAGATCAATCTAGGGCAAAACTGATTTTTCTACAGCCAAAGCGACTAGGGTTTTGGATGAAACTCAATGCAAATGTCAACACCAAAAAATTATACTTTCTATCCCAATCAATTGCTAATAATTTTAGAGGCCAAAATATGATAGAAATCAGATTTATTTGCAGCAAATAACTCAGAAAAACAGATCTGAAATCTGATTGTAAACTGGCTGGAAAACCCTCTAAAAATTGCTCAGAAAATTATAAAATTGCAGCTCCTTGATTTATAAAAATATAGAGATGTTTGACAGTAAATTTCAAAGGAAAATACCTCTGGAATATGCCCCAAACAGCTCCTAAACTGGGTCGATACAACTGCTGCAAATCAATTACCAACAGAACACCAAATACTGCTGGAAACTTGACTGAAATCCTGAATTAAATCGCTGGAAATTTCCGAGTCAAATCCCTCTCAATCCCTTGGGGTTTTCGTCCGCAAGAGATAAATTCTCAAGGGTTTTCGTCCTTGGAATTTTTACAAAAGCTGGAAGCTCTTTGCAATGAAAATATGATAATAAAAATTTGGATATCTCCATAGGCAGGTCGACTATCCTTTTAAAAGAGAAGGACCCCAAATCGACCTCCAAAAACATCCAATGAACATCTGATTCTCCCTAGGCTTGGTCGCATTTTTCTTATGGGCCTTTTGTCACACTTTTCTATTTTTTTGACCCCACAAGCAAGTCGCATTTCTCCCTAGAAATACAATTAAAATTAATTGTATTTTTACATTGACACTTTTATTTTATTAATAAAGCTTTATTATTTATTATATGTGCAACTTATAATATTATTATTTTAATATTTGCACAATATAATAAAATAATAAAACTTAGTCACCCTTGACACATCCTTTGGCCGTCGGGTAGACAAAAAGGGCCAAAGGTCTTCGTCCTAGATCATTCGGAAAGAGGGGACATTACGCTACGCATGCCCTATCTAATCATAGATGTTATCATCTATTCAAATGACATCTTGATCCATAGCAAGACCCGGAACGACTACCTAATCCATGTGCAAACAGTTTTCAATCTTCTTGGACAACACCAACTCCAAGCCAAGCCAATACGAAGAAATCCTTTGGGCGAACCTAGGTCAATAACATAGGCTTCTTCATTTATGAGTACATAGTATATGTGGACCCAAATAAAATCGGGGTCCTTTGTAAGTGGCCCACTGTGTCTAGTATTTCAGATCTAAATATTTTCCTAGGGGTTATGATAGAAGTTCATTCATAGCTACCCTTTGCATCAACTAACTAATCAAAAGGCTCTTTACTAAAGTTAATAGGTCACCCAAGCATTTAGCCATTTGAAAGAAGCTCTTTAATTTTCTCTAGTGCTTGCTCTCCCCGATTTACACCAACCATTTAATGTCAAGATCTTCCCAAAATGCCATTGCCACAATGCTTAAGAAAGGACAACGTCAAGTGTCTTGTCATTCAAAGGTCTTGTTGAAAGCCAAGCTCAATTGTAGTACATACGACAAGAAATTATATGCCCAATTCTAAGCAATGGCATCATTATCTTTACAGTAAGGAGTTCATTCTGCACATTCATCATCATCTATTTTAGACTTTTAGTTCTTGAACCCTCGGTCCAAGATTAAGGAACGTTGACATTTGACACGGGCATCTTATATTCAGCAATTTGATGTGGTGATCAAGTATAAGAGGGGTGCCACCAAGAAAGTGGTGGATCTTCATAACCAAATTTCTCAAGTACTTAGCATCTTGGATACTTAGTGCACCACTTATGATGAGTGAAAAGGTCTCTACTCCACAAATCCCCAATTTGGTCAAATTATTGATGCTTTGCAATGGCTCACAAAGGCCAATCAAACTCCTTTTCCTGACTACAATTTGAGCAACAAATTGCTGTAAGAGTTAATTCAGCTTTGTGTTCCTGGCAAGCTCTCTCACCAGCTTTTGCTAAAGGAAGTCCGTTCATCCTTGCAGACATTTTGGCTTATAAAATATCTTCAACACCTTTTATTGGTTGTCCATGCAAAAATAGGTTGAGTACTACATTTGGCTATGCTCTCTTTGCAATCAATCTAAACCTCTTACTCAAAAGCTTATATTGTATCAAATGGAACCGATGACTTCACTACCATGGGAATAAATTTCCATTAGTGGTTTCCCACAACTAAATGCCAACATGACTGCATGTTTGTTGTTATGTGTTGGTTTTCAAAAATAGCAATTGTTATGTCATGCATAAGGACAAATGATGCTTCACAAGATGACGATCGAGATTGTTTGGAGGAATTATGGGTTTCCATTCTATCATTTGTAATTGTGTCTCACACTTCTTGAGTCACCTTCGGCAATCATTGTGGAAGCTTCTTGTTTGACAGTTGCACTTTTCTACTTCATTTCATCCACAAATTGATGATCAAAAAAAGGTTGCTAATCGCACCTTAGTCCATCCTCACTTTATTCATCATTGCCAGAGTAAGTAATGGAACAACTACCTACATATCATTCAGCATAGCTACAACCCCATATCACTACAAGGCATTTTCCTAAATTGAATTAGGTTATGGCTTTCAAGTTTTCAACCTTTTCTGCATTGGGTGTTCTTCCAACTCCATATATATCCCACAAAGACATGTAGCGATGCAAAGCTTCTCCCTTTGAGCAAAATTTGGCCAAACTACACAGCAAACTAAGGCCAGAGTCAAAGTACTTTGTGACCTTCATTAAGTACCTCATGCTTTCCAAATTGGTGATCATGTTTGTCTTTACTTGGATAAGCAGAGGTTTCACAACAAACATCACAAGCAGGTATGGGCCTTACACTATCCTCCAAGCAGTCAGACCAAATTTTTTATATTAGATCTCTGATCTCAATTTGGCATCCATGATGATTTCAGTGTGAACCAGTTCAAGTTGTACAGGCCATCTCATTGGGAGAAGGTCTCTATCACTCAATCTGACGCTATAATTCCAAGTTTTCAGGCAAAATTGTTGAACATACTTAAGCTCGATGACCAGACTCCGCCAATTGAAAAGAGTAAACCACTATGTACCTGGTCAGCAACCCAAAGATTATCGTGGTCCTCCCAGACCACTTTTGCATATCTAACAAAGAAGTTGCGAACAACTCCTCACACTGGGGAGGTAGCGCTAATATTTCTAGCTTTATAATTAGATTTTTGCGTTCTGAATGTGTTTTGCCTTATCCAGCCAGCGACCACCCTCGTCATTTTACACATATTTAATTCATGCTAATGAAGAATGTAAAGTATATATCACCCTTTACTTTCTCTGATCTTTGTGTGTTTTCTTTATAATGAGCATACCTGGTTGACGGATTAAATGGGGATCGTGGGCACCTAGTAAAATGTTGGCAATGCGAGCAGACAAACCATTTACAGCAGATTGAAGCTCTCCATAGGTGTACAACACATCTTCTTCGTTGTCGTTACTGGGGGGATAATTTGAATGAATAATTGCTACTTTATTAGGGTTGGCGGATGCTGCTCTCCAAAATGCGTGAGAAATACAGCACACTTCCTCTTCCATGGATGCGCAGCCCCGCACACTGCTACTAATCACCCGTTACAATCTCTACCCAACTTTTCTTAATCGCCGTATCGGGATACCCACTCTACAAATATACATGTATACGGAGACGGAGACGGAGACGGAGACGGAGACGGAGACGGAGAATATTTTAATGTGCATAAGGCTACCAAAGATCATTTTATTTCACTGGTGAGTTTATAATCACCTCCCATGTTTTTTTAATCATTTTCTGGTGAAAATATTTTGAAAGAATGTAGTCACACTACTAGCAAACTCGGCCCTAATGTCATTATAAGCATTACATTCCAACATGAGATGTTTCTCTGACTCTACATCAGACGTACATTGAGCTACGAAGATATTTGCTTTCCACGAGTTACTAGCCCCAATAAAAGCCTTTTGTTGATGATCACATATAGAGTTAAATTCCTCCAAATAATACCTCTTCTTTCTCCCTAACGACTTTCCCCACATAACTTGGCGGATTTCATTTATAACAAAAGTTTTTATCTCTTGGCTATTATTAGTTAAATAAATGTTCCATTTGTTAAGTCATTTGTTGTTTTGATTCATCCATGACTTCTTTTTTTTCTCAAAAAACTCATTGAGGACAACCTTAGGCCATCTACTACCTTCCATTTGCTCAATCCTTTTTAAACATGTTATGAGACGAACCTAAAGGTACAACCCCCATTTCAGCGAGAAGAATCTTATATGGGGCTGAGATCTTTAATTTGAACTTGCTAGTTATTATGTTTTTTTTAATCCTCTTAAATTGTTTCCACCTTTAGTTTGAAATGTTGCTAGCCCAAACCTCCATAAAGCACCACTAGAGTTACTAAAAGCCCAAACAATGTCTGCATAGTTTTCCAATCCTATAATTTTGTCTCTTTGCATTTTTTTTGGAAAGCATAAATAACTCTCCACCCCCCTAAAGTTCTCTTTTTGCTACAAATCTCCCAACTGAGCTTGTTATTAAACTCAAATATACTCCAATACTTCCTCTAAAATGCTTCCATCAAAGTAGAAATCATACTGAGTTTTTTTCTTTCTTTCGAAGAAGATCATAATCTTGGTCTTATTGGTGTTGAGTTACATTCTCACTTCTTTGCAAAAGTGCTCCAGTGCACATAAATGTTTTTAAAGGCTTTGAGTGGACCTAGCAATCAAGATAAGATCATCGACATAAAGGAGAAGTCTTATAACATACTCTCTTAAGCGAACACCATAAGATTATATGTGTATGACCGACTTGTGGTTATCATAACTTCTTATCATGTTGTATCTCTTTCATATGTGTTATAATATCATTAGTGGGTTGGCCTTGGTAATGGTCATAACATAAGAATAGTATATATATGTATTAGTATGTAGTAGTTGATCATCATATTGAGTACTTGAGTCTTATTGTATGGTTTGGAGGGTGCCCCCTTGAAGTGGATAAGTTGTTCTACTTGCATCTTGTGATCATTTATTTACATTTTGGTATTATATTGTTGTTGATATTTAGATCTATCTAAGTAATTTATTACAAGTGATATCAGAGTTGTGATTTTGGCCAAAGTTAGGTCAAAACCCTAATTGTGAAGTTTGGCCATATCTCCAACATGATAGCGATATTTTTTTTCAATTTTGTAACCATAGGTGTGGCACATTCCAAATAACGTTCTCTAAAAAGTTTGTAAGTTTTTGCTCTATTTTACAAAATTTATAGCAAGTTTAGGGTTTATCATAAATTCAATCTATACACAACAAATTATGGGATTTTTCAAAGTTCTTTACATTTTTGGAAAGAAGATAAAAAAAATTAACTTGATTCTATTTTTTGACTTTTTCATATTTGGCCGAATGTCTCTCAACACCCCAAACCCTAAATTTCAACCTTACATCCTATTATTATGGGCATCATGGTGGGGCCTTCCACAAGAAGTAAAAATAATTTTGTCACTTCAGGGAAAACCCTAAACAAGAATGAGGTAATAATTAAGGAGTTGGAATCATAAGGAGTAACTACTGTATCCTCAATGCAAGGTTTTACTATGGTGGGTCATAAGGTAAGCCAACTTGAGTATGATGTTACAGATATATAGTTGTTGTTAGTGCTCACATTAGTTTATTATGGATTATATTGTTTATAATGTGTGTGATGAGTTGTATTTACAACTCATAGTTTTGTAATATTATTATTAATAGAGTTGTCATGATAATACAACTCATTGATAATAATATAGGATTGTATTTGTGTACGTGAGTTTATCTCACCACTAGAATAGGAGCTTGAGAGATTCATGGAGAGATATATGTGGGATTGAGAGTTGTTGAGGATTGATGTTGACTCCTTGTATTAAGGAGAACATCCACCTGTAAACTCTCTATCAATGAATATATCATCCCGGATGGAATAGAATTCAATATTTTCAATATTATTTCCGTGTTATTTCTTATATTATTGTGTTCATTTTGTATGCAATCTGTATCAAAGTAATATTCAGTATCAGAGCAGTATGATATGCGTAGTTCCAAGGAAGAGCTATATTAATGTATGCTAAGTTGAATAATTCAAGACTCCATTTGACGGGTTCAATTATTCTAGATAAGCGTCATTGATTTCCCTATGCTTATCTATCACGTTGGCAAGTAATCTGCATACATCTGCTATTATTTTTGTGACATCTGATCAATCATTCATTATTCTGGTGTTGTCCTTCAAAATATCTACTTGATTGTGTATTTTTAGTCTGAGTATGGCTTTATGCTGCATCGCCAACCAAAAGACTCACTTTAATATCTTTTGGTCTGATACTAATTTGGCCTTTAGATTTGTCTTAGCATTTGGAATACATCTATTCAAAGGATCTCATCAGTGTTATTAGATCCAAAAGCGTTATCTCCCTATCCATTTTCTCATTTCGTCTTGAAAATGTTTTTTACAATTAAAAACCGTAATTTAAAGTGTCACGTCTAAAAATTAATTCATTGTTTCTTTTATGGTAATTGATCATTCCACATGCAATTCATGTTATTCCACATGAGAATTTTCTCCACTTATTTGTTTAAATGTAATAATGCAAACGTCACCATAAAAAGTGGTCCTTTAAATTGATAATTTTCTTTTTAAACTCAAGATTGTTTAAAACAATTATTGTTTTAATAAGTTTGTTTTATTAAATTCGTAATGTTCTTTTTATTTGAAAGTATTAGTTTTTATTGTTTAGTCATTTTTTTTTATGTTGTTTAGGTTCTAAGATTTTGTTATATTTTAAAGGTCAAATGTTTAATATCATTGTGAATGTCCATATAATTGATTAATTAGTGTATTTATATGTTATTTTTAATTTTGTTAATTTAATTTGTGTTATTGTAAACATTCTAAAGTCTTTTATTTTTTTGAGAGTTTTTTATTTGTGTCAAGTGTCTTTAAATATAGGTATTATTAAAAATATCATGAACGTAACCATTATAGTGTGGTTAGCAAAATATGTGAGTTAAAAAGTCTAAAAAAAAAAAATTGCTTTACTCCATAGGACACATTTTCGGTAGAACCTGACGTCCATTGAGGGGTATGAGCTTCAAATCCAAAATTAAGTTAGCAACATAAAAATGCTGAGGATGAAGACAATGGAGGAAGGAGGTCAATCAATGACCTCTCGCCAGCCACAAGCGACGGGGCCGCACAATGGTGTTGTGGTATTTCATGTTCAGTTGTGTGTTTACTTTCTGCAAATAAGAACAGATAATTCATACATGTTCATCTATTGTAATAAGTGAGCTCTTGCATGAGCGATATTTCTTGTATTTTCTCTTGATGTCAGAACATTGTAGAAGATTAGAAGCACCAATGTAAGTTAGTTCGTGGATCTTGAAAAGGTTTGTGGGAGATCCAGAAAACCACATGAGGTGGACAGTTGATGGTTCTTGTCACGTCAAGGTTTGTGGTAAACCTATTTAAAACCATGGAAGGAGAGATTTCTTTTGATCAAGGTCATGAGCCAAGTTGGGCATGCCACATGGGTGAGCATACTGCAGATAAGTGTGTGAATGTTTTTCCACCATGTTCGCACTAAGGGGGGAATGTTACAGATATATAGTTGTTGTTAGTGCTCACATTAGTTTATTATGGATTATATTGTTTATAATGTGTGTGATGAGTTGTATTTACAACTCATAGCTTTGTAATATTATTATTAATAGAGTTGTCATGATAATACAACTCATTGATAATAATATAGGATTGTATTTGTGTACGTGAGTTTATCTCACCACTAGAATAGGAGCTTGAGAGATTCATGGAGAGATATATGTGGGATTGAGAGTTGTTGAGGATTGATGTTGACTCCTTGTATTAAGGAGAACATCCTCCTATATATTGTAAACTCTTTATCAATGAATATATCATCCTGGATGGAATAGAAGAAATATTTTAATATTATTTTCAGTGTTATTTGATTAAATTTGTGTGTTCATTTTGTATGCACTATGAACCAAAACAATATATGATATGTGAATCTTGCAATTTGAGATGGCCAGTGAAGGAGATGTAGACAAGATCAATCAATGATTGGATGATATCATGCATAAACTCAGTAAAAATTTAAAGGTTCATCATCATCTTCCAAATCAAACTCAACTCAATCATACTCAAATCAACCAAGGTGGATCTTCATGCCAAAGTAGTGGACAATCTAACCCGGGTAGATCTTCTAGCCAACCCAATCCAAATCCAAATACTCTGCAGGCTTGGAACATGATGCCGAAAGTGGAAATTCATAAGTTTGATGGAAAGGATCGTTCAATTATATTAACCAAATGGAGAATTTATTTGATCTACACTAGATCCCATTGAGATAAAAGATGACCATGACATCCTTGTATCTTGAACCTGACAAATTTATTTGGTATCGATGGTTATTGCTCAAAGGCAGAAGAATGGTCTCAGTGTCACTTGGACAATTTTTAATGAAGATCTACAATTATACTATAGTTCTAGTGTGTTCGAGAATTACTTCAACCAATTATCAAAGTTAAAATAAACATGATCATTCAAGGATTATGTTCATCAGTTCCAAAGCCTATCCTTGCATGTGGAGAATATTATAAAAAGGGAATTTGACAACTTGGAGGAGATCCTTGAGGCATAAACATGGGTAAACTAGTTGAAGCAATTATGAAAAAGGAAGTTTGAGATTGTTGAGTCCCTAATTGATGGATTGAAGAAGGAAATCAAGTATATGAAAATTAATCATGGTTATGCCCTAACAGAGATGGAATTTATGATTGAAAGTGTGTCAAAGGTCATGAAGGACAAATAAGATGTATGCCTTAGACATGAAGAATGGTTGAGAACCTTGAAGGCTGAATTTAGAAAATGCAAACAATAAATTGAAGATGTATGAAAAGCTTGAAAAGAGCTCTAAAGTTCTTACAGAAATTTTGGAGAGTCAAAGAGCAACATGTGACATGACAGGATTACGATTCAAATGAGAACCTATGGAAAAGTGTGAAGATGACAAGGCAGGTCCAAACACACAAGCATCTATAAAGGAGGCTAAGGAGATAAGGTCAAGAAGGACTACATCAATTAGATAATCAAATGCATCTAGGTATGAAAGAACCTTTAATGGTTATTGTTTTACTTGTTATAACTTTGGGCATAGAGGTAAAGAATGTAAGAAGCATGTCAATGATGACTATCCATGGAGGGATACCAGAGTTGAGAGAGCAAGGAATAGAGTATGCTTCAATTTCTAAGATAAGGGTCACATTGCTCAGTACTACCTATATGAATCATCCAACTAGGTTTGGAGAGTTGAATACACTAGAGGCAAGAACTCCATTATATGTTAGAACTGCAACAAGATTGGACATTATGTTAGGAAATGTCATGACCTTAAGGTTGTTAATCATGGTTGGAATCTCAATTCACATCAATCTAAAAGCAATAATTATGTTATATGTTACAATTGTAATGAACTTGGGCACTTTGCAAAGCAATGTCATTTAAATGAACACTCTAGGAACAACAACAAATTTCATGCATCTAAAGTGCAAGGGGAAAGGGTATTCAAAGTGAAAACAAAGTCGAGGAATGAGTCCAAGTTATCCATGACTAAGAGAGCCACTGAAAAGAACGAGGAGAAGTGAACATACAAGGTCAAGGAACCAATTTCTAAGTTTGAAGATGCAAAGCTTGACTAAGAAATAACATATGTAGATAATGAAAAGAATAAACAATTAAGAATAGTCATTGTAGAGTCTAGTACAAGTAACACATCAAAAGGTGTTAATCAAGCCAAGAAAGAAGAAAACAAATCTAAAACTTATCATGGATAAATCTTACCCAAAAATGTGATAGAACAAGTAAATGAGGTGTATCGTGTATGTTTATCAGGAATTCAATCAGAGGATGAAGACATGGGAGAAGAAAATATCACATTTGAAAGGACATCCAAGAAGAGTGAGAAGGCCCCAGAGGCAAAAAGAGAAAGGATGGAGTCATCAAGCTCATTTGATGACTATTTATTATTTCAGTGGTCTTACAAACATGATGAGCCTTCTTTAAGCTTTTATAAGGCATATACTACCTAAAAGAAGTGTTGTTGTGTTCTTGAAGTTGAGTTACCATCACTAGGTGTTGATAACAAACTTCTCATGTTGCAAATGTATGACTAGTTAAAAGGTATGCTTGTTCAATCCCTTTCTCAAGGTTTATATACATGTTTGATCTGTGTAAGGTACTTGAAGATCATGGTTAATCATAAAAATAAAATAAAAGTGTCTTCCTTGTTATAAGCACAATGGACTTGGGGGAGGGGGGTGAATCAATCCTTTAAAAACCTTAAACAATTTCAATTCAACTCCCACACACCATTAACATTCAACAATGTATTATTAAGTTCTTATCAATAAGTAACAACCACCCACAATACCATAAACAAGAATGAGTACAAAAGAACACAATATGTAAGTATTAAACCATCAAGGGGAAGAAAACCCACTGAAAACTTTGTTGATATTACTCACAACAAATATTCGAGTGAATATTACACATCACAAGAGATTTCTTTAGTAAGGCAGCAACCCCACAAGGAACACCAACTCCTAAACCCTTGTTGAAATTATGCACAACAAGATACTTACATAAATATGACTCATCACACGATATTTTGGTAATAATATCACTATAGATATTTTGCAACAACTCAATTGATGATGATCACAAGATACAACTCCAAACTCCTTCAAACACTCCTCCTTCCAACTCGCTCAAACTTGGACAAACTTGACTTGATTTGATCTCAAACCCTAGCACACAAGCTCTATAACATTCCTCAACCTTTCACACACTTCCTCAGCTCTAAAATGGTGCCTTCATACCTATTTCACACTCACACTTGGGTCACGCTTTTTCCCTCTCTCTTTTCTAGTTCAAATTTGAACTCAAACATTCACTTTATATGTTTCTCTTCTCTCAAACACATATTAGGTCAGTCCTACTACTTTATCTCAATCAATAAAACTATAAAAAAAAATAACATATTCATTACAACACTTGGAATGGACCCATGTAGGTCATCCATGCTCAAATGCACCAAATGAGCTAAAAAACAACTCAAAACACCATCACCTAGATCACCAAAACTCACAAACATCATCACCACAATTATTAAAGCTCCTAAATTCATCAAAAATGTCAAATATGAAATAATAACATCATCCATGGTCATAAATCAGCTTTCACCAATCAAATTCTACATACTTCTATCAAGAATGCTCATATCATTCTCAAAACAATTGTTTCCAGGAACCAGTATTCACCTTTCAGCCTCAATATCACTCAAGAACACCTCAACTATGGCATGTAACCACTCATTAGAATCACCATGACCCGTATATCATATCCATGCTTGATAGAGCTCATGAAACATCCATACATGCAAGCCACACTAACTTTTTTCTTCACTAAACTGAGCTACCATGAAATCAGTTTTAGGAACTCAACTGGTTTTCACCATTACTACCACTTTCAAGACCTCTAAATGCCTTTACTATGAACACAATGCATCCCTCTTTATTCTCAAATTGATAAAAAACATTAAATAATCCATCTCATGCATCATCTACCAGAATTTTCTAGCCAGAGCAATCTTGTCCTGAGAAACAAGAAACCTTATTCTCCAAAAATTGAGCTTGTTCACCTATCAAATCTCATCCTCATGAGACAACCCATATACAATTATAAATCCCTCTGAATCTACTTTCCACAACATCTTACATTTCCTTATAAATTTAAGTAGAAGGCCTTCAATCAGTTCCATCTCTAAAACTACTCTAAAATTGCCCCAAAACTACCTTAAGACCAGTCTTCATAAATATGACACACTTTTTCCTCTAGAAGTTCGACCATGATCTGAAACCATCATAAATATCACCCAAGATTGCATCCAAATGTATAAGAGCATTGTAAGGCATCCATCTAGCACATCCATACAAGGGACAAGGGTTACATCACTTTGCATACACAACATAGGTGGGGGAGTTTATTCTATTTCATCTCACACATCTGCTTACTTGGAGCATTCTAGATCTAGCCCACTATCATAATGCAACTTGCACAATGGAAAACTAGGGCATCATTGCATAAAACTACATGGAATTTTAAATATAATGCAATTCTTGGTACTAAATTCACTTTTTGGGTGACCACCGAGGTCAGTCTAACTCCACATTCTGCATGTTTTTTATTAGATTTGATGTGGTTTGTGGACATGCACAAGTGGACAATTATTTTGTAGGTTACATGTGCAATCAGTGACATTGAAGCAAGATGAGAGTGACAAAAAGAAACTAAAAACAAAGCTCCTCGTGCACATAAAATCACATAACTTGAGCATCTGACTAGACATTGGTGCCTAGATCAATCACTAGTGCCAGAGCGCTCCCATCCTCCTGTGGGCACTCCTTTCTTGCACATTTTTGAGTATCATAACCTCCAGTTATCCTTGAGGATGTTGCTTTCAATATGTTTTAGTCATTCACTTTCCCAGATCATTGTCAGGTTGCACAAAATTAGTTAAGTCACCCTCTCTCTCTTACTCAGGGTTCCATATTATTACATGCTTGTTGCTTGCCCAATTATTTTATTTTATCACTTTATATCATACACTACAATACTTACTCTGAAATATATATTTAATTCTATTTATATTAAATCATTTGGTGAACCCGCTCGCTCGAACCCTACCTTCCTGTAAGGTCTTCTTTTTATGATCACTCATAGTGGTCATTTTGGTCCCCTTGAGCATCTTGAGCTTCCTCCATATGTATGTAAGTTCTCTAAATCAATGGTTAAATCTTCTAATCCCTTACTTAACTCCAACAATGTTCCTTTCGATAACATTGAAATTTATGACAATGAGTAATCATATGATGAGAACACTAATGTTGATCGAGAACAACTAGATAAGCTAACTAATTTCTATCAAGCTTTATGCACCAACCCTATGCATATTCTATGTGTTATAAATGCTTTACTCACTACTAAACACTCTCGATATGTTGCTTCTATCCCTCTCGTAGGTTCCTCCTCGACTGTCATGGCCTTCACCTCACCCTCGACCATTCCTATCTCTATTGTTACGACTACTGATCCTCTCATTTCTCTGAATACTTCCCATATACAACTATGTTCCTCTTTAGGAACTCATGACCTAACTTATTTATGCCTGGATCTACAAATCCAAATACGTCAACTACATCAAGATATTTAACATTCCTCAGTGTCTCTAGATTCCTCACTACTCCTTCATAGCCCTTTTGCACCCACCATATCCTCTCATCAACTACCTCCTAGCTTCATTACATCAAAACTTCCACCTTCAATGGCCATAACGACCCTCGGAAGAACCTTCTATCTTTTCATGCAACATATCTTTACTATGTGGATGACCTTACATTACTGGCCAAATTGTTTCCTAGAAGTTTGCAAGATTACAATATGCGATGGTTTTACGTTCTACTTGTTCATTCAATAGCCTCTTTTACATTCTTAGTCGATGCTTTCCTTGCTCAGTTTTCTATCAATATCGGCACTAAGACATCTTATGCAGAACTTGCCCAACTCAAACAAGGATCCAATGAATGTCTAGCTTATTATGTTTTGCGCTATAAGAACAATCTTGTTAAGAGTACCAATGTGCTAGCTGACTTTGAATTGCAAGATCTCTCTATTCAAAGTCTCTTATATCTACTTAAGGAGAGTGTCATCTTTGATACTTCTCCATTCTTAGCTCAAATATGTTGTACACTCACATTACACAAAGGTAAGATTTTATCTATGGGAAAATTGAAATACTATGATATTTCTTCATCCTCATCCTCTAACAGGTTTCAAGTTAATTGAAATATTGGCTAAGTGCAAAAAGGCACGTAGGTGCGCAAGGCCTAGTTGAAGAAAGGCATAAGGAGAAGGCACACAGGGAAGGGTTTAAGGAAACCCGTGGCATGTGCACGGACAAAGCCAAGGTTTCAAGGACTTAGCCATATTGGGCATTTTGGGCAGGATACGAGAAAAGTGTGACCCGACTGCGCATGCGGAGTGGATAAGGTGCCAGCCTGGCGACAAGTTGGCCCAGGAAGGAATATGCCCTGCGTTAGAAGCTTCTAGAAGGACATCATGGCAAGGAGTGGTGAGCTCAGGCCTGGAGGAGCATTCGCTCATGGAGGACCACATTCAGACACTTGACGATGGATTTGAGGCCGCAGAAGAATGAGTTGGCAGTTCAAAAAGGCTATATATACAAGTGCCTGCAGAAGTAAAAGAGAGAGATATAGATAGAGGGTGGAGCTCTGCAGAAATACTGCAAGGACTCTGTTAGCTTGGGTAAATAAGGGTAGGAAAGGATGTATCAAGGGTTTGGGAGTTATAAATTTTCTTTTGAGGGCCTAGTTATATGAATCCAGTTATAATGCATGACTACGGTCTGCCTTTCTGTGACATTCTGTAATGGGCCTAATGAATGTAATGAGGTTACCAGTTTATATGAATATGAGCATTAATGGTTCTGATGCATACATCCTTCTTCATAGTTCTTTTTCATTTATGTTTATGAACTAAGTATGAATGCTTGTATGACTTCCTTTCTGTTTTGGTGTAAGTTCTATAATCTGTTAAGCACTTTATGTCTGGAATGACTGCAAGGATCTAGAAGCCGTTCTGAGCTCTATGGTGCTTGTATGTCTTATTTGCTTCCAAATCTCTTAAACATAGATCATAGATGATGTTTCCCACTAAACTCACATAAAAGAGAGACTCGGCACCCGCACATGCCTCGAGTGAGCACCCAACTCCCGTTGGGTGATAGGCTAGTGTGCTTGGGATTTCTTTCCTTTGTGATGGGGGTAAAAATGACTACATCTTGGTTCCATTTCGGGACCTCTTTTCAAGTTGTAGTGGGAAATGGCAGACATTATGATCTAGGTAATGAGTAATGACAGAATGTTTAACTTTGGAAAGTGTTGAATCATGGTTCAAGAGCACGGAGGATGAATTTTCTCAGAGATTCAACACTGGACCTGAGTTTGATGCACGTAGGTGGGTAGAAGAGAACCTCTACCATGATTTATATGAAACATTTTTCTGTTGCTTCCCAGTAGAACTGTATGAATGGCTCTCAGCATATGCGTCTAGATCAAGCTGGTATTATAGATCACACACGTGGACCCAAGAAGAATACCAGAGGCTGCAGGATGTAGATCTGACGTGGACTCATGTTGTGGATCATTGGTGGAAAGGTGTGTTGGCTAGCTACACTCTGGAGTACGCTATTTCTACATATTCTTGTCTGGAAGTTGCTGAGTTTGAATTTCTGTGGGAGCCCAGAGGATCATTTCTACATGTTATCCCTCTGGAAATGAAGATCTTGATTGTTACTTTGAGTTTAGAGGCATTTTTAATGGTCAGCCAAACCATTCTGAGCATTGGGCGAGGAAGCTAGGGTGGAGGAAGATGGCAGATATTACGATGGAGAAAGAAAGGGAGGAGAGATGACTCAAGTATAGTGAAGCACGTGAAAGGGAGATTGCTAGACAACGTGAGGTTGCAAGTGTGATGGATCTATGGAGGTAGACGTTGCGGGAAGGAGTTGAGGTTCACGCAGAGGACGTGGAACCTGAGCAGTCTGTGCTACCCCATCTTGGCAAGCGCATAAGAGAGACCCCTTCAGCTTCTGATGAGAGTTCATCACATGGAGAGAGAAGAGTCATTGGCATGTATCTGAACCCACCTAGTGACCAAACCCTGGCACTTGGTTTTCCAGATCAAGGAAGGAGTATCATTGACCCAGTTGGTATCAGTGGAAGTGACAGATCTGTGCCCAGGAGATACAATTTTTCAGTTCCCACTTCTATGGCTACACATATTCCAGTATTCAGAGGAATCTTTGGACAAGGAGCAAGTACACAAGCCTTCGGTCTCACATCTGGGAGTGGCGCGGGGTACATTAGTGGTAGTGGGGCATTATCACAGACCATCGGTGCATAGTTCAGTGGAACCTTGGGGACACTTGGCATGACCACTACAGGACCTGGTGGTTCTGGTGGATCTGGTGGGTCAGGAGGAACAGGACCTGGTGGACCTGGTGGATCTGGTGGCTCAGGAGGCACATGACCTGGTGGTGGTGGATCTGGGCTGGAGGCACAGGACCTGGTGGACCTGGTGGATGGAGGAAACACCAGAGGGAACCAAGGCTCTAGGTCAGGAGGACAAGGGCCCCAGCCACCCCCTCAAGTCTTCTTTGAGATGTCTTTACATTTTCCAGATTACAGAGGTATTGAAGATGTTGCAGAACATGTTCACAAGTGTGAGCTGCTATGGCACACAAAGGGGATCACAACCTCAGAGCGGAAGGCTAGTCAGTTTGCAACGACGTTGCAGGGGCACGCACATAGCTGGTATAGGAAATATGACCCTCATCAAATGGTGGTGGATTATACTACTTTAAAGAATGCCTTCTTGGTAGAATTCCACATCCCTGAGTTTGAACAGAAGAGCATCAGTGCCCTGAAGGAGATTCAACAGGGAATGGCAGAGAGTGTGCGGGAGTATGATGCACACTTTAAAACTCTCTTGTCTAAGTTATCATATGATATTCACCCTTCACAACATGCTCAGTGGTTTGTTGGAGGGTTGATCACACCTTTTAGAAGGGCCTTATCTCATAAAACTTTCACAGACCCACACGAGGCATTAGAAGCTGCTCTGCGCACCGAGGCTGTTGGAAGTGTTGATACTGGTATTAGCCCATTTTTGGAGGCTCAAATTGCTGCTATGGCTAAGCAGCTAGAAAATTTGTCTGCAAACTCAGCCCATGAGACTCACAGTGGTTTATGGTGTACAGATTGTGAAGTAGAGGGGCATGTCAAGGATAGTTTCCCCTAGAGGACAGTACGCGCCGTGACAGTAGACTGTGAGATTTTTCATGGGGACCATGATGCAAGTAGATGCCCCTTGTTACAGTGCATAATTCAGAAGAATGTGTCTTGCTACTGTAAGATCTGCACCTCTACAACCCATGATACTAAGGATTGTAGGCTTATTGACCAGATCCATGAGGCCATTGATCATGGGGTGCACCAGACCAGCATTGCCAGTAGTTCTAAAGGTGATGATCACCATTATGAGGAGCACGCAGATGGAGGCATGTGGAAGGGGATTTCATGGAGGATTCCATGGTCATGGTAACCATGGAGGAGGAAGAAGTGAGTTCCCACATGGAACCTATTTTAATTGTGGGTCTACAGAGCATTACAAATGAGAGTGCCTAGATCTATTGCAGTGCTCATGGTGCGGAAGAAACACAAGTATGAGGAGTGCCCTGAGTTATTTGAGCACATGAATCAGCAAAAACGGAAAGACAAGGGCACTGCAATGGTAAGAATTAAGAAGACAGACACACAATGGATGCCATGGGTAACACGTGATGCAGGCTTAGAACCTGTTTTAGTAACAACAAGAGTAGAGGCCACACACGCAAAGGAAATACCAAGGCAGAGGACTCTGGTTTCAAGAGAAGAAGTGGTGTATGGGAAAGTACCCAGATCCTGCTCATCAGAAGGAGGTATATCAAGATACCATGGATGTCATTCAGAGTTTACAAGGAGAAATCCAGTGTCTAAAGGAGTAGTCCAGGAGGGAGGAGCAAAGGAGGAAGGTCGAGGCACCAAGAGATGACCTGGATGAGGTCAGGGAAGTATGTAAAATGCTAAGGCAAGAGAATGTTATTCCCTTGCTAGGAGCATGGTTGAGGGAGAAGGTACCATGTGCCAGAGAAGAGCACAAGAGGTAGGTCCTGCATGCAAACCTTCCCCCTCACAACCTTGACTATGATAGGGAGATCACGTTAAATGCAGTAGTGGATGGATGGCTACTGAGTAATATCCTCATTGACACAGGCACGGAGGTCAATGTTCTCACATTGGATGCATGGCATCAGATGGGAAGGCCTGCATTACAACCATCTTCGAATGTGTTGTATATGGAAAAAAAAAAAGGCAATGCCCATTGGTGTCTTAAAGGATGCAGCTATCACCATTCAGGGAGCTAAGTTTACTGGGGACTTCAAAGTCTTGGCTCTCGTCGAGGAAGACAATTTCCCAGCACTACTTGGGTGCCCATGGTGTTACAAGAACAATGCAGATCTTTGGTTCAACAAAGGGTACATCAGCTTTGAAAATGAGGAGGAACGAGTCATCATACCCCTGGCTGATGGGAAGTCAACACCCTATACTGAACCTTTGGGAGAAGAGGTCCTGGATAGAATATATGTGCACTCAATCAGGGATCCAGAGATAATCCATCCTACCGATGGAGTTATCCAATTTTAAGATGCATAGTCAGTAAGTGACACCACTAGTCTAGTATGTGATAATTGGGTGCATGGGACCTATGAATTGATCAGATGACATTTAAGAGGATCGGTGACAAAGGTGACAAAGGCACACATAGTCAGGTGCCTAGGAGGAAAAGAGCTACCTAAGTACTCAGGAGGAGCCTCCCCTGAGGTCTTTTTGCAGAAAATGGAAGCTCAGTGGAAGGAGGAAAATGAAAGAAGGGGGATGTTAAGTTACGTCCTACTAGGAACTGCTGCACGCTGGTGGGAAACACATCAGGATAATCTCTTGGAATGGCATGAAGTGAGAATTTCCTTCTCTGTTCATTTCTCTAGAAGCAATGCACCCACCACCATCAAGGACTACCATGGTAAGGAGCCCACCTCTTTCCACATCCAAGCCTGTGAGAGATCTTGGAGGGAAGGCACGGAAGCTTTTCCACCATCCCTCTAGGTGCACAAACTATATTCTACACTGCAGGGTTACACGCGCATGGTACATACATTCTGAGACACACCACCAAATAGGGAATTGGCAAGAACTAGTGGCTGACCTAGTTCAAACATTTGAGTATCGAAGTACCAAGCCATCAGTTGATAAGGCATTACAGGTTGTCAAGCACCTTACCATGGGGGATAGTGCCATGGCAGAAGATAGGCTGCTGGACTTGCTTGGTGAACCAGGTTTGGGGGAGCACTTTGAAGAAGAGGAAACAGAGGAGGATCAGTTTGAGCACACATGTGTGAAAAAGGAGAAAGGAAAGCTTGTATATGTGATTGATGGGGAGGAAGCAGAAATCTTGGATGTTAACCATTCTGTAGGGACACGCGAGGTAGTGGACAGTGCTGATACTCACGTGCGTGCCTACCATGAACCTTTAAAAACTAAAAAGGTTAACATCATCTCAGGAGAAGAACCTAAGGAAGCTATCATTGGAGATTACTGGTCGGAGAAGGAAGTCTCTAAGATCATTAATATTTTGCACAAATTTGAGGATTTATTTCCACGCATGGGTACCATGAGCTCAAAGGCATCCACCATTCCTTGGGGGAAATGAGGATAAAGCTGAAGGATGGTGCACACCCGTCAGGAAGAGACCCTACCAGATGAATCCCAATTTGCGCGTGAAGGTAAAGGAAGAGATAGACAAAATGATAGCATCTGGGATCATTGAAGTTGTTGAAGAATCAGAATGGATAAGTCCAATGGTAATCAACATCAAGAAGGATGGGTGGATTAGGATCTGCATGGATTATAGGGAGCTGAATGTAGTTTGTGTCATTGATCCTTTTCCAACCCCCTTCATCTCAGAAATTTTGGAGGGAGTCGCTGGGCATGAAATCTATTCCTTTACGGATGGATTTTTGGGGTACCACCAAGTCTGGATTACAAAGGAAGACCAGGAGAAGACAACTTTCACCACTGAATGGGGAAGTTTTGCATACATGGTCATGCCCTTTGGGTTGAAGAATGTGCCTATTGTTTTCTCACGCATAGTGGTACAGGCATTCCAGGACTTCATCCACAAATTTCTTCAGGTCTATCTGGATGATTGGATGGTGTATGGGCTAGTAAAAGACCATTGTGATAATTTGAGGCTGATGTTTGAGAGGTGTCGGCAGTTGAGGATATCCCTCAACATTAAGAAGTGTGTCTTTGCTACCCCCTTTGGAATGTTATTGGGGCATATCATATGTAAGGAGGGCTTGCTAGTAGATCCTGCCAAGGTTGCAGTGATTGTGGGATTGGGGGAGCCTACTAGCCAAAGCACAGTGCATGGGTTTCTTGGACACGTGGGCTACTATCAGAAGTTCATCAAGGGGTATGCCAAGATCACCATGCCTTTAGAAGAATTTCTCAGACATAAAAGTGCCTTCCATTGGGGAAAGGCACAGCAGAAGGCATTTGACACATTGAAGGATAGGCTTGTCACCGCCCTATATTACATTTTCCCTCTTGGGATAAGCCCTTCCATGTTCATGTAGATGCCTCCAGAATGGCCATTGGGGCAGTGCTTGCACAACCTGGTGAGGGAATTGTTGATCATCCCCTATGCTTTGCAAGTAGGAAGTTGACACCAGCAGAGCAGAATTATACTACGACTCAGCGTGAAGCATTGTCAATGATCTACGCACTTCACAAGTTCAGACAGTATCTGCTGGCAACTCCCTTTGTATTTTACACTGACCACATGGCATTAAAGTACTTGGTGAACAAGCCCATTCTACAAGGGCACATATGTCGGTGGGTGTTGTTATTTCAAGAGTTTGAGTTCACGGTAGTTGTGAAGCCTGGAAAGAGTAATTGTGGACCTGATCATTTGTCAAGGATTGATTCAGGGGAGGATGCACAGAGCATTAAAGAGACAATGCCAGACACGTGCAACTATTTAGGTTGTGGCGCGCCCCTCATATTTGGAGGAAATTGTAGTATTTCTAAAGGAAGGTGTGGCACCAGAAGGGATGAAGACATTAGAGAAAAAGCAACTAGCCATATGCGTCATGCCCTACATGTTGATCAGTGGGGACTTATACAAACTAGGGCATGATGAAGTTTTACAGGTGTGTACTAGAGCATGAGCACCTCGCCATCATAGAGGAAGCACACAGAGGAAGTGCAGGTGGACATTATGCAGGTGATGCCACCGCACGTAAAATATTAATGGCAGGATTGTGGTGGGAAACTCTGTATAAGGATTGCAAGGACTATTGTAAAGCATGTGACCATTGTCAGTGCATTGGCAAGCCAGGAAGGAGAGATGAAATGCCTTTGCACCCTATCCCTAGCACTGAACCTTTTGAGAAATGGGAATAGACTTTGTAGGCCCTATTGCACCAGCAGCGCGTAGGACTGGATCACACTACATAATCACTTGCATGGACTATTTGACAAGGTGGGTAGAGGCAGCCCCAACTAAAGACTGCATAGTAGCTACAACAACAAGATTTTTGTGGGAAAACATTATCACAAGGTATGGATGCCCTTTAAGTTTAACCAGTGATAGGGGTACACATTTCTTGAATGAGACCATGAGGATCCTGTTAGCAGAGTTCATGGTGGCTCATCACAAGACTACACCTTATCACCCACAAGAAAATGGAACCGCAGAAGCATTTAACAAAATACTGAGTCATACCCTGACAAAAATTTGTGATGTCGGAAGACAAGATTGGGATGACAAGGTATCAGCCATATTATGGGCTTATAGGACAACTTATAAAAGGCTGAACAAAGCCACACCATTTCAATTGGTGTTTAGCATGGAAGTTGTTCTGCCGGTTGAGTTCATGATACCTTCTCTGTGAATAGCATGCGCAGGAGGGTTGGCTGATGAGCAAGCACTGGAAGAGAGAATTGATGAATTGATGAAGCTGGATGAAAGATGATCACTCACCAGGTGGAGCCAAACAACAGAAAAAGCAAAGCAAAAAGCATGGCATGATCGCCACATTAGGAACAAGAAGTTTGAGGTTGGGCAGATGGTCTTACTGTATGATTCTAAGTTTCTGCGCCATCCTGGGAAGTTGAAAGTCCATTGGTTGGGTCCCTACACAATCTCGTACATCCTTGATTCGGGTGCATGCCAGTTACAAGCACTGGATGGAACGAAATTTCCTGGACACTTCAATGGGAGTAGGCTGAAGCCCTACTATAAATAAGGCTTCTTGGTGTTTGTAAATAAGGTAGTTTTGCCAGATAATTTAGAATTTCCTTTATGCATTTCCTTTCTTGTGTTTCCCTTTCGCGTTGTTGTTTTGTTTTGCACCTTGGGCACCGGTAACCTTGTTACTTTTTGAGGGTTTTGAATGCACATAGAGGGTCCACGCATCATTTAAGTGTGGGGTGGAGTGATGTGAAGGAAAGCATGGGTAAAGTGCCAAGGAGGATTCTGTTGGAAATCCCAGTTGAATGGCCCTGTTGAAAGAGGTGCATGAAAGAAAAGGTGGAAAAGGATGGTTGGTGTCAAGATAAGGCTACTTTCAGATCCCACATACAGAGAAGGAAGAAGCACATAAACAACACGAGGTAGGTGAGAGAAAAAATCATGACAGAAGAAGTGCCTTCGGCACGTGATGTGTGTACAAGAGTCTCCTGTCAAGATGGATTGGTTGCACACCAGAAGGTTGGAGATTATCCACGCAGGGTTGGGCGCATGAGTTAGGGCACAGAAGTCAGGCTTTGTTTGAAAAATCCACTTTAAATGTTAAAAGTATGGTGGTAGGTGAAGTAGCATTTAATGCTTAAAAATGGGAAAAACTATAAATAAAGGTTCAGGCATTTCATTATTCACTTTGCGTATAAGGAGAAAGAAGCGCTTTTGCATCTTTACAAACTAGGGCTTCCAGAACTGATCCATGTGAAGAAAAATTTGAAGAGTTTGAGCATGAGTAACTAGTTTGGATTTGCAAACCAGAAGGAAGGGATTTCACGGGCATAAGAGAAATTGTGAGAAGGCATCGTCTTGTGAAGGAACTATCCCAGTTAGGGTTTGAAGAACTAGGGCACGGGTTTAAGGGGTTTTCTTCACAAGTTTGAGATCTAAGGTTGGAGGGAGTGGAAGAACAGAGTAACAAGAAGTGATTGAAGTGATAAGAGGACCTAGACAATGGCACCCAAGAAACCAGTTGGTACACCTAAAAAGGGAAAGGGAAGGGAAAAAGCAAGAAGAAACTGTCACGCATATAAATGAAGAGTGGTACGTAGAAATGTAGTACCCAGATGGAGTGTTGCTGGGGAAGGAGTGGGAGTCCCATTTAAGAAGTATGTTAGTAAATGATTACAATCATCACTTCGAGCACAATCGAGAAGGAAATGGCACTGGAGTTAGTGCACCCAACAAATAAAAGGACACCAGAGGGTTTTCCCATCTATAACGATGATGTAAAAGTCAAGTTGGAGAAGTCAGGATTATTGCAACTCTTTGAGTTTCCCTACTTCAGGAAGCCTGAGCACCTATATCAATGGTTGATGTCACATGTGCATGAAGACTACTTTCACTTCACAGGGCACAAGATGTGCATTACCCCTCAGCTTATTTCACATTTCACATGCCTCATCTATGAAGGAGATAGTTTGGAGGATGACCTAAGTGACAAGGAGGCAATTAAGGAAACTATCACTGCTTATGCATACAAAAAGGGGTCAAGGTACTTTGATATCACGGACATCAAGGACCCAGTGATGAAGATGGCCACACACCTTGTGACAAAGTTAAATGGCCAGGAGAGATGGACCCAGGTAAACAAGGCCTGGTTGAATGTTTGCAGGAAAATTTCAGAGGGCACCATCTACAACTTGTCTGCATTCATCACAGATGAGATTGTAGCAGCACAAAGGAAGGTGATAAAATCCTTTTTGGTAATGTCCTATTAACCATTGTGTTTTCAAATATTGGAGTGTCAGATGCAGCAGAAAAATTCATGTGTGGGAGTACCCTGCTAAAGACCCTTCACCCGCAAAGAGATTTGAGAAGTACACTTGTGATAGTATGATGGCCGTGCACAAGGCACGCCTGGAGAAGTGGTATACGCATCTGAGGAACACTTTTAGGGTGGAATGGAGGATCCCTAAACAACTACCCTAGTGACCACCAAGGGAGAAGCTGAGTTTGCTATGTACCAACATTTCTACCTTGGCAGATTTAAACTGATAGATGAGACATGGAGCCCATGGTGCAAGCTCCCTTTTTCCTTCACAGCTCAACACTTCCAAGCGGGAGTGAACAGGTTCAAAGAATCCAAGAAGTTGAAGTTGGACCTTGGTAATCTAGACCAGGACCACAGAGAAATGTGTAAAGGGTTGGTCTACCCCAACAAGCACATGCACATGGAGAGGTACATGTCACATGAGGTCCAAATGGTGAGACCCATGACTTTTCCCATTGCAAAAGGATCTGCGGCACGAGTATACCTCCACATAAGACCCAAATTTGAGAAGGGTGCATGTATCTAGAGAATGAGATGTCCATACCTGAGGACCCAACTAGCAGGAAAATACCCACGCCTAGATGGGAAGAAAAAGAACCAAGAGAAGAAAGTACCAAGTGTAGTGGATACACAGGCAATAGGTACCCCTTGGACAAGCACTAGAACCGGTATGTATTTGCACAAGAAGAAGTCCATAATCAAAGAGAAGACTCCGGATCTAGAGAAGCCATTAGTCAAGGAGTCATCAGAAGAAGAAGAGAGATAGAGTCACCTA
This sequence comes from Taxus chinensis, assembly GCA_019776745.2. NCBI lineage: Eukaryota > Viridiplantae > Streptophyta > Pinopsida > Cupressales > Taxaceae > Taxus > Taxus chinensis. The sequence goes on along the minus strand of CM034157.1, from coordinate 363,278,379 downwards.
CATCAGGAATCCTTGGTTAGGAAGAAGCAGAGGGTAGAAGAGGAGACCACCTTGAAGAAACTGAGAGTTTGGAGAGGTACATAGGTGAAAAGGATGATGACGATGAGGAAGATGAAGTGAAGAAGATGATCCTGTCAAGAGATCAAGAGCCACCTGTCTTCAACGTGCATGATTCAGAAGAAGAAGGTTAGAGAAGAAGAAAAGGGGTTCCATTTCGTGTGGCATCAAGGGTAGCCAAGGAGGGGGAAGGCACCCAGGACATAGGAAGAAGTGAGGAGGAAGTTGAGTATTACACATAGAAAGGCTCCAAGAAAAAATTATCTAGGAATAAAGAGAACGCAAGGAGAAGGCTGAAAAGAAGATTTTCATTGAGACCTTGGTGGAATCTCCATAGGAGTTGGAAATGCAGAGCTGGAGCTGGTATTGAATGAGGATAAGGAAGAGAACATGTGTAAAAAGGACCATGATTAGCACTGGAGGCCCCACTTTAACTATAGTTATTCCTAAGGGCATAATATGGGAGGAAAGCATGTGGTGTAGTCTAGAGAGAGAAGGGTTAGTTAATGAATGCGACCAAATTTAATAGAATGCATCACATTCTCCTACAATCCCAGGCAGATTGATTGATTCAGAGCATCATGTTTCTAAGGTATCCCTCATTTTATATTTTTCTAAATTTCACCTGTCAAGGCTGAAAAGAGCAAGCTCTGAGAAGAATTGGAAAAAATTTGCAGATTATCTGTCTCCTGGGCTCGATCCATGCAAAATTGTGTAAATCGGCTTGAAGATTTGGTCCTAGGATTTCTGATGAGGATGGGACACAATTTGCGGACATAGAAAATGGCTCTAGAGATGGACTCCAGGTTAAGCAAGGCGGGACATGTTTGAAGAAAATTACGCGGTGGGCAAAGACTATAACATTGATCTACCTCATCGAGAGAGAAAATTGTAACTGCAGTGAGAGGGACGCCTGTGGGAAAGTGATAAAAAGGCGCGAACCGGCCGAACCGGGCGAATGGGCCAGTCAGTAACCATTTGTTTGTCATTGGATACAAGCGGGACAAATGTTCAGATCCTGAAAAATTCGCATATCGGGAGTACACAAATAACACTATGCCAAATTATGCTGCAATCTTGCGGTTTGCCGAAAACAGCTATTTGCATGATATTTGGGAAGTACAATCATGCATGCGCCACGTGTCATTTGGCCGAATGGTATAAGGACCTTTAGTTAAGCCCATTTCAGGCGGATGGAGGTTTCTATCCCTGGTCTCCTTGCAGTTTAGACACCAAGGGATTAGGGGCGCGAAAGAGCTGTCCGTGTACCAACAAAAGCTGCCTGGGCAGATCCTCACAAGAGAAAAGTCAAATGAGGGCAAGTTTTCGAGGACCGATCCGAACCAATGAAATAATCCTGGCTAGGGCCTTCAAGCAAATTTCAAAGTAGCCCGCCACAAAGTAGGGAGAGAGAATTTTCCAATCAAGCAATGCCACGTGGATCCAGAGTGATCAGACGCGGGAAGCCTGAAATACAAAAAATCCGTTTTCACCTACCCCCTACAATCTTCAGATCGACATGGAACTTTCGATCACAGAGGTCTCATTTGAGACGTTCTTTCATTGATCAGTGGATCTGTGAGCATTCTCTACACGTTTCGAGAAGTCAATCTTGCATTTTGGTGCATATTTGGAGAAGGAGAAAATCGAGAAGATGCCTCTGGCAGGCCTGAAATACTCAAGCAGAAGTAATGCTTTAACAACCACTTTAATGCAGCAGACAGTCCGCCGTTCTGTTAGGCAAAGTGTTCCATTTTGACAATACCTGCAAGCTATCTGCCATGATGAGAAGAATTAAATGCAAAGAGGTGAAGGATTTCAGAATTCCTCTCTCTTTTCTCTCTCATTCTTCCTATAAATTGTAAGGAGGGGGCTTCATTCTAATCCCCAGTTAAGGACATTTTTGAGATGCAACCTCTCCCTTCTCTCCTGCTTGCAAGAAATTCTGGAGTTTTCAAGCCTCCCACATAGACTGTAAAGCCCACTTGTGCCTCAATGGCCATTGCAATGTATTGAATCATCCTTGAGAAATATATATGTCTGTGGAAAATTTAGAACCCTCTTCGACATGCATGATTCATTGTTAGAAGATTTTGATCTTTCATTGCATTTTTGTTATCTGTGCATGGTGTCAAGTTGTTGCATCTAGGACATGGTCTGTGTTTAAGTTTAGCAAAGCATATGTTCTTCATTCCTCGGTGCATCACCCCTATTAGCAAATTAGAAGGATTTATAGCATTTTCTTGAGATCTCCTGGCAGTTAGAAGTTTTTTTTGGGTTGGAAACCACTGTCTGCGTTTTGAATTGAGCAACTGAACAGAGGAATAGGAACCAGCCTTTGAGCAGCTGGAGATTTCTTTCTAGTTTTCAAAAGGGCTTGGAGAGAGGATTCAATGTTATGCAATCAGCAGAAGGATGCCTAGGGATGATCAACCTAGAAATTCTGATCTATGTTAATTCATCCAGGGGTGCTGTGATTTATGCATATGCAATTCCCATTAGAGAGGAAAATTGTCATCTTTTGAAGCTGGGAAACTTAGTGGATAAGGACAGATTCCCATGGGCCTACTGAGTCCAAGTCTTAGATGATCCAGAATTTGAAGTAAGCCCTAAATTTGGCTCCTATTCCCATCTCCTAGAAATCAGAGTTCAAACGAAGCATCCACTTCATCTCCAAGTGCCCTCAAATGAGCTTCAAGAGGTCATGAAGCAATTGCAAAATTTAGGCAATGAGCTGGTTACTCTCAAGAGGACAGCAAGCTCAAGGTTTTAGACCTTCGTATCAACCTCCAAGCTCAACCTAATAGGCAGCCATATCAACCTCAAAGGCCACCTAATCCAGCTGCAAATATGAATCAAACAAGGCCTCCTGCCAATAGACCATTACAGCCATATAATCCAAATGCCATATCTGCCTCTAAGGCATTAGTACCAGCACAAAACAACATTGCCCAGGAGTATGATTGGTGTTTTCCATGTAATGAGCCTCATAATCAATCCATGTGCTTCAATGGTGCTTTGAATCAAGCTTTAATGGTAACAACTACTGGTGTGGAGGGTGAGAACAGTCAAGAAAACAGCCAACAACAAGAAACATTCCAACAAGCAATCAGCCCCAAATGACACCACATTGGTAAATTGGCAAGCAGAGGATTTCTGTGGCATGAATCAGGCAGTTTCTCAAGGTGTTGCAGCCAACACAAGGTCAAAAAGGAGAAATTTGGGTGAAGAACAGCCATTAGCCCCAGCCAATCCACAACCTTCCACAGGCTCCACAAATGATTGGCAAGCAAAGACCCAGTTTCAAATGCACAAGGGCAGCCAAGAACAGCCCCTAGGCCAACTCAAATGCCAGCTGTTGCTGCCCACATGTCAAGGAGAAAATGTGCAAACCAAGGGACAGCAGAAGGATCCTTCATCACCATTCAGTATCATTGATCAGATGAAGAAGACAAACGTCAATATATCTATGTGGGAATCCCTATCCATCCCAGGCCAAAGAGATCTGCTGCAAGCTGCCATGAAGGACTGGCCAACTTCGAATCAGCAGGTTCAGATGCAAGAAAAGTGCTTACAAATGCTGCCCAGCCTGAAGGAAATCATGGAGCACAACAAGGTAAATGCTGAAGCCTCCCCCTTTCTATGTTTCGTTAATCATTGGAAATCAGCTAGTGCACAATTGCATGATAGATTCTGGGGCAAGTAGCTCTGTAATGCCCAAACAGATAGCTGATCAGCTAGGGCTCCAGTATGAAATAACATCTAAGGGTAGTGTAGCTAGATGGGACAGCAGTAGCAACATTTGGAGTGATTAGAAACTTGAGTCTTACCTTGCATGCATGTCCAAATGTTGTTGTTTTACAAGATATATCAGTCATAGACCTTCCACCACTCTTTGCCCTATGTTTGTCAAGGGACTTCACTGCCAAGATTGGAGGGATATTTGTCCGCTGATTGGTCTCACATGCTGTTCAGAACGAGGTATGGAACTAAGGCTACAATTAGGTCAGAACCTATTGCAAACTTCCATATTGAGCCTTATACTCCAAGTCAGATTAATGCCAATTGCTCAGCATTTGATCAAGAAGATCACCCAAGCACTGATGAAGCTGACACTAAGGTTGGAAGTATCCCAGATTTAACTCTTGATGAATGGGCAAAGCAAGGTACATGCTTTTGATCCTTATCAAGAAGTAGAAGAATCTGAGCTAGGGGTCTATTGCATACATGAAGAAAGTCAACCTATTCCTAGCATCACCAAGCCAAACCACAAGGATGACAATGAGGTATGGCAGCTGTTTTTTGATGGATCAAGGAGTAGACAAGGCGCAGGAGGTGGATCCGTGCTTATTTCACCTCAAGGAGTAAAGTATTATTCAGCTTTTAGATTTCAATTTGCATGCTCCAATAACACTGCTGAATATGAAGCCTTGGTGCAAGGGATGCATTGGGCAATCAAGAGAAAAATAAAGAACTTGCAAGTCTTTGGGGACAGTGAGCTGATTGTAAATCAGGTCAAGGGACAGCATGCTGCCAAAAATGATCTACTCAGAGTGCTACAAGAACAGGGTATGGGACCTCATGGAAGGATTTTGAGGGTTTCGGCATCAAGGCCATTCCCAGGAAAAGAATCAAGCTGCTGACAGGCTTGCAACAGTAGGGGCAGCCTTTGACATTGTAGAAAACATTCAACAAGACAAGGTACAGCCAAACATCCACGTGATTGTGAGGCCTTCAGTGCCGGATAACAATGTCAATTGGCAAGTATTTGAGAATGACCAGCAAATCATCCATTTCTTGCAAGAAGAAGCTGAGTTCTCAGCTAAGAATCAAGAGAAGTTGGAACAGCAATATGGTGACCAAGTGATACAGCTGAGAACTGACAAGCTGCCCAAGGGACTTATCACCTTGGAGTCAATTTTTAACCCCAATGATCAGTTTAGAAAGGAGAAAGCAAACATTCAGGTCAAGAGGTGAAGATTCGGTATCCATCTTGGTAGAAGAGAACAAGCCATTGCAAATTGGAAAGACGACAACTGAGCAAGAAAGGTGTGAGTTCATACAGCTATGTCAAGAATTCCCTGACGTGTTTGCTTGGAGCTATGAAGACTTGAAAGGTTTCAATCCCAACTTAGCTCAGCATACCATCGAGTTGGATCCAAATACTAAGCCTGTCAGGCAGAAACAGAGACCAGTCAATCCACACATGGAGCCTCTCATGAGGAAAGAGTTGGACAAGCTGATTGAGTCAGCAATCATATTCCCAATCAAGCATTCAAGTTGGGTTGCCAACTTGGTTCCAGTCAGAAAGAAAAGTGGAGAGATCAGGCTATGTGTTGACTTCAGAGATTTGAATAGAGCCTCTCTCAAGGACCATTATCCACTCCCTCCATGGAGCAAATATTGCAGGTTGTAGCTGGTTCAGAAAGGTTTTCACTACTTGATGGATACTCAGGCTTCAATCAGATTATGGTAAAGGAGGAAGACCAGTTCAAGACAGCCTTCACAACCAAATGGGGCACATATGCTTACAAGAAGATGCCATTTGGACTGTCGAATGTCGGAGCAACATTCCAGCGAGCTATGGATATGGCATTCAAAGGCTTGATCAACAAGATAGTGCTGATATACCTAGATGATATCACCGTCTTCTCAAAGAATGCTGCAGACCATCTCTTTCACCTCAGGCAAGTGTTTCAGAGGTGTAGAAAGTTTGGAGTGTCTTTGAATCCTAAGAAGTGCATCTTTCTTGCACATGAAGGGAAACTCCTTGGCCATATTGTCTCCAAGGAAGGATTAGCAATTGATCCAGAGAGGGTTGAAGCCATAAGAGCTCTACCATTGCCAAGTCACAAGAAAGCCTTCAGAGTTTCCTGGGAAGGATAAACTTTGTTCGGAGGTTTGTCCCAAATTTTGCAGCCCTTGTCAAGCCCATCACCAAAATGTTAAGGAAAAGCATGGCTTTCAAATGGACGGCAGAAGGCAAGGAGAGTTTTGAAGCAATCAAAGAAGCCATCTCCCAGGCACCCACTCTCATCAACCCAGACTTTTCCAAGGATTTCATCCTCTATGCATTTGGAGGTGATGACACTATTTCTGCCATTCTGGTACAGCAGAACAAAGATAATGATGAGCAGCCGATTGCCTTCTTCAGCCAAAGCCTAAATGACTGCGAATTGAGGTACTCTTTTATTGAAAAACATGTGCTTGCAGTAATCAGGAGCTTGAAGAAATTCAAGCATTTAGTCTCAAACAACAAGGTCCAGTTGCTGGTCTCACATGCTGGGGTTAAGGACTTCCTCCTCAACAAGGATTTAAATGAGAAAAGGGCAGGTTGGATCACCCGTGTCATGGAGTATGACATTGAGATCAAGATCACCAAGCTGGTAAGAGGCAAAGGTTTGTGTGAGCAGCTGGTTTCCAAACAAGCTAAACAACCCAGAATGCAACGAAGAAGAGGCTGTCCTGACAGTTAAGACAGATGAGCAAAGTGGGCAGGAAGAATGATGATGCTGTCCCCACTCCATTGCTGGACCCAAGGCATTGATACATTTCCTACAAACAGGTATGTGCCCTCTAGAAATGAGCAAAGCAAAAGAAGACACTTCAGGTTGCAGGCTATTCCATATACCATCATTGATGGAGTTTTGTTCAAGAAGGATGTGAATGGAGTGCTGCTGAGATGCATTAACACAGGTCAGATTCAAAGGGTATTAAAGGAGTTTCATGATGGACCAGCTGGTGGCCATTTTGCACCAAGAGTGACAGCTCTAAAAATCATGAAGGCTGGTTATTATTGGCCTAAAATCTTTAGTGATTGCTATGCATGGATCAAGAAATGTAAGAATTGTGCATTCTTCACAGGAAAAGAGAGACTTGCAGCCCTCCCATTACATCCAATCTCAGTTGACCAGCCATTCATGCAATGGGGTTTGGACTTCATTGGAGTCATCAATCCCAATTCGAGCCAAGGGCACAAATGGATTTTGACAGCCACAGACTACTTCACCAGATGGACAGAAGCAGTAGCACTCAAAGAGGCGAATGAGTCTAGCATCTTGGACTTTTATGAGGGGATAACTAACAGATTTGGTGTACCTGCTACAATAATCTCTGATAATGCATTGGCATTCATTGGATCTAAGGTTACTGAGTGGGCTGTCAAGAACGGGATTTACCTAAGCACTTCATCAAACTATTACCCTCAAGGTAATGGCCAGGCCGAGTCTACAAACAAGAACTTGTTGAGGATCATTAGGAGGACTCTTGATGAGAATCAGAAGGTCTTGGCATACCAAACTGAAATCAGCCTTATGGGCTGATAGGATAACTCCCAAAAGATCCACAGGTAACTCTCCATTTAGGCTTGTCTATGGAAGAGAGGCAATCTTGCCCATGTCACTTGAGTTGCCAACATTGGAACTCATGAAACAGCTGAAGTTGCTAGAGTTTGAGCCCATGGAGGTGAGGTATGCAGAATTGATGGAGCTGCAAGAGATCAGAAATTAGGCATCCCAAGCAATGGAAAAGGATCAAGCTTTGATCAAGAAGACCTTTGATAGGAAGGCCAAAGATAGATCTTTTTAAGTAGGAGATCTAGTGTTGAAATGGGATGTGGACAGAGAAAAACCAGGAAGGCATTCAAAATTTGATGCCATTTGGAGTGGCCCATACATGGTCACAAAGTGCAAGAACAACAATGCTTTCCAATTGGCCTCATTGGATGGTGAAGAACTGCAGATTCCAGTAAATGGAATCTATCTCAAGCGTTGCTTCTAGAGGGAGGTTCACTACATCTGTAAATATTAGATTAGATTTTCATTCCTCCAAGTGCTTGTGCACATTGTTTTGTTGTAGATTAGTTTTGTTTTCCCTAAGTGCTTTGGCACAGCTTGCTGTCCATGGAGATGATGCATGTCTTTGCTAAAATCAAGTCTCTTTCCATCTTCCTCCTCGCACATTCTGAGTCAGTTTGGATTCTAACAGAATATTTGATGACTCCATGCCCAATGGATGGCTTCAGGCAACTGGCCTTTTCATCTAGCAGGCAGATGACCCCGCTGAGTCGCCAAATTGTTATCCAAAATTCACCCCCCCAGGGTAAATTTGATAAAATGCATCAGGATGTCCAAATTCCAAGAAAAATGACTGATTCAGAGCAAAATCAGGTTTCTAGGGTCCCTTTAGGAATCTTTCTAAACTCCCCAGGCCGAAGTAGGAAGGAGCAAGCTTTGAGAAAGTTCGGAGAAGGTTGCAGAAAGCAAGTAGTTTGGGCCAGAAAAAATTGTGAAAATCAGCTAAGTCCTAGTCCAGCACAAGGTGGGACAAATGGGACAAAGGTACGCGAACCTGCCCGAACCGGCCCATTTGGGACATCGGGCCGAAAAGTACGTCAAGGGGTCCGAATTTGACCGAAAGTAGGACAAGCTGAAGGGGCATTTCGGGACCAGAAAAAGGACCCGAACCGGCCGAACAGAGTAAGTCAGTCCGAATCAAAGTGGGACGCGGAGGAGAAATACCTGAACCAGTCCCAAATGTCCCAAAAGGTCCAAAATCAAAATGGGACGTCTGGGACGAATGGACGCGAAGTACGCGGAAGACCCGGAACAGGCCCGAGAACCATTGAGAAATTGCCACGTGTCATCAAGGAGAAGCCAAAAGGTCAAAAGGCAAGGTTTGAAGCGCTGGCCCGAGCCAATAGAAATTGGACACGTGTCCAATGGAGCATAGAAGTGCGGAGCTCGGGGAAGAGTTGGAAAGTTTGGCCAAATCTAAGCTAAAAGGGGTAAAAGGGAAGGAAGGCCCGATAGGTTTGTGAACCAACCAATGCATGCCACATATCCCTAATGGCGGGGCGTGGGAAAAAATGTGGAAAATATTCCAAGAGCACCAAAAGTCAAAACTCAAGAGACAGCCCGCCGAAAAGTAGAGGAGAGAGAATTATTCAGCGAATCAGAGCATGCCACGTGGCGTCCAAGTGGCAGTGCGCGGGAAAATATTTCAAAATCCGTTTTCACCTGTTCCGTGTCCTAAATCTTCAGATCGACATATATTTCGATCCAGAGCTCGGATTTGCACGTTCTTGATATCAACGGAAAGCTGCTGAAATTCTCTACACGTTTCTAGTGTCAATCTTGCATTTTGGTGTAGTCTAGAGGGAGAAAATTGAGAAACGCCTCTGGCACGAAATAACAAGCAGAGGTAATGCTTCAACAACCACTTTAATGCAGCAGACAACCCGCCGCTTCTGTTAGGCAAACCGCCGCTTTGCCAGAACCCGCCGCTTCTGCCATGATGGATGAATTAAATGCAACCTAGAGGTGGTTGGGGCAGATTTCGAATTCCTCTCTCTTTTCTCTCCCATTCTTCCTATAAATTGTAAGGAGGGGTTTCTTTCTGTGGTTGGACATTTTCTGCTTTGCACCCTCCCTTCTCTCCTGTTCATAAGAAGATTTGTGGAGTTTTCAAACCTCCCATATAGACTGTAACACCGTTTTTTGCCTTTTGGCCATTGCAATGTATTGAATTGATCCTTGAGCAATATATATGTGTCTGTGGTTGCTTCTAAACCCTCTTACATATTTATTACTGTCATTTTTTGATCTTTCATTGCATTTTTGCTATCTGTGCATGGTGTTGTGTTATATCTACATGGTCTGTGTTTAATTTGGCAAAGCATATGTTCTTCATTCCTCGGTGCATCACCTCTATTAGCTTAGATTTATTTTATGCATCTTCTTACCTTGTCTCCTTGGCAGATTAGATTAGATTTTGAGAAAACCCTCTGCATATTTCGTGTGCATAGATCTGAATCAGAGGAATAGGAACCAGCCTTTCTCTGGAGATTCCTTTCTCACTTTCAAGTCCCACACTTGGAGAAAGGATTCAATGTTATGCAATCACATTGGATGTTAGTATGATCAACCTAGAAATCTGATCAACATCCAGGGGTGCTGTGATTTCGCACTAACAGTTCCAAAGCATGATTCCGGCAGAGGAGCTCATGGTAATGTCATCTTTTGATAAGGAGGATGCATACCTGTGGATAAGGAAGATGCTCTCATGGGCATTTGAGTCCCATCTTAATGATCCAGAATTTGACAGTAAGCCATAGGGCAATAATAACATTGCTAGAATCAAAAGGAGACAACCTATTGGTGAAAGCTCAGTAGCTCTCAGATTCTCCAACAACTGTGTAAGTGCACTCAATAAGACTCTCCATTGAGGTTCAAGCTAGACTCTTTGGGTGGAATGATAGAATCAAAGATCTGGAGGATGAACTGAAGAAGAAAGAGGAAGAGCTAGTTGCGAGGACAAAGGAGCTAAGTCAAGAAAAGTTGATCAGTGCCCAATGGCAACGTGAGTTAAGGGATGAGAAGGCTAGAGTACGCAAAGTATACAAAAAGGTGGAGTCCATTACATATGCCATAGTGTTGAAAAATCCAGACCTAGCACCTCCCACGTGGAAATATGCATCTTCCCTGGAATTCCTGGAGGACTTAACAAGAACCCTCAAGATGGAGAGGAAACCTATAGCTTTGGAGTTTGCAGAAGAAGTGACTGCATGCTTAGGAAAGGAGGATAAATTGAATTCGTGATGCTTATAGATGAATACAACAAGGTCCTTGCTGATGTAAAGATTACCTCCTAGAATGCTGAGGCCGCATACGATAACTACGCAGATAGAGACAAAGTGGCAAGCATGTTGGTCGCCAATGATGAAGTGGAAATTAAAGAGTTCCAAGAGAAGAACAAGGAGAACATAGTGAAGCGAGAAAAGATCCTAACCGAGGTCGAAAAGAAATCCGAGGCCATTGAAACCTTAAGGGGTTCAATCAAAAACCAGTTGAAGGAAGTATACCCGCAAATTACATGAAGGATGGATGCGTTGGAGGATATAGGTAAGGAGTTATAGAAGATTGTTGACACCATGAGTGCACAAAGGGATGGTTTGGGTTTTGATCAGGTGAGCACCTTAGTAGGAGATCTTTTCTAGAGAGTATAGAATGAAATCGATGCCTGGAACAAGTTGGAGTCCGACTTGAAAAAATATTTTCCTAGCTTATTGCAGTAATGCCATCACTGTCCCATTCTTTCTTCTTTCCCAAATTCTTCATCCCCTTATTCTTTTTCCAAGGCGTAAGTCTACTATGATTCCTTATCCATTTAGGAAGTGTTCCCACAGACGAAGACCAGGTGTAGTGTGGGGTGATGTTGGGCCCCTGAAATATTGGCTAAGTGCAAAAAGGTGCATAGGTGCACAATGTCTAGTTGAAGAAAGGAGCGCAAGGAGAAGGCACGTAGGGAAGGGTTTAAGGAAACATGTGGTGCATGCATGGAAAAATCCAAGGTTTCAAGACTTAGCCATATTGGGCATTTTGGGCAGGATACGAGAAAAGCATGACCCAAATGTGCATGCGGAGTGGATAAGGTGCCAACTTGGTGACAGGTTGGCCCCTGAAGGAATATGCCCTGTGTTAGAAGATTTTAGAATAAACAATTGATGGCAAGGAGTAGTGAGCTCAGACCTGGAGGAGCATGCACTCATGGAGGACCACATTTAGACACTTGGCAACAGATCTGACCATAGAATAATGAGTTAGCAGTTCAAAAAGGCTATATATACAAGTGCCTGCAGAAGTAAGAGATATAGATAGAGGGTAGAGCTTTGCAAAAATACTGCAAGGACTTTGTTAGCTTGGGTAAATAAGGGTAGGAAAGGATGTATCAAGGGTTTGGGAGTTATAAATTTTCTTTTGAGGGCCTAGTTATATGAATCCAGTTATAATGCATGACTTCCACGGTTCTGCCTATCTATGACAAATACTATAATGGGCCTAATGAATGTAATGAGGTTACCAGTTTATGTGAATATGAGCATTAATGGTTATGATGCATACAACCTTTTTTATAGATCCTTTTCATTTATGTTTATGAACTAAGTATGAATGTTTATATGAATTCCTTTCTGTTTTGGTGTAAGTTCTATAATCTGTTAAGCACTTTATGTCTTGAATGACTACAAGGATCTAGAAGCCTTTCTGAGCTCTATGGTGCTTGTATGTCTTATTTCCTTTCAAATCTCATAAACTAGGATCATAGATGATGTTTCCCACTAAAATCACATAAAATAGAGACTCAGCGCCCGCGTGTGCCTAAGGTGAGTGCCCAGCACCCGCTGGGTGATAGGGCGGCAAACATGGGATTTCTTTCCTTTGTGATGGGGGTAAAAATGACTACACTCACATCCAGAATAATTGAGCTATTTGAGACAATAATGGAACCGTCCCCAAGTTGTGGGACATTGTGCACTTGGGAAGGATCTCCAAAGAAGGCTTGTTCCTCTATCTAGTTCTACTACTACTGCTAATCCTAGTGGTGAAAGGGAAACTAAGCTAATAACACACAGGGGCCAAGGAGAGAAGGATAACATGAAAGGAAACTACACTAAAAGGTGATAACACCATAAAAAGAGGGATGAACACTATATGTTATGACCGAAAATGAAAGGAAATGCGTGAAAGAAGGCTAGGCACATGTAGGATGACTTAAAACATATTCACTAGATCAATTTCATGGAACACAACTAAATAAGGAACTACAAGCGAAGTAGAATGGCACAACGAATACACAATGCAAAAGAAAAGGTAAGAAGAAGGAATGCAAGAATGTTAGGACAAAGAATATTCACAAAACAATGCTTCTATTACTTCCATAAATGCACAAAGTTGTTACAATGGTGGAAGAGGCTGCTATCCACATGCAAAAACCAGATCTAGAGGTCTGGAACTCAAAATACATAAAATATGAAGTCCTTAGAAAAATGCGTAAGGATTTAAAGTATCCAACATAAAAAATGAGCCCAGATATTACATTTATAGATGAATCCATGGAAGAAGAAGAGAGGAAGGAGGGAAAATCTGAATGTGAAATGCAACCACCAATAAGAAGCATTCAATGCTTAAAAATCCACCTGAAAATTTGTCAAATGTACTTCCCCAAGTTTGTATGGTGTGTTGAAGAAGGAAGGAGGGCGAATCAGATCAAATTGGGTGGTTGGAGTGGTTAAATCTACTCATCAATGCTCAAAAAGACATTTTTCCCATTTCTCATCTAGCAGATCTGCCAAAAATTTGAATTTGGATGTTTATCATTGTAGCCTATGTGGGAAGCAATCGATTGAGACTAGGCACGCGCCGATTGGAGCTTTGTAGCAAGAAATACGGATGTCGGAAGTTTTCAAATTCGTTTACACACACAAGACACATGGTGCACATGGATTGGCTGAATGGATGACCAACTATGCAAATGTTTTTTCATTTCTACCATGTGTCACTCATTGATTTGTTGCAAGGATTCGACACCCTATTGTCGTGTTTTAACTGGTTGTGTGTGGCACACTCAAGCATGTCGAAGGATGACTTGACACAGAAAGGTGCAAATATATGCACGTAGAAGAAAAGGTCATGGGAAGAGGGAAGAAGGAAGGCGCGCGTGACTCATGTGGGCAAATGAGGTGAACTAGTGAGCAGAGAACGCATGGTCAAGGCGTAACTATAATAAGGTAATGTGCGGGGTGCACGAGAGGGCTAGGGACTTAGCTGATTCAAGCAAGTGCAAGGCATGCACACAGGGTGAAAAAGATGCTAGGGAGAAGGTGAATTCATAGAAGATGTGCACAAGGTGGGAGAGGAACAAAGAGGAAAAGGAAAAGGGGAGAAGCGGAAGCACACTGTAACCAAGGGAATTGAGACCCAAGAAACAACCTAGGGTTAGCTAGAAAATTATGGGATAATTTTTTTTTGTGTAGGAGTGTCCACAACCAAGTTGCAAGACAACAGTTTTCCACAGGCAAGCTCCAGAACAACATAAATTTACCAAGACATATGTTTCCTTTATTAACTAGTCTCAAGTTTACAATGTTCAAATTTTAGGGTTAGATATTTTAATTAGGTTCAGGGAGAAATCTACCCCATACCCACTCTCTAATAAGATCCGAGTTTCAACTAGATTTTTCTCATACTTAACACTTCCAAAATTTCCCTAAACCATTCCCATTGGATAGGAAATTTTCTCACCTTTCCGGTGATATAAAGAAGTCCTCCTAACTCCTTATAGAACTCAAGATATGACCAAGCGGATTTTTTAGGTCAAATTTTCCCCTAGGGGACACGTGTTAAGAGGAGGAAAAACATCTTCAACGGGTTGGTGGGTCACAGGGTGACTTGGGGAAATTTTCCCATCATGCGGGCATAAAGGTAAAAGTTCTTCTGCACCTCTGTGGGATCTTGGTGGACACGTGGCAGCCTCAGAGACAACGCCAGGGAACAGGGGAAAGGCCAAGCGGCGGAAGGATTTGGGGCATTTCGCCCAAGAAAAGGAAAAAACCAAACATCACTCCCATGCCCGCGGGTCCGTTTGGGGACATATGGCACTCCATGGTTGGTTGCAGGGAGAAGAGAGAAGGAGGGGTGTGGAACGGCAAGGAGATGCAGAGAATTTTTCCAAAAGGGACAAAGGGGAGAAAGGGAAACATTAGGCGCGCGGGTCCGCGCATCCGCAGAGGGGTCGCACCAAGGCAGGGCAGGAGTGCGGGGCCGTAGAGAGTTTTATGGAATTTTTCCAAAGGCCAAAAAAAAACTTCTAAGGTGAAGAAGTTATCCCTCCTCTGCTGTCACCCCCAAGGTGCCACGTGGCACCCTCTGGTTGGCTGCGGGCCGGCGGGGGAAGAGAAGAAAATTTTCCAAAAATTTTCAAAAAGGCTAAGGGCAAAAGAAAATGTCGCGCCTCCGCCGTTGCCTTGTGAGGACACGTGGCAGCCTCTGATTGGCTGCGGGCTGGCGGAGGAAAAGGTGAAAATTCCAAAATTTTCAAAAATTTTCCTAAGGATTTTAAAAAGGGAAAATTTCAGGCCGCGGGCCCGCCAGGGAAAATTTTCCCAAATTTTCCCGCCAAGGCCCAAAAACTTCAAAGTGCCATAACTTTTGCTAGGAAACTTAGTTTTGGGAAAACAAGGACTTTTTGGAAAGCTCTCGATGCCCTCTTTGCACAAGAAACAACAATTTTACATTTTGATAAATTTTTAAGGGTCAATTTTACAAAAAGGATCTACAGGCTTTAATTAATGAACTGACAATTTTTAACTTCTCAATTTGGTTAAATTAGATCTCCTCCTTCACTCAACATGTCAAACAAACATGGAGAATTGATCTAGGGAGGGTTTAGAGTGTTTTCAGAAAGTTGATTTGTCCAATTGACTCAAGTTTGTATTTTTCTGTCAAATGACAGGAAAATGACTGTTAGAGGGATTGTATTCGAATTTGCTATGGTGAAGTTGTTTTCTTAAGTTTTCTTTGTCAAATTGAATTCCTTAGTGTCTTAGCATGCTATTCCATAACATTTTTAAGTTGATTATTAAGTGCAGGTCTGAACTGTGCATTTTGTTTAGATTTACCAGTTTTAGAATTTACAATGCCAGTGATCAAATTTTTAAAGGATCTATTTATCAATTCCATCATTTAAATGTAACAACTTATTTCTAATATAGTCTAATACATTCTGTTGATTCTAACAATTCATTCCCAAGTCAAAATTACAAATTCTGATTTCAATTTTAATATAGTTCCAAGGATGCAAAAACAATATACTTCCTTCCTACGCATTCTTCTTTTCAACAGAGATTTCATCCTTTAACAACAATCAAATCCAATACACAATACAATCTTGAGAACTAATGCAATCCTTTATTCATTTCCAATACAACTTTACAATTTTCTCTTTTCCATTTGATTTCTAAATACAGAATGCACTGCATATAACATCTTTTCACATTTCCTTTCAAAACAGAGAGTAGAATATAACTTCTTTACATTTCACATTACAATTCAATCTTCCATTTTCAATACAAATATCTTCACATTACAAATGGCTATACAATTCATCCACTCCAAAGTGGGAAGGATTACAATAACTTGTTCAAAAGAAAGGACTGTCAAACTGTATAT
Organism: Taxus chinensis; assembly: GCA_019776745.2. Lineage (NCBI taxonomy): Eukaryota > Viridiplantae > Streptophyta > Pinopsida > Cupressales > Taxaceae > Taxus > Taxus chinensis. Next base: position 363,262,318 of record CM034157.1, on the reverse strand, counting down.
TCCTCTTGCTCCAAAACAACAGCATGCTAGTTTCTTCATCTTTTCATCTTGATCACAACAAGGAAGGGGGAAAGGCAACACTCTCCACCCAACCAAGACATCCAATGAGAAGGGAGAAGCCATCCTTCCTCATTGGCCCCCGAGCCCCAACCATATTGAAATAAGAGATGCAATACAACACATGGCAACAAAGGCTTCCACAACAAACATGCAACATTTTTTCACATTCAAAACACATTTCAAGAAGAATGTAGTTCACAACTACATTAAACAAGTGCAAACAAAACTGAGGATTCATCAAGCAAGCCAAAAGAGCAAGGATCTATGCGGTAAGCTACTTATGCCTCCCAATTGGGAATTGGGCATCCACCAATAATCATACCGCCAATATAACATATCATATCCCATAAACCTTATGCCTCCCAACCCCTCCTTATGCCCCCCAAAGTTTCTCCCTTATGCCCCCCCCAAGAGTAAGAAATGCAAGCTATTTCTTTTCCATGGTGGATCCCAATCCCAAACTCCCTCCACAATAAAACTGATGCCATTGGCATTCCCTTATGCCCCCCCATTTGAAATCCCCATAGCCTTCTCCTACACCATGTCCTAAGCAGTCTACCCAACCAGCCAACACACACATAACAACAATCACCATTTCATACATGCATGCAAGAGAAAGAAAGCATTTTAAAAAGGCTCAAGTTCCTACCTCTCCATAATGGAGTTTGTTCCAAGATCAACAAGCTTCCCAATGCCACAATAACAGTCCATAAATCAGCAACACACAAGCATGCAATGGTCTCCAATCTCCTTCCACAAGCAAGACTCCAAAACAACAAGAAATTCACCCCAAGGAAAGTATGCAAAGTTTCAACAACCTCAAACAAGCAAGGGGTTCAAATTTTAAAGGAGAGGGAAGAGAAGAGGATGATGTGGATCCATGTGGGATGCCACATCATTCTTCCTCAACCCCAAGAACAAATTCAACATCATTCACCTAAACATAATAAATAAAATGACAATATAACTTACACACTCCAAAATGACCCATACTCCAAAAGGACTGAATTTAAAACATGTAAGAGAAGTGCAATTAAAACTTACAATTAGTCATTTCAAAATGCATTAAAAAGGCCTAAATTTAACCTCCAAACCATAGGTATGGTTGGTGAATAATTTTAAGAGGTGTGGGACAAGTTTAACTTGTCCCACAAGCCTCCAAATATAGCCCCCAAGGACAAATTCGAATTTCCCAAGAGGATGAAGTGTTTCACACTCCAAATCTATCTTACATATTTCTTACACATTCTTACAACCTTTCTTACACACTCTTACAATCTTTCTTACACACTCTTACAATATTACATTTAAGAGCAACAACTTTATTTATTACATTCCTATGACATATTGATTTATTTATTTTAACACATGATTATTCACAACATTAACACAACATATATAACTAATGAAAAGGGTAACACATCACAAAATAAACACATGCAAACATTAATAAAGAAACCACATTAATAAATACACAACCCCATGGTCACATACAAAGGTGATCCCCCCCATGGGAATCCCTAACATAACACAAAACACACACACACAAAACAGTTGCCATGGTGACCTTGTTGAATTCACCTAGAATTCCAATATGGTTAGTCTCCAGTCCCCCGACATTGTTGTGATATTTTAACCTGCAAAACACAAATACCTCCTTCGGCCTCGTGGCCATATCAGAACATCCAAAATGATATAAATATACTAACAAAACCATCTATTCATATGAATCACAACAACATCAAGAAATCAACATTATCATTTTTAGTTTAATTAATCAACTATATCATCATCAATTAATTCTCATGCTAGTTCTATTCACATTATCCAATATCACATGTCTGAACAATTATCCATAACATATCCATGTCAAACAGTATACCATCATCCACATATAAAAATGTCTCTAATAATCATCATGCATAATAACTGAATCCAGATCAATAATAATCCATGATCTAACATCTATCCATCATACTAAAACAAAACATAATAGTGTCCATAATAAGATCAACAGTATCAAGATCAGTATCTAAAAGTGTCAAAGGGAAGTATCATAAAAAGAGGATTAAATGTTGTTTTGGTTCTCAATATTGTCTAAGGATGTGAGAGAAGATCATACACAACAAGCAAACCAACTAGATGTAAATGAAAAACTTGTAAATCAAATAACCACCATAATGATTTATAAATCAAGGTTCATTCCCAATTAATCCAAGTGATTTTTAGTGAAAAAATAAAGTTGTTTTTATGCTCAAAATCACACAATGGTGCAAGAGAAGAACATACACAAACTTTATCCTAATTATTTATCAAATGAAAATCTCTAAAACTAAAGGATCATACACATGCCAAATGAAAAGTTCACTCCCTTAAGCATAAAAATGAATAATGAAATTTTCCACTTACTCTAAGGTTGACAAAATAAGGTTTAAAGATGCTTTTTGTTCTCAAGATCACACAAGATGCAAGAGAAGAGCATACACAAACTTTATCCCAAACTCATACAAAGCATGGAAACCAAAGCATTCATAAAAAAAATAAAGTGAATTCATTATAAAATATAATTTAAATGTTGAAACCCTATAGAAAATAGTTATATAAACTTGTAACCACCACAAATCAAAAATAAGAAATGCCAACTTTGAAATAAGTGTGAAAAAATACACAAAACACACCTACACGCCGCAGAGAGCATACACATAATTATTTGATTACCAACTTAGTGACTGTTCATTTGTTTATCAAAATAATACTTAGAAATATATAAACCTAAACATGCTAAGTATCTATATAAATGTAACTAAACCTATGCCTATGAGAGTTTTAAACCTATGCGTTATAACTATGATATAAAATTATTATAATATAAGTGACTTAAAATACAATGTATATGACACTGAATTGAGAAACGTAAATTTATGGCACCTTTTCAAACTATTATAAAATTCCATAATTTTTCGAGATTGTCCTTAGGAAGTTCTTGGAGATTCATGAAAAATACTTGAGTTGGCGGCGCACACTCCTAGATGGCCACAATATCAAACACTCGTGTGCTTTGCGAGTGCTAAGAACGACCACTTTAAGTCGGCGTGACGACTTTCTTGGTCATCGAAACAGGTTCCTATCAGGAGGATTACACAAATGAATCTCCAATCTTTGCAAATACTAGAACCATCAGTTGCATCAAAGCAACTCACCCTCCATTGGTTCCTGGTACAGTCGAGACACGAAGAAAAGCAAATACAGTTGACATCGTAGGCTAAGATAACTTCAGGACTCATTAAAACTACAATGTAACTCGATTGCTAGTACAATGAAAACTTAAAACTAATACTTGTAAATCTTGAAATTTCATACTAACCAGTGAGAGGTTAAAAAATGAATCTATGGGGTAAAGTTGCATTATGACGGATTTGCTACGAATGTTGTCACCCCCATTTTGTAAATTTAGTAACAAATGGGACGTACTCAAACGATTACACAACCTAGAAAGCTTAATGCCACAATTGAATTAGCCGAACATCATGAACTCAAAGCTTAAAATGTTGCCTTAATGTGAGTTGTAAATGAAATCAAACAGTCTTGTCTACAAATGCAGGTTACCCTCATTATGTGAACCTGCTTACAACACAATAATACACATAGACACTAAAGATCTAAGGTGAAATGCCCTTTTGATTGTTAATACTCCAAAATGCCTTGATTGTGATCTCTCTGATAATGCTTCTTGTTTACCATGTGATATAATCCCTCTAACTAATCTAACACTGAATACCTTGGAGCCTGCATTCAGATTCAAGATCAAACTACATCCAAGAAGGAAGTAACACTCCTAATACATATTTGCCCAATCATATACATAATAAAAGTGTGGTGTAAAGTTTTCATGCTTGAGAGTTGATAGCATTTTGCTAGAGGAGCTATTTGAGAAAAATAGTTAACATCTCAAGCTTGCATAGGTGAGTAAAAACATCAAGTAGATCATAAGGTTTGCTAATCATCTAAATGAATCCAACAGATGTGATTTTGCATCTAAGGTCAATTTTAGTATAAACAAGTAGGAACATCTCTAATCATAAAGGCATACTGAAATATTTATCCATTTATGGAGTGTCTTCGGATATCAACCGCCATGGCAGATGATTTTGAATAGTTGCTAGAACATGCTTTGATGTCCATAATAGGATGTTAATGTCCAGGAAGGGTACATAATGCAACGAATTGAAGACTTGGAGAATCGTAGTAAAACAAGTTTGTTTGGAAGAGGATGTGCATGACATAACTAATCCAGTCCTGTCAAGGCATAATAGAATGTAATACCATGTTAGTGAAGAATTAAAAATTGTTAATTAAGCCTTAGCGATAAGTAAAATGTTATTTAATTAGTAGAAATCACTCAATTATAATGCAATTGAGTCAAGATAAGGGTATGTTAGCCGAATGATTTGAGCAAGTACCTCTTTGAATTACACAAATTTAGGTGTCTACATTGATTTCCCATTGATTTTTGGCAAAGTAAGTGACATCATTTCAAACATACGTAGATTTCAACGGTCATCAACAATTAATTGATTCAAGAAAAAAAAAGTACCGAAACATGACTAGGATGGCCATATATTACTATTTTTTTATTAACTTCTCCAAGAAAAATCAAGAAACCAAATAATTTAAGTGATAGTTTTGATAGAATTCGAATTTATGAATGAATCCTATCACATGACGGTCAAATTTAACGATCAAATTTAACTGTCAAGATCTTTAGGAAATTGAACAACGCATTCCATTGCAACCTCTGCCTGTCATGTTGAGAGGAAACATAATCCTCAATATCCCTAAAAATAATCTACTTCATTGTGTAAAAATTGGCTTACGTGAAAGAAGAATTTTCGAGGATCGTTTGCTCCAAGTTTTAGGTGAGTTCATTCGCCAGATCTTTAGGAAATCGAAGAAGGATATTGCTATCCTTTCGCTACTATGGAATGAAATAAGTTAATATAGGTTGGAAGGTGTGACAACAACAATTTTACCAAAATGACTAATTGTACATAATAAATTAGCCAAAACAGTGTTTTATTGTACTTTTGCATTACCCTAATAAATCTTGGTTTGAATAAGGGTTCAAACTGTGTTTGTATTTGATTAAGCACTAGTGTAGGTGGTGAAATGGGGACACATGTAAAATGGGTGCTCCAAATTGTGCATTGGGGCAAGATGAGGACAAATTGTAGCACGAGAGCATGTGAGGATGAGATGGAGGTGCTAGGAAAACCGCTTGTAGAGCTAGGAAAGGGCATATGGAGGTCCAGGGGATCCATCCTGGGCATGTGTGAGTTTTAATGTCCCTATTATCCCATTGAAAATGGGGACACAAAAGTGTGCTCATGGTGAGGAGGAGAAGCAAGTGAAAGCATGAGAACAAGTGTGAATGAGAGTAGGGGGTTGAGAAACATGCTTGCGAAGCACATATATGTCATATAGGTGTACAGAGGCTTAATGTTTAAGCATTAAGGGAACACTTTATTGTCCCCTATTTCACTTTGGGGACATGGGGGACATAAGGGACCAAAAAGTGTGCCATGGCGAGGGAGTGGGGGCGCACTTTTGTGTCCCTTATGTCCCTCTTGTTCCAAGGGACAAATGAGATACACAAGACACAAGATGCACCTATGAAAGGAGGCTGAGGGTGAAATTTTGTGTTCCTAATGTCCCCCCCATGTCACCATGGTGACAATAGGGACATAAGGAGGTAAAAAGTGCACCTTAGCCATAACTGGAAAGCCAAATTTCACTCTAACTGTCCGGTAACAACAAAAAACTTAAGTCTTTCACCTCGAAGGATTCAAATGATGTTTTGGAGTCAAGTATTATATATAATTTTGACTCCAAAACACATTATAAGATATATGGAACTATTTTTAGAACCTGAATCTTCCTGAAACTCAAAATCTTGGCTAATTTTTGTTTAAAACCGTGAGGGGTAGCTGTATTATTGGGATTATCTCAAGAAAATCTCATACCTCAGATCAAAATGTATGTTCCAAAAATTTAGAGAATTATTCAATATTTTTGGTGCCTAATTTTTTACCTTCTAACCCCTTATGGAGCTCTTGGCATCATCTGTAGAAGTTAAGGTTTACTATTGAACTGCTTGTTTTCAGCACCTAAGAAACCCACTTTTGAGAAAACTATCCCTGAATGATTAAAACTTTCCTAAAACTATTCCTAAATTTCTTCAAAAACCTTAAATTATCCCCAATGCCACCTAAAAATACTTAATACCTTTTCATAACTCTCCCGATGGGCCCACACAAGCTTCGAAATGATTAAATTTGGCATCTCTAGGCTTCTAGCAAGACTAGTCTTCCTCCAAACTTCACTGAATCATCTGATGAGATTTATTAAAATTATTTGCAGATTGAGACATGTTTGCAAATTACATTAGTACCATATTTAGGGCTAGGATCAAGGTGTCATAGGATACATGTACATGGTCAGGAGAAGGATTATGGAAGATTTAGAAGCAAGATTTCACATTGTGGTTTAGTTGTCATACCTTGAGTCTTGAATTTTTAGGCTAGTCATTACAAATGATAACACTAGTTTAAAATAATACAATAATAAATATTATGTGATACAATATATATAAATATGGATATATATACACATAAATATATACACATAAATATCTATTTTTACATACATACATACATACATACATACATACATATTACCATGAAGTAAACCAAACTAAAATTTTTTGTATTATCATTAGTTAATATCCCTAGGTATATATGTGTATGTAATTTAGTATTTATATACATATATACATGTTGTCCTATGTTTTTGCATGGGAAAAAATTGCTTGAAAACAAGACAACCATACCCTAGTGTCAATTTTTTTTCTATGTCATACCTTTCCAAGACACCCCCAGGCCATCCTATTCCCTGTACCAGTCCTATCCTTTCATTAAAATGGTCTATATGTGATTTTCATCCATTCCCCTAGGTGATTTAGGGAAAAAAGGTCATTTAAAGCACTTTTGGAGCAACAAATCTGAAAGTGGAGTTTTAGGCAATCTTAGGAGGGGCTACCATCAGCCTTCCTAAGATAAGTGCACAACCATTGGAGAATAAAAAAGAATAAAATTCATCATGGAGAGGTATTCAAGAGATAGGAACATCAAGGAAAATATTTAGGAAAATTTGGGAAGTTTCAGAGGTTTAGGAACGAGTTCACTGAAAGTGGGTTTTTGAGGCCGAAGGAGCTTGCACCACGGAAGAGTACCCGAAATTTAAGAGGTGATTTCAGGAGCTTTGGAATTAGTTGTGAGCCCAAAAATATATCATTGGAAATAATTTTCAACCCTCTAAATGGTGGAAAAAATAGATCAACTTCAAACCCCATGCATTTTTCCAGGTAACTCATTCTTTCCATGCACTACGGGAAATCATGAGAAAAAGGAGATTTTTGAAGGTGTTTCAAGTAGAATAAGGCCATGTGACCAGTCCCATTCTTCTCAAAATTCCTTTTTCATGAAAAATCATATAAATAATCATGTAAAAATTCATCCGGGAGACTCAAGTTATGGTCTTTCCAAGTCACCCGTCAAGGTATGCTATTCGATACTTAGTCAAATTTGTAAAGGGACAACGTGTCAACCTGAGGCTGAGGCATATTTTTTTCACCCATTTCACCAAACCAAATGGAAAATAGGTTTAAAAAATTTCCCCCTCCCCCCTTTTAATGTGTTTGGTCACTCATATGACCCTCAGACGACTCACTTTAAGCTCCCTTTGACCAAGTTGACTTGCTCCTCCACCAACTCCCGCATGCATGCCACTTGTCCTGAGAAGGGGCTAAGGAAAATTTTTGCACCTATTTTCCCAACCAAAAAGGAAATGGGTGAAAAAAATGCACCCACCCCTTGGTTTCCTTCCTGGACTTCCTCATATGACTATTTTCCGGCTCCCAGGTTCTTATTTTTGGCTCCTCCCTTTATTTCTCTCATTTGAATAAACCAGTGCACTTGTCATAAAAGTCTAAGGATTTTTTCTGCACCTATTGAACCAAAGCAAAGGTAAAATGGGGACAAAAAAATGCACCCCAATCCCCTGCCTCATTTTGCTCAAAGCTTATAAATTCTGGACTTAGCCATTTTTGTGTTCATTCTCCCATATTCTCCCTCCACTGCCGAAACTTTGTCATATTTTTACTATAATATTTCCTTAACCGTTTTCATCTCCATCCATTTCCTCTATTATCTCATGATCTAATGAAGATAAAAACATTGAAAAACATAAATTTTTGAAGAATCTAGAAGAAATTTCTTCGCTCGAAGAATTTGAAACCCGCGAAGGAGAAAATCCTCATATCTAAAAAACCAGTGTACAGAATTAATGCATGGTTTTTTTCAATCATCTAGTTTTTTAGAGGCCATTGAGGATCCAAGAAACAAGATTTCACAAACGCACACCCACTTTTTTTTTAGTGAAGAAACCCCAGTTTCTCCACGGTAAAATTTTAAAATTTAAAATCTCCATTTCCAGACACCTTGTAGACTTGAAATTTCAGAGGTGCACTAAAATAAAAAAACCCATATAAAAAAGGTGGTTTCATCAAAAAAAGAGGTCCAGAACCCACTTTCTAAAAATAGTAAGCCTCCTACATAGGTACTTACTATTTTTAGTATGTCTTCACAAAAGGCAGTTTCAGTGGAAGACAATGTGCACATAGGTCATCTAGAAGGTTAATTTGAGCGATCAAAGTTGAGAAAGGGTGGAAATTGTCACTTACTAAAAATAGTAAGTTTCCCCCTTTTTAGGTGCAGTAAAGTGTTCCAGAGAGCCATGGAGCTTGAATTCATAGGTATCAAATTAGTCTCAGCTTCAGTCATCAGTGTATTCAAGGTGATAGGATCATCATGGTTACAATGACCTAATAGTTGTTCCAGTTTCTCATCCAAGTGTGTAACCAAAAGAACGAATGAATGATGGCACTTCATGGTTCATGGAGTGATTGTTTCATATCAGCAGAATGAGCAATTCTTCAATGTTTGAATATTGATCAGAGTAAATTTCCAATCAGTCTTCAATAGTATGGAAATGTTGCAAAGATCATCAAACAATTTTCCATTTAACTTCTTCAAAAGAAATCTTCATGAGAAACATTCATGGTCACCAAAGGAATCATTTAATAATGTTTCTAAACACTTAGTTCAGGGTGTCAATGTCCTCATTCAAAGGAGGATTTCTCATGGTGTAGAGCATTCAAGGTCCAAAGTTCATTACATTGAGCATTTCACCAGTTCATCAGAGAGCTGATCTTTATCAGAGATGGAGTGTTCTTCATTAAGGCTTTAGAGCATCTCCTTCCCTTCTCTCTTTCTCCCTCTTTCTTCTCTCTCCTTTCTAATTCTTTGTTGGGCTTCATCATTGTATTTTGTCCTATTCACTTAAGTGACCTATTTTAAAATTGTAAAATTATTTTCTCAAAATTATAAGAGAAATACTTAATTTAATGGAAAATGAAAGGTCACAAGTGGAATATGGAAACAAAGAGTCATATGATGGAGGTGAGATGTCAATTCATATTTCTATAAATTGGGATGGATTCTCCATTCCAAAGGATCCTAAATTTTTAGAATTTCCACTCTGTAGCAATTGTGGATTGTAGTTGTTGGACTTTGTGTCAATGCACATGAAATAAAAGCTACATTTCTTCTATTTTCCTTTTTCTTGTATTTCCTCTATCTCTCTCTTTTATTCACTTTGTAAGCATACTTATCCCAAAAGAGATTTGTATCTTTGATACATGAATCTAAGAAATTTGTGTCTGGTTTTTTCTTCTCACTAGATAGCTTCATTGTTTCTTTCCTCTATATTGAATGATTGAACTACTCTGGTTACTGGGTGTGAAACTTTGCAATTAGTCTACTCACGACAATAACTTTCCTTTCCTAATTTCCCTCCTCTCTACATTGCTGTAATTTCCTCCCTTGTACCCCCATACACATATCTTGCCACATGTTCAGTGGAGTGTCCTAGTGTGATCCCCAACCTTCTAGGCCAACCGACAATAGTAGATAGGATTAGATTAGTTTTCATTCAATAATGGGAGCTGCACCATTCAATGCAGAGAGGCGTAGCCCTATGAATGTTGGCGGAGACACCTAATTTGCTATAATCAAAATTTCACCCCCCCTGGGTAAATTTCGATAACATGCATCAGATTCTCAGGTCCCAGGCAAATTGATTGATTCGGGGCCAAAATTCATGTTTCCAGGGTCCCCTCAGATTTTTTCTAACTCCCCTGGTCGAAGTTGGAAGGAGAAAGCTCTGAGAAAGTGCGGAAAAGGTTGCAGAAAGCAAGTAGTTTGGGCCAGATAAAATTGTGAAAATCGGCCAAGTCCTAGTCCAGCACAAGGTGGGACAAATGGGACAAAATTACGCGAACCGCCCGAACCGGCCGAAAAGCCTCCAGGCGGCCCAAAGCATTTGGGACAAGTGGGACAAAAGTAGCGGCGGGCGCGAAAAGCCGATCCGGCCGAAAGAGGAAGAAAAATTGGCTAAGTGTTGCTCAGGACGTTTGGGACAAAAAGGTGCAAGAAAAATGCCCGAACCGGCCGAATCCGGCCGAAATGAGTCCAAGGGTCCAAAATCAAATGGGACATCTGGGACAAATGGATGCCCGAAATGCCCGAATCGGCCGAAATGAGTCCAAAGGGCCCAAAATCAAATGGGACATCTGGGACAAATGGACGCGAAATGCCCGAACCGGCCGAAATGAGCACAAAGGGCCCAAAATCAAATGGGACATCCGGGACAAATGGAGGCGAAGTACGCGAAGGAGGAGCCGAGGACCAATCAGAAACTGCCACGTGTCCTCACAGGAGAAAAAGTCAAAAGGTCAAAGGGGCGAGTTATCGAGCGCTGAACCGAACCAATGAAATGGCGCCACGTGTCCAAGTTTAAGGGGCCCACAAGCAATTTCAAAAGGAAAGCCCGCGAAAGACGGAGGACAGAGAATTGCTCGTCCAATCAGCACGTGCCACGTGTCGTCCAGACGGTGAAGAGCGGGAAAACATTTTAAAATCCGTTTTGGTCTGCTCCGTGCCCTAAATCTTCAGATCGCCATATCTTTTGATCCAGAGCTCGGATTTCCACGTTCTTTATATCAACGGAAAGCTCATGAAATTCTCTACATGATTCTGGGGTTAATCTCGAGTTTTGGTGCAGTTTGGAGAGAGAAAATCAAGAAACGGCTCTGACGCGTGATACAGCAGAAGTGACGCTTCAACAACCAGCTTTAATGCAGCAGACAGCCCGCCGTTTTGCCAGGATCCGCCGCTTCTACCATAATGAGATGATTTAAAATACGACCTGGGGGTGGTTGGAGTAGATCTGACTTTCCTCTTTCTTCCTTCTCTCATTCTTCCTATATATTGTAAGGAGTGGAAAAATATAAGAGGTTCATTCTTTCTGCTCGACCCTCCCTTCTTTTCTTCTCTAGGGTTGAAAATGGAGTTCGAGCCTCCTCCCTGCTCTGTAATGGCATTTTTTGCCTTTTACTAATGGAATGATGTTCTGTGCAAACTTCTGGAGCAACAAAACGTGTTCTGTGATGCATCTGTCCATCCTCTCTCGTTTTTGCTTGTTCTCTCCTTGCCTCTCTTCATTTGCAGGTATCTGTGCATGTCTAAATGTTCATTGCAGGTTTGGAGCTGTGTTCATGGAGTTTTGGGACATTTTCTGTGTGAAATCTATCCTTGGGCCTGTGATGCATCTGTCCATCCTTCCCATTGCTCACCTCTCTTTGTCCCATGGCAGTTTTGATAGATGTTCAACATCCTCCTTCTCTGGTGTATCACCGTTTTAGTGTAGGCTTTTGCTGTTTTTTCCTTTCTCTCTCTCTCTCTGTCTCCTTGGCATGGTTAGATTAGGATTAGATTAGCTTGCCTGCACTGGAATAGCTTGTGGCAGGTAGTTTAGGAGCAGGAACCAGCCTTCTCTGGAGATTCCTCTCTCAGTTTCACAAGTCCCCACGCTTGGAGAGAGGTTTCCATGTTGTGCAATCACACTGGATGCCTGAACATCAACCTAGAAGCCTGATGTGCGTCCAGGGGTGCTGTGATTTTGCACTAACAGTTTTGGCACGCCCGGTGGGACCTTAGAGGTCTTTCACTTCATCTTTTGCAGGTTGATGTGTTCCTGTGAAGATTTCAGCCTTTGGAGGCACTTGCAAACACATCTGGCGACTCCATCTGGTCAACAACCCATCTCTGAAGTTGCAGACCTTCCTTTCCATTCATTTTCATTCATTTTCCATTCATCCTTCTTTCCATCTCTTTCATTCTTTCCCATTCCATGAGGTTGTGCAATCATGACTTCATTTCCATCATGGATTTCACATCAACAACAGCAATATATTCCACCTCCAACACGTTTTACAAATCCTCCAAATCAGCATTTTGAGCAGATTCAAGATCAGTATGCATACCCATATGAACAGCAGTGCCAAAGTCAGTTTGGCTATGGAGCTTTCCAAGAGCAAGAGTATGCATACAATGAAGACAATCAGATCCAAGATGCTGGTCTGTTGGAGAAAATCCAAAAGATGGAGGTGGGGATGGTGCAGTCCAGGGCTCAAGCACAAATGAAAGCTTTTGGAATCGGTTATGGAGCACCCTGTCCATGGGTGGGACCTTTTCCAAGGCATTACAGCCCTCAGGAGAAGCTTGACTTCATGATTGCAATGCTGCCTTTGCTTGCACAATGGACAGCAGAAATAGAGGCCTACAGACTTGTTGTTGAACAACCTTGTCAATGGGTAAGTTCTACACCATCATCTGGTTTTTCTCTTTCCATTACTCAAGCAGCATCATCTCATTTAAACTCCTCATCTGCTGTCCCATGTATTGAATCCATCCCTCCATCCCCTAGTCTTCCACCCCATCTCGATTCTTCTTTTCTTTTCCCTTCCAAACAGTCATCCCCTCCACAAGAGCTAACAGAAATACCCCCTCCTCCAAAGAAACAAGAAGTTTCACCGCCTCCACCACCACACAAAATTGTCAAATCAGTTGAGTTTCAACCTATCCCTCCTCTTGCATTCCCAATTCCATGTGGGAAAGAAGAAATTGAAAAAATCAGTCATCAAGGACAACAAGAGGAAGAGCCAAAAAGAAAAGAAGTGACAGACAGTCTGAAGAGTTGGGCTCTTAGATTTGGGATGACAAAGATCCCCTTGATGGTTAAGCCTACAGAAGAGGCTGAGGTTGAACAAGTGGTGGTGAGGACTGATTTTGTTGGAGAAGAAGATCTTGCAGTCCCAACTTGTCCTCTAGAGCAACAAATTGAAGAGTTTGACTTGACAAACTTCATGCTGGAGGAGGAGTTCAATCAAGAGCAAGATTCTCTTCAAACATTGGAGGAAGGAGAAGATGCTCCAAATCCAAAAGAAGAGGAGCACAATCTAGCTGTGGAGGAGAAAGTTGTAGATCCAAGAGCTCTGAGCACAAAGCAGGCTACAGGAGAACCTTCAGTTCTTCTTTCCACTTCATCTCTCTCAAGTTCTAGTACTGAAAAGGAGTTTGATCTCTCAAACTCGATATTGGAGAGTAAAGGAAACCATGGTGGTCAAGTTGCAGATCAAGAGGACACCATGGAGGAAGTTGAACACGAGCAGCAGGACAGCGATGAGGTAGTTTACCTGTCAGATTTGGAGGACTGTTTTGATGGAGAAGAGCTGGTTGAGTTTTCACCATTCTCTTTTTCATCATCCACATTCCAAACACAAGAGCCTGCTGCCATGAAGGAGAACTTTCATTTACAGCAGCTTGCATCTTATAGCAGCCCTTTGGAATCAAAATTGGAAGATTCTAATCTTCCCTGTTCTTCATTGGAGGAAGAGAAAGGACAGAAGAATTCCACCATTTCTTCCACATCATCCATTCAGGTGGGTCTACAAGAAGACTCCATTCTTGGAGTTGAAAATCAGAGCTATGGGCATATCAAACTGATCAGACCTTGCCCAATCAGATATTTGGCTTCATTGGAGCCAAAGGAGAAGCCACAACCAGTCATGCTTGCTTCTGAGCATGAGGATGAGCTACAAAGTACCAAGGATCAGCTGCCATACCTCTCCAATCCAAATGCAGAGCAACTAAAAGAGGTATTGGATTTTTCAGTTGATACCTTGATGATTTGGATAGAAGACCAGCTTCTTGCTGATTTTCCATCCATCCAAACAGCCATGATCAGTGCCAAATCAATTGCATGGCTGCCAATTTTGAAGAAAGGAAGCTATTTCTCACAACCAGTTGCAGGGTTTGTTTAGCTTGCCTTTGCTTCCAGTTAGAGTAGAGTAGCTAGGTTTGCTTTCAGTAGAAGAAGTGCTTGTGCACACTCTGCATGTTCCATTTGGGGCATGTATGATTTTCAGTTTTGTACATAGTTTTGGTGTTGCTGGTTCTGCTCTTGCACAGTTCATTTCAGTGGCATCTTGGTGAGAACACTCCAGGTTCAATGGGTTTCTTAGTGGCTCAGAAGGGAGATTTTCAAAGTTCAGATCAGTTGCAGGTTACAACTCATGACTCCATGCCCAATGGATTGCTTTAGGCTACTGATCATTCATCTAGCAGGCAGATGACCCCGCTGAGTCGCCAAAACTGTTATCAAAATTTCACCCCCCTGGGTAAATTTCGATAACATGCATCAGATTCTCAGGTCCCAGGCAAATTGATTGATTCGGGGCCAAAATTCATGTTTCCAGGGTCCCCTCAGATTTTTTCTAACTCCCCTGGTCGAAGTTGGAAGGAGAAAGCTCTGAGAAAGTGCGGAAAAGGTTGCAGAAAGCAAGTAGTTTGGGCCAGATAAAATTGTGAAAATCGGCCAAGTCCTAGTCCAGCACAAGGTGGGACAAATGGGACAAAATTACGGAACCGCCCGAACCGGCCGAAATGAGTCCAGGCGGCCCACTAAGCATTTGGGACAAGTGGGACAAAAGTACGCGGCGGGCGCGAAAAGCCGAAGGCCGAAAGAGGAAGAAAAATTGGCTAAGTGTTGCTCAACGGGCCAAAAAGGCGCGAACCGGCCGAATCCGGCCGAAAAGAGTCAAGTCAGTCCGAAGCAAATGAGACAAGCGGGCCAAAAATGCCCGAACCGGCCCGAATCGGCCGAAATGAGTCCAAAGGGGCCAAAATCAAATGGGACATCTGGGACAAATGGACGCGAAATGCCCGAACCGGCCGAAATGAGCACAAAGGGCCCAAAATCAAATGGGACATCCGGGACAAATGGAGGCGAAGTACGCGAAGGAGCCGAAGGAGCCGAGGACCAATCAGAAACTGCCACGTGTCCTCACAGGAGAAAAAGTCAAAAGGTCAAAGGGGCGAGTTATCGAGCGCTGAACCGAACCAATGAAATGGCGCCACGTGTCCAAGTTTAAGGGGCCCACAAGCAATTTCAAAAGGAAAGCCCGCGAAAGATGGAGGACAGAGAATTGCTCGTCCAATCAGCACGTGCCACGTGTCGTCCAGACGGTGAAGAGCGGGAAAACATTTTAAAATCCGTTTTGGTCTGCTCCGTGCCCTAAATCTTCAGATCGCCATATCTTTTGATCCAGAGCTCGGATTTCCACGTTCTTTATATCAACGGAAAGCTCATGAAATTCTCTACATGATTCTGGGGTTAATCTCGAGTTTTGGTGCAGTTTGGAGAGAGAAAATCAAGAAACGGCTCTGACGCGTGATACAGCAGAAGTGACGCTTCAACAACCAGCTTTAATGCAGCAGACAGCCCGCCGTTTTGCCAGGATCCGCCGCTTCTACCATAATGAGATGATTTAAAATACGACCTGGGGGTGGTTGGAGTAGATCTGACTTTCCTCTTTCTTCCTTCTCTCATTCTTCCTATATATTGTAAGGAGTGGCAAAATATAAGAGGTTGTTCATTCTTTCTGCTCTGCCCTCCCTTCTTTTCTTCTCTAGGGTTGAAAATGGAGTTCGAGCCTCCTCCCTGCTCTGTAATGGCATTTTTTTCCTTTTACTAATGGAATGATGTTCTGTGCAAACTTCTGGAGCAACAAAACGTGTTCTGTGATGCATCTGTCCATCCTCTCTCGTTTTTGCTTGTTCTCTCCTTGCCTCTCTTCATTTGCAGGTATCTGTGCATGTCTAAATGTTCATTGCAGGTTTGGAGCTGTGTTCATGGAGTTTTGGGACATTTTCTGTGTGAAATCTATCCTTGGGCCTGTGATGCATCTGTCCATCCTTCCCATTGCTCACCTCTCTTTGTCCCATGGCAGTTTTGATAGATGTTCAACATCCTCCTTCTCTGGTGTATCACCGTTTTAGTGTAGGCTTTTGCTGTTTTTTCCTTCTCTCTCTCTCTCTGTCTCCTTGGCATGGTTAGATTAGGATTAGATTAGCTTGCCTGCACTGGAATAGCTTGTGGCAGGTAGTTTAGGAGCAGGAACCAGCCTTCTCTGGAGATTCCTCTCTCAGTTTCACAAGTCCCCACGCTTGGAGAGAGGTTTCCATGTTGTGCAATCACACTGGATGCCTGAACATCAACCTAGAAGCCTGATGTGCGTCCAGGGGTGCTGTGATTTTGCACTAACAAGGATCAAGATTTTCAAAAACCAAATGAGTGGGAACTGTCGCAAGACACAAGGGACCCTCGGATCGAGGAGTGATAGGTAGGGGACCCATGTTTGGTACAAGTAGGAGGTAAGTTTTCTTTCACCCCTTCTTGGGCTGATAAGATTTTGGGCCGTAGAATGGAGGTTGTGAATCAACCTTTGGATTCAAACATTATGTCTGAGGAAAAAGATGGGCTTTTAAGTATTGCTATCCCTGATGGATTAGCAGAAAAAGCTAGATCTAGGATGGAATATGCTTTGGTAGGGAAATTTTATGGTTCAAGACCTAATGTGGAATGGTTTCGGGAATGGGAAAAATGGAAATGGAACCCAAAGGGATCAATGGAAATTGCTTCCTATGTGAATGGTTTTTTTATTATAAATCTTTCAAACTCAGAGGATTGCAAAAACATATTGGTTGGTGGGCCTTGGTTTATGGGTAGATCAAGTCTTTTGATTCAAAAATGGAACCCAGGGTTTGATCCATTTAAGGAGAAACCAGATGAGTTTCCTGTATGGGTTAAACTTCCTAGTTTACCAAAGGAGTTTTGGGAAGAAGAAATCTTAACAACTATTGCAAATGCTATAGGGTCTTTGGTGGTGTTTGATCCAGTTACTAGGGCTAGAACGAGGTTAATGTATGCCCACTTTTGTGTTACTATTCCTGTGGGTAATGGGTTGAGAAAGGAAATACAACTCAAATCAAAGTTTGGTGAATGGATCCAGAAGATAGAGTATGAAGCTTCTCCTTTGTTCTTCCAGAAATGTAGATGGATGGGTCATGAGCAGAGGCAGTGTAAGGAGGGTAAGAAAGGTAAGTAGATTTGGGACAAGAAATATAAGGGACCTCTTCCTGAAGAAGGAAATATTTCGTTACCTTTAAAAAATGTGTCTTTAAATAAGTTCCATTTGTTATAAGTAGAGGAGTTGGATGAAGATGTAGAGCAAGAAAATATGAATCTAAAAATGGATTCTCAGGTCAAACAGGGTAATGTTTTGGATGGTGTGGTTCGAGAGGTAGAAGGATCTGGGTCTCAAAACCAAAAGGAAGATTTAAATGAGGAAGGTTTGGGTTTTGGGGATCAACAACCTAGGTCGGAGGGCCTTGATCCACTTTTATTGGTTAAGTCTACACAGAAAGATTCCTTTTTAAATGAAGAACAAGATTTGTCTCAGTGGGAAGTAATTCCTTGTTCGTTAAATATAGATAGGATTAAGGAGGGGCTGGAAGAAAAGAGGATAAATACGAGAAGTGCTCAGAAGCAAGATAAAGTTAAAGCAGATTGTGGAAAAATCCCTGCAAGGAAAGGAAATACGACAAATAGGGATAAGAGGGAGAAAACAACAGCTAAAGAAATAGATTCAAGAAGACAACGCTCCATTGAGGAGAGTATTTCACCAAATAAATTAAGATGAAGGTTATTTCCTGGAATATAAGGGGTCTAAATAATCCTAATAAACAGAATATTTTATCCTCTTTCAGAAAAAGGAATAAGCCTGATGTTCTTCTGATTCAAGAAACTAAGATGTCTAAAGAAAAAATGAGTGAGGTAAAGAATAAAGTTTGGTTTAGATCTGAGCTTCAGAGTGTCTCTTCGATGGGTGCTTCTGGGGGATTGGGAATCTTCTGGAATTAGAAAGATAGAGAAGGAAGTTTGATTTTTCATTCTCAGTATCATGTGGCTATCTTGTTTAGAGAAAAGCAAGATGGGACTGAGTGGATTTGCTCTAATATTTATGCTCCCAACTCTTTGGTAGAAAGAAGGAAACTTTGGTTTGATATTTTTCAGTTTCGCGGGCATTTTAAAGAGAAAAATTGGTTAATAGGGGGGATTTTAATACCCCATTGTGTATGGAAGATAAAAAAGGAGGTTTAGGTGCCTACAGTGATAGTATGGGGGATTTTTCTAACTTCATTGTTGACTGTAGCTTGGTTGATATTGAGTTGAAAGGGTCTCCTTTTACTTGGTCGAATAGGAGATTAGGGGACAATTTGATTCAAATAAAATTGGACAGGTTCCTCATAAATCCTTCTTGGTTACAAGATCTGAATGCATCTTTGGTGGCTTTACCTAGAATTGGGTCTGATCATAGTCCCATTAGCCTTCAAACTGGTTTAAGTAAAGGGGTAAGTGGAAGGCCTTTTCGGTTCTTTAAAATGTGGTTGCAACATCCTAGTATAGAGGAGGAGATCAGGTCGAGTTGGAAAATTGTTGTCAAAGGTAAACCTATGTTTAGGCTTGTGGCAAAATTAAAACATGTCAAAACAAGGTTGAAAGTTTGGAACAAAGAAACTTTTGGCAATATTTTTGTCAAAAAATAGAGATTAGTGAAGTATTAAAGAAGGTGGAGGATGAGATTGTTAACAAAGGTCTGAATAAAGAGTTGAGAGATAAGGAGAAATCCCTTTTGACAGAATACCATAACTTAGAAGCTAAAGAGGAGGCTTATTGGAAACAAAATTCTCAGGTGTTGTGGCTAAAGGAGGGTGACAGGAACATGAAGTTTTTTCATCTTACATCTTCAATGCATAAGAGTAGCAATACTATCTGGAAATTGAAGATGAAAGAGGAGTTAGGTTAAGTGATCAGGGTGATATTTCACAGGAATTTGTTAATTTTTTTTCTCAGTTGCTAGCTGTTGGTAGGGAACCTGAGTTGGGTAAGGAAAGAGACATTGCAAATCTCTTTCAAACTATTATTTCTCATCAGGATAATATTGAATTGATTAAAATCCCTTCTGCTGAGGAAATATCAACTGTTGTTTTTGAGTTGGAAGGGGATAAATCTCCTGGTCCTGATGGCTTCCCTGCGCTATTTTTTCAAACTTTCTGGGAAATCATTCATAAGGATGTGGAAGAGGCTATTCAAGATTTTTTCAAGAATGGTAAGCTTCTGAAGGAAGTGAATAGTACCTTCATAGCTCTTGTTCCTAAGGTGCCAGGGGCTGAAAAAGTGTCTGATTTTAGACCAATAAGTCTGTGTAATACGGTCTATAAGATAATAACTAAGATCATCTCTTTAAGAATTAAAGGTTTTTTGGAACACTTTATTTCTGAAAATCAGGGAGCTTTTGTGGAAGGAAGACAAATTTTGGATAGTGTGATAACTATTCATGAAGTTGTTCATTCGGTGGAAGTTTCAAAAAGGGCTGCCATGATGCTTAAAATTGATATGAATAAAGCTTATGATAGAGTATCTTGGAGATTTCTTAAAATAATTCTTGGGAAGTTGGGTTTCCATACTCATTTTATTGACCTGATAATGGAATGCATCTCTACTCCAAAATACTCAATTCTAGTTAATGGGAAATTTGAAGGTTTTTTCTCATCTGGTAGAGGATTGAGGCAAGGTGATCCTCTCTCTCCTTTTCTTTATATCATTATGGCTGAGACTTTGGGAAGACTTTGTGCTGACTACAAATTGAAAAATAAATTACATGGGTTAGTTATTTCTAATGGTCTAGATCCTATAGCACTGCAAAAATTCATGGATGATACTTTCCTTCTGGGTAAGGCAACTCAAGTGGAAGCTATGGGTTTTAAGGAGGTCTTGCAGGATTTTGAGGAGGTTATAGGTCAGCTCATTAATTTAAGGAAAACATTTGTTCTCTTTTTTAATGTGGATGTTGAAATTCAAAATAGAATAGTGGTGGTTTTGGAGTGTCCTATCCAGGTGTTTCCATGCTTCTATCTTGGAATGCCCTTGTTTAAGGGAAGGATGCAGTTGGAAAGTTGGAACCCCCTGATTTCGAGGTTTCAAAAAAAGTTGGCAACTTGGAAAGGAACTCTGTTATCTCAGGCAGGAAAAATTCAATTGCTTCAGAGCTGCCTTCAGAGTATGGTGGTGTATCTAATGTCCCTGTTCAAAATGTTGACTAAAATTAGACAAATTATAACTCAGATTCAGTGAAGGTTCTTATGGTTGGGAATGGAATCTAAAGACAGACTTCCCTTGGTGGCCTGGGAAAAAGTCACCCTTCCAAAGTATGCTGGTGGGTTGGGTTTGAAAGATATTAAAAGTATGAACTTAGCCCTTATGGCTAAAATTGGTTGGCGCTTGGAGCATGAAGATGGATTATGGGTTAGAATTTTAAAAGCCAAGTATTTATATTTTGATCAAGCCACTTTTGTTTCAAATGGTGCTCTTCCGGATGGTTCCTTTTTCTGGAATGGTTTGGGAAAATGTAGGGATATTTTGTTGAAAGGTAGTAAATGGTTAATTGGAAATGGTACTAAAATTAGGTTTTGGGAAGATTGGTGGTTACTTGAGGATCCCTTAGTCAATCATGTGCTTTGGAGAGAGATGGCGGCTTATTTTCAACTGACTGTGGGAACCTTGATTAGAGATTATTGGGAGAGATCTGATTGGGGTTGGGCTTGGAAACATTTGGAGTGGGAAGGTGAGAATAGAGATTATCAGGAAAGTATTAGGATTCTGAATACTAATCTAATTGGGTTACATATACCTGTGGTTCAGAAAGAGGATGAGTTGGTATGGTCTTTGACTAAGGATGGTAAGTATTCTATTAAAACAGGGTATGGAATAACAAGAGATTGTCCCCCTTCTCAACCTTTTTGGAAAAATATTTGGGATAAGAATCTCATTCCGAAGGTGAATTTGTTTCTGTGGCATGTTATTCAGAATAAAATTTTAACCATTGATAACTTATAGAGGAAAGGTATGATGATCCCTAACTGGTGTGTTTTGTGCAAAAATGATAGTGAATCGGTTCAACATCTTTTTCTTCACTGCCCCTTTTCCTGTAGGGTTATGTCTCATGTTATGAAAGTCTTTCAAATTTTGTGGATCTTTCCAGAGACTTTTTCTGACTGGTATGAGCAATGGAAAAGTCCTTTTGTTTCTCTAAATCTCTCAAAAGCTTGGAGTTTTGTGGTGCCTCATTTTTTATGGGGAATTTGGCTTGAAAGGAACAGTCAAATTTTTAGGGATAAACAAAAAATATCTCTGAGGGTGGGGAGTGGTATATTAGGAGCTTTGAGAAACAATCTCTCTATTGTGAAGATTAAAGAGAAAAGTGGGTTTCCTCATCATGAGCAGGAGATTATTCAAGGTTTAGGAATTATTGTAAAGAAAGCTTCTCTGGTGAAGGAGGTGGGTAGAAGAAGTGCTAAATGGGCTAGGCCAACTGAAGGATGGATGAAATTAAATTTTGATGGAGCTGCTAAAGGGAGTACTGGGTTAGCGGCAGTTGGGGGTATTATTAGGAATGATGTGGGTGATCTGGTTTTAGCTTTCGCTGAACCTATTGGAAGTAAGTCAAATAACTATGCTGAAGCTTATGCCCTTTTGATAGGGTTGCAATGGGCTATCTCTATGCAAATTAAGAAAATTCAGGTGGAGGGGGATTCTTTATACATTATAAATGTGATGAAGGGCCTAGCTAAACATCATATAAATATAGACTCTATTATAAGGGATGCAAAGTCCATGGTTATTAATTTTGATGTTATTCTTTTTAAACATGTGTTTCAGGAAGCTAACATGTGTGCGGACAAGTTGGCTAATTTTGGTGGTCAGATTCATAATGGAAGGTGGTGGTGGGATGAGGTGGAGCTGCCCCAAAGTAAAAAGGACGTGATTTATGCTGAAAGACAGATCTGAGTGTGGGAATAGGATTTGTGACATCTGGGTAATTATTTCACATTGGGTGAAACCAATCGATCAAATCATTATCTGGTTTATGTTGGGTTGGAGTGATTATTTAAAGTTGTGGATCAAGTTTTTTCATAGTTTTTTTCATGTTTGGTTTAGTGGTTTGATAGTGATGGGGGAGCTAGGGTTAGGGTGGAGCCTTCCTCATTGACTATTTTGGAAAGGGACTCACTTATTTGGGACCTTTTCAAACATGGGGTATTTCTTACTTTATTCAGAATCTGAGGGGTGCTGATGAAATTATTTCACGGGATTTTTCTTTGGCATGGGATAATGGTTTGGTTTCTATGAGGGGGGTGAGATTTTTGGTCTCTGAGGAGCTTATTGGTAGTGTGACCAAGATGGACTGTGGGGGAAGTAAAGTTTTCAAAGACAGGTCTCGGCTTCAAGAAGAAGTGCATGTTTTTCTGGAAAGTGATGAAAAGATTTGTTTCATGGAGGACGGTATTGCTCAGAAATATCTGTCGGGGAGGTGGGCGGAAGTCTATTTTTACATCATGAAGTACATAACCTTGGATGGGAGGTATAGGAAGTTGCATTCGCAGCACCTAATGCTCTTGAATCATTTTTGAAGAAATAAAAGGATGAGTATCCCCTTTTATTTGTTTAATTCATTGAGTTTGTCGGTTAAAAATTACAAAGAGGAGAAAACAAAGCTCCTTCTACATCAAGGGCTTATTCTATTGTTGGTTAAATAAGGTAAACCCATTTTTCATCCTAGGGGGGCTGGTACCCATTTGGGGAATGATTGGGAAGATCATATTTCTCTTGCTGATCAAACTAGGCTTCTGAAAATGAAGGAGAGAGCGGCTAAGGAGTTGGATGCGGTGACAACCTTAAAAAACCTTGCTGGGGAAGTGGACGAGGAAGGCCAGGGGGAAAAGAATACTATTTTTATTTTCCTTGCTAGTAATATGGAGGCCCTTGAGGACACGGTTACTCAAGTCAAGGCCCAGAACCAGAATCTGCTGCGGGGTCTGCAAAGAACAAATGTTGAGGTGAAATTTTTAGAGAATAGGGTTGAGACCCTTCAGGGTATGGTGGCGGGGGACAAAGGAAAAAAGAGGCAGATGGTTATCAGTTCCTCTGATGATGATGATTTTCATGAGGGTGATTTTGTTCCTAGTTTGTGGACTAGGGCCAAGGGTGTTTAAGAACTTTTTGCTGATCTTATGCTGACCAGTCTTTTCTATGCTGCTGGTTTTTTGTTTTCATTAGGCTGTTTGTGGGTCAATGTTTTGTTGACTCCAAGTTTTTTTTGCTGGGGTTTTTTTGATAGATACTTTTGTTTAATATGGAGCTTCATTGTAATATCCTTTTGTAATGGGCCCTTGGAGCCTCTTTTCCATCCACACTAATGCATAAACTTATCCAATTCAAAATGAAAATTACTCAATAGTTTAGGCTTGAAAAAAGGGTAATAATACATTTACATAACAAGAGAATACCACATTTTCAACATTGTTTAGCTACAAACAAGTTGTTTGGAAAAAATACTATCAAAAGTAATATTTCAACTTTCTTTTAAACCCAACACACACACTACAAACTTGCAACAAGTTTTCCAAGGGGATGAATACCCAATGAAATTAATTTTTTTTGGGTCCCTATATCCATTCTAGTTATATACTACCTCCAAGTGAAACACTAATTTCCTCAATAAGCCCCTACATCCACTCCTCCTTTGAGGCTGTTAACTTCTCCATTGAGGTGTATATATCACATTTTTGATATTTGATATCCATTTCTTTTGCGCAGGAGTTTTTGATTGCATTCTCCTCATGAGTGGGTGCCTTAAGGGGCCTGCCAATATTGGGGTATGATAAAATTTGGTCATGTGGGATAAACCACAACATTTGAGAGATGTCTCTATTAGCCTTAGTCACCCTATACATGCCTCATTTTTTCCCTTTTTTTCACACATTGTACTCATTATATCTACTTGTCCCATTATGTCCACTTGTTTCCTCTTTTTCCATGATATTATCTCTATTTTCAGCCACCCTAGACCTTATTCATTTATATCCATCAATATTTTGGCCTTCACTCATGATTTTCATCCTCTAACATTAGGGTCACCCCTAAGGCTAACACCATCACCCATGGGCGATGGCGTTAGGTATACATAACCCTATGCTTCCTTGTTATTTTCACCAGTTAACAATCATTTTCTCACACTTATACTTTCTTTTTATGTAATCTTTCATAATACTTTGCATTTATTGACTAAATTTGGAGACTTAGAGCTTGTCCATTTTTCATTTGGATTAACATAGTGAGATGGGATTGAAGATCTTCTTATTGAGATTTTCCCTCCTCCAACCATAAAAATTATCTCTTTGTTTTGTTGTCTTTGGGGAGGATTATGCATCAACGGTGACACACATGCTACATGTAAGTATTTCTAACCCTATTTTTTCTTTCATTTTATATGCATGTGCTTGTCATTATTGGTCATTCATTGTTTTAGATTAGAGAAGATATATATTTTCGTTGGTATATTGATTTGTGTTATTATTATTACACACCTTGGATTTATCCACCCCTTGGTTGTACCTTTCTCTATTTCAGAATCCTAGAAGGATACCTATCTTTATCTTAGTTGTAGGCCTTGAACACCTATATGTATCTTAGGGCTAGGGCTACTATTATGACTTTAACAATCCTTGAGAACCTTTATATCAACATAGTGTGACTAGTCTTAGACTGGATCCCTACATTTGAGAACCCAATTAGGAACCTGTATTTTACCCATCATTTACTCTGGTGAAGATGACGTGAATCTTAGTTTTTTACAAAATATGTCAGATTCACTCTTTTAAATTTTCATTCTTTTCTTAATGCCTTCAGCTTGTGCAGAATGAATGATTTGGTGTGGACTAACATCACCCTATTCCTATGTCAATAGGGTGATCCCTCATGAGATTATATATATCAATATTGTATATGGCATTACACATAATATGATTGGGTGTATCAAGTATTTGTGAATTGTAAATTACAGTAAATTGTTGTGCAAGCATTATTGTGGGACCGACGAGGAAGTATAAGTACTGGGTAACATGTATGTAAAATTATTAATAAAGGAAGGTGCTTTATTTGAGAATGGTATTTTTTACCTTCGGGTTTTTCCCATTATAAATCCTATGTTATGTTGTGTTATTTAATTTTGTTGTGTATGTTTTAATATGTAAATTTACTTTATATTATTGCATTTAATTTATTAAATTATATCTCTACACATTTACATAAACCTATAATCCTTGCCATTAATGGTTATTAATTAATCAAATATTTATTTTATGATTTCTGACATGTTATCAGATCTTATCGCAGTTTTTTGTGTGTGCAAGATCTTCTGAAAATTTGACAAGAACTGTTACAAAAATTAGTGGAAATTTATAGGTTGGGAGAAACTATTACAAATTATAAAGAAGTACACAAATTGAAAAAATTGGGAATTCAGGTGCACAAATTTTGAATAAATTACATACAATAGGAGAACTTGTTATATTACAAAAATATACATATTTTGTCCCAAATATGGGATCTCTAATAGTTTGAATTAAAAAAATTACAAATATGCTAGAAAGTAAAGCCTAGCTGCCCCTGATTTTCGTATACCAGTCACCCTAAATGTTGCTAGAAGTGTCTGTAAATCACCTTCAAAGTGAAATGAACATCAAATTTTTGTTTGTGAAACCCTAGAGGGCCTATTTTTTATATATAACAAAATAAATATTAAATATGGAAAATAAAATATAAAACAACGGTCTAAAATACTGCTAATACCTTATGCACCTCAAATCATTGCAAAACTTTACCTATACCTTCTTCTACACCCCTAGGCACCTTTTGTTTGCTTATAATCTTGCATACCTGCAAAAACAAGTTTTTTTGGGCTATATTCATAAAAAAATCCCCTTTAAATTTAAATAACTCAATATTTTTTATAAAAAACCCATGGTGTTTGCATTTAAATACAAAATAAAACAAATACAATTCAATATAACCCATGACGCCTCTTTTTTTCCTGATAAACCTGCATATAACAACATTACTTAAAAAATGTTTTTTTTGTTAAAACACTTCTATTAAATAAAAAATAATTAAAAATTGTTTGAGAAGACTTGAGATTCTTCTAGCATCTAAATTAGATTGCATCTAGTCTGATTGTTGTAAAAAAAGGCTTGGTTTTTTTATGAAGTCTCAAATCTTCTCTCCTTATGTGCCTCCTTTGAGACAAGAAAACACTAAAAAATAAAGTTAAATCCTATAACCTTAAATTTTTGGGAATTATTCTTTATTCCCTTTACTTTATTTTTCATATAGTAAAAAAATAATAAAAGTTTCTTTTACGGGAAGGGAAAAGTAATAAGTTTTATTTTATTTATTTTTTAACTTTAAAAACTATATATTGAAACTATTTTTTTTCCTAACTAATTTATAAGAGCTAAATAGGTCTTGTGGCTAGGTAAAGGTGGTGTAAAGTCTTTGGGCTACTATAGGTGAGGATTTTGACTCACAATCCTCACATTTAATTTTAAAATGAACCAAGTATACAAGTAGCTTTAGATAAAATATACTAATAGCTCCGGACCAAGTATACTAGTAGGTCCAGACCAAATATATTAATATCTCGAGACCAAGTCTATTAGTAGCCCCAAACCAAATATATTAGTAGCTCTAGACTGGAAAAATGAAAAATTCAAATTTATTTTATTTAATTTTTAAAAAGTTTTTAATAAAATTGAAAGAAAGTACATTTAGATTTCTTGTTTATCTAGGTGTATTTTGAAAACCAGAATTTAAATTAGCTTAATTCTTATTTGAAAATTTTACTGAATTTTGTTATTTAGTGGAATTTTTTTTAGTTAGAGTTGTTCTCCAAACTATGCTTGTTTGCATTTATCAGTGGAACAATTTGTTTTTCAATGGATAAATAACAATTGCTAAATGGAACAAATTATATTATATGATGAGTTAGGTTAAAAGCTATTTTTATGGAAAAGAAATTGTGGGATCTTGTTACCGATGTGGAGAAATGACCCACTAGAAGGCACATTAACCCCTAAAACCTAAGTTCGTTTTCCCAAATATCCCATGAAGCCTTGTCAATTCTATTATAGAGCATAAAAGATGAATTTTTGTTGCATATAGGACACATGGATTCTGCTGACGACCCTTGGAAACAAATGGAAACCATGCATGAGAGTAGTCACCTCTCAAATATAATTAAAATCATAATGGAACTATTTACGACTCCCATGAAGGTGGATGGAAAAATAGTTAATTATCTGGCAAAAATAGAAACATTAAAGAAAAGTTAGATGGATGTAATTGTGAATTGTTTCAGAAAAAATACTTTATTTTATCATTCAGATAAATATCCATGAAAAATTATGAAATTACACCTCTATCTTGAACTCTAAATACCAAAATGAAAACGATTAACCTGATATGGATACCCTATCATCTGTTCTAATTTAAAAAGAGCATGTTATGGAAATTTTTTATTTAAAAGAGAATGCCTCTCAAGCACCGTTATCTAAAAAATGTAGACCCTCTCAAAATAGAAATAATAACAACCCTAATCAGAAACCAAACCTAAGATCAAAATTTAAAACTAATCCTTACTCTAATTCTGTTAGGAACAATCAAAATTTCAAAGTGAAATTCAATGACATATGTAGAAAATGTGGAAAATTTGGCCATAAGGAGTATGATTGTTGTATGAATAAAATCATGTTTGTACAAAAATACTAAAAATAAGAAATTTAACAATCAAAAGAAATATCAGAACTAGAACCAAAATACAAACCCTACAAATAACACCAAGCAGTCTATTTCCATGGGATTTAATAAAATATGAATATTAAATCTAATTTCAGAGTCACTATTATGATAAAATAAAACAAATTATATTTGCTAATTACTCTAAAGATGCAACCATGTAAGTAAACAAGGGAGATACGACACTTATCTATTTTTCACTTATCCTGAAGAAGATTTGAACTGGAGAAACTGATGAACTGGATGGGCAGAGTATCAGAAATACTAGATATAAATTATGGATCTTGCAAAATGAGCCGAAAATAGGTGCCTGGGTTGGGGCGAGGGCACCTGGGTGCCAAATACCTCTTGTAGGCACTTGTGACTACGCAGAGAGTCAGAATCTATTTTTTTTTGTGTCACTATGGTTTTTGCTGTCATTCACTGTTGGTCACTTGTATATCACTGGATGATCGCTGAATTCTATTATAACTTGAAAAATAAATGATATCCTATAAAACCCCAAACTACATCAAATCCTAAAAAAGAAAGATGTAAATAGGGATTCATACTGACCTTGAAAATCATATGATAGAGTGAACTTACAACCGAGCATTGCACTACATCTCAAAATCCATGCAGTTCTATGTGCTTGTGTGTGAAATCCTGTCCTTAGCTTTCCCTCGCACCGATGATGCAAAAATAAAGGGGCTATAGCTAGATAAAATGGAAATATGTGGGATCAAATTCAGAACTTCTGCTTCTTATACATTGTATGTAGAGTGATAAGCCCAAAAATGTAATCAATTTGATAGTATGTAGATATGTTTGCCATTTATAATTTCCCACCCTTATAGTGTTATGTATGTCTTGTATATATAGGGATCTCCTACTTGAATTTCAACATTAGTGACATGATATGTAGACTACGACCTTGGGATAGGAGTAAGAAAACCAAAAAGGCTGACCACAAATGTACGTGATTTTGTGTCTATATTTTCCCCCCTTATGCTATTTGAATGAAATTCAAGTAGTGTAAAGGAAGTAATGAACATACTTGTGAGAAGTCTGAAGAAGCCTTGTTGTAAAAGTATATGTAGAATAAGAACATATAACATGACATACCATGGATCCGTGTGTCGATCTATGTGGCATAAATAGAGACAACTAACCATTATAAGGAGAACTTGGAGAAATTGATGATTTGATTTGGAGGATTTTGAGATTTTGAATTATTGTAAATGGAGATTGAAAGGGGTAAGGAGTGATCAATTACCAAATTGATTTTGTATATTTTAAAAACTAAAGGATTTGGGCATCCTTCTGTTAGAGGAAGAGTGTTAGGTAGAGAGGTTTAGTTTCACCCTCTAACTATGACTACATCCTTAAAAGGTACAACCACTATAGATGGATAAAAGTCTAAACTTTATTCCATTTCAATCCATGTTTAGTTATGTGTTGTATAACCCAATAGGATTAATAGAGGAAAGGAAATGGAATATTATTTCCACCCCTCCATGGGTGTCGTGATTCGTGTAGTCATATATGCCTTCCATGTTAGGTAATCTAGAAGTGATATAAAATGTAAAGTGATTCCCATGTTAGGTCATATGGGAAAGAGGTGTAACAACTACCATGTTAGGTCATCTGAGAGAGATAATGAAGTGATGTTGTACTGATTGATTGAATTGATTTGAATATTAAACATTTTTTTTGAAATTGAATGTATGCAATAGGGTACTCATGGCAAGATTTTCTACTTTTCCCCCTAGATTAGGTCATTAAAGAGAATATATAGAAAGTATTTAAATAGATAGATTGATTTGTTCCTTCACTTGAAAAGTGTCAGATTTTTTTTTTGATAATGACATCTTAGGAGTGTCAAGTGATCATATAGTATCCTGAGGGGAATAATAGGGTGATCCCCATTATATTCCCATATTTCAGTGAAAGGTGAAGTGGTAGTAATAATGAGTACTTAGCCGAAAGTAGATGTGAATCAGTGTAATAGTGAGTAAAATTTAGTATAGTAGATGTCACAAGATTAGGCATATGTTGAGTTGAAAATGTGTCATATTAGAATATATCATTTTGGAATGTGTACAACATAGTGGTAGAAGAAATTTGAAACTGAATGATATAAATAGGGAGGAAAATAGAGTAGTGAAGCTCAAGATATGAGAAAAACCGTGTGTGGTGTATTAATTAGAAGAACACACACAAATGGTAATCATAGTGAAATGGAAAATTGAAATGTGATGTATAGTAATAGTAAAAAGTGAATAGTAACTTCATTTGGACCGTTCTTGAGTTAGAATTAGAGCTCCAAGCTTGTGAAGGTGCCATAGATTAGGGTAGTAAGGTTGAATAGGTTCGAGATAGTAGTGGAGGCCCTAAATTCACAGACACTTGATGATTTGGTGAGTAAGGATATTTTTGAAAAATGTGTCAATTTTTTCTCTAATCTGGTTATTTTTTGTAAATTTGGAAATTTTATGTGTTTGTGCATTTTCAACTTGGGCGAGAGTGGATGGGGCATTGACATCCCTCGAGATTCTAGTGCCCAGTTCTAGCCACTGGTGACCTGTTCCTAGACGCCTGCAACCTACTATTGGGCGCTGATAACCTAGGAAAGGACTTTGATAGGGCATGCGAAATATTAAGATTTTGATGGATTTTTGTGCTGTGATTAGTTGATTTTAGATACGTATGAGGTACTAATGTCTATTTTTTGTTGAAATTTGTGCTCTGCAGAGGGATATTCATTCGAGGTATTTCCACGGAGGTTGACTTTTGAGTACATTGTTAACTTTGGGCTTATCAGATGTGGAGTGGGACATACTAGACCGTGTTGGCCTGTAGAACATAATGAGATTGGGGGAGGTGCCTCATAATATGCCTATAATTATTGCATTGTGCGAGTGGTGGTGTACATGTACTTGTAATTTTTTTGTTTCCTACGGGGGAGATGATTGTAACTCTATAGGATGTGTATCGCATAATGCGACTACCAGTTGTGGGCGAGAGAGTCTAGGTGATGGCTATAGTGGATGTTCAGAGGAAGATGAGAGTAACTAGGTGATACTTTACAAGGACACGGGTAAAGATACAGATCTATATTAGTTTAGATGCCATACTAAGATCAGGTTTTCCGCAATTACGGAAGTTTATTACAATGATTGTTGCTTCATCAGTGGAAATAGAGGGTGGTGGTGTATGCATCTTGTATAATATGCATGTCCCTTTGTCAACGTATAGAGGAGCATGACATGAGGGTTAAATGGGTGCGATGTGTATTGGCCTATCATTATACAGGGACCTATACTAGTTTACATATATTGGACCATGGTGGCAGACTAGGATCCATCACATTGTTACATGTTTGGGGTTATGAGCACATTGTTATATTGAGGCCCTTTCGTGGGTCAAGTGTAGAGTGGGTGAGGCATGATGTATTCACTATGAGATGGGTAGGTACTCAGAGCAGGAGGTTAGATACCACTACTTATTGATTAAGCAAATATTTAAATTAATAGATGCTAAATCTAAATATGTACCAACATAGATATAAATAATTAAGTACAAATTTGACACAAGTAAGTAAGCTAGAAAAATGTGAAACCCTAGTTGCAAATGAAGGGATAAAATACTTAGCTGAATTACAATAATGCCAAAGGTGTATTGATATAGAAAACTGATGAAATAAGAAAGGTATACTATATTGCAACCAAGCCTAGAAAAATGTAGATAGTGCGTAATCAAGAGTGCTGAGGACTAGGGCATTTGGATAGGGTTAGGGGTGCCTAGGGTTGCCAGGGACTTCCTCTGAGAACTTGTGACTGCTCAAAACCTATGAAAATCAATTTTACATGATTGTGAGGTGTTCGTTGGATGTCACCTTTAGTCGCCTATATGTTCATTGGAAGATTGTTGAGTTCACCTGAAACCCGCAAGAAGATAGAGCACCTAAAAACCCATCAAATCCTAAAAATAAAAAAGATGAAAATGGGGAGTTGGAATGACCTTAGTGATCACCTGACTGAGTGAACTTACAATCCAGGTGTTGCACTACATTTCAAACTCCATGTAGTTTTGCATGTGTGTGTAGAATCATGCCCTAGGTGCCTCTTTGTATAAGTTTCACTTGATAGTGAGTAATAAATAGATGTAGAAAATGTAGATAGATGTGTGCATGGAGAAATGAATTTCCCCTCCTATGATGTGTATGTAGAAGAATGCAGTCCTTTGTACCTTGAATGGATGCTAGCTCTTGTAATGACCTTTGGATGTAATCTTAAGTGGTGATAGTAGATGCTTAATGCTTGGTCCTTTATTATGATCACATAGATTTGTATTTATATGATTCCCTTTGGTTGAATTTCATAATTAACCTCTAAAAGGCTGACTACCAAGAAATAAGATGCCCAAATGGCTAGAAAAGACCCAAAAGATGTGAGCAAGATACAAAGAGGTTGCGGGTGCCCGAGGGGATGGGGGCACCTAGGCATCTTGGCTAGGCACTAGTGTCTAGAGTCAGAAATACTGAAGTATCAAAAAGATAGAATAGGAAAGAATGTGTGTAAGAAAAAATAGGAAAACAAAAATCAAGAAAAGATGCCAAAGATAGTGATCAATTAGTATTTTTCTCGCTTAAGAATCATATGAATAATGGTATGTGATTAGGACTAGAAACATATGCAAAGTGTGTGATTTAATATCTACATTTTCCCCCAATTTAATGTTGTTAAGTGAAATTATTTATAACATAAAGTAGATAAGATATGTGTACCTGATAACCATGTAGATCAATGGTGAAAAGCATTCTGAGGAGACAAGAAAAGTGTGGAGTGATAAAAAAGTGAAGCATGGAAGCTAGAGAAGAGGAAGTGATAAATGATGACCCTAGGGGTGAAAGTGTATGTGTAAATATCATGTTGTAGTTTTTGATGTCACTTGATTTTGGATGATTTAACTACTATTTCCCATAAAGACAGACCTACAAAAGAGTATTCAAAGTCGTGTATATGAAAAATTTGATCAAAACACGTAAAACGTTTGTAAAAATGTGAAAAGGAACATGTGCATCTGATCTATGATGAGTGAAATAGATAGAAAGGATCCTAAAAAATGTTATGGAAGAACGAGTTTTTTGGGGGATCTCATGCCAGTTGTGCCAAGTAAGAGTTTTTTGGGTGATATCATGCCAAGTGTAGATGAAGTGTACAAAGAAAGGTCTAGTGTTATTCTCCAACATTTTACTACATTCCAAAGTGTAAACACCACTATAGATGGTGTGTGTAAATCCAATCCATTTCAATCTAGTTTGATCCAATGTGAAAATAGAAAAGAAGGTAGAATACATGCATGTCAAGTGTTGAGGGATTGTGCCTATCTTGTAAAAGCCATTGTATAAACTACTATGAACTGTGCCAAACTGAGAAAAAATGTGTAACTACCCCTGGTCATAGGTTCCTAGGAAGGGTCCTAGGTGCCTAGGCGCTATTGTCTATGTTTGGGCGCTAGTTTCTATGTTGTGATGAAGACCCAATTTAGGTTCTGGGCCGTTGCTGAGACTATACATTGTGTTGATTTTTTGCTGAACTGTACTATACTATGACTGTATACTATTGTATGGGGTGACTGATTCACCCAATGGATGTCCCCCTCATTTGAGGTGCATGTGATATCCCAAGGAGTATACAACCCAAAGGAGGGTTGGACACTATGTTGAAACTGAAGCCCTATAGGGGAAGGGAATGTGCTTGGTAGAAATAAAAGCACATGCAAATAAATTGGCTGAAAAGTGTTAGTGAAAACAAGATAAACACACATATAGAAGACAAAATGTAAGCTAATAAACAAGAAGACAATGTAGACCATGAAAAGTGGGTTGCAAATATGGGACGTCACTCATAATGTCACAAGAAAATTGAGGTCGAAGTGGCCGAAAGCATATAGTGTGCACACAAGATAATGGGAATAGCCCACAAATAATGGTAAATAATGACAAACAAAGACAATCAATATATCAGAAAACCATGGTAGCAAAGAGTTCCTGCAAGACAAATGCTACACATGAAGTACCCATCAGAAGGTTAGAAAGATAAAAAGTATGTAAAAATGTGTATAATATAATATAATGTAGTGTTCTAATATGAATAGGAAGTGGTATAAATTGAAAAAATAACACTTGTGATGTGTACGAAAGTGGATGTCCCCAGGAGCCGTTGCGGGATTTGTAAGAGGTACAGTGCCAAACATCCATGTTGTGTGTAACAATCTATGTAAAGTATGTGATCACAACTAGAAGGCAAGTGAACACACATGTGTATATAGAAAATATAATGTCATATAATGTATCCAACTAAAATAGTAAGAAAGATGTATCATGTAAGTATAAATAAAGAAGAATAATGTGCAACCAAGATATGCAATATGCTATAGATGTGTGAGATGGAATGAAATTCAGAGTGAATGTGATAGGATTAGTTTTCCCCTCGAGTGAATACACATGAGTATGGATGAGATGAAGTTCATTTATAACTAACACCTTAGTAGTTGAGAATGAACCATAGAACAATAGTGCGTCATCAGGAAATCATTTGAATTAGGTGCTAGAAATATAAGATCGACAAAACTTAGAGCATAAAGAGTGAGTGAGAGTGCTGAGGTTCATTTTAGATGTAGAACCTCAATAATCGAGTATGAAACATGAAACTAGAGTACGTCATAGGGTAGTTTGTTGTGTTGAGTGTGCATAAGAAAGATGTGTTGTGAATGCACAAAGTTTTTAGTTTTTAATGTGATGATGCAAGGTTCATGAGTGTAGTGAACCATAAACAGTCAAGTGTGAACCATAACACAAGAGTGCGTCATCGGGTAATGATGATACAAATGTATCAAGATGTGTGTGGAAGACAATATATGAAGTAAGAAGTGAAATGGTAGAGATGGGAGACACCTGAGAATGCTAGAAGGGGGGAGAAGAATAATGATGCCCCCAAGTGTGTGACGATGCATATGCTATCTGATAAAAGTAAAAGACTAGGATCCTCCACCCAATGCTTGTGGAGATAAAGGCATGTAACCATGCTCTAAGATTGATAATGTGTGAGATAGATGTTGTATTGGTGAATGAGACATAAGAAGTGATGACCACCTATGTGAAGAAGACCGAAAAGGTGATACACACCTATGTGAAGGAGAGTGTAGATATAATGAACACCTATGTGAAGGAGACTACAAAGGTGATGGAAATCTATGTGAAATAAATTAAGGAGGTGATGCATACCTATGTGAAGGTGTCATCTGAGCAGTGGACCTCAAATGATGCAATAGACTAGAATACCAATGAGATTGTGTAGGCCATGTGTGAATAGGAGAGCTAGGATCATTTTTTAGTTAGGATTTAAGAGGTCTTGTGGACCTAGATGCTCTAGCGAGTGTAATGTAAACCTCGAATGGAGGTTGTGGCCATGGTGTGGATGGTGAAATACCATTGACAATAATGATTTTCTTGTTGTGAATTAACTTTAGACACAAGTGATTCATGAAAGTGATAACCTAAGTGACATGGAGCCAGGGAATACCTAAAAGCATGTCACATCCTTTGAATGAATGTGCCACAAGAAACAACACAAACATGATAAGAATACCGACTGTGACCAGAAGCTTGACATAACCATTTATGATTTAGGAACTAGATATGAAATTTGTGAGAGTGAATAACAGATAGCGATAAGAAGTGTAATAAAACACACTTACATGAAATGATGGATCAACCATAGTGTTATTGATAGAAATACATCCAATCAAAGCACTAATGTACAAGAGAGTGTAGAATGATAGTCATGATCAAAACAAAAAATGATTGATGAAGATGTCTCAAGATGGGAAACTAGAAAATCAGTAGCCCTTAATGCAAGAGGAGGCACTACATGATATATATGATTGGATGAAGAGTCATTCACTTTCATGTCAAATTTAGGAAGAGGATTGTTGAAGATATTGAGCTTATGATTTTTATTGATTGGCGCAAATGTCATACGTTTAGGAAGCTCAATAACATTATTATCGATAAGATCTTGAATACGATTTTGAAGTTTTAAACATTGATCTATATAATTCTCAACACATTAATGATATACACATTTGAAATTTTCATTGTAATTATGACCTTTAGGAAAAGACAGATCCAAATTGAGTGGAGGAATTGTAATAAGATTTATCTCAATAAGTTGTTGCAATAAAATGTGCAGAGAAACATACAAATGTGTAAATATATGTTTAGGTGATTTCCATTGAATATTTTTTAGGATTAGAAACCACGTTGACAATAGCTTTAGCTTTGGTTGGCTTAGTGGATGGATCAAATTTTTATTTACTATGAAAGTGCATAGAAGATGAAGCTTGTTCCTAATACTTAAGCTTTCCTATAGAAAAAAAATTAGTTTTGCGTAACTTAAGAGTATGACATAAATGATTGAATGAAGGAGACTTATCAAAGATGAAAATCTCCTGAAGAGGTACGATAGAGTTTGGAAAAATATATCTTGAAGTTTAGAGTCCAACAATAAATACATCTTAGCTAAGTTGTTCTTGTATCACAATACATAATCCTTTAGATGTTCATTAGATCCTTGTTTGATTTGTGTTAATTGAGCATACGATATCTTGGAGCCTATATTGATAGAGAAATGAGCAAGAAAAGCATTGGTGAGATGCGTAAAAAATGTTATTAAGTAGACAGGTAGATCATAAAACCAATGTATTTCATAATCATGAAGATTTCTTAGAAAGAGATTAGCTAGGAGAGTATGATCATCCAAAAAATCTAGACATGCCACATGAAATGCTCAAAGGTTCTCTTGGGTGTAACACTGGCCATTGAAAATTGAAAGTTTAGGAGTGAAAGAATTAGGTAGAAGTGTGTAAGTGGAAATGACAGGTACAAAAGAAGTGTGAATTATTAAAGTAGAGTCTAGAGATGGAGACACATGAGAAATATCTTGCTGTAATTGACAAAATTGAATTTGAAGATCCTGATAAAGAGAGGATAAGTCTTAAGTACAAGTGGAAGAGACTTGCTGCATGTGATAAAAATGAGGTGGAGTGAAATGGTTGGTGGTAGTAGGAACATAAATGGGAATATTAGAAGTAGGTAGAAGAGTGGAAGAAATCAGTTGAGTAGCGATAGGTCTGGAAGTGGGAATGGATGTAGGAAAATTAAGGTCTGCAAGATTAGTGACCTCCTCATGAGCAATGAATAAAATTAGGTCTAGATCCCTAGGATTTTAGCAAGATGATCAGTAAGCTCTTAAAGGTGGGCTTTAGTAAATTCAACATAAGATTGAGCCATGATGAAAGAATAAGAGGAGAGTATTCAAAGGTCGAGTCAAACAAATTATTAAGAAAATATTGAAATTAATAGATACTAAATCTAAATAGGTACCAACATAGATATAAACAATAAAGTACAAATTTGACGTAAGTAAGTAAGCTAGAAAAATGTGAAACCCTGGTTGTAAATGAAGGGATAAAATACTTAGTTGATTTGTAATAATGTTGAAGTTGTACTGAGATGGAAAATTGATGAAATAGGAAAGCATATTGTCATAACCGAGCCCAAAAAAATGTATAAATATTGGGAGTACCGGGACCAGGGTGCCTACATAGGGTTATGGAAACCTGAGGAATTAGGGACATCCTTTGCGCACCTATGACTTTTTAGAACCTGTGAAACTCAATTTCATAGGGTCATGAGGTGTTCACTGGATTTCGAATACCTTTAGTCCGCTGTATTTCGTTGGAAGATCACTGAGTTTACCTAAGACTTGCATGAAGAAAGAACACCTGAAAAAACAAAAAATAAATCAAATCCTAAAAAGGAAAAAATGTAAATGGGGAGTCAGACTAACCCCAATGGTCACCCGACTAAGTGAACTTATGATCTGAGGACACTACACTACATTTCAGACTCCATGTAGTTATGCATGCGTGTGTAGAATTGTGCTTAGGTGGATCTTTGCAAGTTGTACTTGATAGCGAGAAATAACTATATGTAGAAAATGTAGACAGATGTGTGCATAAAAAAATGAACTTCCCCTCCTATGAAGTATATGCAGAAGAATAGAGTCCCTTGTCCCTCAAATGGATGCTAGATGGATGCTTTGATACTCTTGTAATGGCCTTTATATGTAACCGTAGGTGGTGATAGTAGATGATTAGTGCTTGGTATTTTATTATGATCATATGGATTTGCATTTCTATGATTCCCTTGGTTGAATTTCATAATTAACCACTAAAAGGCTGACTAGTAACAAATAACATGCCCAAATAACTAGAAAAGAAAAAAAATATGCGAGCAAGATACAAAGATGTCGGGGGCACCCAAAAGGGATGGGGGAACCTAGGCGTTGGCATCCTAGATGGGTGTTGGTGTCTATAGTCAGAAATGTCAAAGTATCAAAAGAAATACTGGGAAAGAATGTGTGTAAAACCAAAAAGGAAAATAAAAAACAAGCAAAGAGGCCAAAGAAAATGATCAATTAGTACTTTTCTTTATTAGGAATCATATGAATACTAGGTATGTGATTAGGACTAGATATATACCCAAAGTGCATGATTTAGTGTCTATAATTGTAAATCTATGCTTGATTTGTATGGGTCCAAGGGGCCATCATATAAGGCCATATCGAGACTATGGTGGATGACTGAAGGATGGAGTAGAACTATGGTGCATTCAAAGTACTATGTGGTTGGATGACAAGTCACTATATTTGGTATGGATCAACATGTGCTCCTAGATATGTATGTATGGGTGTGATCCACTAGAGCACTAATGTCCAGAAGAAAGGACGAGACTGACAAGAGCACAACTGGTACATCCTCGCCCAGATGAGGTAGATGTGGCCATAAATCTGGTACATGTGGATGATGATGGGTGTACCCAAGCTTATAATGAGTGGTGGTCAAATACACCGATGGGTGCTATTGTTTACCAGTTTTCATAGATTGCAATGGGTGCATGACAAGTTGGATAAGATGAGGGGGAGACACCTGCCCATCCCTATGGAGTAACCACACCTGAAAATGACCTTAGGTGAGTGTAAGTATTTGTTCATTGATATTTGTTGATGATTACTTGCTTGGTGTATATTGGTAAACACATGTGATGAGTAATGTGGTATTGGATGGTTAAGAAAATGTTGCATATTGTCATTGATCATGAATTCATTGATTCAATGCTGATGTGGAATATAACTCCAGATGCATACTTGTGGGACCATGGGATGTTGGAAACAAGTAGATGCTATTAAAGGTGAGCATGCCCATTTGTTTGAGTAAGTGGTGATAACGTTAGCCACATGCACTATTTCCTGTTGAACAAGAGTGACGAGACACATGTGGAGACTCAGGGAGCTAGGGAGGTCATAGGAGTAGGAACCCTAACATAGGATGTGTTCAAAAAGTATGTAGAGTTATAGGGATGATTCAAGTAGCATTCAGTCGAGGTGGCATTACTATGGATGTAGGTGCAGATATATAGGGGCTGTGACCAGCAGTGTAAATTGAGTGGTGTAGCATTTAGTTCTAGATCTCCCATAGTTGTATATAATGACAATGATGATGATGCATGATATATATTGATGTAGCGATGCATAAATGGGATTACCCCCCAATGACTGTATTTTTGTAACTATGATTTTTGACGATATAAATGTGAACATGTATGAGTATGATGAAGAGGGGGAAATAATAGTGATGCCCCCAGTGCATGTGTATAAAAGATGATGTTTATTTATAGAATCCCCCTCAAAAATCCAAAATGAGCCATAACATGTAAGACAGTGCAGCATTAGGAAATGGTTGATACTGTGCGCTAGATAGATAGATCAATGTAAACATATAGTGTAGATTGTGAAGATGGAACAAGGTTCTTATCGTAACAAATACATTAATAATCACAAGAAACATATGAACATGAGTGCATCATAGGTAATGAGGTGAGAAAAATCATCTACCAAAGATGAAGAGGCCTGCAAGGGGCGGTGAGAGCATGTGAAGTGGTAGTAGAATGATTGTAAGAGCTAAAATAAATGTTAGATGATATGGTGCCGATGATGGGAGATGTAGGGGTAGGAAGAATGTATGCCAATGGATTAGGAATCTAATGAGTTGTAGTATTACTACAAGGATGATGGGATGATGTAGCAATAGATGAGCTATATGGAGGATGTGGAAGAATAATGATCTTAGGAGATGGATGAATGCTGACCTTAAAATTGGGTGGAGGATAAAATTAAGTAGAAGTGGAAGCACACTTATGTGGAATTGGAGAAATAGAACACACGAAAGAGAGAGCCAAAGGAAATGACAACCTTATCTTCTAAAGTTATTATTAATTTATCATGAAGGGAACCAAAATCATTTTCACGGTGGTCATTGATGTGGTGAAAATTGTAATAAGGGCCATCACTCTGGAGATACAAGTGGTGAGGAGGATGGTGCTGATTAGATGGAAAGAGAATAAAGTACTTATCAAGTAAAGCATGCAAAACATCATGAGGCTTAACAACATGAGAGAAATGTAATGGCTCCCAAGTAGGAGATGGAGAATAATTATGTGGAGAGCGATCCGTTGGCTGTGACAGAGGATGCTTATAAGGTGGAGGGGATGGAACTAACTTTAAGGGTGAAGGATATGGAGACCTTGGAGAAAACTTAATAGATGGTAGAGGAGAAGTAGAAGAAGATGAAACAAAAAAAGTAATAGAAGGGGGTTCTATAACATGTGCATTAAATGTTAAATCCTATTCTAAATCAATGAATTTATAACATAAAGCATAAACAATTCACATGTATCATATTGTAATTTTTATTTCAATGCAGGAATCAAGCCATGATAAAAGATGAATTTATTTTATAGATCAATAAGTCTAAATAATAATTAATGCATGTAAGAATTGAAACCTAAAATGTAATCAAGAATAGATTCTTTCTTAATGCTTGATGCAAGATAGGTAAGCTATCATATGTAACTTTAGGACCATTTTTAAGCATAAAGCATTTAAGAAAAGCATCTTTCATTTCACAATATGTACTAATAGATCCATAAGCAAAATGAGTATACCATATAAGAGCAACTCACACAAGAAGTCCGCATGGGAAAACAGGCCAGGTTTAAGGGCGCAAATGGATAGGAAGAACCTGCACACGCAGGCAAGTTCAACATTCAGGACTTAGTCGATTTTGAGCATGATGACCTATTTTTAGAAGATGGCGTGTGAAACACACCAACGATGCAGAGACATGCGCACCACACATTGTCTATCTTTGGAGGATCAGATCAAAGTGTTTTGCATGGAGACGAGCTAAGAATAGGATTGTCACTTCAGTTAACTGTAAGAGGTCTATAGATAGCACACTTGCATGTGTGGCTATGCCTGTAAACGGCACGTGGCTATTAATAGCATGCGGCCTATTTTTGGAATAGATAAGTAGTGAAGGGAAAGTCCCCACCCTATATATATGATGTGAATCACATAGTAGAGAGAGATGAGAGATATATAGGTATATGCAGAGCATAAGAGGTAAGCATAAAGAGATATGTGCATATGACTGGATTACTGTATCAGATCCATGCACGCATCGGTATAGAATGCCATTATTGTAAGGAGCTTCTGTGTTTATTAATAGATGGAAGTTATTGGCTGAATCTAAGTGTCATTCCTGTGTGTAATTGAGTAGTGCATGTTCTTGATTCAATCATGATTATTGTTTAAGCTTGTTCTTTCATAGATCTGAATATGGCATGCATTGTAGAATGATGGATTAGTTATGGATCTATATGTTTCTTCCTTCATCACGCTAACATCCTGCTACAACAACCCTAAAGAGGGACCTGGTACCTTTGCACACTTTGGGTGAGCACTCAGTCTAGGCTGAGTGATGTGCCAGCATGTCTAGGGTGTTATCTGGTAAATTCTAGGCTGCATCATTGGTTCCATTGCCGGGACCTCTTTTTTAGTTGTTTTCAGGATGGTTCATGATGAAGACGTACCGGTTAACTCTAGCAAGTATTGAGGAGTGGATACATGATCTGGAGGAAGAATATGCACAACGGTTCAGCATTGGATCTGAGTTTAACGCACACACTTGGGTAGAACAAAATCTGTATGACAGTTTATATGAGAGATTTTTCACCATCTTTCCAGTAGAATTATACGAGTGGCTGATTGCTTATGCATCTAAGTGGAATTGGAGGTATCGCGCACTTGTCTAGACACATGAAGAATTTCAGGCCCTTTATGATGCTGATCTGATCTGGACTCATGCTGTGGATACGTGGTTTCATGGTGTTCTAAATAGTTATATTCTGGAATATTCAATTTCGACGTATTCTTTCCCAGAGGTAGCTGAATTCCAGTTTTTACGGTATCCTAGAGGAGCATATCTACAAGGTATTCCACTGGCGATCAAGATCTTGATGGTAACTTTGAACCTAGAGAGTAAACCGATGGCTAACTAAACTTCACCACGCACGAGGGTAGGAACAGGTTTGGTGAAAGATGGCAGACCTAGTGGCAGAAAGGTAGAGAGAGGAAAGGTGGCTTAAGTATAATGAGGTGTGCGAGAGGGAGATAGAGAAGCAACGTACCATTGCAGAAAGTATGGCATTGAGGAGAGAGATGGCTCATGAAGGATTTGAAGCTCACATAGAAGACGTGGAGCCAGAGCATCAGGAACTCCCCCATCTTGGAAAGCATGACAGAGATCCCCCTTGGCTTCACACAGAAGTGCGCCAACAAAGACTACCTGGGCTGCGGGCGCACATCTTAATCCACCTGGTGACCTAGCCCTTGCGCTTGGTTTTCCAGTATCTAGTACACAAGTAACCAACAAGCTAACTTGGGAAGTAGGAGAGCAGGAGTAAGTCAGGGAGCAAGTACATCAATGGTAGGACAAATGACTTCAATGTTATTTGGAGGAACATTTTAGGTGCATCATCCACACAGAATGTGAGCACGCAGAATGTTGGATTCACCTCTAGAAGTGGAACTACCTCACAGACTGTAGGGGTTCAGTATAGTACTACTGTCAGAGCATAGGGGAGTACATCTACAGGTCCTATTCCAGCTACAGGTGGAGGATCAGGAGGTATAGGTGGTTCTAGTTCCGGTGGATCTGGTGGTTCTGGAGGCAGAGGAAACACAGGAGGTTCTGGATCAGGTGGTCAAGGCCCGCAACAACCACATAATATCTATATGGAGATGTCTCTTCATCTCCCAGAGTATAGAGGTATAGAGGATGCTTTGAAACATGTGCATATGTGTGAAATCTTATGGCACGTGAAAGGGATCACGACTTCTGAGTGTAAGGCAAGTCAATTTGCTACTACATTACAGGGATGTGCACACAGCTGGTATAGGAAGTTTGACCCTGATCAAACTTGCGTGGATTATGCAGCATTGAAGGATGCTTTCTTAAAAGAGTTCTATATCCCAGAGTTTGAGCAGAAGAGTATCAACACACTCAAAGATATCAAGCAAGGCACTACTGAGAGTGTACGTGAGTATGATGCCCATTTTAAGACACTTCTATCTAAGTTGTCTTATGATATTCACGCCAACCAGCATGCACAATGGTTTGTTGGAGGATTGATTACACCATTTAGAAGAGCACTGTCACATAAGACATACACTGATCCACATGAAGCATTGGAAGCAGCTTTGCATGCTGAGGTAGTTGGGAGCATTGACACTGGTGTTAGTCCATTCTTAGAGGCACATATTGCAGCTATGGAAAAATAGTTAGAGAAGCTATCAGTGAATTCAGCCCATGAAACACGCTCAGGGATTTGGTGTACAGATTGTGAAGTGGAAGGTCACACCAAGGATAGTTTCCCTCACAGATCTATACGTTCATTGTTGTTAGACTGTGAAATCTGTCATTTGAATCATGATGCTAGCCACTGTCCTTTGTTACAGTGCGTGATAAGGAAGAATGTATCCTGCTTTTGCAAGATTTGTAGGTCCACGACCCATGATACTGAGGATTGTTGATTGATTGGTCAGATCCATGATGCTATAGACATTGGGGTATGATAGACAAGTGTAACAAATAAATCTAAGGACAAGAATGAGCACCAGAATCGAGATCATAATCAACCACGCTATGATAGGAATAAGGGTCATTTTGAAGGAGGTCATGGAAGAGGACATGGATATCGAGGTGGATA
Source organism: Taxus chinensis (assembly GCA_019776745.2). Lineage (NCBI taxonomy): Eukaryota > Viridiplantae > Streptophyta > Pinopsida > Cupressales > Taxaceae > Taxus > Taxus chinensis. Next base: position 363,217,929 of record CM034157.1, on the reverse strand, counting down.
TGGAGGATGAGGCCATGATGGAGGAAGAAGTGAGTTTCCTTGCAGAATGTGCTATACATGTGGATCCCCTGATCATTATAGGCGTGAATGTCCCTAGAATGTTACATGTTCTTTCTGTGGAAAGAATCATAGCTATGAGGAGTGCCCAGACTTATATGAGCATCTCAGTAAACAACATAAGTAGGAAAACAAAGGCACAGGGATGGTTAGGATCCAGTGCATGGAGGAAAATCAGTGGATGCCCAAGATAGCACCAGAACCTGAGGCCTTAACTGTGAAGATTACCACATGTGCTGAAGCGACACTCACAAGAGAGGCATTGTACCAGAAGCCTACAATCATTAAGGAGGAGGTTCTACATGCAAGGTACCCAGATCCTGCCCATCAGAAGGAAGTTTATCAAGAGACCATGGAGGTCCTTAGAAATCTTCAAGTTGAAATACAATGTTTAAAAGAGCAATCCAAAAAGATGGAACAAAAGAAAGAAGTAAGGAAGGTCCCCTCTGATATTGATGACATTAGAGAGGTGTGTAAAATGTTGCGCCAAGAGAATATTATTCCATTATTAGGGAATTGGTTGAAGGGGAACACTCCACGTGAAAACACTGAGAATGAACGGTAGATCCTACATGCAAATCTTCCCCCTGATAGCATTGACTATGATAAAGAGATCACTCTGAATGCTGTTGTAGATGGATGGTTGTTGAGCAATATTTTGATTGATACAGGTGTGGAAGTCAATGTGCTTACTTTAGATGCATGGGTACAAATGGGGAGACCTCCATTACAGCCATCATCTAATGTGTTGTTTATGGAAAATAGGACTAAGGCCACTCCCATAGGAGTTTTGAAGGATGCATCCATAACTATACAAGGGGCCAAATTCACTGGGGATTTTGAGGTATTAGCACTTGCAGAAGTAGACAGTTTTCCAGCCTTGCTTGGATGCCCTTGGTGTTATGCGAATAATGCTGATTTGAGATTCAATAAGGGGTATATCAGCTTTGAGAACAAAGAGGAAAGGGTTTTGATACCTTTGACAGATGGGGAGTCCACACCATATGTTGAGCCTCTAAGTGAGGAGGATTTAAATAGAATCTATGTACGCACTATTCAGGACCCAAAGGTCAATGAGCCATCAAAGGGAGGCATACTACAGTGGAAGGATTCTCACTCTATTAGTGATACTATGAGTATTGCTTGTGACAATTGGGCTCATGGTACATATGAACTAGTAGGACGCGAGGTAAAAAGCATGGTTGCATGCAAGAATGGACTTCATTCTGTTTGACGGATAGGTAGCGCAGTACCTTGGTATACAGGAGTAGAAGATCTTCCTGTATTTTTGAAAGCCATGGAGGCACAGTGGATAGAAATGATCAGGAGAAGAGATATGTTAGTATATACCTTGCGTGGGACAACAACGCACTGGTGGGTAGTTCATAGAGATAATCTTATGGAGTGGAAGGAGATCAGAATCACCTTATCTACCAGGTTTGTAAGAAGCAATGCACCTACGTAGATTTGCACTTATAATGGTGATCAACCTGTTCAACACCACATTCAGTAGTGTGAGAGACTCTGGATGGTAGGACAGGAAGCATTACCACCTTCACTCTGGGTGCATAAATTATATTCCACTCTACAAGGGTGCACACGCGCTTGGTATGTATACGCAGAACTACATCGAGAGACTGGAAACTGGAAAAATTTGACTGCAGGAATGATCCAGACCTTTGACTACTTTTCTTCCCAACCTCCAATAGAAGAGGCATTAAAATTTGTCAAGTGGTTAACCATGGGAGATAGTGCAAAGGTGGAGGAACTCATACAGGAATTATTTGGTGAGACAGAATCAGGCACACATTTTGAAGAAGAAGGAGAAGACTCCATATTGCTTGAACGTGCTTGCCTTGAGAAAGAAAAAGGAAAGATGGTGTACATCGTGGATGATGAGGAAGTTGAAAACCTAGATATTGACCATTCACAGGGGGCACGCAAGGTCTTGGATAGTGTAGATAAGGATACATGCTTATACCATGAACCAATGAAGACAAAGAAGGTCAATATAGGATCAGAGGCTGAGCCTAAGGAGGTCATAATTGGAGATTATTGGTCAGACTCGGAAGTGGCAAAGATTATTGAGTTACTACGGGATTATCAGGACTTATTCCCTCGAGGGTATCATGAACTTAAAGGTGTGCATGAATCACTTAGGGAAATGAAGATAAAACTTAAGGAAGTGCACATCCAGTGAGAAAGATACCTTACATAATGAATCCTAATTTACGTGGAAAGGTAAAAGAAGAAATTGATAAAATGTTGAAATCTAGAATTATCAAGCCCCTTGATGAGTCAGAATGGGTTAGTCCAATGGTGATTAGTATCAAGAAGGATGGATGAATCAAAATATGTGTGGACTACAGGGAGCTAAATGCTGCATGTGTAACAGACCCATTCCCTACGCCATTTACTGAGGAAATACTAGAAGGAGTTGCAGGGCACAAAATATATTCCTTCACAGATGGGTTTTTTGGGTATCATCAGGTTAGGATTGCTCAGGAGGATCAAGAAAAGACAACTTTTACTACTGAATGGGGTAGTTTTTCCTATACTGTGATGCCTTTTGGATTGAAAAATGTGCCTGTTGTATTCTCACGCATAGTTGTTCAGGCATTCAAATATTTTATTCACAACTTCTTACAGGTCTACCTCGATGATTGGACAATATATGGGCTTGTTAAGGATCACTGTGACAATCTGCGCTTAATGTTTGAACGGTGCAGACAATTGAGTATCTCTTTGAACATCAAGAAGTGCATATTTGCTACACCTTTTGGAATACTGTTGGGACACATAATCTGTAAGGAAGGATTACTTGTTGATCCAGCTAAGGTTGCAGTCATTTTAGGGTTGGAAGCACCTACCAGTCAAAGTGAGGTGTGCGGATTTTTAGGTCACACAGGATATTATAGAAAATTCATTAAGGGATATGCAAAAAATTCCACACCTTTGGAGGAGTTACTGAAAGGAAAAGGTACATTCTATTGGGAAGAATTGTAGCAGTGCGCATTTGAAACATTAAAAGAGAAAATTACTACCATGCCTATCCTACATTTTCCTTCATGGGACAAACCATTTCATGTACACGTGGATACCTCTGGCATGGCATTGGCACAATATTAGCTCAACCTAGAGAAGGTATTGTCGATCATCCTATCTTCTTTGCTAGTAGGAAGCTGACTCCTGCTTGAACAAAATTATACAACTACAAAGCGTGAAGCTTTGTCAATGATCTATGCATTGCACAAGTTTCGACAGTATTTTCTAGCTACACCATTTGTATTCTATACAGATCACATGGCATTGAAGTATTTGGTGAACAAACCCATCTTACAAGGGCACATATGTAGATGGGTACTCCTATTTCAAGAGTTTGATTTCACAGTTGTGGTGAAGCTAGGGAAAAGTAACTCTGGACCAGACCACTTGTCTAGAATTCACTCAGGAGAAGAAGCACAAACAATTGAAGAAACCATGCCAGATGCACAGTTATATAGGTTACAATGCACACCATCAGAATTAGAAGACATTGTTGTCTTTCTATGGACTGGTGTGGCACCAGAAGGAATGAAGGCATTAGAAAAGAAACAACTTACTATACACACGACACCATTTATGTTAATCAGTGGTGACCTCTACAAGTTAGGCAGAGATGAAGTATTACATCATTGTGTATTAGAGCATGAGCACAAGGATATTATGGAAGAAGCCCATGGTGGTATTGCAGGAGGCCATTATGTAGGTGATGCAACTGCCCGAAAGATCCTACTTATTGGATTATGGTGGGAGACATTGTATAAAGACTGTAAAGAATATTGTAAGGCATGTGACCATTGTTAGCACCTAGGAAAACCAAGACAAAGAGATGAAATGCCACTAAGACCTATTATTAGTGTAGAACCATTTGAGAAATGGGCCATTGATTTTGTAGGACCTATTTCACCAGCCACACGTAGGACTGGATCATGCTATATCATTACTTGCATAGATTATCTCACACGGTGGGCAGAAGCAACACCTATGAAGGACTGTACAACAGCTACAACAACTAGGTTTCTATGGGAGAATGTTCTTACAAGATATGGATGTCCTTTAAGTTTACAAGTGATAGGGGTACACACTTTTTAAATGAAACCATAAGGATCCTATTAGATGATTTTATGGTTGCCCACCATAAGACTACACCTTACCACCCTCAGGAAAATGGAACTACTGAGGCTTTCAACAAGATTTTGAGCTAGACATTGACAAAAATTTGTGATGTTGGAAGAAAGGATTGGGATGATAAAGTGCTAGTTATTATTTGGGCATATAGAACAACTTATAAGAATTATACAAGGCCACACCATTTCAGTTGGTGTTTGGCGCATAAGCCATTCTCCCTATAGAATTTATGTTACCTTCTTTATGCATTGCACGTTTGGAGGTCTAGCTGATGAGCACACTTTAGAAGAGTATTGAAAAAATGATTAACTAACTTGTTGGATGAGTGATGAGCCATAGCACGATGGATTCAGAAGCAGGAAAAGGCCAGGTAAAAAGCATGGCATGACAAAAATATAAAGAAGAAAAAGGTGGCGGTTGGAAATATGGTACTTATCTATGACTCTAAGTTCTTGTGCCATCTAGGCAAGCTCAAAGTACATTGGTTGGGGCTGTATGTCATCACTTCCATACTTGAATCAGGTGCTTGCCAATTAGAAGCACTTGATGGAACAGATCTCACTACCCAGTTACTGTTGTTGCAAATCAGCAGCACCCCTGGATGCAAATCAGGTTTCTAAGTTGATGTTTCAGGCATCCAGTGTGATTGCACAACATTGAAACCTCTCTCCAAGTGTGGGACTTGTAAAATGAGAGAGGAATCTCCATTTTAGAGGCTGGTTCCTCAAACTCCTCTGATCAGATCTGTTATTTGCACAATTACAGAGGTTTGAATCCTAATCCTACTCTAAATTCCAAGGAGACAGAGATAGAAAGTGCAAAAATTGAAACTAAACTAATAGGTGATACACCAAAGGAGTGGTGAACACTTCTTGTTCATGAAAATTGACACAATTTCATAAAATGCAACATGAAGCATCATACACAGGCTGATAAGATGCAATTAGAGGTCTGAAATGAAGCAAGACAATACAAACAAAGGACTGAAAATTTATCACAGAGTCTGCACTGTCTTTTTCACTGTCAAAATCCTTGCATTTGCAACATCAAAGAGGTAGAAACCTGTTACAATCATGAATAAGGTCTGATACTTGCAAAAATCACTTGTTGAAGGTGAAAGAAGAAGCTTGTTATCCAAAAAAATGTCCCCCCTCAAAAAATGAGCCAAATCTGGCTTTTACAATGCATGGGTCAATCCCAGGAGAGAGAAAACATGTAAAAAATGTGGAAGCCATTCCCCATTGAATGAAGATGCATTAAAACAGCATGGGCGTCCTTACAGACCCATGCCCTGACATTTTTTGCCATGTTGAAGAAGAATGTGACCCATTTTGTATTAAAACTGGTTGTTGAAACGTCATTTCTGGCCATTACCACATGCCAGAAGTGTTTTTTGATTTTCTCTCTCTAAAATCCACTAAAATGAAAAATTGACCCCATAATCTTATAGATAATTTCACCAGCTTTCCATTGATATAAAGAATGTGAGAAACTGAGCTCTGGATCGAAAGATATGGCGATTTGAAGTTTTAGGGCAAAACAGGGCCAAATCGGGTCGCTTTGATATTTTTGGCCTGGACATGTGGCAAGTTCTGATTGGCTGCGGGCCTTCTAGGGGAAAATTTCCCACAAAAACTCTGCCGATCCATAACTTGAAAAATACATGGAGTTAGGAGGAAAACTTTACCTTTCTGGAAAGCTGAAAAGACATTATCCAATGGTGCCATTGTCATCAGGTTTTGATGCTTGAAAAGCAAAATTTTTGACTCACAAGAGAGGGAAGAATGAGAAGTTAGCCACAAAATGATGTAACACATTTTGGATACCTAGTTACTTTAACGGGAGTAGGCTGAAGAACTACTATAAATAAGTCTTCTTGGTGTTTTTAATAAGGAAGTATTGCCATTTAGATTAGGTTTTCAATTATATCTTTCCTTAATGTATTTCCTTCATTGTCATTATGCTTTGTCAATTTAGTTGTTGTTCTTGTGTAATAAGTGTGCTTGTGCACATGAAGCTAATTACTATATGAAGAATGTTTATGCATTGAGGAGTGCACATAATTTTAGTGTGGGGTGGTTGTAGCTATCCAAGTAAAAGACTGTGGGAATTGAAAGGTGAAAGGAATAAGATGCTATGGGTGTGCTTTAAGTCAAAAGAAGATTTTTTCTCAAAAGTGACCAAGGATGGAGATGAATGAAAGGAAAATATAATGTGAGGTAAGTAGAGGCCATGATAACTACCAGGAGAAGGTACAGTGATGAGGTACTCGGGCTTAAGGGCATGCGCTGAAGAGAAGTCTGTGACCAGAGGGTAGGAAGGTGAGCTAGAAGGTTATAGCTGGGGCACGAAGATGTACTACATGGAATGAATGAATTTGGTCAATGAATGAGAGGATATTTGGTAGGTGAAGGAGAAATAAATGCATCAAAATTTGAAAAACTATATAAGGATGGGATGTGAATTCATTTTTACCATTGCAACTAAGATTATTTGAGGAAAGAGCTAAGTGCGAAGAGCCGAGTGATTGGGTTAAGGTGTGAAGGGTGTGAAACCAAGCGTGACAAACATATCTATGTGAAAAGGGTCTTACATCCCCAGTGGTGAAGGGTTTGAGAGAAGCAAGGTGATAGAGATGAGTTAGGGACATGAAGTTTCCACCTAGGGCATGATTGAATCTAGCTAGGGTTTGATTCAAAAATTACAGAGTTAAAGAGGAGACGATTGCAAGGTAAAATGGCACCCAAGAAGGCAGTTGCAACAGGAGAAAAAGGAAAGAAGAAGGTGGTCATTGAGGAGGAAGAGATGGCACCCGAAAGTAATTTTTCAGAAATGCAATATCCAAAAGGAGTCATCATCAGCCAGGAATGGGATTCACCCATCAGAAAGAGAAAAGTAAGTGAATACAATCACAAGACCTTAGAGAATAAGAAGGAGCTCAATTCCTTGCTCACTATGAGGACGAACAAATGTATGGAAGATGACATGCTGGTTTATGATGATGCAGGTGAGAAGCTTATGAAGAGAATTGGGGTCTACCAATTATATGAGCTTCCATATTTTGAGAAGTATGAACCCTTGTACCATTGGCTCATGAGCAGAGTGCATGAGGACTTCTTCTACTTTGTAGGACATAGAGTTAGAATCTCATGCATGCTTATCTCAACAGTGATAGGTTTGAAGGCCACAAGAGAGAATATAAAGAATGATCTCATAGATAAAGCCTCGATCTTAAAGACCAAACAGGAGTTGGGGTACCTGAAGGGTCCCGTGGTATGGATATAGACAAGTTGAAGAACTGTCTGGTTGTGCAAGCAGCAACACACCTTGTTACAAAGTTGAATGACCAGGAGCGGTGGTCATAGGTAAATACTATGTGGTTACACGTTGCACGTAAGATGTCAGAAGGAGTAGTCTACAATATTGCAGGCTACATTACAGAGAAAATAGTCAAGGAAGCATGCACAGGAGGGAAGATCAGCTTTGGGGATATTCTATTATCACTGGTATTCATGGAAATTGGAGTACCAGATGGGCCAAAGGAAAAGGTATGGGAATACCCCATGGAGAATAAGTCACCAGCTGAAAGGTTCAGCAAGTACCTATGTAAAGGGTCCATGACAGATGATGTCAAACAAAGGGCAGAGAAATGGTACGACAGGCTCCATGTGGAATTTGAAGAAGAGTGGCACATCTCGAAGGACCTACCATCAGTAGTGGGGAAACAAGTCTAGTTTGCTGTATATCAACATTTTTGCATCACACTTCCCAATGAGAGATGGAGTCTGGAGCCCTTGGTGTAAATTACCTTACACATTCACTATAAGGTATTTCCAAGAATTTGTTCATATTTACATAAGACACGTGCCAACTAGTATTCAATGCAGATAAGGTAGACTGTGACTACCACATGTTGAGGAAGAAGTATGTGTATCCAGGAAGAAGTGCCTATGTTGAGAGGCTCATTTCAGAGGTATTGAATATTAAGCCAATAAGTCTAGTTGTAGCAGATATAGGGGAAGCATTAGTGTATCTTCAGCTGAAGCCCAAGATGGAGAACAATAAGTATGTGGAGAATGAATTCATGCTCCTAGGGCCACCGAAGGGTAAGCACACAATGGAAAACATACCGGCGTGCAAAGGCCCACAGAAACTGTTGAAGTAGAGGATGAAGAAGAGGAGTGTGAAGATAGTGGAGGCTTGGAGCATAGAAGAAAGCAACCATATGACAGAGAAGAGTCACAGTGCATGACCACTCCACCTCAGGGACAGGACAAAGAGGAAGATACAGAGGTTGAGCAGGGGGAGCATAGATTTAAGAAAGTATTCAGACGCACAAGGACTCAAGGTGGAACCCCACAAATGGTAAGGAAATCACCTCATCTCTCTCCACACAAGGAGACCACTGAGCCAAAGAGGAGAAGAAAGTTGAAGTTAGATGAAGAAGCGGAGGAATCAGGGGAGAGTGAGTGTGCATCTCCTACCCCACTCAAGCAAGAAGATGAGCCACAGAATGAGGAAGAGAAAAAATATGAAGAGATGAAGGACGGAGAAGAAAGAGAGAAAGAAACCTCTGGATCCACACATGTAACTGTTCAAGGTGTAACGAGACAGGCTCCTAACCTTGAAGCTACAATTCCCAAGGGACCTAGATGAAGAGGATGAGTGGGGAACACAGTGCACCAATCATGGGCTATGCAGAGGACACCAGAAAAATCATCTGCACACGTTTCCAAAGCACTGTAGAACAAAAGGATTTATTTGGCTGGGAATTAATGGATGGGGATATGGTGACCATTCACACTAGAAAGAAACTATCATGGTCAATGCATACCCACATGGATGAGCCTAACTTTGATGTATGTGAAGATTCATGCATGTCAAGATGGCTGAAGAAGGCACCCCAAGCTAGACATATGACAGTAAAGCATACTATCATGTCAAATGAGCAGGTCAACAACGCATTGGTGATGTTTTTTGCTGAAGTTGCAAGAAGAAACATGGACAAAGATAAAATGATAAGAGTATTATGTGAGGATTTAAAGACAAAGGATGTATAGATAACACACATGAAACAAGAGAGGGACTTAGCATAGAAGAAGAATGAAGTATTTATCAACATCACAGAGGAGATTGGAGACAATGTCATAAGAGCTAGGCCACACTTGGAGACCAAGGTACCACAGATGTTTCCCTCAGTGATACATTATGTAGGAAAGTTGGTGGACCTGGTACTTGAAGATGAACCTTTGTGCATGCCAACGCCAAGGAATTCAGAACAAGAGGTAGAATGAGAGAAAGCTTCAGTGATGCAAAAGATTGCATCCTATGAAGGGCTGCTACAAGTGCTACAAGAAGAATTGAAGAAAGTAGACCAGGATTTAAACATCTGCACAACTCCAGAGGTGCTTATCAACATAAAGACCCTAGAAGAAAACAATGAGGTCCAGAGAGCAATGAAGGATGAAACATTGGGCCATGCAAAAATATTTTCAATGGTTAAGCAGAAGCGCGAGGCCCTGGCAACAACACAAGAGCCACACAAGACTTAGCTGGAAGAGCTTGGGAAGCTCATTGCTCAGAAGATGGATCTTCTAGAAGGAAGAATGACCTCAATGTCTAGCATTGTGTTGGTTCTGTAAAATGAAAAAGGGGAAATTGTGAGGGATGAATTGGAGTCCATTGTTGTGGACATTCCAGAAAAAGTAGAACAAGCACTCACTGAATGGAAGGCCTTGGAGGCCAGAATAAAGGAGGAGTATCCAGAGTTGATACTTCAAACTGATACAGAGGAGGTTGCCTCATAAAACTTCTTTATTCATCTACATTCTTTCATTCTTATTCTTTCCATTCTTCTATTCTTTACTTCAATTTTTGGAGATACCCATTGTTGGGGTGACAATGAGATTAGTGTGGGGTAATGTTGATTAGAGAACACTTGAAAAAACTCACACAAGAAGTCCGCATGGGAAAACAGGCCAGGTTTAAGGGTGTGAATGGACAGGAAGAACCCACGCACGGAGGTCAAGTTCAGCATTCAAGACTTAGCAAATTTTGAGCATGAAGACCTATTTTTAGAAGATGGTGTGCAAAACACACCAACGATGCAGAGACATGCACGCCACACATTGTCTATCTTTAGAGGATCAGATCAAAGTGTTTTGCATGGAGACAAGCTAAGAATAGGATTGTCACTTTAGTTAACTGTAAGAGGTCTATAGATAGCACACTTGCATGTGTGGCTATGCCTGTAAATGACACATGGTTATTAATAGCATGTGGCCTATTTTTGGAATAGATAAGTGGTGAAGGGAAAGTCCCCACCCTATATATATGTATGTGAATTACCTAGAGAGAGAGGGATGAGAGATATATAGGTATATGCAGAGCGTAAGAGGTAAGCATAAAGAGATATGTGCATATGACTGGATTACTGTATCAGATCCATGTGCACATCAGTATAGAATGCCATTATTGTAAGGAGCTTCTATGTTTATTAATAGATGGAAGATATTGGCTGAATCTAAGTGTCATTCCTATGTGTAATTGAGTAGTGCATGTTCTTGATTCAATCATGATTATTGTTTAAGCTTGTTCTTTCATAGATCTGAATATGGCATGCATTGTAGAATGATGGATTAGTTATGGATCTATATGTTTCTTCCTTCATCACGCTAACATCCTGCTACAACAACCCTAAAGAGGGACCTGGTACCTTTGTGTGCTTTGGGTGAGTGCTCAGTCTAGGCTGAGTGATGTGCCAGTGTGTCTAGGGTGTTATTTGGTAAATTCTAGGCTGCATCATAGAAGAAGAAGTGGAAGATGAAGATGTTATGGGCACACTATATGTATATGGAGAATAAATAAGAGGAGGCATACTAGTAGGAATAAAAGAATCATTATGAAGATCATCTACGGAAGAAGAAAAGGTAAGATGAGGAGAAGAACATGCAATATTAACAAAAATGATAGCATTAGAATAAGAAGAAACCATAAGAGGTGAACTAGTAGGAGTTGTAGAATCACCATGAATGACATTGGAAACAACCTCAGAACTAGTAGGCAGCCCGGTGGGATCACCATTCGAATTCCATTGGAAATTTCATTCATTCCTTGGAAGTAGAAGAAAGTAGAGTGGAAAATTCACATTCAACAATCTTAAGAGAAGTAACATCCTCACTAGCATGTTCATTATCATAAATATAATCAACATAAATATAAGATAAAGTTTCACATACAAGGATTTCATCAAAATATTGAGAAGTATGAGAAGAACTATCATAAGTTATATTTTTGAAATCATTGGAAATATTTATAGAAGTAGAGGAAATATGAGATACAACTTTACATTCATCCTAAATAGTATGAGAAATATCATCATGCCCATGTACATTTTCAACATTGGAAATAACATTCTTTTTATCTATCGTGGCACAATTCAGACCAATCATACAATCGATAAGAGTATCATCATGTGATGTAATAGGAATAGAGGAAGTTGGAGTAGCCTTGGTGAATATGGAAGAAAAAGGAGTACTTATAATAAATTTCTGATCCAATAAAACAATGCTTATGTTAGAGTTGTAGAAACTAGTAGGAACATTGTGCTCATTTACAAGAAGCTTCCTTTGAAACATCACCTTTTAGATCTCCTTCTTTGTAGGAAGTCATCCTCACCAAAAACTCTATTTCAAAATTCATTTGTCAGCCCCTAAATATCATAAGCTCAACAAACATAATAGAAAAGGCACTCCTAGGATCACATTTTCTTAGTGTTTCTACTTGGCTTGCATTTTGAGGTGAGAGATCATGTTCGTCACTTTTTTTTGTTCATCCTTACACGCTCCTCATCACAACTAGTGTATTATGGCTTCACCTGAGTGTGCCTATGACATATCATCATCTTTCTCAAAATTATGGGTTTGATTCTACATCAGATTTTAATTCACAACCACTTTCTTTCATCACTATTTTAATTTCATAGTAACCATCATCGGTTACCTCTGACTTCCATCGGTTATACCCAACCGACATCGGTTCCAGGTCCTTTTGCTAACCTACTCAAAAGGAAATTTTACTTCAATTTCTGCCACTTTTCACAGTCTCTTTCACTATAGTTATTCCCATTGACGTTTTAAGCATCCTTAAATTTGGCATACCTATTAGATTTTACCTTATGCCTCGCTGTTTACTCACTGTCCATTTTCTACAGTGACCGTCAGCGGTTACCCCTGATTGGCGTTGGTTTGACCTAACTGGCATCAGTTAGCCTATTTTACATTCCATCCACCATTTGGTACTTAATCCACTTTCTGTCACTAGATTCACCTGTTCCTACTGTTCTCTGTGTCATTTATAGAGAAGTAGCCCTACCTGATCAATACTAGTTCACATGGTGCTGACCCAAAGACAAGCAAACACCCTCGTATTTCACGCCAGTTGTCAACCACTCCCACCTAGTCCTTCACCACCTTCTATTTTATCACCATCCATGGATCCCATCCAGCCTACTACTATCACTACTGGAGATAAGGAGTTCTCATGACTCTTTGACCAGAACCCTGCCGCCTTGCAGTTTTACCTTTCTCACTCATCCACTTGAGATGCCTCGGGTCAGTTGATATACGACATGCCCATATCTATCCCCCCGACTCTCACACCCACTCCCGCATTGGCCCCATCTGGTTCTGTACTATCCACATCCACCTTACCCCCAGTCGTTTTTGTAGTTAGGTCCTATTCCCGCTATGACTGTTGCGTCTATTACCTCCGTGGCCCCCATTACATCCACCGTATCCTCAACAACTACCCCAAACACAACCTCATCTACCCCTAATGTCTCACACATACCTGTAGCTACATTACCACCTCCAATGTCGGTGACCCCTACCCCATTTCAGAACGTGATTCTTTCCATTCCAAAATCATTAGCCCTTATTACCACTAGGGTTACCACGACCCTTCCACCCCCATATACATACTACTAACAACCCCCTGTTTAATCCATTATTCATTTCGGGTACGTACCCTGTATTTCACTACCTTCTTCTTCACCACCCTACATGGAAGCCCCATACATTAGAGTTCCACCCCTTTTACATGCCCAAAACCAACCTTCTCATGCTACGGGAGGCATCTAATCATCACAACCCACCAAAGACCTAATTAAATTGATGTTGGACAAGATGCAGACATTGGAGGCATCGGTTTCCGGCTCCTGCAACACTCTCACCTACAACAAGATTTGCAATGAGCCTATTCACCCATCCATTCCTATCCGTTCATACCCTGTGCATTGGGAAATGCCTAAATTCAATCGTTTCAATAGAAAAGAAGACCCACAACAACATTTGTGGTCATTCAAACATGGGTGTTATCTGATCGCTCATGATGATGCCTTGCTTTTGAGAAACTTTCCCATGTCCCTCACTAGACATGTATTAGATTGGTATAGTGGGTTACCTAAACACTCTATATTCTCATTCAATCAGGTAGCCCAAGCCTTCTTGGATCATTTCTCTATCAATATCTTCAAGAAGGTTACCATGACTGATCTATATTCCATGCGTCAATATGAGGACGAATCTATCACAGATTTTTTTGCTCACTGGCATAGCCTGATCAATAAACTTACCTTCCAACTGCCACAAACTGAACTCATCGAGCTCTTCACATGGGCTTGTGTTAGGCATATCTCCTCGACCTTACAGGTCCAAACCTTCTGAACATTCGATGAGGGATTCACTATGGCATGAAATTTAGAGATTCGGGCCATCGAAGAGAAGAAAATCCAATTACGTAATAAGAATTCGACATTCAAGTTGAATGATACCTCTTCTTCTTCAAAACCACAAACCAATTATTCAAAAGCTAAGGGCACCACTAATGCAGTGGTACTTAAGGCCGACCTAGCTCATCTGTCAAATCAGGCTACACCCTCATCTCATCTCTGACCTATCCAGACTTTTCAATTCAGACAAGAGTAGCGAAAATATACCCCAATTAGGGAACCTTACTCTTCTATCTTAGAAAATATTATCAAATTCGGAGCCATCACCCTTCCACATATAAAACCACACATTGGTTTTGACCTTGCTCGCCCCATGCCCACATGGTATAAAGAACATGATTTCTGTAACTATCATCGAGTAAAGGGTCATAGTTACGATAACTACATCACTTTCAAAAATATTGTCCAAGAAATGCTCAAGAAAGGCAAGTTAACTATGGATAATCCCAACACCACCCCCAACCAAAATCTACAAATCTTCAAAAAACCATTTCCCAACCATGCCCCTTCATCCAATCAAACCGGTGAGACATCAACTCACGATACCCATACCCAAGAGGTTCACACTATCTTTAATGAGGTACTTGTCACCTCCCACTTACCTCACATCCCTTCCATAGAGGAAATCCTAGCCCGAACTCCTCCTTCCACATTAGAACCAACCTCTCATGTTCCTTCACCAATAGAGGAACACCTTTCATCTCCTTCATCACCTACTGAGGGGTCTTCCTCTAACATAGTTACCATCTCACCCTTGGCTTCTCCACTTAGAGAAATTTTACCCACAGTACCTCCTCCACCCATAGAGGAGCTCTCATTATCTCCTCCACCCACAGAGGAGCACCCATTACCTCCTCCACCCACAGAGGCGCACCCATCTATTCCTCCACTTATAGAGGAGCTTCCATCATCTCCTCCACCTATCATCGACCCAGTGGAGATACCTTTACCTCTTGGTGAGAATTATCCATCCGTTACTAAAAATCCAACAGACCTACTTTTGGATCTCTTACCCACGGAAGCTGAAGCTAGCCAATTCCCTGTCTCTAAGACACATTTTATGGGAATTTCCATTAGGTCCTCACCAACTCCACCTATAGATGTGCCGTTCTCACATTTGGTCGATCACTTAGATTATGTTGATAGGGGTTTACTATGGGGGCATCTCTTACTCCTTGTCTCAACATAAATGCAGATTTCCCTCGCTGATACCTTCACTATCTACCTAAACACATTTTGACCAATCAAACAAAATAAAACCAATTCTATAGCAACTCCTTCCACAATACTTGTTAACGCTCAAACCACACCCTTACCCATAACCCAACCTACATCTAAACCCAAACCCACACCTACAACATTTGCCTCAACTAAACCTATTACCACTTTAGGGGTCACCTCGACCACCAACCTTACTCATCCACCTATTAAACTGGATTTAGCTACATCCTCCAACATCCATACCATACCTAGTTTGACACCCAAACCAAAGAAACAAACTCATTGAACTCATACCCCGACTCACCAATCACACCCACACTTGTCTCATCTATTTTAAGACCTCAGCTTCCCCACATAGTGAAGAAACCTCTACCCACCAATAAACCAAAAACACAACAACCCATTCCTTCCTCACAAACCTCTAACCTACCCAGGTGCACAACACAACTTACACCCGCACCTGAAGTCTTTTTACCACCAATACCCCCAATACCCTCAACTATTGCTTCACTACCCACTACATTTCAGTCATTATCCCTCACACTCCAAGTATGACCCACATCATCTACCTTCACAGCACCCCTGTTATCCCCTTGGGTAACTTGCCCTCTTCCTCCATCTACTTTTTCTTCTAAACCTTGTACACCCACATCTCCTTTACCCAAGAAAGTGCAACCCAAAAACAAAACCCCACTACCACACAACAAGGTAGTTAAAACAAGTTCATCTATTGCACCTCTACCCAGACAAACACAACTGATGCCTTAAACCACACCAGCACCTAAAACCATAACTCAACCCATTCCTACTCTTCCAAAAATAGTTCCTCGACAATCAACCACAGCTACACCCAAACCCACGTTCACTTCCCATTGTGATCCACTAGCAGGGTCCTATGCCAAAATTTTAACCAACCTCCTTGAGACCATTGTTATCACATTATCGCCACTCCAACCTTATGACCCCCTCAAACCCAAGCCAAAAGGGTTTGATGATACTAAAATTTATGCATACCATCGTGTTCCAGGGCATGATGTGGAGAAGTGCAAGGCCTTGAAAACTATCCTTATCTAATTGTGTCCACAAGAAACCAACTTTGATGATGATGACCTTCTCGACGAGGATCCTATTTCACTAACACCCATTCCCACACTGCCCACTCAACAACCAAAACCTCCACCCTCACCTCTCCTAGAGCCATCTCCAAGATTTGAAATTAACATGGTTCACATCAGAGAACTTGCCATGCCACCATCCCAATGTCATTGTGCCCAGATCACCTCACAAGGATTTTCTACTCCAGTAGGTTTTTGCCCTTCATGTTGTTATACCACTCATCCTACACCTTCTCCATTTGCCAATTCCCCTCAAATCAACATGATAACGTCACTACACGTGTGCAAAAGGGAAAAGAAAAAGAAAATGACCTACCAACCAATCCTATACCCAATATACCATCTGCACCCATACCTAAAATAACTATCCGCGGCCTCACGTACCCCATTTCTAATGGCGTCACACATCATACCATGCTCAAAAAAATACACCAATCTCCCCTCAAAATGTCCTTATATGACCTCATCCAAACCTCGGAATCCCATCGTCAAGCCCTCATGGAGGTTCTTCAATCTATTGAGGTTTTACCCAATGACCCTACACCCGTAGCCTCCACTATCACACCCCATCATGTAGCCTCTCTCACCAAATTACCACTTTCATCTTCACCCCATCTTGTTCACCAAGTGGCCTCCCTTATCTTCTCAGAGGAAGAGATCACGCCACACCAAAACGATGACCTAGACCCAGTCCTCTTCATCTCCGTCCACATTGATGACATATGGGTATGCCGTGTGATGATTGATGGAGGTGATAGCATTAAGTTCATTTCATCCCATGCATTTTCTCAAATGCGCATTCCTGACAATTACATGCATAAAAATCCGGTCATGCTGCGTTCATTCAATGACGCTATCACCTCCACACTAGGAATTGTCATCCTTCACATTCGTGTGGACCCCCACACTGTTCCATAATTGTTTTATGTTTTGGAGGTGGAATTCTAATATTACTTGTTGCTTAGTAGACCCTAGATCCATGTCATGGGTTCCGTTCCATCCACTTTGAATCATTGTGTAAAGTTTGAACATGAAGGACACACTTATACCATTCTGGCTGACCCATCACCTTTCAAAACATGCAACATGCTTTACCGACCCAATGATGTGCTCATACATGTCAAGCCATCTACCTCCACAACCAATACCACTTCACTTACACCTCCACCTACCAGTATAGCCACTGCTTTCACCACACATACCTCCTCCATTCCCACCATTGCTATAACCTCCACAGATGACCCATTAGCTTCCCAATCTATTAACTCTAACTCTGCATTGACCTCTGACACATCATCCATTCCAAGTACCTACATACCAACCACTGACCCCTTGGAAGGTGTTTTTCAACACCTCACTCTTGGGGAGTACCGCCTATATAGTGTCAACACATTCGTTTCTTTGAACGAGTATGGAAGCCTTCACCAACACCCTCACTGTGATCATCGTATAGGAAAATGCCTCGTTTATGGTCCTCCTCATCTTCATACTAGTCTCACCTATGGGGGACTTAATACTACCACTTACGCACTTGAACCACCATCACAAACCCACCCATTTTCTGTTGACTTCCAATCACTTACCAATCACTGTTTTTCCCACACCTTCATGCACCACTATGCGTGGAAGGGTTTTTGTTTTGGATTTTACGAGAAAAGTCGCCATACTGTTATTCCATGTACCACCCACAAACATAATGACCGTAGTGGTATCGGCTTCCCCAAACCTCCTACCGAACAGGCCCGCATTGAACTCATTGAGGACCCTAACCCTTCTCCACCTTCATCTTCATCACCACCTTCACCCACTCCACCTTCATCACCACCCTCACCAATGGAGTTGATGGATCCTGAATCTATCCCCCCTAATTTTTTTTTCATAAACACCATTTCCTTGGGGCCTTTGACTTATCAACGCAAAGGCGAGGCCCCTTCCACTCTTCCATTCCTATATCCTGAAATGATCGATGATGACACACCTACAATTAATGTCATTCAATGTTAGGATGATGAATCCATACTCACCTACCTTGGTGCAAAAGACTCATATACACATCAGTCATTACCCTCTGAGACAAAAAACATGTTGAATGAATCGAATATCGAGATCAACATTCATACTCAGGACGACCCGCACATCCTAAAGATCAGACAATATTTAGATGCTGTTGAACAAGAAGCCATCACTTCTTTTCTCTGAGATTATAACCATGCTTTCGCTTGGTATTACATAGATATGCTCGATATTGACCCCACCATAGTGGTCCACAATATCGTAACCATTCCCGATGCCAAACCTATCAAACAAAAGTCAAGGAAAATACACCTTCGCATTGCTCTTCTTGTCAAAGAAGAACTTCAACGCCTTCTTTCCGTTACCTTCATCTTACCCATTGATTATCCTCATTAGATTTCTAACATTGTCCCTATTACTAAAGCAACAGGGGGACTCCGCATTTACACAAACTTCTGTGACCTCAACCTAGCCTACCCGAAAGACAACTTTCCCTTACCCGGTATTGATCAAATGGTTGACCTCACCACTGGTCATGAGATGCTCTTACTCATGGATGGCTTCTTAGGTTATAACAAATTTTTTCTTGCCACAGAAGATCAACACAAGACTGTATTCATCACCCCTTGGGGAACCTTTTGCTATCAAGTCATGCCTTTTGGCCTTAAAAATGCTGGTGCTACATATCAACGTGCTATGACTTACATCTTCCATGATATCATGCATCACATATTAGAAGATTACATGGATGATCTCTTGGCCAAATCTAAATGTCACGCCGATCACCTCAATGTCCTCAAAACCATCTTTGATCGCCTCATTAAATATTGCATCCACCTTCAGCCTAAAAAGTACATCTTCACGATTCTCTTAGGAAAGCTCCTGGGATTTATTGTTTCCCTCCATGGTATAGAAGTTGACCTTGCTAAATTCATGCCCATCCTCGAAATTCCTCCACCTACTAACCTTTTCCAGCTCCGTAGCCTGCAAGATAAATTGCAGTCAATTCACCGTTTCATTTCATAATTATCTGATCGGTGTAGACCATTTCATCATTTGCTAGGAAGGATGTCTCCTTTAAATGGGATGATGACTGTCACAAATATTTTAAGGCCCTAAAATAATACCTTTTCCAACCACCCGTACTTATTCCACCTAAATATGATCAACCTTTTTACCTATATATATCAGCTACTGATCATTCCTTGGGAGCCATGCTCGCTCATCACGATGAACAACACAGGGAGCAGGTGGTTTATTACATAATCCATACTCTTTTGGACTATGAAACCCGATAAAACCATTCAAAATTTTTTTTCTTAGCCTTATTTTTCGTTGTAACCAAACTCTGCCATTACCTACTTAACCACAAAACCTATGTCGCGACCAAGACCAATCCTTTACACTTCATGTATGCCAAACCTTATCAAAATCAGTGTGTTACATGATGGCTTATGCTTTTAGCTGATCTTGACCTCTAATTCATTCATCAAAAGTCCATCAAGGGCTAATCTGTTACCGATCAACTAGCTAACGCACCTATTTCTAGGGATCAACCCTCTAATTTTGAATTTCCTGATGAGTCAATTACTACTCTTTCCCTGGACGAACCCCCTTACCAAATGACACTATTCTTCGACAGTTCCAAGTTTCAGTGTGGGGGTGGGGCTGGTATTATCCTCATTCCTCTAGATGGAGAACCCATGCCTTTGTCTTTCAAACTAGACTTTGAATGCACCAACAATATTGCCGAGTATGAAGCACACATACTAGGTATCCAAGCCACATATGCCCTAGATGTCAAATCAATCCACATCTTTGGTGATTCACAATTGGTCATCAACCAAGTCAATGGTATGTATCAATGTCATAATGAGATACTTCAAAAGTATAAACATCATGTAGACATACCGTTGACCACCTTTGATCGTTACATCCTTCAAACCATCCCACGTTCAACCAACAAATTTTCTGATACCATGGCCTGCTTAGCTTCCCAAATACCCACTTCCCCTACCGATTCCAAAATATTTGTCACCATACAATGCCTCCATTCACCTTCTTATTTATCTCACAATGTTTAATCAATTGGAACCAAAACCCCTGACCCGAGTGACCTTTGGTAGAAACAGTACTCTCGTTTCATAATTCTAGGGGGGCTCCTCTATAAACGTGGCTTTGATGGTATTCTATTATGATGCCTCACAAGTTTTGAAATTACTTATACCATTAAGGAGGTTCATGATGGCATATGTGGAGGTCACTTTAGTGGGCTTGCTGTTGCTAAGCGTATTCTTCACCTAGGCTATTACTGGCCAACCCTTAACCATGATTGTTGCGACTATGTCAAACGTTGTATAAAATGCCAACAACATTCCAACCTTCATCATACACCCAGTCATGCCTTATAGGTCACTCGTGACCTTTGGACCTTCTCTCAATGGGGTTTGGATCTTGTCAGAGAAATCAATCCTCATTCTTCCCAATGCCATCAATGGATCATAACTGCTACTGAATACTACACAAAATGGGTGGAAGCCATACCACTCATCTCCAAAAAAGTCGAGAAGATCTGTGAGTTCATTAACCATCACATCATTTGTCGCTTTGGTGTTCCTCATTGCCTCATCACTGACAATGGAAAAAAATTCAAAAACAAAACATTACAAAATTTTTTTGATGCCTTCAACATTCAGCTTAGTTTCTCATCACCTTATTACCCACAAAACAACAGCCAAGCCGAATCCACTAACAAAAACCTCAAAAAAATTCTCATGAAATTGGTTGAAAATACTAGGAAGGATTGGCATACGCACATTCCTTTTTCCATATGGGCATACCGCACTAGTATTTGGACTTCCACTGCAGCCACACCCTTTTTACTAGTCTACAGTACAAAGGCTGTTCTGCCTCTTGAAGTCTATATCCCTTCACTCCGCATTTCTCTCCATGACATGCTTACTGATGATGACTTTTGTCAGGACCACTTAGCACAACAAGATTTATTAGACGAGTTTCATCTTCATGCTCTGGATCACCTTCAAGTTTACTAGTAATGTATCAAATGTGCTTATGACAAACATGTTCATGAATGAACATTCCAATTCGGTGACCTTGTATTGAAAGAAAATCAACACGTAACCAAAGCAGAAAAAAGTAAACAGGGAAAATTTTCTCTTAATTGGCTTGGACCATACATCATAACTCATACCTATGGATCAGGTGCCTATCTTTTATCCTCACTTGAGGGTAAACCTGAACCAGAGCCCCTTAATGCATTGTTATCTTTAACCATTCTATTGTTGACTCATTGTCCTACCTCATCTTTTGTCTCTCTCCATGCTCGTCCCTTGAGCGCTATTCACTCCATACACATCCCTAATGATTAAACAAGAATCATGTGAGTACACGTCACTTGTTATCTTCTCTTGAATATGTGTACCACGGCACTGCACATATCATGATTCTCATGGATACTTTTCATCTACCTTTAGATGAGATCCCATGGTCATTTCACCTTGCCTTTTGAACAAGAGTCCTATCCTCCACCTTGGTCTTGTCCATGATTTCAAAGACCTCACATGGGACCAAAACTCCTAGAGTCAAACTTCTAATAAAAAGATGACTCCCTCAAAAGGACATCTTCCTCTCGACAATATTGCTACTATAAATAGACTGCCCCCTCGAAGGATAGCTATGCGAAGCTTTCAAAAAAATAAAAATGAGAGAAACTAAAGCTTCCTGCATTAATCAGCTTCATGAAGATGTCAAGGAGTACCATATTATTTATCCCATATAGACTTCCCGCATTAATCAGTCTATAAAAAAAATAAAATTTTTAGTCGTGGACTTACCCATTATGACCTATGACCTCTTGTTCAAAAGCCTTGTCACTCAAAACATATAAAATTAACTACCTTTCACCCACCTTACCATTTACACTCTCACTGTCCTCAATCGCCTCAAGGGACATCTTGGAATTTCAGACATTTGGTGATCCTAATGAATACCTTCATCGTAGAACAGTTAATCGTCCAATGCCTTTTAGGTCTTGTGTTCATCACCCCTTCTAAGGTATGACCCACTCGGTATGATTCTACCTAATCAGGTCACTTTATTGCCCCCCTCTTATCTTTTAACCATTTTTTTTTTACATTTTGATTACCTTATACAGGACTTGGCCCATGATGCTCACCTTTGGGGTAGTCCTTCCCTTTCACTATAATTGCCTTCCCCTATATCATTTTACCTATAATCTACCCACACCTATTACACCTCAACCCACAACATGCCCAAAAACCTACCAACTCATTTTCATATTCTTCCCTAGCTCATTGGAAGAACTACATTGGCCTGAGGTCCCTTTTCACTGGGACTATGTAGGTAGCACTCTGAGGGCATGGGGCCCTTGGAGGTTAGCTCAGCCATTCTCTACCCTAAAACAATTCATCAACCATGCCTAACTCACCATTTACATCACATTTCAATTAGTTCCCCTTTTATAAAAAATTGGAAATGAAGCCACATATATAACAAGTTTCTTACCACAGCATACATTTATTACACCTACCATCCCTCTATCATCACTATGCATAGATTATAGAAGATTTCACCTATGACCCATAATATCATTCATTGCCAAAATAATGACTCATAACTAAACATAATTGCAACTCAACCATGACTATAACCTGACTAGATCCATGCCTAACCAAACCTAACTCGATCCATGCCTATAACCTAACTCGATCCATGCCTAACCAAACCTGACTCGATCCATGCCTATAACTTGACTCGATCCATGCCTATAACCTGACTCAATCCATTCCTAACCAAATATGATTTGATCCATGCCTATAACCTGACTCGATCCATGCCTACACCAACCTAACTCCATCATGCCTAACTTACCTCATTTTCAAACCACATTAAAGTAACAAATCCATATCTCATCTAATACATGCCATAAACAAATGTCTCATACACACATCAACAAATCACGAAATACCATGAATCTCATCATAACAAATCAATGAATATGTATCTCAATATACATGTCTATCTCCTCCTGTCCATCATCTCAAAAATGTCAGCACACAAGCTGATATATATATATATATATATATATATATATATATAGTACAAAATGTCTTCGGCACACAGGCCGGTCTCATATATATAAAAATAATGAATGAATCAATACACAATATCTTCGGCACACAGGATGGTATATGCTCAAAATATACAAAAAAATCACTAGTACATTCTCACTGTCTTCAGCACATAGGCCGGTTTGTGATAAAAAATACAACTACCTTTGGCATGCAGGCTAACATATATATCCAAAAACCACTAGTATACATAAAAAATCAGTTGATCGCATCTCAGGCATCTCACCAGATGTCCTCCATCTCTGTGTCACCTGTACCCTTGAGCTCCTGTGTCCCTACTAGCACATCACCTATCTTTGGTTGCCATGTGCTGGTGGCCTCTCCCTGATTAGGCCTCGGAGCTTGCTGACCTCTAGTGCTCTCCACACTGTGTGTGGGATCTCATCCTCTCATTGGACACCTGTTGTGCTCTGTACTCTTCGTAGGATAGGAATTCTATCTCGAGTGCCATGAGTTGATCCTAATAATATCTGACCTCACTTAGGGCATCCTGTAACCTAGATACAGGCACGGTCTGCAGTGGTTTCATAGGTCTTGGCCCCTGTACCTTCCCTATGCCAACCTATGAACTGGGACCAGCTCCCTGTGCCTATGGTGGTGCCCCCTTTCCTTATGCCTGTGGTGGTTCCCCCTGCCACTGTGCCTGTATCTGGGCCTGTAAAGCCCCAATATACACTTGGGTTGTGGCCAAATGGCCTTGTAAACTTGCCACCTAAGCTAGTAAGGTTGTTACCTGACCATCTCTATCTCCATCTCCTCCATCTCCTCCATCCCATCCCTCCACCATTTGGGCTTGCAGACTGGCCACCTATACTTGTAGCTCTACTACCTCTACCTCTGACCCCTCCAGCTGTGTTTGTAGTATACCTATTTGGGTGATCAGCATCGCTACTTGCCCTTATAGGGCATCTCTCTACACTGTAATGGTAACTAAGTCAGGCTGCCCCGGTCTAGGTGGTATGGATCCTAACTGAGCTGCCCACCATTGCCTGTACCTTTCTGTACATCCGGCGTCATCTGTCTGCCGATCCACTGGCTCCTCCTCCTCTTTTGTAGGCATTGTAGGCTGTGGTAGAGGCAGAGGCCTCTCCACGTCATCTCTCTGATACTGTGGGAAGGACGAAGGAATATCCTGTATAAGCCCAAACTACCATCGGACCCTATCTACTAGGATCATCTCATCCTCCCTAGCATGGTGACTCTGTATCCACCTCTCTAGCTAAAGCTCAGCTAGCTCCTCATGCATATGCCTATATGAGGGAAATCCCACAAATTACCTCCAGATAATGTCCACTCTGGATAACCCCTCCAACAACTACTAAAAATGGGCCACATCATATGTTAGCCTATCCGATCTCTGCTCTCCTACAACTGATACCCATCTCCTGTATCCCACCTACACACATCTCGTGGGAAATGCATCTACTTGGGGGATCCCTATTAGTCGAACACAAACTATGTGCTCGTAGGCTCAACAGTGTAGTATAAAGGTACAACATAGGCTAAACCTACGCAGCCGCCCATATGCCCACAACTCTATGTATAGCTACACCAAGAATGCTGGTGCCTAGGAAAAGTGTGTCTCATTCACCATCATATCTTGGAACACCCCCATAAATGATCGAGGAAAGCATCCACCCTCTACATCTGGTAGTGTATAGAAACACACTACCTCCATCAATAGAACCACTAGTCTCATCTCATTCAGACAGGCTAGGTACATCTCGCCATAGCTCAAACTGGTGCTAGGGAATCTCAGCTCCGTCACCCCCTCACCAAAAACTGTCTCGATCAGCTCCTTTGAGGCCTCGGAGGAGATAGAGTACACATGGGCACCCAATATGGGTAACCACAAAATTTAGAACACGTCCTCCAGGGCGATAGTCATCTCACCAGTCGGAAGGTGGAATGTGTTGGTCACGGAGCCCCATCTATCGATGAGCATGACCATCAAGCTAGGCTGCCGAATAACATGTCGGTAACACTGAATCACACACAAGCCCACTACCTCCACGTGCTATAGCTCCAAATGGGTCACTAAGCTACGTAATGTCACCAGTAGAGGTGAAACCCTATCTCGCATGTGTAACTATGCTCTCTCCTGCATCCAATCCAAGCACGACATTAATCCCTATTTTACCATGACCATATTCACTAATTATCATTACCCTCCACCCTTTTTTTATCCTACCCATCCCAACCACCTAACCTACATCACTTTTGCACCCTTGTGCCTCAAATCCTGATCGGTACCGGTTTATTCTAACCGACTTCGGTCACCTATAAACCGGCATCGGTCACCTATTCGGTGACTGATACTGGTTCTACCCAACCGATGCCGGCGAAGCTTGACCGACACTGGTCACTGTTGCAGAAAATTCCATGACTTCTTAAAACCCCCTTTTCTATAAACTTCCCCCCTACCCCTTTTACCCCACCTACAATGACCTAAACTCCCCTTAGACCCCTACCTACCCCACCTACACAATTTACTACACTCCCCCCCTCTTTTTTTCCCGTTATTACCCCCATACCCACATTTTTTTTACCCACCCATAAAAACCCAAACCCACAAAACCATACCAATAATGAATATCACATCCTCTAATCTATCTAATGACCAATCCAGAGTTAGGCATTTACCTCATCGTGTTGCCTCCATCTTGGTGGCACATCTAGATGTTGTGCCAGTGGTCCACCTGATCCCTCTCCAGTCTTTGCCATCACCGAATACCTACTTGTAACCTCCGACCAATCAAATCTCTCACCCTGATCCCATGGACCCGCTACTCACCCACCCAACCCTCACCAAATCAGACTGCCAGCTCACTGTCCCGTTTCCTCCAGAAACTTTTCTCATTTTCTCTCTTTTTTTGTCATTACTTCACTTTTCCAATAACAAATGAATTATAAAAACGTGGATTTTTTATTTTTATAACATACCTGACCTAACTGACGTTGGTTGCCCTTAACTGGCATCGGTCTCATGCTCTACCTCACCATCGTCAATTTTCCTATACCAACATTAGTTATCCATGACCGTCATCTGTTACCCTCACCTACACATTTCCCTTACTTTTCCATTTTACCCCACCCTTTACCTTGCTTCTTTACCCCATCCAACTATACCCAACCATTACCTTACCTTTCCTGACCTCATCACTTCCTACCTCCATTTGTCCTCCTTTGAGGACTTCTTATTCCTATACCCCTACCTTGGCCTTACCCATGCCGTTACCTAGATATTTGGACCTGGACCATCACTAGTGACCTTTGACCTCATGTGTTTGCTATACCTTGCGGCACTGTTACCTGTGTTGATTGACCTAATGACCTTACCTAGCCTATTGTCGTGACCATTTATCCTGACCCTACATTTGGTGTACTGGAACATACCTAAATGTTCCTGCACCTAACCTACATTGTGTTTCCTAACCATATCCTATACCTTGGATACCAGATTCACTTCAACCTTGTCTGGATAAACTTATCGACCATAGATGATGTAGTGTTTACCTGATATTCAACCCGGTAGCATGCTACAGTTTATACGTGTGCGTGTGTTTGAATCTTGCTACCTTTGAACCTGACCCATTACCTAGATTGTGCAAGTATACCTTTCACCCTTTTCCCCTATGCCCACCTACCTTTTCCTCACATTTACCTTTTATCAAACCACTCACCGCTTCAGCCTGCTGCCTCGTCAGTTCTTGGTTTAAGGGGGATCACCTTCACCCACACATGGGGCAACCCCATCTAATTTTTGTTAGCACTACTTACCAATACAAGCTATGCAAAAAAAAGGGGCAAAATTTAGACACTAAAATCAGGTCACACTCCCCTTTCGTACCTCGACCAATAAGCACCCTTTATTACATTTACCTAGCCATGACCTCCTTCATCCCACTAATATTAATTTAATTGATTTAATTAAATTAATTCATTATCCTCACTATATTTATTATTTAAATATCTTATTTAAATAATATCCACACATACACTACACTTAGACACCTCACCAAACCAACTCAACCTAAGACCTATTCTTAGTAAGTTGCCATAACTAACTAAGACTTACCCAAACCCTAAAAATCAATGCCTACATTCCCTCTAACCACATTCCCACACGCTCACAAGAATCTCCCAGTCTAATCCATAGGATAACAACATGAGATTTAAGGAAATCAGGAGGATCTCCCTAGTTTAGTAAACCTAGGAAATCCCGCCTTGACCGATGCTGGTTACCCCTAACCGTCGCCGGTTAAGCCGGACCGCTGTCGGTTACCCCTTTTAACCCCAAAACAACCTTATTCCCAAGGTTGGAAAAAATTGGGAGAAATTTGATGAGAAAGAACACATCTAAGAGAGATAACACATCTTTAGAGATCCAATTCTAGTGAAAAATCACATGCAAGGAAGGAGATTGAGCATTTTCTCTTGTACAACCATCCCTGCCATGATCTGATCTATCCAAGTAAAGAAGAGTGTACATGCAGCCCATGCAGAAGCTTTTCTTTAGTTGGTGATCACTTTCAACCTTCAAGCCCATCATCAACACTTCCATCCCTCACACACAGACATTCAGAAATGGAATCCAAGTAAGTATAACATCATACTTTCCTGGTTTATTTCATTTCATCATCATTTAATCATCCATTGTTTATCTTGCCCCCTATTGACCTTATCCAACATTTTCACCTCCATATACCCATTAAAACCTTGTAAAATCCTACTCCAGTAACCCAATATTTCACCCTAACTCACAAAAGTCCTTTGTGCACTCATAAAGGAGACCACAACTTATTTTGTGACATTTTCAAATCTCACAATAATCGGCACCGGTTACAACTAACCACCCCCTGGTCACCCATGACCAACACCGGTCTCTATATTTTCCCACACACCCTAGAATGAAGACCAACCCACCAAATTTCATCTCACCCCCATTCACCTGTGATCTACCTGAGACCTTTATCAGACCAGCAGTGACCCAGAACCAATCATTTGACCTTTGGATTCTATTCTAGCTTAGCATGTTAGATTAGATCTTTTCCTTATTGTGTTTTTAAGTGAGATAGCTAAATCATTTTAAATAATAATAAGATTTACTTTGTTTACAACATTCAAATTTTTAAAACAGTGGACTGATAGCCATCTAGGAAGTATCATACTTTTCGGATATAGCATACGTTAGGTAGTTCACTACCCATATTGTTTAATTCCTTTTGGTGGTCTTGTTTTCATTACAGGTAGTTCCTCCTAGCCAAAAGGAAGCTCTCACGATCGGCTATGGATCCAGAAGTCATTCGCTCGTAACAAACCATCAACCAACATTTGAATAGGTATTCCTCTTACGCCCGTTACCCTATTTGTTTCATCAACACTTCAAAGAAATGATCTAAGAATCAGGTGAAACAGTTGTCATCAAATCAAGCATTTTGATAAAGGTAAAAAATTTCATCCTCAAACAAATCATAAAGGATAGGATTGATACTAACATGATGCATAAATTTTTTAGGAGAGGAAGATCTATCTTTGATGCCATGAAGGTTTTGTACAATGATCCTAGGGAACGTAGGAGTCTTGACCAGGGGAAGCTAAGGATGACTACTTCACAAATGATTTGATAAAATATGAATATTAAATATAATTTCAGATTCACTATTATGATAAAATACAATAGATTACAATTGATAAGTACTCTAAAGATGCAACCATGTAAGTAAACAAGGGATATTTGGCACTTATCTAATTTTTTATTATCCCGAAGTAGATCTGAAATAGAGAAATTGATGAAATTGCTGAGAAGAGTGTAGAAAATGCTCGATATGAATTCTAGAGCTTGTAGATTGAGCTAAACATGGGCACCTGGGTTGGGGCGAGTGCTCATGGGCACCAGAGATCTTCTGTAGGTGCTTGAGAATATGATTTTTTATTTGTCACTATGGTTTCACTATCCTTCATTGTTGATTGTCTGTATATCATCCGATGATCGTCTAATTTATTTATAACCTACAAAATAGATGATATCTTACAAAAACTAAACTACATCACATGCTAAAAAAATAAGATGCAAATGGAGCATCAGATTGACCCTTACAGTCACCCAATAAAGTGAACTTATGACGATGTGCTAGACTACATCTCAAACTCTATTTAGTTCTATGTGTTTGTGTGTGAAATCATGTCCTTAGTTTTCCCTCACACCGATGATGCCAAGATATCAGGCTATATATAGATAAAATGCAAATGTGTGGGATGAAATCTATAACCCCCCTTCCTATGTAGTGTATGTAGAATAATAAATCCAAAAATGTAGTCCCTTTGATAATATGTAGATCCCCATGGTTTGGTAGCCTCTATCCAAATTTCCCACCCTTGCACCAATGGTATGTGTGTTATTTATATATGGTGATCTCTTTCTTGAATTTTACACTAGTGACATGATATGCTGACTAGGAACTCAGGATAGGTGTAAGAAAAATTAAAAGGAAAATAAAAAATGTCAAAAATGTGAACAAGAACAAATAGGATAGGAGCACCTGAGCACTACTGTCCAGACTGGGCATTAGTGTCCTAGGATAACATACAAAAAATTTGAAAATAATAATAGACCTGGATCCCTATGGTCTACTTGATTCAGAAACTATGTAGTAGTGACTCCTGTGATTAGATAACAAGACAATAAGAAACGATCAAGCAAGCGAAATTTTACTAAGAATTGTGTCACCAGTGAATACTTTTATTACTCAAGATCCATACATATAACAACATACTCAATCTCAATCGCTGTACTGAATGGGGTCAATAACATGTGTCACTGATCCTTACATGTCCACAACCCTATACACTACACTTAAAGCTTTGAATGGAAATAAATGGATCCTAGATAGTGGTGCTTCTAGGAACATGACCTCCATTTGACTAATATCCTCAAATTTTCCTGATCTAGAATGTCTCAGTAAATATCTGAATCTAGGGGATAATTCTATCATTTGATCTGAAACTTGTGGGAATTTTAAATTGAAAAAAGGAAGAATTTAGAATGTGTTATTCGTACCTCAGTGGAAAAAGAACATATTATCTTGCTCTCAATTAACCAAAAAAATTTCTAAATTTGTGTTATTATAAAATAAATGGTAAGTGAAAAATGAACTCAATAATGTTATTAAAAAATAAATGGTATGTGAAAAATGAACTTAATAATGTTATTGCATCAGGTATACAAAAAAATGGTTTATATATTTTTGATGGATTTGTTTCTGAATTGTGCTTTTCTTCTTCTTCTAGAAATGATATTCAACATTGGCATGAAATACTAGGACATGTGAATTTTAGGAGTATGTATGAAATGTCTTATCATGCCCACAATTTTGACACATAAATACAAAAACAAAAAATAGAGGATTATATTTTTTTGACTTGCGTTGCTTGATACACGACACCACATAGGATCAATTAGGATAACTCAACATCACATAAGACATTTACAAAAACATGAACTCACATATGTAGCATGAAAACACATGATGCATATTAAGTCACATTTTACCAAATGATAACTACAACAAAACGATTTAACTACAATATAAGATTACGAATAGACACTTTCCATGACACAACATTTTCATGGTTGCATATTTATTACAATCCTATTTTCATTATTTGACCTTAATTATATGAATAAAACTTAACATGTAAACCTTCATTCTTCTTTAAACTAGATTACATCTTCTTTATTTCATTTAATATTTTACCTAAGGGTTCCATTTGATTTCATTCATTTCTCTTATGGCAATTAATTTTTATAGCCTGGTAGTTGATAGGAACATTTAAACACACACGAGGCTACTATTACTTTTTCTAAGGATTATTTACTAAGGAGCATGTTTACTTGGTTTTGACCTTATAATTTCATTACAAGGAGGAAAAGTTCACTGGAAGTAAAAGGAAGACTATTAGGTCAAGAGTGGACCGATTCTAAGTTATTTTCATACTATTATATAAACACTGATGATACACTCTTTTCATTTTCAAGTTATTGTTGTTGCAAATCAGCAGCACCCCTGGATGCAAATCAGGTTTCTAAGTTGATGTTTCAGGCATCCAGTGTGATTGCACAACATTGAAAACTCTCTCCAAGTGTGGGACTTGCAAGATGAGAGAGGAATCTCCAGATTAGAGGCTAGTTCCTCAAACTCCTCTGATTAGATCTATTATTTGCACAACTGTAGAGGTTAAAATCCTAATTTTATCCTAACTTGCAAGGAGACATGGATAAGAAATGTAAAAATTGAAACTAAACTAATAAAGGTGATACACCAAAGGAGTGGTGAGCACTTCTTGCTCATGAAAATTGAAAAAAATCAGAAATTATAACATAAAACATCATGCACAGGTTGATAATCTGTAATCAAGGGTTTGAAATGAAGCAAACAACACATACAAAGGATTGAAAGCATTCACAGAGCCTGCATTGTGATTTTCAACATCAAAATCCTTGTATTCCAACACCAAAGAGGTAGAAAAACCTGTTACAATCCTTGGAAGGTCTGATACTTCAAAAATCACTTGTTGAAGGTGAAAACAAAAGCTTGCTGTGTAAAAAGGTGTTCAACCTTTGAAAAATGAGCCAAATCTGGCTTTTACAGTGCATGGGTCGAGCCCAGGAGAGAGAAAACGTGAAAAAACATGGGAGCCATTCCCCATTGACCAAAATGCATTAAAAATAGCATGGAGGTCCTTAAAAACCCACGCCCTAACATTTTTGACCATGCTGGAGAAGAATGCGACCCATTTTGCATTAAAATTGGTTGTTGAAACGTCAGTTCTGTCCATGAGCACGTACCAGAAGTGTTTTTTGATTTTCTCCCTCCAAAATCAACCAAAATTCAAAATTGACCATGGAATCTTGTAGATAATTTCACGAGCTTTCCATTGATATAAAGAACGTGAAAATCTGAGCTTTGGATCGAAAGTTATGGTGATTTGAATTTTTAGCGCAAAAACAGGCCAAAATCGGATCGGCGGGCAAAAAGTTTGAATTTTTACCCGTTTGGTCTTTGGAACATTTTTCAAATTTTCCCCATGCTCCACCACTCCAGGTGGTTTTTATTGGGTGTGGGCCCTTCCTGACCATTTTTTCCTTTAGGTCGCTTGGTGTTTTTTTCTCCCTTGGACACGTGGCAGCTCCTGATTGGCTGCGGGCCTTCTAGGGAAAAATTTCCCACCAAAACTCCATTGAGCCATAACTTGAAAAATACGTGGAGTTAGGAGGAAAGATTTACCTTTCTGGAAAGCTGAGAAAGATCTCTATCCAATGGTGCCATTTTCAGATGGTTTTGAGTGCCTAGAAAACAAAATATTTTGACTGAGGCACAAGAGAAGGAAAGATGTAAAGGAGTTAGCCACAAAATGAGTAGGGGGCACATTTGGGATAACAATTATTATAACCAACTATGTAATTTACTATTTACTTTTGCATCTCTTAAGATGTGATTCACAATCTAATTGATCTAATTAGGACTCCTTGTTTTCAAAAATCACGTTACACATGGAACGATACATTGCACCTATGATAACGATTAGAGGTTTGCACTGAGGTAGAGGGAAAAGTCATAAACTTATCTTAATGAAAATTTTAATAATTTAACATCACTAATTGAACCAAAAATGAGAGTAAGATGAATATTTTCATCCTAAAAACTGTATGAGTGCAAGTGACAGGAAGATGAATTAAAATAGTAATTTATGCAACCTAGAATCTACTGTGAATAACCCAGGCATGTTGACACATCACTCAGCCTGAGCTGAGCGCTCACCTGAAGCAAAAAAAGGTACCAGGACCCTCTTTAGAGTTACTTATGCAAGATGTTAGTGTGATGATGATAAAAAATATTTAGATCCATAATTAAACATAAACATTCCACAATGCATAATCCAGATCTAGATCTTAGAGAATCATGAACTAAACAATAACTATAATAAGATTAACCATACATGAACCAAATTCATTTATGTTTAACACCATTATCCAACCAATATTATCCATTACATTAAACACTATAAACCACATAAGATTCTTACATTATAAAGTATATCCATAAGTCATGCGCGCATCAGATCCAACAACATAACTTTATAATAATTTCATCCTCCTAAACTATACAGTTTAATAAATATTTATAGAGGTGTGGACTTTCCCTTCACCACCTATGCACTTCTCAAAATAGGTCACATGCTGATAATAGCTATGCACCTTTAAAATAGTATGCATACATGTAATTGTTCTAATAATAGATGTCCTATAGTTAACTGGAAGACACAATCCTATTATTATCTCAAACAATGAAAGGCACTTATCAGCTACTCATTCCCAAAATACCATTGCGTGTAGCGTAAGTATTCATCTCCATGTGTGCTCTGCATGCTATCTGCAAACGTAGCCCTTATCCATAAAAAATAGCTAAGTCTTGAGCCAAAAGTGTTCTGGCATGCATTTCCTTCCCTATCATTCTGTGCCTTTAAATGCACCTTGTTCCCACACACACATCCTTTGTGTGTCTACTCATTAGAGAAACATTATGTCTGCTCAACATTACCCCACACTAAATTACATTACCGTCCCAACAATGGGAATTCTGTAAGAATTTTCCACTAATAAATAATATGTAATGAAAGAATTAAAGAATCAATGTATAAAAGAATGAATCTTTACTCTGCAGCATCGTCTTCTTCAACTGAGAGGATCAACTCTAGATATTCATTCTTGATCTCAGCCTCCAATGTTTTTCATCACTTAGTGTTGTCCTTGTATTCTCTAGAATATCTATGACTATGGCATCTAGATCATTTTGAGTGATCTTTTCCTTCTCATTATGTATTACTTAGACAACATTGGCCATGCTCGACAACATTCCTTCTAGGAGATCCATCTTTTGTGCTATGAGCTTCCTAATCTCATTAATCCTCTCTTTATGTGGATCCTGGGCTGCTGTGAGGGCTTCGTGATTTTGTTTCACTAGTGCCAATCTTTCTGCATGACCTAACGTCTCATCTTTCATCACTTTCAGAACATCATTATCTTCAACTAGAGTTTTGGTTCTTATTACTGCTTCTGGTGCCACACACAAATTGATATCTTGGTCTACTTTCTTTAGCTCATCCTTTAAATTCTAGAGCAATACCTCATATGTTGAAATTTTTCTAAGCATAGAGGGTCGTGATCTCTCTACTTCTTGTTCAACATATTTTGGTGTGGGCATTCAAATTGTTCCATCCTCTAACACCAAATCAACCAAAGTGCACACATAATGTATAACAGAAGGAAAATTTTTAGGTACCTTAGGTTCTATATGAGGCCTTGTTTTCAGAATGTGATCACCAATATCCTCGGCCATGCCAATGAAAGCCTCATTCTTTTATCATTCTCTTTCCTTCTCTTTCTTTAAATGCACTATCTTTGTAGTTTTATCTTTGTTATCCTCCATCAACACTCGAATGGTGGTGGCCTTATCAATATTTCTCCGTGCCACTTTAGGAGATACCTTAACAAAGGCATTATTGACCTACCCATTAGATGTTAACGTAGGTTTTATTGTAATGTTCCTACTCTAGGGTGCCTTCTTCACTCTTCATGAGACACAAGACTCTTTGCACATGTCAAAATATGGTTTATCCATATGATTCTACATGGACCAGGATAAATGATTCCTTGTGTGTGTAATGGACATATCTAGATCCATCAACTCCCACCCATATAAATCTTTTAGGCCCATAATAATTTGAAACCGGGCATGGATGATTTTTCTTGTGTCCTTAGCATAACCCATACTAGGGATAAAATACTCCTCACTTATTCTTTCTCTTTTTGTTCTTGGCCCCTTAGGAACCTAGGTGCCAAGGTATGGAGTTGGTCCTTCTCCTACCCAAGTCATAACAGGTGCATTGGGTTGGTTTTACATAGTTTCTTTAGCTTCCTTCACCCCCTCCTCTTCATATTTCATTTCTTTGTCCCGAGGTTCCTCCACATCTTCTAGTTAAACTGGGGTTCTTGACACGCTCTCTTCAGACTCCTCCTCCTCCTCATTAAGATTCAAATTTCTTCTTCTCTTTCTCTCATGTGCTTCTTTCCGAGAGGAGAGTTGAGGTGACCTCCGTACAGGTTGAGGTGTTCCTGTGCCTTGGTTCCTAGTTCTTCTAAACACCTTTTTAAACTGGCGTTCCTCTTGGACTGTATCCACGTTTAAGTACTCCTCTCCAACTTGCGTCTGTGAGGGAGTATTTTCTTTCTCACTTTCCGCTTTTTTTTGTGGGCTGCCTTCGGCCTCTATGTTCCAATCATCCACTATCCTTGTGTTCTTCTTCCTCATCTCTGTCTATGGTCAAGGTAGAATTTGGAGCTACCACATTCTCAACTGTGTGTTTGCCCTTAGGAAGGCCTGGGAGTATGAAATCATTCTCCACATACTTGTTATTATCCAACCTAACCTTAAGCTAGAGATATAAAATCACAGCTCCACTGTCGCTAAAAACCAAACTTACCAGTGTCATACTTATAACATCTAAAATGAGCCTTTCAATGTAGGCATACTGACCTGGATAAACATAAGTTTTTTTGAGAGTATGGTAGTCACAATCTACCTTGTTTGTGTTGTAACTCAATCGATGCGCATCAGTAAACATGTGTACTACTTCCTAGAAATAACACACTGTGAAGGCGTAAGGCCGTTTACACCAGGGACTCCATGTCCCATCCTTCATTACAAACTGCATGATGAAATTTTTTGATACAGTATGAACTGCACCGCCTTACCCACTACTAAGGGTAACTCCTTTGGAGTGTGTCATTCCTCCTCAAATGCTGCATGAAGTCAATCATACCATAGTTCTTCAATTTGTTTGAATGGGCCACTCATTTTTCCTTCACACAAATATTTCTCAAACCTCTCCGCGAGGGACTTCTTTTTTGTGGGTTATTCCCAAATTTTGTTCTTTGGCCCATTAGGCATTCCAATTTCTAAAAACACAAGAGATAATAGGATAGTGCCAAAACTTATCTTTTCACCTATGCACGCTTCCTCAATAATTGTTTCTGTTATGTACCTTGGTAAATTGTACACTTATCCTTGTGATATATTCTTCGTGATATGTAGCCACATGGTATTTTCCTGCGACCATATGTTTTGATCATTCAAATTAGTGAGTAGATGTGTGACTTCCTATACCACAAGGTACTTCCTTAATTTGTAGATGTGCATTCTACGTGGACCCTTAGCATATCCTAATTCCTTGCTAGTGGCTATAACACCTACCTTATTAGTCAGATCACCCCTGTGCCCTTTAATCCTATCAATGTAGCAATTAGGTCCACTGTGATCCTTACCCTCCATCCAAAACAATAGAAGAAATCCTCATGGACTCTTCTCATAAGACATTGGTATAAAGCTTTTGGTTTTCCAAAACATGAGAGTTTATACAATTGATACACCCTTACCTTCTTGAGAAACTTCTCCCTAGCATTGTCATATACTAGCATGTCATCCATTGTGCACTTATTGGTATTATTATTCAACAACACATCAAACTACCCCTTGTTATTAGTGGTACGGTGGTTGTAATCACTTACTTTACATCTACAGATATGGGAATCCCAATCCCACATGATAAGCACATCTCTTGGATACTGTATTTTTGAAAAAATTCTCTTAAGAGTAACTTCATCCTCAACTTCTACCTTTTTCTTCCCCTTCATACCTGTTGCAGGTGATTTCTTCGGTGTCATTATAAAAATCTCTGCTTTTGTCTTCTATCAAGTAAGATTTCGTGCCTTAGCTCAAAACCCTGTGCCGTAGCTCAAAACCATGAGCCCTAACTCCTTCTCAATGATTTTCCTTCACTTAAACCATTCTCTAATGGGGATGCAAGCCACTTTTGCGCACAAATATGCTCTCCACATCTTGTTTCACAACTCTCCGCACCTAAACATATTCTTCTTGGCTCAGTCGCAACTAGCTTGCTCGAATACTTGTGATTGCAAAGGTAAAAATGAACCCACATCACATCCTTTTATATATTTTTCAAAATTTATTGGATTTACTTCTACTTTAACTACTACTGATCCTCTCATTAATTTACCATTTTCCCAGCTTACGTGTGGCACACCTATGCACACCAGCTTCAACCTTCTAGCGCATCTCCCTACCTTATGGCTACAAACCTCCTTCTACACATCCATGCACCAAAGTACCTCGCCACTGTGCCTTCCTCTAGCAGTTTCTATGGCCATAAATTACCTCACGTTATACTGTTCATTCATTTATTTCCATCTATGGTCTTCTATAGGAGCAATTTTCTTTCTAACAGCTCCTTTCCATTATTGAATAACACCTGTAATAGTTTATTCTTATGTGTATCCATTTTTGAATTAAAAAAAAAAACCACCCCACACAATGGTATGTGTAGTCCTCTACGCATAAAAATAATTTAGATTATAATTAGCTTCCAGTGCACTAACACACTTATTACAGCCAACACCAAACTAAATTGACAAAGCATAGAGACGAAGAAGGAAATTCACTAAAACAAATGCAGATAGGGAAATCTATACTAATTGGAAATCCTACCTTATTACAAACACCATGAAAAATTATTTATAGTAGGACTTCAGCCTACTCCCGTTGAAGTAACCGGGTAACCATATTCGATTAAGTTCCTCTAACTGACAAGCACCTAATTCAATTATGTGAGTGATACTATACAGTCCCAATAAATGCACCTTAAGTTTTCCAGGATGGCGTAGAAACTTGGAATCATAAAGAATCACCATCTATCAAACCTTAAGCTTCTTGTCCCTAATGTGTTTCTCATGTCATGCCTTTTGCTTGGCCTTTTCCTTCTTCCGATTTTAATGTGCTATGGCGCGCCACTCATCTAGCTGTACTAACTTGTCAATTCTTTCTTCTAATACATGCTCATAAGCTAGACCTCCCATGTGCGCAATACACAAGAAGGTAACATGAATTCCGTGGGAAGAACTACTTCTGTGTCAAACACCAACTAAAAGGGTGTGGCCTTATTCAACCCTTTATAGCTTGTTCTATACACCCAATGTATAAAAGAAACTTTATCATCCCAATCTTTCCTTCTAACATCACAAATTTTTGTTTAGGTCTAGCTCAATATATTATTGAAGGCCTCAGTAGTCCCATTTTCTTGAGGGTGATAAGGTGTAGTCTTATGGTGCATGACCATAAATTCATCCAATAATATCCTGATTATCTCATTTAAGAAATGTGTACCCCTATCACTTGTCAAACTGAATGGACATCTATACATAGTAAGAATATTTTCCCATAAGAACCTTGCTATTGTAGCTACTGTACAATCCTTTTTAGTTATTGCTTCTGCCCACCTTGTCAGATAATATGTATAAGTGATGATGTAGGGTGATCTGGTTCTATGCGCGACTGGGGAAATATGAACCAAAAATTTTATTGCCCATTTTTCAAATGGCTCTGCACTAGGAATAGGCCTCAAAGGCATTTCATATCTTTTCCCAGGTTTACCAAGGTGCTGACAGTGATCACACACCTTACAATATTATTTACAATCCTTGTATAGGGTCTCCCACCATAATCCAATTAGTAAAATCTTGCGCGTGGTGGCATCAACTACATAGTGCCCACCTGCAATACCACCATGAGCCTTTGCCATGATATCCATGCACTCATATTCTAGTACACAATGATGCAATACTTCATCTCAACCTAGTTTGTATCAGTCATAGCTAAACAACATGAAGTGTGACACATTAATTGCAAGTTATTTCTTCTCTAAAGCTTTCACTCCTTCTGGCACCATACCTGTGCACGCATAAGAAGACAACAACATCCTCGAATTCTGAAGGCACGCAGTTTAACCTATATAATTATGCATCTAAAATTATATCTTATATTGTTTGCATGTCCTCCCTTGATTGAATCCTTGACAAGTGGTTTGGGCCAGAATTGCTTTTACCTTTTTTTACCATGACTGTAAAGTCAAATTCTTGCAATAAGAGAACCCATCAACATATGTGCCCCTGCAAAATGGGATTATTTACAAAGTATTTTAATGCCATGTGATCTATATAAAATACAAAGGGTGTTGCTAGTAACTACTTTATGAACTTATGTAGTGCGTAGATCATCAACAAAGCCTCGTGCTCTGTAGTTATATAAATTTGTTCTATAGGAGTCAACTTCCTACTAGAAAAACATATAAGATGATCAATAATACATTCTCAAGGATGAGATAACACTATGCCAATGGCCGTGCCAAAGGTGTCCACATGTACGTGAAACAGTTGGTTCCATGAGGGAAAATGCAAAATAGGTGCTGTAGTAAGTCTCTCCTTCAATGCCTCAAATGCGCATTGCTGTAGTTCTCCCCAATAGAATGCCCCTTTTCCTGTTAGTAAATATTTCGGGGGTGTGACAATCTTCACATATTATTTGATAATTTTTCTATAATACCCTATGTGGACCAAGAATCCATGCACCTCACTCTGACTGGTAGGTTCCTCCAGGCCTACGATAACTACTACCTTTGTTGGATCTACTAAAAAACATTCCTTATATATGATGTGCCCCAACAGAGTTCCTAAAGGTGTATAAAATACAAACTTTTTGATGTTTAAAAATATGCTTACCTATCTGCATATTTCAAACATTATGCGAAAGTTGTCACAATGGTCCTTAACAAGCCCATATACTGTCCAATCATCCAAGTAAACTTGCAATAATTTGTGAATGAAATCTTGGAATGATTGAACAACTATGCACAAAAATAAAGTAGGCGCATTCTTCAAACCAAAGGGCATAACCGTATATGAAAAATTCCCCATTCAGTGGGGAAATTAATTTTCTCTTGATCCTCCTGTGTAATTCTAACCTAGTGATACCCCAAGAATCCATCTGTGAAAGAGTAAACTTCGTGCCCTGCAACTCCTAATATTTCCTCAGTGAAAGGCATAGGAAAAGGATCAATCACACATGCAACATTCAGTTCCTTGTAATCCACACATATCCTAATTCAAATATATTTATTTATACTAATTACCATGGGTCTAACCCACTCTGATACCTCTAGGGGCTTAATGATGCTAGATTTCAACATTTTATTAATTTCTTCTTTAAATTTTATGCACAGGTTAGGGTTCATCTTGTAAGGTATCTTCCTGATCAGGTGCATACCTTCCTTTAGTTTAATGTTCATCTCACATAATGACTCATGCACTCCCTTTAACTCATGGTAGCCACTAGGAAATAAGTCCTAGAAATCATGTAGTAACTCAATTATCTTTTCCACTTTAGAATCAGACCAATAATTTCCAATTATGGCCTCCTTAGGTTCAACATTTGTGCCAATGTTCCCTTTATTTGTCTTCATAGGTTCATGATAGGCGTGCATGTTTTTATCCGCACTATCTAAAACCTCACGTATACATGCTGAATGATCAATGTCCAAATTTTCTACTTCTTCATCATCCACTATGTAGACCATCTTTCCTTTATCCTTTTCAAAGAAAGCATGCTTAAATAGTTCACCATCTGTCTCATCTATTTCATTAAGATGCGCTCCTTGTTCTTCCTCACCTAATAAATCTTGAATGAGTTCTTTAACCTTTGCACTGTCTCCTATAGTCAAGCGATCCATAACACATAATTCCTCTCTCATTAGAGGTTTAGTAGAGAAGTAGTCAAAAGTATAGATAATTCATGTTGTCAAGTCTTTCTAATTTCCAGTCTCCCTATGCAGTTCTGCATAAACATACCAAGCACGTGCGTAACCTTGCAAAGTGGAATAAAGTTTGTGCACCCAAAGCAAAGGTGGTAAATCTTCTTTCCCCTCTATTCAGATTCTCTCAAATTGTTGAATGTGGTACTGAACATGTTGATTACCATGATATATGTAGATTTGAGTAGGTGCATTGCTCCTGAAAAAATGAGTTGTTAGAGAAATTCTAACTTCATCCCATTCTATGATATTATCCCTATGAACCATCCACAAGAGTGCTGCCATCCCATGTAGGGTATACAATAACATATTTCTTCTTTCCACTTAATCCATCCACTTCTCCTCTATGGCGTGTAGGAATACCATATGATCTCCTTCTCCATTGTACTGAGGTACATAGTTGCTACCTATCCTCCTAATAAAATGAGGTTTGTTCCTCCATGTAAATTTGATTCTTACCTTGCGCCCAACCATCTTATAGGTGTCATATGCCCAATTGTCACAATCAATACTTGTAATATCACTAATAAATTTTACATCTCCCCACTGAAGGATTCCGTCCTTAGAGGACTCAAGTGCTTCCGGATCTCTAATGGTGTGCATATAAATTCTATTCATGCCTTCCTCACTCAAAATCTCAACATAAAGTCTAGATTTCCCATCTTGCAAAGGGATAATAACTCCTTTTTCCTTATTCTCAAAACTTATATACCCCTTGTTGAACTATAGATCAGAATTATTTGCATAACACCAAGGGTGCCCAAGTAGAGATGGGAAGCTGTCTTCTTTTGCAAGTGCTAAGACCTCAAAGTCCCCAGTGAACTTGACCCCATGTATAGTAATGGATGCATCCTTTGAAACTCTGAATGAAGTGGCCTTAGTCTGATTAGCCATAAATAATACATTAGAGGAGGGACATCATAGAGGTTTTTCCATCTGCACCCATGCATCTAAAGTAAGCACATTCACTTCCATGTCTATGTCAATCAATATATTACTCAAAATCCACCCATCCACAATAAAATTCAGAGTGATTTCCATTTTCATAATCCAAGCTATGAGGGGGAAGATTAGCATGCAGGATCTTCCGTCCATTCTCAATACCTGTGGGTGAAGTGTTTCCGTTTAACCAATTTCCTAGTAATGGAATAATATACTCCTGGCACAACATCTTACATACCTCTTTTAAATCATCAACATCTGATTAAACTGTCTCTACTGCCTTCTTTTGTTCCAACTTCCATGACTATTCCTTTAAACATTGTATTTAACCTTGAAGATTCCTAAGCACCTCCATGGTTTCCTAATAAACCTCCTTCTTATGTGTAGGATCTAGGTACCTTGCATGTAAAACCTCCTCCTTAGTAATGGTAGGCTTCTATTGTAATGTCTCTCTGACACGCGCAACTTCAACGCGTGTAGTAATATTCATAGGTACTACCTCAGGTTATGGTGCCAACTTTGGCATCCACTGATTTTCTATGGCGCGCTATATTCTAACCATCCCTATGACCTTGTTTTACTATTTATGATGTTTTCTAAGATGATCATATAAGTCTGGGTATTCCTCATAGTTATGATTATTCCCACAAAAGGAACAAGTAATAGTTTGAGGGCATTCACACCTGAAGTGGTCAGGAGATCCGCAAGTATAACATGTTCCATGAGGAAACTCACCTTTCCCACCACCACATCCTCAGCCCCCAAATCCATCATGGTATCCTCAACCTCTGCCATGAATTCCTTCAAAGCACTCTTCATTTTGATTGCAGCACCCTTGAGTGTGATCACGATCATGGTGCTCACTTTTACTTTTAGAATTATCTGATACTCCTATCTGTCATACACCTATATCTATAACATCATGGATATGACCAATCAACTTGCAATCTTCTATATTGTGTTGAGGATTGGAAAATATTACAATATCAAGATACATTATTTCTTATCATGTGTTGTAATAATGGGGAGTGACTTACATCATGGTCTAAATGACATATCTCACAGTCTAGAAATAATGAACGTAATGACCTGCAGGGAAAACTATCCTGACTGTGACCTTCTATTTCACAATCTGTACACCAAATCCCAGTTCGTGTCTCATGAGCTAAATTTTATGATAGTTTCTCTAACTGATTTGCCATAGCTATGACCGATTCTTCTAGGAATGGGCTTACTTTAGTGTCTATACTTACGACCTCCTCAGTACATAACACTACTTCAAGTACTTCACACAGATCTATATATGTATTATGTGACAATGGCCACCTAAATGACGTGATCAAGCCCCCAAAAAACCACTTTCCATGCTGAATTGCATGGATATTATATGAAATTTTAGACAAGAGCATTTTGAAATGGGCATCGTATTCCTGAACGCTTTCAGTAGTTCCCTGTTTAATATCCTTGAGCGCACTTATAATATTCTACTTGGACTCAAGGATATAGATATCTTTAAGGAAAACATCCCATAACACTGCATAATCTACACAAGTTTGATTAGGGTCAAACTTTCTGTACCAACTGTGTGCACGTCCTTGTAATGTAGTTACAAACTAATTTTCCTTACGCTTAGAAGCCATGATTAATTTTACAGACCAGAGTATCTCAAAAATTTGCACATGCTCAACAACATCCTCTATTCCCCTATACTTTGGAAGAAAAAGTGACATCTCTGTGTAAATATTCTAGGGTTGGTTATGACCCTGCCCAATTGATCCAAAACCTCCTATGTTACCTTTTCCTCCAAAATCACCAAATCCACAAGAACTAGACCCACCTATGCCCCTTAATCCTCCACCTATATCCGAAAGTGGACTAATGGATGTACTGCCTTGTGTCCCAATAGTGGTACTAAATTGAACTCCTAC
The DNA here is from genome assembly GCA_019776745.2 of Taxus chinensis. NCBI lineage: Eukaryota > Viridiplantae > Streptophyta > Pinopsida > Cupressales > Taxaceae > Taxus > Taxus chinensis. The sequence continues at coordinate 363,173,744 of CM034157.1, read as the reverse complement.
AATCTGTGAGGTTGTACTACTCCCAGAAGTGAGTCCAAAATTCTACACGCTTGAGTTTTGTGCCAACGATACACTTGAAAAGGTACCTCCAAATAACAAAGAAGATGTTTTCCCAACCATAGATATATTTTCTATTTGATTTACTCATGTTCTTCTATTGCCCAAACTAACTTGATGACTACTGGGTGTACTAGATACTAAAAAACCAAGCGTAAAGGCTAGGCTTCTAGGGAGATTTAGATGCACGCCTTTGACCCATGTTGTTTCTACTGGTGCACTCCTATGTGAGGCTGAGGAGGGTTCCCTATCATGCTTGCCCAAATGGGGGAGTTCCAGAGGCTCTGGCTCCATGCGTTTTATGTGAGCTCCAAATCCTTCACAAGCCATCTCTCTCCTCAACACCATCCATTCCATAATATAACGTTGCTTCTCTATCTCCCTCTCGCATGCCTCATTGTACTTAAGCTTCCTTTCTTCTCTTTTCCTCTCTGCCACTAGGTCCTCCATCCTTCACAAAACCTACTCCTACCCTTGCATGTGGTGGGGTTTAGCTAGCCGTCAAATTTTCTTCCAAGTTCAGGCTTACCATCAAAATTTTGATCACCAGTGGAATTCCTTATAGATAAGTTCCCCTGGGATACCGTAAAAACTAAGTATCCACAATAAAGGCATCAAAATTTAGTTATAGTTAAATTTTGTTGAATGTATAAAAATCTATTGGATCTCTGATTGGGCTTGATGGAACAACAAGAAATATATCTAGACTTGCATTTGCAAGATTCTGTACTTCATCAGAAATGGATTAGGAACTCCCAGAGCATATCATTTTGCAATATAAATTTCAATATAAATTTTGCAAAAAATTCCATAAAATAGGATATTTCACCAGAAAATGTCCCATCGTGGCCAAACATAAGGAATAAGGGTTACTTAAAGCTAATACAATGGACAAAAATAACATTATTAATGTTGGATCTACAGAGGCACATGAAATAAAGAAAGAGAATGAGCCTCAGGTTCCAAAATATGGTATTAATAGAGGAGAAAAAACAAAAAATAATGGTAGTAACTGCTCCAAATCAGCCAAATCTGAAATACAAGGTCAAAAAGGGGTTCCGAACTCCAATAAAGAAACCATTGATATGTAGGAAAATGTGGTGCCTTAAAACTCATGTGACAAAACCAAAAGGAGAAAATTCAAGAACAAAAGGAGATATAGAAGTTGAAGCACCAATGCAACTAATTATGGATGTAGATGAAAAGAATGCTACAGTGAGAATCAATCTCATTTCCAAGGATTCAGGAAGCAATCTCATTTCCATGGATGTAGGACTCATGTTGAATCTAAAAGATCAGACTAGATTGATGGATCTAGTAAATGAGAACAACTCTGAATATGAAATACAAGAGATAACTGTGGAGGATAAGGTTCAAAATAATTCTTTATCTACCATAGAGGAAGAGTTGTTTGATGAAAAAGAAAACATGGAACCAGATTTATTCACGGAGGAAATTTTTTATATGACAGAGCATATCTTGAATGTAGGTGATCTAATTCAATTCAGCAATAAAACAATAATTTCACATTCAAAAAAATATCATGAACAAATTGAAAAGGAGGGTGAATTTACACCATACTCGAAAAATAAACTTTCTAATTGTGATAATGAATCAAACAATGGGTTTATAGAGGTCAAATAAAAAAAATAATGAAAGGTTTTGAGGAGATTCTAGATTCTCTATATAATGATAAAAAAAAGAAAATAGGAAATTTGGGAGCCTCAACTTCTAGAATAACTAGATCGTCTGCTAGAAGCATGACAAATTTTGGAAGTAGCTCAAAAAAAGGTAGACCGTCAAAGAAGGAACTCAGAAAGAAGGAAACAGACAAAGATATTACAGATGGAATTCAAAGTCAATTGAGCCATCTAGAAAATTCCTCCCCCATCCTATTTAGATGAAGATAATCTCTTGGAATATCAAAGGGTTGAATATAAGTTTTAAGCAAAGAATACTCAAAGAGTTAAGAATTTCAAGTAGACCTAATATTTTGATACTTCAGGAAACTAAAATGAAAAAAATATCCTAGAGAATTGTAGATAGATTTTTTGGGATAACTCGGAAGTTATTTCTGCTGACTCTCAGGGAGCTTTAGGTGGTTTGGCTATTTTCTGGGATAAAAAAATTCTTATTGGTATGGTGGTTTCTGACACTAATACCCATCTTGCTATTAAGTTTCATTCTACTGACAATAATTTTTCATGGATCCTCTCAAACATTTATGCACCTAATACTGTAAATGGAAAAAGAAGCTTTAGGAAGATTTAAATCTCTTTAGAAATCAATGTAAAAATGATAATTGGCTTGTTATGGGAGATTTACACTCCCCTCTCAATCCTGGAGAAAAGCAAGGTGGTAATTACTAATACTCCAATGACATGGATGAATTTGCTAATTTTTTCTCTGATTCTAATCTCATGGATGTGGAACTCCATGATAATCATTTCACCTTTACAAACATAAGAGTAGGTAGTGACATGATCCAGTTTATATTAGATAGAGCACTTATTTCAGCCAACTGGATTTTGAATTAGGATTTTCATTTATCCTTTTTGTCCAGAATTGGATTTGATCATAATCTGATAGTGTTGAATCTTTTCAACTGGGTCAAACCCACGCATATCTCATTTAAATTTAAAAATATGTGGATGGATCATGATGAAATTTTAGATTAGATTAAAGAATGGTGTAAATGGGATGGAGGAGGAACCACTCAATACAGATTAGTTCAGAAATTAAAAAATGTTAAAAAGTCAATAATAACTAGGAATAAAGAAGTTTTTGGAAATATTTTTGAAAGGAAAAAGGATTTAAAGAAAAAAATTGAGGAGCTTGAATCTCAAATATCTACAAATGGCATGAAATTGGAGGATCAGTTCTCAGAAAAGAAACTTTTATCTGAGCTGCATACGGTTTGTAGCAGATTTTTGGAGGCTCAAATCTAGGGCCATTTAGCTGAAAGAGGGAGATAGAAACACTAAATGTTTTCATATGACCACTATGAAACATAGATCATGCAATAGGATAATGAAAATTTCAAAAGAAAATGGTATTTTTATCAAAGATCCTAAGGATATAAAGGTTGAAGCTAGCATATTCTATGAAAATTTTCTCAAAGAGAATAGTGTGGATAATGAAGAGGCTACCTATTTTATTTTAGAGGACATTTCAGAAGATACTATAGATGAAAAAAGATTCAGAAACATCACCAAATTAGTCACTTTGGAGGAGCTTCAAAAATATGTTTTTTTCTCTTGAACGTGATAAGGCACCAGGTCTAGATGGATTTTCTACTAATTTCTTTCAATTTTTTGGGGAAATATGTTCAAATGATCTACTCAAGGAAGTAAATGAATTTTATAGAACATGAGACCTACTTAAGGAGTTGAATAACACTCACATTGTGCTTTCTCCAAAAACTATGGATGCTAAATACTTTAAGGACTTCCACCCTATTAGTCTAGTAAATGTAATTTATAGAATCTTTACAAATATTATTGCAACAAGAATCCAGTCTATTCTTGCTGATATAAGCTCTAAACAACAAAGTGGATTTATAAAATGGAGGATAATTCAAGACGGGGTGATCATGGTGCATGAAATTATTCTTCCAATGGATAAAAATAAAAAAGTTGGTATGGTAATGAAATTTGATGTGAACAAGGCTTTTGAAAAAGTTTCTTGGCACTTTCTTGATAAGGTTCTGGCTAAATTTGGTTTTCAAAATAAATTCAGAAGGATTATTAAGGCTTGCATTTCTACAGCTAGACTCTCAGTAAGGGTCAATGGTGAACCTGTGGGATTCTGTGACAACAGTTTGGGATTGAGACAAGGAGATCCTATATCCCCTATTTTTTATTCTAATGGTTGATAGCCTTAGTAGATCCATTACCAAAGTTGTCAATGATGGGATTTTAAAAGGAATCATACCTACTTTTGCAAATCAAACTGCTTCACATCAGTAATTTGTTGATGATACAATTTTACTTTTGATGGCCTCCATCCTTGAAGCTAAGGCTATTAAGTTTGTTATGAAATTTTATGAGGTTTCCTAAGGACAAGAGGTTAATTTTGATAAGAGTTCCATATTAATTTTTAATACTCCACTGGAAAGGATAAAAATAATCACTCATATTTTGGGTTATAAAATTAGTTCTCTGCCCACAACATATTTGGGTCTTCCTTTTAGAACTAATAAAGTTTCCACAACAGTTTGGAATGGTTTACTTGACAGGTTTCAAAAGAAAATGGATGGACAGAAAGGGGCCATTCTCTCCAGTGTTGGAAAATGTCTCCTAATTAAAAGCACATTGCAAAATTTACCTATTTACATTATGTCTCTCTATAACATTCCTGCTATTTTTATGGACAATTGAAAGGATTTTGTTGTCGTGCAAATGTGCAACAGGGAAATTGACAATTTCCAAGCAAGACAACTATACCCATTGCCAAAATTTTCATGTTTTATCATTCCCAGAAACCCCAAGTCAAATCCTTCAGTCTGGTCACCCCCTATTCGATGTAAAATTTATCCCTTAGGGGATTTAGGAAAGTCTATCCATTCCCCCTAGGCGATTTTAGGAATTCTGAAAAGATGCTATCTTTTGGTAGTGTTGGGAAGGGCTATCACTGGCCTTCCTAGGAATGGACCAACCACCCTAGAGTGGAACACAAGGGTAATATTCAACATGGATGTGAATTGAAGACCTTAAAACATCATGGAAATGGTTTTGGAAGGTTTGGGGAAGTTTTTAAATACTTGGAGCAGTTTTAGTAAAAGCAGGGTTCACAAGCCTAGGCAATTCATAGGCCTAAAACAACTGCTGAGCTTCAGAAGAAGATTCTGAGAGCTCCAAATGGAGTTGGAAGCAAAAAAACATATTCAAAAAGAGGATTATAATACCTACATGAGGATTATAATTTGGTGCATATGATTGGCAGATAATTTTTCTAAGGCACAAGTGGAGTCCTAGATACAAATTCCAATTTTTCAGGAATCAGATGGTAGAATCAAACCACGATACCCTCACCATTGGATTTAAAATTCCATTTAAAGGTAGGATCATATAAAATTTCACAAGAAATTCCACCGGGAGATAAAGTTATCTTCGTTCCAAGTTACCCTCTCAAAGGCAGTTCAGGACTTAGTCATTTTTCGGGAGGACACATGTTAGCACCAGGAGCCTGGCGGGATTTCATGTCCTTGAAGTCCCTGAGGTCAGGTACACCAACCATTGAAAAATGTTCCCAGCCCCCATGTGACCTCTTGGATCCTCATGTGACCTCCAGAATTGACAGTTCAACCCTTAGGTGCATTTTTAGAGCATCCATTCCCTACCATTGGATCGGGCACCACGTGTCAGCTCCAGGACCACCGTGGAAATTGATGTCCCATATGTGCCTAATGTTGGGGACGTCAGACATAGAAAAATGTGCCCAACCCCTATGGGAAGTCATTTGGAGACCCATGTGACTGACTTTCAGCCCCCAGGTGCATTTTTGGAGCATCCATTCCTCGCCGTTGGATTGGGTGCCATGTGTCAGCTCTAGGACCACCATGGAAATTGATGTCCCTGATGTGGGAGACATCAAACATAGAAAAATGTGCCCAAGTTCTATCAGGAGTAATTTCAAAATCCACGTGACCGACTTTTAGCTCCCAGGTGCATTTTTGGAGAATTCATTCCCTTCTGTTGGATCGGGCGTCACGTGTCACCTCCAGGACCACCGTGGAAACTAATGTCCCTTATGTACCTAAGGTAGGGGACATAAAACATTAAAAAATGCACCCATCCCCTATGGGGAGTCATTTGGAAACCCACGTGACTGACTTTTAGCTCCCAGGTGCATTTTTGGAGCATTCATTCCATGCCGTCGGATTGGGCGCGACATGTCACCTCTAGGACCACCGTGGAAACTGATGTCCCTTATGTACCTTAGGTAGGGGAAATAAGACATGGAAAAATGTTCCCAGCCCCTATGTAGAGTAATTTGGACACCCACATGACCGACTTTCAGCCCCCAAGTGCATTTTTCAAGCAAATCCCCTGCCGTCAGATCGAGGACACATAACATCACCTTGACCACCATGGAAATTGATGTCCCTCACGTCCTTGAGCTCAAGGAAATTAGGGACATAAAAATGCACCCAGCCCCTCCATGTGAATTTTTTGAAAATTTTAAATCCGACACTTAGCCATTTCTTTCCCCTCATTTCTCCTTCATAACTTCTCTCCATGCCATGGCCATGTTCTTGCTTGTCCAGACACTCGGTCCACCATTGCTGATCTGAACCAGATTCATAATGATCACCAAACTCTCCACATCATGAATACATAGAAAATATGAAGGCATCAGAGAAAAATGGAGTGGAATGATGAAGAATGAAGAGAAAATGGAGATTTTTCACTAGATAAGTACAAAGCCACCCGATCAAAAACTCTTCATATCTTACAAAGTACAAGTCGGATCGAGATGCCATCTTTTGTAGAATTTCAAATTTTTCAAGACAATCAAGATGCAACAAACAAGAGGTCAAATGGTGCCCATAATAATTTTCTCCAACAAAAATCCTCACTTCGTGCACCAGCTCACATTCATCAGATTTCCCATCATTCTGGCAATAGGAGTGAGCTAAAAACTTGCACATGATCTCCAAATAAAAAACCTATTGCAATGGAGTTGTTTTCATTGCAAAAAGAGACAAAAAATAGACCTAAATTTTTTGAGCTCCATTAATGTCCGCCATGGCAGCTCCGTGCTTGAAGTCACTACCAGGTCAAAATTTATTTCTAGGCATTGTAGTGGGAAAAACTATGTGAAATTCGAAGGGTGTGATCATAACGACAAGAAGAGTCCAAAAAAGTATGTTCTATTGCAAATCGAGTATTGGAAACACCCTTTCTAAAAATAGTAAGTTTTCCTACACATGCTTTCTATTTTTAGTAAGTCTTCGCCAAAAGCGGCTATGGAAAGAGCAGTGTGCATTGAAGATCTCCAAAAGGCCAAAATGATTATCCGGAGCATAAAATAGTGAAAATGAACACTTACTAAAAATAGTAAGTCCCCCATTTGGGAATTTACTAAAAATAGTAAGCCACACTCAAAGAGTAGTTTTGGCATAGTGGAACATTCAGAACTTTGTCGCATTAGATATTTCCATGAACGGGGACCATTGGACTTCATCATGAGAAAATTATTCTCCTCTTCTCTCTCTTCCCTCTCCCCTAATTTCTCTCCCTTCAAATGTTTTAATTCTTCATCGGGGTTTACACTTTTTGATATGCCTTTAAGTCACTTAAGTGACTTTAGAAATATAATGTAACTTTAAGTCACCTTTATGTTATAAAAAGGGACTTAAAAGTTTCCTAGGAAGTTGAAAAGTTTTAAGTTGTGCAAGGACATATGAAAAGCCATTGGGGGGGGGGGGTAGATGAAGAGTCATATCCTATTCTATAAATTGTAAAGCCACTCCCATTTCAAAGGGTTAGCAATTGATCTTGTAAACTCAAGAGTGCATTGTACCTAGAGAAAGCAAAGGAGATAGCCAATTTTTTTCTATTTTCCTCCACTTCTCAATTTCTTCCATTCTCACATTATGTAAAACTTTGATTTGAGAAATAAATACAAGGAGTTTCTAGCTTTCTTTGACTAAGGGGTTTCTTGATACTTTGTGATCAGTGAATTCTATTTGGTCTTGTCGCTATTCGCAGACTTGTTTCTTCCCATAAATGCATGTGTTGAAGTTTCTAACTAGTGTGTGTGTAGGAATCTAATTTTCTACCTACAACAGTGGTTCTCCTACCTCTTTTCTCACTCCCTTTTCCCACTCTTCAGATAAAGTCTTCCTTAGCAAGATATTGCTACCTTTACCACAAGGTCAGTGGAGTGCCCTTGTTGGATCCTTGGTTGAAAAACCACCACAGAAATCTACATTTTATCGTGCATGCATATACAACAGTTGCACCGGTTAAGTTAAGGGACTTAGATTCCCATAACATTGGAAATAAATCCACAAGTTTGTTTACCCTACAAATTTTCTCGCCAACAGATTCAATTTTTTTTTGTGGCAGGGCACCAAAGAAATATTCAGGTATCACTTGGTGGCATGTGATCACGTTTGTACACCTAAAAGAATAGGTGTACTAGGAACTAAGGATATCAAAAAATAATAATATGGCTTTAATTAAAAAAATGGGATGGAGAATGCTAACAGAGGAGCAACCTTGGATTGAATTAATTAAAACAAAGTACCGATCTCAACAAAAAGTGAATTCTTTTCTTTATGATGATCAACTGCCCCAGGGTTCTATTTTCTTGAATAATTTGATCCAAACAAGGAATTTTATCAAACAAGGGTGTAAATGGAAACTGGAAAATGGAAGTAATATTCAGTTTTGGAGTGATAATTGGACTGGTTTTAGTTTAAATGATAAATTTGGCTTTATCAAATATATTTTAGTTCAAAAATATGGAGCTAAAGTCAAAGACTACATTGAAATGGAGGGAAATAGAAAAAGATGGAAACAACTTAAGGTGGAGATGAAAGATCCAAATTCCATAATTTCCTCACTCTAAGAGTAGATAGATATCATCCCACTGAATCAAAGTAATGTAAAGGTTGGGATTTTTTGGAATAATTCATTTGATGGAGAATACACTATCAAATCAGGATACAATTCCTTTTTTGAAAATCTCCATTGTGATTGTAAATGGATCATAATTTGATTTACTAAACTAACTCCTGAAGTCAATTTGTTCTTTTGGCTTGTCCTTAGAGGAATAATTCTCACGAATGACAATTTAATCAAGAGAGGTTTTATCATGCCAAAAATGTGTTGCATATGTAAAAAGGAGGCTAAGGACATCAAATAACTTCTGTTACATTGTGAGTTTGTTTTCGAAGATCTGGAGTTATACTTTTTCAAAGTTCAATATCTATTGGACATTGCCAAAGGAATTTTCTCAAACTTAGGAACAATGGGACCCTCCATATAGTCATTGGATAGTTAGGAGATTACGGAAACTGACTTTTCATCATATAATATGGAAAATTTGGAAAAGTCAAGAATGATATAATATTAAAAAACAACAGACAAATCTATAAAACAAGCTTCAATAAGATTGGTAATGCAGTCAAAGATAATATTGAAAGATTTAAATATCTTAAGAACAAGAAATATCCTAAATATGAAGAGGTTAAACTTTCAAATTGGAAGATTGATATTGAAAATGTTCAGAATCAAAGGACTCCAACCATTGACAGGTCTTCAATAAATTAGATCTCCCCTCCTAATTCTTGGTGTAAACTAAATTTTGATGGAGCCTCTAAGGGAAAACTAGGTGCATGTGTTGGTGGAGGAATTCTATGGGATCACAAAGGCTATTTAATTGCTGCTTATGCTAGCAGAATGGGGCATCAAACCAATTACTATGCTGAAGATTTATTAGCTTTATGGGGTTTAAGACTTGATAAAGAATGCAACATTCAAAAAATTATTGTTGAAGGAGATTCCTTGAATGTAATAAATCATCTAAACTATATCCATCCTCCATGTTGGAAAATTAAGAATTTCATCAAGAAGTCTATAAATATTTTTCATACCTTCAATAACCTTAAAATTGGCCACACTTATAGAGAGGGTAATAGGGTGGCAGACAATCGAGCTAATTATGGAATTAATAATAACTTCATCACTTGGAATTATGAAAATAATACCCCTATTGAAGTACAAAACTATATTGCCAAAGATAAATACTTCCATAGATTACATCTTACGTAGAATCACTAATGGGATTTCATGTGCTTTATTGGAAATGAAAGTTAGCACATGTGATAGGAGTGCATGTATTTATAATCATCAAAATTTGTATGCTCGACGGATATGCGGATGGATGGTTAAAAAGCGGTTTAGGAAAGACACAAACAACTTCTTCATGGGTTTCAAGCAGGTTACATGCAGAGGCTTTAGGAAAATGGGGGGAGTTCCATGTCAAATCAGAACCCAATTGTGATCCAACATGGAAAGAAAACATTGTGATGTTGAATTATCTATAGATAGGAGGGATGCTAACTTCATTGAGAGAATTCAAGGCCACGACTAGAACATCTTTGTACATTTTTCTGCACACTGGAAAGAGTAGAAGGTAAATTATGGTGGGAAAAACATGTTGATAATAGAGGAGCTTATTATAGAGGTCACGGGTGGCCTTACATTGGATGGAATCAAATTTTTCAGCAAGAGGGTGGATAAAAATGTAGAATCCAAAATGTTTGTTTAAATAGGGGAGGCGATCCTCTTTGTAATGATGAGTATAAAGGTTAATTCCATCCTAGAACCCTTAGATGAAATCGACAAGATGATGGTTCATTTATTTCTCTTGAAGGTAGGTACATCACTATCCCCACAAAACACTTGATTTTCTTAGCCAATTTAGGAGAAATTTTTTTGTTTGCTTCCCACACTATCCTCTAAATTCAATGGAGCATTCCATTCTGGATTTCCAAAACCACACTCGGGCCATTCCCCTCCATCAGGGTCTTATTTTCTTCCTTCACAGACATTTTCTCACTCAATACCTTGCCATACCTGTTACCCCCATCGTCCCACCCATTCCCATTCACCCTATTCCTACTATCACCCTGATCACTAGCTCCAGTCAAAGGAAAGTCAAGACCAAAAACCCTTCTTTCTCCAAATTGAACCCCTCTTCCTCCGGCAGAGTCCTCAAGAGCAAAAAGGATATTGAAATTTCCCATAATTTAATGCATATCAGTACTGCAGGACAAGACAACATTACTCAACACGAGAAGGAGAATCTTCTTCGCAAGATGAAAAGCTTGGAAAAAGAGGTGGAAAATCTCAACAAAGAAATGCATTAGCTAGTTAAGAAAAGGGTAAAATAAAATTTAATGAGGAGGTTGATATTGGGGCATATCAGATAAATGAAATTTACAAGAAATTGAATTCCCTAGATAATAGACTTGGGAAATCTAAGGAACGACATGATCACAACATTGCAATTTTCAGGGCTATATGTGATTTTCTTGAACAATAGGTCAGAAGCATCACTATGCTTAGTGGAATCTCAGATGACATTTGGGGCACTGAATATGAAAGGAACCAGACAATCTCACATCTGGATGCAAATGACCCCACAATCACAACTTTGGTATTATTTACCTCACTTCAGAGCCTTAAATCATGAATCGATAGGGCTTCCAAGAAATAATTCTTTAAAAATCTTTGCGAGCAAAATGCTATTTTTTGTTGCATAGTTTGTTGTTTAACTGCTGTTTTTTTAGTAGTTTTATTCCTATCTGCTCACTCCTTTAGTAGTTCCTTTTTTGGCTTATTGTAATATCTGGGTTCTGATCCTTTTTTTCTACTTACTCTTGTATTTCTGGTTGTTGAGCCTTTTTTGTATCAAGGTATAGTCCTTTCAAAACTATTTTCCATTAATAAAAAAAACTTTTAATCCTTTTAAGGACACATTTCAACATGACTCAACCAATTTTCATGACTTGATGACATTGACTTGACCCCAAATTAAGCTATTTCAATTTTTGAATCTAGGACAAGGTGATAATTATTCAAATTTTACCAAGATAATGCTATAAAAACCTTGACTTAAATTTTTATTTAAAAAAATCACAAAAATTGGATCTAAATGTCTGTCTACACTTACTTCAAGTTCCTTTTACTAGAAATTCAAAGTAAAAACTTTATTTCACTTGTTTTCAACTTAACTCTAATCCTGTAGATGCATAAATTAGACTTCTAAGAAATCTCGAGTCTACCATGCCAATAATAACCATTCATAAACCCACTTTAATCACCCTTGAATACCATGCACCATAGATCTAAGTCAATGTTTGACTTGATAATAGAATAGTATACACAAAAAAAATACATGAACAAAAATACAAGATCAAATGGCACACCTCTTGTTCCATGCTTCTTCCTTTTGTTTTTCATAGATCTATGTACAAAATGAAATATTGACACAATCTTCAATATACATGTTATATACCATCTCTCATAAGCTACGTTACTAAGAATTCAGAGGATATCATTAAATTATTTCAAGAATCATCTGAATCAAATAACCACACTAGATAAATACATGCACAATGAAATCTTGATTAAAACATGAAAGGGATACGTTCACAAAACATGACCTGTCTATAAATGGCCTAACTATATTTCTTACACGAATCCATGGCTAGGTATCATGCAGATAAATCTTCTTTGGATCTTCATGAAGGAGCATTAAATAACACATTGATATGCATATATGTAGTAGATGGTCCCTTTATCCTTGTAACTAGATTTGATCTAAGAAAATTAACCATCTTTATGCATGGAATTCATGACGGCAGATTGATAGGTGACTTGAACCGCGGGCAGAAAGTGGTATTGCAGTCGGAATAAATTTTTTTGTTAGACTTAACAGATGGAAAATAAATGAATGGTTATGAATACTGATATGATAAGAATGAATTTTACAACCACTTAGAAACTGATCTCAAAGAAACAAGAATAGTTTGGAATAACCATAACTATCTACGCCAATCGGGATACCAATTTCACCTCAGTATTCAAATTTATCAATAAACAACAAGGGTGAATAATTCTCATTGATTTAAAGTTTTTCACTATGAATTTAATGATTGGAGAGGAAAATACAACGAGGAAGGAAGATCCAATACGCGTAAGGTTATTAAACTATGATAACTGTAGGATACAATGACTACTGAGCATAATCTACTACAAACCGGTTAAAATATTCAAACTACTGCAAATGTCTATGAACAAGAAGAAGGATTGATACATAATGTACTCATATCAAATGATATCCAATGGACAAGGATCTCAAAGTCTCGACATCATTTGGTTTCAAAATGATATCTAGACCCATGCACCTCAATTGATAGTGCGCAAATCAATCATATATCATCATATTCACAATAATATTCTGCATACAAGGCATGGGCAATGACATCTGTATTACTGCCCCATGAATTGATCTAACGCTACCATGGAATCACACTCTACTATGACTTGATACCAAATCACTTAATTGTACTAGTACATGTGGTACCGCTAATGTTGTAATTTGATCAAGAAATACATGATCTTTGATCCACTAATTTTCCACTATGCTCAAAAGCCTTAATTCACCATATCAGGATAATATTCCTATGGCAATGTAGGAAACACATACTTGTTCAATAATGGTGGTACAATAAGCATCCTTTACACTATTCATAAAAACAACATATGTTATACCTAACATGTGAACAACATTATTTCTATATATCACCAATTAAAGTTTTACAATATGGTATACAATAATTACATTGTGTAACTACCACCACCGTAACATTTCATCCCTTGGGTATTGTAAGTTTCCCTCCCTCATATATTGTGATCACCTAATGAGTGGACAAGTTTGTTTTTATTTAGTTGTAAAATTCATCTTAGTTCACCAATCTATAATAGGACATCATTTAAGGTATAAACTATATTTGTAACAATCGTTCGAAAATATTATCTCAAGGTTACCCATGGTTGATCTAACCTCTTATGTAATTACATTAACACAAGTCGAAATCTCCTTTTAGAAGAATACAGGTGTCATATAATACTTATCCTTCACTGATCCCAAATTACCGCGTCACTCACTCATACTAAAATAATTCCCCTTAGTGGAAGAATTAATCACTTTAACCAATGGTGCGTTTACATTACAATCCGATATATCCATGACATTCTCAGACCTACACTTCCATAAAATTGTTGTAATGTGTATTCTACATGATATATCTATTAGATGCCAAATTATGAAACTAATCTATGTCATAAGTATCAAGAGGCCTCACCATACATAACATGATCCATCTCACAAAAAAAATACTATGTATGTTCCCAATCTATATGTTATCACCAAATCACTGCACCCTCTGAATGGCTAGAATGTGAACAAGATGTTTGGTTTGATTGGGTAACATGGGATCACCTCTCAAGCTGTGGGACTTGGGATTGAGGTGAACCTCCCGAGAAGGCCAACTTCCTCTTCCTAAACTAAGTTCTATACTACTCCTAGTGCAATAAAATGGTTATATAGACCTATACTAACATTTTCATGGGATTTAGGGAAAGAGATTTATAAGAAATGAAACCATACTAGGGATGGTGATGCACCAAATAAAGTGTGTTTTCATACTCAAGAAGGGTTAATTTGAAGAGGGTGTTATGCACCACAAGCCAAATTCACCTACTGCAATTAAGAGAGGGTAAAAAGAATACCATAAACTATGAAGCATGTGTTCCCTTTGTTAAATTCATCCAGAAAAATAATCTTTTGATCTTCTAGTGAATAAGGATGAAGCTAAGAAGGGTGAACAAGCATCACTACGCAATTGCATGTAAATAATCCAGCACTTGATAAGCATAAAACTCCAAGAACCTGCAATAGAAACTTGAACTTACACAGTGTACCTGCAAGCATGAGAAAGGCACAAAGAACTATGTGGGCTGATGAAAGGACTGATAATAGTCACAAAACATACACTTTTATTACTTAAAAAACGTGCACAATGCATCATTACATTCAGAAGAGGCAATGGTTTCCATTACAATCTTGAAAAGGAGGCTTGAAAGTTCCCCAATCCACAAAGCTAACTTGTAGAAGATAGAGGATTCTTGAAAAATATACACTTGTCTTAATGTCTAACTTGTCCAACCCATGTCACATGTCTAAGTCATAACCAATGTGAACTATTTAAATGAGCCTCCAATTTACTTTATAGAAGAATTTTGTGAGAGAAAGGAGGAGAAATCATAAATTCCTTGGCCTAAAATGAAGGCACATGATGGTTAACATTTATTACAAAGCATTGTTGAACCACTTAGGAACATTCCATCATGTGCCATTAATGACAAGGTTTGAATTAATCCTCTTATTTAATTGAATAAAATAAAATATTTTAATAATAATAATAAGAAATATTAATTAAAATATCTAAAAAATTGGGATTTATGTAATTTAATTAAAAATATTGGTAGGAATAACCCCATAGTTGGACTTTTCGAAGATTGTGCAAAAGGGGGTTGCACATGAGAATAGGTAAAAAAACATTCATAGTAACTTAGTGGTTGGCTCATGCCTGTCCAACTCAACATGAGTTGGTACCCATCATATCTCCAATTGATTATGCCACCATCTCAATTTTTAAATCCTTTGAACTCAAAATTCCTAGTTTGAAACTTTTGGCCCACTTGGTATTAACACCATCAACCGATGTAAGTGAGATTATAATCCCTTTATCAATGGCCATGTTACTAAGCCTATGTGAGCTTTACCTTTTGATCAGCTTCCAGCAATCATTGACCATGTATATGATTTCATTGACTTTTCCTTGTTCCCTCAATCTTATGGCTCTATATTTCTGGGCTCATTTTGTGAACTCATCGATTTTTAGGCCAATAAATTTAGCTTCCTTCTATATCCAAAAAATCATGATCCTCATTAATCCATTTGCAACTCGGCCTTGACTAATTCAAATTGACATCCCAACTACAAACACCATTTCAAATTTTTCCACATATGCATTTGAGTCTTTTATTAATTCCATACATTGTTAAGATTTGCAACTTGGAAATCTCAACACTCAGACTTGAGCTCTTCTTATATTGTTTTCATCTCAAAACTATGTATCAATTCAATGGACTCTCCATTCATTGAGCTATGAAATATATTAATGTTGGCATAACAGCTCTAACATGTAAATTGTCTTCATCCCAATCACCATCATGACTCGGCTCCCCCTGTTTCCTGAGATGTTTATAGCTCATTATTATAGGCTTTTAATGAGTCCCTAAATCCAACTCTTCCACAATAAAACTGACATGGAATATCCATCATGGCTTGCCATTGTGCTCATGAGAAACCCAACATTGGCTTTGACTCGAGCTTTGCCAAGTCATCTACCAACTCTTGCTTTGAAATGAGCCATGCAATTATATTGACTTAACCATGATCTCAGATACAGATTGATATCCTCCAACTCAGTGATTGACCTATTTTCTAATGAACTGAATTTCACCAAGTCTTCCATTCTTTGTAATCAAGCTTTCTGGTTGCTTTTCCGAAGCCATCACTACATTAAGCTCAAATGAATTCAGTGCAAGTCCCTGAAAGGTAGTCATTGAGACTTCCTCATAATGTCTCGATCTAATTACAGCCAAGTCACTTAATTTCAGCATTGAACTTGCCTTCTGTTGAGCATCATTTGCAGCCTGAAAGATCCATCTCATGTCATTAAACACTATTGTGAACCGAGCTTTTTATTTTTTGGAATATGAGCTCCATATTTTTAATCAACTACTATTGAAGCTTTCAACCTTTGAATATTGAAGTTCAACTCATCTTAAGATCATTCTCAATGAGAAACTTCATCCCTCAAACAAATCACCATTTGATGATCATCACCTTGGCCATGGGAACTAATGCCCATGTGTCAGATGTTGTTATGACTGTCAGCTCAGTTATCCATAGCTTTTTCCATTTCTTCCCTTTGTTCATATTTACACCTATTATGATCTTGACTCAGTTAAATCCAGCCACCCACTTCTTCATGCCTTCTACGCTTGCATGTTAAATTCCTCCATGTTTTTCACTCTGGACCTTATCATTTACCAAGCAACTCAGTTTGGTTCAAATATCTCATTGTCTTTTCCCCTCACTTAATTACAGATCCTCCAAAATTTCCTCTCTAAGTGGAGAACCTTCGACCCATTTCCTAACTGGATGTCACATGACACTAAATTTGAGAATCCAGTCCATGTTAATGGCCTAGTATCAACTTTTAGATCACCAGATATGGCTCTAAATCCAACCATTTCTTGAGCTCTTTTATGATACATTACATTACATTAATATTCCCATATGTTTACACCTAATTATTGAACTTCTTACCTCAGGATATTTCTTTGTTACACCTCATAGGTCACAATTGTTAGACTAGATCATTTGTTGAGCTCCCGATCATCTCCAATGGTATTCGGAATTCGATCTTGAATTTTGCTCATTTTGGGCTAATGACAATCATTACTCATTCACTGAGTCAGTTACCAATCGATTTGTGCCATCATTGAATGATTGACTAAGCCGAGCTCCCCCGTCTGACATTTTTTGATCATGAACTACTTGATCATTGAGTCACATTGAGCTCAGACTAGATAGTATATCTCCCAAATTTTACATGTTATATGTCTTATGAGCTATTACTCCATTATATCCACTGATATCTTGCTTCACTCCTAAACATACATATCTATATCTCAGGTGAAACTCACCCTAAAACCTCTATCTACCGCCTAAGGTGGGTCACCAAAATTATCCTACCATTCATAGATCTCTGTTGTTGAGTTCAAACCAAATCACCTTTTTTAGCTACATCAATGAGTGTCATAGCTAATAATACTTGGTCCCTTTTGACATCATTGATTGTTATTTCCCCAATGATTTTATATGTTTTCCAACATCACACTTGATCCAGTTGTTGTAAACATTTTAACTCCTTTCTCAATACAAACTTACACTTAATATTTTGAGCCTTGTTGGGCTGGAAAATATTAGGCCTAAGCTTAAGAAACACACAAGGAGTCACGCAAGGAAGAAATAGGGCACATTCAAAGGCACAAAAGGGATAGGAAGGAACACTGTGCATGAGGATTGAGTTGATGTCAGACTTAGCCATTTTTATGTATAGGCTATTTTTGGAGATAGCGTGTGGAGAACACATCCAATGGAGACTTGTTGACATGACATGCATGGATATTTTTTGGAGGATCAGATCAAAGCATTTTACATGGAGTTGAGTTAATAATAGATTACTTCTTCAGTTAACTATAAGAAGTCTATTATTAGCAACTTACATGTGTGGCTATTATTGTAAATGGCACATGGCTATTAATAGCATGCACCTATTTTGGGAAGGTGGATAAGTGGTGAAGGGAAAGTCCCCACCCTATAAATATGTATGAACTATGTATTATAGAGATGTATGAACAGAGCGGGGCATGTTATTGTAGAGTTATGATGATGGATCTGATGCACGCACATGACTTATGGTATACTATCTATTGTAAGAAGCTTTATGTGTTTATGCAATATTTAATATAATGGAAGATATTGGATGAATAATGGTGTTAAATCATGACTATAATTGGTTCTTGCATGGTTGATTTCATTATAGTTATTGTTTAATTCATTATTCTCTAGATCTAGATCTAGATTATGCACTGTGGAATGTTATATTAGTTATGGATCTAAATGCATTAATATCTTCATCATGCTAACATCCTGCAACAACAACCCTAAAGAGGGGCCCAGTACCTTTGCACGCTTCGGGTGAGCCCTCAATCTAGGCTAAGTGATGTGCTAAGTGCACCTGGGATTTTATTACATGAATTCTAGGCTACATCATTGGTTCCATTGCTGGGACCTCTTTTTCAGTTATTTTCAAGATGGTTCGTGATGAAGACATACCGGGTTGAACTTAGGAAGTGTTGAGGAGTGGATACATGATCTATTTAAGAAGAATAGTACACTCATGGGTTTACATTGGATCTGAGTTTGACACATGCATGTGGGTGGAGTAGAATTTGTATGATAGTTTATATGAGATCTTCTTTGCTATCTTTCTAGTAGAATTGTACGAGTGGCTGGTTGCTTATGCATCTAAAAGGAATTGGAGGTATCGCACACTTGTCTAGACATAGGAAGAATTTCAGGCCCTTTATGATGCTGATTTGATTTGGACACGTTGTGGATACTTGGTTCCATGGTGTTTTGAATAGTTATATTTTGGAGTACTCAATTTCCACTTATTCTTTCCTAGAGGTAGCTGAGTTCCAGTTTTTACGTTATCCTGGGGGAACTTATTTGCAAGGCATTACACTGGCAATCAAGATCTTGATGGTAACCCTGAACTTGGAAGAAAAACCGATGGCTAACTAAACCCCACCATGCATGGGGAAGGAGCAGGTTTGGTGAAGGATGGCAGACCTAGCAGTAGAGAGGTAGAGAGAAGAAAGGAAGCTTAAGTATAATGAGGCATGCGAGAGGGAGATAGAGAAGCAATGTGATATTACAGAGTGAATGGCATTGTGGAGAGAGATAGATCGTGAAGGATTTGGAGCTCACGTAGAAGACATGGAGCCAAGCATTTGGAACTCCCCCATTTTGGAAAGCATGATAGGGAACCCTCCTCAGCCTCACAAGTGAGTGTGTCAGTAGAGACAACCTGGGCCACAGGTGTGCATCTAAATCTACCTAGTGACCTATCCCTTGTTCTGCTTGGTTTTCTAGTATCTAGTATAACAAATAATCAACAAGCTAATTTGGTAGTAGGAGAGTAGGAGTAAGTCAAGTTTAGGAGTTAAGGAAGCTACATCTATGGCAGCAAAATGGCTTCATTGTTATTTGGAGGTACCTTTTTAGGCACATCATCCACACATAACTCAGGCACGCATAAATTTTGGACTCACTTCTGGAAGTAGTACCACTTCACAGACTATCAGGAGTTTAGTTTAGTACCACTATTGGGACATAAGGGAAGTACATCTTCTGGTCCACTTCCAGCTACAGGTGGAGGATCAGGAGGCATAGGTGGCTCTAGTTCTGGTGGATCTAGTGGTTCTAGAGGTAGGGGTAACACAGGAGGTTCTGGATCAGGTGGGAAAGGTCCGCACCAACCCCAGAATATTTAAATGGAGATGTCTCTTCATCTTCCAGAGTATAGGGGCACATAAAATTCTGCTAAACTTGTGCACATGTGTGAGATACTATGGTTCAAAAAAGGAATCATGGCTTCTGAGTGCAATGCAAGTCAGTTTGCAACTATGTTGTAGGGACACACACACAATTGGTATAGAAAGTTTGTCCCTGATCAAACTTGCGTAGATTATACAACATTATAGGATGTTTTCCTTAAGGAATTTTGTATCCTTGAGTTTGAGAAAAAGAGTATAAGTGTGCTCAAGGATATTAAGCAGGGCACTACTGAAAGTGTTAGGAGTATGATGCCCATTTCAAAACACTTTTATCTAAGACTTTCTTATGATATTCATGCACAGCCAACATGCACAATGGTTTGTTGGAGGCTTGATTACACCTTTTAGAAGGGCATTGTCACATAAGACATATACTGATCCATGTGAAGCACTTGAAGCAGCCTTTGCACGCTGAGGTAGTTGGAAGTATAGACACTGGAGTGAGCCCATTCTTAGAAGCACAGATTATAGCTATGACAAAGTAGTTGGAGAAACTATCAGCTAATTCAGCACATGAGATGCACACTAGGATTTGGTGTACATATTGTGAAGTGGAAGGGCACACTAAGGATAGTTTCCCTTGCAAATCAGTTAGTATGTTCATTGTTGCTTGATTATGAGATATGCCATTTGGACCATGATGTAAGCCGCTGCCCATTATTACAAACATGTGATAAGAAAGAATGTATCTTGTTATTGTAAGATTTTTTAGGTCCATGACTCATGACATTGAAAGACTACAGATTGATTGATTAGATCCATGATGCTATAGATATTGGTGTATGACAGACAAGAGTATCAAATAACTCTAAAGGTAAGAATGAGCACCAGGATCATGGATCACAATCAAGCATGCTATGATCGTTCTGAAGGGCATTTTGAAGGAGGTCATGGCAGAGGTTAAGGATACCATGGTGGATTCAGAGGCCAAGGCCGTGGTGGTGGAAGAGGTGAGTTCCCTCATGGAACATGTTATACATGTGGATAAATTGACCACTACAGGTGAAATGTCCTCAGAATATTACATGTTCTTTTTGTGGAAAGAATCATAGTTATGAGGAATGCCTGGACTTGTATGAGCATCTTAGTAAGAAACATAAATAAGAAACAAAGGTTGCATGGATGGTTAGATACAACACACCATGGAAGATCAATAGATGCCAAAGTTGGTACTAGATACTGAGGTATTACCTATAAGATTACTACATGTGCTGAAGTGGCACGTGCCAGAGAAGATGTTACAGATAGAAGCCTACCATCACTAAGGAGGAGGTTTTACATGCACAATACCCAGATCCTACCCATCAAAAGGAGGTTTATCAGGAAACCATGGAGGTACTCAGAAATCTTCAGGGTGAGATACAAGTATTTAAAGGAAAAGTCACGAAGTTGGAACAAAAGAAAGTATCAGAGACAGTCCAAACTGATATTGATGACTTGAAAGAGGTGTGCAAAATTTTGCGCTAGGGGTATATCATTCCATTGTTAGGGAATTGGTTAAAGGGAAACACTCCACGCGCAGGTATTGAGAATGGATAGTAGATGTTGCATGTTAATCGTCCTCCTCATAGCTTAGATTATGACAAGGAGATCACTCTGAATGTCTGTTGTGGATGGATGGATTTTGAGTAATATATTAATTGACACAGGTGTGGAAGTAAATGTGCTTACTTTAGATGCATGGGTACAGATGGGGAGACCTCCATTGCAGCCATCCTCTAATGTATTTTTCATGGCTAATCAAACTAAGGCCACTCCCATCAGGAGTTTTAAAAGATGCATCCATTACTATACAAGGGGCTGAGTTTACTGGGGTATTTGAGGTTTTAGCACTTGCAAAAGCAGACAATTTCCCAGCTCTACTTGGGTGCCCTTGGTGTTATGCAAATAATTTATCTACAGTTCAATAAGGGGTATATCAGTTTTGAGAACAAGGAAGAAAGAGTTATTATCCCTTTAATAGATGGGAAATCTACACCTTATGTTGAGCCTTTGAGATAAGAAGACCTAAATAGAATTTATGTATGCATCATTCGAGATCCAGAAGTACTTGAGCCATCTAAAGAAGGAATCCTCTAGTGGGAGGATGCACAAATATATTAGTGATACTACAAGTATTGCTTGTGATAATTGGGTGCATGGCACTTATGAGAATGGTTGGGGCATGAAGTAAAAGTGTAACTTGCGCGCTAAGGATAAGCAAACCTCATTAGTATCAGGAGGATAGGTAGCAAATTTGGTACCTTGGTATACAGGAGAAGAGATCCTATGGTATTCCTGTTTGCCATGGAGGAGTAATGGATAGAGCAAGTGGAAAGAAGAAATATTTTAGTATATACCCTGTGAAGGACATCAATGCACTAGTGGATGGTTACATGGATAATATTATAGAATAGAATGAAGTTAGAATTGCTCTTGCTACTCGGTTCTTCTAAGAGTAATGCACCTACTCAAATCTGTATATCATGCTAATCAACCTATTCAGCACCACGTTCAATACTGTGAGAGACTCTAGATAGAGGGGCATGAAGCTTTACCACCTTCACTTTGGGTGTAAAAAATTTATTCCACATTGCAAGGTTGCACATGCATTTGTTATGTTTATGCGGAACTGCATAGGGAGACTGGAAATTGGCAAGATTTTATTGCAGGAATGATCCAAACTTTTGACTACTTCTCTACTAAACCTTGGTGGAAGAGGCATTAAAGGTTATAAAGTGCTTGACTATGAGAGACAGTGAAAAGGATGAAGAACTCATTCATGAGTTATTTGGTGAGCTAGATTCAGGAGTGCATTTTGATGAAGTAGAAGAGAATGATTCTGAAATCTTGAATGTGCTTGCTTTGAGAAAGAAAAAGGAAAGATGGTCTACATAGTGGATGATGAAGAATTAGAAAATATGGATATAGATCATTCAATAGGTATGCACGAGGTGTTAGAAAATGTAGATAAAAATGCACGCACCTATCATGAACCTATGAAGAAAAGGAAATTGAATATTGTCTTGGATGTTAAACCTAAGGAAGCCATTATTTGGTATTATTGATCTGACTCTGAGGTGGTAAAATCATTGTGTTACTATGTGAATTTTCAGGACTTATTCCCTAGGGGTACCATGAACTTAAAGGCAAAAGTGCATGAATCATTAGGAGAGATGAAGATAAAGCTAAAGAAGGTGTGTGACCCAGTAAGAAAGAGACCTTACAAGATGAACCCTAACTTGCATAAAAGTAAAAGAAGAAATTGACAAAATGTTGAAATCTGGAATCATCAAGCCCCTAGAGAAGTCAGAATGGGTTAGCCCCATGGTGATCAGTATCAAGAAAGGATGGTTAGATTAGGATTTGTGTGGATTACAGGAAACTGAATGTTGCATGTGTGATTGATCCTTGTCCTACACCTTTCACAAAGAAAATATTAGAAGGCGTGGTAGGGTGCGAAGTTTACTCTTTTATAGATGGATTCTCTAGGTATCATTAGGTTAATATTATATAGGAGGATCAAGAGAAAACAACTTTTACCACTGAATGGGGAAGTTTTACATATAATGTGATGCCCTTTGGTTTGAAAATATCACCTGCTTTATTTTTTCCCATAGTTGTTCAAGCATTCCAGGATTTTATTCACAACTTCTTGTAGGTTTACTTGGATGATTGGACATTGTAAGGAATTGTTAAGGATCATTGTGAAAATTTATGATTAATGTTTGAAATATGTAGATAGTTAAGAATCTCTTTAAACATCAATAAGTGCATGTTTTCTATGCCTTTTGGAACTCTTATAGGGAACATCATCTGTAAGGAAGGTTTCTTAGTAGATCCAACTAAGGTTACAACTATTGTAGGCATATAGGAACCTACAAATAAGAGTGAGGTGTGGAGATTATTTGGCCACATAGGGTATTACATAAAGTTTATCAAAGGATATGCGAAGATTTTCGTGCCCCTGGAAGAGTTTATAAAAGGAAAAGGGACATTCTATTAGGGAGAACTGCAACAACACACATTTGAGGAATTGAAGGAGAGACTTACTACAATGCCTATTCTATTTTTTACCTCATGGAACCAACCATTTCAATTATATGTGGATGCCTCTAGAAAAACCTTTGGCACAGTGTTAGATCAGCTTAGAGAAGGTATTATCGATCATCCTATATGTTTTGCTAGTAGAAATTTTATTCATGTGGAACATAATTATACCACTATAGAGCACAAATCCTTGTCGATGATCTATGTGCTACATAAATTCAGACAATACTTGCTAGCAACACCCTTTTTATTTTATACTGATCACATGGCATTAACATACTTGGTAAATAAGACCGTTTTACAGGGGCACATATGTTGATGGGTGCTCAAATTCCAAGAATGTGATTTTATAGTAGTGGTCAAACCAGGTAAAAGTAATTTTGGCCCAGAACACTTATCAAGAATTTGATCAGGAGAATACACGTAAACAATTGAAGATACAATGTTAGATGCATAGTTGTACATGTTATATCATGTACCTTCAGAATTAGTGGATATCGCTATCTTTTTACAAACGGGTATGATTCCAGAAGGAATTAAGGCCTTAAAAAATAAACAACTTGCAATTCCCGTGACACCCTTTACGTTGATCAATGGAGATTTATACAAACTAGGTTGGGATGAAGTATTGCACCGGTGTGTATCGGAACATGAGCATACTTATATCATGGAAGAGGCTCATGGTGGTATTGTAGGTGGGTACTATGCAGGTGATGCCATCGTGCTCAAGATTCTACTTGTTGGATTATGGTGGGAGACCCTATAAAAGGATTGTAAAGAGTATTGTAAGGCGTGTGATCACTGTTAGTGCCTTGAAAAAACTAGGAAAAGAGATGACATGCCTTTGAGACCTATTCCTAGTGCAGAGCCATTTGAGAAATGAGTTATAGAATTTGTGGGTCCTATTTCCCCAGGCATGCATAGAACTAGATCACGCTACATCATCACTTACACAAATTATCTTACAAGGTGGGTAGAAGTAGAACCTAAAAAGGATTGCACAGATATTGAGCTAGACTTTAACAAAAAATTGTGATGTTGGGAGGAAAGATTGGTATGATAAAGTTTCTACTATGATTTGGGCATATAAAACAACCTACAAGAGGTTGAAGAAGGCTATACCCTTTCAGTTGGTGTATAGAATGGAAGCATTTCTTCCTATGGAATTCATGTTACCATATTTGTGTATTGTGCACACTAGAGGTCTAGATGATGAATAGGAATTAGAAGAAATAATTTACAAGTTAATACAGCTAGATGAGAGGTGTGCCATAGCACATTGGAGTAAGAAGCAGGAAAACATCAGGAAGAAGGCATGACATGACAAATATATTAAGGGAAAGAAGCTTGAGGTTGGGAAGGTGGTACTTCTTTATGATTCTAAGTTTCTATGCTATCTAGGAAAATTTAAGGTTCATTGGTTGGGATCGTATGTTATCACTCATATATTTGGATCACACGTTGGTCAGTTAGAGGTGCTTGATGGAATATGGTTACCCGATTACTTTAACAGGAGTAGGCTGAAGCCCTACTATAAATAAGTCTTCTTAGTGTTTGTAATAAGGTAGTGTTTCCATTTAGTATAGATTTCCCTTTCTACATTTCCTTTAGTGTATTTCCTTCTTCTTCGCTATGCTTTGTCAATTTAGTTTGGTGTTTTGTGTAATAAGCACGTTTGCGCACTGGAAGCTAATTTCAATCTGAAGTATTTTTATGCGTAGAGGACTGCACATACCATTGGTGTGGGGTGGTTGTTATTTTTTATTCACAAATGGGTACACATGAGTACAAAATGTTACATGTGTTATTCAAGTATGGAAAGGTGTTGCTAGAAAGGAGACTACTTCTAAAGAAGACCATAGATGGAAATAAATGAGTGAACAATATAACATGAGGTAAGTAGTGGCCATGGAAACTATTAGGAGAAGAAGTAGTGGCGAGGTACTTTGGCATATGGAAGTGTGCATAAGAGAAGGTTGTAGCCATAAGGTAGGAAGGCGCATTAGAAGGTTATAGCTGGGGCACGAAAATGTACCACATGGAAATTGGGAAAATGGTCAATTAATGAGAGGATTGGTGGTAGGTGAAGGAGCAATAAATGCACTAACTTTTTGAAAATATATATAAGGATGTGATGCGGGTTCATTTTTACCTTTGCAATCACAAGTATTTGAGTGAGCTAAGTTTGACTGAGCTAAGAGAATCGTGTTGAGGTGTGGAGAGTTACGAAACTAGACATGAAGAGTAGAATTGTGTGTGGAAGTGGCTTGAGTCCCCATTGGTAAAGGGTTTGAGCACAATAGAAGCATTGAGAAGGAGCTAGGGAACATAGTTTCAAGATAGGGAATTCAATTTGGAGGTAGGGTTTAAGCTTACACGACATAAAAGACAAAAGGTGGGATTTTTACAATGGCACCGAAGAAATCACTTGTAGCAGACACGAAGGGAAAGACAAAAGGTAGAGGTTAAGGTTGAAGTTATGCCCGAGAGAAACTTTTTAGAGATGCAGTACCCAGAATGAGTGATATTTGGATGGGATTGGGATTCTCACATTCTCTGATGTAAAGTAAGAGATTACAAACACCGCACCACCGACAATAGGGAAGAATTAGATGTGTTGTTGAACAAGAAGATAAACAAGCACACAATGGAAGATATATCAGTATATGATGATGTTGGAGAGAATTTAATCAAGAAGGTAAGGGTTTATCAACTGTATGAAATACCATATTTTGGAAAAAAATAAGCATTATACCAATGTCTTATGAGCAGAGTCTATAAGGACCTTTTCTATTGTGCTGGACGAAGGGTAAGGATCACATCAGCCATGATTGCTATATTGATAGGACTGAAAGGCACATGGATAAATATTATTACTAATCTGAATGATAAAGTAGCTATTATAGCCACAACCAAGGAGTTAGGATACTCCAAAGATCTAGATGAAATGGATAGATAAATTAAAGAAGTATCATGTAGTGCAGGAAATTTTGCATCTACTCACAAAGTTAAATGACCAAGAGAGATGGTCATAGGTAAATACCATGTGGCTACACATTATGAAGAAAATGACAGAGGGAGAAATATACAACTTGGATGGATACATTGCAAAAACTATTACTGAGGAAGTGCACACATGTGAGAGGATAAGTTTTGGTGCTATCCTACTATCTCTTATTTTTATAGAAATTGGAGTGCTTGATGGGCCAAAGAACAAAATATGGGAATACCCCACTGAGAAGAAGTCCCTCATTGAGAGGTTTGAGAAATACTTATGTGAAGGATCAATGAGTGGTCCATTCAAGAAAAGGGAAGAATTGTGGTATGACAGGATTTGCATAGCATTTAAGGAGAAATGTTACATTCCAAAGGAGCTACCCTCAGTAGTGGGAAAGGAAGTACAATTTGTGGTGTATCAAAATTTCTCCATTGCATGGTTTACCATGAAGGATGGGACATGGAGTCCATGGTGAAAACTATCTTATACCTTTACAATGCGCTACTTCCAGGATTCATTTCACAAATTTATTGATGCGTGCCAACTAAACTTCAACGCAGACAAGGTAGATTGTGACTACCACACTCTTAGGAAAACATATGTATATCTAGGTCAGTCTGCCTACATTGAGGGGGTCATTTTAGATGTTATAAACATACATCTAGTAATTTTGGATATTGGGTACAGTGGAGTTGCACTCATCTATCTTCAGCTCAAGCTTAGGTTGGAGAATAAAAAGTATGTGGAGAATGAGTTCATACTCCAAGGGCCACCTAAGGGAAAACACACAGTGGAGAATGTGGCAGCTCCAAATCCTACCATGACTATAGAGATAGATGAGGAAGAAGAAGAACATGAGGATAGTGGAGGATTAGACCATAGAGGCTGAAGACAGCCAACAAACAAAGTGGAGAGTGAGCATGCAGATACTCCACCACAGGCGCAAGAAGTAGAAGAGCACTTAGATGTCGATGTAGTCCCTGAAGAGTGCCAGTTTAAGAAGGTATTTATAAGAACTAGGACCCAAGGAACAGGAACATCATAGCCTGTAAAAAGATCACCTCAACTCTCCCCTAAAAAATAAGCACCTGAGGATTAAAGAAGAAGAAAGCTGAATCTTAATGAGGAGGTAGAGGAGTCTAAGGAGAGAACACCTAGGACTTCAGTGTAACTAGAAGATGTGGAGGATCCCAAGGATGAAGAAAGGAAAGATGAAGATGAAGGGGTGAAATAAGTAGAGGAAACTATGTGTGATAAATATAATGCACTAGTTACAACTCAGATAGGAGAAGGGCCAACTGCAAACCTTGGCGCTTAGGTTCCTAAGGGGCCAATGAAAAGGAGGAGTGAAGAATATGTTTTTCTGAGTATGGTCTATGTTGAGGACACAACCAAAATCATCCGTGCCTAGTTTCAGAGAACAATGGGACTTGATGGACCAAGATATGGCCATTATGTGTGTAAGGAAGCAACTATCTTGGTCCATGCAGACCCATATGGATGGAATATATTTTGATGTGTGTGAGGAGTATTGTGTCTCATGAAGAATAAAGAAGGCACCCTAGAGTAGGCATATGACCATAAAGCCTACTCTCATGTCTGATGAGTAGGTCAACAATGCATTAGTCAAGGTATTTGATAAGGTGGCATAAAGGAATATCGATAAGGCTGCCACCATTAGAGCATTGATGAAGGATAAAAATGTGGAGATAGAGTGGTTAAAATAAGAGAAGGAATGAGAATAGAAAAATAATGAGGTCTTTGGTAGCATGGCGGAGGAAATTGGTGATTACATTATGAAAGAAAGGCCTTATCTAGAACTAAAGGTTCCCTAAAAATTTTCCTTCTGCTATGCATTATGTGTGCACATTGGTTGATTTTGTGTTAGAAGATGGACCAATTAGAATGCCCGCACCAAAAGATGCTGAAAAATAAGTAGAGAGAGAGAGCAAGGGCCTCTATGATTAGAAAAATTTCAACGTATGAGGTGCTGCTCCAGAGTTCAAAGGATGAGATAAAGAAAGAAGACAAAGATTTAAATTTCTGTGCAGCTCTAAAGGCAATAATAAGGACCAGAACTCTAGTTGAAGATAATGATGTTATGGCAGTAATGAAGGATGAGACTTTAGGGCATGCACAAATATTGGCACTAGTGAAACAAAAGCGTGAAGCCCTTGTAGCAACCCAAGATCCACATAAGGAGAGGATAGATGATATTGGAAAGATCATAACATAGAAGATGGATCTTTTGGGGGATATGTTGTTTGTGTACTACAGAATGAGAAGGAAAATATTACTCAGGATGAGTTGGATGCCATCACCACATATATTCCATAAAAGACAAGAACCACACTAGATGAATGGAAGACACTGGAGGCTGAGATTAAAAATGAATATCCAGAGTTGATCCTTCTAGTTGAAGAAGATGATGCTAAATAGTATAGATTCATTCTTTTGTACAGTGATGCTTTACATTATGTCAATTCTTATTCTTTATTATTTGGGAACATAAAAAAGAAACCCCATTTCTAGGATGAAAATGTACTTTAGTGTGGGGTAATGTTGAGAAGACATAATACTGTTATAAGGAGAAGACAAACAAGGTGAATTTGAAGGCGCAAAGAGATAGGAAAGGAAACACATGCCAGAACAAGTTGACTCATGACTTATCCATTTTTATGGATATGGGATATTTTTGGAGGTAGTGTGTGGAGCACATATTGGGATGGATACTTGTGCGAAATGAAAATGGTATTTTGGGAATAAGCGATTGATAAGTTCCATGCATGAGATTGATTTAATAATAGGATTACTTGTTCCAGTTAACTATAGGATGTATATTATTAGTGCACTTGCATGTGTGCATGATACTGTAAAGGTGCATGGCTATTTTTAGCATGCAAAATATTTTGAGAATTGCATAGGTGGTGAAGGGAAAGTCCCCACCTATATAAATATGTAGTTAACTATGCAGTTTAGAGGGAGAGACTAGAGAGTGAGTTATTACAGAGTTATGGTATTGGATCTAATGCGTGAATGAATTATGGACATATTTTATAATGTAAGAAGCTTCTATGTTTTATAGTGTTTAATGTAATGGAGTATATTGGATGGATAATGGTGTTAAACATGACTATAACTGGTTCTTGTATGGTTAACCTTATTATAGTTATTGTTTAATTCATGATATTCTAATATCTAGATCTAGATTATGCACTGTGGAATGTTTATGTTTATTTATGGATTTGAATATGTTCTATCTTCATCACACTAACATCCTGCACAAGTAACTCTAAAGAGGGGCCTGGTACCTTTGCTCACTTCTGGTGAGCACTCAACACAGGCTGTGTGATGTGCTAGTGTGCTTGGGTTTTATACCATAGATTCTAGGATGCATCATTAATGGAGGAATGAATTCCATTCGAGTCCTGAGTGCAACCAAATCACCACTTGTAGACGTTCACCCATACCATGCTGAGTTGGCATGTTCCTTAATTTACTTAAAATTATCTTCAAAAGATTCTTCCATACACCACAAAATTTATATGCTTCTGATATGAGCTTGTCCATGTTTACTTGTTGCAAAATATACATATCACCATGCACTAGGACCATACTCATATCAAGCCACCTTGGCTTCACTCGTCAAGCCGTTAAAAACAACCCAACATGACTTGAAAAACTTACCCAACCCTGAGGCTCTATGGTTGTCCAACTGAGTCACCCCTTAATGAAATATCAACCCACTCACCGAGAAGCTTGCCGAGGTACTCAATGAGATAATGTAGCTTAGTGCCATTAAGTTCTCTGCACTGATTTTTACCCTAATTTTAATTATTGTGGGATTTCCTTTACAACCAAGAAATTTTTGGGAACATGATAAGACCTCCTTGAATTAAGTTATCAATTTTGATTAATCTCTACCCATGATGACCAAAAGTGGCCCCATTGATATCAATTTTATTGTTTTGAACAAATCCTAAGCCTATAAGACTTGAAAAGGGGAAAATATCCCAGGATGATCCTAAACATTCCAAGGTACTGCAAATGTTAAATTTATTACTCTGAGAAAACTTTGAGATTCTAGAACCTGGGAAAGGGAAGAATAGCTTCAAGATGACCCCACAACTATCCAAAACACCATGAGCACCCCTTAAACACGAAATTTTAATTATAGTGACCCAAAATGATCATGGAAAATGTTTTTGGTCCTAGGATCCTATAGGCCCATGTTGTCTAATTTTTCCTCGAGGGGTAAAATTGGATAACATTTTTGGTTACCTATTGGGAATGGTTTCCTACTAAGCATCAGTCCAGTGGCCTTAATTCATCCATTAGGCATGGAGTCAATGTTGGCATCTCGAAACTTATCTGATCATTTTTTATGGAGCACAAAGTCTCATTGAAAATTATTGATTTTGAACCCTTTGGAATGCTAAGCATGAAGTATATTAAATCTGGCCTTTACTTGGCATGCATTACATAATGTAGAATTTGGAGTAAAATACCTGTTGGAATTAAACACCATGGACTTCTATTAAAACTTGAATCTTTTCTTCTCCTGAAAAAATTCCACCCTCGATACATTGTGCAAAGAAATAAAAATACACAACACACACGATAACTGAATACCATACATGCTTCAAATGAAACATGTAGAGTGTGTCAGGAACGTATTATTCTAAAATCATACAAATGATCCCAAGTGGGAATAAGATCAGACTGTAAGAGTGGAGTTAAAGTGACTCCCTATTACACTCTTGTTGAATCCATTGTGCAAATGATAAAATTTGAAATTACCCCAGGTGAAGTTATATCACGATGGAAAAATCACTGTGTGACTTGCCCAAGACGAGTTAGCATATCATGTAAAGGGAAGAAAGTGATAGTTGTAAGATTAGCATAAAAACTAGGTTAATAGATAAAAGTATTACATTTCTCAAGATTGTATTGAGATGTTGAATGATTCACTTTAATTATTTTCCAATTGTAGGATTCTTGTGATAAGTGAATGTTTGTTCGATAGTTTTGTGATGATTTTTTTTTTTGAGTTTTTGAAATATTTGTTTTTTTTTTTGGATTTTCACAAGTTTTGAAATACAAATGCAAACAAAAATGAATACATTCCATGGTTTAAATAAACCAGGAGGAAAACACAACATGTGAAAATGACAAAAATATATAAAATAAGAAATAGAAAGAAACCCAATATGAACAGGAAGGAACCACACCAAAGTTATATGTGAAGTAGGATGTGAATAAATTTTCCTGCAAGTGGTCTATAGTAAAGATAAAAAAAGTAAAACATAATGATAAACTGAAAGAATAAAAAACATCGTCACAATGTTAACAAACTACAATAGTACAACACAATGTGTAAAAATGACATCTAATGACACTCCAAATGCATTCCACATTAAAGAACTAGACATATTTGAATGCCCCCAAGTGATAGCTTAGCATAGAAGAGGATTGGATCGGTACAAAGAGTGGAGTGATACTTAGATACTCCAAAAGATATTCTTTTCAGATCCCATTGAAGTTTGATCTGTATTGGATTAAAATGTAAAATCAAAATATGCCCCAAGAAAAGTTATATTATGAAAGGGTAAATGATTTCCTCAAGCATAGATATACACCACGAGAAATAAATATGAGTATGATCTAGAACAATCATGAGGAGTGCCATCAAATGGAGAAGTTGTTGAACTGTGTTATCTAGTTGCTGAAAGTTTGTCAAACATTATTTGAATGTTTTGATTATGACAGTTTGAAACTATTTTTGGAGTTTTGGACAATTTTATATTAATTTTTTAATTTTGTAATACATTTTTGAATGTTTTTTTTGTATTTTACAACTCGATAAATGGGTACAATACTTGAAAGCATATGTAAATAATTAAAAACATTCCATTCCATTGGCAGAAATGTAGACGATAAAATGATAGGGTGTTTCACTCCGCTCATGGCTCCACGCAACTAGGAAGATGCAAGGGCTCATCACTGAGAGCTAAGAAGGGTGTGAAAACTAGATGAATAGTGATATGAAAGGTGAAGATAATGGATGCGAAGACACAAGGTGTAACAATGATCCATGTGAGAAGAAATGCAACTCAGCTCTAGTCAAGATTATTTTAATGTTTATAAGATGATTCCACTTTATAGGTTTTAACTTGACTTAGATCCATTGATGGCCTACTGATTGGAAAAATCAGGTTGAAGGAATTGGTATCTCTATTAACACGAGTAGATAAATTACTTCTTGGTATGTTTTTGATTAAGAACTTTGATTCAGATTTCATAAAGGCTTTATTAGTTAATTATTATTATTATTTTTAATTTTTTGTGAAGGACACCCTACATGTTTCCCCATGCCATTAGTAAAACGAAAGGGCTCAACATTGAAGACAAAATGTAGGCAAGTAAGGGCTTTCTGTGTTCCTAGTCTCATACTTCTAGTAAGGAGTATGGGCTTATCACCGAAGATTGTGAAGGACGAAAGGTGTAGTGATTTTATATTTTTTTGTATGTTTAGATTGATTGAAGTTGTCTTGTATGCTGATAGTGTGCTTGTTGGGAAGGAAAATTATGCCCCCAAGTCTCAGCCTCATGCAACTAGTAGGATGCAAGGGTTCAACATCGTAGATTGAGATGGGCAGTCAAAAAGGACCGAGTAAAGAATTTTAGTGCTTTCTATTAAAAAGAGAGCTTATTTGAAAGGAGGAGTTTTCCATCAGTAAGCTTTGAAATAAAACCATAGGTAAAAATATCTAAAATGGTAGAAACCATAACAAAGATGAGACATACAATGCCCAAGAGGAACAAGGTTAACATGTGTCATAATAGGGGAAGAAGCTGAATACATGATAATGGTATGATTAAGGTATTTTCCAATAGATGGAATTCCTAGCATTATTTATACACACTTTTCCGTTTTCGGTTAGAAAACAATTCTCTAACACAGAGTTTTATTCTCTTTTTATGATTTTTAACTTTTCTGAATGTTAGTGAATGAGGAGTTGAAATCGACTTATCAAGAAATAGGTCAATGTTAACTGACGTTGAATGTTCCTGAGATACAAGACTTATGTAGATGAAATGCAAGTCAAGAGGGAGAATCAAAAGATTCTATAAGTCCTAAAATACAAGACTTGAATGGACATGAGCCAAGTCAAAGGAGTGAAACCAAAGTTTTGATAAGTCATGTAATATAAGACTTAGGCAGATAGGATCCAAGTAAAAATATTGAATCAAATGATTCGATGGGTCTTGAAGTACTAGACTTGGGCGGATAAGATCCAAGTCAAAGGATTTGTGATTAGATAAGTCTTCGATGAGATCAAAATACATATGTGATGTTAGAAGAAGATTGTTGATGCGGGGAATATGTTGAGATACACATTCACCTGTGAGTGAAAGAACACGAGGAAAGAAGTATAAATATCTAGATGTAGACTCAGGGTTCCTTGTAAGCCTTAGAAATGAAATGGTCAATGTTTCTCCATCTAGGTTGTGAATTAATTGATTTGACGAAATATTTTCAATTAACACTTAAAATGGTTGTACAAGGGAATTCCTGGGTATACGAACCTCATAAAGTGTGCTCATGTAGATATCTTGATAAGTAGGAATCATAATTGATGATATTATTGCAGGATGGATCATGTGAGGTATAATAGACACGGAAGGTTGTATTGTCATACGTGTCCAAGCTTGTTATTGTGGTTTGACAACAAGACTGGAGATATTAGGTGTAGGAGTTGGAACAAAAAGAATAAAATGAAGCTTAATGGTGTTTGAAGACAGACCCTATTATGGTATGTTAAAGGTTGGAAGAGATTCTTGAAGAAAATATAAACTCTCGTTAAGTGGTAGAATATTGTTGTCCAAAATAGGTTTAATGTTGATTTGTACTACAGGAAGAAAATCTATAAAAGGAATGGATTGGTGTGAAGGGGGAGATACTTGACCTTTGTCATGATCTCATAGAATGTTAGTATGAATAGAAGTGGGAATTAAATTCAACTCCTCATTTGAAGATGTGGAATTTGACATGCCATCAGTTGCAAGAGCCTCGTCGTCAAGATCTACAAAGATCTCTCTATTGTCAATTAAGTCTTGGACATAATTCTTATAGTGCACACAATTATCTATAGAGTTCCCATTAATACGATGAAAATCACAATATGCATGAGGTTTTTACCAATATGGCTTAGGTTCTCCTTCAATCCAAGGTCTTGTAAGGTGATATTTTATCATCCCAACCACTTTGAGTTGATGAAAGACGCTAAAGAGACTTTCACCGAGAGTTATAAAATTACAGTTAAATTTACGCAGCGTAGTGTCTTGCCTATGTTGTATGATTAGATTTTTTATTGATTAGTCATGAATTTTGGGCATATTGTGATTATCCGTGACACTAGCAGTGATTACATTATGGTTGTAGTTGATGTACCAAGATTCATCGTGAGAAGCTCTAGTACGGTTATTATTTCAAATGAGGTTCAAAGAAAAATGTTTGACAAACTTCTCTAAGAGGTCTGTAAAGGTGGTCATAGATCCCTTTAGAAGGTGTAATAACCAATCCAAAGCTTTTCCTCCTATACTTGTAGGAAAAAGGCACAAGATAAATCTATCGTTATATGTCACTTCATGACCTGCTATGGAAAATTATTTAATATGACATTTTGGATCAGTTTTTCCCTTGTATTTGCAAAATTTTGGCATCTCAAAAGACTATGGGAAGGGTATCTGTAAGATTTCCATGTTAAAAGGGTATGTACATAATTCATCAAAGTTGAATTATTTTCATTGTTTTTACAAACCTGCAATGGTGTCTTTCATCATTTTCCATTCTTGGGCAAAGGATGAATTGCATAAATCCACCATTGTGATGAAAACTTAAAGAGAGTGAAGAAAAGTATGATGAATAATGCAACCCTTAGAAAAGTGAATGCTAAGATGGAAGTGATGAAAATTTTTGAAATCCTCAACTACTAGCAAAGTGAATGCTAAGATGGAAGTAGGAAGAAAACGGAAAAATTTCAACCCATAGAAAAATGAGTGCTAAGAGGGAAGAAATTTTTTTTTAGTCGAGTGCCCATCTCTTAAGAAAATGTTAGTAAAGAGAAAAAGGGATGACAAGAAGTTAGATGTGCTGTATTTCGTAACAAAAATGAGTGTTAAAGGAAAATATACTTAACAAGGTGAATGCGATCATCTCATAATCAAAATGAATGATAAGAGTGATGAATAAATGTATAAAGGTTAAATCCTAACACGGTAAGTGTTAAAAGAAATGAAAAAGGGGGGAATTCGTCAAGACGTGCATTGCATCAAGGGGTCTAATGAAACTCAGGTAGTGAGGAAGACAATGAATGTAACAAGATTTCAAGTATCCATCTACTATGACTAATTATGAAAATTTGAGATAATAATTATCGACTAGAATCCAATTTTGACAACACCTAATGATAATTTGTTCATGATAAAAGGTAGGGTGAATGGGTTGAAATGTTAGCTCTAAGAAGTGTGCATAGTCTAATAGAGGCATC
Organism: Taxus chinensis; assembly: GCA_019776745.2. Lineage (NCBI taxonomy): Eukaryota > Viridiplantae > Streptophyta > Pinopsida > Cupressales > Taxaceae > Taxus > Taxus chinensis. The sequence goes on along the minus strand of CM034157.1, from coordinate 363,137,259 downwards.
AAGAGTAAGAAGTTAGTCAATACTGCCATGTTTCAATCTTGGGAATAAAATGTGTTAGCCTAGACCAAGTTTACAAAGATTGAACATGGTTTATGAGGGGAGATAAGGAAAGGTTTAGCATGCTCAACTTGCAAGAAGCTATAAGAGGTGAAAAGAGGAGACCATCAGATAACACCATTATAAGGATGGAAAAGATCTTACAAATACCTATGCTAAGGAAAGAATTACATGATTGTCTTTTAACAATACATCTCAAGATAGTTGGTGACATAAGGGTATCAATGGTAACAAGGGGAGCATTTGAGAAGATGAGTCAATGTGAAGTTGCATGAGGGAATAGGTGCTGATGTCAAGAGTTAGACGTGACAAGGTAAAAGTGATAAGTGATATTAGAAAGACAACAAGGTAGAAGGTCAGCATAACAAAGTATAAAAGACCAAGAAGGATTAAGACCAAGAAGCCTTGAGAGTGTCACAAAAATGGAGATAAGTAGACAAGGAGATAGTGATGGATTACGGGTAAATGAGATATGAGAAGAACTTGAACAAGTTAGACTAAGGTGAAAAGTGAAGGATTTTAAGTGATTGGATGTTGACAATGCCAAAGAATGATTGCAAAACCCTAAGACAATGGCTTGAAGACCCTAGTTAGGCCTAAAAAATGGAAGACCTAGCAGACTCAAGGAAGTGAATATGGAGTTGGGAGCGGAAGGAAAAGAGTTAGTAGCCACAACAATATAGAACAAATGTCAAAAAGAGGAAAAAGGGTATCATGTGAAATGTGATTTTACTTTTGCATGAATGGGTGAATGGTTGGAGTTCTAAACACCAAGGTTTGTATGCATTTAGGGCTTAAGTAATTAACCCTTGATATTGAAAGATCAAGGTGATCAATTGAGAATAAATTTGCATGGGAGTGGAACTGATTTGTGACAACTTGGCAAGAATTAGATGATAATGAAAGTGCTTAAGATGGGTCTATAGATGTCCTTAACAACCCAAGACTTAGATTCATCGTGTATTTTGTGACAATTTTGCTGAGAGAGAAAATGTGCATTTTTAAGGGGTTATTAATAGTTTGAGGCCTAGAAAGGTGAGATAAGCTGAAAAGTGGATGAAGTGAAACTTCTTAAAGTGGCCTAAACATGATTGATTGGAGTCTTTGAAAAGTTGATACCAGGCTAATTAGGTGAGCTCTCTGAACCAATTTTTTAGTAGTATTTCTGTGAAAGCAAATACAAGGTATCGATGGCTAACTTGAGAAAGTGAAAATTTGTACCCCCTTTGATTCATTGATTGCAAATTACTTGTTCTCAGACATGAATCGCATTTGTGTTACCATTAAGGTTGTCTGTAACTCTAACTCATAAGAATTCCTACTCAGTTAGGTCGGATAATTTGGATCCTAGTTTTGTCCACCATGTTCCCTCAAGGTGTGGTAAATCACTTCTTGGGTTCTTTTTTATATCATTGCCCTTTATTGTAGCTTAAGGCTTCATCCCCACCAGGGGGTTACCTCCTCAGCCAAGCGGTCTAGCTGTCAACACTTTATATGCTCATAGACCTATCAAATCAAGTATGTCACCAATGCCTATACTGTCTTTCTCTAGATGTGCTTCCTTAAAATTCCTTAATGTGGTTTGGTCTTGGACTCCTTGGGGGACAACATAGAGTTAGGGTAGATCCTCTATTCAAGGCCCTTTTCATTTATCCATGCTCTTGTGTCATTACCTTTAAGGATTTGTTTCTTTAATTCTTGATTAGAAATTTTTCTAGAATGAGGTAAAAATAACAAAAGAAAGAAACAAGACAACAGAAGTGAACCCACATTTCTGATTTCAAAGATTTCTTAAAGAGTGTGAGGAAAGAGCATATGCGTGAGTTGTGATTAGTAAAAAATAAAATAAAATGATAGAGGCAAAGCATGCAAAAACACGTGAGAAAACGTTAGTCGAGTGTGCAAAATGATAAATCGTATACAAAAGTAAATAAAAGGCTACAAAAATGGAATCAAAACATCCAAGAACACTAAATTTTTAAGCGTGACAGTTAGTGCACTAAAAGAGTTTGCGAACTCTACAAAATCAAATTACACAATTAGTCGCAGTGAACAAAATGTATGAAAATAATAATAGAAAGGTTCTAACGTAGTGAAAGAAAGATTGATTTAATTGAAATGGATGAATGAAGGAAGGAAAATAACTAAGAAAACGCTAAAAAGAACAAAGGAATTTATGTAATGAACTAAAAAAATACCTAAGTTTAAAAATAACTAAGCAATCCTAATATGAAGAACCAAGGAAAAATAAAAAAAATACATAAATAAAAAAAAATAAAAAAAAATAGCCATTAGACAGGTATAAAACAAAGCATAAAATAAAATGAGAAAAAATAAACCGTAAAACTGAAACCTAAAGCAAGGAAACTATATAAATTAAAATGAGAAACCTAATATTGATTGTTATGTGTGTTGTGTGTGTAGGTTAGTCGGTGAGCAGCTAGGTGTTGAGAAGGGAAGTGAGAAAGTGAGGGCTCGTGTTGGCGAGTAGGCAACAGGGTAGGGCAAAGGGAGGGGGGCTATGGGGGTGCAACTCGGTCTGATCTAGGGGTGAGGTTAGTGGGGAGGGCACAATGTTGGGCGAGGTGAAAGGAGTGGGCTTGGGATAGGAAAGGCTTTGGAGGGATAAGTGTTGGGGATGGGTTACAAAAAGGGAAGGGACAAGACAAGGGAATGAGATAGAGTTTCAGGTTAGGATCGCTGATTTTTATGCCCTTAGAAACAACAGTCTAATCCCATGCACATTGGCCTATCACCCAGCGGGTGTTGGGCACTCACCCGAGGCACACACGGGTGTCGAGCCCCTCCTTTATGTGAGTTTTGTGAGAATACATCCCCTATTGATAGAAGCTTAGATACAAGAAGGGAAAGAACCATGCATTCATTCTGAAGGGAAAGAATGAGTTACATATAAATGCATCATTTAGATAACAAGGAAAATATCAAACAGATAACATATCTGATAATACAAAGAAAAGGCACTAGGGTTTATACCCATGAACAATGTATATATTTTAAAAGAAAGCCATATATTCATATTACTCTCTGTTCAGTAACCACATTACATTCCTCAAGGTCATTACAGACCAAATGTCTTAATGCAGATAAGACTTATACATCAGAATCCTAAACTATGCTTTCCAGATTACAAAGATGTTCATAGACCCATCCCTCTAGATATGTCATCTCTCCTATAGCCTTCCTAATGAGAACCTCCCATAGAATCCACTACTATTTCTGTAGAGCTTCACCTCTCCTCTTCTTCTTCTCTGACCTCTCTTGATATCTCTCTTGACCCCTTTTCTTCTACCTTCCTTCTACCGGAGCATCTCTATATATAGCTTTAGCATCCACCACCATGCCTTCCTGAAGTAATAGATCGGTTGCCAAGTGTCCATGTGGTCCTTCAATGGAACATGATTCTTCCCATCCAAGATCTCCATTATCTAAAATGATGTCTTTCTGGATCCTTCCATCACATGGAATATTCCTTCCTTGACCATCGAGGTGTAAGGCTAGCACCTTATCCACTCTGCATGCTCAGTCGGGTCACGCTTTTCTCATGTGCTTCCTTAAACGCCTGCTGAATATGGATGAGTCCTAAAACCCTTTCCTTTTCCTTGCACACATGCCCTTGGGTTCTACTAAACCCTTCTAAAACCCTGTCCTGTGTGCCTTTTACCCTTGCACCCCTTCTTCATATAGGCCCCACACACCCACGCCTTCTTGTACTTAGCCAATATTCTGAGGCCCAACATCACCCCACACTAAGCCTGTTCTCCATCCTCAGAAACACTTCTCTTCAATGAATAAAGAATGGTGGGCTCTGAATAGTTGGAAAAAGAATGAAGGAATGAAGAATTGGGAGAAAGAATGAAAGAATGGGGAAATGAAGGAGAACATGTTCATTGTTGAAGGAGGAGAGGGAAATCCTTCCCTATATCTACCTCTAGCTTCTCCCAGGCATTAACCTCACTCTGCACTTGCTGACAGAGGTCACCTACTAGGGCACTTACCTCCTCAAAGCTTAGCCCTTCCCCCTTGGTGCTCATCATTTCAACAATTCCTTCCAGTTGTTTTCCCAAATCCTCGAGGGCATCCATCCTGTGGGTGATCTGGGGGTATAATTCCTTCAGCCAGTTTTTGATCGAGCCCCACAAGGTCTCGATAGCCTCTGATTTCTTCTCCACCTCAGCCAGGATCCTATCCCACTCTTCTTTGTTCCCCTTATTCTTCTCCTAGAACTCCTTGAGTTTCATCTCATGTGTAGCGACCAAGATGCTTGCTACTCTATCTCTATCAACACAATTATCATAGGCAGCTTCAACAACTTGCACAGGCCTTCACATCGGCAAGGAGTTTGGTATACTGAGCAACAATCCCTACAACCTTCAGCTTGTCTTCTCTCTCTTGGCATGCCAACGCTTCTTCTACAGACTCTAAGGTGAGTGGCCACCTCTCCATAGTGAGGATGTGAGTCAAATCCTCTAGGCACTGCAAGGTTGATTCATATTTTTTCTCAGACGGTGCTAGGTCAGGATGCTTTAAAACAATAACATCTGTAATCATTTCAATTTTCTTGTGTAATTCATGCACCCTTTCCTTCTCCTCTTTCAGTTCACACCTTAACTGCACTGATTATTTCTTCTTGTTTCAGGTCCTTGATTTTCTCAAGAAGCTCCTCCTCCTTCTTCTCCAATTCCACCTCTAGGAATCTCACCCTATCATTCCTTCCAAAAATTCTAGCCTCAACCTCAACTGAAACCTTGTTGAGTGCATTACAGAATTTCTCATCTGACAACCATTGAGCATTAACCAAGGGGTTTATCCCTTTTGTCTCTGGCATCTTCATTAGTGCCCCTTGGCTTACCTCGAACTCAGGTTCATCGACATGGGATTCAAATGCCCAAGATAGCATTTTCCTGGTTCATGGGTATGCACCTTCTACGTCAAATGAGGGCATGGCCAGGAGTTGTTCTGTTGGCATGGTGCTCTAGAAGCACATGCATAGCACCTTACTTGGATCATTGATGTAACCCATTCCTTTCCCTTGTGTTTCCACCATGCTCTTCCCACCTATGCATGCAGCCTTTGGAAAGCTCACAGCTAGATTGGGATCTCCACCCATGCTGCCATACTCCTTTCCAATGCTTTCTTCCTCAATCTCCTTCATCACTTCATCTGCATTGCACTCTACTTCCTATTCCACTAACTTTTTGATGATGCCTGCCACTTCTCTCTCTGTGGCTTCTTCTATTTGTTCCTTGGTGAGGCTTGGGGTCCTCTGATCTCTTGTGTTTACTTCTTCACTCACCCCTTTTCCTTGAGCATCTGCTTCTTCCTCACCATTCTTCCCTTCACTTCCTTCTTCTTAATCATGTATATCATACACGGGATGATTATGAACTTCTTCATCCTCATCATCATCCCTCTCACCCCTGTAGGCCTCCAAGCCCTCTATTTCCTCTGAGTCTTCCTTCTCTGTCACCTTCTGTTTCTTCCTAACTGGTGATTCCAGTATAGGAGACTCTTCCCTCTCTTTCTCTTCAGTGGGTGACTCCTTCCTTGGTGACTCTTCTCTTGTGAGGGGATCCTCTTTCTCTGGTGCCTCTTCTTCTGGGGTCTTCTCCTTGACTGGGGACTTCTTCCTGCATGCGTAAGTGCTTGGCTTAGCACTTGTTTTTGGCATGCCCACAGATTGTGTTGTCTGCACACTTGGTGCCTTCTTCTCCTGCACCTCTTCTCTCTCCCTCTTCTTTGGCATGGCCTTCTTTCTTCCTGTGGGGTCTTCTGGAATGGAGACATCATTTTCCAGGTAGGCACCCTTCTCAAAATTTGGCCTTATGCACAGATATACCCTTACTGCAGCCCTTCCGGTGATCGGCAACATTATTGGTTTTATCATCTGCACTTCGTGGGAGACATATTTCTCCACATATGCATGCTTCTTTGGATATACGAGCTTTTGGTGCAGCTCACGGTGGTCTTGATCTACCTCACTAAGGTCAAACCTTAGTCTCTTGGCCTCCTTAAAATGGTTGACCCCCACTTGGAAGTATTGCACGGTGAAAGAAAATGGTAGCTTGCACCATGGACTCTTAGTCCCATCTGTTAAGGTGAACTGGCCAATACAAAAATGTTGATATACAACAAACTCCACTTCCCCATCTATGAGCATGGGAAACTACTCAGGTATCCTCCACTCTTCCCTGAATGCGTCACACATCCACTTGTACCATTTTTCCAGGCACACCTTGTGAGTGGCCATCATGGTCTCACAAGTATATTTCTCAAACCTTTTCACGAGTGAGGGATTTTCTTCTAGATACTCCCATACAAACTTCTCTGGCCCATCAGGCACTCCAATCTCTGAGAAGATGATGGTGAGGAGAATGTTTCCAAATAGTATCTTCTCTCCTTCCTGTGCACTGCTAATGATCTCATCTGCAATGTAGGGATAAGTTGTAAATGGTGCCTTCAGAAATCTTCTGGCATACATTCAGCCATGCCTTGTTCACTTGTGTCCACCTTTCTTGATCATTCAGCTTGGTAACCAAGTGCATGGCCATTCTCATAACAGGGTCAGGGATATCTGTGATATCAAAATAGCACAAACCCTTTTTGTAGTCATAAGCCTCCACAGTTTCGTTGATGGCCTCCTTATCATCCAAGTCATCATCTATGGAGTCTCCTTCACAAATCAGGCCAGTGAACTTTGATATGAGTTGAGGAGTTATGCACATTTTGTGATTACAAAATAGAAGTGGTCTTCATGTACACATGACATCAACCACTGGTATAACCACTCAGGCTTTCCAAAATAGGGAAACTCATATAGTTGCAGCAACCCAACCTTCTCCAACTTCACCTTCACTTCATCATTGTAGATCGACATTCCTTCTGGTGTCCTCTTGTTAGTTGGATGAACCAGTTCCAATGCCATCTCTTTTTCTGTAGTGCTCATGTGATGATTGTAGTCACTTACGGCCATCTTCCTCAAGTGTGATTCCCACTCTTTTCCTAGCAACACTCCATCTGGGTACTGCATTTCTGCATACCACTCTTCATTGGAACTAGCGATGGCAGTGGTTTGTTTTTTCCTTTGCCCTTTCCCTTCTGTTTCTTTGGCGAGATGGTTTCCTTCTTTGGTGTCATTCTACTTGTCAGGTTAAAACTTAAATTCCTCCTTGCTCTGCTCTACTACTCTTCAACTCTAAGGCTCAACTCCATGAAGAATCCTCCTACCTCCATGCCCTAGCTGCCAAACCCTAACTAGGAAAACCCTTCCACAAGATGGCATACTCCAAAAGAACTCTCCCCACACCCATGTACTCCTTCCACTCTAGTTTTAAGATCAACCTAGTTGCACACTTAGATCTCTATGATTCTTCTTCCTTCACACAAATCTCTCTGGATGCCCTAGTTCACAAGAGCTCTTCCACTTCGTAATCACAAGGTAAAATAATGATTCACCTGACCTCATACTTATAGCTTTTTCCTCCTTTCCAGCAATAAATGTTATGCCACCTACCAACATACTTAGCATTAAATGTGGATTTTTCCACTAAATCCGACCTTAAGCACCCTTACCCACACACCCAATCCTGCACAAAAAAATCTTTACAACCTTCTGGCATGCAAAAATCCTTACTGACCAAAGACTCTTATGCACACGTCTGCGGCACCGAAGGCACCTCTTCTGTCCTTTACCTGATTTTTTCCCTCACCTACCTCATGTTGTTCCTACACTTTTCCTTCTCTGTACGTGGTCTTTATAAAGCCTTATCCTGACACCAACCATTCTCATCCACCATTTTCCCATCATGCTTTTTCTATCCTTCAACCAGGCCATTTAACTTTTACTACCATCTTATGCTTCACTTTGCACTACTCCACCCCACACTAAAACAGATGCACGGTCCTCTGCATATAGAAAACCTTTTGAAAATAATGTGGTTACCAGTGCACAAGGCAAAAAATACGAAAAAAAGAATGGAACAAGCAACGAGAAAGGGAAACACAAATAAAAAAAATGCATAAAGGGAAATTTTTATCTAACTGGTAATACTGCCTTATTTACAAACACAAGGAAGGCTTATTTATAGTAGGGCTTCAGCCTACTCCCATTGAAATGGCCAGGTAACTTTGTCCCATCCAGCACTTGTAACTGACATGCACCTGAATCAAGGATGTACAAGATGATGTAAGGGCCCAACCAATGGAATTTCAACTTCCCAGGATGGCAGATACTTGGAATCATACAACAAAACCATCTTCCCAACCTCAAACTTTTTGTTCTTGATATGACGTTCATGCCATGCCTTTTGTCTAGCCTTTTCAGTCTTCTGACTCCATCTAGCAAGTGATCACCTTTCATCTAACTGCATCAATTTTATCAATCCTTTCCTCGAGCACTTGTTCATCATCTAAACCTCCTACGTGCACTATACGCAGTGATGGTAACATGAATTCAACTGGAAAAATAGCCTCTGCACCAAACACCAACTGAAATGGTGTGGCCTTATTCAATATTTTGTAGGTTGTCCTATATGCCCATAGAATGGATGATACTTTTTCATCCCAATCCTGTCTTCCAACATCACAAATCTTGGTCAACGTGTGACTTAGTATCTTGTTAAATGCCCTCAGTAGTTCCATTTTCCCATGGATGATAGGGGGTAGTCTTGTGATGGGCCACCATAAACTCTGCTAGCAGAATCCTGACCATTTCATTGAGAAAATGTGTACCCCTATCACTAGTCAAGCTCAAAGGACATCCATACCTACTGATTATGTTTTCCCATAAAAATCTAGTAGTTTTCACTGTAGTGTAATCCTTTGTAGGCACTGCATCTACCCATCTTGTCAAGTAATCAGTGCAAGTAATGATATACCATGAACCAGTCCTTCGCGTGGCTAGAAAAATTGGTCCCATCTTGTCAAGTAATCAGTGCAAGTAATGATGTACCTGTCCTTTTCAAAGGTGAAATTGGCCCTACAAAGTTGATTTCCCACTTTTCAAATGGCTATGCACTGGCTATTGGCCTTAATGGCATCTCATCCCTCTTTCTAGGTTTTCCCAGGCACTGACAATGGTCACAGGCCTTGCAAAATTCAATACAATCCTGGTAGATGGTTTCCCACCAGAGCCCTGTGAGTATAATATTTCACATGGTTGCATTTCCTACATAGTATCCTCCTACAATCCCACCATACGCTTCCTCTATAATTTATACATGCTCATGTTCTAATACGCATCGGCAGAGAACCTCATCATGTCCTAACTTATACAGATCTCCACTAATCAACATGTAGGGTGTGGCACATATTGCTAACTATTTTCTCTCCAAAGCCTTCATCCCTTCTGGTGCCACACCTATTTTAAGAATACCACAATATCTTCTAAGTCTGAGGGCATGTGCCAAACCTAAATAATTGTGCATCCGAAATGGTATCCTCAATGTTTTGTGCATCCTCCCTGAGTCAATCCTTGATAAGTGGTTAGGCCCTGAATTACTTTTTCCTAGTTTTACAACCACCGTGAACTCAAACTCTTGAAATAATAGGACCCAACGACATATGCACCCTTGCAAAATGGGATTATTTACCAAGTACTTCAGTGCCATGTGATCTGTGTAGAATATAAAAGGTGTTTCTAGTAGATACTACCTAAACTTATGCAGCACGTAGATCATTGATAGTGCCTCACGCTCAGTAGTGGTATAATTCTGTTCTGCTGGTGTCAACTTCCTACTTGCAAAACACAAGGGGTGATCAACAATCCCCTCACCAGGTTGTGCTAGTACTGCTCCAATGGTTGTTCCTGAGGCATCAACATGCACATGGAAAGGCTTATCCCAAGAAGGAAAACATAGTATGGGCACAGTGACAAGTCTATCCTTCAAAGTGTGTCAAATGCCTTCTTGCACCTCTCCCCATTGAAAGGAACTCTTGTGCTTTAGAAATTATTCCAAGGGCATGGTGATCTTGGCATATCCTTTGATGAACTTCCTGTAGTACCCCATATGCCCAAGAAATCCATGCACTGCACTTTGACTAGTAGGCTCTCCCAATCCCACAATAACAACAACTTTTGCGGGATCCACTAACAAGCCTTCCTTACATATAATATGTCCCAACAAGGTTCCAAATGGAGTAGAAAAGACACATTTCTTAATGTTGAGGGATATCCTCAACTGCCAACATCTCTCAAACATCAGCCTCAAATTGTCACAATGGTCTTTTACTAGCCCATACACAGTCCAGTCATCTAGGTAGACTTGAAGAAATTTATGGATGAAGTCCTGAAATGCTTGTACCACAATGCACGAGAATACAACAAGAGAATTTTTCAATCCAAAAGGCATGACCATATAGGAAAAGCTTCCCCACTCAGTGGTGAAAGTTGTCTTTCTCTGGTCTTCCTTTGCAATCCTGACTTGGTGATACCCTGAGAACCCATCCGTGAAAGAGTAGACCTCACGCCTGGCTACTCCCTCCAGAATTTCTTCAGTAAAGGGGGTTGGGAAAGGATCGATGACACATACTGCATTCAGGTCCCTGTAGTCAACACAGATCCTTATTCTTCCATCCTTCTTGATACTGATGACCATTGGGCTTATCCATTCTGATTCCTCCACAACCTCAATGATGCCTGAAGTGATCATCTTATCTATTTCCTCCTTGACCCATACGCACAAGTTTGGATTCATCTGATAAGGCCTCTTCTGAATCAGGTGCACACCTTCCTTCAACTTGATCCTCATCTCCCCCAAGGAATGGTGGATGCCTTTGAGTTCATGGTACCCACATGGGAACAAATCCTGGAACTCACACAACAAATCAATGATCTTTAAAACTTCTTTCTCTGACCAATAGTCCCCAATGATAGCTTCCTTAGGTTCTGTCTCTTTCCCAATGTTAACCTTCTTTGTTTTCAAGGGCTCATGGTAGGCACACTCACTCATCAGTGCTATCTATGACTTCACACATACCTACAGAATGGTTAACATCCAGACTTTCCATTTCTTCACCATCTACTACATAGACCATTTTTCCTTTTTCCTTTTCAATGCATGCACGTGCTCAAGCTGTATTTCTTCTGATTCTTCTTCATTGAGAGCACATCTCCAAACAAGGTTCACCCAACAACTCTAGTAACCTATCTTCTGCCATAGCACTATCTCCCATTGTAAGGTGCTTGACAACTTGCAATGCCTTATCCACTGATGGCTTGGTACTTCGATACTCAAAATCTTGAATGAGATCAGTCGTTAACTCCTGCCAATTCCCTTGTCTGACGGTGTCTCTGAGTGGATATACCATGCACGTGCACAACCCTGTAAGGTGGAATATAACTTATGCACCCATAACAAAGGTGGTAAAGCTTCTGTGCCCTCCATCCAGGCCTTCTCACATGCTTGGATATGGGAAGAGGTGGGTTCCTTTCCATGGTAGTCTTGGATAACAGTGGGCACGTTTGCTTCTGTAGAATCTTACAGAGAATGTGACTCTTACCTCATGCCACTCTAGGAGACTCTCATGATGTGTTTCCCACCAACGCACTGTAGTCCCAAGAAAGTTATAACTGAGCATACTTCTCCTTTCATCCTCATTTTTCCACTGAGCCTCCATTTCTCATAAGAAATCATCAGGGCTTGCTCCTCCAGAGTAACTTGGTAGCTTCTTTCTTCCCAGGTGCTTGACTGAGCATGCCTTCATCACCCTTGTTACAGATCCTCTCAATTGTCACCCAATCAACTCATAAGTCCCATACACCCAATTGTCACATGCTATGCTAGTTGTATCACTGATCGAATGAGAATCTTCAAATTGGATAACCCCTTCTGTAGGATGAATTATTTCAGGGTCTCTGATGGAGCGCGCATATATTATATCAAGGAATTCCTCTCCTAAAGGCTCAGTATAGGGCATTAAACTCCCATTTGTTAAGGGGATGATCACCCTTTCTCATTTGTTCTCAAAACTTATATACCCCTTGTTAAACCACAGGTCAACATTGTTCTTATAACACCAAGGGTGCCCAAGTAATGCTGGGAAATTATCCACCTCGGTGAGCACCAAGACTTCAAAGTCCCCAGTGAACTTGGCCCCTTGAATAGTGATAACCACATCTTTCAAGACTCCAATGGGCATTTCCTTTGTCTTGTTTTCCATATACAACACATTCAAAGATGGTTGTAATGTGGGCCTTCCCATTTGATGCCATGCATCCAAGGTGAGAACATTGACCTCCACTCCTGTGTCAATGAGGATATTTCTCAGAAGCCACCCATCAACAACTGCATTCAATGTAATCTCTTTATCATAGTCAAGGTTGTGAGGAGGAAGGTTGGCATGTAGAACTTACCTTTCGCGCTCTCTCCTGGCATGTGGTACCTTCTCCCATAACCATTCTCCTAGCAAGGGAATGATATTCTCCTACCTTAACATTTTACACACTTCCCTGACCTCATCCAGATCCTTCTACGGAGCCTCAACATTCTTCCTTTGCTCTAACTACCTTGACTGCTCCTTTAGACATTGGATCTCCCCTTGTAAACTCTGAATCACATCCATAGTCTCTTGATACACTTCCTTCTGATGAGTAGGGTCTGGATACTTCCCATGTACCACTTCTTCCCTAACAACCAGTTTTTGTCTTGGCATCTCCCTTGCACACGCAACCTCTTCTCACGTTGTCACTAGTACAGGTTCTAATCCTGACTCACATGCCACTCTTGGCATCCACTGTGGGTCAGCCTTCTTTATACTTACCATCCCAGTGCCTTTGTCTTTCCAGTGTTGTTGGCTCATGTGCTCAAACAACTCAGGGAACTCCTCATACTTATGTTTTTTTCCACACCATGAGCACTATAATAGATCAGGACACTCACACTTATAATGCTCTGTAGACCCACAGTTATAACAGGTTCCTCATGGGAACTCACTTCTTCCTCCACCATGGTTACTGTGACCATGAAATCCTCTACGAATTCCTCTTGCACACACTCATCCATCTATGTGCCCTTCATAGTGGTGATCATCATCCTTGGAACTACTTGCAAGGCTAGTCTGGCACACACCAAGATCAATAACATCATGAATCTGGTCAATCAACCTGCAATCCTTGGTATCATGGGTCATAGAGGTACAAATCTTGCAATAGCAAGAAACATTCTTGTGGATTGTGCATTGTAGTAGAGGACATCTATTTACATCATGATCCCCATGGAAAATCTCACAGTCTACCACCATGGCACATACCAACTTCTGAGGGAAACTATCCTTTGCATGCCCCTCCACTTCACAATCTATGCACCAAAGACCACTACGAACCTCATGCATTGAATTTGTAGACAACTTCTCCAACTGCTTGGCCATTGCAGCAATTTGAGCCTCCAGAAAATTACTAACACCAGTATCAACTCACCCAACAACCTCAGCGCCCAAGGTGGCTTCCAAATCCTCACGCGGGTCTATGAAAGTCTTGTGTGATAGTGCCCTTCTAAATGGTGTTATCAATCCCCCAAAAAAACCATTGAGCATGTTGAGAGGGGTGTATGTCATAGGATAGTTTTGATAAGAGAGTTTTGAACCATGTGTCATACTCCCACACACTCTCTGCCATTCCTTGTTGGATCTCCTTGAGGGCACTGATGCTCTTTTGCTCAAACTCAGGGATATGGAACTCTGCTAGGAAGGTGTTTCTTCAATGCAGTGTAATCCACCACCATCTGATGGGGGTCATACTTTGGTACCATCTATGCATGTTCCCTTACAACATCATTGCAAACTGACTTGCCTTTCACTCTGGGGTAGTGATCCCCTTTGCGTGCCACAACAATTCACATTTGTGCACATGTTCTATGGCATCCTCAATACCTATGTAGTACAGTAAGTGTAAATACATCTCAAAGAATACTTGTGGAGGTGGCTAAGGCCCTTGTCCACTTGACCCAGAACCTTGGTTTCCTCCCATGTTTCCTCTGCCACCAGATCCACTAGACCCACCAGGTCCTGTCCCTCCTGACCCACCAGATCCTCTAGATCCACTAGGTCCACCAGGTCCTCCAGCTCCTATACCACCAGATCCACCTCCTGTAGCCAAAAAATGGCCTGAAGTGGTCACGCCTAGTGTCCCCAACATCCCACTGAACTACGCACTGATGGTTTGTGATATTGTCCCACTGCCAGTTGTGTGTCCCGCGCCACTTCCAGATGTGATACCCAAACCTTGTGTATTTACACCTTGTCCAAAAATTCCTCCAAATATGGGAATGGTTTGCGCAGCCATGGATGTCCCAAATGAGAAATTATATCTCCTAGGCATAGATCAGTTACTTCCACCGATACCAACTGGATTAGCAATACTTCTTCCTTGATCTAGAAAACCAAGTGCCAGGGGTTGGTCACCAGGTGGGTTCAGATGCACACCGATGGCTCTCCTTTCTCCATGTGATGAACTCTCATCAGAAGCTGAAGGGGCTTCTCTCCCACACTTTCCAAGATGGGGTAGCACAGACTACTCAGGTTCCACATCCTCTGCATGAACCTCAACTCCTTCCCGCAACATCTACCTCCATAGATCCATCACACCTGCAACCTCACATTGTCTAGCCATCTCCCTTTCATGAGCTTCACTATACTTGAGTCATCTCTCTTCCCTTTCCTTTTCAGCCACAATGTCCACCATCTTCCTCCACCCTAGCTTCCTCACCCAACTCAGAGAAGCTTAGCCGGCCATAGGAAATGCCTCTAAACTTAGGGTAATGATCAAGATATTCATAGCCAAAGGGATAACATGTAAAAATGATCCTTTGGGCTCCCTCAAAAACTCAAACTCAGCAACCTCTGGGAAAGAATACATAGAAATGGCATATTCTAGAGTATAACTGGTCAGGACTCCTTTCCACCAGTGATAAAAACACACGTCCAAGTCAAATCTACATCCTACAGCCTCTGGTAATCATCTTGGTCCATACGCATGATCTATAGTACCAGCTCAATCTAGATGCATATGCTGAAAGCCATTCATATAGTTCTACTAGAAAACAACAGAAGAATGTCTCATACAACTCATGGTAAAGGTTCTCTTCTACCCATCTGCGTGCATCAAACTCAGGTCCAGTGCTGAATCTTTGAGAAAACTCATCCTCCATGCTCTTGAACCATGCTTCAACACTCTCCAAGGTTAGACATTTTGTCATCACACATCACAGGGACCAAGATGTATGCCATTTCTCACAACAAATTCAAAAAGAGGTCCCAACAATGGAACCAAGATGTAGTCATTTTTATGTCCTTAGAAACAACAATCTAATCCCATACACACATCGGCCTATCACCCAGCGGGCGTTGGGTGCTCACCCGAGGCACGTGCGGGTGCCGAGCCCCTCCTTTATGTGAGTTTTGTGAGAATACATCCCCTACTGACAAAAGCTTAGATGCAAGAAGGGAAAGAACCATGCATTCATTCTGAGGGTCTTAGGATGAGTTACTATATAAATGCATCCATTTAGATAACAAGGAAAATATCAAACAGATAACAGATCTGATAATACAAAGAAAAGGCACTAGGGTTTATACCCATGAACAATGTATATATTTTAAAAGAAATCCATATATTCATATTACTCTCTATTCAGTAACCACATTACATTCCTCAAGGTCATTACAGACCAAATGTCTTAATGCAGATAAGACTTATACATCAGAATCCTAAACTATGCTTTCCAGATTACAAAGATGTTCATAGACCCATCCCTCTAGATATGTCATCTCTCCTATAGTCCTAATGATAATCCCTAGAACCCATAGAATCTACTACTATTTCTTCAAAGCTTTTCCTCTCCTCTTCTTCTTTGCCTCTCTTTATATCTCTCTTGATCTCACCCTTTCTCCTACCTTCTACCCGAGCATCTCTATATATAGCTTTAGCATCCACCGCCATACCTTCCTACAGTAATAGATCAGTTTCCAAGTGTCCAAGTGGTCCTTCAATGGAGCATGCTTCTTCCCATCCGAGCTCTCCACTTTCTGCAATGATGTCTTTCTGGATCCTTCCATCACATGGAATATTCCTTCCTTGACCATCGAGTTGCCAGGCTGGCACCTTATCCACTCTGCATGCTCAGTCAGGTCACACTTTTCTCATGTGCTTCCTAAATGCCAAATATGGCTAAGTCCTGAAACCCTTTCCTTTTCCTTGCATGCACTCCTTGGGTTCTGCTAAACCCTTCTAAAACCCTATCTTGTGTGCCTTTACCCTGCGCACCCTTCTTCATATAGGCCCCGCGTGCCCACATGCCTTTTTGTACTTAGCCAATATTTTGAAATTGTCAACATTATTAGTGACAAATATATTGTCTAATTCAAATGAGTATTTCTTAATAAAATTAATAGTTGAAATAATGGTCAAAACTAACAAGTATTTGTTTTGTTAAAATTGTAAGGATCATCGACGTCAAAGAGTCTCATGAAAATTTCATGTGATTATGCAAAGGGAATTAAAGTTCGAAAAATAAAATAAAAATTTCCTTGACGGTACAAATTTTTTGTGTTACCCATAACATCTTAAAAATAAATTGTTTCACATTGCAGGAGGGATAGTATACCAATAAATCCAATGTGGAAACTCTTGAGCTACATGAAATATTGTTTTTAGTGCAAACCTACTACAAGAAGGATGGAAACATCAGAGGCTAGAGGACAACAAAAACCTCTCGTCGGTCATCAATGAGAGGCCACACTTTTGGTACAATGGCATTTTTTTTCAATTGTGGGGTGTGAATTCCAGTCTTTCCAAAAGTGTTTAGTGTGGCCCATTAATGAAAATAAAGAAAAGATGATGTAAATTCCTTTCATCAACTTCAAGTGTATTCCTCATGTAACCCCTATTTGTAGAAACCTTGTAAATATTGATCAAAATGTGAAGGATTATTGGTACCATCCATAAAAACCAATTGTGTAAGGTTTTTGGTGAACCTGTAACACTAATTGTGTAAGGTTTTCTTGAACCTTAAATTCAATATTGTAAGGTTTTTGGTGAACCTTCTAATAACCAATTGTTAAATGTTATTATTATACTATATGAAAAATCAGCATTAGGTAAGGTTGTTGGTCGAAGCTAGCTAGAATTACCATTGAGTGATAATAAATGATGCATTGAACATGTGGTTTTGTGCATGCACGATGTTGCACATTTACAAGTTGATCATGATTCATAGAGGTGTGACACTATAATCAAATAATGAGATAAGTTTTCCATGTAAACATTAAGGGGGGGTGGATTATTAGGAATGTTAATGTAGGATGTTAGACAAATTAATTAATTAGTAGTGATATTAAAAAACAATAATATTTATTGGGGGTTAAAGTTAACATTACTCGTTATGATTTCCCATATTGTGTACACATTGTGGTAGGTGAGTTAATAATTAATCACAATATAAATGGAGGGAATATTGTTGGTGTACTGGATAACACTATACTAATTTATAGGAAAAGCAAATCTCTATATATTTGGTTTGTATACACCTTTTGGTGGGGATTTTATTGAGAAACTGAATAGAACGAAGATCCATTTTTCCTGTGTAAATTTTTTTATTCCACTTTATACAAATCTATCTGCCCTGATTTCTTTGTAAAAAAGTGATCCACATTAAAGGAAACATGTTCTAGCCGTTTGTAGCATCTTATGAATCCCAAAATTTTCCTTTTAGTGGTTAGCTTGACGTCTCTTCAACCAATCACAATTTGAAAATTATTAAAGATATGTGATCACCAATAACGCTTACCAAAACATCTTAAGCATTACTCTATCACCATACATAAGGTTGCAAAAACCAAAGGCCTCTACAAGAGAATTCAAGCATCAATCTAAGCACTCTTCAGTTATTAGGGACAAGGGACTCCTTCTGGATTCTACAAAAACTATGCATAGGATTAGGAAGTTCATTTTTCCATACACACATCTTCAATCTCCATTAGCTATTTTTTCTATCAAGTGAAATTAACACAAAGCTACCTAGGGTATGTTTCTAAATCACACACACAACACTACATGGAGTACTAAAATGTATTACAATACCTAAATCATGATTTTACTCATCTGGGTGACCATTGGAGTTACTTCATTGAATTCCTCATATGCATATTTTTATCCCATTAAGATTTGATGTGTTTTGGGGTTTTATAGGTCTCTTTCCAACTTGCAGGTTTGAGGTTTAGCAAAGTATAATGACATTAGTGATCAAAGGAAACATCCTCGACACCTCATGACTAAAAAGATCATATTCTGATGTTTTGAACAATTTATTAGGCACCCATGATTGACCATTTGTAGCACCCTAGGCACCCCTAACCCATTACATGTGCCTCAATATACAAAGATGCATGCTTGTCATGTAATTTACTGATGCTTTGGTGCATCAGATTCCTTCAAGACTTGAAATCATTTCGTCATCTTGGCATAGTGAAATATTATTTTTGAATCAGATAAGTATTCATTATTTTTCATTTATAACTAGGTTTTCATATTTTCTAGCATTGTTTGGGTCAAAATATGTACTTCATTTCATATCTATTGACTATGGTTACAATTGAATCTCCCATTTATTTATAAATATTTTCTTAATCATTTGGTGAACCCAACTATTCAAACCATTCCTTGTGAATATGTTTCATTTATCGAGTCATATATCAATCTTCTCCCCTTCTTTAACAATCCAACTAAGGTTTCTAGCATGGTTATTACTGTTATTTAGATTTCATAAAGTTATTATACTCAGAAGATTACCTTGGACTCACTTTATTACACCTACCTGGTTGATCCTAAATATCAATGGCCTGTAACTACTCATTGCACTCGCATAAATCCTATCTTGGACTTTACCTCTTAGATCTATCACTTCTACAGCTCCTGTTACTTCTAAGGGCTATGATATCATTAAGAAACTTAAGATATACATGAAGAAAATATTTCTCTATGACTTATTACGTAATGCACATGATGTTCATCATACATTAGAGGTATCCCTTCATTCTATTCACATTAAAAGTGATAATTCTTCAGTGGCATTTACACATCTCATTCATTATTTCAAAAATCTATCTGCGTGCTATATCATTTATTGATGAATGACATATCTTATTTACTATTGACAATCCATGTGCACCTTTTCTTTGTATTGCTGTTATAATTGGCACCATTTGTATCAATCATGTACCATCATTTACAATGGATTCTGTCATTAATTTATGTGTTCATTCCATGTTTAAAAAAATTGGCATAGCAAACAATATAATTGCTGAGAATTCCACTCTCATTCGTGGTTATGTTTCAATTACCCATACATTTTTGGGCACAATCATATTACCTATACAATTTAGGACTAAGAGTGTCCCTACAATATTCTTCATTATTGATGCCTTATTTCTGTTCAATATTTTGATGGGTAGACCCTAGATTTTGAAAGGAACAATAAGAAGATTGATCCAATCTGTGAATATCTTAGATGATCATAGAACACCACATTAGATTTGTAAAACATAAGAGATAAAATACCATTTATGGAAATCCATCATAATCCATAATGCTCAATACATTACAAAACAATGACTTGAATTACTCAATAAGAAATATGTACATATACGAGGATGGAAGTGCAACTACTACCTAAATCAGTGGTGAAGAACTCCCACTAACTAATACTAGTAGTTAAGTTAACTCCAGAAGACTAGTAAGCTAACTCCACATAACTGAGAAACTAACTCAACACAACTAGTGAGCTAACTCCACACAACTAGTACACCTAAGCAAACTAACCCAACAATTTTAGGGCTAACAAAAGTGTAAGAATTATCCTAATAAATAAAATGATAAATAATAACCTACACCAATATATTTATACAATGCGCATAGTTCCATCCACTATTCATCAATGTGTTAGATTTCTACATGATGGTTATGATAACACCAGTACTGCAGACCCTAAGCCATTTAAATTTTGTCACATAAATCTTGTTACTATTATGCATATTCCTCCATCACAGCCTATTCAATATAATAATGTTGATACATATGATATCGGTCAATCTAGCACTTCACAGTCTTCTTCCTCTGCTACAAGTGCTTCGACTATTTATGTATGCATGTAAAATTTTGTTAAGTTAACAACTAGAAACTAACACCAAGTAGTTTCTATAACTAAGATAATTCAACATAAACATCATGATAAAGCTATGTAAGGGAAAAATTTAATCAATGCATTGAAATTAAACTTGAAAATACTAAGCCATCCCTTGTTATTTTTTATGGTCTTTCTAAATTTTAGTTACTCCTATAGATGAACCAGTTGTGATTACGAGAAATCAAAGGAATACTATCTCCATGAAAAGGAAAGGATCTCACCAATATGGCTTAGTGGCCATGTTTAGATCTTCCTTTATTACTCTTGTCTAGTAGAGGGAATGAATGTTAGATCACTAAGCTTTTCAAAGTAGAAATGCTCTTATCATGTGCATATAATAACACTAATAAGTGTGGTGTAAGTTTGGAAGGAAGGTACTAGGTTCTTTATATAGCTTTCCAATTTGGAAGAAGCTAGAAACCTAGAGAATGTGGGACAAAGATAAAATAGAATAAGAAAGGGATAAGCATGATTAGAAGGAAATAATTAGTAACTAGCAACTCATGAGTTTTGGAGATGATTTAATTAATCAACTAGGATTAATTAATAGGCCAAGATAATCTTAGAAATCCATTTGGAGGTGATTTAGAAGGAAATAGGTAGGATTTAGATTATTTAAAATGGAGATTTAACCAATAAGAAGGTTTATTGATTAAATAGGAGATTATAAAGGATTAATTAACTAATTATAGTTAATTAATTGATTGAAGGGGGATTATAACTAACAAAGTGTCATTAATTGGCATCCAGAATGGGATAAAGACTAGATAATTAATGAAGTGTAGTTAATTGACCAAAATAGAGGGGAATGCTAGTTAATTAGTGGGAAAAAACTAATTAAAACTACGTAAGAAGATTTTAGGTGTTTACACTACCAATTAGGAACACTCTTGACACACTTGAACAATTTTTTTGCATTTTTTCTTCTAATTGAGAACTTTTATGCATAGTCTGATGGGTCACTCATATTTGAAGAACTATAACACAAAATATTTAGCTTAAATTCACAACTTGGACTCAAACATGCCTTGTGATAACCTTGAAGGTTTCTTAGAATTTTACTTCACACATGACTATCCTGTAGTATTAAGATTATTCATCATAACTAGTTTATAAAATAACTGAGACTATCTTTATACATGATAAAAGATACAAGAAACTTGACATATTTCAACACCCATTACATTCTCTATACGCTATCTCTTACCTGATAGCAACCTTGAATAGATAACCCATATAATGATCTAATATTTATAGCAAGATGAAAGACAAATCAAATTTTGAGACTTCTTGACTATAAATTCTTGACATGAACACTCAACAATTTGAATGAGAACTAGAACTTGAACATTGGACAAAACACACATTCCTTGAATATTACATAGCTTGGAAACATGATGGAGACACCAATCAAAACCTACAAATGGTAATAGGCTACTGTGGATTGTGTAATAAACATCATTATGGAGAGGACTTGTTTGAAAATTATAGGATGGTAATGTACTTTCATAGCTCATAATGCTTCCTTTAACAGATTCATGCCTTCTAGAAGCATGAAGAAGACACACCGCCTTGTGGGATCACTTCAAAATAAGAGATAATCATCAAAGAAGCATGATGACTCAAACATTCCTTTTCTTTCATTTGAAACCTTGTTGGTCTTCTTGGGTGTATTTATTTGTGTGACAATCACATCACCTGAGCTCTCACTTTCTAATTGAATTCCAGAAAGACAC
This sequence comes from Taxus chinensis, assembly GCA_019776745.2. Classification (NCBI taxonomy): domain Eukaryota; kingdom Viridiplantae; phylum Streptophyta; class Pinopsida; order Cupressales; family Taxaceae; genus Taxus; species Taxus chinensis. The sequence continues at coordinate 363,115,274 of CM034157.1, read as the reverse complement.
ACATTTAGCAACTCATATACCTGCTCCAACACTATTTGAGGAAGAAGTTATTCATCATTTACACTAAAGTTTTCTTCCCTTTTCTTAATTTTTTCATCACTCCCTTCTATCTTGGTTGTGCTGGAACTTGTCAGAGGTTGTTGTATTTCTACATCATTTACCCATTCTATTTTCTTTTCCTTATTTACTTCCACAATTCTTGGGTTTTCTTCCTTGACTTTTTATATCCATTTTTCTTTCTTCTTTTTAGGTGCAGTTTTAGACATGGCCGAATTTGTTCCATTTCTAGGATTGATCTTCATATTGGAAGAATTCTTATCTTGTCCTCTGAAAGTGTAAAAACTTCTACTGTAATTAGATTATTTATGGTGATAGAAATGCTTTTCAAAATGCCCAAGATTATGAAAATTATAGCATATGACATGACTCTTTCCTTTGTCTTGGTGTGAATTTTCATTCCTTCTATGATTTGCAGCATTGAGCTCATGCCATCTTTTAACATAGTGACAAAATTTATTGCATTTTTAGCACACTAGATCATGTTCATGTCAAGTGTGTATATTTTTTCCCAAAATTGAATTGAAGGGTATTTTAAATAGTAATTGGTAATATGCCCTTTTTCTTGACAATTGAAACAAACTATGTTCTTTTCATATTTAGTTTTACAGCCTCTCTATTGGTGTTCTCTGTCAAAGTTCTTCATGTTGTCTCTAGCTCTATGTCTAAAACCATGACATGAAAAATAATATCAATTAAATGTTCTCTCATACCTGGATAAATTAGGTTGCCTAATTGTTTTAGGAATTTTAGAATTTGTTTCCTTATTTGTCTTCATGTTTGAATTTCCAATTGACCCAAATTTGTTAACTTGACACTTCTTTATGGGTTCTTTTATGAAACCTAGGCCTGTTTTGTCACCTTCTACCTTTTGTTTATCCAACATTTCATTTAAGTCTTCAGATCTCTTTTTCTTCCTCTAATTCAGAATTCAAGCATATTAGTTCTTCTTCATGTCTCATGTAGGCTTATTCTTTGGCATGTAGTGCTTTTGACACTATTTCAACCTAAGATTTCAACTAATTTTGAAATGCTTTTTCTATTTTTCTATGAGAGATGATGAAATCATCTTCAATTATGCCTTAAGTTATTTGATTCCATCTTCATTGTTGGCCTGGTGAAATATTACCCAAGTATCAGATGCGCATATGACAATGGCGTGAAAGAAGGGGGCACGTGGATAGGTGTGGAAGGTTGACATATTTTTGCCTTAAGGATTCATTCCTAGGAAAGACAGAGTTTAGACTTAGATATTTTACATGTACAGGCTGAAAATAGGATCAGAGTGTGGATCACGCTTTGGATTAAAGACATGGAGACTTCAAGAATGACATGAATATCTATTAAAGGAACATACATGAAGATCAATTATAGATAATCTATTATTAGGCAAAGCTTGCATGCTTCTTTAGTTATCTTTGTAGTGATGCATGGCTATTTTGAGCATGCAACCTATTTTGAGAGTGCATGGGCAGTGAAGGGAAAGTCCCCACCCCTATATATATGTATTGATTTGCACGGTTTAGAGAGACATGAAAAAGTGTTATGTTGTTGGTATGATTTTGCATGCATGACTTTGTGATGAGTATTGTGATGTATTCAGCTTACTATTTTGTGAGGATTTACTATAATGGATCATTATGGATGGATATTGATTGTTGATGTCTCTACTCATGGTTATTGTATGGTGAATCTGGTATTAATCCTTATGTGATCTATATGTTTACTTATTATGTGTGTTTCCAAATTGAGCTCATGGATTTGATTATTATGATGGAATATGCACTTTAAGATTTGGTTATTATGAACATGCATGCTAACACCCTAGTAAGATAGTAATAAAGAGGGACCTGGTACCTTTGCGCGCTTTAGGTGAGCATTCATATTCATCTGGATGAAGTGTTAGTGCGCCTAGGGTTTTGAGTGGGAAAATAAGACTACATTTTGGTTCCGTTGTTGGGACCTCTTTTCAAACTGTTTACCATGATGTTGCATGATGATGGCATATCGGTTGACTCTTATGGCTATTGAAGATTGGGTGATTGATGGAAAAGATTAGTTTGTGCAAAGATATGGTTCTAGACCTGATTTCAATATGTATGTGGGTTGAAGAACATCTTTATCATGAGCTTTATGAGACATTATTTTTTTATTTTCCAATAGATTTGTATGAATGGTTTTCTGCATATGCATCAAAGAAAAGTTGGAGTTACAGACCAAGGACTTGGATGCAGGAAGAGTATCAGGATTTGTTTGATGCAGATGAACCTTGGATGTGTGTTGTAGATCATTGGTGGGCTGGTGTTGTGCACAATTATACTTTGGAGTACATTGTGTCTACATATTATTGTCTGGAAGTTGTTGAGTTTGAATTTTTGTGCAAGCCCGGAGGATATTACATTCTCATAATTCCTTTGGCAATTAATATGTTGATGGCAGTGTTGAGTTTAGAGTTCCTACCTATGGATAGCTAAACATCCCACCGTGCATAGGGGAAGGAGAAGGTTTGGAGAAAAATGGTAGACCTTACGATAGAAAGGTAGAGAGAAGAAAATAGAATTAAGTATAATGAAGCATGGGGGAGAGGGAATTGGTGAAGAAGCAATGATATTGAGGAGTCTGTGGAGTTGCAGAGGATGATGTCTCATGAAGGATTTGAAGCTCACGTGGAAGATGTGGAGCCAGAGCATCAGGATCTCCCCCACTTAGGAAATCACAGTAGAGAATCCCCTTTGGATTCTGATGAGAGTGTGTCTGATGAGGAAAGATTAAGGACCATGGGTGCACATCTGATCCCACCTGGTGAAACCTAGCCCTTGCACTTGGTGTTTGAGTTCTAGAAGTAACTATTGATAAACAAGGTGAGTGTAGGTAATCTAGTGGCTTCAGGTAGATATCATTTTCCTTTGAATACAGAAGTACATCAGACAACATACATCTATGGCATCATAGACATAACATCTTTATTATTTGGAGGCCTGATTGGAGGAATATTTTCTACGTGTCATCAGGACAGAGTGTGGGCATGCAGAACATTGAGAACATGTCTGGAAGTACTACAACTTCATAGACTATAGGAGTTTAGTTTAGTACTACTGTTGGGACACAAGGAAGTACATCCACTGTCCATGCCCACTATAGGAGAGGTGGTTCAGGAGGATCAAGAGGCTTGGGATCAAGTGGATCAGGTGGTGGAGGAAATACTGGTGGTAGTTGTGGTTCTAGATCTGGAGGACAAGGTCCACACCCTCATCAGCCACACATCAACCTTTTATGAGATGTCTCTTCACTTTCCAGAATATAGAGGTATTGAAGATGCTACAGAGCATGTGCACACAAGTGTGAGTTACTATGGCACGCTAAGGGAATCACTGCTTCAGATAGAAAGGTGAGCCATTTTGCTACTACTCTTCAAGGACACACACATAGCTGGTATAGAAAGTATGACCCACATCAGACTACGGTGGATTATGATGCTTTGCACTCTGATGTTTTTGGTTGAGTTCCATATCCATGAGTTTGAATAGAAAAGTATCAGTGCACTTAAGGACATTAAGCAAGGGCTTATCAGAAAGCATTTGGAGTATGACACATTTTAAAACTTTTTATCAAAGTTGTCTTATGATATACACCCTAGTCAACATGCACAATGGTTTGTTGGGGTTTGATGACTCCATTTCAGAAGGGACTATCTCATAAGACCTTTATAGATCCACGTGATGCTTTGGAAGCAACTCTATGTGCTGAGGTAGTTGGGAGTGTGGACACTAGAGTAAGTCATTTCTTGAAGTGCAAATTACAGCTATGGTGAAACAGTTGGAGAATTTCTCTGCTAATTCAGCTCATGAGACACACAGTGGAATATGGTGTACAAATTGTGAGGTTGAAGGACACACTAATGATATTCGTCCTCACAAATTGGTGCATGTCATGTTGTTAGATTGTGATAATTTTCATCTAGACCATGATGCAAGTAGATGTCCTCTTTTGCAACATGTGATCCAGAAGAATGTATCTATGTATTGTAAAATTTGCAAAACTCATACTCATGATATTGTTAACTACAGATTGATTTATCATATTCATGAATCCATTGAAACTGGTGTGTGCCAGACTAGTGTAGCAAGTGGATCTAAGGAACAAGGAGAACAACATAATGAAGGGTGAAATAATGGGGATAACAGAAATAGAGGCTTCCATGGTGGATATAGAGGCTGAGGTCGTGGCAGTGGAAGAGGAGGATTTCCTAGAGGAACTTGTTTTACTTGTGGATCTCCTGATCATTATCAGCGTGAGTGCCCTCAGAATGTGGTTTTCTCATGGTGTGGAAAAAAACATAAATTTGAAGAATGTCCTAACTTGTATGAGCATATGAGAAAGCAACACAAGAAAGATAAGGGAGAAGTTATGATTAAGATACAACGCATGGATGGAGATCAATGGATGCCGAAGGTTGGAATTAATTCTGAATTACAACCCATGTTAGTTACCACACGTGTTGAGGCTATGCACGCTCATGAACCTCTGAAGTATAAGTCAACTATAACAAAGAAAGAAGTGATTAATTCCAAGTATCTTGATGTTGAACATCAGAAAGAAGTTTATTTAGAGACTATGGACATTATCAGAATCTACAAGGAGAGATTTAGAGTTTGAAGGAACAGGCATGTGCGATGGAATGAACAAAGCAGGTTAAAATCCCACAGAAGGAAGTAGATGATTTAAAGGAGGTATGCAAAATGTTGTGCTAGGAGAACATAATCCCCTTGTTAGGAGAGTGGTTGAGAGAAGAAGTACCATGCATAGGTAATGAGCATGAGAGGTAGATACTTCATGCAAATCTACCTCCCCATAATCATGAGTATGATAAAGAGATTACACTGAATGCAGTCATTGATGGATGGCTTCTAAGAAACATTCTGATAGATACAGGTGCAGAAGTTAATGTACTCATGTTGGATGCTTGGAATCAGATGGGAAGACCACCATTGCAACCTTCTTTGAATGTGTTATATATGGAAAATAGAACTAGGGATAATCCTATTGGGGTATTAAAAGATGTGACTATTATGATTCAGGGAGCCAAGTTTACTGGGGAATTTGAAGTATTGGAGCTCATGGAGGTTGATAGTTTCCTAGCATTACTTGGGCACCCCTAGTGTTATGTAAATAATGCAGATTTGTGCTTCAACAAGGGATACATTAGCTTTGAGAACAAAGAAGAGTGCATCATTATACCTTTGATAGATGCAAAGGCTTCCTAGTATGTTGAGCCTTTGAGTGAAGAAGACTTGAACATGATATATGTGTGTATAATTAGAGATCGTGAGGTAATTGAGCCATCTAAGGAAGGAGTGATACAATGGGATGATGCTCATTCAGTTAGTGATACTACAAGTATTTCTTGTGAAAACTGGGTGCATGGAATGTATGAAGTAGTTGGGTGAGAGATCAAGAATATTGTTACTTGCGTGATCAGGTTGCACGTTGTTCAATGACACTTGAGTCATAACCAGGTACCTCAGTACACTGGTGAAGGGAACCCTAATGTATTTTTACATGCCATGGAATCCCAGTGGAAGGATGAGGGTGACAAAAGAAATATGCTATTTTATACCTTGCACGATAATAAAATGTTGGTGGAATACACATAGAGACAACCTATTGGAATGGCGAGAGGTGAGAATCACCTTTTCTACTAGGTTTCTAAGGAAAATGTACCTTCACAGATATGTGAATTCCATGGGAAGGATTCTTCTTCACACCACATTCAAAAGTGTGAGAGACTCTGGATGGAGGGGCAGGAGGCCTTACCACCATCACTCTAGGTACATAAGTTCTATGCACACCCTAAGTGGCTTCATGCACATGTGGTATGTCCATATAGAGTTGACATGAGAAATAATTAATTGGCAAGAGATGACCTCAGGTATGATCCATACTTTTGATTACTTTTCTACTAAACCTCTGGTCAATGAAGCACTACAGATTATGAAGCACCTTACTTTGGGAGATAGTGCGCAAAGGCTAAGGAACTTCTTTTAGACATGTTTGGAGAGATTAGATTTGGAGGCACACCTTGACCTTGAAGAGACTAAAGAAGAATAAATGGTCCATGCCTGGGAAGAAAAGGAAAAGGGTAAACTGGTATGCATAATAGATGATGATGATGAGGAAAATAACCTAGATGTTAACCACACTAAAGGTACATGTGAGGTGATGGACACAACAGATGAGAAGGCACGTGCATATCATGAGCCTATGAAAACAAAGATGGTTAACATTAGGATAGATGCAGAGCCTAAAGAAGAATTTATTGATGATTATTGGTCGGAGAACGAGGTGGATAATATTATTGAGCTCCTGTGCAACTTTCAGGATTTATTTCCATGAGGCTATCATGAATTAAAAGGAGTACACCCTTCTTTAGGTGAGATGTGAATCAAACTTAAAGAAGGCACATGCCCGATTAGGAAGAGGCCATACAAGATGAATCCTAATCTGCACATCAAGGTGAAAGAATAAATTGATAAGATGTTGAATTTTGGAATAATTGAGCCTATTGAGTAATCTAAGTGGGTGATTCCCATCATCATTAGTATTAAAAAGGATGGGAGGATAAGGATCTATGTGGACTACAAAGAATTAAATGCTTCATGTGTTATTGATCCTTTTCCTACCCCATTTACTGAGGAGATCCTGGAAGGAGTTACAGGGCACGAGATTTACTCTTTTACTGATGGATTTTCAGGATATCATCAAGTGCACATAGAAAAGGAAGATCAAGAAAAGACAACTTTCACCACTGAGTGGGGAATTTTTGCATACATAGTTATGCCCTTTGGACTGAAGAATGTGTTTGCAATCTTTTCTCACATTTTTATGCAAACATTTCAGGACTTTTTTCATAAGTTTTTATAGGTGTATCTTGATGATTGGACCATGTATGGTTTGGTTAAGGATCATTGTGACAATTTGAGGCTTATGTTTGAGAGGTGTAGGTAGTTGAGCATCTCTCTGAATATTAAGAAATGTATCTTTGCGACACCTTTTGGCACTTTTCTTGGGCATATTATTTGTAAGGAAGGCTTGTTGGTAGATCCAGCCAAGGTCATTGTGATCTTGGGATTAGAAGAACCTAACAATCAAAGTGAAGTGCATAGATTTATTGGTCATACAGGGTATTATAGGAAATTCATTAAGGGTTATGCAAAGATTTTCATGCCCCTGGAGGAAATTTTGAAGGCTAAGGGAAAATTCTATTAGGGTGAGGCACAACAACAGGAATTTGAAACACTAAAGGAAAGGTTGACCACTACACCTATTTTGTGCTTTCCTTCATGGGATAAACCATTTCATGTTCATGTTGATGCTTCTGGGATGGTGATTGGCACCATGTTAGCACAACTAGATGAAGGAATTATAGACCACCCTATTTGTTTTGCAAGCAGGAAGTTGACACCAGTTGAACATAACTATAAAACTATTGAGCACAAAGAATTTTTGATGAGTTACGCATTGCACAAGTTCAGAAAATACTTATTGGCTACACCTTTTATCTTCTTTACAAATCATATGAAACTTAAGTATTTAGTCAACAAGCCCATGTTACAAGGGTGCATTTGTAGGTGGATACTACTATTTCAAGAATTTCAGTTTATAGTGATTGTGAAACCAGGAAAAAGTAACTCAGGGCCTGATCATTTGTCAAGGATCAATTCTTGTGAGGATTCGTAGAGCATTGAGGACACAATTCCAAATGCAGAAATTTTTAGATTGAATCATATGCCCACCAAGATGGAAGATATTACAATCTTTTTCCACACTGGTCATGTGCTTGAGGTAATGAAGAAATTATAGAATCAATATCTTGCAATATGCATAACACCTTGCCAGTTGATTGGTAGAATTTGTATAAGTTAGGTCATGATGAAGTTTTTAACCAGTGTGTACTAGAGCATGAGTGTGAGGAAATAATGGAAAAATCTCATGGTGGAATTACAGGAGGTCATTATGTAGGAGATGCCACTGCACGCAAGATTTTGATGGGTGACCTTTGGTGGGAAAATGCATATAAGGATATTAAAGAATATGTCAAGGCATGTGATCATTTTCAGTGCCTTTGGGAAGCCTGGATCTATAGATGAGATGCCTTTGAGGCCTATTGCAAGTGTTGAACCTTTTGAGAAATGGGTGATTGACTTTGTGGGTCCTATTTCCCCACCCACACATAGGAATGGTGTGCAATATATTATAACTTGTACAGACTATATGAAAAGGTGGGTAGAAGAAGCACCTACAAAGGATTTCATGATAACTACAACAACAATATTTCTATGGGAAAAAATTATTAGAAGGTATGGATGTATGTTGATCTTGAAAAGTGATAGGGGCACTCATTTTATTAATAAGACTATTAAAATATTATTGGATGAGTTTATGGTGGCACACCACAAGATAATGGTACTGTCAAGGCTTTCAGTAAGATATTTGGACATATGTTGACAAAATTTTTGATGTTCGAAGGAAATATTGGGATGATAAGGTATTTGTTGTACTTTAGGCATAAAAAACCACTTATAAAATATTGAATAAAGCCACACCCTTTTAGTTGGTGTTTGGCGTGGAGGATGTATTGCCTATGGATTGTATGTTGTCATCCCTATGTATTGCATGTGTAGGAGGATTGGATGATGAAAAATATGTTGAATAACACATATAAAAATTGATGCAGCTGGATGAGTGGCGTGCTATTTCTCGGTGGATCTAGAAGATAGAAAAAATAAGACAGAAGGAATGACATGATATATATATATATATATATATTTGTAATAAGATTTTTAGGTTGGAAAGATGGTTGAACTTAGTGAAAAACATATAGAAGGTTCATGTGGAAGATCAGAGTGCATTCAAAATCATGGGAGGATCGAGAAGGAATCACATGCTAAGGATAGAGATAGATTCAGGACTTAGCCGTTTTCATGATGATGAGCTATTTTTGGAGATAGCATGCCGAACACACAAACCAGTTAAAAACTTGGGTGAAACACATTGGCTATTTTTGGAGGATTGACTACGAAGCGCTTTGCATGGGTACATGATGAGAATAGATTTACTACTGATAGTTAACTAGAAGAAGTCTATTATTAGCACACTTGCATGTGTGGCTATTATTGTAATGGCATGGCTAATAATAGCATGTGACCTATTTTGGGATTAGATAAGTAGTGAAGGGAAAGTCCCCACCCTTATAAATATGTAATGAACTATGTAGTAGATAGTGGTATGTGAGAACTGAGTTATTATGAGGTTATGCTACCAAATTTGATGCACGCATAAACTATGGTATTATCTATTGTAATAAGCTTTTATGTATTTATCATGTTTAATGAAATGGAGTGTATTGGATGAATCAAAGTATCAAATCCTAAGTATAATTGGTTCTTGCATGCTTGATTTCATCATGGTTATCATTTAAGTCTTGTTATTCTCTAGATCTAGATCTGAACATGCACTATAGAATGATATATTAATTATGGATCTGAATGCATTAAGTCTTCATTATGCTAACATCCTACAACAACAACCTTAAAGAGGGGCCTGGTACCTTTTCACATTCAAGTGAGTGCTCATTCTAGGCTGAGTGATGTGCTAACATGGATGGGATTTTACTTTTGAATTCTAGGCTACATCATTGGTTCCATTGTCAGGACCTCTTTTTCAGTTGTTTTCAGGATGATTCATGATGAAGACATACCAGTTGACCCTAGCAAGTGTTGAGGAGTGGATACATGACCTGGAAGAAGAATACACATGGAGGTTCAACACTGGATCTGAGTTTGACACACGCACGTGGGTGGAGTAGAATCTGTATGACTATTTATACGAAAGATTTCTTCGCTATTTTTCTAGTAGAATTGTATGAGTGGCTGGTTGCTTATGCATCTAAATGGAATTAGAGGTATCACACACTTGTCTAGATGCAGGAAGAATTTCAGACCCTGTATGATGCTGATTTGATTTAGACTCGTGATGTGGATACGTGGTTCCATGGTGTTTTGAATAGTTATATCTTGGAGTACTCAATTTCCACTTATTCATGCCCAGAGGTAGCTGAATTCCAGTTTTTATGATATCCAAGGGGAACTTACCTGCAAGGCATTCCACTTGCGATCAAAATTCTGATGGTAACTATGAACTTAGAGAAAAAACCAATGGCTAACTAAACCCCACCATGCACGGGGGAGGAGTAGGCTTGGTGAAAGATGAAAGACCTAGTGGCAAAGAGGAAGAGAGAGGAAAGGTGGCTTAAGTATAATGAGGCATGTGAGAGGGAGGTAGAGAAGAAGTGGGAGGTTCGCAAAGCAAATGGAGTTGTGGAGAGAGATAGTTCGGGAAGGATTTGAATTTCACATGCATAAGATGGAACCTGAGCATCAGGAACTCCCCCATTTGGGAAAGCATGATAGGGAACCCTCCTCAGCCTCATGTAGAAGCGCACCAGCAGAGATGACCTGGGCCATGGGCATGCATTTGAATCCACCTAGAAACTTTTCCCTTGTGCTTGGTCTTCCAGTATCTAGTACAAAAAATAGTCACCAAGCTAATTCAAGCAGTGGGAGAGTAGGAGTGAGTCATATAAGAAGCACAATGATGGTAGCGCAAATGGCTTCATTGTTATATGGGAGTACCTTTTTGGGTGTATCATCCACACATAATTCAGGCACGTATATTTTTGGACTCTCTTCTGGGAGTAGTAACACTTCACAGACTATTGGGGTACAGTTCAGTACTACTATTGGGACACAGGGAAGTACATCTTCTGGTCTAACCCCAGCTACAGGTTTGGGATCAGGAGGCATAGGTAGCTCTAGTTCTGGTGGATCTGGTGGTTCTAGAGGCAAGAGGAAACACAAGAGGTTCTGGATCAGGTGGGCAAGGTCTGCACCAACCCCATAATATTTACATGGAGATGTCTCTTCATCTTCCAGAGTATAGGGGCATAGAAAGATGCTGCTGAACACATACACATGTGTGAAATACTTGGTGCATGCAAAAGGAATCATGGCTTCTGAGCATAGGGCAAGCCAATTTGCTACTATGTTACAAGGGCACACATATAGCTGGTACAAAATTTTGACCCTGATCAAACTTGTGTAGACTATGCAACTTTAAAATATGTTTTCCTTAAAGAGTTTCACATCCCTGGGTTTGAGTAGAAGAGTATAAGTGCACTCAAGGATATTAAGCAAGGAACTACTGAGAGTGTCAGAGAGTATGATGCTTGTTTCAAAATGTTGTTATCTAAGATTTCTTATGATATTCATGCAAGCCAACATGCGCAATGGTTTGTTGGAGGCCTTATTACACCCTTTAGAAGGGCATTATCACATAAGACATACAATGATCTATGAAAAGCACTTGAAGCAGCCTTACATGTTGAGGTAGTTAGAAGTATAGACACTGGGGTGAGCCCATTTTTAGAAGCACAGATCGTAGCTATGGCAAAGAAGTTGGAGAAACTATCAGAAAATTCAGCACATGAGACACACACAGGGATTTGGTGCATAGATTGTGAAGTGGAAGGTCACACAAAGGATAGTTTTCCCCATAGATCAGTGCACTCATTGCTGTTGGACTATGAGATATGCCATTTAAACCATGATGCTAGCCACTTCCCATTACTACAATGCATGATAAGGAAGAACGTTTCTTGTTACTGTAAAATTTGTAGGTCCACAACTCATGACATGGAAGACTACCAACTGATTGGTCAGATCCATGATGCTATAGATATTGGTGTATGATAGAAATGAGTTTCAGATAACTCTAAAGGAAAGAATGAGCATCAAGATTGAGATCATAATCAGGTGCACTATGATTGAAATGAAGGGTGTTTTGAAGGTGGTTGTGGTAGAGGACAAGGATACCATGGTGGATTTAGAGGATGAGGCCATGGTGGTAGAAGAGGTGAGTTCCCTCATGGAACATGTTATACATGTGGATCTCCTGACCACTACAGGCGTGAATGTCCTCAGAATATTACATGTTCTTTCTGTGGAAAGAATCATAGTTATGAGGAATTCCCAGACTTGTATGAACATCTTAGCAAGCAACATAAACAAGAAAACAAAGGTGCAAGGATGGTTAGGATACAACGCACTGTGGAAAATCAGTGGATGCCCAAGTTGGAACCAAAATATGAGGCATTGCAAGTAAGGATCACTACCCATAATGAAGCGACACATGCCAAAGAGGCATTATAACAGAGGCCTACCATCACTAAGGAGGAGGTTTTACATGCACGGTACCTAGATCCTACCCATCAAAAGGAGGTTTATCAGGAAACCATGGAGGTACTCAGAAATCTTCAGGGTGAAATACAATATTTAAAGGAGAAATCATGGAAGATGGAGTAAAAGAAAGCATCAGAGATGGTCCAAACTGATATGGATGACTTGAGAGAAGTGTGCAAAATGTTGTGCCAGGAGAATATCATTCCACTATTAGGGAATTGGTTAAAGGGAAACACTCCACGTGTAAGTATTGAGACTAGATGACAGATCCTGCATGTGAATCTTCCCCCTCATAGCCTAGATTATGACAAGGAAATCACTCTGAATGTTGTTGTGGATGGGTGGTTATTGAGTAATATATTGATTGATACAAGCAGAGAAGTCAATGTTCTTACTTTAGATGCATGGGTACAAATGGGGAGACCCCCATTACAACCATCCTCTAATGTATTGTTCATGGCTAATCAAACTAAGGCCACTCCCATCAGAGTTTTAAAAGATGCATCTATTACCATACAAGGAGCCAAGTTCACTGGATATTTTGAGGTCTTAGCACTAGCAGAGGAAGATAGCTTCCCAGCTCTACTGGGGCATCCGTGGTGCTATGTAAATAATGTTGATCTTTGGTTCAACAAGGGTTATATCAGCTTTGAAAACAAGGAGGAAAGGGTTATTATCCCATTAACAGATGGAAAATATACACCCTATGTTGAGCCCTTGAGTGAAGAAGACCTGAATCAGATTTATGTACGTGTTATCTGGGATCCAGAGGTGCTTGAGCCATCTAAAGAAGGAATCATTCAGTGGGAGGATGCATAGTCTATCAGTGATACTACAAGTGTTTCTTGTGATAACTAGGCTCATAACACTTATGAGTTGGTGGGGCATGAAGTAAAGAGTATATTTTCTAGGGATTGTAGACCACGTTATATCAGGAGAATAGGTAACAACTCGGTACCTCGTTACACCAGAGAAGGAGACCCTATGGTGTTCCTATGCACCATGGAGGAACAATGGGTAGACTAGTTGGAGAGAAGGAATATGCTAGCATATACCCTATGCGGGACAACAGCACACTGGTGGGTGGTCCACAAGGATAATCTTGTAGGATGGAATGAAATTAGGATTGCTCTTGCTACTAGGTTCTTCAGGAGCAATGCACCTACTCAAATATGTACTTATCATGGTAATCAACCTATTTAGCACCATGTTCAGTAGTGTGAGAGACTCTAGACAGAAGGGTAGGAAGCTTTACCACCTTTGCTATGGGTGCACAAGTTTTATTCCACTTTACAAGGTTGCGCGTGTGCTTGGTATGTATATGTAGAACTCCATAGAGAGACTAGAAATTGATAGGATTTAATTATAGGAATGATTCAGATGTTTTACTTCTTCTCTACCAAGCCTCCAGTGGAAGAAGCATTGAAAGTCATAAAGTGCTTAACTATGGGAGATAGTGCCAAGGTGGAGAACTCATTCAAGAGTTATTTGATGAAGGAGAATTCAGGAGCATGTTTTGTTGAAGAAATAGAGGCCAGTGCCAAACTACTTCAACACACTTTCCTTGAGAAAGAAAAATGAAAAATAGTCTACTTATTAGATGACGAAGAAGTAGAAAATCTATATGTAAACAATTCAATAGGTAGGCGTGAGGTATTAGACAATGTAGATAAGACCACACGCACCTATCATGAACCTATGAAGATAAAGAAAGTGAATATTGGATCAGATGATGAGCCTAAGGAGGCCATAATTGGAGACTATTGGTTAGACTCTGAAGTGGAAAAAATCATAGAGTTACTATGGGATTATCAGGACTTATTCCCTCGGGGGTACCATGAACTTAAAGGCATGCATGAATCATTAGGGGAGATGAAGATAAATCTTAAAGAGGGTGCATGCCTAGTTAGAAAGAGACCCTACAGGATGAACCCCAACTTGCATGAAAAGGTCAAGGAAGAGATTGACAAAATGTTGAAGTCTGGAATCATCAAGCCCCTCGACGAGTCAGAATGGGTTAGTCCAATGGTGATCAGTATCAATAAGGATGGCCATTAGGATTTGTGTGGACTACAAGGGAGCTAATGTGACATGAGTGATCCCTTTCCTACGCCATTCACTGAGGAAATACTAGAAGGTGTTGTAGGGTGCAAAATCTATTCATTTACAGATGGGTTCTCTAGGTATCATCAGGTTAGGATTTCCTAGGAGGATCAGGAAAAGACTACTTTTACTACTGAATGGGGTAGCTTTGCCTATACTGTGATGCCTTTTGGTCTGAAAAATGTGCATGTTGTATTTTCACGCATAGTTGTTCAAGAATTCAAGGACTTTATTCACAACTTCTTGTAGGTTTATTTTGATGATTGGACAATGTATGGCCTTGTTAAGGATCATTGTGACAATCTGTGCTTAATGTTTGAAAGATGTAGACAGTTGAGTATCTCTTTGAACATCAAGAAGTGCATATTTGCTACACCATTTGGAATATTGTTAGGACACATAATCTGTAAGGAAGGTTTGTTGGTTGATCCAACTAAGGTTGCAGTCATTATAGGCTTGAAAGAGCCTACTTATCAAAGTGAGGTGCGCGGATTCTTGGGTCACATAGGGTATTATAGAAAATTCATAAAGGGATATGCCAATGTTTTTGCACCTTTACTGAAAGGAAAATGTATGTTCTACTGGGGGGAATTGCAACAACACACATTGAAGATATTGAAAGAGAAACTTACTACCACGCTTATTCTACATTTTCCTTCATGGGACCAACCATTTCATGTACATGTGGACGCCTCTGGCATGGCCATTGGTGTGGTGTTGGCTCAGCCTAGAGAAGGTATTATAGATCATCCTATTTATTTTTCTAGTAATAATTTGACTCTTGCAGAGCATAATTACACCACTACAGAGCGCGAAGCTTTATCAATGATCTATGCGCTACATAAATTCAGACAGTACCTACTAGCAACATAATTTTTATTTTATATAGATCACATGGCATTGAAGTATTTGGTAAACAAACCCATTTTACAGGGGCACATATGTTGCTGGGTACTCTTATTTACAGAATTTGATGTTACAGTTGTTATAAAACCAGGGAAAATTAATTCTAGACTAGACTATTTATCCAAAATACAATCAGGAGAAGAAGCAAAACCCATTGAAGATACCATGCCTAATGCATAGTTATATAGGTTACAACGTGTGCCATCATAATTAGAGGACATTGATGTCTTTCTACGAACATGTATGCCACCAAAAGGAATGAAATACTTGGAGAAGAAACAACGTGCTATATGTACGACACCCTATCTGTTGATTAGTGGTGACCTGTACAAGTTAGGCTAAGATGAAGTAATGTGCTGTTGTGTACTGGAACATGAGCACACAAATATAATGGAGAAAGCTCATGGTGGTATTGCAGGTGGCCACTATGCAGGTGATGTCATTGCTCATAAGATTGTACTCATTGGATTATGGTGGGAAAGCATGTATAAAGATTGTAAGGCATATTACAAGGCTTTTGACAACTGTCAGCATCTAGGGAAACTAGGTCAATGAGATGAAATGCCTCTAAGACCTATTACTAGTGTAGAAATGTTTGAGAAATGGGCTATAAAATTTGTGGGTCCTATTTCACCAGCCGCATGTGGAAATGAATTGTGCTATATCATCACTTGCACAGATTATCTGACAAGGTGGGAAAAAGCAACACCTACAAAGGATTGTACATTAGCTACAATAGCTAGGTTTCTATGGGAAAATATTATTACAAGTTATGGATGTCTGTTGAGTTTGACCAGTGATAGGGGAACACATTTTCTTAATGAGACAATAAAAATTTTATTGGATGAATTAATGATTGCACACCATAAGACTACACCCTATGATCCTCAAGCTAATGGAATTGCCGAGGATTTAAACAAAATTTTGAGCCAGATATTGACAAAAATTTGTGATGTTGGAAGAAAGGATTGGGATGATAAAATCTCTACAATGCTTTAGGCATATCAAACAATATATAAAAGATTGAATAAAGCCATACCATTTCAGTTAGTGTTTGGAGTGAAAGCAGTTCTTCTTATAGAATTCATGCTACCTTCTTTGCATATGTAACATTCCCATTTTAAGACTTTAGAAACAAGGAAATTTTTTATACATAATGTTCTCTGTTCTAAATAATTATAATTTAGAACACACATTACATGCCAATCAATCTCACAATAGATAACCATATGAAGCTGTAAATGACTTTGTGAACTATCACTCTCTAATTTGATGACTCAATATTCCAACTGATCTCTCATGTTAACTTAAAGTATTGAATACTATGTGTATACTAAGTATTCTTGGTTCTCTTACCCTATTCTAGGTATTGAGTATTTTGTTTTAGAAACCTATCTGAATGTTTGTTACCAATATTCATCTGAAATCTCATTTCTTAAACTAGGTGACATAGGATAATGCAACCATCAACTTGCGATAATTTGGCCAAATATTTCCAACATACTGTTCATGTTACTATTCCTAGATGGCATATTCATCTAAAAAAATACATCCTTCATCCCACTAATCTATTATCTAGAATAGCCTTTACTACGTTCAGTCAATTCACTTGTCCAAGGTTTGACCCTAGATCTGGTTAGCAACATGATTTAGTATAGGAACCCATTCATGATGACTAAGGGTATATAGACATACTCAATTGACCTAAGTCAATTGGGTGTGTCTATTTATCCTAAGTCATCATGAATCACTTACTGTACTAAATCACATTCCTAATCTGACCTAGAGAGAAACTAAGATCAAGTCCAGGTTTGAGTAGATCTAGATGAACCAACGCTGTGGGGTGTTACAACATATCAACTACAACACTATATCCTCGTGAAGACCCTATCCTTCATGAAGGTACAATCCTACAATTTGCATGTGCCAACATCTGACATAATTACCCATATTGATGTACACACCTCAAGAAGAGGTCATTTCACCCATTTATATTTTAATTAAGATTCAAATTACCGCCACCCTGCTTAACCTTAATTCCAACAACCCTTAAGTTTTTCATATCTAATTGAGTTGTTAAGTTAATACGTAACTCATAAACTTAGGATTACTTTTATGTTCATTAAATTTTTTCTTAGCGTTCAGTTAATCAAAAATAGAAACAACATCCATCATAAGATTTATTTAATGTGTCTCAACCATTCAAGGAATGTATAAGAACCAAAATAGGTTCTATTATGGTAGACTTCATAGATATGAAGTCTAAATGGTTAACGAACTCATATACCATTCATTTATTTTGTATCCTTTTGAGAGGAGGAGAACCTTCCTCTTTATGGTTAAGTGTTAGGATTTATTATACCCTTATCCATTTCACACTTCCTGATATTTTAACTATACGTTCATTAACATCATAATAACCATACAAGATTAGGTAAAGAACATCAATACATGTAACTTAGTAAGTTGCATTCAAATAAGGGAAATTGTAATAATTCCCATTTATCCAACTCATTTAATGACAACAGGAAATAAGGACCCAATCAGATATAAATGACAACATCAAAGATAGGATTACAAATTTCCTTCATATTATGCACAAGAGAATTGACATAATCAGTTTAAGTAACTTCAGTCTTTTCAATTCATCATGATAAAATACACATTTTACAAGACTATGCATTATTGACATATTTCATGTCAACAACATCAAGATCATTAAAGAATACAACTTTTCTTCTTTCAATACATCTCAATAATGAATCAAAATTCTCTATAAAAGGTTCTAGAACTTTTAAGAAACCAATACATCATATAAGTTATTGTCTTCCTTTATCACTTACGAAGTCCATCTGTAAAAATTGTTAGCACGGGTCAGTTCATTAAACTGAGCATGATAAGCACTAAGCATTAAAACGACGTGCTTTCAACTAACTGTTTCATAAAACCAACTCTACTTTTATGAAACAGTAAAGCTAAGAAAACAAATAAATCATAAGTAATAACAACCATAAAAGAAGAACAATTGATCAACCTAAAGTAACATTAAGAAAATATCATGATATAATCAGCACTTTACAACATTATATTAGATAAGTAATATTTCAACCAATTTACTTATCTATATCAAATAAAAGTACTTACTACCTATCACTTGCATAATTCAATCTGAATTAGTAATACAAAACTAAGTCAACTATTTTCCAAACATAGAGTTACGTTAAGAAGCAAGAACAACAAACTCAACATTATCAAAATTCCCTAAAAATACATCTACAAATAAGAAAATTCCAACATCTTGAAAGGTTTAATGATGAATTATTTACAACACAAAATAAGAGAATCCCCTTTCAAATGCTACGCCCCAAATTCATAGTCCACAATATAACCTAAGCTCTCAAGTTAGGTCATACCTTAGAATTAGGAAAATATTCACTCAATATAAGGCATATAACATTAATGATCCAAAACAACGTTAATCCCTTCATTACAATTCAAGTGAATAAGAGAGGAGTATCAACAACTACTTGATGTATTCTAAAGAGTAATGTAAAAGACCTATCCAAATATAAATACAATTATTACACAAAAAAGAAAGAGAGAATTGTGATAACAATAAGAAATTCCTTTCTAATTCGGTTAATCCAAATACCATTTCACAACTAAGAAAAGAGAATGCAACAAAATCCTCTTACAGTTTCCAAAGGAGACAAGCGATGACTCATTACCTCAGAGAATAAAAGAGAAAGGAGTCAATCGACATGGTTAGATAAGGATTCCAACATTCCTTTATAAGAAAGGATGGTCATAAAAGGATTGGTATAGACCCAATCATAACATCCTTAGACTCTTTTAAACGTAGAAACCATGCACTAAAAACTGTTAGACTGAATCATGCAACTGAAAAATGCAAGTCAAGTTTCAAAATAAGGTTCACCCAAACATGAAGCAAAAGTTGTAGTAGTATTAATATTCTCATCAAGAAAGAGATGTAATAATAAGAATTGCTAACAACTTGCAAATAAATTAACAACCTTCATCATTCATTCAAAAATAGTCAAAGTTTTAGTCAAAGGAACCAAAGACTATCCATCATGATTAATTTTCAAAGAAGGTGCATTCGAAGATCGACATGACTTAGCTACAGGTGCATTAGCTATCAATAGAGATGAAAAAGTGCTTTTGATTACATTTCTATGGATAGTTCAACTGCACACCTCTACAAATCGACAAGGTAAATTATCCCTTCCAATCTTACCCAGAGAACAAAGAAATGGAAGATTCCAAAAAACCCCTTACTCAGAACTGATTTGGTTAGTTCCAGATCAAGAAACGTCAACCAAAATTCTGAATAACATCTTTAAAGCTTCACGAAATCAAAATCAGGAAGGATTCAACAAGTTTACTCTAGCAAGTTACTCAAGCGATTAACCCAGATCAGGAATGGTATTCTTAATCAAAAAAATCTAATTCAACAAAGAAGTAGACAACACGATCGAAATCAATAAAGCTCAAATAGAGCTATGAGAATAACCAAAGTATCGACTCAGAAAAAAATCCGAATCTCAACAATATCCTCAACCAAACAGGACCTCATCTATTTAGCCTTTAGTTCAGTCTTCAAGAACTTAAAGAAAGACAAAATAATATAAAGATCAGAAAGATAATACTTCACACATAGATATTCTCAACAAGATAACATCAAAATCTAAGTTTCCAAGAAACAATTATCTCATAGTTTCCATAAAAGAACTTAATTCGAGCAACTTAGTTTTAAACTGAAAGATAAGAGGAATAATAAAAATTCACTCTTGTTTCCATACAAGATGAATCCATAAAAATAGATATTCCAAACACCCATTATCTTCCTAGCTCCCATCGAATACCAAATTTGAAGAACTGATAGATTATACAGTAAGTTCAAGAAGAAGTCACTTATTTACTATTTTCTATACAAATTCGAGTTCATACAAACTCTGAATTGAAGTATTCATAATAGTACAGTTCCAATAGGAGTAACAAAACTTAAAAAAAACAAAGATGTGACAGAGAAGGATATTCATTTACCTTCTAACAACCCAAAACAAGCAAACCCAGTTTGGAAAACTTAAAGCCAACATTTCATTTCCATAAACCCCTTTTCAATAGACAAGTAATTTCACACATGCACATCATTACTCAAATCACCACAAGATTTAAGGTGGGATTCAACATTAAATGAACAGGAAAATAACCCATCTCCTACCTTATTAAGAAGAGATTCCTCAAAAGAAAAATAGAGATTTTTCAAGCAAGAATGCATGGTAACCATAACAAAAATAAAAACCCATTTATTTCATGAGAGTAAGTTGTTTTAATGAAGACATTTAGAGAAAAGCAGAGAAATTAATGGATAGATCCTATCATGCCTGATAGTGCTTCTGTTCGATTCGAAGAAGATTTCCAGCCGAGCCTCCACAATTCCTTCTTCTCCAAATGAAATCAACAACCAAAAACTTCCTTCTCAAAGGATCCTCATATACTTCCATTGGATCGAAAATAGTCCAAGGGAGTTAAAAATAGTAACAAATTGAAAATAGAACTATTGGTTCAAAGAACCAGATAGCTCCATGCAGAGAAAAAATTGAAATGCATGAGTAACCAAACAACCCTCAAGAAATCTTCTCGCATGGTTTCCAAGGTGGTTTGCTCACCAAAAATGATGACCAAAAATGCCATTAAACTCCACTTTCCCACCTATATCTCCATGCCACCACCATCTAAAGTTGGCAAGTCCAATTTCAAAGATAACATGCATTACTTAACTCTAGTGATGATGCCAACTAGGATTCCCTCTAGTTTCCATGCCTCTGTCAAACTGAAAGTACCGCAATGCTTTAAATTAAAAATCAAATCAAATAAATGACTTAGGAACCATCGCCACCATCTCATACTTTCCATGTGACCCCCCTTAAGTGCCTTTCCATCCTTTCATTAGTTTAGGATAGATAGCATTAGCTTAGGATCCGACCTTAGGTTAGTTTAGAAAGTATTTACCTTAGGTTTTTAATACATTGCCTTTGGTAAATTTAGCATCTTAGGATAGGCCATACTTCATACCAATTTAGTATTAGGTAACATGTTAGAAATAAACCTATAGTTACCTTAGGTTATTTCCAAATCCCCCACTTTGTAAAACATACAAATTAGGTTAGGATGCAACAAGATTAGTGTAAACATAGATATAAGGTAGGTCTAGTTTACCTTAGGTTAGAATCCCATTAGGATAGATCTTAAAGATCTAGGACTTAGGTTTTTACCCTTAATAGTCATGAAGTAGACCTCCATCCTTGTTTACGCCATTCAACATCATTAGATAAATTAATAAGAAGATTTGAGCACACTACTTACATAGTAAAATTTATGAGCAAGAACTTCCAATAAGATCAATGAAATTGTATAAATACAAGAGTTCAGTCCTTTATTTCCTTCAACCTTCTGAATGTCAGTTTACCATACATATCAGATAAGAAGAATTAAAACATACCTTGTATCAATGGAAGTGATCAAGGTTTCGTTATTATAAAGAGGTAATTTGTAAACAACATTACTAGTTTACAACCTTTCTTATCTCAAATAGAATGGATTCCTTGCAAGAAAAAACATATCAGAAAAATGAATCCAAGAACATAATAAATTATCCATGGCAAGCATGATTTCTAACAGTCAAAAGAATACACCTTCTTAGGAAAAATTGTGTTACGTTTGCAATACCAATAGTGATTTTTAGTTAACAGTTTCTCAAAGATATTACGTATCACTTACGTGTTCCATCTAAAGAAATGTGCTAACCAGTTCATTGAAGACCATGATAAACTAAGCATGGAAAATGACATAGTTTCAACTAACTGTTTCATACAACCAATTACTTAATGAAACATTAAATTCCATAGCAAACAAATATAATCATAAGAATAAACAACCATAAAAGGCTCAGAATCCATTGTCACGCCTGAAACTGTAAAAAATCTAAGAAAATATCACTGAAGTATAATCAACACTTTACAACATTATATTCAATAAATAACATTTCAAAATTTACTATCTACATAAATAAAAGGATACTTACTTACCTAAATTGCAAAATTCAATCTGAATTACAAATATAGAGACTAAGTCAACTACGTGTGATTACCAAAAAGTTTCTTTAAGAAATAAGTGTACACATAAACTTAACCATTTTTGATCGGTTCCCTACAAATACATGCTAGAAATAAGAAAATTCCTCAAATCTTGAATTGTTTAGGTTGAAGCAATAGATTTGTACCAACCTACATAATAAAAGAATGACTCAAAGACTTTCATTTGACACCCCAAATTCATAGTCCAAATATAACCTAATGCTTCAAAAGGTCATACCTTAGAATTTAGGAAAATATTCACTGAATATAAGGCATATTGAATTGTTAATGATCCAAAACATATTGTTAATCCCTTATACAAATGTAAGTGAATAATGATATATGGATATGTTTCAACAACTGTCCCTAGACCTTCTTTAAGGTAATGGTCAAGACTTCAAAGATATAAAACATTGAATTTACAGGTGTCAACATAGGGAAAGAGATGAATTTTGATAATAATAAAAATTCCTTAATCTAATGAGAGTTTCTGAATGATTTCACTGAGCTAAGAAAATTTAAAATTTGTTATTTCAAAGTTTAATTATCTGTATCTAAACATTATGGAACAACTTATGACTCCATTACCTCATAGATAAAAGAAAGATTTAATCAAATGGTTTTCAGAAAGGATTCCAACATTCCTTGTACAAGGTCAAGGCTGGTCCTAAAAGGATTGGTACAATAGTTCTCAATCATAATCCACTCATATCTTTGCAAACTAGAAAGTTCCTTTTACCAAAAATTGTTAGGTCTTGAATTATGCGACCATTAGTCATGCAATGACATGTTTGATTATTATATTTTTCAGCCATCTTAGAAGAAAAACTTATAGACTATTATTATTCTCATCCAAAAAGAGATGTAATACATAATGGATTGTTCCACCATGCAAAACATGACATAGTGGAATTAAATGTCATTTTTCATTTTGATTATACAACCAAATTTTTACTAAAAGAATTCATGAGCCTAGATTTTTTCAAGAAGGTGTTTGATATCATGCATGGCTTAGCTACAATGCTAGAATCAGCTTAATTTGAGATGATAAAATAGATTTTCATTACATTTCTATGACGATAATTTCAACCATCACACACCTTCTATTTCTACAAGGTAACATTGATTCCTGTCGGCTCGTACTCAAAAAGAAATTTGAAGATTTCCCTTACTCAATATCACTTAGTTCCAGACCAATTGAACATAACCAAAACCTACAAATAATGGGTCCTTGCGACATGGTCTTTCACGAAATCATGTAATATGTTGGATTGTTATACTTGGTTAGGTCAAGCCCATTAACCCAGATCAGGAATGTGTATTCTTAATCAAATTTAATCTAATGTATTTAAAAAGACCACATATCTAATTAATCAATAAATCATAATGGGATGAGTGAATATGCTAAGTATCAAATTAGAGTGCAATTTCAACATGTTTTCAACCAAACAGAAAGATTCAATTGGTTTTAATTAGTTCAGATCCTCAATTTGTGTAATCTTGATGTTGAGTGACACAATAAATTAAGAGGTTGCAGAGAATATTTCCCAATATCACATTTTTTCTCAATAAGATAAGACTTGTAAGGTAAGAGTTAAGAACATATTAAACTCATAGTAACCATATTAAAGTATGGAACTTAATTCATCATGTTGTTAATGCATTTTTGAACTAAAATATCAAGATAAGTCCTTTTTGTTTGTAACACATTCCTTTGTTCTTGGAATACAGTGCATGTTGGACAATAAATTTTAGCATTAATAATATTACATATGTTCAATTAATTACACCTTGGTATGTGTTGAATTCAGTTGAATGTAACATTCCCATTTTAAGACTTTAGAAACAAGGGAAAAAAATATTTATACATAATGTTCTCTGTTCTAAATAATCATAATTTATAACACACATTCCATGCCAATCAATCTCATAACAGATAACCATATGTAGATGTAAATGACTTGGTGAACTACCGATATCTCATTTCATGACTCAGTTACTAACTGATCTCTCATGTTAAGTATTGAATAGCTTTTGTATACTAAGTATACTTGGTTCTCTTACCCTTTTCTAGGTATTTAGTGTTCTGTTTAAGAAACCTATCTGAATGTTTTTTACCAATATTCATCAGAAATCTCATTTCTTAAAGTAGGTGACATAGGAAAACGCAACCAGTAGCTTGCGATACTTTGGCCAAAGATTTCCAACATACTATTCATGTTACTATTCCTAGATGACATACTCGTCTAATTGAAATAAATCCTTCACCCCACTATTTTGTTATGTAGAATGGTCTTTACTGACTTCTGTTAGTCCACTTGTCCAAGGTTTGACCCTAACCTGGTTAGGACATAATTTATATAGGGAACCACTCATGATAACCTAAGGGTATATGGGCATACTCAATCGACCTAATTTAATTGAATGTGTCTAGTTACACTAAGTCATTGAGAGTCACTTATTATGGTAAATCATATTTAATCTGACCTAGAGAGAAACTAAGATCAAGTCCAGAGTTTGAGTAGATCTAGATGAACCAATGCTTAAGGGTGTTGCAACATGTCAATTGTAACATTGTATCCTTGTGAAGACCCAAGTATTCATGAAGGTACAATTATGTAGTTGACATGTGCCAACATCCGGTAGAACTACTCATCATTATATACAAACCTCAAGAAGAGGTCATTTCTAATTAATTATTTTTTAAAATTCAAATCACAGCAACCTTGCTTAACCCTAATTCCAACAACCCTTAAGTCCATATCCTAATTTGAGTTGATTAAATAATAAGTAACTTCATAAACTTATGATTTACTTTTATGTTCATTAACCTTTTATCTAACGTGTAATTAATCGAAAATAGAAACAACATCCATCACAATATTTATTTAATGTGTCTCAACCATTCATAGGAATTTGTAAGAACCAAAACAAGTTCTATTAGGTAGACTTCAGAGAGAATGAAGTCTAAAATGATTAACTATCTCATATACCATTCATTTATTTTATATCCTTTGAGAGGAGGAGAACCTTCCTCTTTATGGTTAAGTCTTAGGGTTTATTATACCCTTTTTCCATTTCACACTTCCTTATAGTTTAATTATGCGTTCATTAACATATATTAATAAACCATAAAAGATTAGGTAAAGGAATATCAATACATGCAAATGTAGTAAGTTGCATTCAAGTAAGGGAAATTTTACTAATTTCCATTCATCCAACTCATTTAATGACAACAAAAATAATGATCCAATCAGATACAAATGATAACAACAAAGATAGGATTACAAATTTCCTTCATATTATGCACAAGAAAATTACATAATAAGTTTAACAACTTCAAAATCTTTTTCAATTCATCATGGTAAAATACACATTTTACAAGACTATGCATTTCACATATTTCATGTCAAAGGGCATCAAAATCATTAAAGAATAAAACTTTTCTTCTTTCAATACATTTGGTGGATCAATAATGAATCATATTTCTCTATAAAAGATCCAAACTTTTTAACAATCAATAATGGATTCATATAAGTTATTGTCTTCCTTTATCACTTATGAGATTCCATCTGTAAAAATTTCTAGCATAGGTCAGTTCATTAAACTAAGCATGATAAGTCATTATAAAAAGCATTAAAATGATGTGCTTTCAACTAACTATTTCATAAAACCAACTCTGCTTTTATGAAACAGTAAAGCCAAGCTAACAAATAAATCATAAGTAATAACAACCATAAAAGAAGAACAATTGATTAGCCTAAAGTAACATCAAGAAAATATCATGATATAATCAACACTTTACAACATTATATTAGATAATGTAATGTTTCAACCAATTTACTTAGTCTATTTCAAATAAAATTACTTACTACCTATCACTTGCATAATTCAATCTGAATTAGTAATACAAAACTAAGTCAACTATTTTCCAAACATAGATTTACGTTAAGAAGCAAGAACAACAAACTCAACATTATCAAAATTCCCTAAAAAGACATCTAAAACCAAGAAAATTCCAACATCTTGAAAGGGTTAGGGATGAATTATTTACAACACAAAATATGAGAATCCCCTTTCAAATGCTACGCCCAAAATTCATAGTCCACAATATAACCTAAGCTCTCAAGTTAGGTCATACCTTAGTGCCCTTAGGAAAATATTCACTCAGTATGGAAGGCATATAACATTAATTAGATCCAAAACAACGTTAATCCCTTCATTACAATTCAAGTGAATAAGAGAGAAGGATCAACAACTACTCGATGTATTATAAAGAGTAATGTAATAGACCTATCCAAATATAAATACAATGATTACACAAAAAGGAAAGGGTGAATTGTGATAACAATAAGAAATTCCTTTCTAATTCAGTTAATCTGAATACCATTTCACAACTAAGAAAAAAGAATGAAACACAAATCTCTTACAGTTTCAAAAGGAGACAATGATGACTCATTACCTCAGAGAATAAAGTGAAAGAGTCAATCGACATGGTTAGAGAAGGATTCCAACATTCCTTTACAAGAAAGGATGGTTGTAAAAGTATTAGTACAAACCCAATTATAATATCCTTAGAATCTTTTAAACATAGAAACCATGCACCAAAAATTGTTAGTTAGAATCATGCGACAAAAGATTGTAATTCGAGTTTCAAAATAAGGTTCACCCAAACCTGAAGAAAAAACAATAGTAGTATTATTATTATCATCAAGAAAGAGATGTAATAATTAGAATTACTAACAACTTACAGGGAATTAATAGCATTCATCATTCATTCAAAAATGTCAAAGTTTCAGTCAAAGGAACCAAATACTATCCGTCATGATTCATTTTCAAGAAGGTGCATTCCAAGATCAACATGGCTTAGCTATAGGCGCACAAGCCATCAACATAGATGAAAAATTAATTTTCATTACATTTCTATGGACAGTTCAATTACACACCTCTAAAAATTGGCAAGGTAAATTATCCCTTCCAATCTTACCCATCGAACAAAGAAATGGAAGAGTCCAAAAATATCTTACTCAGAACTGATTTGGTTAGTTCTAGATCAAAGAAAGTCAACCAAAAGTCTGAATAACATCTTTAAAGCTTCACGAAATCAAAATCAAGAAGGATTCAACAAGTTTACTCTAACAAGTTACCCAAGAGATTAACCCAGATCAGGAACGATATTCTAAATCAAAAACATCTAATTCAACAGGGAAGTAGACAACATGTTCGACATCAAGAAATCTCAAACAGAGCTATGAGAATAACCCAAGTATGGACTTAGACAAAGTCAACTCAGATAGAGCCTATCATTCCTGATAGTGCTTCCATCGATTCGAAGAATATTTCTAGCTAATCCTTCACAACTCCTTCTCCAAATGAAATCAACAACCAAAAAATTCCTTCCTCAAATGCCTCATATACTTCCATTAGATTGAAAATAGTCCAAGGGAGTTAAAAATAGTAACAGACTGAAAATATAACTATTGGTTCAAAGAACCAGATAACTCCATGCAGAGTAAAAATTGAAATGCATGAGTAACTAAACAATCCCCAAGAAATCCACTCGCATGGTTTCCAAGGTGGTTTGCTCACCAAAACTGATGAACATAAATGCCATTAAACTCTACTTTCCTACCTATATCCCATGCCACCACCATCTTAAGTTGGTGAGTCCAAATTAAAAGATAACATACATTACTTAACACTAGTGATGATGCCAACTAGGATTCCCGCTAGTTTCCATGCCTATGTCAAACTGAGAGTAATGCAATGCTTCAAATTCAAAATCAAATCAAATAAATGACTTAGAAATGGTCGCCACTGTCTGATACTTGCCATGCAACCACCCCTTAGGTCCCTTTCCATCCTTGCATTAGTTTAGGATAGATAATATTAGCTTAGGATCTGACCTTAGGTTAGTTTAGAAAGTATTTACGTTAGGTTTTTAAACATTACCTTAGGTAAATTTTCCTTCTTAGGATAGGCCATTCTTCATACCAATTTAGGATTAGGTAATAGGTTAGAAATAAACCAATAGTTACCTTAGGATATTTCCAAATCCCTCACTTTGTAAAACATACAACTTAGGTTAGGATGCAACAAGATTAGTGTAAACATAGATATAAGGTAGGTCTAGTTTACCTAGGTTATAATACCATTAGGATAGATCTTAAAGATCCAAGAATTAGGTTTTTACCCTCAATAGTCCTAAAGTAGACCTCCATCCTCTTTACGCCATTCAGTGTCCTGGAGAAATTAATAAGAAGATCCAAGCACACTACTTACAACAGAATGCAAAGCAAGTACTTCCAATAAGATTAATGAAATTGTATAAATACAAGACTTCAATCCTTTATTTCCTTTAACCTCTGAATGTCAATTTACCATACAGATCAGGTAAGAAGAATTAAAATATACCTTGGATCAATGGAATTGATCAAGGTTTTCGTTATCTATTAGAGAGATAAAATTTGTAAACCACATTATGAGTTTATAACATTAACTCATCTCAAGAAAGAATGGATTCCTTGTAAGCAGACAACATTTTAGTAAAATGAATCCAAGAACAGAAATAAATTATCCATGACAAGCATGATTTCTAGCAGTCAAAAGAATACACCTTCTTAGGAAAAATTACATGTCAACGCTTGCAATGCAAAAGTGGAAAAGTTAACAATTTGCCACAGGTGTTACAATGTATTGTGTGCGCTAAAGGTTTAGCTCATGAATAAGCATTAGAGGAATGGATTGAAAAGTTTATCCATCTAGATGAGTGATGAGTAATATCACGTTGGAGTCAAAAAAAATAAAAGGCTAGGTAGAAAGCATGGCATGAAATGCACTTCAGGGATAAAAAGTTTGAGATTCAACATATGGTGCTCCTTTATGATTCTAAGTTTTTGCGCAATCTAGGAAAACTCAAGGTACGTTGGTTGGGTCCGTATGTTTTCACACACATACTTGAAACATGCACTTGTCAATTAGAGGAGCTTGATGGAATATAGTTACTTAGATACTTCAATGGGAGTAGGCTAAAGCCCTACTATAAATAAGTCTTCTTGGTGTTTGTAATAATGTGGTGTTGCCATTTAGATTAGGTTTTAAATTCTACATTTCCTTAATGTATTTCCTTCTTCATCACTATGATTTATCAATTTAGTTGGTGTTTTTGTGTAATAAGCATGTTTGCGCACCAGAAGATAATTACTATTTGAAGAAATAATATGCGTAGAGGACTGCATATACCCTTAGTGTGGGGTGGTTATTGATATCCAGGTACAAGACTATTGAAAATAAGTAAACATGAAAGGAAAAAACTTCTATGGGTGCTATTAAAAGTTGGAGAAGTGTTAGAAAAGAGATTTCTTCTAGAAAAAATGACCATAGATGGAGATGAATGAAGAAACAAGTATAGCACAAGGTAAGTAGGGGCCATGAGAACTACCAAGGGAAGGCACAGTGGTGAGGTACTTAGGCACATGGAGCTGAGTTAAAGATAAGTTCATGGCTAGAAGGTAAGAACGTGCACTAGAAGGTTATAACTTGGGCATGAAGATGTACCGCATAGAAAGAATGAAAATGGTTGATTAATGAGAGTATTTTTGGTAGGTGAAGGAGCAATAAATGCACTAATTTTTGAAAATCTATATCAGGATGGGATGTGAGTTCATTCTTAGTGTTGCAATCATGATAATTTGAAAGATCCAAGTGTGACCGAGCTGCGAGAAGAGTATTCAGGTGCGAAGAGTATGAATTGAGACATGACGAGCAAATTTATGCACAGAGGAAGATTACATCGGAATTTGTGAAGATTATGAGAGAAGTAAGGCATTACAAAATAGTTAGGGCACATAATTTAAACTAGGGTATGTTGAATTAAGCTAGGGTTTGGGTTTGCACATTGCAGGAGATAAAAGGAGAGTATTTGAAGTTAGAAGATTGTAGGTTATAGATGGCACCAAAGAAAGCACCTACCATAGGAGCTAAGGGGAATAATAAAGTGGAAGTAGAGGTCAAAATGACTCCTGAGAGTAATTTATCAGAAATATAGTATCCAGAGGGTGTGATATTGGGTTAGGAATGGGGTTCCCACATTTGGAAGAGCAAGATCAGTGATTACAACCATCGTATACCTGAAAATAAGGAGCTGGACGTGTTATTAAACATAAAGAAAAATAAGTGCACAACATAAGACATGCCAGTGTATGAATACACTGGGGAGAAGTTGTTGAAGCAGATTGGAGTTTACCATTTCTATGAGTTCCCCTACTTCGGTAAATATGAAACCTTATACTAGTGGTTAATGAGAAGGGTACATGAAGATTTCTTCTACTTTTCAGGACATAGGGTAAGGATCATAACCGCATTGATCTCAATAGTAATAGGGTTGAAAGGCACCACGGTAGATATAAATAGTGATTTAATTGATAAGGCCACAATCTTGGAGACAAGGAAGGAGTTGGGGTATACCAAGGGTCCGTACGACATGGACATTGATAAACTAAAGAAGTACCCAATCATACAAACAACTGCACACTTAGTGGAAAAGTTGAATGACCAAGAAAGATGGTCACAATTAAACAAAATGTGGCTACACATTGTAAAGAAGATGCCACAAAGAGTGGCTTACAACATCTCCAGTTACATCATGGAAACTATCATTGAAGAAGTGCACACATGAAAAAATATCATTTTCAGGGTTGTTCTATTGTCTTTGGTGTTTATGGAAATTGGGGTTCCCGATGGGCCAAAGGAGAAAATATGGGAATACCCTATGGAGAACAAGCCACCTATGGAAAGATTTGGCAAGTCTTGTGTGAAGGATCAATAAGCGGACCATTCAAGAAAAGGGTAGAGAAGTGGTATGATAGGCTCCATGTAGCATTTGAAGAAGAATGATGTATACCCAAGGAGTTACCTTTGGTAGTATGAAAGGATGTGTATTTTGTGGTATACCAGTACTTTGCATCTTGTGGTTCACCATGAAAAATGGGGCTTGGAGCCCATGTTGCAAATTATCATATGCCTTCACAACACGATATTTCTAGGCATCAGTTCACCTATTTTCATATGCGCACCGCCTAAGCTTTTATGCAGAAAGGGTAAATTGTGACTACCATACACTGAGAAAGACATATGTATATCTAGGATGGAATGCATACATTGAGAGGATTATATCAAATGTATTAAACATGAAGCCGATAAGCTTGGCCATTGGAGACGTTGGAGCAATGCTTGTGTACCTTAAACTCAATCCTAAGCTAGAGAACAATAAGTATGTGGAGAATGAGTTTGTGCTCCCAGGGCTGCTAAAAGTTATGCATACAATGGAAAATGTTCCAACACCTAAGCCCACAAAGACAAAAAAAGTAGAAGATGAAGAAGAGGAGCATGAAGATAGTTGTGGTTTGGAGCACAAAGGTAGGAGGTAACCTTCAGATAAGGTAGAAATGGAGCGAGGGAATACGTCACCTCAGGAGTAGGAAGGAGAAGATGAGGATTTGGATGCAATACAAGGAGAGCACCACTTCAAAATGGTATTAAGGAGAACAAGGACCCAAGGTACTACTCCACAATTATTGCGCAAATCACCACGACTCTCGCCACAGAAGGAGACAAATGAGAAGAGAAGAAGGAAGTTGAAGCTAAATGATGAGGTGGAAGATTCATAGGAGATCACACCCGAATCTCCTACACCTACAAAGAACATGGAAGAACCAAAGGATGAAGAAATGAAGGATGGAGAAGAAGGAGAAAAAGAGGTAGATAAGATAGCACAAGAAACTACTCAGGGTATAGTAGAACAAGCTCAAAATCTTGATGCTCAAGTTTCTAAAGGGCCAAGATCAAAAATAACAATTGGATAATATGTTCCACTATGTCATGGTCTATGCTAAGGACATAGGTAAAATTGTCCCCACCCTTTTTCAGACCACAATGACACCAAAGGAGTTGTATGGGTGGGAACTGGTGGATGAAGATATGGCAACAATGTGCACACAAGGACACAACTATCATGGTCTGATGCACACAAACATGGGTGAACTAGAATTTGATGTATGTGAAGATTCATGTTTATCATGGAGGCTGAAGAATACACCTCAAGCTAGAGACACATAACAATAAATCCTACTGTTGTGTCAGATGAAAAAGTGAGAAATGCTTTGGAAAAAGTCTCGATTTAGAGGTTGCATGGTGAAATATTGATAAGGCTGCAACAATTAGGGTGCTAAGAGAAGAAATAAAAACCAAGGATGTAGAAATAACACACCTAAAGAAAGAAAAAGAATTGGCATAGAATAAAAATACAATTTTCAGCAGCACGGTAGAGGAAATTGGGGACAATATCATGAAATCAAAGTTGCACTTAGAGCTTAAGGTACACAAAATGTTTCCCTTCAGCCAATGCATTGTGTAAAAACTTTGGTGGACTTATTTCTTGAAGATGAACCTCTGTGCACATTCTAGAACCAAAGAATCTTACAGCAAGAATTAGAGTGAGAAAATGGATTCGGTGATGAGAAATATTGCACCATATGAGGGGTTGCTCTCCAGATCTTGTAAGAGGAGTTAACAAAATAGAAGATCAAGAGTTGAATATCTATATAGGCCGAGAAAGCCATTATAAGAACCAGGACCATTATAGGAGGAAAATGACAGTCCTGAGGGCAATGAAAGATGATACCTTGGGCTACATAGAATGATTATCTGATTGTCAAGGAGAATTGTGAAGACCCTTACAGCAGCTCAAGGAACCACATAAAGGAAATTCTGGATGAGCTTAGGAAACTTGTCGTGCAAAATATTAAATTATTAGAAGGAATAGTGATTACAATGTCCAGCATTATTGTTTGTATTGCATAATACAGAAAGGAGAAATTGCATGAGATGAGTTAGAGTCAATTATAGTGGATATCCCAGAAAAATGCAAAGGCTCACACTTAATGATTGGTAAGACTTTAGAGGCAGAAATAAAAGAAGCATATCTAGAATTGATTCTTTCTAGGTTAAAGCAGAAGATGTTCCAGGGTAACTACATTATTTTATTCATCAAAATTCTTTCTATTCTTCTATTCATATTCTTTGATTCATTTTGGAGACAACCATTGTTAGGGCGGTAGTGTAATTAGTTTGGGGTAATGTTGGTTATTCAAAATATGGAAATTAGTGAAAGAACATATAGAAGGTTCACGCGGAAGAGTAGAGCACAATCAAAAGTGAGGGAGGATTGAGAAAGGAATCACGTGCTGATTATAGAGACAGAATTCAGGAACTTAGCCATTTTCATGATGAGGATCTATTTCTTAGAGGTAGCATGTCAAAGAACATAAACCGGTTAAAGACTTGCATGTGACACGCACTGGCTATTTTTTGAGGATCAGATACAAAACGCTTTGCATGGATACATGCTGAGAAAATATTTACTACTGATACTTAAATAGAATAATTCTATTATTAGCACACTTACATGAGTTGGTTATTATTGTAATGGACGCGTGGCTAATAATAGCATGTGACCTATTTTGGGAATAGATAAGCAGTGAAGGGAAAGTTCCCAACTTTTTTAAATATGTAGTGAAGTATGTAGTATGATATATAGAGATGACATGTGAGAACTAAGTTATTGTGAGGTTATGTTGCCAAATTTTATGCATGCATAGAATACGGTATTATTTATTGTAAAACATCTCCTGTGTATTTATTAGGTTTAAATGCAAAGGAGTGAATTGGCTGAACTATAATATTAAAGCCTAAGTATAATTGGTTCTTGCTATGCTTTAATTCATCATGGTTATCATTTAATTCTTGTTATTATTTCGATCTAAATCGGAACATGCACTGTATAATGTTATATTACTCATGGTTTTGAATTCTTTAACTCTTCATCATGCTGACATCCTCTAATAACAATCCCTGAAGGGGGGTCTTGGTACCTTTGTGCACTTTGGGTGAGCACTCAGTCTAGGTTGAGTGATGTGCCATCATGCCTGGGGTTTTATTGTTGAATTCTAGGTTGCATCAGAAGTTTAAAGTTCATTAGTTTGGACCCTTTTTTATAACAAAGATACAAAGGTAATGGAATCAGGAACTTTCTAGTTATAGGCATTGGATGGCACTTTGTTTCCCAATCACTTAACTAGGAGTAGACTGAAACCGTACTATAAATAAATCTTCTTGGTGTTTTCAATAAGGTAGTGTTTCCACTTAGATTAGATTTTCCTTTAATTCATTTTCTTTATATGTGTTTCCTTTCATCGTTGCTATGCTTTGTAAATTTAGTTTAGCGTTGTGTTATACTATGTGTGATTGTGTGACTGTAGCTAATTAATATCTATTGGATTCATGCATAGAGGACAACACATACTTTTAGTGGGGGTGGATAAGAAATAATATGCTATTAGTGTTATGTTACATATTGGTGCATGTAGAGAAAAGGTTACAGGTTCTTGGATTGAAGGTATTTAAGGAAATTTTCTCATATTGAAGACCATGTGTAGATGAATGGACAAAAAGTGTAACACGAGGTAGGAAAAAAAATGGGAAACTACTTAGTATGAGGCACAATTGATAGGTACTTTGGTGCATAGAAGCATGTGAAAGGAGGTTTGTGACTGCGAAGTAGTAGGTGCATAAGAAGGTTATAACTGGGGTTAGAAGAATACTGTGTGACTCACAAAAGAGTGAAAGGGTGGAATTAATTCTACTTATAGTGGTAGTTAAGGAGTAATTAATGTAGAAAAATAGAGAAATTTGGAAATAAAAAGATATAGAGGGAGAGCAT
Organism: Taxus chinensis; assembly: GCA_019776745.2. Classification (NCBI taxonomy): domain Eukaryota; kingdom Viridiplantae; phylum Streptophyta; class Pinopsida; order Cupressales; family Taxaceae; genus Taxus; species Taxus chinensis. The sequence goes on along the minus strand of CM034157.1, from coordinate 363,079,974 downwards.
GTAAATCTATTTCTTACCTTGCATCATTTAAGTGTTTGAGCTAAGAAGTGTGACAAAGTGTGAAGTGCAAAGAGTGATTGATTCAATGGTGAACCAGTAAAATTCACAACACAAAACTGATAGGGCTCCGTGTGGAAGGGTATTTAAGCTTTTTGGGTGTGTGAGGAAGGAAGGTTCATGTGGTTATGGTTTCAAAGAGAAATATTTTCAGCTAGGGAAAATTAGGGCATGAGGTGTTTGCAGCAGAAGCATAGATCAAGGATTACGAGGATAAGGTAGTGGAAAGTCACAGTTTTTAAAGAACGTCATTGGTTAAACAAAATGATGGCACTAAGAAGAGTTATAATGAAGGAGATAGAAATAGAAGAGGAACCATAAGAGTGGTTTGTAGAGATGTAATACCCGGAGGAAGTTATTGAAGGAAGGTCGTGGACATCCGAGTTTGCAAAATGCAAGATCAATGATTTTAACCATCGAATTGAGAAAAATGTGAAGAACTTAAAGGAAGATACCATCTTAAGGATGAACATGAGCACTGCAGATGGGAAGAGAGTAATGGAAAATTTTATCTACAATTTACTTGAGAGTGTTGGGGTTATGCAACTATTAGAATTATACTTTTTTAGGAAAACCCAAATGTCTATACGAGTGGCTCATGTCGTGCATGCACAAATATTTCTTTTACTTTTCTAGGAGAAGAATGAGGATTACAACAAAGTTGATTGAAAAATTTACAAGTTTGGGTAACTCTGGTGTAGATATTGTAGGTGATCTGACAGATGATGATGTAGCAAAGGAAATGGTTATCACCTTAAAGTATCACAAGGGAGGCTAGGATTTCAATATTAAAAATATAGAATACCTTGCTACAAGGGTAATAACAAAACTATTTAGCTATAAGCTGGGAACCTTGGAGAGATGGAAGGAGGTGAACAAGTGTTGGTTATACATAACACACAAAATGGCAGAAAATATATATTATAACATCACAAGCTATGTTGCAAAGAGTATAGTGAAAGAGAATCACATCCAAAATGATAAAGGTGAGAAGATTACTTGGGGTTCCATCGTACTTATAATTGTGTTTAGTGAAATTAGTGTGCTTGATGGACCAAAAGACAAGATGTGGGTGTACCCACTAGAAAACAAGTCGTCGGAAAAGAAATTTTCAAAGCTTACATGCCGAGGCTCAAATTTTAAGGCTTAAAAACAACTCTAAGAGATGTGGTTTAGGAGTATGTGCAAGGTGTTTGAAGGATATTAGCGCATACCGCGAGAGTTACCCAGTGTATTGGAAGGATAGGATGTAGACACCCCAAAATTACACACCTATTTTCACATGTTCCCAGTGCTATCCTAATAATTGATTAAATTGATTAATTCATACACATTGTACCCTTTGGATTAATTAAATTAATCCCATGTACCCTTAGTACCCCTTTAGCTAAGTTAATTATCTATTTATTAATTAAATAATAATTAAGTGTGTGCACATCCTAGTCAACTGCCACTTGGTCAACATCCACTTAGAATCCACTCCCACTTGGACTCCATATCCTCATCCTAGTTAACTACACTTCTAGAATCCTAGAAAGGTGGGGGCAATTGAATTGCACGTACAACCACCTTTCCAGATGCAACTTCTGCAATTTAATTCATTTATTGCCCCTAAATGCCCTGACACTATCGTAACCTCCTCCAATGATATTTTTATCATGTACATTAAACCATGCATAACTGATTTCCAACTATTTCCACCTCTTTAAATTGTAGGATTACTCTCTTACAAATCCTCTTGGATTTAAGTACAATAACTTTGTTAAATTTCCAAGACAAAGAATCTGTGTTTGTAGCATTTGTATTCACATTTGCAGAAAATTCAAAAGCACCCACATCCATTTAAAAGGTTCACAAAAAAAGTTTCTATAACCTTTACTGAGGTTTGCACTGAAGGATTACAGGGAGGTTTGCATTGTATTTTTTTGTCTCCATTCTCAAGTAATTTTTCATTGCATACATTTTGGCACGCCTGGTGGGACTCGCACCCCATCTTTCATTTCATTTTGTTTGTCTCATTTCTTGGAGTGCTTTTGTGTTTTATTTGTTTCACAATAAACTTCTTGTTTGTGTGTAGCTTTCACAGGTGAATTGGGAAGTTACCATTTTTTTAGGTGTTTTGAAAAATTTGCAGGAAGTTGTTTAGTTTTTTACATTTGCAACTTCTGGTTTACTTTCTAATCTTTGCATTTTTGAATTTTTTTTTCTTATAGTTTCATATTTTTGATTTTTCAAATTTGCTATATTCTTGTGAAAATTATTAGGTGTTTGCAAAAATTTTTTACATTTTTAAAAATTTTTCCCTGTTAAAAAACATTTTCCTTGCTAAACATTTGCAAAATAAAAAACAACAATTAGATTTTATTATGGCAAAAAATACAAAAAAACATTTTATTTTTTAAAAAATAAAAAAAATTTTGAAAACAAAAAACAAAATAAATTAAATCCCTACACTACCCAATCATCCCCTACCCCCTAACTACCCTAGCTCAGATTGCTCGGCCGAGCCATCCTCAACCAAGCTACCCCTCACACCCCTAGCCCTAACCCAACCCCGTAACCCTCACCCTACCCCCACCCCCTTATCCTCCCCTCCCCTAACTCCACCCAAACCCGTCGAGCCCCCTAACTACCCTGGCCCCCCCAACCCCTTCCCTTCCCCATCCTACTACCACTCACCCCCTCCTTTCCCCCCCGTTCTCTACCCTCCCTCAACCCCCTCATGCCCTTGTTCCCACCATGAAAACCCCATCCCCCTACCCAAATCACCCACACCCAACATCTCCCTAAATACTCAACTGAGCTAAACCCTACTCCCTGCCCCAACTCACTACCCCTTCCCTGATCCCTACTCCTGCCCCCATCCCTCCACCACCCTATCTCATCCCTAGATCACCTCTTGCCAGCTGACTCACTACACCCTATTGACCTCAACCCTATGCCCAAACCCTTTCAATTGCTCCACACACATGCAACATACCCACATAGTTCACCCTAGGTTTAGGTTTTTAGGTTTATATTACCACAGCTATCTTTTATGTTTAGGGTTTCTTAAACTTATTAGTCCACACTTAGGTTCATACATTAGTTTATTGTTTTAGGTTTTCTTATATCTTTTCTTTTTTTATCATTTTATTACTTTAGTTTTTTATTTTACTTTTAGTTTATTTTATATAGTTTTACTTTAGTTTTTGTTTTATTTCATTTTTAGTAATTTTAGCATTTTAATTCTTTAGGTCTTCATTAAATTAGGACTTTTATTATTATTATTTTTTTTATTCATTTTTTTCATTACGACTAATTACTAATTGTGTAATTTGCTATTACAGGGTTTGTGGGCATTTTTACTCCCTTTTCCTTCACTTTTTAACACTTTTTCATCTTTTTCACTTTATAGACACCTTTTGTACTTTTCTTTTCATCATTTACTTTCTATTTAGCTACATTGTGAAAGTTTCAAATTTAGTGTTATTGGACATTTTGGTTCAATTTTTGTCACATTTTTTAGCCACTTTTTCACATGTTTAATCATTTTTTCTATTCACTAACATGCTTTCTAACGTTGTTTTTGCATGCTTCTCATTTTGTCATTTTCTTTTGTTTTTGTGAGACTAATCACTACACAACCACATGTATGCTCTTCCCTCACACTTTTAAGCGATCTTGGGAATCAAAAACATGGTCATTTTTTTTTTTTTTTGGGGAAATTAACATTTCACTTAATCAAAGCTTGTTTGCACGTATGCTCTTTCCTTGTGCTTTCTAAGTGATCTTGGAAATCAGAAACATGTGGGTTGCTTTTGTTGTTTTGTCTTTTACCTCCTTCTGAAAAACTTTCTAATCTTTTCTTACAGGACCCACTCTCAAAAAGGTGGATAAAACACTCAAAAACTACTAACTGCAGGTTACCAAATGGTGTACAACTAAACCACATTAAGATCAAAAGATAAAAAATACACCACATTCAAAACACTGTATTTGCAGGTTCGGTTAAGAGCTACGGCTCGACCGCTTAACTAGAACATAACCCCCTTGGCATAAGCCTTAAGCTACAACAAAGGGGGTGGTTCTAAGAACCCCAAAGTAGTCCACACCTTGAGGGAAGTGGTGGATGAAATGGGAACCTTTTTATCCTACCTGACTAGTAAAGCCTTGTGAGTTAGAGTCACAGATATCCTTAGTGGCAACCCCAGTGTGATTCATTCTGAGAAAGATCTTTTCTCAGGGTTTCAAAGGGGGTAAAGTAAAGCTGTCAGCTAGCAATATTGTTGCACTCACTCAGATATACTACTGACACCTAGTTGAGAGAGCCACCTAGGAAGCCAAACATTGTCCAAGCCAATTTAAACAAAAACCTCTTTTTCTATTTTCTTCTTTTGTTTTCTTTCTTTTTGTAGTAGTGTTCCACACTCACTTTTTCCCAAACACTCCTTGTTTGGGATCCATCTTTCACTTTCCTTATCTTTTCATCATTTTCCAAACACTCCTTGTTTGGATTCTACTTTCATTCTCATTTCATCTCTTCTCATCATCTTTCCTCTTCATTGTTAGTCATTCACTAAATTTCATTTTACTCTTGAAATTTTTCCCCTTTTTGTAACTTTCATCTCTTTTTCATTATTTCAATTTTTTTCATCCTCATTGCATTCTCCATTTGATCTTCTTTCATTCATTTGGAGTTCTCATTCACTTATTTGAGTCTTCCTCTTTCACGGTCATCAAATTCTTCTATCTTTCGTACTCACCTCATTTTGAGTTTATCTCCCATTTCATTTGACACTTAAACATTTGGATTACATTTCCCAAAGTTTAAGTTTTCATCTCCTTTTCGACATCAAGTCTTGAGTTGTGGATATCCACATCCTCACTCAAGCACTTTCATCTTACGAACTCACATCTTGACAGTGTTGTGTTCCACTTTGTCACAACTCAATTTCATCACATCTTATCTTCATTCTCTTCTTGCATCCTTTAGTTTGACATCATCATCATTAAACTATATACGTTTGATTTCTTCATGTCTCTAACTTGACAAAATATTTGTTGTGTTTTAGACACTTCATCATATCTTCTTTTCCCAACACTTACGTTATCAAATATTTGAGTCTTATCCTTTCATTATCCTCTTCCTTAATTATTCGTGTTAAGGTTTGAGCACATCGCATACAATTTGAATCCTTTTTCATACCCTCTTCCCATCTAGCATTCACTTTGCTAAGTGGTAGAGTGCATTTGCAATCAATCTATCCTCGCTTCTCCACTCTAGCATTCACATTGTTAGAGGTTGAGCACATTTGGAATTTTTCACTATAACTCTCCTCCATTCTAGCATTCACTTTGTTAGAGGATGAGAACCTTCACCACATCAACCACTCTTCCATCTTAAGATTCACTTTGTCAAGGGTCAAGTTTATCAATCACTTTCACACGCTTCCATCTTGACATTCACTTTGTTAAGGGTTGCATCATTCATATCTTCCAAACTTCTTTCCCATCTTAGCATTCACTTTGTTAAGGGACAAGTTATTACCAAACTTAATCACACACCTCTCTTCCATCGTCACATTCACTTTGCTACGGGTTGAGTTATCTTTCACATCTCTCTTTTTCTCCCTCCCTCTTTTAAAAATGGTGGGAACACGACACAAAGATTATAGTCCTTTTGGAAGGAATGAATGACATCAAAATCCTTTTGGAAATTTTGATAGTGATAATGACCAAAACTCTGAGGATGATCAGAATGACATCTCACTCGAAGAACAATCCCATGTTGAAAATATCTTACGTATGAATAAAGACCAATTTTTGCTTCATCTCCTTGAGATGGGAGAAAAATTACCCTCTGATTTTGACAAGGATAGTCTACAAACATTACTTGGAAAACCACCACCTAACAAGGGTGAACCTTTCATTTCAAAAAACAATGACGATGAGGCAGGCCCTAGTCACACAAACAATGATGATCAAAACAAGTCCACCTCGAACAACACCAAAGGTGATGAATCAAACAAAGACAAATATGATGAAGGGAACAAAGGAAAATCAACTGATTCAGCCACCAATCCCACTCAAGCCCTCATGAATCAAATTAATGACATGGCTAAGAAACTTGCTATCTTAAATTCCAAAGTCACCAATGAATCCCATAACAATGAGGCACCAAAGAAAACTAGTGATGCTTCATTTAAGAGTCATACCACACACACCAAAGATAACAACAACTCTACAAGTGATGGTTCCTTATCTTTCTTGTAGAATAACTCACCATTTTCCCAAGAATGGAAAATGATGAAGGACACCATCTCAAGTATGCAACATCAATGAAAACAATTCAAATTTGAAGAATTGTGTCCTTACCCCTTCGATAAGGACATTTTGCATGTCCCCTTTCCCAAATATTTTGAGATGCCCAAATTTGACAAATACAAGGGAAAGAATGATCCTAGAGAGCATATCAAGGAGTTTTATATGGCTTTCCAAGAGGTGGCCTATAGTGATGTCTTCTTAATGCATCTCTTTCCACGAAGTCTAGGTGGACAAGCCTTGGACTGGTTTCTACACCTCCCCAAGGGCTCTATACAAAATTTCATGGACCTCTCAGAGAAGTTTGTTAAACATTTCTCATTCAACCTAGACTCTGAAATTACAATGATGGATTTGTGTAATGCCAAACAATGAACAAATGAAACCTTTGCACAATTCCTACAAAGATGGCATGGGATTGCTAGTCATTTCCCATGCTCCATGCCTGAGAAATAACTTGTGAGCATATTTGTACCTAACCTCAACAGTGAGCTATCCTTTCACATGAAAATGCATTGCCTTAATACTTTTGAAGAAGTTATTGAGAAAGGATCGCAGATTGAAAAATCCCTTGTCGCAAAAGGTTTGATTAAACCTCATTCAAAAGATAATGGGAAACATAGTAACCATCCTAATAGCTCTCACCAAGACAAATCTAAACATGTTAACCACAATCATAATATGGTCAATGATGGTGTTACAGACAACCGCAATGTCCACAACATCCAAAACACTCAAACTAGACCAAACAAAGGTAAACAACCTCTTGTTGTTTCTAGCAAAGAGGTTTCCTCCTCTCCTGATTCTAAGCGACATCATTTCACTCCTTTGGGAGAACCTCTATCAAGTGTCCTCCAACAACTCGTTAATGCAAACATGGTTACCTATCCCATCACCAGACCTTGGGTTGAGGGAGAACCCAAGCCTACTTGGTATAAAGCTGATACTTATTGTGATTTTCATCACATTGACGGTCACCCAACTGATCGATGCTTTCACTTACATCACTTTGTCCAAGACCTCATTGATAGTGGAGATATCACTGTTGAAGAACCATCACCAAATAAAACACCCAATGAAAATCTCAAGGTGTTCTCAAACCCATTTCCCAAACATGGTGGTGACAATAAAAATGCTGACAAAGGTCCCTCTACCAAATAACACTGATTTCAGTTCAATTATCTCATTTATTGAGGAAGTACCATCTACAATGGTGACCATTAAATTCAAACCTTTGAGTAATGTTGTGACCACATGCCAAAGGAAGATATGGGTTCCCGTGGAAAACCAACCTTCTACATCTTCTGCAGAACCTCAAACATCCAAACCAACAACTCCTTCAAATCAAAAGTCAAACTCTAATGCCAAATCTCCCACTCCGGGTCAGTATGACTTCATCAAACAATTAGCAACCATGCCAGTGCATATCTCTCTAATGGAACTGTTAAAAGAGTCACCTAGCTTTCAGGATATTCTCACTCATGCTCTAAATGAATCACGTGTTCCTCATACTCTCAATGTTCAATAGTTTTAGGCTATGATCGCAAACCTTACACCTGAAACTCCTATCCTATCTTTTGGCCCTCAAGATATGTTGAACCCAAATCTGATTAACAATAACTCCTTGTACATCGAAGCCTACATTACAGACCATAAGGTCAAGAGAGTTCTTATCGACAATGGAGCGGCTCTTAACATCTTCTCTATAAAAATGCTTCACTACCTTGGTCATACAATAGATGACTTAGATGCTAATATCATTACCATTCATGGTTATGATAATACCAAGCACCAGTCCTGTGGTACCATCACTCTTCCCATACAAGTAGGCCCGCAGCTCCTTGACACTGTATGTCATGTAGTTGATGCAGAAACATCATATAACCTTCTTCTGGGTAGACCTTGGATACATGTGATGCACACAGTACCTTCCACCTTCCATCAATGCATAAAGTTTCCACATAACGGTAGAGAGTTCACCTTGCATGGTGATACTGACCCCTTTGAATACTGTAAGTTTTTCAAAGCAAGGTACAAAAAAGAAAATTATTGTCCATCTGCTGATAGCACAACTGGATCTAGCACAACTCCTATTGTTACCAACCATATTGACCCTGACATAATATTACACCCTCATGCTTCTGCATCTTCTTCTAAAGAATCTATGTCTAAAGCATCACCTTAGGATATTCCTCACACCTCTGCACCTTCCTCTGAAGCATCTACGTCTAAGGTGTCACCTGAAGATACATTCTCCCATAAAGGCTTAGGTGAGTACACACTTGAAAATGCATTTCTTGTTGGCAAACTCCCATTATCACCTCACAGCTATGGGCATCCTAACACTCCTCATCTACGAGAACCTCCAGCTTACTATCTCAGAAACACTCTTTGGAGATGATATGGATATCTAGAAGATGAACATATTCCAATCTCTGACGAATCTTGGCTATACGAAGACAGGATGGCAGAATGCTACGAATCCACTGATTACACCAAGGGCCATAGAATGATGAAAAACATGAACTGGAAAGGAAGAGGCCTTGGCCCACAAGGACATGGTGTTCTTGAACCTATGAATATCAAGTCTAATCTTTACACATATGGTCTAGGATATGAGACATATGAGAAGAGGCCTATAGTCTTTGATGTATTACCTAGTGATGATGACTCAGATTCTGAAAGCTGAGACCGGTTCCACACATAGCCTCTTCGAAGACCTAGCTGAAACTACACTTTTCCTCGAAATACTTATCCATTCAAACCCTTGATGTTGTTTACCCTTCCCTCATTGATCAAGATCAACAGTGTCATATTTCCATGGACCTCTTTCAAAATGATGAGGCCATCCAGAAGTTCCTCGGGGCTTGAGACCCTTTTCCCTTGCTGGATCACAAGAAGGGTTTTGATATAAACCTTGATGCTACCACCTACTTTGGTGAAGAACTTACAATCTCCAGTCCTAAAGAAAAATAAATTAAACACAGAAAAAATAAAAATTATATCTCACATAGTGAAAACCTTTCTGAGGCATTATACGAGAAGCAAAAAATGAAAAAGAAAAAGAAAGAAAAGGACGCATCTCCTAGTGAAAACCTTTCAGAGGCACTAGAGAGAGGAGATTTGGATCCAGAAATATCAAAAATCTACACAAGCCTACAACATCATTTCAAGATAATGACACTTCTAAGTTGTTGGTAGAAGAGACGACAACCATTAACATTGGAACTGAAGACCAACCAAAATTGTTACAACTAGGTGCCAGTTTGTCAGAAACTGAAATCAAAGCCTTCACAACACTTCTAATCAAGTTTCAAGATGTATTCACTTGGTCTTACAAAGATATGCTAGGCCTTGATCCTTCTCTTGTGGTTCATCACCTTGTGGTGCACCCAGATGTTAAACCTGTAAAGCAAAAACTACGTAAAATGCATCCCAAGGTCGCATTGCTTGTTAAGGCCAAACTACAAAAATTATTGGATGCAGGCTTCATACAGTGCATTGACTACTCAGAGTGGATATCTAATATGGTACTAGTTGTGAAGAAGACCCCCAGAATCCGTATTTGTACAGATTTCCATGACATTAACAAGGCATGTCCCAAGGATGACTTCCCTTTGCCTAATATTGACATGATTGTCGATTCTACTGCGGGCCATGAGATGTTATCCCTTATGGATGGATTTTCTGGGTATAACCAAATTCAAATTGCTGAAGAAGACCAACATAAAACAACTTTTACAACCCCATGGGGGACATTTTGTTACAAGGTCATGCCTTTTGGCCTTAAAAATGCTTGGTGTAACTTATCAACGTGCCATGACTGTTATTTTCCACGAGCTTCTTCACGACATAATGGAGGATTATGTCGATGATATTCTTGCTAAATCAAATACTAGAGTGGATCATCCAACAGTTCTTAGGTGTATATTTGAGTGGTTAAGGGAGTACAAGGTTCACCTTAATCCAAAAAAATGTGTCTTTGGTGTCACTTCAGGAAAACTTCTGGGATTCATTGTCTCACGAAGAGGAATTGAAGTGGACCCTACCAAGGTCAAAGCTATAATAGATATGCCACCTCCTCAGAACCTTCGACAACTAAGGGGCCTACAAGGAAAAATATAGTCTATTCATCACTTCATCTCTCAATTGGCAGATAAGTGCCATCACTTCAACCAACTTCTTAAGAAGGATGTCCAATTCAAATGGACACAAGACTGTCAAGACACCTTTGCAAAATTGAAAGAATACCTGACATCTCCATCGGTACTCATGCCACCTATACAGGATAAGCCTATGTTGTTGTATACATCTACAACAGAACATGCCATTGGGGCATTATTGGCAAACACAATGATAAGGGTCAGGAACAAGTTGTGTATTACTTGAGAAGAACTCTTCTTGAACATGAGACCAAGTATTCATAGGTTGAAAAGGCTTTTTTAGCAGTTGCTTATACTTTTGGCAAGCTGCGACACTATCTCCTAAATCATACCACCAAGCTAATTTCAAGGGTTGATCCTCTTAAGTACCTACTTTTGAGACCAGTCATAACAGGACGAATGTCTAGCTGGATTGCACTACTCAGTGAATTTGACATTGAAAATTTCAATCAAAAGGATATCAAAGGTCAAGCACTGGTAGATCAACTAGCCACAACACCACTACCAAGTTTACAACCATTAAATTTTGAATTTCCAGATGAAGACCTTTTGTACATAGAAGCAACACCCTTATGGACATTATTCTTTGATGGATCTTGCAACATCCATGGTTCTGGAGCAGGAATCATCTTGCATACACCAGATGGAGACCTCATACCTAAATCTTATCATATCAACTTCCCTTGCACAAATAACATAGTAGAGTATGAAGCATTGATAGCAGGCTTAGGGTTTGCTATCTCATGGTGCCTACAAGAATTGACAGTTCTTGGTGATTCTCTTCTCATCATTAATCAAGTTAATAGAGAGTATCAAGTAAAAGATGAAAATATCTTACCCTATAAAATAATGGTTGATAGCCTTAGAGGGTATTTCTAGATTATCAATTTTGAACAAGTTCCTCACATACAAAACAAAGCAGTGGATGCCATGGAAACTATCACCTCCCTTCTTTCATTCGACACTAATCAAACTCACAACGAGTTCCTCATTGAACATATTTTGGTGCCCGCATATGAATTTTTGGAGTCCACCATGGTTTGTGAGATTGTTGGTCCTGATCATCCCTGGTACCACGATATATATACCTTCATTCAAACCAAATCCTACCCTCCTAATTTTAATTCAGCTAATAAAAGAGCCTTAGCACAACGTGCTTCACGCTACACCCTTCTTGCTGACACCTTGTATCAAAGAGGCTATGATGGGACTCTCTTAAGATGTCTCAATCAGGATGAAGCTAATCAGATGCTAGCTGAAGTACATTTAGGTATTTGTGGTGCCCATACTAGTGGAATGGTCCTTGCAAAGAAGATCTTGTGCATTGGATACTACTGGCCCACAATGGAGGAAGATGCATGCAACTTTGTGAAGAAATGTCAAGCTTTCCAAAAACATGGTAATCTCATTCATGCACCATCCCAAGCCTTGCAGCCCATTACTTCACCTTGGCCTTTTTCAAAATGGGGACTCGATTTAATTGGAAAAATAAAGCCCACATCTTCTGATGGCCACACATTTATTATAACTACCACTGAGTATTTCACCAAGTGGGTTGAGGCTATGCCTCTTACCAATGTTACTGGGTGTAATATTTCTAAATTCATTTTCAACCATATTATCTGTCATTTTGGCATCCTCGCTGCTATTGTCACTGACAATGGTGGTTCTTTCAAAAACAAGGATCTCAAGGCCCTAGCTAAAAAATATAATATCCACCTAAAATGGGCTACACCCTACTATCCACAATGTAACGGCCAATCCAAAGCATCAAACAAGACTATCAAATCCATTCTAGAAAAAAAAGTCAATAAACATGGACGTAATTGGCATACATAGTTGTATCCCACCCTCTGGGCCTACCGCACTTCCTTTCGTACTCCTACAGGAGCTACTCCATTCTCCCTAGTATATGGATCTGAAGCCATATTACCTATCAAGTTGAACTACCTTCACTTCGTGTCTCCCTTCAACACCTCATTCATGAAGAGGATTACCATGTGTTGCATGCCTTGCAGAGCTGGAATTACTAGACGAGAGACAGCTTCACACCTTAGACCATATGTAGGTATATCAGAATAGACTACGTTATAATTATAATCACAAGATCAAACCTCAATAGTTTGAAATCAGTGATTTGGTCCTAAAGGAAAATCAGAAGAACACAACTAAACCATGAGAAAAATAGGGAAAATTTGAGCCTAATTGGTTGGGTCCTTATGTTATAACTGCTAAATTTGGATCTGGCACATACAAACTATCTACTGAGGATGGAAAAGAGTTGAAGGAGCCTATGAATTCCATTCATCTGAAGAATTTCTACTCCTAAGTCTCTGAAGAGTAACCCTTGTGCTGGGGGCATATCAGTGCATCCACCTGTTTCATCATTTCACTTTGTTTCCCACTTGTAACTTTTCACCTCACCATGTGTCACATGTTCTCCTTGTTAGGTTGTCATGCCCATTGTCTACCACTATTTTCACCTTCCATTATGCTTTCATTCACTTCCTTCATACGTAGCATGTTGGTTTTGACTTGGGAATTTCCTTTCCCTCTTCTTTGGCGTGTGGTTCAAAATTCCAAAAAGACCAAAAACATTCAAAAAATGTTTCAAAAACTTCAAAAACAATATAAAATTGTTCAAAATCCCAAAAAAATATAAAATTGTTCAGAAAATACAAAAAAAAAACATACAAAAATACAAAAAAACATACAAAATGTTTCGAAAATGCTTTCCAAAAAAAACTTGTGACTATGTAATTTCGTTCACCATTTTCTTCATCTGATTGTTCCCAATCATCTTTTCCAATCAATCAAGCCACTCTTTGCAATGTAACTTTGCTTAGGGACATCACTTGGCTTTGGCTTTCTCTTGGGGGAAACTTGACATCTTGTTCATTTCTTCATTGCATAAAACACTCGGAAAGTCTTTGGACATTATTGTTGTGAGTTGTGTTATATTATAGATTGCTTGTTAGTATTTAACATTGGTGTGTTTTGTTCACTAGCTTGTTTGTTGTATTTGCTTGTTTAAAGTTTGTACATATGGAATGTTGTCTTGTATATTCTTAGCTTAGTCTCTTATGTTTGTTAGTTACAATAACCAGTACTCTGTGTATCTGGAATGTGCTTATGGACCAATTGCAGGAAATTTATTTACATCTTAGTTCACATATAACTTTGGTGTGGATCCTTCTTGTTCATATTGGGTTTGTTTCTATTGCTTGTTTTGTATCTTTTTGTCATTTGCATGTGTTGTGTTTTTCTCCTGGTTTATTTAAGCCATGGAGCATTTTCCTTTTTGTTGTGTATTCATGTTTGCTTGCATTTTCTTTGCATTTGTCTTTTCAATTCCTTCCAAAATTCATAAAATTCAAAAAAATCAAATATTTCAAAAAATCCAAAAAAATCAAATATTTCAAAAAACCAAAAAAAAAAAAAATTTTTACAAAAGTTTTGAACAAACATTCACTTATCATAGAAATCCTACAATTGGAAAACCCTTAAAGTGAATCATTCAACATCTCAATACAATCTTGATAAATGTCATACTTTTATCTATTACCCTAGTGATCATGCCAATCTTACAACTATCACTTTCTTCCCTTTGTATGATATGCTAACTCTGCTTGGGGCAAGTCACAAAATTGTTTTTCCTTCATGATATAACTTTTCCTGGGAAAATTTAAACTTTGATCATTTGCACAATGGATTCAACAAGAGTGTCATAAGGAGTTGCTTTAACTCCACTCTTCCAGTCTGATCCTATTCCCACTTGGGAGCATTTGTATCTACTTAATCATCATTGTGGCATGCATTAGGGGCATAGTTGATTGTCTTCTTTTTTTAAATTGTGTTGCATTGTTGATGTTTACTTTTTGGACCACTTACAAGTAGTGTGATTACATCTTGGTTCCTTTATAACCCTGATGTCGACATCTACTTTGTATATTGGGTTTGTTTTCCTTTTTATCTTTTCTTTGTTGCATGTGTTTGTTTACACGCATCTGGGTTAACCATCTTGATTCTTTTATAATCATGGTGACAACTCTATTGTGCAACAAAAAAAATAAGGTTGTTCTAAAATTATTCTCCAAATGAACGCTCATGCTACGAGCACAGTCCTTTCCCATCCTTGTTCCAATCCCTTGTTTTTCCTTCCTATCAAGAGGTTTTCCACCACCTTGCTATCATCCACCCACTTGAGGGGGAATTCCTCTACCATTCTTATTCCTGGGGCATCCCAATGCTTCACTTCTTCCTACTTGTTGGGGCATCCCAATGCTTCACAATTTTTTCTCGATCTGCATGTGTCTACTATCTTTAAAAGCACTATAACTTTGCAATAGCACTTTAAAGAGGGGAAAATGTAGACACCCCAAAATTACACACCTGTTTCCACCTGTTCCCAGTGTTATCCTAATACACCCTGTTATTCACCCATTTGTGATTAATTGATTAAATTGATTAATTCATACACATTGTACCCTTTGGATTAATTAAATTAATCCCATGTACCCCTAGTACCCCTTTAGCTAAGTTAATTATCATTTATTAATTAAATGATTAATTAATTAAGTGTGTGCACATCCTAGTCAACTGCCACTTGGTCAACATCCACTTAGACTCCACTTGGACTCCATATCCTCATCCTAGTTAACTGCACTTCTAGAATCCTAGAAAGGTGGGGGCAATTGAATTACACGTACAACCACCTTCCCGGATGCAACTTTTGTAATTAATTCATTTATTGCCCCTAAATTCCCCGACACTACTGTAACTTCCTCCAATGTTATTTTTAGCATGTGCATTCAACTGTGTGTAACTAATTTCCAACTACTTCTGCCTCTATAAATTACAGGCTTACTCTCTTACAAATCCTCTTGGATTTAAGTACAATAACTCTGCTAAATTTCCAAGCCAAAGTATCTGTGTTTGTAGCATTTGCACTCACATTTGGAGAACATTCAAGAGCACCCACATCCATTTACAAGGTTCACAAACAAAGTTTCTATAACCTTTACTGAGGTTTGCACTGAAGGATTACATGGAGGTTTGCATTGTATTTTGTTTGTCTTCCATTCAGTTTGATGTTGATAAAGTAGATGTAGATATCCCTATTCTATGAAAAACATATGTCTACCCCAATAAAGAGGCATATGTGGAGACAATGGAGTTTGATAATATTGATATCACTCCAGTGGTTATACCTGTAGGGAAGATTGATCCTGCGTGCATGTATGTGTATCTTAGGTCGAGGTTTAAGGAAGGTAAAATTATTATAGGCTAGGACTTTTCGCTACCAGTTCCTTCCAAAGGTAAACATACTGTGGGAATGAAGACACCACTTGAAGAAACATCCCAAAGTAGGAAATGATAGACTTAAAGAATGTACTAAAGTGAGAAGAGGGAGAAAAAGAAGATAGTATTGGAATTGATCATAGTAGGAGGAAATTAATTTATAAGATGCACGGGTGGAGATGTGGGCACCTGTATTTTACATCTGGTGAGAATATCATCATGCATAATGCCCATTAAGAAGGATGAAGAATAAATAAAGAATAGACACAAGTATGTTCCTGTAAAATATAGTGATAAGGAGAAGTTATCACATGGGACCATAAACCATGATGTTTCAACGCATAGCCTTGAGGTTTGAGAGGAAGAAGAAATTGGTGGCAATAAACCATTGTTTGACTTAGACGTCCCCAATGTAAGTATATATGAACATGAAGAATGAATTTACGTTAGAGGAGATACATAGAAGGAATATAGTGTTGAACAACCAACTAGTGGAAAAGATGAAGAAATTGAGAAGAGAAAAATGAATGTGTTAAAGCATAGGGAAATGCAAGAGAGCACACTAATAGGTAGAGTGACAAAGAGATGGTGTAGAAAATATACCTTGGGTACATTAACGACCCAAAAATTATCATGTGTTAGGTTTTAGAGCATTGTTTCTTTAGAAAAATTATATGGATGGGAGATGATGGATCCATATATGGCAAACAAATGCACCAGAAAACCGTAGCGATGGAGTATGAAGAATCATATGGATGATCTTGTATTTGATGTATGTGAAGATTCATGTGCCTCAAGAAGAATGAGGAAGACTCAACATTCTAGACATGTGACCATCAAGCCAAATCAATTCTTTGATGAGAAAGCAAGTAATTATTTGACAAAGATATCTAGAGAGGTCGCTCACCAAAATGTAGACAAAGCAGCTATGATTAGAAAATTATTGGAGGATAGGAAGGATAAAGAGGAAGAAATTTAGCACTTGACAAAGGAAAAGGTGCATGTTATTTTAGATATGGCAGAGAAGATTGGTGGTAAAATTTTGTAGGCAAGGCCACAATATGAAGAAAAGGTGTTTGAGAGATTTCCATCCATGTTGCATTACTTACATATGTTAGTTCATTTGATGTTGGATGAGAGTATAGTTCAGGCATCAAGTGAGGTAAAACAAGTTGTAGAGACATAGAAGAATGATGTTGAATAGAAAGAAGGAGACAAGAAAAAAATGCGCATCAGATAGTTACATATGATTCCATACTTGATACATTGAAGGATAAATTAAAAATGGAAATTTCAGCATTGAAAATATATGAAGAGCCTGAGAATATTATTAAGACAAGGACATTGGAAGAGGAGAATACGGTCCTTGTGGTGAATAAAAATGAAACTTTGAGGCATGAGGAAAGGATGTCATTACTAGCAGAAAAGTGTGATGTGCTTAAGAAATCCAGGGAACCTCATGATGATAGGATCAAAGAAGTGGGAAATTTAATGGCATGACATATAGATGTTATGGATGACATAGTTTTAGGCTTGGAAAATGTGTTAAGGGTGTTGAAGCATAAGGGTGAAGACATGACTTTAGATGAAATGGATGTTGTACTTAGAGACATTCCTACTTAGGCCAAGAAGGGACTCAATGACTAGGAAGATATGGAAGCAGACATCGAGAATGAGTACCTTGAGCTATTATTACCTATACTAGAATAACACCTAGATTGGTGAATTATGTTTACATCCTTTCATTATGAGAAATAATTCTTTACTTCTTTATTCTTTGGAGAGATAAGGTAAGAGTACCTATTTCCAGGGGAAAAAATGATATTAATGTGGGATAATGTTGGATCGGTGAAGTATTGCATAATTTTCAATAGCACATTTTATAGTGGCGTGAAGGAAGGGGGTGTAAAGGTTTGACAGAGTTGTTCCCTAAGGAATTGCACACAAGAAAGACAGAGTTTTGACTTAGCCACTTTTGCATGGATCAGGTTGAAAACAAGATGGATTACTAAGCACGTTTTGGATCAAGGTAGAAGACTTGGAGGCTACAAAAATCTATTTGTGGAACATGTGGAATATTAAGAGTCATGTAGAGTTCAACCTAATAATACGATTAGAACTAGAGTTAATTATAGATAATCTATTATTAGGTGAAAATTACATGATTTAGCTATCTTTGTAAGCGGTGTATGACTATTTTTAGCATGCATCCTATTTTGAGATTGCATGGGTGGTGTAGGGAAAGAACCCACCCCATATATATGTATTGATTTACATAGATTAAGGATCATCATGTTATCCCTTGATTGTAATAGAGCTATGTTGTTGGTATGAATTTTCACGCATGACTTTGTGATGGTATTATGCATGTATTCAGCTATTGGTTTGTCATGATTCAATACAATGGATGATTGTGAATAGATATTTATTGTTGATGTTTCTTATCATGGTTATTATATGGTGAATATGGTATTAATATTTATGTGATATGTATGTTCTTTATTATGTGTGTTTCCAAATTAAGTTCATGGATCTGATTGTTAGAATGGGATATGAACTTTGATATCTGGTTATTATGAATATGAATGCTAACACCTTGGTATTAAATTAATAAAGAGGGACTTGGTACCTTTGTACACTTCGGGTGAGCGCTCATATTTTTTTGAGTGATGTGTAAACGTGTCTAGGGTTTTTGAGTGGGAAAATAAGACTACATTCATCTTCCTGCTTCTTCCTATCTTCAAAAATATTGATATTCTCTTCATAATCTTTCATCTTTATCTTCAATGTTTGGTTCTTTTTCCTTTGATGTATCAATTCATCCAGGGAACTTATTAGTTTTTCTTCAAGATTTACCAAAAATTCCTCTTCATTTGAGACTTTATCCTCATTGACATACCTATCTCTTGAGTTGTTGTTAGGGATTACCTTAATAACCATGCTTGTGATTCAGGTTGGACCTACTCTAAGATGTTAGGCTTGTTTCGAGAGTTTCACACTCTGATACCAAATTTTGCAAATTTAGACACTAAGAGGGGGGTAAATCAACATCTTTTCAAATTTTAACAAACATTTCCTTTTTATTTATTTTACTATGATGAACACATAAAACCATACAAAAATAAATAGAAGGAGAATATGCACATAGACAAGATTTAATGTGGGAAACCCAATCTAAGATAAAAACCCACTAAAACCAAGAAACATCTTTAAATAATTGTCCTATAAATTTACAATGATTTCATGTTGAACATAACCTCAAATTGGATTTGCAACTCCAAAATTTAGTCAAGTTGTTACTTGACCTTTAGTAAGCTTCAACTTATATAGAATCTTTAACTCCCAATTATTTAATTAGAAACAACTAGTCTTCTATAAGATACTACTTATAAGGAGGATTCAACCCCATATAATTTAACTAACAACAACTAATATTTAGTAAGATACTACTTACAAAGAGGCTTTAACCCCTTATATACTAAGCTGTAACTTAGAATTTTTACAAAAAGAAATTCAGATCACTTAACTGTGTTGTCTTCCACAACTGATTATGACCACTTATTCAACTCACTTGTCTTCTCTTATCCTTTCGTAGTTTTCCATGGTCTCAATACATTCACACCCTTATCACTTCACTCAAAATAAGACTCTCATCTCTCTTCTTAACAACAACCTTCAACATGCTAAAAAATTGAGCTTTAATTTTGAATATAGATCAATGTGTTAATATTTTATCAAGTAATTATCTCTTCAACATACCTCTGTATTCACAACTCAAAGTGACCCCATTCTCTAAGGCTTCAACTTCTTTAACTATTCAAGAGAGAATTATTTTATAGAATTTTCACTGATTGAAACTGTCAAAAAACTATCATACTCTCTGAATGGCACATGGAATCTTGCTAAACTCTGTTTTTAACTCCTCATATGTAGACCGACCCTTTATCTATCTTTAATAATTCATCCATTGGTAACTATCCTGATATGTCTAGTAATGAGTTCAGTTACTAACATGGTAAACATTTTGACATGCTTACAAAGGACTATTAAGCTCCTTTACTTCATAAAGAATTTTTCATGTGTTTCTCCACTTGGACCAGACCTTACAACTTCACATGAAGATTTAAAACTATTTTAATAGAAACAATTGACTGGGCCAATGACTTTTATACACTTAATTAGGATTATTTCCAGACACTAAGCTTCATCATATAACTATACTTCCTTAAAATCTACTTTTCATAGATTCACCTGATTGAGATAAAATTTTGGCATGAATTTCTCTTTTCCATTGAGGTGAATAAACTTGATTCCATTTGCAACACATCCACAACCCTTAGAAAGAGTTAAGTTCAAAATTTCAGGAAATTTCATTGGTGCAATCTTGAGATCTTTGATGCATTTTCCATTCCACATATGAGTGTAGACAGACTTCAATAGTATATCTTCCCTTTTCCACATGTCAAAGAAAACTTTCACATTCACACTATGTCCACAGTGTCACCATTCCAATAAATCAAAAATTTATGGACCTTAGGGGGGATCTAACCCCATAGAATAAACTATATTTAATATGACTTTTGGCTCCACTATGTTCTCCTTGTTGTCAAATGAGCACATTATTCATAACAAATCAAAATTTAACACTTGTTTTAATATTCTTGTCATATTTGTACCATTTTAAAAGTACTAGCCAATAAGAACATTCCACATACTTTACACTTATCAGCCTATTCTTAACCTCCATTGTCATCTATGAACCATGGGCCAATGAGAAGGATCCATGATTACTTTTCAATCCACTTTGATTTGTAAGAAAATTTTAAAATTCAGAAGCCTAAGCCAATCATACTACTCCAAGTAACCTTGTGGTGTCAGAATTGTTAGTTTGCTAATGCTTGAACCAATAAGAAAACTCCATATAACTCTAAGGTGTTAGTCTTTTCAGAATGCAAAGTTTAAACCAATATAATTGCTCCACATACCTCTTCCTTGGTGTTGGGATTGTCAAATTTCAAGTTTTAAACCAATAGAATAGCTCTATAACCTTTAAAAATTTATAGTGTCAGTCTTATCATTTGTCAGCTCTATGTTAGAACACAAAAAATGAGTCAATCAGAAGTCTCCACGTGTCTCTTCTTTGCAACTTCTGGGTGGACCCTAAATATAATTAAATTTTAGTTTCTTCCACGTGTCTATCAGGTTTCAGAAGCATGTTGACTTGTAATTACCCACCTTTAATCTTCCATGTCACACGGACTTGAAAGATAATTAAATTTTTTTTCATCTAACCTGCTAAACTTCGAACAACCATAAGTTTCTCCATAGAGAGCTTCAATTTACACAAAATTGGACTTGTTGGAAAGATATTCTTTAGTTATTAAATATAAATACCTCCATGACTTCCAAAAACTCTTGTAAATGCTAGAAAAATCATTTCAAACCTTTAGAGTTTTTAATTTCATAGTTCGAACCATAGTTTGATTCATAACACTCTAAAACTATCTTGTAAACATTGATAGCTCAAGGAAACAACTTGATATCACTGCACATCATTGAAAGACACCTATCTGCATTATGTTTCACTCATCTACCATCTTCATTACTATTTTGTCATGAATTCCTCTAAATATTCTTATCCCATATCATACCTTTAAAAACATCATATGCCATGGGTAAACTAGAAATAGACCTTTGAACACAGGGATATTACTTAGAGAGCACTAGGAAACAATCCTCACACCTCTGAAACAACTCATATACCATGGATACTTATTACATACTTGATAACATCTGATACACATATGATTGACCATGTTTGACCTTGGGAAGTCTACATACTACCTGGGGAATACTCACCACACACCTTTCTTGCTTGACCATGTACCTTATGATTTCTCACCACGATTTCATGACTTAACACTTCATGGATCTAGCTAGGACCTCTTTGTGAGCTCCAACCATTATTGAGAAGACACTACCAATCAAATTTCATGTCCCTTACATAGCCTCACTTCACAATTCACACCTTTTCCATCAATGCCACTTAACATCAATGACAACACTAATGTCCATGGTTCAAAAAAGTGTAGTAGTATATACTAGAGACAACTTATAATGGTGGTAGAAATGGGGATAAAGTGCAATGGTCCCAAGTGTGTAAGGGATAGAAGATTCTCTGATGATAGTGAAGGGTGAGGGCCCTCCACTCAATATCCAAGGAGACAAAGACATGTGACAGTGCTATAATATCAGAGGTGTAGGAGAGTAACTATATGCATGTAGATGAGATAAATGTGGAGAAGTAGGGGGAGAAAAAAGTGAGAAGGGGATGCTTGAGTAGGGGACTTAAGCTAATGAGGTGGACTAATAGACCGATGAGGAGAAGGGAGTAGAAAAAACTTGTGTGAAGAGGCTACCCAAGTATGGGACTTAGGCCAATGAGGTAGACTATTAAACTAATTGGGATGAAAAGGTTTTAATTTAGGTCATGTATGAATAGGATAGCTAGGTGTGTAAGTAACTTTATATTTGAGAGGCATAGGAGGCCACATATGAATAAGAGAGGTAGGTGTAGGGATGAAGAAAAAATTGATCTATGTAGGAGTAGTAAATGTCATGGAAGGTGTAAAAATAACTTTAGTAGTGGGCTAAGTTAATGTTGTGCATGGTGAAATACCTTTGATATTGATAACTAATTTTTTATGGACCTACTTAATACACACATGATGCATGGAAGGGATGGATTGGGCAACACAGAGCCAAGGAAGACATAATATCTTGTTGAAACCTATAATTTCAAAGGTAACCAAGAATGGCATATATATGGTAAGATACCGAACTATGATGGGAAGAATGACATGACCATAAGAATTAGGATCTAGAAATGTAATTCGAGATGTTGGGAATTTAATAGTTGAAAGAATTGCTAAGGAGCACACATTGATAAGGGACGATGGATAGACCATAGTATTGTTGATAGTATAGAAAATAATATAAGCATTGATATGTAATGAATTATTAGACATGTAGCATGATAACCATGATTTTATAATGTGATAAAAGACGGTGGCATATAGGCATAAGGAATAAGAAATTCACTACCCTCCATGATAAAGGTAGTCAGGAACCAACAAAACCTTCCATCGCTATGCTCTTCTACCCATACATGTACCCAGATTTCTTATCATGGTCTAGCAAAGGTCCCTTGAAGACCATTACCACTTTTATCACACCAGTAGACCAGTTTGGCATTGGATGGCTCAGGGAGCTATAAATCCATTGTTCCCTCAATAAGATCTTGAATCCGTTATCTATACCTTAAACCCACACTCACTTCCCATTGTGAATGCGCGTTAGCAGGGTCGGTAGTCACAACATGAATTTTCATCATAGTTATGGCCAAGGGGGTGAGAATAATTTAGATTATCACATGGACCAACCCTTTGACCTCACGATTACTCCCAATAACCAATGGTACCAAAAGGGTTTGATGCATAACCAAGATTTAATGAAAGTATCATCGTGTGCTAGGACATGATGTAGAAAATTATAAGGCTCTAAAGACCATTCTTCTCCATTGGCTTTAGCTTCAGTGGGCTTAGAACAAAACTTTGATAGTATGATTTTACCTTCTTAATTGATTGGACCATGTTCCACCTTCACCTGTCACCATCACAGTCATCATCTATTTAACCATAGATCAAAGTTTGCGTTCAATATATCTACCCCCACAACCATAGTTCCCACCTCCAAAGGATTTGAGAGGTCTCAAACATGAAACTCATATTAGAGAGTTGAGCCAAGATCATTTACCCATATGTCAGTGTGCCCTACTCATTTGGAATCAAGGCTATCACATTATCCACTACTAGGGAATATTGTTCCCTCATAGCTATTATACCTAGTCCATGACACACCCTCATATGGATCTAACTCCCCTCATTTGATCTAATTATGTGTAGGACATTTTACCACCGATATTGCTAGAAAAATGAGAAAGGAAAAGAATTAAGATAACTATGCCCATAAACGAGACCTATCGTACCGAATATGTACCATCATAGCACCCACACCCAAAATCTACCATCTGTGGACCTACATACCCTATCTCTAATAGGTTCACCCATTTAGTTAGTAATGATAAAATAATTCACATCGTCAAGTCATGCCTCATGAAATATTTTTTTGTATGATGCTCATCCAAACTTCTAAATCTCATAGACATTGACCTTATCGAGGTTTATACAATCCATTGAAGTTCTACCAGGGGGACCCCACACTAAGTGGCCTCAATTATCACCCCTCACCATGTGGCCTCACTGAACCAAATCATCTCATTCTTCAATACCCCCATGACCACTCCTCAAGTCACCATCCTTAGCTGTAATCTGATGAGAAGATTGTACCTCTCCAGTCAGATGATGGTGATAAAGACCCTATGGTCATTTCCGGTCTATATTGATAGAGGATACACGATACGAAGCCTCATGCTATGATGAGTGGTAGCTAGCATTAAAATAATCTCCTCCCGTGCATAAGAATAGGAAATCCATATCCCTTATAAATATGTGCATAGGGTAGACCCAGTTATGGATGCACTCATTTAATAGGACGCCAAATCACCTCCACCCTTGGTATGCCAGGGTTGATCCTTCATGCTGCGATGTAATGGCCCTCGCACATTATCCCAAAACTATTAAGAGATATAAGTCTTAGAGGGGGATTTTGAGTAATAATGGGCTATTGAGGTCATGAAGACCCCAGATTGGTACATCATGGGTTCAAAAGTCCCTTCAACTTTACACTGTTGTGTAGAATACTTCGAAGCATGCCAAGAAGGATAACTGGGTTCACCATCCCGACCGACTTCATCACCATTCAAAACTTATAACATTTATTGAATTACCAACCCAATGACGTACTTGTACCAATCAATGGCAGTCTATGCCACTACCCCCACTTCTCCTGTAGACCCACAATCCCATCCACCAATGCTAATCCACCATCTCTCCCACATCTGAACCCTGTTATTCCTATTGTCGCTGCAACATCTAAAGGGACTAAGCTCATATGCTTCCCAACCAACCGTCACCCCTCCTGCCAATTAATCTGAGTGATTCGAATAGTCCCTAGATAACCACTATAGAACGATGTCATGAATCCTCACTAGAAGGTGTCTTTCAACACCTCACTAGTGGGGGAAAAATGAACGCATGAGAGGACATGAGAATTTAGGTTTTAGCATCCATTCCTCACTGGGTGCAAGAGTATGGGAACCTGATGCTCAGCACCCTAGTTATGACTACCACGTAGAAGCGAGGTTTGATCCTCATATCGGTCCTTCCCCACCTTCGCACTAATGATCCAATGTCATGGGCCGTACCTCTGATATTTCCACTTGATTCACCCAAACCTCCATTCCAACACAACCATTTTCATCTGAGCTACAATCCCTTAAATAACTACTACTTCGGAGTTACACTTTCCTTCGATTGTTGTGTACTGGAAGAGTGATCTTACGACCTGTAACACCTTTGAGAAACTGTTATATTTCTCTTTTGCATTGCAAGCCTTGACATGCGATTTTCTTGAATGAGGTGTGTTCCCTTGATTGATGAAGATCATGCTTGTTATGGATAAATCATTTCTGCTCTTGGATTCATTAGACTGAAATGATATGGCTTGCAAGAATCCATTTTCACTTCTGATAGGTGAGTTGCAATCTGGTTTTGAGGGTTGCAAACTTATCTCTTTTAACTGAACTCATCCTTGGATCAATTCCAGTGATCCAAGGAATGTTTTAAATCTCCTTACCAGACTGAATGGTAAACTGGAATTCATAGGTTGAGAGACGTAGAAAACTTAGCTTTTGTATGTTACAAATTCTTTGGTCTTGTAAGAGCGTGTCTGCATTTGGTTGTATGTCCGTGCTTGGATCTTTGGGATTGATCTCTTCAAGACATTTAATAGCGTAAGCGGAATGAAGCCTGCTTCATGACTATGAAGGGAATCTAAATCCTAAACCTAAGGGATTATCCTAACGGTATTCTAAACTAAGGTAAATGCACCTACTTCCTAGCTATGTCTACTTATTTGGGTGACAATCTAACCTAATCTTCATATTCTATTTTTTTTTGGAAGGCATCCTAACCTAATTTTTTGTGCTAAATGGAATAAGGGAGAAATAACCTAAGGTAATGCTAGGCTATTTTTAACCTAATACCTAATACTATTTGGTTGTAATTTTGATCTAATCTAAGGTGGAAATTACTTATGGAAATGATTTTGAACCTAAACCTAAGGTTATAACCTAAGTTATGGAAATCTATCCTAAACTATTGAAAGGGACCTAAGGTCACATGGCATGTTGGCGATGGTTCCAAAGGCATTTATTTGATTTGATTTGTTTGAATAAATGGGAAGTAATGCCAGTTTTGGAAAAGGCATGTAAAGTTAGTGGGACTTACGTGGAGTCTTCACTAAAGTTGGAAATGCATGCTGAAGTTGAAATAGGTTTCACCAATTTTAGGAGGCGGTGGCAAGGAGAGATAGGTGGGAGATTGGGTAGTAATTGCATTAATGAACCTCAAATTTTGCGTGCAAACCATCTTGGAAACAATGAGGGTGGATTTGTTGGAGGTTGTTTGGTCTTGCATGCTTTTTTATTTTTGCTCTGCATGGAGCTATCTGGTTATTCAAACCAGCAGTTTGACTTTTACTTTATGGCTATTTTTGGTTTCTCTGGTCTATTTTTGATCCAAGGAAAGTATATGAGGCATTGAGAGAAAGAGATGTTTGGTTTTTAATATTTCTTGGAGGAGAAAAAGAGTTGAAAGCTTAGCTTGGAAGTCTCCTTTGAATTGGAAGAATCACTATCAGGCATGATAGGCTCTACCCATTAAGATTTCTTGCTTTCTTCTAAATGATTCATTAAAATAACTCTACTCTCATGAGATAAATGGTTTCATGTTTTTTCTAGTTATTTACTTTCTTGATTGAATGAATCTCTACGATTTTTGGATATGAATCCATTGCATGATAATGATAGTCTTTGGATTTTCTCTCTGTGAAAGTTCAATGGTGATATGCATGTGGAACTTGTATTCAAAGCTTTGAGGCTTGGAACTCGTATTTGGGGCTTATGTGTTTTGTTGTATTCAACTTGTATTCGAGGCTTGTGTTTGTTATAAACTTGTGTTTGAGGATTTGTGTTTTGTTTTGGAACTCGTATCTTACTTATGTTGTGGAGGCTTGTGTTTGTTCTAAACTTGTATTTCGAAGCTTTGTGTGGTTTGAACTCATATTCAGGACTGTCTGCTCAAAAAGAGCTTGATTTAATGGCTTTGATTTAAGTCTCTTTTGGAATCTTCTCCTGGACGCATCTTGTGTTTGGAAGGATTGTAGAGCTTCTGTCCCAGACTATACCATTTACTTTGAACATGTAATGGTGTGTAAACATGGGAGGATATTCTACTCTCCTCTGCTCTGGGTAACCCGCGTCTTGTTTGAAAGTCTTTGACTGTTTTGTTAGAAGGATGTTGGACCTTTTATGGAACAATATCTTGTTGTGGGGATATGGAACCTCTGGTTCAATATTGTATTGTTACTTACTTTTTGGTATGAATTAGAGCTCATTTGAAACTATCGATAATGGGTTTTGAAAAGTTTATGGAAATGTTGTGTGCATACTTCTTCTTGTGTTATTTGATTGGAACAATTACCTTCTCTGTCTCAATCTTTATGTACTAGATGGAGCTGTGAAAGTTATTTTGTTGTGATTTCTGTTTCAGTCAAGTTCAAGGGTAATGTTGAGACCTTGCTTGACTTAAATGTGTGTTGGGTTTTCATACTCTCTTTCAGATCCTTTTTAATTGATTTCTAGGTTTTTAAAAGAGAGAAGAGTTGAATACTCTCGTAAACTGAATCTTGTTTGGA
This sequence comes from Taxus chinensis, assembly GCA_019776745.2. Classification (NCBI taxonomy): domain Eukaryota; kingdom Viridiplantae; phylum Streptophyta; class Pinopsida; order Cupressales; family Taxaceae; genus Taxus; species Taxus chinensis. Next base: position 363,052,213 of record CM034157.1, on the reverse strand, counting down.
AGGATTTAGTACCTCTGGTTCGAGATTGTTTCGTATAATTTGTTCTTCATTATGGTCACAAACTATATGTTTCTTTTGTATGGAGTTGAGTAAGTCCTCATAGTTGGTATTTTAGTTACTGTTGAGTTCGTGAGTATTATAGAAACTTTGCTTAGCTCAATACTAGGGTTGGGTTTTAGTATTCTCTTTTAAATTCATTTGAATGGATTTCTGGGTCTTTAAAAGGAGAAAGGATTAGATTACTCTTGTGGACTGATATCTTGTTTTGTCCAGATTGTACTTCTGCCTTGGGACTGTTTCTTCTGTATAGAAGGAATTCGAACTTGTGTTTAAATAACAAAGTGGAATTTGAACCAGGTTAGTGTTGATTTTGTTGTTTGATAAAGTTTGAATTCAAAAAGGGAAACTAAGTATTGCTTTCTATAAAGTGTGTTTGGTTTTGTTATTCTCTTTTGGGAACTAGCAAAAGAACTTATGAGTTTGAAATAGAAATGGGAATTCAATTGATAATACAAAGGAAATGAATTCTTGATTGGATATTTTCTATTTAAGTTCCTTTAACCTTAGTAAAGTTAAGTTCAGTTATTTGAACTTCTTTGTAGCTTGATTCTCTTCTTTGATGTAGAGTGATTACTCTCTTAGACCTGTTTGACTTATTGAATTCAGATTTTCTGTCCCTTCTATCTTGTATGAAATAGTGTGAACTCACTCTTTTGAAATAGAAAATTTGTCATGGATTATTTAGTTTATTCTGTTACTAGTCAACTGTGGAAAGTTCAGGGAAATAGTTGCATGTTTAGGTAGCTTTTAGAATTGTCATTCTTGGTACTAGAAAAACCCAATCGTCCCCATTTGATCATTCTTGATCTCAGCTATTTTTATATTAAGTCAATTGTTGTATTGATGTGGAAAGTGAACAGCTGAGTCTATCTTGTAGAAGGGAAAATGTAATCATGTTAGACTAATTGCTTTGTTTGACTGAGTCATGCTCCATTTGGATTTTGTTATTGGAAGGACTCCTCTTTTTGCACTCTATCATATTATGAATCTTCCCTAGATGGACACAAGAAGAGACTATCCTTGTGTAAGTATTGCCTTGATTTTTGGAACGTATGGTTTCAAATCTTTGGCTGATATCTTCTATAATGTAGAATTTATTTAAGGCTTGCTAGTAGACTGATTTGATTCTCTATTCCTTCTCGGATTGATTTGGGGATCTTGTATTAGATATTGTCTCTTAATGGTGAATCTTTTTATTGGTTTCCTTGATAGATGCAACTGTGTAGGTAATCAGCTACGTACCTTCGAAACTGGTTTTCTATCTTTCTTATACATAGTGAATTGTGGATATCCTATATTGATTTTTCTTCTTATTTATTTAAGTTGTAGGATGAATCATACTAATATGTACTATGTTGTAAGTAACTCTTTTTGTTACATAGTAAAGATAAATTATGTATTTCAATTATGAAAGAATTATGAAATAATTTGGACGACAAGATCAGTTGTTTGTTTAAAAAGTAATTGATTGGGTCAATTAAACTATATGTTATAATGCAGTTTTTGCTAATTAAATTATGTTATTTTCTTAAAAGTGAATTCAGACTCATTATTTGTACTTCTTTTCTGTTTTTTTTTACTTATCCTTATTTGTATGATTTATATTAATTATTTCATTAGAACAAAGTTGTTTTAATGGAGCAATTAGTGGAATGCACTTCATTTTAATGCTTAGTGCTTATCATGCTCAATTCAAAGAACTGACCCGTGCTAGCAATTTTTACATATGGACTTCGTAAGTGATAAAAGAAGGCAAATACATTTTATGATGTATTGGCTTATTTAAGTCTAGATCTTTTGTAAAGAATTTCGATTCATTCTTGAGTTGTTTTGAAAAATAAAAGTTATGTTCTTTTATGATCTTAATACTGATTGACATGCAGTATGCTGGAAATGCATAATCATGTAAATGTAAATTTTATCACAATGAATTGAAAGGTTTGGAGAATGACTCCAAATTATGGTGTAAATTCTCTTATACTTTGTATGAAGGAAATAGTAATGTTATCTTGTCGATATTCTTTATATATTTTTGTATATTATTACTATTGTCAATTAATAAGTTGGATTAAGGGGGTAGTACAATCTCTTGGATTCTCTATAGTGAAACTTGTTAAGTTGCAAAAGATGTTGTTCTCTATCTAAACAACCATAGTTTAATAATGAAATATGTATTGTACATATAATTAAATTATATGAGTGATGAATGATAAAAATGTTATGTGAACCCTAACATCTAACCATGAGGAGGAGACTCTTTCTCTCTCAAAAGAATGAAAATATAAAACGAATGGTGGTTATGATTTTTAATTCTTGTACTTCGTTTATAAAAAGTAAACAGTAGCTAAACCTAGGTGGATGATACACCTTCTTTGGTTAGCTAAGTGGCAATAAATTCAACCATATGATGTTTTCTGCCCTGTTTTGGGATAATAAAATGCTTGTTATGCCAAGTTAATGAACATAAAATGCAAACATGATTTAATGAAGTTATTTAATATCAAATCAGATCAATTATGGATGAAAGAACTTAATGAATGTTGGAATTAGGGTTAGGCAATGGTTTGCAATTTGAATCTTAATCCAATTTAATTATGAGATTAATGACCACCAAGGGGTATGCACATCATGATGAATCAGTTCTAACGGATGTTGGCACATGCCAACTACAAGATTGTACCTTCAAGAAGACCAAGGGCTTCTCGAGGATACAATGTTGTAGTTGACATGTGGCAACACCCTTCCAGTATTTGTTCATCTAGATTTACACACATCTAGACTTGAACTTAGTTTCTCTCTAGGCCAAGTTAGTAGCATGTTTAGAATAGGAAGTAGCTTTGCTATGACTTGAGGGTACCTTGGCACATTTGATCGACTTAGGTGTCGGTCGAGTATGCCCATATACCCTAAGTCATTGTGAGTGTCTCCCTATAACAAAATATGTTGCTAACCCGGGCTAGGGTCAAACCTTGGGCAAGTGGACCGAAAATAGTTAGTAAATACCATTCTAGATAACAATACATTGAGGTGAAGGACATATTCTGAATTGACGAGTATGTCATCTAGGAATAGTAACATGAACAATATGTTGAAAATATTTGGCCAAAGTATCAAATTGTTGGTTGCATTGTCCTATGTCACCTAGTTTAAGAACGTGATTTTAGATGAATATTGGTAACAAATATTCAGATAGGTTCTTTAAATAGATCACTCAATTACCTGAATAGGGTAAGAAAACCAAGTATACTTGTAGTATACATAAAGTATTCAATACTTTAAGACAAACATGAGAGATCAGTTGGTAACCATGAGTCATGGGAATGAGAGATTGGTAGTTTACCAAGTCATTACAGCTACATATGGTTATCTATTATGAGATTGATTAGCATGGAATGTGTGTTCTAAATGTTGTTTTATTTAGAATAGAGAACATTAGTGTTAAATTTTTTTCCCTTGTTTCTAAAGTCTTAAAATGGGAATGTTATAGCACCATCAGATGTCCAAGCCCCATCTTTACATTGTAAATCCAGGTAGGGTATGTGCAAAAAGTGCTGTGTAAACTAATCTTCAATGTATTCCCTTGTCCAAGTTTAGAAAATAATTAGCGAGGATTGTATAAGTCCTATCAAACATTCTATGCAGAATCTAGTTACATCGTACCAAATAATACTTCAGCCCTCAGCTTGATTCTATTTTCCTTAGCATTGATCCTTCACATGTAGCTTGTTGCCTCACCCTTGGTGACTTGTTATCCATGCACAAACTCCCATGATCTTGATCACCCATCACATTCCTTCTCATTTATGCAAGATCAGGTATCAGTGACATACCATGTGATACTAACATTTCCGTGGTTTGTGGCGAAAATTTTAATTAACACAACTGAGAAGGCACACCAACTTATTAGATGAAATTCATGCTAAGGGAATGTAAAAGAGCTCTAAAATATTGTAGACCACTCTTCAGAAATCCTTCAAGAATCACTTAGGGGGATAGCCACATGGTATTCATGCATTAGTGACCAACTCTCTTGGTGTTATTTTCTAAGGTCTAAACTATAAAGGTGTGTGGGCTATACTGTACAACTGGCTATTTTTCAATGCACTGTAAGGTATAATAAATCACTAAGACCCTTGGTGTACCCACAGCTCAGGACCAAAATAAATCCTATCAATAATCTGGTTTCAGATTGTTTATTAACAACCACATATCTTATATTGGACCTTGTACCCAAGTGAAGATCATGTGTCTACTTCATACTGTCTACATCTAAAGTTTGTACTTCTTTGTGTATATGAAGTGATAGGTGCCACATATTTATAGAAGTTAGGATCTTGTTTTTGCACCAACATTCATACATCCAATAAATAGGAATAATTTCTCCTTCTTGTTTGATCTATAACTGAAATGATCTAAGATGGCTTTATTATGTGCTTCTGTCTTATCAATCCTTTGAAACCAATGCTCTAGAAGATCTTTGTCATTCCAAAGAAAGGTTACATTTGTTTAGGTTGTAGAAAGGAATTTACCTTGTATCAAATATTTCTCTCTTCATCACTCATGTGGAATCTCCATTTCTAGATGCCTTGCACATCACAAGAATCTTGATTCTGCATGTCTGAATGAATTTCTCTAATAGGGGTCATTTCTTCTTTGACCAAAGGGAATATGGTATGTCTTCCCTTAAATGCATTTAGGTGATTTCTACATTTCAATCCTCTAGGGTCATAATTTTGAGCAATTGATGTATAACTCTTTAACATGATTCAACATGTTCCAAATCACTCTACCAACTCATCAGCTTGTTTATAATGTGTTTGCTCCATATTGTTGAAAATGATAATTTCAAATCCTATTGCTACAAACTTCCTTTAGCTTCATAGTTTGAACTACAACATATTCTCAAATGTTTCTCAGGTAGTCTCAGACTATATACCTTATATTTTCCACTTTAGATTTTTTGCAGCAAGATTGTATTACACCACATCAATGAGTTTGATAGATAACATGCAATTTTAATTTTATTTAAACTATTTTTGACCTATCTCTCCAACATGTATGATGGTGCATTTATTGATTCAAATTTCGTATCAAGGGTTATTTTTTAGGGTTGTGTCAAAACCAACCTAACCACTCTTCATGAATAATTTAAGTTGGTATACAACAAAATCCTAGAGATTCTTACTCATCTTCACAGTTTTTGTAGATAAGCTTCCTGAATGCCTGAGTACCTTTTTCCCTATCATACCTTCATAATATTCATCTGAGCATTCACTTAACTCATTTAGGAATTTTCACTAATAGTACCATGGAGTTGAACATTTTTTTAAAAATGTAAAAATGATTGAGTTTTATTCACACCTTGAACTTCATTGAGGGTTGAGTAAATTCCAAAATAAGGTCTATCAAGATTATTAAAACTACCGCCACTTGTATTGATCCTTTGTGGAATTCTTCAATGTTGTTAGCTATCATGCAAGTGCTACTTTACAATGCTTTGGTTACGAAATTATCTTTTTCAACATTCATTCTGAGCTATGGAAATATCATTGAAAACCTTTTTATATGCCGTTTTATGGCAAACACTACAATTAGTTACACTACACCAAGATAAGATAAATCAGATTTATAGTATGGTATTTTTATGCTGTTAAAGTAGAGGCAATATGCTAAGTTATTGCCATCTTAATTTCTAACTAGAAAACTGCCTATGAAATCAAATGATTTTCTTGTCCTACATCCATCTTCATATGTACAAAAAATGTCCTTGTCAAATTGGCACCACCTGAAATAGGTGCAAGAACTTAAATTCTCATATTGGAAGGTCGAATTCATTTGTCCTATGGTCAAACTTCTTGATCGGTTATATGTTTCTTGTCATGCCATACTGTTCTGTTGGACTGGGGGCTTTCAGTGACTAATCTGAACCAGTTGTTTGTGCCAACGTTTGCATCTAGCCTTGTCTTCTTATATCCCAAAATGCTTTTACCATAAAGATTTTGTATATAATGCTAGACCTTGCATGCACAATGAAGCATGTCGGAAACATGTTACGTTATTCACATAGGAAGGGATGGCTTATGTGCCAAATACTAGCTGATAATAATGGTGACATAACTTTATGATTCAAGCATCTTAGGATTTTTAAATGAGCTGACCTATACCTGCAATTGTAAACACTAGCATTACTAAGTAACACCATCATCTCCAACATCAGTAAATTTTTGTCCACAGTTATGCTCACCCTTGTCTGACCTGTCATTCACTCTCCCATGAGCCTAATGTTAGATCTTACATTATTCGTCAATAAATAGGTCCACTAAGCCCCAATTATCTTGTTGTTCCATTCAAAAAATGTGTGCCAAAATGTTCATCTCTATTTGCTATTCATCCAGACCATAAGCTATAGAATAGTATCTGGTGTCATTGATCGAATACGTCTTTAGGAATGTGAAACTTGTTCCCATTGTGAGGCTTGGAGAGGTGGACTTGAGTAATGATCTAATCACTAACCTAGTCCATATTGCTCCAAAAATGCTATGCTAATAAAGTTGGGATGCCATACCACCCTATGTAGTTTCCACCCTATAAAAGGTAGGCAATATGGGTCCAATCAAAAGACATTAGGTTACCACTTTGAAACCATGTTAGCAGGTAAAATTGATTTAGAGTTGCAAGGATGCCTTAAATTCAAAGTTGAACCAAATGATTATCTTGCATGAGGAGGATTAGACGTAGGCATGCACTTGTGTGGAAGAATACCACCATGGCCATACACATTGATAATGTTTTAAGGTAATTTTAATAAGATGCACGTCCTTCATAATAATGTTGAACTTGTAGAGTTATCAACATGAATTGTGTCATGTTCTTAAGGGGCTTTTCTAAGTTTTACCTGATTCCTTCATCAACAATAATTTCTATAAAAATAATCAAATCACTACTAAATCATAATGTTGGAAAAATTACAATTATGAATAGATGTGCATCTTTTATGGAATTTAATGGTGTGCTGTTTTCTACATATATTACTTGTTTGCATGCTTTTCACATGTTGACTTTAGGTAGTGTGGCTTTTACCACAACTATGGTTCATGAAATCCATTATGTTAGAATTTGAGGATTCTAATAAATACGGATTTAATCAACTTACATATTATATAATGTTACAATAAATATTTAAATAAATATTTACATCATAACATAAGTAAATAAAGAAATACTTACAGGAAATAAATAACACAGGTGACACAATATTTATAGTGGAAAACCCCAATAGGGTAAAAACCACTTTGAAAATAATCTTTTACTTCAGAGAACTTATTTTACATCTAGTAAGATCACCTCCTCCTTTGAAACCCTATTTACCAAGGGTAAAACCAAATCACTTGATTTGCACACCTTTGATATATTTCCTGAATATATCAAATGAGGACCTAAAGTCCTTTTTATATAAGGTGATCAGGTATGTCTCCCGACCCACCTTTTCAACCTAAAATGGTTGACACATATACCTAGGTTTATGTATTTAATAAATATAAACATAAATCATTCACATGATATTAAATACTTAACCTAATGTATATACCTAGGTTATGCATATTTAATAATAGAAAATAAATATTTCATATTATTAAATATTAACCTATATAATTAGTGATGGACCCATATTATTAAGGGTTGGCCAGACCACTTAATCATTATGTTCCAACACTCCCCCTTAATGTTAAGTGGGATAACATATATTCCAATAGATTACCTGCCCATGGTACACTACAAGATTTACAATCCTTAAACCATAAAGGTTTTAGGCTAGCATATTGGTTGAAGGAATTATAACACCTTCATCATACTCAAGTTACCTTTTGGTACAAAAGGATTTAGAATCCCAAAGATCATCCCATGATTAGTGGCTAAATATGATTTGTGAGTTTTACATATTCTCACAGGTTCTCATAAAAGGTTATTGAACCCAAGCATATATGATCCTTTTATAACCAAGGACCTCCTTAATAATATGCTTGTACTGGATGTTTACTAGTAAACTCAATAGCACTAAAGAGTTTACTGAAGACCACCTTTAAGATCTTTCTACACTTCTTTCTAAAAAGAAGCCGAGGAGGTATACATGGTCTTTTTACACTTTCCCGAAGGTCTTTTTTTAACAAATGCCTGAAGGTATTTTTACAAAAACCAAGTTCCATTAGGAGGTGACATTGTCATGCACACTCCCCCTCAATGGAAACTCTGACAATCCAAGATTTTCATGAAAGTGACAAAACTTTGCAGCACTCAGGGGCTTTGTGAAGATATCAACAACTTGCTCTTCAGTCGACATGAACTTGAGATCTATCTCACCACTTAGCACCTTCTCACCGGATGAAGCGTATATGTATCTCAATGTGCTTTGTCCTCTGATGTTGACTATACTGGATTCTTAATGCAAGATAATAAAACTCTGGTTGTCACATAACAAAGGAATACTGTCCTTTAGCTTCCATGTGTATCTCTATCAAACAACCATTTAGCCATATGAGCTCTTTTGCAGCTTCCATTGCACTTCTATACCCAGTAATGACCTTCCGTTGAAGAATGGAAACTGTTGGTTACTTTTTTGTTCTGTAATGGTTCCTACACCAAAAAACTTGAACACATATCCAGTATATTTTATAACACAATATCAATATGGTTAGAATCACAAAATCTATATAAGTTAGTATTTTCATTCTTAGTATAATGCAACCCATAATTGATTGTACCTTTAATATATCTAAGAATCCTTTTTGCAAGATTCCAATGATCTCTAAAAAATAAGGTTCCTTGCATAAACCTTGAAGCAATTCCTACTGCATAGGAAATATCTGGTCTAGTGATAGTTAGATAAATCAAACTATCAACTAACAACCTATATAAAATAGGATCAACCTTTTTCACATGCAGGTTTAGGATCAATTTTCATTCCAACTTCCATTGTAGAGTAGAAATTGGTTTACAATCAATCATAAGTTAAACTTTTTCAATACATTGGTTGTATATTGTGCTTGAGAAACAATAATAAATGAATGAAATATAATCATGCCAAGAAAATTATGTAAGAGACCTAAATCAGTCATTTCAAAGTACTATTTCAATTTTTCTTTAATTCTACAAATTACAACAAGATTATCACTACTCATAAGCAAATCATCAACATATATACAAACAATGATAATATGTGAGCCTTATTTGCTTAATGAATATATCATTGTCAGAAGAACAATTAAAAAAACCTAACATTTAAAGAAAGAATTAATTTTCGCATACCAAACTCTAAGGAGCTTGCTTTAAACCATACAAAGATTTTCAACTTACAAACATAGTTTTCTTTACTAGTTTCTTCAAATTCTTTAGGTTGAAACATGTAAATTTATTCTTTTAAATCACCATTCAAAAAGTATTTTTCACATCCATTTGGTGGATTTCCCACCCAAATTGAGCGGCAATTACAAATAAGGCCCTAACAGTACTTATTTTAGCTATTGAGGAAAATGTCTCAACATAATCAATACTAGGTTTCTGATTGAAACCTATAGCAATAAGTCTAGCTTTATGTTTGTTAATACTACCATCACCATTATATTTTACTTTGTATATCCACCTAGACCCTATAATACTTCAGTGTCTCAAGTTCATACAAGGTAATTAATGCATGGTACATATGATGGCTTCTAGTCATTTTCCTAAGGTTAATAGGATTTGAGTTTTCTAACATAGATTGAGCCCAATTTAATTTCTTATCTAGGAAGATAAGAGTTTCAAAAACATCTATAACATCAAAATATTATCATGACCATTTACTAAATCAGAATCAAAACTATCATTTAAGAGCATTTAATGAAGTAACTTTAAGAGAAGAAGACAACACATGTAAACCTTTCACTAGATTATATCTATACATTTCATATAAGCTTTGATAATTAACATGTCCTAACTTTTCATGCCATAGTTTTGAATTATTCAATCTTTAAGATATAAAAAATATGCAGAAGAGAAATCATAAAAAATATATAGACCATTTCTTTGAATTATTTCAAATATTATACTCTCATTACTATCCTTGATATACCAAGTATCATTCATGCATGGATTCTAGTTGTGTCCATGCCTTTTTCAGATGTTTGATATTATCATTGTGTAGAAGGTACTTGTCGTTCACATTGCGTAAAATCATAGAAAGAGCCTCTTACATTCATTACAAGAATGCATTCATGTTATCTACAGTTGTTCGATGACCGGTGCAAGAAACCTCAGATCTAGAAACAATTTTCCAGAGTTTCCTTGCCATAAATTCTATTTTGACCCAAATATTGTACTTGGTTTCATTCATGATCTGGGTTTTGTCAAGACATAAATAGCTAGATGCCATTGTTTTCCTAAACCTGTAAAACACACCCCATTATAATATACAATGTACCAAAGAGTTAGATACATATTTATCAATAATAAAAAAAAACTTTTAATAGAATCATATCTAAATTTTATAGATCTAAAGAAACTATTTGATCATAATTAATTATGTCATTACAATGCATTATATAATTAACCTCCCATGATCAAAATAATAGCCCGTAATATAAAGGCCTCTACCTTATACCCCAGATTTATATAAAAAATATTTCAGAACATATAGAAGTGAAGAAGAGACCCCTATGAATGCATAACAACTTCAAATTTCTAAAAAAACTTAATGTAGACAAAGATCCGACCAACTTAAATTTGACGTCTAATTGACCGTCATAATGGCTTATTTTTTGGTCTTTAGTGACGGCCATTTGATTGTCAATTTTAACACAATGAAAGTTTCTTGGAACCTAGAAGCTTAAATAGCTTTAGAAACAAGGGATTTTTTTTCTTTTTTTGAATAGCATTCTTTGTTCTAAATTATCATAATTTAGAACACACATTTCAAGTTTTCAAATAATGTTCTCTGTTCTAAATGATCATAATTTAGAACACACATTCCATGCCAATCAATCTCATAACAGATAACCATATGCAGCTGTAATGACTCGGTGAACTGCCAATCTCTCATTTCATGACTCGGAGTTTCATTGATCTCTCATGTTAATTCAATGTATCGTATACTAAGTATACTTGGTTCTCTTACCCTTTTCTGAGTATTGAAGTGTTCCGTTTAAGAGGCCTATCTGAATATTTGTTACCAATATTCATCTGAAATCCTACTTCTTAAACTAGGTGACTTAGGACAACGCAACCAGTAGCTTGCGATACTTTGGCCAAAGATTTTCACATGTTGTGCATGTTCATATTCCTAGACGGCATACTCATCAATAGAATACATCCTTCACCCCACTTCATCTGTTATCTAGAATGGTCTTCACTGACTCCTGTCAGTCCGCTTGTCTAAGGTTTAACCTTAACCCAGGTTAGCAACATGGATTGGTATAGAGAATCACTCACAATGTCTAAGGGTACATAGACATACTCAATCGACCCAAGTTGATTGCATGTGTCTAGTTACCTTTAGTCACCATGAGTTACCTCCTATACAAAAGCATGCTCCTAACCCGACTTAGGATGTAACCAAGTCAAGTCTGAATCCATGTAAACCTAGATGATCCAATTCAGAAGGGTGTTGTGACATGTCAGCTACAACATTGTGCCATTATGAAGACTCCAATTTTCATGAAGTCACAGTACTGCAGTTGGTGTGTACCAACATCCTATGGAATCACCTCATCTAGAGGTACATATCCAGCTAAGAAGTTAAATGCTTTCTTATCTTCTTAATTTAAGATTTAATTTCAGCGACCCTACTGATTTCTTAACTTCTTTGATCATTACGGTTGCTAGCCATAAATGACTTATAATTGTCATGTAGATTAACCTACAACCAGTCCCTCTTCCCGAAGGTTTGTATTTCATTCTTTGGTATCTTATTATAAGATTCAAACTTATAATAGGATCAACATACCAACAATAGATTTATCTTACTTAGCTTAACCAAGTTTAAGCATGTTTGAGTTTAGATTTTGTTTCCTTATTAATAGACTTCATTAAGATGAAGTCTATTTATTACGTATGTATTTATTTCATTTCAGTTACCCTATTCTGATTTTGATTTATCAAGAGGAAGTATATATTCTCTTCCTTCAGAACCTCATTGAGTATGGTTCTCAAAAGGTATTAACAGAATGCTTGTCCCCTTAGAATGGTTGTCTTTCCTTTAACTTACATTCATTAGGGTTCATTGCTGCCATTTACTTTATATAAGAATCATAAGTAAATTACTCTTTTATTTATGTCATCTAATAAACCATAATGACCTAGTTGAATGTTCATCTATGCATGCCAACTTAGAAGTTGCATTTAATAAAAGAATAGAGTATCAATTCCCTTTTTATCTATTTCATTTGAGTCTATCTGAATTGATTCAAACAGATATGTTTATGAGAGAATAATGAAAAATTTACAAATTTCCTTTACAGTAAGCCCAAAGTGGATGATACATCAAATACAAATGACACTCGATCCTTTTTCCCATTCCTCAAAGTAAAATACACATTTTACAAGTCTAAACATTTTAGACTTCACTCATGCCAATCAACATTTGTAAACTCAAACAAGAATATAAATTTTCCCTTTTTCAATTACATTTCAATAAGAATAATAATTCCTCATAAAGATCCAGCCTTTAGGTAAACATAAAAAGCATCATAAAAGAACTTGTCTTCTTTTATCACTTACGGATTCCATCTGCAAAAATTGCTAGCATGGGTCAGTTCGACGAACTGAGCATGATAAGCACTAAACATTAAAATGATGTGCTTCCAACTAACTGTCTCATAAAAAGAACTCTGCTTTTATGAAACAATAAAGTAATTCAGATAGATATCCCATAAAGAAATAAGGATAAAAAAGGGAGAACAAAATGAGCAACCACATTACCTTAAGTAAGATCATGATCAAATCAACACTCTTCAATCAATGATTTCATAAGAAAAATTACATTAGATGAGTAATATTTCAACCTAATTACTTATCTCATTTTTACTATAGTTATCTATAGTTCATTCTTGATTCATGCAACTAGATCAAAGAAGGTTACTAACTCTGATAGTCCCAATTAGAATTATTTTTAAAGAAGAAATGATTCACAATACAAATTAATAACATAATTATTCATATAGTATCAAAGACCAAATTCCTTCAATCTTAAAGGATGGAATTTAGGATGAACCAATAATATCCCTAAAAAAAGAATTCCCTTCTTTCCAGCACTAAACAAATTTTGAATCCCATTTACAAATTATCAGTTCAAGGAGAAAAAAAGTGTAGGTTTTTCCCTCTAATACCCATTCAACTTCAACATGTTTAATGCAGAAGAGAGAAAGTAAATAGATGACAAGTGAGACAAATTTAGTCATCCGTTGAAGTTCAACGAATACAACATCATATTCAACAACTTAGAGAGAAAACAGAATGCAAATTCCTTCAGACTTCGAAGAATAACAACAATTAATGCCTTAACCAAAAAGAGAGAGAAGATCTCAATAATATTTCCCAAGAATAGAAGTACATATCAGAATAAAAGAGCTGATACAGTCCTAATCAAATGATCTTTTAACTTCTTACCCAAACACTAAAGGCAAGGAACTAATCTGGGTTGACATAAATGAATGCAACATGCAAGTTGAATACCGATAAAAGGTCCATTCAATGGATAATAAGAACAATTACGGTAGTGCATTAGCTACGTATAGACAAAGAGATTCAAATAAATTCAATTGGCAGCATTACATGAAGCACAACAACAATAGAACATTGTAATTCCTCTCACGTTAATAGCTTCAGGTATTACAAGTAAAACTTAGTCATCCTTGTAGAATACGAACACAAGATCACAATCAAGTCAACATGTATTCTCAACTTAATAGGGATGAAAGAATCATTCTACAGGTAAGAAAAGAAAGGGCTCAACTCAGATTAGAACACAATGAAGAACAAAAAAGTGACATAATACCCAAGTCAGATGCTCAAAATAAAGTTCAAAAGAAGAATAACAAAACTAGAAATCACCCATTCCATTTCCCTCAAAGTAATGCTATTGGTTAACTTGCTTCATGAAGAATTCATTCTACCTCACTTACCAGGTTAGGAACTTACAAATATTTCCACTACATACATGTGTAAGCCACAAAATTGACATCTAGCAAGTTCAAGCAGAAGCTAGCACGTACAAAATAAAGTTTCAAACCAGAAGGAACCAAAACTCGAAACATCTTCCTTCATAACAGTGACTTCTTTCATACAACTTCAGAGCAGTCCTAACAAGTATTCACAAATTTAAAATGAAAAAGGCTCAGAATAAATATAATCATTTCTGTTATATCCAAACAAGTTTGAATCCACAAGGCCATGAATCCGAACAACTGTTCTAGCATAGCTCAATAGAAACAACCAGATTCAAACAACTCAAGTTTCAACAGAAGACAACACACTTCATGATTACTTCCATTAAAGGAAAACAAACCCATATCAATTATTAAACCAACAATGCTTTTCCTTAATCCTTTTTGCACAGGCAATAGAAAATCACACTATTTTGGCAACATTCTAGTTCCAGACAAAGATATAGCACGATCAACTCAAACATTATCAAGAAAATACCCATATCAAATCTTTTCCAAACAACAAATCCAAGCAGAAGAATACAACAAAAATACACCATAAGCATTTCCACAAAACCAATTGCTTCTAAGAGCAGAGTTCTTTTAATGAAGACGTTTAGAAAGAAGCAGAACTATTTAATAAGAAGAGCCTATCATGCCTGATAGTGTTTTCTTTTTGATTTGCAGAAGACCTCCAGCCGAGCCTCCCAAAAACCTCTTCTTTCCAAAACAACGTCAACAACCAAATCTGCCTGCTCTCCTTTTTCTTCCACAGGCTCAGAAATAGCTCGAAGATACCCAAGATCACAAAGGGTCAAAAATGGAATTGTTGGTTCGAAGAATTAGAACCCACATGCAGAGCAAAAACCAAAAAGATCAAATGACCATACAACTTCCCACAATTCCACCTACCTAACTCCTAGGTGGTTTCTTCCACTAAACCCAAGGCCATTGAATGCATTAAATGCCAATTCCCTCCTCTTTCCTTACACCACCACCATTTCAAACTTGGCGAGTTCCATTCAAAATTTGCATGTGTTTTTAAATTTAGCAGTGATGTCAGTTAGGCATCCCATTATTTTTTTATGCCTCCACCAATCTTGGTGAATTTAGGATGTAAGGACTGAAATTAATCCACATTAATACCTTAGAAACCATTGCCACCAACTTCCCACTTGCCACGTAACCCTTAGGTCCTCTTTAGGCTTAGTAATAGTTTAGGTCACCTTAACATTAGTTAGGTTTCCACCTTAGTTCTTAGGTCATTAGAATTTACCTTAGGTTATTTCCAAAACCCCATATCCACTAACCATATTACCTTAGGTTAGGTTATAAACCTTAGATTAGAATCCATATAGGGTAGGAAACTACAACATAGGTTTAGGCGTAAACTGTAATAGTTTAGTAATAGGTCCTAGGTAAGTATTGTTACCTTAGGTTAAAAATCCAATTAGGATAAAACATTACAATTTAGGTCAGATCCGAATAGTTCCAACCATTCTGACCGAGGCTGAGGTATCTGCCTAAATAGCTCAATACAGATCCTCAATCTCCTTACGCTGCTCAGCATTACAAAACATCCATAAAGGAGGTCCAAACTTACCATTTGCAACATGATGCCAAGTAAGAATACCTGAAGCTAGGTCCTTTACAATTTACAACAAAACACAACTCGGTTCCATAATACATTTCATTCAGAATGTCAATTAACAAGATGACATTAAAGAAGAACTGAGGCATACCTTGGATCAATGGAATTGATTCAAGGTGTGTTGTTATCATATGGTAAATATGAAAACAACAGTACAATTTGCAACTTACAATTCACAGCGTAGAATGGCTTCATTTCCAAGTAAACAGAATTACAACAAGCATGAATTCTGAACAGTAATAACTTATCCATTGCAAACATGATTTTCAACGTCAAAAGAATACACCTTCCTAAGACAAATCACATGTCAACATTTACAATGTCAAAAGTGTGAACAAGTATAAGATTAAACTTAGTAATATTGATTACTAAGGCCACCAACCTTAAACTACCCACCATTCACCATGTCGGGCATTAAGATTAAAACAATGTTGTATAGTTTAGGTATGTTCAAAACATTTTTTTAAGGAGCCCATACGAATGGGGTAGTTAGAAACTATAGTATAAGAACTATATAAAATATATATTTTTCAAATGATATAAATTTTAATACAATGTTTATATAAGTTATTATATAAACCTTATTCTATATATTTTTTAATTTAAAAAAAATATAGTTATAGATTAACTATAAACTATAGTTTTGTTGTTGCAGACTCACAGCACCCCTGGATGCAAACCAGGCTTCTAGGTTGATCACTCTAGCATCCAGTGTGATTGCACAACATGGAAACCTCTCTCTAAGTGTGGGGACTTGTGAAAATGAGAGAGGAATCTCCAGATTAGAGGCTGGTTCCTCAAACTCCTCTGATTTAGATCTTTATTTGCACAACTACAGAGGTTCAGATCCTAATCCTACTCTAAACTGCAAGGAGACAGGGATAGAAATGTAAAAATTGAAACTAACTAAAGATGGTGATGCACCAAAAGGAGTGGTGAAACATTTCTGTCATGCAAATAGACACAAACCAGAGATTGCAGCATAAAACATACACAGGCTGATAAGATATAATTTAGGATCTGAAATGAAGCAAACAATACAAACAAAGGACTGAAACTCATTCACAAAGCTTGTATTATCATTTCCAGTATCAAAATCACTACATTACAACCTCAGAGAGGTAAAAAACTGTTACAGTCTTTGGAGAGGTCTAATTCTTCAAATCCACTTGCTGGAGGTGAAAGAAGAAGTTGCTATGTCCAAAAAAGGTTGCCCCCCTTTGAAAATGAGCCAAAAATGGATTTTTCACTGCATGGGTCAAGCCCAGGAGACAGAAACGTACAAAAAATGTGAGAGCCCATTCCTCTTCGACTGTAGATGCATTAAAACGGCATGGGATACCTTACAAATCCATACCCTGTCAATTTTGACCGGATTGCAGGAGAATGCAACCCATTCTGCGTTAAATTTGGTCGCTAAAATGTCACTTCTGGCCATGAACATGTGTCAGAGCCGTTTCTTAACTTTATCTCTCTAGACTACCTCAAAATTCAAGATTAACCCTAGAATCATGTAAAGAATTTCATAAACTTTCCGTTGATATAAAGAACGTGCAAATCCGAGCTCTGGATCAAAAGATATGGAGATCTGAAGATTTAGGGCACAAAATAGGTGAAAATGTGTTTTGAAATTCTTCCCGCGCTCTGCCACCTAGATGACACGTGTCAAGCACTGATTGGATGTGTAATTCTCTCTCCTTCGCTTACCCATGGGTTTTCATTGAGAATTTTGACTTTTTTGTGATTTTGGAACATTTTCCACTTTCCTCCCGCGCTCCCACCACTGGAGACACATGGCATGCATAGATTGGAGGACAGGGGCGTGAGGTCTTCCTTTACTTTTTAGCCTTTTGACCGAAACTTGGCCAAATTTTCTAACTCCTCCTTGAGCTCCGTGCTTCCCTGTTCCATTGGACACATGTCCTCTTTTGATTGGTCTCTGGGTCTTGTGACACGTGCTTTTTGGTCTCCGTCTGCTTTGCGTCCTCGCGTCCTCACGGCCCGTCTGTCCCAGTGCTATCTGGGACAAAAACTTCCAATCCGCCTGAAATGGGCTTCCTTGTCTCTTATCTGCAGATGACACGTGGCATAATTTGATTGGCTTTCAACTCCTTTGGCTATCCGCATCCCACACGTCCCTTTGTCCCAACTGTCCCAGTGTGAAAGTTCTCCTTTTCGGCTGATCCGGGCGGTTCGCGTCCTCACGGCCCAAATGTCCCAACTGTGCCACTCATCAGTTAGTCGATTTTCTTCTCCTCCAGCCGAACCGGCTTTCCGCATCCCGCTCATCCTCACGGCTTGGATGTCCCTTTGCTGTGTGGACCGTCTAGCACCCTTTCGGTCGATTCGCGCCCAGATGTCCCTCATGTCCCGACTGTTGCGAGGACTAGGACTTAGCCATTTTTCATGATTTTTCCTGGTCCAAGCTTGTTTTCTGCAACTTTTTCACCATTTCTCAGAGCTTGCTCTTTTCTTCTTGGACAGGGGAGTTAGAAAAAATCTGAGGGGACCCTAGAAACATGATTTTTTGCCCTGAATCAATCTATTTTCCTGGGACTTGATAATTTAATGCATGTTATCAAAAGTTTACCCTGGGGTTGAATTTTGGATAACAATTTGGTGACTCAGCGGGGTTACCTGCCTGCTAGGTAGAAGATACCAGTAGCCTGAAGCAGTCCATTGGGCATGGAGTCATCAAATATTTAGTTTAGAACCCCAACTGACTCAGAATGTGTAAGGAGGAAGATGGAATATCACCTGATGGAAGCAAGGACTGCAAAACATCTCCATGGACAGCAAGTTGTATCCAAAGCACTTAGGGAAAACAAAACTAACCTATAGCAAAACAATGTGCACAACACTTGGAGGAATGAAAATCGAATATAATATTTACAGAGTAGTGAACTTCCCTCTAGAAGCAACGCTTGAGATAGATTCCATTGACTGGAATCTGTAATTCTTCACCATCCAATGAGGCCAATTGAAAAGCATTGCTGTTCTTGCACTTCGTGACCATGTATGGGCCACTCCAAATGGCATCAAATTTTGAATGCCTTCCCGGTTTTGCTCTATCCACATCCCATTTCAACACTAGATCTCCAACTTGAAAAGATCTATCCTTGGCCTTTCTATCAAAGGTCTTCTTGATCAAAGCTTGATCCTTTTCCATTGCTTGGGATGCCTGATTTCTGATCTCTTGTAGCTCCATCAACTCTACATACCTCACCTCCATGGGCTCAAACTCTAGCAACTCCAGCTACTTCATGAGTTCCAATGTTGGCAACTCAAGTGACATGGGCAAGATTGCCTCTCTTCCATAGACAAGCCTGAATGGAGAGTTACCTGTGGATCTTTTGGGAGTTATCCTATCAGCCCATAAGGCTGATTTCAGTTTGGTATGCCAAGACCTCTGATTCTCGTCAAGAGTCCTCCTAATGATCCTTAACAAGTTCTTGTTTGTAGACTCGGCCTGGCCATTACCTTGGGGGTAATAGTTTGATGAAGTGCTTAGGTAAATACCGTTCTTGACAACCCACTCAGTCACCTTAGATCTAATGAATGCCAATGCATTATCAGAGATTATTGTAGCAGGTACACCAAATCTGGTTGTTATCCCCTCATAAAAGTCTAAGATGCTAGACTCATTTGCCTCTTTGAGTGCTACTGCTTCTGTCCATTTGGTGAAGTAGTCTGTGGCTGTCAAAATCCATTTGTGCCCCTGGCTTAAATTGGGATTGATGACTCCAATGAATTCCAAACCCCATTGCATGAATGGCTAGTCAATTGAGATTGGATGTAATGGAAGGGCAGCAAGCCTCTCTTTTCCTATGAAGAATGCACAATTCTTACACCTTTTGATCCATACATAGCAATCACTGAAGATTTTAGGCCAATAATAACTAGCCTTCATGATTTTTAGAGCTGTCACTCTTGGTGCAAAATGACCACCAGCTGGTCCACCATGGAACTCTTCCAACACCCTTTGAATCTGATTTGTGCTAATGCATCTCGGCAACACTCCATTTACATCTTTTTTGAACAAAACTCCATCAACAATGGCATACGGGACAACCTGCAATCTGAAGTGTCTCCTTTGGGTCTTGTTCATTTCTGGAGGGCATAGGCCTGTACCTAGGAAGTGCATAATACCTTGGGTCTAACAAGGAGTGGGGGCAGCATTGTCTTCTTCTTGATTGCCACTTGGCTCATGGCTGTTCTAGACTGTCAAAACAACCTCTTCTTCAATGCATACTTCTTTTTGCTTCCCCAAAACCAGCTGCTCACACAATCCTTTCCCTCTTACCAGCTTGGTGATTTTTATCTCAATGTCATACTCCATGACACGGGTGATCCAACCTGCCCTTTTCTCATTCAAATCCTTGTTGAGGAGGAAGTCCTTAACCCCAGCATGTGAGACCAGCAACTGGACCTTATTGTTTGAGACTAAATGCTTGAATTTCTTCAAGCTTCTGATTACTGCAAGCACATGCTTCTCAATAAAAGAGTATCTTACCTCATAGTCATCTAGGCTCTGGCTGAAGAAGGCAATTGGCTGCTCATCATTATCTTTGTTCTGCTGTACCAGAATGGCCGAAATAGTGTCATCACCTCCAAATGCATACAGGATGAAATCCTTGGAGAAGTTCGGGTTGATGAGAGTTGGTGCTTGAGAGATAGCTTCTTTGATTGCTTCAAAACTCTCCTTGCCTTCTGCTGTCCACTTGAAAGCCATGCTCTTCTTTAACATTTTGGTGATGGGCTTGACAAGGGCTGCAAAATTTGGGACAAACCTCCGAACAAAGTTTATCCTTCCCAAGAAACTCTGAAGGGCTTTCTTGTGGCTTGGCAATGGTAGTGCTCTTATGGCTTCAACCCTCTCTGGATCAATTGCTAATCCTTCCTTGGAGACAATATGGCCAAGGAGCTTTCCTTCATGTGCAAGAAAGATGCACTTCTTAGGATTCAAAGACACTCCAAACCTTCTACACCTCTGAAACACTTTCCTGAGGTGAAAGAGATGGTCTACTGCATTCTTTGAGAAGACAGTGATATCATCTAGGTATACCAGCACTATCTTGTTGATCAAGCCTTTGAATGCCATATCCATAGCTCGCTGGAATGTTGCTCCGGCATTCGACAGTCCAAATGGCATCTTCTTGTAAGCATATGTGCCCCATTTTGTAGGGAAGGCCATCTTGAATTGATCTTCTTCCTTTACCATAATCTGATTGTAGCCTGAGTAGCCATCAAGTAATGAGAACCTTTCTGAACCAGCTACAACCTGCAATATTTGTTCCATTGATGGAAGCGGATAATGATCTTTGAGTGATGCTCTATTTAGATCACGAAAGTCCACACACAATCTTATTTCTCCATTTCTCTTTCTTACTGGCACCAAGTTTGCAACCCAACTTGAGTGTTTGATGGGGAAGATGATACTGGCCTCAATAAGCTTGCTTAACTCTTTTCTCATGAGAGGTTCAATATGGGGATTCACTGGCCTTTGCTTTTGCCTGACAGGCTTGGATTCTGGATCCAGCTCAATAGTATGTTGTGCCAACTTTGGGTTGAAACCTCTTAGATCTTTGTAAGTCCAAGCAAAGACATCTAGGAACTCTTGACAAAGCTGAACAAAATCAGATTTCTCTTGTGAGGTACTTTGCCAATTTGTAATGTTTTACCTTCTTCCACTAAAATAGGCTCTGAATCTTCACCCTTTACTTGAATGTTCGCTTTATCCTTCTGGAACTAATCATTCAGGTTGAAGATTTACTCTAAGGTAATGAGGCCTTTTGGTAATTTGTTAGTTCTCAGCTGCACCACTTGGTCACCATACTACAGCTGCAGCTTGTCTTGATTCCTGGTGAAGAACTCAGCTTCTTGGAGGAAATTAACAATTTGCTGATCATTCTCGAAGACTTGCCAACTTGTATTGTTATCCGGAACAGCTGGTCTCACAACCAATCTGATATGAGGCTGAGATTTCTCACTTTTGATACTTTCTACAACATCAAACGCAGCCCCAATTGCTGCTAGCCTGTCAGCGGCTTCATTCTTTTTTCTTGGGATGGAATTGATGCTAAAAGCTTCAAAATCTTCAATAAGATCCCATACCCGATTTTTGTAGCACTTGAGCAGATTATTCTTGACAACATTTTTTCCTTTGACTTGGTTTACAATCAGTTCACTATCACCAAATACTTGTAAATTCCTGATGCCTTTCTTCTTTACCCAGTGCACTCCATGAATTAAGGCTTTATACTCAGCCGTATTGTTTGAGCAAGAAAACTGAAAACGAAAGGCTGAGTAATACTTTATACCTTGTGGTGAAATGAGCATAGCTCCACCTCCTGCACCTTGTCTACTCCTTGACCCATCAAAGAACAATTGCCATACTTCATTCTTGTCCTTATGATCTGGCTTGGTGATGCTGGGGAGAGATTGATTCTCTTCATGTAAACAATAAACTCCTAGCTCAGATTCTTCTATTTCTTGATAAGGATCAAAAGCATGCACCTTGCTTGCCCATTCATCAAGAGTTATATTCAGGATGCTTCCAACCTTAGTGTCAGCTTCATCAGTGCTTGGGTGATCTTCTTGATCAAATGCTGAGCAATTGGCATTAATCTGACTTGGAGTGTAAGGCTCAATGTGGAAAGTTTGCAATAGGTTCTGACCTGATTGTAGCCTTAGTTCCATACCTTGTTCTGAACAGCATGTGAGACCAATCAGTAGACAAATAGCCTCCAATCTTGGCTATGAAGTCCCTTGACAAGCAAAGGGAAAAGAGTGGTGGAAGGTCTATGACTGATACATCTTGTAAAACAACAACATTTGGACATGCATGCAAAGTAAGACTCAAATTTCTAATCACTCCAACTATTGCTACTGCTGTCCCATCTAGCTGCACTACCCCCTTGGATATGGTTTCATATTGAAGCCCTAACTGATCAGCTATTTGTTTGGGCATGACAGAACTACTTGCTCCAGAATCAATCATGCAATTGTGCACTAGCTGACTTCCAATGATCAATGAAACATAGAAAGGAGGGGGCTTCAACATTTTACCTTACTGTCCTCCATGATTTCCCTCAGGCTGGGCAGCATTTGTAAGCACTTTGTCTTGCATCTGAACTTGCTGATTCGAAGTTGGCTAGTCCTTCATGGCAGCTTGCAGAAGATCTCTTTGGCCTAGGATGGATAGGGATTCCCATATTGATATATTGATGTTTTTATTCTTCATCTGATCAATGATACTGAACGATGATGAAGGATCTCTTTTTTGTCCCTTGGTTTGTACATTCACTCCTTGCATGTGGGTAGCAACAACTGGTATTTGAGTCGGTCTAGAAGTTGTTCTTGGCTGCCCTTGTGCATTTGAAACTGGATTTTGCTTGCCAACCATTTGTGGAGCCATGGAAGGTTGTGGATTGGTTAGGGTTAATGGCTGTTCTTCACCCAAATTCCTCCTTTTTGACCTTGTGTTGGCTGCAACACTTTGAGAAACTACATGATTCATGCCACAAAAATCTTCTGCTTGCCAGTTCACCAATGTGGTGTCATTTGGGGCTGATTGCTGTTGGAATGTTTCTTGTTGTTGGCTATTTCCTTGACTGCTCTCACCCTCCACACCAGTAGTTGTCACCATTAGTGCTTGATTCAAAGCACCATTGAAGCACATGGATTGGTTATGAGGCTCATTGCATGGAAAACACCAATCATACTCCTGAGCAATGTTGTTTTGTGTTGGCACCAATGCCTTAGAGGCAGATATGGCATTTGGATTATATGGTTGGAATGGTCTATTGGTAGGAGGCCTTGCTTGATTCATATTTGTAGCTGGGTTAGGTGGCCTTTGTGGTTGGTATGGCTACCTATGAGGCTGAGCTTGGGGCTGATAAAGAGGTCTGAAACCTTGTGCTTGCTGCCTCTTGAGAGTAACTAGTTCATTGCCTAGGTTTTGCAATTGCTTCATGACCTCTTGAAGCTCATTTGGGGCACTCGGAGATGAAGTGGAAGCTTCATTTGAACACTGATTTCTAGGAGTGGGAGAAGGAGACAAATTAGGTGGTTGACTGGAGTTTGGATTCTCTAAACTTGGAAACAGTGGCATGGGAGGTCTAGGGGAAAGTTTGATAGCTTGGATTAAACAATTTTCAGCCCTAATGGCAATGCTATAATCCATAGGGATAGTTATGCCTCCCATGGACTGAATCAACATAGAAATATCAGAATTTAAAGCTTGGAGATAGTAGAGAAAAGCACCTTCTGCTGTTGGCCTGACTGCCACTGGAATCCTCTCCCAAGTCTTTTGAAATCTGAAGTTGAAATCGGTCAGCTGCTCATTGGGAGCTCTCTTGATAGTTGTCAGCTGCTCCAAAAGAGACAAGTTGTCTCCCTTCTCTCCAAATTTCTCATGAAGTGCAATACATAGCTGATTCCAGTTTGTGATAGAACCAGCTCCAAGGCTCCTAAACCATTGCAATGCTTTACCCTTGAATGAAGATGCCAACAACTTGACAGCCACTTGCATTTCATTGATTTCATGGATCACACAAAGGTTAGCAATATCCTTAACATGATCACCTGGAGTAGTTTGATTCTCTCCAGTGAAATAGGGAATGTTCTTCAAGGCTACAATAGGAATTGGATATTGCGCATTAAGGGAAAGTGGGCTGCTGCCTGTGAAGTTGACGTAGGGATTGTTCTGAGCCATTCTGATCGGTCTTAAAACCCTTGTTGACTGAATGAAAGGCCTACCAGGTGGAGGAGTTGAGAGAGTTCTGTTTGGTGGAGATGGAGACCTTTGAATCCTTCTTCCTCTTTACCTTCTTCTTGGAGATAATTGCAGGTATTCAAACTGAACTTCTTCTTCTCCAACTCTTGACCTTGTGGTGATTCTTCTCATGAGTTTTCAGGCCTGCACTACTGAACCAGTTGATTCTTCCCCTTGGAGTCACCAGATATGCAAATAATAGCTCTTTTTGAGTAAGAAACTTGTAGCAGATGCACATCAACCTTGCTGCAATAAAAAATGAGACCTCTAGGTCCCACCGGGTGTGCCAAAACTGTTGTTGTAGACCTCACAGCACCCCTGGATGCAGACCAGGCTTCTAGGTTGCTCACTCTAGCATCCAATGTGATTGTACAACATGGAAACCTCTCTCCAAGTGTGGGGACTTGTGAAACTGAGAGAGGAATCTCCAGATTAGAGGCTGGTTCCTCAAACTCCTCTGATTTAGATCTATATTTTGCACAACTACAGAGGTTCAGATCCTAATCCTACTCTAAACTGCAAGGAGACAGGGATAGAAGTGCAAAAATTGAAACTAACTAAAGATGGTGATGCACCAAAAGGAGTGGTGAAACATTTTTGTCATGCAAATAGACACAAACTAGAGATTGCAGCATAAAACATACACAGGCTGATAAGATATAATTTAGGATCTGAAATGAAGCAAACAATACAAACAAAGGACTGAAACTCATTCACAAAGCTTGCATTATCATTTCCAGTGTCAAAATCACTGCATTACAACCTCAGAGAGGTAAAAAAATGTTACAGTCTTTGGAGAGGTTTGATTCTTCAAATCCACTTGCTAGAGGTGAAAGAAGAAGTTGCTATGTCCAAAAAATGTTCCCCCTTTGAAAATGAGCCAAAACTGGCTTTTACACTGCATGGGTCGAGCCCAGGAGACAGAAACATACAAAAAATGTGAGAGCCCATTCCTCCTTGACTGCAGATGCATTAAAATGGCATGGGATACCTTACAAACCCATACCCTATCAATTTTGACCGAATTGCAGGAGAATGCAACCCATTCTGCGTTAAATTTGGTCGCTGAAATGTCACTTCTGGCCATGAACATGTGTCAGAGCTGTTTCTTAACTTTCTCTCTCTAGACTACACCAAAATTCAAGATTAACCCTGGAATCATGTAGAGAATTTCATAATATTTCCGTTGATATAAAGAACGTACAAATCTGTGCTCTGGATCAAAAGATATGGAGATCTGAAGATTTAGGGCACAAAACAGGTGAAAATGTGTTTTGAAATTTTTCCCGCGCTCTGCCACCTGGATGACACGTGTCAAGCACTGATTGGATGTGTAATTCTCTCTCCTTCACTTTCCCATGGGTTTTCCTTGAAAATTTTGACTTTTTTGTGATTTTGGAACATTTTCCACTTTCCTCCCACGCTCCCGCCACTGGGGACACGTGGCATGCATAGATTGGAGGACAGGGGCGCGGGGCCTTCGTTTAGTTTTTAGCCTTTTGACCAAAACTTGGCCAAATTTTCTAACTCCTCCCTGAGCTCCATGCTTCCCTATTCCATTGGACATGTGTCCTCTTTCTGATTGGTTCAAACCTCGCCCTTTGAACTTTGGACGTTTCCGCTTGTGACACGTGTCATGATTTGATTGCCCGGGTCTGTCCCAGTCCCTGCATCCTGGGACCCAAAAACTTCAAAATTCCTCCGATCCACCTGAAATGGGCTTCCTTGTCCCTTATCTGCCGATGACACATGGCATAATTTGATTGGCTTTCGGCTCCTTCGGCTATCCGCATCCCACGCGTCCCTTTGTCCCAACTGTCCCAGTGTGAAAGTTCTCCTTTTCAGCCGATCCGGGTGGTTCGCGTCCTCACGGCCCAAATGTCCCAACTGTGCCACTCAGCAGTTAGTCGATTTTCTTCTCCTTCGGCCGAACCAGCTTTCTGCATCCCGCGCGTCCTCACGACCCAGATGTCCCTTTATTGTGCGGACCGCCTGGCACCCTTTCGGTCGATTCGCGCCCAGATGTCCCTCATGTCCCGATTGTTGCGAGGACTAGGACTTAGCCATTTTTCATGATTTCTCCTGGTCTAAGCTTGTTTTCTAAAACTTTTTCACCATTTCTCAGAGCTTGCTCTTTTCTTCTTGTATAGGGGAGTTAGAAAAGATATGAGGGGACCCTAGACACATGATTTTTTTCCCTAAATCAATCTATTTTCCTAGGACTTGAGAATTTAATGCATATTATCAAAAATTTACCCTGGGGTTGAATTTTGGATAACAAGTTTTTCAAATAAAATTCTTTTAGAGGGGTTCAAAGAACATGGGTATGAATTTACCTTCCGAAATATTTAACCTGCAAACATTTGAAATTATAGAAAACATGAAAATTATTTCATGAAGTAATAAATCCTTTCCTTTTCTGTATGTGATGAAACCGTATGTAAATATTTGAACCGACACCTGTTCATCTATGCAAATCAATCTCCAAGATAAACAATTAATTCCATATGATTTATGTCAAATATAACATGACCAAGTTAGAATCATATCATATTGAAATTATCCCTCCCTAACACATTAGGGATAAAAAATCAGAAAACCCTAACTATGAATTGGAGTTATAGAGAGAAAAATTGAAGAGAATGTAGCCCTCAAAATACAAATGGGGGAAGAAAAAGAAGGGAAAAATACTGAAAATTATGTGATGAATTTTGGTTGAAAATTCCATTTAGGATACTTGTGAGTAAAGTAAAATACAAAACATTACTGAAAGTCTTAATATTTAATTTACCTATCTAGTTTCAATGTTAAGATTTGAGGATTCTAAGGGATCCTATCTCTGATTGAATAACTTACATAGGAATATAATGTTGACACTGTCAAAATCCTTGAATCAATATAATCATAACATGTACATAAAGAAATTCTGACATGAAGTAAATTAAGACAATGTGTAGTTTGTATTTATAGTGGAAAACCCCAATTGGGTAAAAACCAGTTTGCAAAATAACCTATTACTTCAGAGAACTTATTTTAAGCATCCAGGAAGATCAACATCCTTCTTTGAAACCCTATTTACCAAGGTAAAACCAAATCACTTGATTCACACACCTTTGATATATTTTAAAATATATCAAATGAAGACCTAAAGTCCTTTTTATATAAGGTGAAGCTAGGGTATGTCTTTCCCACCTTTTCAACCTAATATGGTTGATACATACACCTAGAAGTTTATAATATTTAATATTAGAAATATAATTATTTCATTTGATATTAAGTAGGAGAACCTAAAGTATATACCTAGGTTAGCATATTTAATAATAGAAATATAAATATTTCATATTATTAAATATTAACCTATACATTATTGATGGACCCATAAGACATTAAGGGTTGGCCAAAGAACCACTTCATCATTATGGGTCCAACATCCTACCACAATGTAAATTGGGATCACCAATAAGTGAAATTTGATTGTCTACATGATAACTAAATTCCACATAAATGGTGATGGAGGAGATGACACCTGTGAGGTGAGGTGGAAGGTAGAATGCACACATTAAACATAAAGATTCAAGAGAACTTTCACATCTTGGGATAAACCTGTTATGGCAAATATTCGTAAAAAAAGTATGCATAGGCCTTGGATAGTGGACTTCTCTAGCAATGATATCTGTAGGAAGGTATGCCAATGAAATTCCATAAGAGGGAATATTAGATTATTAACAATTCAATGTGAATAAGAAACTACTAATAAATAAGTTTATATTTAGATGTAATGATGAAGGTTTTCTCATACACACATCTTACACTAGATCTAATTATGCAAGATATCAAAATAACACTGAAATCATTTTTCCCCTAATTGGGGTTTTGATTCAGGATCAAACATTGTTTATCCTCCCAGGTCTAGTAAGGGTCCCAATACTGATTGGTTAAAGGTATTCTAATTATGACTATAGTGAGTGATGAAGCTTATGATCTAACTCGATGAAACAAACTACAGAATTCTGATATCGGTTTGGTCACCTTCTAGTGTTCGATATGGGGATAAGAAGTGACTTGGTCAAGTACTAGAGATCAGATAAGGGATCCTTCATATAAGAGATGGACTGCTTTATATTTTTTTGGTTCCCATGATTTCTTACATGGAAATAGAGTGAACCCTAGTGTGGTTTCCAGGAGGTCATAATATGGATGATTCCTGAGGAATGGGAGGTTTAAAATGGATGAAAAGTGCTTAAGGTCACATAATGAAGACTGAAGACTTGGAATGTACACCCCTAATTCCAAGAATTAAGAAAAATGGTTTGGTATAGGTGGATGTATCAAATAAAGTATGGATCCAATGGGAACACTAAAAATTACTAATTTTGTATAATCATGTGAGTAATGGTTTATCCCAAGTTGCTAGGTTTGACTCAGAGAAGACATTTGACTCCAGTGCCATAGCAAGATACAACCTTCTCTTGTAAGTATTCTACTCACCATTGGAATCCCTAATAAGATGGGAAGTCCATTGAACTAGTGGTTGTTAAGAGTTAACTTTCTCATGGGTGAAAGAGGAATAAGATTCACATGGAACATGACCTCAAGGTAGAAGTGCTCTAATAACTAAATGAATTTTCCTAGTTAAATAAGTTATAAATAGTGGATTTAAAGTAACTGATGTTGCACCCTTAGGTGATTGGTATGGCCAAGGATAAAATCGTTGATTTCTTCAAATATCTAAGGTTCACCAAAAATAGCCCGATTTTACCTATTTTTGGCATATTTACCTGACAAGATGAGTCTGTTCTCAAGGATTTATATTGTAACGTGATGAATTGCTGATTACAGGAAGCTCTTCTTAGATAATTGATTATGTGTAGATTTCCTTAGATAACAAGTTCTCATCACTGGGAGTGATGGATTCGGTTCACTTGAGAACTTGAAATGCAGAAATATATTTGACTTAAATCCATACATTATTTATTGGTTTCCTCACAGGTTATATTGATGAAACATTGAGGATGAAATCTTATTATCATTAAACCATAATTTCGAGGACCCTATTAACACATGTATTCCTTATGTAAAAATCTAGTTCACAATGAAAAATTTATGACTGAAGGGGACCAAAGGGATGTGAATCCAAATTTGTCTACTAACACTTATAGATGCATAACATTCAAACAATCATTAGTATTAACATTTATCACTCCTCCTTAGGATCTTTACAAGTATTAACCCTTTTTGGAAGTGATTTATTTTTAACTTTCAAGTGAGCTTTACCCCACTTGTTATTGTTTTTCCCTACTCATTCTTTAATCATGATGATTGTTGACTCTTTTGAACATCCTTATGAAAATTTGTATCCTCAGACATTTGGCTAATTTTAGGGAATCTTTGACCCATCTTTGACGACTTAGATGACATCATTATAGACACCTTAACATCACTTGCATCCCTGTCACATCTATGGAAGATTCAAAATCTTGTAAGATTGCCACAACTTGGTAAGGATCTTAGCATTATTCCTCCAAGTCCAAGCTCTTGAGTATCTGGCTTTCATCTAAATGATATTTTGTTTACTCTATAACTAGCTAATTCCTACACACTTTGACCATCTTATTTATCTAAATAACTGTCCATTGAATCAGTCTGGCTAGTGATTTATGGCCAATTGATAATGATTTTCCCTTATAAATCACTGGCAATCCCTATAAGAACTTCTACAACTTGAATCACATTATGTCATTTTCATTCAAGTGGAATAGAAATATATTTTCTATCTAAACTTGTTTTCAAGTGTCTTTTCTCATCTTGTAGATGTGCTATAGGTGGCCAGTGCACTCTCCTGATATTGTGTACACTAAGCATATACAACTTTGTTATTTGTTTCACCACCACTTTTCTATGAGAAATTTGATATTGCACACAAAATCATTCTCTGTGCCATCTCCTTGACACTAAACATTGAAGACATTGAAGATAAACTTGAAATCATACAACAAGAATATGACGATACTAAAATATCCTAGTGTGATGAATCTTTGTATTTAAAGATTATTAGCCCTTGGTTGGGACAAATATCATAAAGTCGAGGATATCTCTATTCTATGGAGTATTTTTAACCATCCTCTTACTATCCTTATTTTCCTATGAGATTATATTACCCTTTATGTTTAAAATGAGTTGATATTCAAATGCTTTGGTTCTACAGTCCTCAAACTTTTTCGAGAAATTTGTTCATCTAATTTATCTAATTCCACTTACTCTGTAGTTATCTTTCTATATGCAGGTATTAATATATTCACATTTGCTAGAATAGGAGTCCCAAAATAATACAAGTTACATACACATATCCAAAGTCATTTGGATTTTCAACATATTATCATGCTTTATAAAAATATATGTCTTCTACTTATAACATACAAAATCACACAACTTCCTGGTGTTATTCAAATGAATTTTATGAACAATGAAATACTTTAAACTATTCTGGTAATGCCCATAAATATGGAATAATTAAACACACATTTTCACCATATTTTTTATCTTCTTGTTTTATTTTATGTAAAAATATCTAACTTTTCAGCTTGGTGTGATTTTTGTCGCTTCTTAAAAAACACATAAAATAATACAAATAAAAAATGAATAATGAACACATGTACATTTATTTTCTTTCATTTTCTTCTAGAATCCCAATTTTGTTCGAGTTATCTTCATCAAAATCAATAATTTCTTTTAGGTATTAAAATGAACCTTTATTTTTCTTTCTCATATAGTCTAATTAGGGATTAAATAATTACATTAAAAAAATTCCTCATGCACAACTAAACCATGTAATAAAGCAAAATTATATCTAAAAAATCCTTTCTAGGCACACCTATTTGGATTTCATCCCCAAGGGGGAAGATGACTCAGTGTTTTGGTAGAGTATAAATAAATGGTCAGTTATATATAAGCCAAACACTTGACACCCTTATCACTGCAGGACCATGAAGTGAAAGGGTAGGCCCCAATACCATGCCTCATATTGACTCCAACATAGACTTGGGCCTAATGTACCTTCAAGTATATCAAGGATTCCATTCTTAACTCACATGAAACCAAACACATTTTTCCTGGTTCCCTTTCAAACAATTTTCATTTCACATTTTTCTCAAGTAAATCAAGATAATCCAAAAATTCCTTGTGTTTGAGTGGTTCTTTTAAAAAATATATATCTTTCTTTTCTTTATTGTTTGTTTTTTCAGTTCATGGTTCTAACTAGACAACAAATTATCCTTCAAAATATCATAAACATGAAAGAAACCCTTGATCAATCCCTAGAATCATTAGAGTCTCGCATTTAAAAAATATCAAACATGAAAGACCCACTTTATCAATCCTTAGAATCATTCTAGTCTCACATTAAAAAATCCCAAGTATGATAGATCCATTTCAACCACCTTTAGAAATAAATCAGGAACCTTTGCATTCTCCCATCTCTCAATCTGGAGCATCAAATAGCCAAATTCAATTTTTTTGAGCTCATGCCCTTCGTTGGTGTTTAAGCCAAATTAGAGATTCAAGAAATTAGTAGAAGTCATGCCCTAGAGCTTTTTAAACCTCTATTTTGCTCATTTTGAAAAATTCCCCATTCCCCGGTCTGTGCATGTAATATCCTCTTTGCAACCTTCATTTCTTATTGAAATTGTTCACTTGTTCTATGGCCTGGGTCATCAAACCATTGTTCTGCCTCCATGCCTCTGGTTAGTGAAGGAAATTCAAAAATTGGACTCAAAATGGTGAAGTTCTCTTCCTCTGTGTATTTTTTCCCGCTGTCGAGATGACGAGTGTCTTTTTCTTGTCAAATTTTGGCCCCAATGAATGTAGGTATGTGGTTAGATCCTATTGGAAGGGGAGGAACATGATTTTTGGTGAACTTAACATTTTTGGTTACTTTTGGAAAAAATGGTAAATTTACCCCGCAGACCCGAAAAGCTGAATCACCATTGAAAAGTCTAACCTCAGTGGACAGCTCCATGTGTCACAACGACGCAACTCCAGAGGAAGATTCCAAGGGACAGTCTTCAATTAAGTGGATGACTCCACATGTCCTAGGTACAAAATAAAGGTAAAATCAGCTAAGTATGGAAGGCTCAGCGGATGAATCCACATGTCATAATGGCACAACTCCATGATAGGGCAGAAAAGGTCAATTACCAAATCAGTTCCAGATCGCCACGTGGTCGAAGGCATTGAAAAGTCAAAGTAGATGAGCAGGCCATCGGGGCACTTTTGGAAATTTAACCAAATTCACAAAAGTGAAGTAAAAGTTCTAAAATGCTCTGCAACTCCGCCAAGGTCTCAGGCCCGAAGTTGAAAAGTCAAAGTGAAAGAGTGGGCCGATGGAGGAATTTGTGTTTTTGAGCATTTTTCTAAAAAAGGTGAAAAGTTAAAAGGAAATGAGCCTGAGCCTTTTTCCCAAAAAGGTTAAAATGTTTAGAAAGGAGCATGTGACCCCATCTCCAACCAGAAGCCTACCACGTGTCCTATTCAAATCAGAGAGTGGGCCAAGGAGGAAATTGAGTTTTTGAGCCTTTTTCCAAAAAAGGTTAAAATGTTGAGAAAAGGGCCACGACCCCATTTCCAATCAGAAGCAGCCACGTGTCTAAGTTGAAAAGTCAAAGCAGGGGTGCAAGCCAATTTGTTCCAAATTTCCAAATCTCTAAAAAATCACAAAATGCAAAGGGCTTCCCTCGTAACCACTCCAATCCCTTCCTGCCACGTGGACGACCCGATTTCAGAGTTAGAGGAGAAAATCTAATGGTCTGTATTTAAACTAGAAAATCAAATGTAACGGTTGCTTTGCAAGATCTGGTTTTAACCCACCATGAGCATTTTCTTCACAATAGAGGAATTCAAAAAGGCATTGAGGATTTGTGAAGTTGTAACGGTTTCTTGCAAAGAATATAATGGCTTCTCGACGTCATTCCAAGGGGGTGATTGATTTTAAAAAAAACAGAGTGCTCTGTACCTGGAAAAGATAGAAAATGCCATTCTTCTTCTATTTTCTCTTCTTCCTCAAATTTCTTCCATTCTCAAGCTATGTACAAACTCTGCTCGAGCTTCAATAAGAAAAGAAGGAATTTTTGCCTCCTTGATTGAGGAATTAATTGGTACTTTGTGACCAATGAGTTTCATTTGGTCTTGTAGCTTCTCCCATGGATTTGTTTTTCTTCTGATTATAAATGCATGTAAATGAAGTTTCTAATTGATGTGTGTGGGCATCTGATATTCTACCCGACAACATTAGTTTTTCCTACCTCCATTCTCACTCCCTTTTCCCTTCTCAGACAAAGTTCTTCTCTAGTGAGAAATTGCTAGCTTTGCCACAGGGATAGTGGAGTGCCCCTCTTGGATCTTTGGTCAAAAGACCACCATTGAAATCCACTTTTTCACGCATGCACATACAAAAGCTACACCATTCAAGTAGAGGGACTTAGATTCCCATAGCATTGGCCTGAAACCCACCAATTTTTCCACAAGACAAATTTTCTCGCCAACAGTTTTTGGCACCCACCGTGGGGTAGATTTTGCAGCATCTGCACCTAAAAATGACCTCAAGGTCATAAAATACAAAAAATATTCTAGAAGAAAAGTTCCTGGAGATTGAATAATCACATAGACTACATGGATGTAAATCATGGCTATTCTGGGAAATCCTCCTATTGAGAGACCTGATTTACTCTTTCACATCCAAGAAGACATTGCTTCTGATCTGAGAGAAGCTATTTGGCATAAGAGACAAAGTGTCAATCAATACTTCATTTCCATAAGGATTCTGGACCTGGAAGAGGAACGTGTTGTCGAACTGGAAAGGCAGAGACAAATTCCAGCACCCCAGAGGAGAGCATAAAATTTCAAGTTGGATGATAGAAGATACACCCAGAAACTGAGGCAAGGAGGAAAAATTGATCCCACATTTGAAGAGCTTGAAAGAGAGGTAGTTGCTGAGGAGGAGATAAGGGCTCAACTTGAAGAAATAGAAAGACTCCAAATCGAAGCAGAAGAAAGAGCAGCAATAGAAGTAGCCTTAGCAAGACTGGAGGATAGAAACAAGAATAGAATGGGTGATCATGAGCATGAGGAATGCAAGCCCAACGTACCATGGGGGAGAAATACCAGTCCACTGGCTCTTGCTCAACCACTCCATGAGCTCCCAAGAGGTTCAAGAAAGAACTTCCCAAAATTCAAAGGGGATGGTTCTCAGCTCCCAGAAGAACATGTAGCAGCATTCATCACTACTTGTGGAGTGTTGGGAGTTGAAGATGAAGATGTTTTAGTTAGGCTCTTTGTGGAGTCACTCCAAGAAAAGGTAGCTGAATGGTTCTACATGTTGCCCCCAAGATCTGTCACATGCTGGGAAGATATAATAAATGTGTTTGAACATAGGTTCAAGAGCACAGAAGATTGTCAGGCCCTGCTTGGTCCAATTGGTTTAGATGAAGAAGGAGACCTCCGAATCAATGAGATATTTTTGTAGCAAGGTATGATAGGTTGACAAGGAGGATCCCAGAAGATGTGTTACCCTCTGAAAACAACTTGAAAAGATTCTTCATCAGTGCTTTGCCACCAGAAGTTTGGTTTCTTCCTCAGAAGAGCCCAACCAAGAACCTTGAGGGACACTAAAGACTTCACAATTGAGACTGATGATGATCTAATTCTTTCTAGAAAAGTGAAAGGACCAAATGGGAAGCAAAAAGGTCAGAGTTCAAATCCAGTCACCACTGATCCAATGTTCCAAAAAATGGCAAATGACCTAGTTGCTTTGAAGAAGCAGCTGTCACAAATCACAATGAGGAATGCTCCAAGGAGATCAAATCCTCCTGACAGACCAAGAATTGCTCCACCTCCTCGTAGGCTTTCTCTTGAAGCACCACCAGTCAATGCTATCTGTGACACTAGAGAATCAGAAGAAGGAACAAACATTGAGGAAACTGAAGAAGAAAGCATGGATGACTATGAAAACTATCTTGAAATTGAAGAGGTCGGCATGCACAATGGCTTGATTGAATACGTTGATGATGAGGAGGAAGGTGATGAAGGAGCTCCAAGTTTTTCATGTGCTGTTTTCACTCGTGCACAATCCAAGAATGGTGTTTCAGCCTCAACAGTTGCAACTGAGAGTAGGAAGAACAAAGAAGATAGCTCTTCAAAGCCTCCACAAAACAAGATCATCAGCAGAGGATCACCATTACCACCTTCCATGGAATCAGCCAAAGAGAAACTAGATTCACTGGTTGTCAAGGATCACACTGTTGTGCCAAGTAAGTCATCTGATTCTCCTCTCAACCCAAAAGTTGTTAAGAGAAATTCTCTTATTAATATTGTTTCTACAAGAACATCTAAATTTCAATCAAGGGCTACACCCTCACCTCCTTCCAAGCCAATTGCTACATTTGAAAAGGATAACCCAACACCAAAAGTAACAAAACCTCTACCATTTAAGTCCTCATCCACTTCTGGAACCTCTTCCTCACCTACCATAGCTCCATTTGACTTTGTGGAGCATGCAAGCAAAACCAAAGTTCAACTCTCTGAGATTGAATACCTACAAACACATCCTACCCAATTTGATAGATTCATCAAGGCAGTCCGGGGTGGTAACTCTACACCCCAAATCTCTAATTCTAAAGGCTTACTTCCCACACCATCCATACCACCTTCTCAAAACATGCTAGCCCTCAGTGCTTCCAACACCAACAGAGTTGAGCCTTTCTACCTGTCACTTCTCATCAAAGGCTTCCAGTTGAACAATTGCATCATAGACTCTGGAGCCTCAGATAATGTGATGCCAACAAAAGTTGCAAATGCTCTTGGCCTCACTTTGACCCAGGAAAATGGCACATGCTATTCAATGGAATCCAAACAAGTTCCATTAGTAGGAAGAATCAAGGATGCTCAGGTTGCACTAGCTGATTACCCTGACAAGAAGATACTCTTGACCATTTTGGTGGCAGATATCCCAACATCTTTTGGTATGCTTTTGAGTAGAAGTTTTTGTAGAGATCTAGGTGGAGAAATAAAAATGGATTGGTCATCTGCAACTATCCCAGTGAAAGGAGAAATGAAGAAGCTGCTGCCAGTCAGGAAAATGAAATGCACAGTAAGGAAATCTGATGATCCAAGAGCTAACATCCTCTTTCAAGATTGTGGGCTAGGAAACTACTTCCTTACATCACAAAAGGAAGAGAACTTGCCACTCCTCATGGAGGAAGAAGAAGATCAGATTTGGACAATGGAGTTTGATGGCAGTCATTCCAGAGTAGGTTCAGGAGCTGGTGTAGTATTATACTCTCCCTCCAATGAGATATACCCTTTTTCCTATAAGCTGCAATTTGATAATACAAACAATACTACAGAGTACGAAGCATTTCTCTTAGGCATGAATGCAGTAGAGGACATGGGGATCAAGAAGCTGAGATGCAAAGGTGATGCTGAGATTGTGGTGAAGCAGGTCCGCCAACAATATCAGGTAAAAAATCCAAGGCTCAGGCACTATAGAAACAGAGTGTGGGACTGCATTGAATCCTTTGATGCATTCTCCATTGAAGCTATCCCTAGGGAGTAGAATGAAAAGGCTGATTCTCTAGCAGTGTCAGCTTCCTTAGTGACACCTCATCCTTCTTTTGGAAAAGATAAGGTGACCATTGAGATGGTTTTCAGACCTAGTGTACCAGACAATGCAAATCACTGGCAGGTCTTCAATGATGACAATCAGATCCTAGCCTTCTTAGAACAAAGGGATAACTTCAATAATTTGTTCTTTGAAGGAAGTGAAAACCCACACCATGAATCAGTCCCCAAAGAAGAGAAGGAAGGAATTGAGGGAATTGATGAAGAGGGGGTAATTAAACTGAAAGGAAACAAAATCCCCAAAGGCCTAGTTTCTTTGGAAGATCTCTTTGACAAGCATGACAGGTTCATCCAAGAGAAAGAAAAATAGTCTTCTCGGTGCCCATCTGATTTTGATCAAGAAAACATTGGCACTTCAGAGAATCCAAGGATGGTTAACATTGGTAAATGTTGCTCACCAGAAGAGAAGAGAAAGTTTGTTGCTCTGCTAAAAAAGTACTCAGATGTCCTGGCCTACTCCTATGATGAACTCAAGTCTTTTCAGCCAAAGGAAATGCATCATTCCATTCCTTTGAAGCAAGGAGCTAAGCCCTTTAGGAAAAAACAAAGGCCCTACAATCCAAAGATTGCTGATGTTATCAAAGAAGAGGTGACAAAGATGCTCAATGCTAGAATCATTTTCCCCATCCACCATTCAACATGGGTGGCTAACATTGTGCCAGTAAGGAAGAAGAATGGGGAAATAAGGATTTGTGTAGACTTCTGAAATCTGAATCAGGCATCTCTCAAGGAAAACTACCCTCTTCCAATCATGGATCATATTTTGCAAGCAGTCACTGGATCTGAGATGCTCTCTTTGCTTGATGGATTCTCAGGGTATAACCAAATCAAGGTGGCAGAAGAGGATTGCAACAAAACAACCTTCACAACACCCTGGGGCACTTTTTCCTACAGCAGAATGCCTTTTGGCTTGATCAATGTTGGGGCCACTTTCCAGAGAGCAATGGACTTGGCTTTCAAAGATTTGAAATATTGCATTTTCATTTACCTTGATGACCTCGTGGTTTTCTCAAAGAGGAGGGGAGACCATATCAGTCATTTGGAGCAAGTCCTTGCAAGGTGTAGGAAACATGGCATTTCTCTAAATCCAAAGAAGTGCATTTTTGGAGTCACAGAAGGTAAGTTGTTGGGACACATTGTGAACAAACATGGAGCACACATTGATCCTGAGAGGGTCAGAGCTATCCAAGCATTAGCCTTACCAACCAGCAAAAAGGGAGTTCATTCATTCTTTGGAAAGGTAAACTTCCTTCATCATTTTGTGCCTGAGTTTTCTGAACTGACTAAGCATATAACTTCCATGATGAAGCCTCAAGAAAATTTCAAGTGGAATAAGGAGGGAAAAACAACATTTGAGAATATCAAGAAATCCATTGCCAAAGCTCCAACTCTTGTATCTCCAGATTTCAACAAGGAGTTCATCATGTATTGCTATGCATCAGAACATACACTCTCTGTTGTCCTTGTGTAGAAAAATGATGAAGGCTTGGAAGCACCCATTGCTTTCATGAGTCTGTCCTTTGAAAAATCATGAGCTAAAGTACAGCCAACTAGAGAAGCATGCCTACGTAGTGGTTAAAGCTGTTAAAAGTTTTAGATTCTACATTCTCAATTCCCATACAGTGGTGATGGTCCCTGGAAGTGCAATCAAGTCCATTTTGACTCAACAAGATCCTGGGGCTAAGAGAGGAAGTTGGATTGCAAAGACCCAAGAGTATGACTTGGAGATTAGGCCCTCTAATTTGGTAAGAGGAAATGGTTTGTGCAAGCTGATTGCTGAAGATGAAGCTCTCAAATCTCAGTAGGGAGAAAAGGATGATGTTTTCCCAACCTGTTCAGAAGACAGTCCACAAGTGCTCTTTGTCACCACTACTGATGAGTGGTATGCGGATATTTCTTACTACCTCACTTATGGAGAATGTCCTCCTCATCTTGACTACAAAAAAGAAGGAAACTCAAGCTAAAGGAAGCCAAGTTTGTGATTTGGAATCATGCACTTTACAAGAGAGGCCTAGATGGTTGTTTCCTCAGGTGTGTAGATAAGGAGAAGCAAGAAAAGTTACTCAGGGCATATCATGATCAAGCTTGTGGTGGACATTTCTCAGCAATGGTCACTACACATAAGATTCTCAGGGGGAGATATTATTGGCCCTCCATCTTTGCAGATACTCAAGACTGGGTTTCCAAATGCAAAGCATGCCAACAATTTGTTGGAAAGCCACAACTAGCTGCATTGCCACTCAGGCCTGTGGTGATTGAGGAACCATTTCAGCAATGGGGGCTAGATTTTATTGGTGTTTTGAATCCTCATTCTAGTGCAGGGCATACTTATGTACTCACTGCAACTGATTACTTCACTAAATGGGTGGAAGCCATTCCAACCAAGCAAGCCAGCTCTGAAACAGTCTGCAACTTCATCAAGGAGAATATCATTGTCACGCTTTGGAGTACCACAGAAGATTGTTGTTGACAATGCCACCTATTTCTCTTCAAAGGAGCTCACAGAATTTTGTTATGGTTTTGGAATCTCCTTATCTCACTCTTCTAACTACTACCCATAGGGAAATGGTCAAGCTGAGTCAAGCAACAAGAACATTGTGACCATTGTTCACAAGCTGGTAGATGAGAATCAAAGGAACTGGCACAAGAAGTTGTATGATGCATTGTGGGCCGATAGGATCACTCCTAAGAAGGCAATAGGTATGTCACCTTTCCAAATGTTGTATGGAATTGAGGTAGAGATTCCTCTCACAATTGAGATGCAAGCTCTCAAGTTGCTGCAAGAAATAGAAGATGGTCAGTACAAAGACTCCATTGACAAGAGGATCCTCTTCCTGGAGAAGCTGGAGGAAAGCAGATGCCAAGTGGTGGATAGAATTAAAGAACATCAGTTGAAAGTGAAGAATTTTTTTGACAAGAAGACCAAAGCAAGGAACTTCAAAATTGGAGATTTGGTCCTGCTATGGGACAAGAGAAGAGAACCAAAGGGGAGCCATGGAAAGTTTGATTCATTGTGGCTGGGCCCATTCCAAATTCATGGAGCTTGTGGTGAGAATGTTTTTCTCCTCTCTTACTTGGATGGAATGCCATTGGAATTTCCTCGAAGTGGGAAATACTTGAAACTGTATCATCAGTGAAAGTGGGTTGTCCCCCACCCTGTACCATAGGTGATTTGCGTAGGTGTGTTTTTCCTTTTCTGTTGTGTGGTTTTGGTTTTAGTTTTGTTTGGTTTTGGTTGTGTGTGGTTTGGCTTGTGTGTTTCCTTCTTCTTCCATTCTTTCTCAGAATTGTACATGACTCTGTAAGGCCCAATGGATAAGGCACTGGTCAACGTAATATGTTTTGAAACTTGAGATTCTGGATCCTCACGTCGTGCCCTAGCAATGCCCAGTTCACGCCATGTCCCCAAGCTAGAGCCAGTTGTTGTCTCCCAAAAACTACTCTGTGTTTTCATAGCCAAATTCAAATTTTTTGAGCTCATGCCCTTTGTTGGTGTTTAAGCCAAATTAGAGATTCAAGAAATTAGCAGAAGTCATGCCCTAGAGCTTGTTTAAACCTCTGTTTTTCTCATTTTGAAAAATTCCCCATTCCCCGGTCTGTGCACGTAATATCCTCTTTGCAACCTTCATTTTTGATCAAAATTGTTCACTTGTTCTATGGCCTGGGTCATCAAACCATTGTTTTTCCTCCATGCCTCTGGTTAGCAAAGGAAATTCAAAAATTGGACTCAAAATGGTGAAGTTCTCTTCCTCTGTGTATTTTTCCCACAGTCGGGATGACGGGTGTCTTTTTCCCATCAAATTTTGGCCCCAATGAATGCAGGTACATGGTTAGATCCTATTGGAAGGGGAGGAATGGGATTTTTGGTGAACTTAACACTTTTGGTTGCTTTTGGAAAAAATGGTAAATTTTCCCCGCGGACCCGAAAAGCTGAATCATCGTTGAAAAGTCTAACCTCAGCCCTCCACGTGTCGGAACCTCCAAGGGTAGATTCTAAGGGACAGTTTTCAATTAAGAAGACTACTCCATGTGTCCCAGGTACACAATAAAGTCAAAGTATGGAAGGCTCCATCCACGTGTTGCAATGATAGGGAAAAAAAAAGGTCAATTACCAAATCAGTAGATCACCACATGGTCGAAGGCATTGAAAATTCAAAGTGGACGAGTGGGCCATCGGGGACTTTTGGAAATTTAACCAAATTCCCAAAAGTGAAGTAAAAGTTCTAAAATGCTCCGCGGCTCCGCCAAGGTCTCGGGCCAAGTTGAAAAGTCAAAGCAGAAGAGTGGGCCGGTGGAGGAATTTGTGTTTTTGAGCCTTTTTGTAAAAAAGGTGAAAAGTTAAAAAATGATCCACAGCCCTGATCAGGCTATAAAGTTCAAAGTTGAAGAAAGCGTGAAGCCATTGAAAAGTCAAAGCGGAGAGAAGGAAATTGAGGTTTTGAGCCTTTTTTCCCAAAAAGGTTAAAATGTTTAGAAAAGATTGTGACCCCGTCTCCAACCAAAACATGCCACGTGTCCTATTCAAATCAGAGAGTGGGCCAGTGGAGGAAATTGAGTTTTTGAGCCTTTTTCCAAAAAAGGTTAAAATGTTGAGAAAAGGGCCACGACCCCATTTCCAATCAGAAGCAGCCACGTGTCTAAGTTGAAAAGTCAAAGCAGGGGTGTGGGCCAATTTGTTCCAAATTTCCAAATCTCTAAAAAATCACAAAATGCAAAGGGCTTCCCCCGTAACTGCTCCAATCCCTTCTTGCCACATGGATGGCCCGATTTCAGAGTTAGAGGAGAAAATCTAATGTCTGTATTTAAACTAGAAAATCAAATGTAACAGTTACTTTGCAAGATCTCGTTTTAACCCGCCATGAGCGTTTTCTTCACAACAAAGGGATTCAAAAAGGTGTTGAGGATTTGTGAAGTTGTAACGGTTTCTTGCAAAGAATATAATGGCTTCTCGATGTCATTCCAAGGGGGCGATTGATTTTCAAAAAAACCAGAGTGCTCTGTACCTGGAAAAGACAAAATGCCATTCTTCTTCTATTTTCTCTTCTTCCTCGAATTTCTTCCATTCTCAAGCTATGTACAAACTCTGCTCGAGCTTCAATAAGAAAAGAAGGAATTTTTTCCTCCTTGATTGAGGAATTAATTGGTACTTTGTGACCAATGAGTTTCATTCGGTCTTGTAGCTTCTCCCACGGATTTTTTTTCTTCTGATTATAAATGCATGTAAATGAAGTTTCTAATTGATGTGTGTGGGCATCTGATATTCTACCCACAACATTAGTTTTTCCTACCTCCATTCTCACTCCCTTTTCCCTTCTCAGACAAATTTCTTCTCTGGTGAGAAATTGCTAGCTTTGCCATAGGGACAGTGGAGTGCCTGTACGATGGAAAAGTGACAAGCGAGCATGGGAATCTACAAGTAACTCTTCCTCACACCCGACCTCCCGAGGTCGTGCCGAGACAGCCGGTGGGGATGGAATATACGTGGGGTATAGGAAAACTAGTTAGGTAATCTTATATCTTCGACACGCACTAATGGAATCTATGAATCTAAGGTAAAGAAGGACCTCCTAACCTGAACATGTGTGATAGATCGGTCGGCGAGGATGCCTGCTTGAAGGCTCCAATCAATATCGAGCTTTGGCGTGATCCGATCTATAGGTTGTGGGATACGAGGAAAATGACCTAGAATTTGTTTCATGTATATCTCCAGATAGGGTCATAAGATGGATGATGGATATATAGTGGATTCTATGGGTGATTCTCTGGTCTAGTCCAGAAATCCTTAGCTTGATTAGCTATTATGTCTAGTGAAGATAATTGTGCGATAATGGTTGGTGGAAGTGGAGAGATCTAAATACTAATGTGCGTAAACCAGCATCAATGTCTGATTGACCTGTGGGCTCGTTGGGTTGTGGGATCTGTGGATCACATTCATAAGTTTGTGGTTGTTGTGGACCTCCTATGGTCATGTGCAGAATTAATCCCTAATCCCTAATATCCAGTAGTCGTATGCCTTTTCGGCCTCTATATTTAGAACTAAAAGTTGTGCAATCCTTCTCAGAGTATCTTACAAACATTCTTGCAACTTGAATTCTTAAGCTAGTGTCTATGTCGGTGAGAATATCTCCTGCATCTGGCTGTGGGACCAAAGGA
The DNA here is from genome assembly GCA_019776745.2 of Taxus chinensis. NCBI lineage: Eukaryota > Viridiplantae > Streptophyta > Pinopsida > Cupressales > Taxaceae > Taxus > Taxus chinensis. The sequence goes on along the minus strand of CM034157.1, from coordinate 363,008,733 downwards.
TCACAACTGAACATTTTGCTCTCTTTCAAGCCCTTCTACAGTCATGTGGATATTTATCTAGGGTAATATGTAGTTTGGCTGATTTGACCAAAACATGTGTGCTTGGTCGTCTTCTATGTTTAATCCTCTTAACTGTGAGCTGATCTGTTGTAGGTCTGTTGTTGTTCAGAAGACTTGGATTCTAAGATTCTGGTCTATATCAGTTATTGCTGCAACAAGATTGGGTTGAGGCACTATTGGCTCGAATACGTATTCTCTGGGCTCCCTAGGTCCCGTGATTGTCATACAAAAGGAAATATATAAATCTAACTAAAGTAAAGTAAACTAACTATGCAAAGTATATCAAATATATATTCCTACTATTTTTGTATATTTGATAAACTATCTAAATCTAATTGAAAGAGCAATTATTTAATATATCTAGAAAGTGACAACTAAACTAATAACAAAATTAAAACAAACAAAGCAGCTGAGTATAGCTACTTGCCTGTGTAGTTGTAAATCTATTCTAAATAACCAGATAACTGATCTAATCTATTTGAAAGACCCCCGATCTTACCTCAGAAGTGGAGAATGAATCATAGTTTCTCAGAAACTATCAATCCCCACAGCTTCCCCAGCAATATCGAAAGTGAGATTAACTGAAATGAAATGATTGACTACTCTATTTGATATGTTTTAACTAGAAATTTTGATAGCTTGAACCTGGATTTTGCAGAACAGTGGTGAATCTGATTGTGTGTGGCTTTGTCCCCTCAGTGTGGTCTCCTCGTTCCTTCATGCTCACGTGAATCCAGAAAAGCGTGTAATGTTAGCATCAACAGAAGTAGGTATTGGAAAAAATGGCAGCTTTAGATGTAGACTGAATACAATGCGAGTAGGAGAGGGATAGCGCAAGAGAACAGAGCTTGGCTTATGCAATTCCTAGCGGGATTTATTGCGAGTCATACAACACAAAACATCCAGAACCTGAAACTATCCTTTTTGATGAACAAAACCTGTAACTTTAATGGCTTCAGACTGAAAATGAAACTATCCTACTCCAATTGACTGTATGAAATAGTAACAAAAGTAGCACAAGAAGATTATGTGGCTTCCAAACAATAAAACAACACTATCTATGCATGCAACAAATAAAACTATGACAACTCCTAAGCAAGAACTGAAAGACTAAACTTTGAAATGAGAGAATGAGAGGCAAAATTTGAGGGGCCATTTTACTTGAAAACCAACCAGCTATTTATAGAATCCCCATTTACCCAAAGGTGAAAACCAATTTGAACTCTTTACAATAAACAGTGGAGAAACACTATTCCAGGGAACTAGAATCATAAATACAAGCAAAGGCGGTGAAAAAAGATGGCAAACGTTGAAAATTTATGTGTGTCGCGATAAAAGGAATGTTTTGGAAAAACGTGTGAAGGACCACCGCCCTGAGTAGGGCGGCGGTTATAGGACCGCCACCTTGATCTGGGTGGCGGTCACGAGACCACTGCCACCCAGGCAGGGTGGCGGTTTCATTACTGAAGACCAAAAAGCAAAGGAAAAGAGGGGGAAAGAGAAAAAAAAGCATGCAGAGGCTAAGCAGGGCATGTGGGATGCTAACGTACATTTGGAGAGCTTTTTTGGATCCGAACACCTTGTGAGGAGACCTGTATCATCATTGGGGCACGTGTAACATTGTTCCGATGGTGCAGTACCCTATAATTTTGGGTACGTACATATTGCCCCCTTGGAGAAGTGTTTTAGTCATGAAGAGGCGTAAAATGGTGGGTCCGAGTATGGTAGTCCTGAAATGGGAAGCAAGAAATTATACTTGATACGCTCGTGTGTGTTGAAATGATGCCATCCAAAATTCCCGCTACCTGACAAAATGAAAAGAGGACTCAAGTGCAGATAGATAAAATAAATCGAAAAATAAATACTAAAATAATATGAAATTTCGACTTACCATTTGTGCAGGGGATAAGAACTTACCTCATGTTGGGAGCTCCAAACCTCACGAAAAGGGGCATTCAAAATGAGTCAAGATGCTATATATGTAAAAATGGGCCCATTTTCTTATTCATTTGCGTGTGTCGATTTGATTGATTTTGAGCTCTGAGACCCACAGTGGTGACTGTTTTTGATGAGAGTATAGTCAAAATTTATACCTGGGATAGCTGATCATACTTGGGACCACCTATCATGATTTGACCAGGTTAGTTCACTTACAGGGAATTTTTTGAGCCAAAATGTTATGAGCTGGTCTATGAGTGTATCATCCCTTATGGGAGAGGCATCAGTGTGGCGGATCTCGGAGCTGTGAGGGGCAGCTAGATGGATAGAGATGTCGGTGCTTAGAGCAAACCAGCCAGTTGCTTCCCTGACTACTGATGATATGGAGGCCACACCTTATCAGGCCATGGTAGGGTTTGGGGTGAGGAGACCCTCACTTTGATTTCCTACCTACTGCAGCAGGGCAGCTTGTGGACAGGACGACCGGAAGGTGGAGACACACCCCTTTGATCGAGTGCCTCAGCAGTTTGGCCTTGCTTACATCGGTATGCTTCCCCCAGTGGTGCCAGTGTTCAGATCAGTTCAGGAGGCTAGGGGAGGTCCTAGAGGCCAGGGTTGGACTGTTGTTACTCCTGGCATTCCTATTGCAGCCAGGAGCATGGTACGGGCTCGAGGGAGAGCCGGTGCTCCTCAGGTACCTCTACTTCAGATCACCACTAACCCTTCCCACATCAGCGACGACCCCATTAATATAGACTCTGAGTTTTAGGATTTCACATGGGGAGAGATGGAGGAGGAGACTGAGGATATGGAGGTCAGTGAGTCGGGTGGAGAGGAGGACCGCAATCCTGAGTGGCATGATAGCAGGAGATCTTACAAGCCAAGAGGGTAGAGAAAAGTGTAGAGAGGGAGACTCTAGTTTCAGAGGAGTTTCCCTCTTAGGACTTAGGTGAAGAGGATGAGTCCGTAGTAGGATGTTATGTTGCCCCAGGCACAGGAGGAGGACATCAGTCAGTGGCGGCATTTGTGGTAGGCACTGATCCTAGGGATCCCTCTTAGAGGCCCAGAGATCTGAGTGAGTTATCACCCTTCTCTTAATATTTGTTTTTAGCTAGGATTGTCTTAGTTGCTATCTCTCCTTTTGTTCATTCTTGGTTTTTATCTTTTGATTATTTTCTAATTCACTTTTCTCCTTTGCTTGCAGAGACCACTGATGAGTGGCGAGACCTGATTCACCGGGTATGCACTGATACCCTGATGATCCCCATGGAGAAGACTCACACAGAGCTATTAATGGATGCAGGGGAGCCTTCAGTAGCTGGTAGGCACAGCGATGTCTTTGCCCCTATCTGGCATGTGGCCAAGATGGTGACTACCCTCCATACCGAGTTGGCTGGGTATAGGACAATAGAGCGCCTGATGAGGAGTCACTCTCATAGCGAGGCTGCAGCTGCTCCTCAGGACCGTGAGCCCTCAGTGCATTCAGAGTGCCAGCATAGCCAGAGTCCTAGACGTGGTCGTGCACCTTCAGAGGGGTCTCATAGGGGTTGAGAGGCCACTTGGCTCTCTTAGATTGTTTATACGATTTATTTTGTATTTCTCGGGCTCATTGAGCGTTTTGACCATGCCTAGCGCATGATGGCATTGTACATAAAACTTGATTATATATATATATATATTCTTTTTGGATCAGACTCTTGGTATCTAGGATTTTGTGATTTGTTTCCACATGTATATTATAATGTTGTTTTTATATGCTTTTCAGAATGTATGCAATGGAGAACAAATGATACAAATGCTTTCTTTCTTTTTGTATTTCGTGATGCTGATATATGATAATGTAGACACAATGTGATCTTGAACTTTAGCTTGCATAAGCAATTTTTCGGTACTTCATATAGTTTTGAAAGAATGTGATGACAAGCTGGTATGATGAGTAGATGTACTTGCCCCACTCCTAACTCCACGCAACTAGTAAGATGCGAGGGCTCACCACCGAGAGCTAGAAAGGGCACAAGCTATGAAATTTGTTGAATGGTAGTGATGAGAGATAGAAAAAGATTTGGTGGAACCAAATTAGGATGCTACAAACCTATTCTACTCAAGTGACTCCATAGTTTAGAATGTGACTTGCTTTGCGGTTTATCTAGACTTAGATCCGTAGATGGCCACATGGTTGACAAAATCTGGTTTTCAGGGTTTTGAACTCTCTTGGAATTTTGGACATCTGATTCATTTGTTTTTGACTCAAGATTTCAAAGGTTTATTTGAACTATTTGCTTATGACCTTCAACATTTATTGTCAAGAGAACCCCCTGCACCTTGCCCCATGCTTCTAGTAGGAAGCATGGGCTTATCACCATGGACAAGGCATAGGCGAGTAAGGGCATTCCCATCCTTTCCCAACCCTACGTCACTAGTAAGAGATGCAAGCTCATCACCGAAGGTTGGTAGGGCAAGGAAATGTGTAAAAAATAAAATTTTCTGTTTGATCTATATTTGACTTATTTATTTGAGAAAAATGTCAGTATGTTCTTATTTCCAAAGAGATATATATATGGGATAGATGTGACACTATGAAGCTTCTAGAACAGACCATAGGCAAGACACCTATCCTAGGAAGAAACAAAAGTGAGAACAAGCATGCAGGCCTTGGTATGGCTACCGTTAAGACTTTGTCATATCTAGCTTTATTTGATGAAATGATTCTGAAATGGTTGATGATGTTATGAAAATGAAGAAGTATGATTGAAATGCTTCTGTCAATACCATTAGAAGTTTGTAATGAATTGCTTTGAGAATAAGTTCCTTGATCACAAAATTTTACGAAACGAGTGGACAAAATGAACCTAACTACATGAAGATGCAATGTAGATATAATTATACAAATAGTGTTGGTCGCTTATGCATAGAATCATTTAAGATGCAAGGAATTGACTGTTTCATTGAATTCCTCACCTTCCAGTGTACATAAGAGATATGCACCATTTCCATAGTCCTTTTATGACTCGGTATGGGCCCAACCATTTGGGCTGGAATTTCCTTCCTTCACCGGTCTTCTTATCGATCCGGTTGTCTAGTCTTAGAACTAGATCTCCTTCATATATATCTCGTTCATAGACCTTTTTGTTATACTACCGGCACATCCGGTCAGCATAGACTCTATGCCACTGTTCAACGTTTAACCTGGCCTCATCTAGGCTTTCTAGTTGGGAGAGACGTGCTTCTCTATAAGCTTCTTCATCCAGAATCCCTTGTAGTGAGATGCGGAGACTGGGTATTTCAACCTCAAGTGGGAGAACTGCTTCTGCTCTGAATACCAATGAGAAAGGAGTTGCTCCTGTTGGTGTTCTTATTGAGGTTCGGTGGGCCCACAAGGCTGGATATAACTTTAAATGCCAATCTCGTTTGTTTTCTTTTACCATTTTAAGGAGAATAGCTTTCAACATTTTGTTTGTTGCTTCAGCCTGCCCATTAGCTTGAGGGTAATACAGGGAGGCTGTATGATGGTTTATTTTAAATTTACTGCATAGCTCACAGACCTCGTCATTCTTAAAGGAAGTGCCATTATCTGAGATAATGATTTGTGGGACACCGTACCTACAAATGATCTGGTTCAAAATGAACTTGGTGATCACGGCACCTGGTACAGTGGTAAGAGGCATAGCCTCTACCCATTTGGTAAAATACTCGGTGGCCGTGATTATGAAGTTATGGCCATCTGTTGATGAGGGAGAGAATTTCCCTATCAAATCTAGGCCCCATGTAGAAAAGGGCCATGGAGTCGCGATTGGTTGTAGAGTTTGTGCCGGCATGTGAATCTCGTGGGAAAATTCTTGGCATTTATGGCACCTGCGTACAAACTCTACTGCGTCGTGTTCTAGAGTGGGCCAGAAATAGCCCATCCAATGTATTTTGTGGGCAGTGGCATGACCTCCAAAATGGCCTCCACATATTCCACTGTGGGATTCGTAGAGAATTTTCTTGGATTCTTCTGTGTCAACACACCTTAGAAGCATTCCATCGAAAGCCTTACGATAGAGCACTTGTTCTATAATAACGTATTTAGCTACGATAATGCATAACCACCTTCTTTGTTGTGGGTGTAGCACCTTCTGGATATGTATGGTCCATGATATAATTAATAATATCAGTATACCAAGGACATTCAGAGATGGGAGGTCTGGTTTCGATGTAATATATGCATTCATCGGGAAAATCTAGATCTACTAGATCACCTCCGTCTAACGGGTTGTCAGCTAACCAATCTGCAATGATTTGTCCCTTAACAGACTTCTGGTTTACAAAAGTTAATTCGAATTCACCCATTAAGGTTATAAAGCATCCAACCTTTTTAGACAAGGACCCTTGCGTGAGGAAAGTTCGTAAATGGTCTATTTTTACAATGACCCTTGTTTCTTGGTTTAGCATGTAATGTCTTAAGCGTTTGGTTGCGAAGACTATGGTAAGGAATTCTCATTCTGCCTGCGTATAACACATTTCATAATCGAGCAACATTCGGCTAATGAAGTAGATCGCATGTTCTCGTTTGTCATCATCTTCTTGAGCTAACATGCAGGCTAGTGAGACATCTGTAGCTCATGAATATAAGATCAAAGGATGATCTGGTCTAGGTGGCATTAACATGGGAGGAGACAACGAGAAGCGTTTAACTACTTTGAAGGCCTCATGGCATTCCTTTGTCCAAATAATGCAGCAATCCTTTTTCAACAAATTGTTGATTGGATGAATGGAAAACTCAAGTCTGGGATGAATCTTCGGATTGCACCGAGCTTTCCAAGAAATGATCTAATGCCAGAATCATTTGATGGTGGGATCATTTCAAGAACAACCCAGATTTTGGCTGGGTCTACATCGATCCCTCGTGATGATATAATGTAACCTAGGAGTTTCCCTCCTGTCACACCAAATACACATTTTTCTGGGTTTAGTGTGACTCCGTATTCGATCAAACGTGAAAGAATGATGCGGAGCACTTCCGGGTGATCACAACACTTCCTGGCCTTGGCCAACAAGTCATCTACATAGGATTCCATGATTTTATGAATAAGATCATGAAATATGTATGTCATTTCCCATTGGTATGTAGCGCCAGCGTTCTTGAGACCGAATGGCATAACAACGTAGCAATAAGTTCCCCAAGGAGTTATAAACGTGGTTTTGGCTTGGTCTTGTTCAGATATTCTGATTTGATTGTATCCCGAGAATCCATCCATGAGAGATAAAAGCTCAAATCTAGCTGTTGCGTCAATGATGATGTCAATGGATGGTAATGGGAAGTCATCCTTGGGGCACGCCTTGTTAATGTCTCAGAAGTCTATGCAGATGCGTATCTTCCCATTCTTTTTGAGAATGGGAACATATTAGATACCCACTGAGAGTAATCAACCAGTTTGATGAACCCTACTTGGAGAAGTTTCATTACTTCTTCCTTCACCATGAGAGCTACCTTGGGTTTCATTGGTCTCGATTTTTGTTTAATTGGCTTTGCATCTGATTTGGTGACGAGGTTATGTACCGCGATGTGTGGTGCAATTCCCGTCATTTCTTTATAATTAAATGCAAAAGCCTTTTGATGTTCTCTGAGGATTCGAGTGTGTATTTCTATTTCTTCTGGAGTTAACGAAGATCCTAGTTTCAAGATCTTTGGTTCTTCCTCCATTCTGATGTTAATATCAATTGTTTCTTTGATTAAAGAAGCGTTACCTTCTTCAAACTCAGGTGGGGCTGGAGGTAGTTCCAGATCTTCTCCATTCTCTACCGTGTATATGTCGAGTTCCTTTTGTGGGGGAAGCTCTATCATGGGATTTCCAAAGTAAGAAGATGAATGTGGGATTAAGGAAAAATCTACCACGTGATGGGTGAGATGTAACTCTGCATAGGTGTTTAGGTAATCAAGAGTGGCTCTATCACTGTCAACATGATCTAAGATAGTAGATTTATTCTCAGCTATGTTTGTTAAAAGAGGGTTTGTTGACATTTTCTTTACTAATGGTTCAGTACGAAGGGATACCATGAAACGGGTGTCTTCCAACTCACTGTTTGGAGTGAAACATGAAGCTGAGGTTGCTATCAAATCTGCGAGAAGGTTTTGTTCTCATGGGATTGCCTCAATGGATATGAAGTCAAATTCTTTGCTCAAATCTAATACTGCTGTTTTGTAGAGCTGTAAGTGTTCAGCTCTAGTCTCATACACCTCAGAGACTTGGTTTGCTACTAATTGTGAGTCTCCTAACACTCTGATGTCATTAACACCGAGCCTCTTAGCTATGATGAGGCCAAGGAGGAGGGCTTCGTACTCAGTGCCATTGTTTGTACATTCAAAATTTAGTTTAAAGGTGAATGGTAGGATCTTTCCTTCGGGTGAAGTAAAGATCACACCTGCCCCAGCCCCATAATGACATCTAGCTCCATCAAAATGGAGAGTCCAATATTTAGTTGGGAAGATGGATGTTGGGACATTTGCTATGTCTATTTCTTCTGCTTCGGTTACTTCTACCATGCAGAGTTCCTCTGCTGGAAGAGAACCAACTCCTAGGGTATATCCCATACCTACAGAATCAAATGGCAGGAAAATTGGTAGATCCTGTTCTAGCAATTCAACAATTTTTGCAGTAGTTCCTAATGATACTATTTCTACAATGTTAGCCTCATCCTTGAGGGCTGGGATATTCTTGATTAGGTTCGTAACTTCTAACTCTGTTGTAGGTATCAACTTTTCTTCCGGTTTTGAGTCGGTTGGTTTATTAAGTTGGTTTATTGGGAGTTCAAACTCAGAGTGAACGCCTGGCCTTTTCTTCAGGTCTGCTAGGTGTATATCGAATGGTTTCAGATCACCTTTTGCTACGAATATCTTTCCTAAGTGCAAGAATCTTATTTCTTGAAATAACGTAGAAGGGATTGCCTTCATACAGTGTATCCATGGTCGGCCGAGGATCATATTATAGTTGGTTTCTCGATCTATAATATAAAACTCAGTTAGGATTGTTTTGGGTCCTAAGGTGACTGGTAGTATTATAGTCCCAATCGAAGTGGCTTTAAGGCTATCATAGCCTCTTAGTGTATTCCGAGTCATGGAACAATTTGTTTCTCCATACCCTAGCTTTTGAAGGAAAGAGAAGGGGACTATGTTAACTGCTGCCCCATCATCAACCATTGCACATTTAACGTAATTGTTATAAACCCACACTTGTAAATGTAAGGCTGGATCACCTCTACGTGCAATCTCAGCATCTGTTGGCATTTTGTTTATGTCGAATATAAACTCGGTATCCCTATCTGGCTGCCCTGGAGGGTGAATATCAAAGTCTATATGGTTTACTTGTGTTTCGGGAGGTGGAGTGATGTTAATTAAATGACCTAAACCTAATGCTTCTAAAAGAGCAGCCCTATGGGCAGGAGAGTTCTTCAATAAGTCCAAAAAGGAGATGTGAGAGAAGGTCTTTGTTAGGTCATTAATTAAATCATAGGCACCTACGGGTTTTACTAATGGTTGTTGAATGTTATCTGTCTCTAGCGGGTAACTTGGATTTGGCTGAGAGGAATACTCTCGTGTCCTTGTTATGGCTTCCACGTGTAGCTCAGTGTCTAACTCCACTAAACTGACTATCTTGGGTCATAGCTGACTTTCCTAATTGTGGTGCGACAGGTGGATTTAGTGAATTCTAGGCTTCATGATCATTGTTTCCTGTCATTACACCCTTGTTCATCCCATTTGGATTTAATTTGTTGTTATTGTGATTTGGGAGTGGATCATTGAAGATCTTGAGGGGTGCATTTTGAGGGGAGACTGCTCCCATGAAAGTATTTGGCACTGGTGATGCAGGATCTGCTAAGAACATATCTATGAAAAGTTGTCTTTGTTCCTCTGGAAAACGTTGCATGAATTTATTGTAATCGCGGCAAGTCCTAGTGTCATGGCCTCGAATTTTGTGGAAACCACAATATGAGTTAGGATTGTAATTCCTAGGTTGTTGGTTTGGCATGTGTTGTGGTCCAAAACTCTGATTAAACTGTTGACTATTAGGATTAAAGTTTTGTGTTTGTTGTCTTTGGTTTTGGTTTTGGTTTTGATATCCAGTTGAGTTTTGACTTGGACCCTGTGTCTGGATCTGTCGTTGTCATTGTTGTTGTTGTGGATGATTAAAATCCACTGCATTGATTGTTGGGGTAAAATTGTTGTTTCGTTGATTGTTAACCAGTGGTGGAGTATTTACAACATTTGCCTTTTTAGCTTGGTCAGTTACTCCATCTGTTGTCACTCCACGATTTTTGTTAAGGATTTTAGGTCCTTGATTGACATTTACTGGTAGTAGGATAGGTCGTAGTGTTTTGATTGGGGATGATTAACCTCCCATTTGTTCCATACATCTTGCGACCGCTATCTATTGCAGCTTGATCTATTCGGAGGGCGCTCTCAAGTACTTCATCGTAAGTTCTTAGTGGGAACTTCTGGACTTCTTCCTTTATCTCTCTACTGAGAGAATGAAGGAATAAATCACATAGTTCCATCTGATCCATGTTTGGAGCACTTGCCGAAGAATAAAGGACTGTACGCCATCTTTGGATGAAATGAGCAACAGATTCATTGTGTTCTTGCTTAATATGCAAGAATTCCCTGATTCCTGTTCTCAACAGTTTGTTCATGTCAAACACCTTGATGAACTCTGAAACGAGTTGTTTAAATGAATGGATGGAAGCTTCAGGTATTCTGTAATACCAATCGAGGGAAATGCCCTCTAAAGTTTTGGGGAATATTTTAGCAACAACCCCATCCCAAGGGAGCAGTTCTCGAATGGCTGTGGCATAGGCCTTGATATGTGCATTCGGGTCTCCCTCCCCTTTGTATTTGGGAAAATCAGGAAGAGGTCTTGGAAGCATGACGCTTCGTATAGTGAAGTCTAAGGGCTCTTTCAAATATTCTGAATAAGTTCCTATCGCATAGGTTTTGACCATCGATGGTGCTTGCTGAGGGGGTGGAGGTGGAATGGGTTGTTGATATGGCGTAGCATATGCATTTGCAGGGACATAAGGAAATCCCTGTGGTTGAGAAAACATCCCGGGAGAAGAGAACATATCTCCTTGTGGTGATTTGGAATACATGTTTAAGTATGGAGGAGTATTGCCCAGGAATGGATTATTTTGTACTAGACCGGGAGGTATCATATTTTCCACTGGAGTGACATTAGAAAATGTGGTTCTAGTTGGCATTTGTTGTGAATACTGAGGAGGCATGCCCAACGTGCCTGTTCCTGTGAGGAGGTCTACTTGGCTAGGATGATGTGGAGGGTTGGGGATTCCTACTTGCCCAAAATATGAATTTTGATTTGCTTGAGCAAGTTCCAGCCCTCTAACCTTTTCAGCCAAGGCTGAAATGACCTCTATTGGTGAAGACACAGTATTTTTCCTTACGGGTGTTTGTTGTGTCATTTGAGGCTGCAAAGGGGTATGATACCCCGCTATGAATTGGTCGTTATCCTGCCAAACTTCACCGAGGGCATTTCCCATAGGTGGAGGAATGGGGGTGTTTTCCTGGAATAGAGTATCAGATTGTACTTGTAAGCTCCCTACTGGTGGATACATGATTTGGAAGTGTTGCTCACTTTTAGCATAAGCGTGCTAAGTATTCCTCATCCAAAAAAGGGAGTGGGTCTGACTGTCTACTGATCTGTGGTCTAATAAGACCCGAGGAGATGAAATAGATTCTCCAGTAAACATCATATTATTAGAGCCTGAAGGCTCTGGTTGTTGTGTACGTCGATCAAACTCCTTAATCCAGAATGAAGAACTTGAGCTAGTTCTTTAGGGGGAGTTTGAGATGATAAATAATTATTTGAATAATTATCAGCCCATGCAGAAAGTGAGGGTGATGGTTGTCTATTTGTTTGACTATAGCCTGTTTCAAGACCTGAAAGAGGTCTTCCATATGCATCGTATCCCTACATATTCGGGGGGTATATGAATACCCACAGAATAATGGGAAAGAGTGAAGGTGGATGGAAGAATTGAAAAATAAAAGAGGAAGAACTAGTTTTGTTTCACGTTGGGTTCACCAATTTTGTACGATGGAAAAGTGACAAGTGAGCATGGGAATCTACAAGTAACTCTTCCTCGCACCCGACCTCCCGAGGTCATGCCGAGACAGCCGGTGGGGATGGAATATACGTGGGGTATAGGCAAAACTAGTTAGGTAATCTTATATCTTCGACACACACTAATGGAATCTATGAATCTAAGGCAAAGAAGGCCCTCCTAACCTGAACTAGGTGTGATAGATCGGTCAAGGAGGATGACTACTCGAAGGCTCCAATCAATATCGAGCTCTGGCATGATCCGATCTATAGGTTGTGGGATACATGGAAAATGACCTGGGATTGTTTCGTGTATATCTCCAGATAGGGTCATAAGATGGATGATGGATATATAGTGGATTCTATGGGTGATTCTCTGGTCTAGTCCAGAAATCCTTAGCTTGATTAGCTATTATGTCTAGTGAGGATAATTGTGCGATAATGGTTGGTGGAAGTGGAGAGGACCTAAATACTAATGTGCGTAAACTAGCATCAACGTCTGATTGACCTGTGGGCTCGTTGGGTTGTGGGATCTGTGAATCACAACCATAAGTTCGTGGTCATTGTGGACCTCCTATGGTCATGTGTGGAATCAATCCCTAATCCCTACTATCTAGTAGTCGTATGCCTTTTTGGCCTCTATATTTAGAACTAAAAGTTGTGCAATCTTCTCAGAGTACCTTACAGGTGTTCTGGCAACTTGAATTCTTAAGCTAGTGTCTATGTCAATGAGAATGTCTCCTGCATCTGGCTGTGGGACCAAAGGATCACAACCAAACATTTTCTCTCTTTCAAGCCCTTCTACAGTCATGCGTATATTTATTTAGGGTAATCTGTAGTTTGGCTGGTTTGACCAAAACATATGCGCTTTGTCATCTTCTATGTTTAATCCTCTTAACTGTGAGCTAATTTCTTGTAGGTCTGTTGTTGTTTAGAAGACCTGGATTCTAAGATTCTGGTCTATATCAGTTATTGCTGCAACAAGATTGGGTTGAGGCACTGATTGGCTCGAATACGTATTCTCTGGGCTCCCTAGGTCCCGTGATTGTCATACAAAAGGAAATAAATATAAATCTAACTAAATGCAAAGTAAACTAATTATGCAAAGTATATCTACACGACATATATAAAATTCTCTATTTTTGTATTTTTGAATCTAATTGAAAGAATTGAAAGAGCAATTATTTAATATATCTAGAAAGTGACAACTAAACTAATAACAAAATTTAAAACAAACAAGGTAGCCGAGTATAGCTACTTGCCTGTGCAGTTGTAAATCTATTCTAAATAACCAAATAACTGATCTAATCTATTTGAAAGACCCCCGATCTTACCTCAGAAGTGAGGAATGAATCATAGTTTCTCAGAAACTATCAATCCCCACAGCTTCCCCGGCAATATCGAAAGTGAGATTAACTGAAATGAAATGATTCACTACTCTATTTGATATGTTTTAACTAGAACTTTGATAGCTTGAACCTGGATTTTGCAAAACAGTGGCGAATCTGATTGTGTGTGGCTTTGTCCCCTCAGTGTGGTCTCCTCGTTCCTTCGTGCTCACGTGAATCCAGAAAAGTGTGTAATGCTAGCATCAACAGAAGTAGGTATTGGAACAATGGCAGCTTTGGATGTAGACTGAATACAATGCGAGTAGGAGAGGGATAGCGCAAGAGAACAGAGCTTGGCTTATGCAATTCCTAGCGGGATTTATTGCGAGTCATACAACACAAAACATCCAGAACCTAAAACTATCCTTCTTGACGAACAAAACCTGCAACTCAATGGCTTCAGACTGAAAATGAAACTATCCTATCTCAATTGATTGTATGAAATAGTAATACACTAGCACAAGAAGATCATGTGGCTTCTAAACAGCAAAACAACACTAACTATACATGCAACGAATAAAACTAATACAATTCCTAAGCAAGAACTGAAAGACTAAAATTTGAAATGAGAGAACGAGAGGCAATTTTTGAGGGGCCATTTGCTTGAAAACCAACCAGCTATTTATAGAATTCCCATTTACCCAAAGGTGAAATCCAATTTGAACTCTTTTACAATAAACAATGGAGAAACACTATTCCAGGGAACCAAAATCATAAATACAAGCAAAAACGGTGAAAAAAGCTGGTAAAAGTTGAAAAATTATGTGAGTCACGATAAAATGAATGTTCTGGAAAAACACGTGAAGGACCGCCGCCCTGATCAGGGGGCAGTTACAGGACCACCGCCCTGTCTGGGCGGTGGTCACGAGACCACCGCCCAGGTAGGGTAGCGGTTTCATCACTGAAGACCAAAATGCAAAGGAAAAGAGGGGAAAAGAGAAAAACAAAGCACACAGGGGCTAAGCGGGGCATGCGGGATGTTAACATACACTTGGAGAGCTTTTCCAGATCCTGAACACCTTGCGAGGAGACCTGTATCATCATTGGGGCACGTGTAACATTGTTCATAAACCATGCAAAAACCAATTTCTATATTATTTCCTTTGCCAATATACAAAAACAATTAATGATTTATATAATAGAAAATTCCTATTAAATAGGCTAATTAGGAAGATTCTTGAATCACAAATTAATAGAGGAAATATCCTAAATAATAGGAGTATTCACTATTATTGTGCACAAAAACTATACGTGCACAATATAGTGAAGGTATAAACTATGTAACAACTTCCTTGATTAATTTTACCAATTAATACAATTTTTGAGAGGGATAACACTAAGCTAGTTTATGTATAACCCAAAATTCCTAGCTAGTGTGAACATGAACACTCCAACATTTTAACAGATTTTAGCCCTCAAAACATGCAAAAGACATTCAAATTATTTGATTTTATATTAAAATAGGTTGTCAAATTCCATTAATTAAAATAGGGGTTTGTAAACACAAAATCATGCACTTGGGTAAAATTGTAGGTCCCAAAAGCATGTTAGCATTTACATGATTCTTAAGCAAGAAAACTAGAAATTAACGACTATATTTGGCCTATTTAATTTGTCTCTTGTTTTATATTTTGTCTTACACACCCTAAAACCCAATTGAAACTTTAATTTTTATTATCTTTCATGCCTTGAGACACCAACACCTAGCTAGGAAAACACCACCCAAGTGCTCTTATCCACTCTGGGTGCCCCTGACCCTTTCTTACCTTACTCACTATTTTTGGGTCTTTTTATCTTTGGAGCATATTCTTCAATCATGGGTTGGCATTCCATTTTTCAATTAAGAAGTTTAAGTAAGGGAATCATATAAATACATGGTTATGTGTTCAAAATCAATGACCAAACACTAAGCATTACTATTACAACCTAAGCTTACATTACAAAGGTACCTAAAGCACCCAAAAACATCCATCTAGCATCCACTCAAGGGAAAATGAATGACATACTCTTCATACAAATCATAGGAGGGGGAGTTTTTATTCTATTACATCCACACATTCTACTACATTTTAGCTACAACTTGTTATCAAGTGCAATTTTCATAAGGTAAACTCACTAATTCATTTACACACACACACACACACACACACACACACACACACACACACACACACACACACACACACACACATACACACACACACACACACACACACACACTAGAACTACATGGATTCTGAGATGTAGTGAAGTGATCGGTAGTAAAGTCACTCTCAGGGTGACCGTTGAGGTCAGTCTGACTCCCCATTCTATATTTTCCTTTCTAATTTTCATTTGGTTTGTGGGATTTTATAGGTGAACTTCTTTTTTGCAGGTTACAGGTACCTTTGATGATCTAGGAGCGATTACCAGGTGATCATAAAGGAATAATTTTGATAGCTTTCTGACACTATAAAAACCATATCTAGAGCTTTTGCACCATCATAAGTTTAGCAGCCATATGTACCTTTCTTTCCGCGAGAATGCTTTCCCAACCATTTTTGTGAGTTCCAAAATTAATAGAGGTCATATACAACATTTCTTACATCTTATTCATCACTTCTCCTTGCCCATTATTGTTTGAGATTGTAAGGATATCATCTAAGTCTTATTTTCTCCCTCATTTTCCTAGGTTTTATACTTGATATGTTTACTTTCTTGTGTCATAATGAATGTTAGTATTTATGCATCATTTATTACAATAGTTACTCTAAAATAGGTCTTAATCATAAATCTTCTTTTATTAAATTAGGGTGCATTTAACTCAATGGTATCTCAACACTTTTAAAACTTGGTCACTTTTTATGGTTTTTATTGTATCATAAATCTATTTTTATTAAATATTGGTACATTTCAATTAATGGTATCTCAGCACTTTTGGAACTTTTTCACTTTCTTTGGTTTTTAGTTTAATAATTACCGATTAGTGAAAAACAACATAAATTAACATGTGGTAGTTATCGAATTTCCTGCATCTCGTAATTTTTTTTAAAACTTAACTAATTATGATATATTTTAGAACCCCTAAGGATGGTTGACACTTGGAGCTAATAAAAATTTATCACTCCCACTGACTTAAAATTTTTTCCATGTTCTCAAAATATTATAGAGCGTTGAAGTGTCTCAAGTGTCATAGAGGACACATGGAGGCAGTCAACATCCAGGATTGTCTCAAGGCCATGGTTAAACCTCTAATATTTACAAAGATTCAATGTGCTACATGTGGAATTAGGAATAGGTGGAGACCATTAGTGAACAAAATCCTCTCAAACCTTTCATCTTACCTCCCAAACATTTTAGGCCATTGATATGTGACACATAGTAATATGGACAGATGGAAGCAATCAGTGTCATACATAATCTCAAATACTCTTCACCCATCCTCCTCATTTGGATAAATTTATAAGCACTAATTGAGGAAATGTGGCACAAGTGATGGATGGAAGAGATTAATAAAATATAATATTTTTTACAATGATCATTCACTAGCTTAAATTTGACATCTACACCTAGTGTAGAAAGACCTTGGGGACATCAAAGAGTGAACAAACATAGGCAAATTTTTTTGATCACATATTTTTATTGGGACCTCAAAATTATATGTTATTGTTACCATTAGAAATGAATTTCAAAGATAAACACATTGGTGTTATTTTTAGAGACAATGGTTGAGGTATTAGAGATAAATTTGTGACATATTTTTTGGTTGTGTGTAGATGAATAAAAAGATAAAATTTCCCCTTAATCAATTTTATATGTTTTTGAATGATTTTATCCTCTTCTACAATATTCTTTCAATTTTTTATTCCTCTCTCGGTTCCACCAAAATATAGAGGAATGAGTTAAATAAGTTGTGAATTATGGATGAGTTATTATAGTGGTCCAAAATTGAAATCATGATCTCCTCAACAAATGGAAGCTCTGTCTTCACTTATCCTCCTTATCTCATGGGATTGGATTGATGTTTTCTAAAGAGATAAAATTAAAACAAATATCTACTTGTTTCTTGCATATGAGGGCATCAAATCATTGCAAAAAATAATATTTTCTTAAAACCATGAGATTTTATGCATATGTTTTATCTCATGCCATTCCTATGTTATGATTCATTATTATGGATCATCATGAGGCCTATAAAGATGATAGAAATATTCTCTAGTTGGTTTTGGGAAGATAATTTTAGTTAGGAATATTTTTAGACATCCATGAGTTGTGTGAAGAGATAAGGATGAGAAAGAAGATATTCTCTGAGCATATTCTTTATCTCTTCCCCGTCGTCTTTTTTCTCTCTTCATTATTCTATATATTATACAAGAAATCTTATAAGAATGGTTCATATTCATTGAAATAAAGGTTACTTCATGCTTCCAAATTCAAATATTACATCTCTTATCTCATATACTCCTAAGATGGTATTTATCTTAGTGTCTAAATCTACGGATTCTTTGTTTTACATACAATGCATGATTGTGGGTATATATAGTTCCTTTTGTTGCACATTCCAATAGATAATTGAGTAGATTGGATATGTTATAAGAGATATGTTCATTGTGCAACATGTTGACAATGTTGAGAATGTCTGTAATGGAAGTGATAACCCCTTCCTATTTCAATATGTGTACCACTTGACCATATACATGTACCATGGATTCTCAAAATAGGAGTTCCTATAGATTTGGTCTGAGCTCTGCAAAATTATAACACGTCAATAAGAATAATAATGAAGCCTTCACTAATAATATGCACTATATATCTCATGTAATAGATTAGGCTATTATATAGACATTATAAAAGCTAAACAACCTCCTATAAAATAAGGTGTTACAACAATTAACCCAGAATGTTATTCACGGGTATAGCAAACTATATGAATAATATATTGTTGAAACAATATAAATTCTAACCTAATATTTAGTATATAAAAAATATTAAATATTAACTAACAAAATACTTATTTACCTTTTGGTAAATACCAACCTATAATGTAAACATTAATATCCTAACATCCCCCCCTTAATGTTTACATGGTAGCAAAAGAATTTCACACTTCCTCTAGACATTAAAATGACAACTCCCGATTTTTTCCTATATGAATCAAGACTAGATTAATTTACATAGATTTCATAAGGATTAATGGATAGAATTATGGAGTTATAAGGAATAATGTATAGAATTGAAGTCAATACTATAAGAATCTTGGGAACACAATACTAAGAGAATTTTAAGCCTGAGAATAAACGTATAATAATAGGAAAAGGAGAAGAAGGAGATCTAGATTTAATAGATAAAATAACATAATGAGGAAACAAGAAGATAAGGATAGTTTAGGACACATTTTGGAAATATATATATGAGAATATTTAGAAACAAGATAATTTTTTCCCCACTGCTTGATAAAATGAGGCACTCTTTAGGAGGGGCCCTACTTTGTTATCAAAATGACTTTCAAGTTTTATTACACGTTTGTGAGAGATTTCAATCTGTGAAGTTGTCCCCGAGCCCTAACATCAGAATAATCCATAGAATATTCTAAAAAACCAGGAGTATACATAAAAAACAAGATAAAACTAGCCCAGATCCAATCCAAATACAATTTATAAACAATCCAAAATCACCAAAAACCAATCAAAGTGTAGAAATAGAGACAAACTACCATAACAAGGGGTGCACTTTGGCGTCTCATAAGCACTTATAATTTGTAGTTTTTCACCTCATGAAAAAACTTCAAGCTACCTTCATATGGGCCCTTTGTGCTATAATGTTGATTTACTTCTTGTTGCTATTTCTTTTTCCATGATTCTTTTTATCTCCTCTTTGAAGGATTTTTTTCCTCTAGTGGTGCAACCTCCTACATCTTCTCTGGATTGCTTAGGATTCCTAGATGATGATGTTTCTTGAATATTTTTTTCCCCTTTATATTTAATTCCTCCCTATTTAATCCCTGGCATGCCTCTATTTCTTGATCCTCTGACTCTATTGTGACCATATATTCCATCTCCACTTATTGTCATGCATCTTGGAATTGGTTTTCCAATACATTTGAATCTTCTTGAATCTTTGCATTTACTTCTTCCCTATCCACCTGATTATCTGTGTTGCTTCTAAAGTTCCCTAAAACTAGTTATCTGGGATTATAGATACCTATTTTTCTTTCCCATTTTCTATTACCTTTTTCTATATTAATATATTTCTCATGAGAATATCACTTATTTGAGTTTGAACAAATAGGAAATTATGGGTAATTCCCCTTGAAAAAGAGTAATTATGTGGATTTTCATTGACATAAAAAGGATTTTATTTATCTACGTACTAATTTTTATTTGATGTTTTACTATTATGTTCTGTTTCTTTCTCTGGGAATTTTTTTCCCTTTCATTCCATTCCATTATATTCCTCAGTTCCTTTGTGTTTCTATCATTAACAATATTTGGACATACTTTGACATTATGCCCCTTTTTTTACAATTCGTACATTTAGAAACAAAGCTCTCATATTCCAATGTTTTCTTCTAGTTTCCTATCCTAGCGAATGGAAACCTGGTGAAATTTTCTTGTAAAGATTCCCTATCTAAGATCCACCAGTAAAAAACATGATAGCCATAGATGTGAGTAGTATTTCTTTAGCGGCTAATTTTCCACCCTCTATATGTTCCTCAGAATTATTGTGGGATTGTTCTGAACAATACAGCCTAGAGAAAAAGGAAGTGTTAGATGGAATTGGTTCTAGAGTCTTCTCTTTGGAACTTGAGGCATTTTGACTGATATTTTGATTTCCCCATCTTAAGAAGTTAGTGAAAATTGATATTTTCTTTGTCTGGATCAAGTCTTGGGATCCATATTTTTAAGAATAGACCCGTACTTCCTAAAAACTAGGTTCCTTCTAGTAGAGCTTGATTACAGTCTTCCATATTACTGAAATGTACAATAAAAAACTTGTTGGTTAGAAAAGAGATTTCCATGTTACCTTTTATTTTAGATTTTCTAATTTCCCATCTTCTTATTAAATCCACGAATGGGTCATGTAGTTACATTCAAATCATACTAGATTATCAAGGAGTTTATTTCTCTACATTACTCTATCTATGAGCTCATCAGGAACTACAAAATGATGTACAATGGCTTTCATGAAATTCTGTGAGATACATTCAACTATTAGGTGTGACCCCCTTTTCAAATGATGTCATAGCTTTGTGTTGAGACCACCCAATGCCCACGTAAAGACCTGGGGAACTCTGATATCCCAAGGATCTTGCATTGGATTCACTTCTCGTAGGGTCCATATCTATCTATCCCCATCTTTGTTCTTCCTTTGGAGAATGTGAGGGAAAATTTTAGAAATATAAACGATGCTTTCTTTGTGCCACTTATACCTCCCGCTAGACCTATTTGAATGGGACTT
The DNA here is from genome assembly GCA_019776745.2 of Taxus chinensis. Lineage (NCBI taxonomy): Eukaryota > Viridiplantae > Streptophyta > Pinopsida > Cupressales > Taxaceae > Taxus > Taxus chinensis. Next base: position 362,987,819 of record CM034157.1, on the reverse strand, counting down.
AGTAAACAAGATATGATCAATTTTCAAGATATTAAATTAAAAGAGTATGGATGCTACTTCATCTAATTTATGTTTTTCACTTACATCAGGTAAGTGGTTTTTAGGAGCCCTATACTTTGACAAAAAATTAGAGAGATATAAAGGAAGACAAGGATTTCCAAAGAGAATACATAACCAGAAAAATAACAGATCATACCAAGGAAACTTACAACTACAAACACCTAAAATTTCCCATATACCATAGAATGGATACACTTTCCCAAATATTATCAAATATAGAATTTTGGAGGGATTGATGGATAAATTAAAGATAGAAAAGATGTAGAGGATAATCCATTGATTTTATATTCAATTTGGAGTAGTAAAGTACATTGAATAGATCACATGAATATCAGGACCAGTAGACACCTATAATTACGCCCAAGCAATTTAAATACTTAAATTGTGCTAATTATCCCCTTTCTCGCAAATCAACGACATATCGTCAAAAGGCACTCATTTTCCCTCATATCATCATTAATTAATTACACTAAGCTAATTAATTAAGTTGCCTATCCAACAAATACCCTAATTAACGACCTTCCGTTAATAAATCACCCCTTCTACCTAGACTAATTAATTATTATTAATTAATTAGCTTTCCCTTCCATTTAACCAATAAATCAATATTTAATTGATTTAATCCCCTTATAATAGCCTAAATCACACTAATATTCTTCTAATTGGCTTCTATAAGCTTACACCTACCTATTAATTAATCACCTTTGATTAATTAAAATACCCCCCAACTCCCATGACTTGCTAAACATGTATTAAACCCTTCTAAAGTAAGGTTACCTTTAATAAAGCAACCTTATCCATTCCTAATCATGTTTTACCTTTATCCCACATTCATGAGAATGTGTTGAATCCTTTATCCTTTGGGCTATATAAAGAGCCCTCCACCTACCTTTTTACTTACACCTAAACTCTCTAAGAGAGTAAATGCAAAGCATATAGCAAAGAGACTAAGAGCTTGCACCTTGCCCTTTTGAGAGTTCATCATCTTGAAGAGTTAAGCCTCTTTCTTAAAGTGCTTGGGTCATATGGGAGGTGTCAAAAGGGTCTTGTAGCCCAACTTTGATTAGCCCCCATTCCTAGGTTCTTGGAGCATTAAGGACAACTATTTTGATAGCCATGGAGCTTACTTAGGTCCATTCATTTATTTGTTGTTAGAGAATAGAGGAGTTTAGATATTTAGCATTGTTAGTTTCAAAGTTTGTATTGATGAATGCTAGCATCTAACCCTTGTTTAATTCTTATCATGATGGTGTTTATGCTTTGTTTTAGCTAAATTGTAGAACTATTTTAGGTGGTAGTTCTTGCTTCATTTGATTTAGCATTAAGCAAAGTATACATGCACACATTTGGCACGCCCGGTGGGACTTACTCCATTGTCCTTTGCACTTAATTTCAAGTTTTTGTAGTTAAGTTTTATTTTTGGTTACTAACCCTCTTTTACACATGTTGATCTAACTTGTTTTTTTTAACTTGTTTTGTTGAGTTTGCATGTGTTGGGTCTTCCTTGTAGGTATGAAGGAGGTGAAGTGCTGTCAAAATTGGAATTGATGGGAAAATTTCAAGATTTCTCCATGTTTTCATTTTTAGAGCTTACTTTTTCAACATTCTACATGCTAGTTCTGTCAATTTCTTGAAGATTTTAAATTCTTGAGCATGTAGGTTAGTGTTTGATAGTGCTGAGTCTTCTATTTACATATTAATGTGGTGGGTTGCTGTCAAAATTTAATCTTGGTGAGAAAATTTCAAGATTTCATCATGTTTTCATTTTTAGAGCTTACTTTTTCATCATTCTACATGCTAGTTTTGTCAATTTCTTGAAAATTTTCAATTCTTGAGCATGTAGGTTAGTGTTTGATAGTGCTGAGTCTTCTATTTACATATTAATGTGGTGGGTTGCTGTCAAAATTTAATGTTGGTGAGAAAATTTCAAGATTTCATCATGTTTTCATTTTTAGAGCTTACTTTTTCATCATTCTACATGCTAGTTTTGTCAATTTCTTGAAAATCTTAAATTCTTGAGCATGTATGTTAATGTTTGATAGCGTTGAGTCTTCTATTCATATATTAATGTGATGGGTTGTTGTCAAAATTGAATCTTGGTTGGAAAAATTTGCCCATTTTGCATATTAAGGGACGTTTTTTTGACATTTTTTAAGTGCATGTCAAGTGCATACCCATGAGCATAAGAGCATATGCGTAACCCATCTTCCGAAGGCCATAACTTTTGCTCCCGACCTCAAAATGACTCCATTTTTTTTTGCGTTGGAAAGGTATTGAAGTTAACTATGCAATGAAAACATAAATTCATGATTTAAACTTACAGAAATTGTAGGTTTTTCATGTTATGCTTAAAACTGGTCATTTTCTAACATGTTTAATGTTTTGATGAATGTTGTATTTCCATGCTTACTCGATTTAGATAAAGCGTGTGTATGCTCTTCTCTTGCACCTTTTGGTGATCTTGAGAATCAAAAACAACTTTGATCTATATCTTTTTAACATTGGGATTAAACTTGGAAATTTCATTATTCATTTTGCTTAAGGGAATGAACCTTTTACAAAGCATTTTTCAATGGTCCTTTGATTTGAAGTTTTCCATTTCTATATAGTTGGGATAAAGTTTGTGTATGCTCTTCTCTTGCACCTTAGGGTGATCTTGAGAATCAAAAGCAACTTTAGTCTTCATTTTATAACATTTGGTAAATTGGAAACTTCATCTTTCACTTTTGGTTTAAGGGAATGAACATTTATCAAGAATTTTGTATGGTTCATTGATTGAAAAGATTTTATTTACTTTTTAGTTGGATTATTTGTTGTGTATGCTCTTCTCTTGCATCCTTGGATGATCTTGAGAATCAAAAGCAACTCTTAATCCTCTTTTAAATAATGTGATTTTCTTGGAGAACTACTAACGCTTGAGTGCAGGACCTAAAAACGCTTGTCAAAGAAAGGAGGAATCAAAACAAAATCAAAAACTACTAATACAGTTGTTATACAGGTTGCCAAAAGGTGTTCAAGAAAACCACACCTAATTAAACAAGATAAAAAGAACAACATATTCAAAACACTGTATTGCAGGTTTCGGAAAAGGGTACGTCCCTCTCCGCTCAACTGGAACATAACCCCTTTGGCATAACGCCTTAAGCTACAACAATGGGGGTGGTTCCAGGAACCCCAAAGTAGTCCACGCAAGAGGGAACCTTGTGGACGAAACGGGAAGTGCTCCGCACTACCTACTTGACTAGTGATTCCTTTGTGAGATAGAGTTACAGGTTGTCCGTTGTGGCGACCCCAGTGATAGTACACGTAGACGCACTAGTTGCCTACTGTTCTTGAAGGGGGTAAAGTAAAGCCGAGATACTCCCAAACTAGTCAGTGTGACTTTTTGGGTAAATCGCGCTCGCTCGTGGCAACTTTGTAACACCTAGGGTGAGAGAACCACCTAGGAGAATATACTTTGGCCAGGAGCCCACTTTGACCATTTTAAAACAGTGTTGAGTTGTGAACCTTCTTTTTGAGAAACGTGTGACGTATTACTTTCGCCTAGTTTTTACTTGCCTTAGGGCGAGGTGAAACTCTGCTAAAGTGAGGCTAGCATTTTTTGTCATTTTTCTTGATTTATTTCCTTCATATTCTTTTGACACTTTGTTGATCAAAAGAGGTGTGATTACCTTTGTGTTTCCATTCGACTGTTTCTCTCACTTTTATGTCCGTTTACGCCCATCCATGTTTGCGGCTGGGTTAGTTAAACGTCTAAAGTGAGTGGAGGCATTTTCACGTCATTTGGTAGCCATTGTGATCTTGATACCCATGTCAAGATCGTCATTGTAGTTAGGCATGGTTCATCACTGCGGACTTCCATAGAGGAGTTAGCTTGTTTGTCTCGTATCATTACAATTTCGATATTTACGTCTTGTTTCTTGTAAACTCGACATAAATACCTATATTGTACGGTTACGCTGCACACATTCTTAACTATTCCTAGCTATACTTTGAGATTTTTTTTTGTTCAGTTTTATTATTACCTCGATTTCAAAAGGTGCTAGGAACTACCATTTGTGTGTGTTATATCAATAACACCTCGATATCAATACTTCACTTTCTTGCAAAGTGGGTTAACATATCTTGGTGATATTGTTGTGTCATTCGCAAATCGTAATTGGCACTTTTTGAGATATAGGTCTTAATCAGACTTGAGCTTGCTCACTCGTTGTAAATCTTGATTGGGAGATCGCATTTAACTTTTTTTATTTACTTACGTTTTGTTCATTCCTTTGAACTTGGCATAAGTGGAGACATCTTGTTAATCATCTGGCATCGTGAATTAATTTGAAACGTAGTCTGGGAAGTACTTCATTTGATTAAATTTTGGTACCAAATGATTGTTTCATTGGTGACTTTATCACTCTATCACATTGGTATTCTCACATTGTTGAATTTACTCTTAACATGTACATCTTTTGTTTCACTTAGGGGTAGTCATTGAATTTTGAACAAATCTACAACTTACCTTAGTGAAACTTATCACGAAAACATGGCTCCCAAAACACGTCTAGGGTTAAAGAAACAAACATATGAGGAACAACAGGTGCAAGCTTGGGAAACCTCTAACAGACAAGGGTCAAACCCATTTATTGGACACGATCTAGGACCACTATTTTCTACAGAAAAGGAAACAGAAGAAATGGTCGACCATAGTGGAAATGAATTAGAATCACCACACAGAGAATTTGATTTTGACCCCACTCTACTAGATGAGTTTCTCCTTAGAAACAAAGATAGAGTGTTGGCACGGGTCGTGGAATTAGGGGCCAAATTTCCCACTGAGAATGAACCAATACTACCTACAAATGACACTACTAAGGAAGAACACCCCCTTATCAATATGGAAGATATTTTAACAGGCGGGCATGCTTCCACTTCTTACACAGAAAATGATAAAGTGGTAGGGCATAGAATACCCCTCATCAAAGTGCCACGAAGAAACAAGATAGAACATGAGACAGGGGAAGAACCTCCACAATACGAAGAGGAGGAACCTTTAGAAGAAGAAGACACAAACCAAGTCACAATCCAACAACAACTCAGTAACCTAAGCCGACAACTAGCTTTGCTTACTTTCCATGTACAGAAAGACACAAACAAGAATGTTCAAAAGTCAAGGCCTAAGTTTAGGATCCACGAACTCCATCGAGAAAACCAAGGAGAAGAAGACACAGGGTATCATCATGTACACATCCCCCACTTCTCCCACTAGAGAACAATTGCTCACACAAGAAGTGCAATATATGAAAGCAACGCTTGTGAGCATACAAGAGAGCAATATAGGGAGTATTAGGAAATACCAATATGAATAACTATGCCCCTATCCTTTTGATAAGACAATGACCCTTCAACCCTTTCCAAAGAAATTTGATATGCCAAAGTTTGACAAATACAAAGGAAAAGGAGACCCAAGGGATCATGTTAAAGATTTCTACATGGCATGTCAAGAGGTGTCTTATAGTGATAATTACCTCATCAGACTTTTTCCTAAGAGTCTCGGAGGTCAAGCATTGGAATGGTTTACGCGCTTACCACGAGGATCAATTTTCACCTAGCCAGAATTGGCAGAAAGATTCGTGCGTCATTTCTCGTATAACATAGAGAGTGACATCACCATGGTAGACTTGTGTGGCACAAAACAACGCCCAAATGAGACCTTTGCCAGCTTCCTCCAACGATGGAGAGGGATAGCTAGTCGCTTCCCTTGCGCTTTCCCTGAGAAGCAGCTGGTCAGTATTTTCATCCCTAATCTCAACCCAGATATAGCTTTCCACCTCCAAATGCATTGTGTCCGCACCTTTGAGGAGGTTATCGAGAAAGGGATTCAAATAGAAAAGGCTCTCATTGCCAAAGGCACCCTCAAAACCCAATCTAAAGACAACCAAAGTGTCAAACCCAATGAAAAGCCAAAGATCTTTAACAAAAACAAAAACGTGGTGGGAGACAAAATCACTAATTCCAAACGTGTTCAAATGGTCCAAACCAGTCAACCTTTTAAACTGACCAAGGGCCCAATTCAACCACCACCAAAGCGACGAACATTCACTTCTCTTAATGAACCGTTGTCAGTCATACTAAAATAGTTGGATGCGGCCCACATGATGACCTATCCTACCACACAACCATTTGATGACAGTGTTCTGAAACCTTCATGGTATAAGGAGCATGAATATTGTGAAATGCATCGCATTAAAGGTCATAAGATAGACAAATGTTTGCGGCTTCACCACTATATTTAGGACCTCATTGATAATGGGGAGATAGAGGTGGATAACCCTGGCCAAAACATGCAAACACCTAATGAGAAAATGGGGATTTATAAGGAACCATTCCCCAAGCATGATAAGTCAGAAAAGACAAAGCCGGATCAGGGAGAGTCATCCCAAACCTATAAAGCCACGAATTACTTGTATACCAAAAGAGATAACAATCATTATGATTCACTTATCAGATGTATTCACTCCCCTACTGACCGTGTCAATACCATCTGGATCAAGGGAAAGGACTACGCTGCGGTAACAAGGCGTGCCTGCCTCGTGATTCTGGAACCCTCTCCGTTGACCCCGTAAACTGGTAAATATAACCTTTTAGAACAACTTGAGAAGACGTCTACTAAGATTTCAATCTTAGATCTTCTCAAGATATCCAATGTGCATAAGGACATTTTGTATCAAACTCTTCAGGGGTCGGGAGTGCCTTTAGAAGTTGATCCTGCACACCTTCAAGCCGCGGTGGCAAATATTGCACCAGTGAGCATCTCACTTTCAACCATAGGGAGGTCCCTACTGAGAATCCTACACATAATCTTCCCCTATACATTGAGGTAGTTGTCACCCGCAGGAAAATCAAATGGGTGCTTGTGGATAACGGATCGGGATTGAACATCTATATGCTTAAGCTGGTCAAAAAATTAGGACATGCAGAGGAAGATCTTGAGTCCCATATTATCACTATCACTGCATACGACAACGTAGAAAGAGAGTCAGTAGGCACCATCACGCTGCCCATGGAGGTGGGCCCCACTTGCATCAGACAAAGTTTCACGTCCTAGACTTGGAACTTCCATATAATATGCTTCTCGGCCAACCATGGATTCATGCCATGCAGGCCATGCCATCAACATTTCATCAATGCATCAAGTTGAAGCATGAGGGACATACGGTTACAATACTAGGAGATTCAGAGCCCTTTGCTCATTGTAGAGCTCTTAATAGCTTTGCACGAAAGGGTACATATGCATGTCCCTCCATAGATATAGCTGTCCCTCTTCATTCTGAGGCCATGGAATCTCGAGTAGATTCAAATTCTCTTAGTTCTTGCGCTCATGGGGCATCCACTTCCACATCTCCATTTGATTCATGGGAGATGAAAATTCTAGAATATGGCTATGGGGAGTATAATGTACAACAAGCACTCTTGGTTTCTGACCTCTCCTTGTCGCCCAAGACTAGAGGTCGACCCAAATACCACTTTAGGAGACCTAGAGAGGAACACACTATTGGGTCATTCCTACCTGGAGGCTTGTTAGCTGAGGAAAAATTACTTGATCCACCTACTACTTGGGTCCCTAAGGACACTCAGCCATCTTGTTATCAAACCCCAGAATATGAAAAATCTAGCAGAATGATGTACTCCATAGGCTACAAAGGACCTAGGATGTGGGAGGAATGAACAAGGACAAAGAGAACTAGTCCCTCTTCAACATTTCAAAATAGAAAGATATGGCATTGGGATTCGCCCTTATGGAGCACACCCCAATGATCAAGATGTGACTTGTTATGAGCATGAGGATAGCTTTGAGTACCTAGACAGCGATACGGATTCCCCATTGTAGCCTATATGAGGATATGGCCTCCACAAACCTTTTCATGAACAATGTTGTCCTAACCATAACCCCCACTGAACCAACCCTTGACCTTGTGTACCCTTCCCTTGTTGAATGGGACAAACAACGTCACGTGCCACTATATTTATTCGAGAATGACGAGGCTATTACAGAGTTCATGGGCATAAGGGATACAATTCCCATTGGAGATCACAAGAAGGGTTTCTTTATCGTGTTAGACACCTGTGCCTACTTCGGCGAGGAGGCTGAACTTTGTGGTCAGAAAAATTTAAAGAAAAGTGAGGGCAAGAGTTCTAAAGAAAATCCTCGGAAAAAATCAAAGTCCAAGTCGCATACTGAAAACCTCTTTGAGGCACTGGCTGACAAACAAATAAGAAAATCAAAGGAAAAACAAAGTGACCATTTTGATTTCAAGGATGAAAATCTCGTAGAGACATCCTTGGATGAAGATCTCAACCTACCTCCTGATCCTACGCGTATGGAGGATTTATCAAAAATTGTTAGTTGAAGAAACCATTGATGTCAATATTGGTATCGAAGAAGATCCCAAGATAGTAAAATTGGGAGCATCACTCTCGTCCAGAGAACAAAAGACGTTCACTATGCTACTGCGAGAATTTATTGATGTGTTCACATGGTCTTACAAAGACATGCCCGGCTTAGATCCAACTTTAGTCGTGCACAACCTAGTTGTGCACGTAGATTTTTGCTAAGCCTATCAAACAGAAGCTCTAAAAGATGCACCCAAGAATGGCCTTGTTAGTTAAAGAAGAGTTGGAAAGGTTACTTGCAGCAGGATTCATCAGGCCAATTGATTATTCTGAATGGATATCGAACATTGTTCCTGTCTAGAAGAAACCTATCAGTATCTGAATCTACACAGACTTTAGGGACATCAATAAAGCTTTCCCTAAAGATGACTTTCCATTGCCCAACATTGACATGATTGTTGACTCAACCGCAGGGTACGAAATGCTATCACTCATGGATGGTTTTTCAGGTTATAATCAAATTAAGATTGCTGAGGAAGACCAATACAAAACAGCTTTCACAACTCCTTGGGGCACCTTCTATTATCAGGTGATGCCATTTGGCCTTAAGAATGCGGGAGTAACTTATCAGTGGGCCATGACAGTAATCTTTCACGATATGATTCATGACATCATGGAAGACTACGTAGATGACATCCTAGGAAATTCGAAAACAAGAGAAGATCATCTTGTCATTTTGCGGTGTATCTTTGAGCGCCTACGTGAATACACAGATTGGCTAAATCCAAAGAAATGTGTCTTCAGTGTGTTATCCAGGAAACTATTGGGCTTTATTGTGTCAAGATGAGGTATTGAGGTAGATCCTGCTAAAGTGTCTGCCATCACTGAAATGCCTCCACCTGAGAATATCAAGCAACTACGTAGCTTGCAAGGGAAAATTCAAGCCATTCACTGCTTTATCTCCCAGCTTGCAGATAAATGTCACTCATTCACCCATTTGCTTAAAAAGGACATCACTTTCATATGGGGACCTGAGAAACAACAAGCCTTTGCTTTGCTTAAATAATACCTGGCTAATCCACCTGTCCTCATGCCTCTTACTTTGGGAGAACCACTTTTACTCTATATTTTTACTACACAATACGCTATTGGTGTGTTGCTCACCCAATATGACCTTAGCCATAAAGAGAAAGTAGTGTACTATCTGAGTTGCACCATCATTTCCTATGAATTTAATTATCCTTACATTGAAAAGGCTTGCTTAGCCGTTGTTTTTACCTTTCAGAAACTTCGCCATTACCTGCTAAATACTAAGACCAAGCTCATATCCAAGGTCGACCCACTCAAGTATTTGTTGTCCAAACCTGCCCTCACAGGTAGAATGGCTAATTGGATCATTCTACTCAGTGAGTTTGATATAGAATTTGTCCATGAAAAATCAATTAAAGGACAAGTACTTGCTAACCAGCTAGTAGAAGCACCTTTGCAAAGCATAGAACCTTTGAGTCTGGATCTGCCAGATGCATCTTTGCTCTACATTGAAGAATCTGTCATATGGCAGATACATTTTGATGGATCTTTTACGTTTTATGGTTCAGGTGCAGGAGTGGTCCTTATTACTCCTTCAGGTGATCCTATACCACAGGCTTTCCGCCTGGCCTTCCCTTACATGAACAACATTGCGGAATATGAAGCACTCATTGTAGGGATGAAACTAGCCATCAAGTGGAATATTCCACATGTTAAGGTTGTAGGTGATTCGCAGCTAATCATCAAATAGGTTAATGATGAGTATAAAGTTAAGGATGATAAGCTCATACCTTACAAAAAGTTGGTGGAAACTCTAAAGGAGTATTTTGTGTGCATCACCTTTGAGAAAATTCCAAGAGAACATAATAGATCGGTGGATTACTATGGCAACATGGTGGGATCTATGCTTTGTATTCTGCCAGGGAACAATGATATGCCATTCTTTGTAGAAAATCTATGCCAGCCCGCGTATGACATGCCAGAATCTTGCCTGGCTTGTGAAGTTGTTGGTCCCCATTCCCCATGGTATGAACCCATTTTCACCTATCTTAAGGACAATACATCCCCTCCTGATATCTCCCGCTCTGAAAAGCAGAGCCTAATTCGCCAGATAGCCCGTTACACCCTGTTAGGAGGTACACTTTATCGTCGTGGCTACGATGGGAATCTGTTACGTTGTCTGGATGTGCCGGAGTCAATCCAGGCAATTAAAGAAGTACATGAAGAAGTATGCGGAGCACATACAAATGGAATGGTCTTGGCTAAGAAACTGTTAAGAGTAGGTTACTATTGGCCCACCATGGAAACTAATTATTGTAATTATGTTAGAAAATGTGTGCTATTCCAAAAGTATGGAAATTTCATCCATGCTCCATCACAACCATTGCAACCAATCACTATCCCATGGACATTCTCCAAGTGGGGACTTGATCTAATAGGGAAGCTTACTCCTACCTCATCTGATGGTCATACACATATCATCACAGCTACAGAATACTTTACAAAATGGGTGGAGGCTGTCCCTTTAACCTATGTCACAGGAGCACAGATTTCTAAATTCATCATGAATCACATTATTTACCGATATGGTATCCCTGCAGCCATTATCACAGATAATGGGAAGTCATTTAAGAACAAAACTATGAAAGGTCTTTGCCAACGGTTCCAAATCAGATTGAAATGGTCCACGCCATATTACCCTCAGGGTAATGGACATGCTGAGGCAACAAACAAGACATTGGTAAGGATAATGGAGAAGATGGTTGATAAAACTGGTCAAAACTGGCACCTACAAATCCACCCAGCCCTCTGGGCCTACCGAACATCAATTCGCACTCGTACGAGTGCGACGCCATATTCCCTCGTGTTCGGGACAGAATCTATCATCCCTTTAGAGATTGAACTCCCATCCCTACAAATTTCTCTTCGGGACTATTTGGATAAGGATGAAGATTACCGAGTGGCAAGGTTGGCTGAGTTAGAGCTCCTGGATGAGAGGCGCATTCGCGCTCTTAATCACCTGAAAGTATATCAACATAGAATCTCCTGCAACTACAACAAGAGAATCATCCCTCGCCAGTTTGAGGTGGGTGATTTAGTTATAAAGGAGAACCAGTTCAACACCAGAGTAGAGCGAGAAAAGAAAGGGAAGTTCGAACCACACTGGTTAGGACCCTATGTCATAGTTGCCAAGTATGGCATAGGGGCATACAAGTTGGCTCACCCCAATGGTGATGAGCTCCAGGAGCCCATGAATTCCATGCATCTTAAGAGGTTTTATGCCTAAACATGGCACAAGAAAGTCATAAAAATCACAAAAAAATATAAAAACATCAAAAAAATAAAAAAATCAAAAACATCAAAAAAAAAGAAAAAGAGAAAACAGGTCATCCACTAGTGAAAACCACGCAATTGTGGCACTTTGGACAAGTCCTTGGGTGAAAACCAGTTTTCGGCGCCTCGGGAGGATTCGTTGTTCACAAGCATTCTGTATTAGAAGGGTAGTTGTCTTTGTCCTGGACCTGGTTCTACCTTCAAGTTTCCTTGTGCACACCATCTAGTCCAGCCTTGATCCGGCTTTGCCTTCTTCTATTCATCTGTAAGGGACATGGTCTGTCGTTATTTCCCATCTTACGCTGGAGGAAACTCAACGAATTCACCTTTTTGTTCATAAGCGCATGGCTTCTGCCCTTGTATATTCTCCACCTAACGCTGGGGGCATCCATGCTTTCTTGGTTACCTGCACATAGCTTTGGAAAACTATTAAAAACACAAAAACAATAGAAAATTGTTTCACAAAACACAAAAACAATAGAACATTGTTTTGAGAAAACACAAAAACAATAGAACATTGTTTTGAGAAAACACAAAAACAATAGAAAATTGTTTCACCAAACAAAAAAACAATAGAAAATTGTTTCAGACAACACAAAAACAATCAAACATTGTTTCGAGAAAAACACAAAAACAATAGAACATTGTTTCGAGAAAACAAAAAAAACAATATATATATATATATATATATCAAAAAAATCTAAAAACAAGGAAAATTTTTTCAAAAAATTCGTAAAAAGTAAAACACCCTACAAAATGGTAACTTGCTTCTTATAGCTGAAACTTGTGTCTTGTGCATGGTATTTTCTCCATATCATGTTGGTTTGTCTCACATCTTCCCCGATTAATATGACTCGCGGATCACTGGATTCATAACCATTCACAAAAGCTAGCTGCTTGCTTCGTCTGTACTCTGGGGCACTTTTGGTTGCCTGGTGCTGTTTCATTGCGCACAAATGCTTTTCATGGACCTCGTGTCCATTTTCATTTCCCCTTGCATGTATCTTTGCTTGGGGCATCATTTTTAACCCTTGTCGTCAATCACGAACTTGTGGATCTCTTCAGCACTGATAACAAACCATTTGTACAACTGTCTTGACCGTTGTTGGGTTAGATATGTGCGTTCGTACTTATTTTCCCTATTAGATAAGCTTGTTTCCTTCTCGTATTGCATTGCATTATTGTATGTTGTATGGAGTTGGTACATTCAGCAATGGACAATTGTTCATAGTATGACTTTTCATGTCATTCTACCTTTGTCGTCTGCTTATATTTTTCATAAGGACCGATGATGTAGTTCCTATGGCAATATGATGACATCAAATTTGTTCCAAACACATAAGCGGCTAGAGGTTAAGCTCTTCTCTCCCCTCATCCATATTTCTTCTACACCACTTCCCTTTCACCCCTAATTATCCCTCTCCTCGGGGCATCCTGCCTCGTCCCCATTCTTCTGCCTACTTCTCACCTTTTTCGATCATCGATCGAGTTCTTCTATCACCCTATCGACACTCGAGGGGGCATCTCTCCCTCCTGCTAATTTTTCTTCCATCTCTTCAAAATCTCTTTTGTCTACTATCTTTGAAGTGGCATCATTTATGCCACCCCAAAGAGGGGCAAATGTAGACACCTATAATTACGCCCAAGCAATTTAAATACTTAAATTGTGCTAATTATCCCCTTTCTCGCAAATCAACGACATATCGTCAAAGGCACTCATTTTCCCTCATATCATCATTAATTAATTACACTAAGCTAATTAATTAAGTTTCCTATCCAACAAATACCCTAATTAACGACCTTCCGTTAATAAATCACCCCTTCTACCTAGACTAATTAATTATTATTAATTAATTAGCTTTCCCTTCCATTTAACCAATAAATCAATGATTTAATCCCCTTATAATATCCTAAATCGTACTAATATTCCTCTAATTAGCTTCTATAAGCTTACATCTACCTATTAATTAATCACCTTTGATTAATTAAAATCCCCCCCAACTCCCATGACTTGCTAAACATGTATTAAACCCTTCTAAAGTAAGGTTACCTTTAATAAAGCAACCTTATCCATTCCTAATCATGTTTTACCTTTATCCCACATTCATGAGAATGTGTTGAATCCTTTATCCTTTGGGCTATATAAAGAGCCCTCCACCTACCTTTTTACTTACACCTAAACTTTCTAAGAGAGCAAATGCAAAGCATATAGCAAAGAGACTAAGAGCTTGCACCTTGCCCTTTTGAGAGTTCATCATCTTGAAGAGTTAAGCCTCTTTCTTAAAGTGCTTGGGTCATATGGGAGGTGTCAAAAGGGTCTTGTAGCCCAACTTTGATTAGCCCCCATTCCTAGGTTCTTGGAGCATTAAGGACAACTATTTTGATAGCCATGGAGCTTACTTAGGTCCATTCATTTATTTGTTGTTAGAGAATAGAGGAGTTTAGATATTTAACATTGTTAGTTTCAAAGTTTGTATTGATGAATGCTAGCATCTAACCCTTGTTTAATTCTTATCATGATGGTGTTTATGCTTTGTTTTAGCTAAATTGTAGAACTATTTTAGGTGGTAGTTCTTGCTTCATTTGATTTAGCATTAAGCAAAGTATACATGCACACAATTGTAAAACACAGAAGTGTTGCAAGAATATAAGAAAATAGGAATTATATAAGAAGATATTCCTCCTTTAAAGGAGGGAGAAGACCAAATAGAAACATTGAAAGGGAAAGAACCCCAGTTTCCTTCTAAAAGGACAACCACTGGCATAATAGAAGAATAAAATGCATCCAAAAGTATAATAAGAACCTCCATGTCCATCCTAGCCCAAAAGGTTGAAGAAATGTTGATAAAGACCATGAAGGATGCCCCAATTACCTAGGAAATCCCATTATAAGTCAAAGGGGTAGGTGCATCAATAACTGGAACTCCAGTATTACCTTTATTGGGATCATCAAGCACAACAAAAAGGATGAGGGTATCCCTACCCGATGTTGACCCATAAATCAGGGTAAAAGTACTAAAGAGGGAGAAATATGATCTCAAGTATTTGAGAGGGATAAAAAATATAGGGTTATATATCCTTTAAAAATAGAAAAAAATCATAGTCCAAAATTGTCCCAACCCTGAAATAACATAAGAAGGAAGGTAAGGAACTAGAGGCCGTTAATACAACCCGATTGGATGAGGATCAAATGAATCTTATTGCAACATTGGCACAATAAATAGTAATATCATAAGTAAGAGTGGGTGATTGTGTCTCACCATCCAAAATACAAAAAATCCCTACTACCACACCAGTCTAAGAAGGGACCATTACACATATTAAGATGATTGAAGTGGGAAAATAAAAGGGGACACATACACTATACCTTGCTAGCTTAGTACAAGGCTTAAGAATAGAAGAGGAGGTGGAAAATAATCCCTTAGATAGCTAACTCCCAAAAATTTCAGAAGAACATGGAAAAGAGGAACCTAAGGTAATCCAATCAGTTCTACTAAGAGAAGGGAAAGGGTCTTCTATCACCACCAAAAATTAGGAAGGATTAAGTACACTAATGTATATAATAAATGTGGATGAAGAAGAGGATACACATACACCTTTATCTACTAACCTATTTCAAGGAAGCTATGAAAAAATAAAGTGTTACCTCATTGGACACCCAATTGTTGGAGATTACAAAATTTTAGAATGAAGAAATGAGTATGGCAATATAGAATGTACAAACTAGATTTACAGTGTCAATATTTGAGATAAAGCTGATTAATTAAGAAATTACACTAGGACCATCAAAATAAATAGTTGCTTTCACAGGAGTGTAGCCTTAGGAAAGGGAAAATATTGCAACATTAGAGAAAACCAATGTTATTGCAAGCCCTACAAAAGAAACATCAAAAGAAGTCACTAAATCAGTCAAAATTCTAAAAGTGGTTAAGGGAAAGGAGAAGATATTGGCTAATGATAAGGACCAAGAATCAACCACTTTAATAATGGTGACCCAAGAGCTTAGAGTCGATAAATAGAAGGCAGAGTAGGAAATAAAAAATGTTCTATAGATTGAACAAAAGGAGTTAACAGTAGGAACTAAAGTTCCACATAAAAAAGTGTCAGTATCACAAGTACCTCAAACTTCCTCCACAAAAATGGTAGTGTACTCAAGCACACCATAACTTACATCACAAGTATCAAGAGGGGGAAATTCCCCCATAACATGGTGGTTGGGAACACTCCTCCCAAGAAGAGAAAAGAAAATAGCTCAATTGGATACCATTAACATTAAAAATATTATATTTTCAAGACCTACGAGGGCTCCCAAAAGAGCCAAAATATTGTTAAAAACCCATGTTTATCCCCATGGTATAGAACCTTGGAAGTTTCTACCCCACGAGGAGATAAACTAAATACTGATGCTACGGTGAGTGAATACCAAGTCACACATATTCAATTGGGGAAACAAACTACATAAAACATGAAGCAAAAGGATATAATGTCCCTTAGAGGCCTTATCCAGAAAAATCAATAAGGATAAGGAGACTAAGAAGAGTTTAAGAGATAAAGTTGATATATTGTGAACTTATGTGAAAAATTAGATATAGTCTTCTATTGAAGGGAAAGCAATTGTAGACACTAAATTTGGGTCACACTCCCCCTTTACCCTACATGTATCTTAATTTAATTACCTACAATTAAATTAATGCCCATTCTCATAATATTGATTATTTAATTACTTTAATTGAACTAATTTCTACCTCACCTAGACACCTCTCCCCACCACATCACTTAGATACTTGATAATAGACTTATTCATAGCATGTTTCCTTTTAAAAAAGATTTACTCCTACCTTCCTTAATTAACTAAGACTTAGTTCAACCCTAAAATCACATTCCTATTCTTCCTCTAACCACGTGCCCACTTATCTAAGCACAAAATTCTGTTTGGATTGACAAAAACAAACATAACTAACCAAAAGATAGCCAAGATCTACTATTTTGGCAACCTAGAATATCCTGCTTTAAATGACGCTGGTCAACCTGAAACCAATGCTGGTCACCCTAAACCATCATCGGTTACCATATATTCACTTTGGTAACCTTGTTCCAGAGGTTGGAAGAATTATTTGAGTTTTGGAGAAGAGATATCTCCATGCAAGCACACACCAAAGCACTCTTGCACATCCAAAAATCATGTACCAGCACCAAACACTGATCTGAAGGGAAATAATTCAAGATAACATTCCAAGAAGCATGAATTTGGCACTGACCACTAGCTCCATGGATCAACCATCACCTCCATCCAGCCACCAGGTCTGTAAATAAAGGTAAGTACATTTGGATCTACATCTTTCCATACTTATTTAGATCACTTTCTTTATCTGTATTTGGGAGTCCTAGTATCTGTTAGTGTAAATCAGCAGCACCCTCTAGATGTTTTCTCAGATTTCTAGTTTGATAATGGACATCCAGTGTGATTACACAACATTGAATCCTTTCCCCAAGTGTGGGACTTACAAATTCTTTTTAAAGACCCTCCAGATTAAAGGTTGGCTCCTTCACTCCTCTGATCAGGTGATTACATGAAATTTGCATAGGTTCAATACTAAACCCTACTCTTAGTTTCAAGGAGACAAAGATAGAGAATGCAGAAGAAATAAAACTAATTAAAAGTGGTGATACACCAAGGGAGTGGTGAACATCTACTTTGCAAGGTTTACATAGATCATAATAAATACAACACAAAATATGCACAGATTGCTAGAATGTAATGAGAGATCAAAAGACAATGATAAAAACATGAAAGGATTGGAAAAAATCAATCATAGAACATACATTGTCATTCCCAAGTTCAATACAATGCATTACAATGGCCAGGAGGAAAAACATGTGTTGTAGTTTGTATGAGAGGTATGGAACTCTACAAATCTGCCTACTAAGGAAGAAAAGAGAGCTTGTAGAGAAAAATATGTCCAACCCTTTACAAATGAGCCAAATATGGCATTTTATGGTCAACCAGAAGGAGAGAAAGCAAAAAACGTGGGAAAAATGGATTTATGAATTCAACCACCAACCAAATTCCCCAAATTTTTCCTGCAAAGTGATGGGCTTCATGGAGGAACCCATACTTAGAAGTACATTGTTCTGCAGATTCGAAAAAATGACCATACTTCATTAAATTTGGTGATTGAAAGTCAATTCTGCATTTTTTCCATGTTAGGCACATTTCTTCAATTTTCTTCCATAATTCTCTATCAACAAAATTTTTTTAACCCTCCATCATGTAGAGAATTTCACCAGCTTTCCAATGACACCAAGAACGTGAAAATCTGAGCTCTGGATCAAAATTTATTCCCTTCTGAAGATTTAGGGCAAAAAATGGGTTAGTAGGATGAAGTTTAAAATTTTCCCCTTTTTGGATTTTGGGAAAAAATTCCCAAAAAGTTCTGCCCCCCGCTACCCTGATGCCACGTGGCACATCGTGATTGGTCCACGGGTCTTCCTGGTCCCTGTACACTTTTTTTGGATTTTCAGAAAATTTTCCTTTTTCACTCCATGCCTCACCGTTCCAATGTCACGTGGTGCTCTCTGATTGGGCATGGACCTCCCTAGGGAAAATTTCCCTCCCAAACTCCACCGAGCCATAAATTGCAAAATACGAGGAGTTAGAAGGAAAACTTTACCTTGCTAGAAAGATGAGAAGATTCTCTATCCAATGAAACCATTTCCAGAAAATTTTGAGTGCCTAGAAAGTTAAAAAATTCAACTGAGGCACAAGGAAGGAATGAAAGGAAGTTAGTCAAAGAATGAGCAAGGGGCTTATTTTGGATAACAATATCCTTTGAATGTGATGACTTCCACTCTTGAAGGTGCACACATTGACAGGTGATTTGTCTTAGGAGGGTGTACTCTTATGACTTTTGGAAATCATGTTTGCAATGGATAATTCATTATTTGTTGAAAAGTTTCACTTTGTTGTGATTTTTGCTTGTTTGAAAATGAGGCCATTCATCTCTTTATTATAGCTTAAATTCACTTTTAAAAGATGATGAACTTGTATTTTTGTTGTCATAACTTATTTTGTGTAAACAAAAAAACCTTGGATCAATTCCATTGATCCAAGGTATGCTTCAGTTCTTCTTACCTTTCGTCTTGCTGTCTTGGAATTCTAAAAGGAAGGAAAAAGATGGATTGGGCCTTGTTTTGTTTACAATTGTTAAGGACCCTTCTTCAGGGATCCCTGCATAGCAATAGGATTTAGGTGATAGGCCTGGGTCCTCTTGCTAATGTTAAAGCACTAAGTAGCATATAGGGACCTTGGACCTAATAATATAACACTAAGGTTGACCCTAGTCTAAGGGTATATCTAACCTAAGTTGGGGTGTGCTATGTTTATTTAATTGAAATACAAACTTAGGTAAATAAGACTTACCTAAGAACCTAGGTTGATTTTCTAACCTAATAATAATCTAACCTAAGCTATTGCTAACCTAAGGGGTACCTATGGACTACATGACAATTTGCATAGTCGGTGGAATCAGTTTTCAAGGCATTAAATGTAATTGATTTATGGTTTTATTACTACGGACTGCCAATTTTGGAGAGGCATAGAAGTTTAGTGGATGCTAGTTGGCATCACCACTAAATTGAAATTGCATGCAAATTTGAAAATAACATCACCAAATATAGATGGCGGTGGCATGGAGAATTAGGAGGGAACAAGTTGTCCTTCACATTTAATAACTTCATTTTTGGTGAAGAAACCGCTTAGGAAAAATGTATGGTAGGTTTTTGGCTTGGTTGTTTTGATCTTCAGTTCATTTCGAGTTTTGGCTCTCCATGGGGTTTTTTGGTTCTTCAAACCAACAGTTCTATTTTGGATATTACTGTTATTTTTGCATTCTTGAGCTATTTTGGACTCTGTGGAAGTATAAGAAGAAGCAGAAGAGTTGAGGTGGTTGATTTTGTGTGGAGAAGAAGAAGATGTTGAGGCTCAGCTGGGAAATCTTCTGCAAATCAGGAAGAAGCTCTATCAGGCATGATAGGCTCTACTCATTAAATAGTTTTTCTTTTATTTAAGTGATTCATTAAAATAACTCTGCTCTTCTTGGGATTATCTGGGTTTGTTTTCATATTGAGTTGGTCTCTTTTTGTTGTGAATCTTAGAATGTTTTTGAGAATGAGAATCAACCCTATCTAAAAGTTGTAAGGGTTTGATGTGTTGAAATAGTTTTAACTCTTGAATGGGTTTTTATGTGTGTACTCATTATGATAGTTTAAACTGCTATTACTTTGTTCTTCTGTGAGAACTTGTGTAGATGGTTTATGGTTTCATATTCATTTGGACTGTGTGAACTATTGTTGATAGTTAAAGTTGTTGAAGCTCTATTTGGGTTGTTTATCTTGTGATCTACTTGGTTGTTTAATCATGGAACAGGTTCGTGTAGTTTTGTTTCACTTCTATGAAAACACTTCTGGGAATTACCCAGTAATATACTAGTTAATGCATGATGTTTGTTTGGGTTATTGGGAATCTATTCTTTACATTCCTGAAAATGTTCCTTGAAGGATTGTTGGAACGCATTAAAGTAAAAAAAAAAACGTGAATGGATTCTTATTCTGAGTATGATTTGGTTTTTGGGTTTTACGTGAATAGGTTCGTGGAAGTGTTGTCTAACCATTTGTTATCAAACATTTTCTGCGAATAAATGAAATCTCTGAGTGATTTCCACAGGGAACAAAGGTTGTAGTGATTTATTTTTGGGGCTCAGTTATAAGGAACAATGTACACTAGGTTTCATCTTTTGTTGATCTTAGAGAAACTTATGAACTGTTGCCATTGGTTTCTTGCAAAGGTAAACTCCTTTGTGATTTTGGAACAGTAACACGATAAGTGTTCACAACTTGAAATTTTTTTAATCCATCCTTTTTTTTTTGTAGTAGAAAACAACTTTTCAATTGATGGGAGACATTAGTTCAGTTCTCCTTACTTCTGTTACCATCTTGTCCTGTGTGGTTGCATCAACACTTTTGTTTCAGTCTTGTATCTATGGGAAGTCTGCAAGCACTTTTGGTTCAGGCTTATCTTACATGAAGACATCTTTACTTCATTTCAGGTTGTCGATTTCGTTATTTATTCCCTTCAGATGGTTTAGAGATGTGGTTGAACTTCTCTTTTATTTGTGACATACTTTATCATTCCTGTGACTCAGGAAGATGGGATATTTCATGCCAAGGTATTTGTGGTTGTTGTAGCTTCCCTCTTGATTGGTATGATGTGTTGAAGAGTTTTACTCTTCATTTTTTTATTTTCTTGGGTTGTTGTTAATCGACTTGGGACCTGGCTTGCTAGTGTTTGGAATTTGGTGTGACTCCCTTGGATATGGATGTGACATTTTGGTTTATTTGACTATTTGAAGTTAAAAATTACTTTTAAAATCTCTAGGTAGCTCAGTTGTAGCTGATTTTGTTGGATGAAACATGTTTGTTGGATAAAGTACTTAGAAGGTTAAATTTGACTGTTTGAAGTTAAAATTACTCTAAATTCTCTTTTTCTCTGTTATTAGATATTAATGTAGAATCATTTTGGAGATGGAATGAAAGTTCATTTGACTATTGTAAGTTCTTATTCTCTCAGTTTGGGCATGTTGTAGTGTTCATGTTTTAACTGTTATGGAAACCTAATGCCGTGTAAGAATTTAGCTACTCAGTTATGAGGCTCAGTGTAAGTTAGGACAGTTGACGAATCCTAAACTACATCTTATCTTATATCTTTGATTTTGTGGCATCTTAGATTTAGGATGAATTTTATGAACAAGTGATGCATGATGGAGAATATTGTTAGCATGAATTACTGATTATCTATGCTTAAAGGATAGAGAGAAAAGTTATCCTCTTCTGTTTTAAATGTTTCATTGAATGAGTGACCTTGTAAGGTAATAAGGTAAGAAACATTAGAAGAGCTTAATTGATGCATTCTTTTCAGAAATATTGTTCTTTACATTCTTTTATTAGGACAGTGGCATAAATAATTTATGTGGTTAGGTTCTAGGAATTAACCTTACTCATGTTTTGGAAATATATCTTTTGATCTCCTTCTTTGCTTTGTGCGTTGTATTTTCTTTTGGTAATAACTTTTGAATTGTCTAGGACTGTTCCTAAAATAGTAGAGTTATTTTTATGGAACAGTTAGCTAAAAGCACATCATTTTTAATGTATAGTGCTTATCATGCTCAGTTCAATGAACTGACCCATGCTAGCAATTTTTGTAGATGGACTTCGTAAGTGAGGAAAGGAGAAAAGATCTTTTAGGATGTTACTTTTATTTATCAAAGTGGTTGGATCTCTTTATGATGAAATGTGAACCTTTATTGAAATATATTTGAGGGAAAGTAAAGTTGTATTTGAATTGACTTTGTTATCTCTGTATGACATTGGAAAGGTCTGAAGTGTTGGACTTGTAATGTATGTATTCCACTTGATGAATGAAAGTATTGTGGGTTTGTTTGATCTTGATATGTGGTCTTTGTGAGTATTTTGTGAATGGAAATGATAATCTTATCTCTAATTGTTCTCATATATAAGTAATGTACCCTCTCGGGTTGATATAAGATGAATTAGAGGTTATGGGACCTAGATAAACTACTCCCCTTATTTAATGCAACTTATTTAAGTTGGAATTCATGTTTGGATATTCAATTGAATCACTAATACTTTGCTAAAACAATGTTATTGGGTAGATGAGATGATGATGATAACTTGTAAAATGTTATGGGGTTATAAATGAACCTTAATCCTTAATAAGTAAAGGGAAGGCAACTATTCTGCAATGATAAGCAATTTGTTTTAAGACCTTTTGGAATTAAATCTTAATATTATCTTGGATAGAGGAAGGTGTGCTTCCTCTTGATTAATTCCTTAATCAGAATAAAACCAAAGAAAAGGATATAGGTACTGGAGTAGACTTCATTCCAATGAAGTCTATTATAAAGAGATCTGATTCAGAACTTAAACAAGCTAAAACTTGGATAAGTTAATTAAGTTAACATCACTGTTAGTATGTTGAATCTGTTTGTGAAACTGAATCATAAATTAGAAATTTAATGAATGAAAAAAAATATCTTCAAAAAAAGGTTTGGGGGTGCAGATGTATCTGCATAGTAATTCCAATTTTAGTTATTTCTTGTAACCCTAATCGTTAAAGAAACTAATGGTTTAGTAGGGATTTTGTAATTAACTTTTAAATAAGGAAAATAATTAAGTAATTAACTTATCTCTTGGGTATGTACATCCAGATGAGGTGAGCTCAGTCAGATGTTGGCACACGCCAATGGTAGTACCATACCTTTGTGAAGGCTTGGGTCTTCATGAGGATAAAGAGTTGCAGTTGACATGTTGCAACACCCTTCAGAGTTTAATCATCTAGATCTACATAAACTTGGAATTGATCATAGTTATACCCTAGGTTAAGTTAGAAGCATAATCTAGTGTCGGGGGAAACTCACGACGACTTAGGATAACTAGACACATGCAATTGACTTAGGTCGATTGAGTATGTCTATGTACCCTTAGTCACCATGAGTAGTCCTCTACACTAAACTATGTTGCTAACCTTGGTTAGGGTTAAACCTTGAACAAGTGGACTGACAGGAGTCAGTGAAGACCATTCTAGATAACATATGAAGTGGGGTGAAGGACGTATTCCATTTGACGAGTATGTCATCTAGGAATATAAACATGAACAGTATGTTGAAAATATTTGGCCAAAGTATCGCAAGTTGTTGGTTGCATTGTCCTATGTCACCTAGTTTAAGAAGCGGGATTTCAGATGAATATTGGTAACAGATATTCAGATAGGCCTCTTAAACAGAACACTTAATACCTTGAAAAGGGTAAGAGAACCAAGTATACTTAGTATACAAGACATTAAGTTAACATGAGAGATCGGTATGATACCGAGTCATGAAATGAGAGATCGGTGTTCCACCGAGTCATTACAGCTGCATATGGTTTTCTGTTATGAGATTGATTGGCTTGGAATGTGTGTTCTAAATTATGATTATTTAGAACAGAAAAAATTATAAAAAATCCCTTGTTTCTAAAGTCTTAAAACCTAAATTGTCATCGGTCTCCTCTCAATTGGCATTGGTCATACCAAACTGACATCGATCTTTTTATCTGGTAAATATTCCTATAACAAAAACCTGATAACATTTACCCAAGTAACCCAAACCACTCAAAACTTGACCCTGACCTGTCCCAACCACCTTATTGACCTATCTAACTTCCAGATCTAGTCATAGCCTATCCTGTTAGATTGGATTTTATTATTGTACTTGAATGAAACACCTAAATCATATCAACTATAATAGGATACTGTTGGTTTATGTTATTTCTTGCATTAAGTTGTGTTAAACAATGGATTGACAGCCATCTAGGAAGCATTAGACTTCCCGAATCTAGCATATGCAAGGTAGTCCACTGACATATATTGTTTAATATTCTTCTTGTGGTCTTGTTTTGTATTCGCATGTAGTTCCTCTTAGAAAAAATGAAGTTCTCATAATCAACACTAGATCTAGAAATCAAAACGTGCGCAATCTACCTTTCACTTTCATTCACATGTATTCCTCCTTACCGTTACCCTATCTATTTTTCTCTTACGCACACAACTTATCGGAGAAACATTTTGGCATGCCTGGTGGGACTCTCTCTTAGGTTCATTTCATTTTCTTCATATAGGGAAATTTTTTGTTTGTTTCTTTCCTTTTGAAAAATACACATTTAATCTTCTCCCTAGTAATATTATTTTCTTATAATTGTCTAAACAACATTTGTCATTTGGTGCTTAAAACAAACTAATTCTTTCTTCTTACATTTGCATAATAGTGAAAGAGCACATTCTTGACCTATTCATCACTTGCTTCATTGAATATAATTGTCAATTTGGGTTTTAAAATTTTTTGCATTTTAACCTTTTATACTACATTATTAGCTCACATTTAAAAATGAGGGCAACCTATATGGTGGAAGTCATGCCCAGTTGATGGTTAACACAATTGAACCATAGAAATCACTTTCTTTGCTCTCTCTCTCTCTCTCTCTCTCTCTTTTCCAAACTATACAAATTTGAATTTACACATCTTCTTAAACAAGATCCCACCTGGAAGAGATTTTCAATGATCACACGATCAAAGGATTGACAATGGGAACTCATGTGGCTATCTCTATCTAGTTATCACTTCAGAGAAAGGACCACCCCACCATAACTTAACTTAAAACCACCCTTTTAGAATTTCCTTCTTTGTAGGACACCTTCCCAACCAGAAACTATGTTCTAAAATTCATAAGTCAGTCTTAAATAACATAAGTTGAAACAAACATAAATTCAATTTTAGGATTGTGTGTTTTTCTTAGCCTGGTTCTTGACTTGCGTTATGAGGTGTGAGGTTACGATTCTTCATTTTTCTTCTTACTTTCACACTTCAACATCATAATTGGAGTATAATGACTGTTTATGAGTGTGTCAGGACCTCTTGTTATCATTTTTTGATTTCTGGGTTGATCCTTCATTAGTTTAATTCACCAAAAATCCATTTTTCTTCATTTATTCTAATTTCATAGTAACCCACGTTGATCTAGAAACCATCATTGGTTTACATCTAACCATAGTTGGTTTAACTAACCGGTGTTGGCTTTTGGCTCTTTTGGTTATTTTACCTAAAACAACCTTCATCTCCTATTATTTTCTTTTTTTGGTCCTCAAGACACCATCATATCCCCAACATTCTGATATCTTTGTCAGATACAATTTCCTCATTTCACATTCATCAATTCTATTTCATTTGTTGAAGCTGGTATTTCCCTCAGTGACTGGTATCAGTTATCATAATCGTCATCGGTCATACTAACCATTGTCGGTTTCTGTGTTTTATTTTTAATCAAAACAATGACCATATTTTCCCTCAGATTTCATCCTTCTCTACGTCTGTTGTTTTTTGTGTCATATACAGAATATATTTTTACTAGTTCAACACTAATTCACATGGTGTTGAATCACAACCAAAATAATTTCCTTGTATTTCATGCTAGCCGTTAGCCACTCCCACCTAGTCCATTGCCGCCATCCATCTTATCACCTATGGATCCAAATCAGCCTATTACCATTTCTACAGGTGATGAGGAGTTTGCAAGACTCCTTGATCAAAATCCCATGACCTTACAATACTATCTTGCCCACTCATCTACCTGAGACTCCTCAGGACATCTAGTGCATGACATTCCTTTATCTATTCCTCTTGCCCTGGCACCCACTTCCGCATCAGCTATCACTAGCTCGGTGGTGCCCTCATCCACATTACCCTATGTGGTCTTTCAGTTAGGTCCCACTTTTGCCATAACTGTTACCCCAAATATGTCTATTGCACACGTGGTGTCAACTATTCCCTCACCAAACACTTTAAACATGGCCCCATCTGCCCCCTTTTCCTCGTATATGCTAGTTGTATCACAACCACCTCTAGTGTTGGCAACCCATACCTCATTCCAAAATTTGATTCTTTCTATCCCTTAGTCTCTACCACCCACTACCGTTAGATTTGTTGCGACCACCAAACCTATTTACACGCATCATCAACAATCCTCAATTTCATCTATAACTTATTCAGGGTACACTCCACCTATATCTATTCCCCCTTCACAGTTTTCATATTTGAAACCTCCATGTACCGGGATGCCATCCACATCATACACTCATCATCAACCTCCCTTTACTACAAGAGGCACCAATTCCTCATAACCCACCTATTTGCCCATACCCAATGCATTTGGAAATGCCCAAGTTCAACCATTTCAATAGTAAAGAGGACCCAAAACAACACTTGTGTTCATTTAAACATGAGTGTTACCTAATTTCCCATGACGATGCTTTTCTCTTACAAAAATTTCCCATGTCCATAACAAGACCCGCCTTGGATTAGTATAGTAGTTTACCTAGACATTCCATCTACTCCTTCAACCAAGTGGCTTAAGCATTCTTAGACCACTTCTCGAGCAATGCAGTAAAAAAAGTCACCATGACCGACCTATATTGGACATGTTAGTATGACGATGAATTTATCACAGATTTCATTGCTCACTGGAAAAGTCTTATCAACCAATTAAAGTTACAGTTACCTCAAATTGAACTTATTGAATTGTTCACTAGAGCTTATGCTAGACACATCTCACCAACTCTATAGGTACAAACCTTCTAAACCTTCGATGAAGCATTCACCATGGCATAAATGCTAAAAAAAATTTCCATTGAAGAAAATAAAATCAAATTACGATACAAGAATGCCCCATTCAAATAAAAATATTATTCTTCATCTTCAAAACCCCAAAATAATTATTCAAAATCCAAAGGATCTACCAACGTGGTAGTTCTTAAAGTGGGTCCATCTCATCCTTCTAATCAGGCCAAATATTCCTCCAATGTTTCCCCTATCTAGACCTTTCAGTTCTAGTGGGAGCAGTACAATTACACTTCAATTGGAGAGCTATATTCTTAAGTCTTGAAAAGCTTCTTAAAGCTATAGTCATTAAAGTTCCTCCCATAAAACCTCATAATGGTTTCAGTCTCTCTCATCCTATGGTTGCATGGTATAAGGAAAAAAAAATACTATAATTATCATCACATCAAATGCCATAGTGAAGGTAAGTGCATAAATTTTAAGAAATTTGTCTAGGAGATGATAGATAATGGAGACCTCATCGTGGACAACCCGAACGTGCTGGAAAATCAAAATTTGCACATCTTTAAGAAGTTTTTCCCTAATCATAAACCATTGTCTAATGAAAATAGTGAACCTTAATTCAATGACAATAATGTCTTTGAAGTCCACATGGTTTTTGATATTGTACTATTCGTTCCTCAAATTTCATCCATTTCATCTATTGAGGAAATTCTGGCACAAGATCCTCTACCCACATAGGAGCATACCTCTTCTACTCATTCACCCAAAGAGGAGTCCCCTTCACCCACCCATGCTAACATGGAGGAAACCACATTTTCTACTGATGCTAATCCACCTTCTACCTCACAACCTACTCAACAATCAACAGTATTAACTCTCCCATCCATAGGAGAATCATCATCACCTTCTCCTCCACCAAGGGAGAAGTCTACCTCACCCCACCTACTATCTCTCATACCCATGGGAGATTCCTCAGACATTCCACTACCTATTGGGGGAAATTCTTTCTTAGTATCCCTGGGCCCCATTGATATGATCTCAGCTCTTTTACCCATAGAATCCAAGGCTAGCCAATTCCCTGTATCACAGACATATTTTATAGGGATTGCCACCAAACCAACCACATCTCCTCTTACAGAAGTCCTATTTTCATGATTGTCCAATTGCTTTGATTACGTTGAAAATTCCATGCTTAGGGATGTCTTCAGCTCCCCTTTTCGACTCAAATGCAAATGTTTCCCAAGGATACTTCCATAATCTACCCAAAGGTATTTCCGGTAACCAAACTAACCCTTCTTGTGCCTCTTGAAATAGATTCTTCTTCGTCACCTCTACCTACATATGAATCTTTACCCATGACTATATAATTCAAATGCCTAAAAACCTACCTACACCTATATCTACATCCGTATTAATACCCATAACTACCTTGGGTGTCATGCCGACGTGAAGCCTTACCCATCCACCTATCAAATTAGACTTAGTCATGTCTTCCCAAACCCATACTAAATTTATTCCTCCATCTAAATGGAAGACCTAACCTTCTAGGCCACATACACCAGTCTCACCTACTACACCTTTGTCACCTTTTCCCCTTCCGTCTATCCTAGGGCCTCACCCATTAACCCTGGCCAAAAATTATCCTACCCAAGGCCAGTCAAAAGCTAAACAATCTACTGCGTCATCACGATCCTTTGTTACACCTCATTTTCCTACACAAAAAACACCCTCACCCTCACATTTATTACCACCTATACCTCCACCAATTACTATAACTCTAAATTTTCCTATACTACTTCAACCCATACCATCCACCAGACCAATACCAACCACTTCTACCACCACTTTATTGTCCCCATGGGTAACCCACCCTCTTCCACTGTCTTCTTTCCCTTTGCATCACGTACTCTCATGTCACTGTTGTCAAAATTTCACCTCCTCCTTGGTAATTTTGATAACATGCATCAGAATATTCAAGTCCCAGGAAAATTGATTGATTCGGGGCCAAAAATCATGTTGCTAGAGTCCCCTCAAATATTTTCTAAGTTCCCTGTCTGAGAGGAAAAGAGCAAGCTCTGAGAAAATGTGAAAAAAGGTTGCAGAAGGCAAGTAGGTTGATCCAGGAAAAAATCATAAAAATGACTAAGTCCTAGTCCTAGGGGCAGTTGGGACATTTGGGACAAAAAGGCCCGAACCGGCCGGCTCGGCCGAAGTAAGCACAAACAGCCCGCAAAGCAACAGGGACATCTAGGACAAAAGTACATGGCAGGCGCGAAATGCCGGTTCGACCGAGAAAAAATTGGCTAACTGCTGAGAGGGACAAATGAGGCGCGAACCGGCCGAACCGGGTGAAAAAGGGCCAGTCCAAAATCAAATGGCGACAATCGGGCCAAAAAGGCGCGAACTGGAACCGGCCGAAAAGGAGTCAAGTCAGTCCGAAGCAAAGTGGGATTAGCGGGCCAAAAATGCCCGAACCGGCCGAATCGGCCGAAATGAGTCCAGAGGGTCCAAAATCAAATGGGACATCTGGGACAAATGGACGCGAAATGCCCGAACCGGCCGAAATGAGCACAAAGGGCCCAAAATCAAATGGGACATCTGGGACAAATGGAGGCGAAGTACGCGAAGGAGCCGAAGGAGCCGAGGACCAATCAGAAACTGCCACGTGTTCTCACAAGAGAAAAAGTCAAAAGGTCAAAGGGGCGAGTTATCGAGCGCTGAACCGAACCAATGAAATGGCGCCACGTGTCCAAGTTTAAGGGGCCCACAAGAAATTTCAAAAGGAAAGCCCGCCGAAAGATGGAGGAGAGAGAATTGCTCATCCAATCAGAGTGCCACGTGTCGTCCAGATGGCGAAGAGCGGGAAAACATTTTAAAATTCGTTTTGATCTGTTCCGTGCCCTAAATCTTCAGATCGCCATATCTTTTGATCCAGAGCTCAGATTTCCACGTTCTTTATATCAACGGAAAGCTGTTGAGATGCTCTACATGATTCTGGGATCAATCTTGAGTTTTGGTGCAGTCTGAAGAGAGAAAATCGAGAAACGGCTCTGACGTGTGGTAATGGCCAGAAGTGACCTTTCAACAACCCGTTTTAATGCTAATGGGTCGCATTCTTCTTCTGCATGGCCAGAAGTGACATTTTAGCGGCCAAATTAATACAAATGGGTCGCATTCTCCTCCAAAAGTGCTCAAAGTGACAGGGTATGGGTTGTAAGATCCTCCATGCTGATTTAATGCATCTGCAGTCAATGAGGAATGGGCTTGCACGTTTTCCCACGTTTTCTGTCCCCTGGGCTCGACCCATGCAATGTAAAAGCCAGATTTGGCTCATTTTTTTTTTAAAAGAGGTTGTTCATTCTTTCTGCTCAGCCCTCCCTTCTTTTCTTCTCTAGGGTTGAAAATGGAGTTCGAGCCTCCTCCCTGCTCTGTAATGGCATTTTTTGCCTTTTACTAATGGAATGATGTTCTGTGCAAACTTCTGGAGCAACAAAACGTGTTCTGTGATGCATCTGTCCATCCTCTCTCATTTTTGCTTGTTCTCTTTTGCCTCTCTTCATTGCAGGTATCTGTGCATGTTTGAATGTTCATTGCAGGTTTGGAGCTGTGTTCATGGAGTTTTGGGACATTTTCTGTGTGAAATCTATCCTTGGGCCTGTGATGCATCTGTCCATCCTTCCCATTGTTCACCTCTCTTTGTCCCATGGCAGTTTTGATAGATGTTCAACATTCTCCTTCTCTGGTGTATCACCGTTTTAGTGTAGGCTTTTGTTATTTTTCCCTTCTCTCTCTCTCTCTGTCTCCTTGGCATGGTTAGATTAGGATTAGATTAGCTTGCCTGCACTGGAATAGCTTGTGGCAGGTAGTTTAGGAGCAGGAACCAGCCTTCTCTGGAGATTCCTCTCTCAGTTTCACAAGTCCCACGCTTGGAGAGAGGTTTCCATGTTGTGCAATCACACTGGATGCCTGAACATCAACCTAGAAGCCTGATGTGCGTCCAGGGGTGCTGTGATTTTGCACTAACAGTTTTGGCACGCCCGGTGGGACCTTAGAGGTCTTTCACTTCATCTTTTGCAGGTTGATGTGTTCCTGTGAAGATTTCAGCCTTTGGAGGCACTTGCAAACACATCTGGCGACTCCATCTGGTCAACAACCATCTCTGAAGTTGCAGACCTTCCTTTCCATTCATTTTCATCCATTTTCCATTCATCCTTCTTTCCATCTCTTTCATTCTTCCTCATTCCATGAAGTTGTGCAATCATGACTTCATTTCCATCATGGATTTCATTTCAACAACAGCAGTATATTCCACCTCCAACATGTTTTACAAATCCTCCAGATCAGCATGCATACTCATATGAACAGCAGTGCCAAAGTCAGTTTGGCTATGGAGCTTTCCAAGAGCAAGAGTATGCATACAATGAAGACAATCAGATCCAAGATGCTGGTCTGTTGGAGAAAATCCAAAAGATGGAGGTGGGGATGGTGCAGTCCAGGGCTCAGGCACAAATGAAAGCTTTTGGAATCAGTTGGAGCACCCTGTCCATGGGTGGGACCTTTTCCAAGGCATTACAGCCCTCAGGAGAAGCTTGACTTCATGATTGATGCTGCCTTTGCTTGCACAAGTGGATTGAAGAAATAGAGGTGTATGAGAGAAGTATTGAACAACCTTGTCAATGGGTAAGTTCTACACCATCTCATGGTTTTTCTTTTCCTCTTTCCCAATCTAGTTTCATTTCAGCAGTGTCAAGTTTCAAACCCTCCATCTGCTGTCCCAAGTGTTGAATCCATTTCTCCACCCCTAGTCTTCCACCCCATCTCGATTCTTCTTTCCTTTTCCCTTCCAAACAGTCATCCCCTCCACAAGAGCTAACAGAAATACCCCCTCCTCCAAAGAAACAAGAGGTTTCACTGCCTCCACCACCACAAAAAATTGTAAAATCAGTTGAGTTTCAACCCATTCCTCCTCTTGCATTCCCAATTTCATATGGGGAAGAAGGAATTGAAAAAATCAGTCATCAAGGACAGCAAGAGGAGGAGCCAAGAAGAAAAGAAATGACAGACATCTTGAAGGTTTGGGATAACAAAGATCCCCTTGATGGTTAAGCCTACAGAAGAGGCTAAGGTTGAACAAATGGTGGTTAGGACTGATTTTGTTGCAGCAGAAGAAGAAGATCTTGCAGTCCCAACTTGTCCTCTAGAGCAGCAGCAAATTGAAGAGTTTGACTTGACAAACTTCATGCTGGAGAAGAGTTCAATCAAGAGCAAGATTGCCTTCAAACATTAGAGGAAGGAGAAGCTGCTCCAAATCCAAAAGAAGAGGAGCACATCTAGCTGTGGAGGAGAAAAGTGCAGATCCAAGGGCTTCGAGCACAAAGCAGGCTACAGGAGAACCTTCAGTTCTTCTTTCCACTTCATCTCTCTCAAGTTCTATTACTGAAAAGGAGTTTGATCTCTCAAACTCAATATTGGAGAGTGAAGGAAACCATGGTGGTCAAGTTGCAGATCAAGAGGACACCATGGAGGAAGTTGAACACGAGCAGCAGGACAGCAATGAGGCAGTTTACCTGTCAGATTTGGAGGACTGTTTTGATGGAGAAGAGCCGGTTGAGCTTTCACCTTTCTCTCTTTCATCATCCACATTCCAAACACCAGAGCCTGCTGCCATGAAGGAGAGCTTTCATTTGCAGCAGCCTGCATCTTACAGCAGCTCTTTGGGATCAAGATTGGAAGATTTTTATCTTCCATGTTCTTCATTGGAGGAAGAGAAAGGACAGAAGAATTCCACCATTTCTTCCACATCATCCATTCAAGAGGGTCTACAAGAAGACTCCATTCTTGGAGTTGAAAATCAGAGCTATGGGCATATCAAACGGATCAGACCTTGCCCAATCAGGTATTTGGCTTCATTGGAGCCAAAGGAGAAGCCACAACCAGTCATGCTTGCTTCTGAGCATGAGGATGAGCTACAAAGTACCAAGGATCAGCTGCCATACCTCTCCAATCCAAATGCAGAGCAACTAAAAGAGGTATTGGATTTTTCAGTTGATACCTTGATGATTTGGATAGAAGACCAGCTTCTTGTTGATTTTCCATCCATCCAAACAGCCATGATCAGTGCCAAATCAATTGCATGGCTGCCAATTTTGAAGAAAGGAAGCTATTTCTCACAACCAGTTGCAGGGTTTGTTTAGCTTGCCTTTGCTTCCAGTTAGAGTAGAGTAGCTAGGTTTGCTTTCAGTAGAAGAAGTGCTTGTGCACACTCTGCATGTTCCATTTGGGGCATGTATGATTTTCAGTTTTGTACATAGTTTTGGTGTTGCTGGTTTTGCTCTTGCACAGTTCATTTCAGTGGCATTTGGTGAAACACTCCAGGTTCAATGGGTTTCCAAGTGGCTCAGAGGGAGGTTTTCAAAGTTCAGATCAGTTTTCAGGCTTGCAACTCATGACTCCATGCCCAATGGATGCTTCAGGCTACTGGTCATTCATCTAGCAGGCAGATGACCTCGATGAGTCGCCAAAACTGTTATCAAAATTTCACCCCCCCTGGGTAAATTTCGATAACATGCATCAGAATATTCAAGTCCCAGGAAAATTGATTGATTCGGGGCCAAAAATCATGTTGCTAGAGTCCCCTCAAATATTTTCTAAGTTCCCTGTCTGAGAGGAAAAGAGCAAGCTCTGAGAAAATGCGAAAAAAGGTTGCAGAAGGCAAGTAGGTTGATCCAGGAAAAAATCATAAAAATGACTAAGTCCTAGTCCTAGGGGCAGTCGGGACATTTGGGACAAAAAGGCCCGAACCGGCCGGCTCGGCCGAAGTAAGCACAAACAGCCCGCAAAGCAACAGGGACATCTGGGACAAAAGTACGCGGCGGGCGCGAAATGCCGGTTCGACCGAGAAAAAATTGGCTAACTGCTGAGAGGGACGCAACAATGGGCCAAAAAGGCGTGAACCGGCCGAACGGGCGAAAAAGGGCTAGTCAAAAATCAAATGGGACAATCGGGCCAAAAAGGCGCGAACCGGCCGAATCGGCCGAAAAGAGTCAAGTCAGTCCGAAGCAAAGTGGGACATTAGCGGGCCAAAAATGCCCGAACCGGCTGAATCGGCCGAAATGAGTCACAGAGGGTCCAAAATCAAATGGGACATCCGGGACAAATGGACGAAATGCCCGAACCGGCCGAAATGAGCACAAAGGGCCCAAAATCAAATGGGACATCCGGGACAAATGGAGGCGAAGTACGCGAAGGAGCTGAAGGACCAATCAGAAACTGCCACGTGTCCTCACAGGAGAAAAAGTCAAAAGGTCAAAGGGGCGAGTTATCGAGCGCTGAACCGAACCAATGAAATGGCGCCACGTGTCCAAGTTTAAGGGGCCCACAAGCAATTTCAAAAGGAAATCCCGCGAAAGACGGAGGAGAGAGAATTGCTCGTCCAATCAGCACGTGCCACGTGTCGTCCAGATGGCGAAGAGCGGGAAAACATTTTAAAATTTGTTTTGATCTGTTTCGTGCCCTAAATCTTCAGATCGCCATATCTTTTGATCCAGAGCTCGGATTTCCACGTTCTTTATATCAACGGAAAGCTGTTGAGATGCTCTACATGATTCTGGGATCAATCTCGAGTTTTGGTGCAGTCTGAAGAGAGAAAATTGAGAAACGGCTCTGACGTGTGGTAATGGCCAGAAGCGACCTTTCAACAACCCGTTTTAATGCTAATGGGTCGCATTCTTCTTCTGCACGGCCAGAAGTGACATTTTAGCGGCCAAATTAATACAAATGGGTCGCATTCTCCTCCAAAATCACTCAAAGTGACAGGGTATGGGTTGGTAAGATCCTCCATGCTGATTTAATGCATCTGCAGTCAATGAGGAATGGGCTTGCACGTTTTCCCATGTTTTCTGTCCCCTGGGCTCGACCCATGCAATGTAAAAGCCAGATTTGGCTCATTTTTTTTTAAAAAAGAGGTTGTTCATTCTTTCGG
Organism: Taxus chinensis; assembly: GCA_019776745.2. Classification (NCBI taxonomy): domain Eukaryota; kingdom Viridiplantae; phylum Streptophyta; class Pinopsida; order Cupressales; family Taxaceae; genus Taxus; species Taxus chinensis. The sequence goes on along the minus strand of CM034157.1, from coordinate 362,952,809 downwards.
CTCGGCCCTCCCTTCTTTTCTTCTCTAGGGTTGAAAATGGAGTTCGAGCCTCCTCCCTGCTCTGTAATGGCGTTTTTTGCCTTTTACTAATGGAATGATGTTCTGTGCAAACTTCTGGAGCAACAAAACGTGTTCTGTGATGCATCTGTCCATCCTCTCTCGTTTTTGCTTGTTCTCTTCTTGCCTCTCTTCATTGCAGGTATCTGTGCATGTTTGAATGTTCATTGCAGGTTTGGAGCTGTGTTCATGGAGTTTTGGGACATTTTCTGTGTGAAATCTATCCTTGGGCCTGTGATGCATCTGTCCATCCTTCCCATTGCTCACCTCTCTTTGTCCCATGGCAGTTTTGATAGATGTTCAACATCCTCCTTCTCTGGTGTATCACCGTTTTAGTGTAGGCTTTTGCTGTTTTTCCCTTCTCTCTCTCTCTCTCTGTCTCCTTGGCATGGTTAGATTAGGATTAGATTAGCTTGCCTGCACTGGAATAGCTTGTGGCAGGTAGTTTAGGAGTAGGAACCAGCCTTCTCTGGAGATTCCTCTCTCGGTTTCACAAGTCCCACGCTTGGAGAGAGGTTTCCATGTTGTGCAATCACACTGGATGCCTGAACATCAACCTAGAAGCCTGATGTGCGTCCAGGGGTGCGGTGATTTTGCATCAACAGTACTAACAAGAATCTTGTGTCTCTAACATTGAACACCATCATTAACTTTCTTTCAATCAATGGGTATTCACCCTAGAATAGTACAGATATACCAAGAGTTAAAGAAAATACGAATGGTTGAGAAGTGCAGGTTTACATCCACTTACCCAAGTGATACCATCAAAAAGCCTAAGTTTGCCAAACTACTCAAAGCACCCAAAACCATGAAGCACCCCTTGATCTAAAGGATTTTTTTCAGCTTGCACCTTTGAAAACCATCATTGTGATCATTGGCATGGCATTCCATACAAAATTTTAGACAAGGCTTTGAAAACATGTCCACATTATAACCAATTCAGACCTTGTGTCCTCATCTCAAACCCAAACCCAAAGGATGTTTGACCATGAAACAAAATTTATGCCTATGGCTATCATGATGCCAGGACCCTGTCAGAACATTGCTAAGGCTTAAAAACCTTATATGCAAAAAGAACACTGAACCATTTGAGATGAATAATGAGTTCTTAATGAGGACCGATTTCCCTCACCAATTTAAAGGGACTTCAAAAATTTCCTTTCTTTTGACCAATTATGTCCACCCCCACAACTCTTAATCCACCCCCAAGATTTGAAATTAACATGGTTCATATAGAGAACTTGCCAACCACCACCTAAATGTCGTTGCGCCCATAACTCACCTCACAAGGTTTTTCTCCCCAGTAGGTTTGGATTTCCCATCATGTCGTTATATTTACTCACCTACATCTTCTCCATTTTCCAACTCCCCTCATATCAACATGATCAACATCACCACCCTCTGTGCTCAAAAATACAAAGCATAGGAAAAGGCAACTGACCCATCAACCAATCCTATACCCAACATACCATCTGCACCCATGCCTAAATCATCATTCTATGGTCCCACATAGCCTATTTCTAATGGGGTCACACATTTAAGTACACCATGCTCAAAAATTACCCCAATCCCCATCAAAGATGTCCTTATATGACCTCATCCAAACCTTGGAATCCCATCATGTCAATCTGAATGGAGGTTTTGGTAATCTATTGAAATAGTTTTACCCAATGACCCTACACCTGTAGCCTCCATTATCACAAGCAATCCCACATGTAGCCTCTCTCACCAAATCATCCACCTTTATCCACACCCCTATGCACCACTCATTAAGTAGCCTCCCTTAGTTTCTCAGATGAAGAGATCACACTGCACCAAAAATTTGATGACCCAGATCCTAGCCCTTTTCATTTCTGTCCATGGCCATCGATGAACATATGTATGGATCATGTATGATCGATGGTGGTGATAGCATTAACATCATCTTCTCCCATGCATACAATCAAATGTGCATACCTTCAATTACATGCATAAACATCCAGTCATGTTGTACACTCCTTCAATGATGCATCACCTCTACACTTGGCACCATTTCCTCCACATTCATGTGGGCCCTGCACACTATTCCAAAATTTTTACATCTTGGAGAGGGAATTTCCAATATAACCTATTGCTTGGTAGACCTGGATTCCATGTCATGGGTTGTGTTCCTTGCAAATTTACATCGCTGTGTAAAATTTGAACATGAAGGGCATACCTATACCATTCTACCTGATCCATCACCTTTTGGAACATGTAACATGTTCTACTGACCCAATGATGTGCTTGTATCATTAAGGTATCTGGTCACTCCCCACCACTTCACCTTCACACATGACCACCTTCCACCAATATGGTTTGACATTCCACCTCAACCACATGCCTAACTCTTCTATTCCTACCACTACCACAACCTCCAGCTGACCCATCTACTTCCCAATCCAACTGTTACCCACCTCCCAATTCTAGTGATTCATCTATCCCATCACTACCCTACATACTCAACTACTGATCCCTTAGAAGGAATTTTTCAACACTCACTCTAGGGGAGTACCACCTTATAATATTAACACATTCCTCACTCCACAAGAGTATGGAAACTTCACCAACACCCTCGTTATGACTATCATATAGGAGAGGTTTTCCCTTATGGTCCTCCCCACCTTCTGTACCAACTTAACATATGGGGGACTTGATACTACCACTTATTCACCTGAACCTCCATCCCAAACATGACCCATTTTCATCTGACCTCCAATCCCTCACTAACCACTACTTTTGACCCACACTTTCCTTCACTGATGTGCATGGAAGGGATTTGGCTTTGGTATTTTATGAACAAGGACCATCATACTATCATTCTATATATCACCCGTAAATAAAAAGATCATAGTGGCATTGGATTTTTGCACACCATCTTCCAAGAAGGCCCACTTCGACCTCATTGAAGGAAGACAAACCTTCTCCACCACCATTCACCTATGTCACCACCTTCACCCATGGAGTCCATAGATCCTGAATCTATTCCTCCTAACTTTTTTTTCATAAACACCATTTCCTTGGGACCTCTTGACTTATCAACGTGATGGTGAGGCTCCTTCTTCTCTCCCTTCATGTATCCTAACATGATTGATGATGATACACCTTCTATTAACGTTGTTCAATGTCAGGATGATGAGTCTATACTCACCTACCTTGGTGTAGAAAGATTATTATATTCACTGGTCATTACCTTCTGAGACACAAACCATGTTGAATGAATCGACTATCGAAATCAACATTAACACTCAAGATGACCCACACATTCTAAATATTGGCCAATCTTTAGATGTTGCTGAACAAGAAGCCAATTTACTTCTTTCCTCTGGGAGATCATAACAATGCTTTTGCTTGGTCTTATGCTGATATGCCTGGTATTGACCCAAACATTGTGGTCCACAATATTGTAACCATTCCTGATGCCAAACCCATAAAAAAAGCTACGGAAAATGCATCCTCGCATTTCCCTTCTTGTCAAAGAAGAACTTCAGTGCCTTCTCTCAGTTTCCTTCATCCTACCCATTGATTATCCTCAATGGATTTCTAACATTTTCCTATCAAAAAGTGACAGGGGGACTCCGCATTTGCACAGATTTCTGTGACCTCAACCTAGCTTACCCTAAAGATGATTTCCCTCTACCAGGCATTGACCAACTGGTTGATCTCACCACTGGCCATGAGATGTTATCACTCATGGATGGTTTCTCAGGTTATAATCAAATATTACTTGCTCCAGAAGATCAACACAAAACTGCCTTCATCACTCCTTGGGGGACCTTCTGCTATCAAGTCATGCCTTTTGGCCTTAAAAATGTTGGTGCTACATATCAGCGAGCCATTACTTATATCTTCCATGACATCATGCATCACATATTGGAAGATTACGTGGATGACCTTCTTGCCAAATCCAAACATCAGGCTGAACACCTTGACATCCTCTTAAGGTCATCTTTGACTACCTCATCAAGTATTGTGTTCACCTTCAACCTAAGAAGTGTGTCTTCGTAGGTGCTTTCAGGAAAATCCTTGGTTTCATCATTTCTTTGTGTGGCATAGAAGTCGATCCTGCTAAAGTAAAGGCTATTCTCAAAATGCCTCCACCTACTAATCTCCATCAAATTCTAAGTTTGCAAGGTAAGTTACAATCTATTCACCATTGGTTTATTTCACAACTTTCTGACCATGTGTCAACCATTTCATCATCTTCTCAAAAAGGATGTCTCCTTTAAATGGGATGATGAATGCCATAAAGCCTTTGACGCCTTAAAACAATACCTTTTTCAACAACTAGTGCTCATTCCCCTAGAGATGACCAACCCTTTTACCTATACATTTCTCCTACTAACCATTCCTTAGGTGCCATGCTCGCTCATCATGATGAGAAACACAGGGAGAAAGTGGTTTATTACATAAGTCATACCCTTTTGGACTATGAAACTAGGTACACCCATGCTGAAAAACTTTTCTTAGCCTTAGTTTTTGTCGCCACTAAACTTCATCATTACCTACTCAACCACAAAACCTTTTTCATCACTAACACTGATCCCCTACATTACATGTATGCCAAACCCTATCAACATCAATGTGTTGCACGTTGGCTCATGCTTCTTGTAGACCTTGACCTCAAATTCATCCATCAAAAATTCCTATCAAGGGCTAAGCCATCTTGACCAACTAGGAAATGCACCTATTTCTAGAGATCAACCCTCTAAATTAGATTTTCCAAATGAATCCATTTCTACCCTATCTTTGGATGATACCACTTACCAGATGAGCTTATTCTTTGATGGTTCTAAATTTTAGTGTGAAGGTGGTGCAGGTGTTATCCTCATTCCTCTTGATGGTGAACCCATGCCTTTATCTTTCAAACTAGATTTTGAGTTTACTAACAACATCACCAAATATGAAGCACTCGTATTAGGCCTTCAAACCGCCATCTCCCTAGATGTTAAATCAATTAATATATTTGGTGATTCCCAACTAGTTGTAAACCAAGTCAATGGTATATACCAATGTCATAATGAAATACTTCAAAAGTATAAACATCATGTAGACATACTTTTGACCACCTTTGACCATTATGAACTTCAAACCACCCCACATTCTACTAATAAATTTATAGATACCATGGCCTTCCTAGCTTCTCAGATACCCACTTCACCTTCTGACTCCAAAATCTTTATCACAATACAAAGGTTGCAATCACCCTCTTATTTATCTTGAGATTTCAACTCCATCAGAACCATTGCACCTGACCCATGTGACCTTTGGTATAAGCAATTTACAAACTACCTTTCCCATTCCATTCTACCTCCTAATCTTACTCATAATGGACAACGCACCTTTCTTAAAAAGTGTCTCTCATTATGTGATCATGGGTGGTCTTCTTTATAAACACAACTTTGATGGTATTCTCTTACAATGCCTTACAAGTTTTGAAATTCGTTTCACCATCAAATAAGTTCACGACGGAATTTGCGGAGGTCACTTTAGTGGCTTAGCTTTCACTAAACGCATTCTTCACCTAGGCTATTATTGGCCAACCCTAAACCATGATTATTGTGACTATGTCAAACATTGTGTGAAATTCCAGCAACATGCTAATCTTCATCACACACCTAGTCATGCCTTATAGGTCACACGAGACCTTTGGCCTTTTTCTCAATGGGGTTTAGATCTTGTTAGAGAGATCAATCCTCATTCTTCACAATGACCATCAATGGATTATAACCGCTACTGAATACTACACTAAATGGGTAGAATCCATTCCCCTCATTTCTACAAAAGCCAAGAAAATATGTGAATTCATCAACCATCACATCATTTGTCACTTTGGTGTCCCTCACCGCCTCATCACTGATAATGGAAAGAAATTCAAAAACAAAACCCTATGAAATTTGTGTGATGCCTTTTTCATTCAACTCAGTTTCTCATCACCTTATTACCCACAAAAAATGGCCAAGCTGAATCAACCAATAAAACCTTGAAAAAAATTCTTATGAAAGTAGTTGACGATACTGGGAAGGATTGGCATACACACATTCCTTTCACCTTATGGGCTTACCACACTAGTATTCACACTTCCACTGCTGCCACACCTTTCTCTCTGGTCTACGGTACCGAGGTTGTCTTGCCTCTCAAAGTTAGATTCCATCTCTCCACATCTCACTACAAGACATGCTCAATGATGATGATTTTCACCAGGACCATTTAGCACAACTTGAGTTATTAGATGAACATCATCTCAATGCTCTTGATCATCTCCAAATCTACCAAAAATGTATCAAACATGTGCCTATGATAAATGTGTCCACGAATGAACCTTCTAGGTCGGCAACCTCATCCTGAAGGAAAATCAACATGTAACCAAAGAAGAGAAAAGTAAACGGGAAAAATTTACTCCTAATTGGCTTGGACCCTATATCGTTACTCATACCTATGGATCAGGTGCTTATCATTTGTCTTCACTCAAAGGTAAACCCGAACCTGAGCCCCTCAATGCCTTACATCTTAGACCATTTTATTGTTGAAATCAAGTCCTATATCACCTTCTGTCTATTTCGACCGCTCATCCCTTGAGTGTTCATTCACCTTCCATGTTACCTATTTTGAGGATCAACGACTAAACAAGAATCATGTGATTACCCATCACCTTTCAGCCTTATCTTCAATATGAGTACCACATCTCTACTCATGGCATGATTCTCATGGATACTTTTCATCTTTTTTAAAGATGGAATCCCATGGTCATTCATCACTTGAAACCATATCTTTCATAGTTAACCTCTGTGTGATATGGTTTTGTCTTCTAAACAAGAACCTAATCTTCCTCTATAGTCTTGTCCATGACTTAAACCCCAAAAGCAAAAATAGGATTCAACTCCTTGAGTCAAACTTCCAGTAAAAAGATGACTTCCTCAAAAGGGACATCTCTTATCTCCATCTTGCCACTATAAATAGATTGTTCCCTCGAAGGACAACTATATAAAGTCATTGCACATAGTCTATCATAAAAAGAAGACTATAAAATATTCAGAAGCTTCCCACATCGATCAACTTCATGAAGACCTCAAGGAGATAATATACTCATCCCATATAGACTTCCCGCATCGATCAGTCTAACAGAAAAAAATTAAAAAGAAGAAAATGATAAATTTTTTGTCATGGACTTGCCTATTTTTGATCATGGGTTTCTTTCCAGGTAAACATGTTGTCGTACACTAAGTTACGCTAAACCACCCATTTTCACCTCATTGCCTTTTCACCCTAATTTTCTATCTACTCAAGGGACTTTCCACAAACTACGACATTTCATGATCATGTGACTTTCTTCACCCTTAAAATAGTCCATTATGCAATGCCTTTAGGGTCTTACATTCATAATTCAATATTTGGTATAATAGACTCATTAGGGTTCTTATCAATTAGGTGGCTCTTTTTTTCACCTCTTACCATTCACCTTCTTCATTACTTATTGATTACCCTATACAGGACTAGACCATCGACACCTACATTTTAAAAATTTCCACTTTCACCTAAACTCAACCATGCCTAAGTGACCTACAACTAAGACTCAACCATGCCTATGACCCAGAATCAATCATGCCTAAAACCTACCAACCCATTCCTCTACCTCATCATATTCTTCCCTAGCTTATGGGAGAACTACATTGGCCTGAGGCCCCTTTTCATTAGGAGGCTATGTAGGAAGCACTCTTAGGGCATGGGGCCATTGGAGGTTAGCTCAGCCACTCTTTACCCTAACCATTTTCCCCACATATTTCCTATTACATTCTACCTGTAGTTAATTTCCATTTTTTATAACACTTGGAAATTAACTTACTACAAACATACATATCTACCATTTATCACATCATACTCAACATCCAATCAATCATTTCACATTTCCATGATATCAAAGATTTTGGAAATTTAACCATAACATACATATAACATCATTTATTTCCCATGTTACTACATAAATTTGGAAATTAAATCAACCATTAAACCAAAACTCATGATGCCTAAACCATGTGCCTACCTTAGACTCCAATCCTAAATCAACCATGCCTAAACCGACTCCACCTGCCTTCCATGCCATTCCTCCATAACCTTGACTTTCAAAACAACAAGTACATTCCATAACCATCGAATATCACATGTATATAAATCACCTTGTGTATCCATCTAACATATACACTGATATGGAAATAACTCCATAAGTCCTCAAAAACTCTATACACCTCACCATCTTTCACATCTAGTTTGGTATATGACCACAACTCTCACAATGGACCTGATCATGCACAACACTCACTATCACCTCAACATGATAAGCCGTTAATATATCACCATCATCAATCTTATAAATACTGGATAGAAAGAGACTAACTCAATCATTGTCCCATTGATTTGGATAGAGGTAGATATTGGTGTATAAACGTAACTTTAAGGATTGTACTCTTCCTAAAAATCCTATTTGACACCCTATCCAGCATCTCCCCACATTATTTGGGTCTTGATCTCACCTTTCCATTAGCTTATTAGGGACTGGATCAAGCCTGACCACTAGTAGCCTCATTACCCTAAATCTACCCAATATAGGCTCGCAACCTAGATATCCACCAATGTCAGAATACTTTTGGATCGCTACACTATTGTGCAAGCGGAGATCTCATCCATTTCACTCGAGGCCTACATGACTCTATACTCTACATAGAGGGGATATCTATCCACCCACATAATGCATTTGTCAATGATCCTTGCTATTATTCTGCCTCATTAGAGGGAATCCCTAAATGTCACCAGATGAGGACACCAGTGTCTGTGGGCATGTGTCATAGGTGGCTCACAACAACCTCTGAGCAAGCTCGTGTCTAAACGGGGCAAAATGGCCTCGGCCCCTTAACCATTTGGGAACCATTCCCTCCCCCTTTAATGTGGGACCCTATCTATGTTATTCCTATAATATGTACCCTACCCTATATTGTAAGGGTGCATATATGTGAAAGGCATGTAGCTCTGCCACAATGTCAGAATGATATGCAGTGGTAAACTAATATATAGAGTTGCTACCTACAAATGTAAGGTAGATAACTATCCCCCATCACCATAAGTCCACCTTGTGAAGGTACCTGTCACCTCTATCGTCTCCTGGGCATGTAGGGATACCAATGGACTATTGTTCTGGCCGAACATGTGCCTCCTATCAAGGTGGCAGATTTACCCCTAAACACTAGTTATCCAATTTCACCCCCTCAGGGTTGAATTGATAACATACATCAGAATTCTCAAGTCCCAGGCAAATTGATTAATCCAGGGAAAAAATCATGTTTCTAAGGTCCCTTCAGAAATTTTTCTAACTCCCCTGTCTAGGTCGAAAAGAACAAGCTCTGAGAAAATGTGAGAAAGTTACAGAAAATAAGCTTGGGCCAGAAAAATTGTGAAAATCGGCTAAGTCCTAGTCCCCGGGACAGTCGGGACATTTGGGACGTCAAGGCGCGGATCAGCTGAAAAGCCTACAGGTGGCCCAAACAGCAAAGGGACATCTGGGACAAATGGACGCGAAATGCCCGAATCGGCCGAAAGAAAGAAAATTTGTCCAAGTCCTTCACCAAGAGCAAGCGGGACAAGAGTACGCGGAAGACCCAAACCGGCCGGTTCGGCCGAAACAGGAAACTTTCACACTGGGACATCTGGGCCGTGAATGCGCAGAGGACGCGAACCGGCCGGTTCACCCGAAACAGAAAATTTTAGCACAAGGACAAGTGGGACAAAGGGACGTGCGGGACGCGGATAGCCGAAGGAGCCGAAAGCCAATCAGATAACGCCACGTGTCACTGGCAAAAAGGGGACGTGGAAGCCCATTTCGGGTGAACCGGAAGAATTTGTCCCAGACAGTTTGGGACATCCGGGACAAAAGGACACGGTGGACATGAAAATCCGGCAGGCCCATGGACGAATCACAGCATGACACGTGTCGCCAAGGAAAAAGTCCAAAAAGTCAAAGGGGCGAGTTTTCGAGCACTGATCCGAACCAATGAAATAGTGCCACGTGTCCAATTTTAAGGGGCCCACAAGAAAAGCCCGTGAAAAGGTGGAGAGAGGGAATTGCTCAGCAACCAGAGCCTGCCACGTGTCGTCCAGATGGCAGAACGCGGGAAAAGAAATTTAAAAATCTGTTTTCAACTGTTTTGTGCCCTAAATCTTCAGACCTTCATATCTTTCGATCCAGAGCTCGGATTTGCACGTTCTTTATATCAACGGAAAGCTGTTGAAATTCTCTACATGATTCTAGGGTCAATCTTGCATTTTGGTGTAGTTTGGAGGGAGAAAATTAAGAAAACATCTCTGACGCGTGGTGATAGACAGAAGTAATGCTTCAACAACCAACTTTAATGCAGCAGACAGCTCGCCGCTCCTGTTAGACAGCTCACCATTTTTCCAGAAGCCACCGCTTCTATCATAATGAGATGATTTTAAATGTATCTAGAAGTGGTTGTGGTAGATTTGATTTTCCTCTCTCTTCCTTCTCTCATTCTTAGTATATATTGTAAAGAGGAGCTCCTTTAACAGGTCAGACATTCTTGTTTTGCATCCTCCCTTCTTCCCTGCTTGCAAGAGAATTTGTGGAGCTTTTCAAACCTCCCATATGGATTGTAATGCCAGTTTTTGCCTCTTGGCCACTGCAATGTACTGTATCGACTCTTGAGCAATATATATATGTTTGTGATTGATTCTCAACCCTCTCATGTATTCATTGTTGTTATTTTGATCTCTTATTGCAGTTTGGTTACCTGTGCATAGTGTTTGTATTGCATCTATGTGGTCTGTGTTAGATTTGCAAAACAAGTGTCTAACATTCCTTGGTGCATCACCTCTATAGTTTAGGTTTTATTCTATGCATTTTCTCACCCTGTCTCCTTGACAAGTTAGATTAGGTTTTAGTAAACCCTCTGCATTTTTGTGTGCATCTGAACAGAGGAATAGGAACCAGCCTTCTCTGGAGAATCCTTTCTCATCTTTACAAGTCCCACACTTGGAGAAAGGATTCCATGTTGTGCAATCACACTGGATGCCTGAACATCAACCTAGAAGCCTGATCTGCATCCAGGGGTGCTGTGAGTCTGCAACAACAGTTTTGGCACGCCCGGTGGGACACTAGAGGTCTCATTTTTATTGCAGCAAAGTTGATATGCATCTGCTGTAGTTTTCTTGCTTATAAGAGCTATTATTTGCATATCTGGCGACTCCAAGGGGAAGAATCAACTGGTTTCAGCAGTGCAGGCCTGAAAACTCATGAGAAGAATCACCACAAGGTCAAGAGTCGGAGAAGAAGAAGTGTTGTTTGAATACCTGCAGTTATCTCCAAGAAGAAGGCAAAGAGGAAGAAGGATTCAAAGGTCTCCATCTCCACCAAACAGAACTCTCTCAACTCCTCCACCTGACAGGCCTTTCTTTCAATATACAAGGGTTTTAAGACCAATCAGAATGGCTCAGAACAACCCCTACGTCAACTTCACAGGCAGCAGCCCACTTGCTCTCAATGCACAACATCCAGTTCCTATTGCAGCCTTGAAGAACATTCCCTACTTCACTGGAGAAAATCAGACTACTCCAGGTGATCATGTTAAAGATATTGCTAACCTTTGTGCAATCCATGAAATCGATGAAATGCAAGTGGCTGTCAAATTACTGGCATCTTCATTCAAGGGTAAAGCATTGCAATGGTTTAGGAGCCTTGGGGCTGGTTCTATTACAAACTGGAATCAGCTGTGCATTGCACTTCATGAGCAATTTGGAGAGAAGGGAGACAACTTGTCTCTTTTGGAGCAGTTGACAACTATCAAGAGAGCCCCCAACGAGCAGCTGACTGACTTCAACTTCAGATTTCAAAGGTCTTGGGATAGGATTCCAGTGGCAGTCAGGCCAACAGCAGGAGGTGCTTTTCTATATTACCTTAAAGCTTTGAATTCTGATATTTCTATGTTAATTCAGTCCATGGGAGGCACAACAATCCCTATGGCTTATAGCATTGCCATTAGAGCTGAAAACTGTCTTATTCAAGCTGGTAAACTGGCTCCTAGGCCTCCCATGCCCTTGTATCCAAAGACTTAGAAAATCCAAGCACTAGTCAAGCACCCACTTTGGCTCCTGTTCCCACTCCTAGAAACCAGAGTTCAGATGAAGCTTCCACTTCATCTCCAAGTGCTTCAAATGAACTCCAAGAGGTCATGAAACAGTTGCAAAATTTGGGAAATGAGCTGGTTACTATTAAAAGGCAGCAAGCCCAAGGTTTCAGACCTTCCTATCAACCTCAAGCTCAGCCTAATAGGCAGCCATACCAACCACAAAGACCACCTAATCCAACTGCAAATATGAATCAAAATCAAAGCCAAGTAAGGCCTCCTGCCAATAGACCATTCCAGCCCTATAATCCAAATGGCATATCTACCTCTAAGGCATTAGTGCCAACACAAAACAACATGGCTCAGGAATATGATTGGTGTTTTCCATGCAACGAGCCTCATAACCAATCCATGTGTTTCAATGGTGCTCTCAATCAAGCACTGATGGTGACAACTACTGGTGTGGAGGGTGAGGGCAGTCAAGGAAACAGCCAACAACAAGAAACATTCCAACAGCAATCAGCCCCAAATGACACCACATTGGTGAACTGGCAAGCAGAAGATTTCTGTGGCATGAATCAGGCAGTTTCTCAAGGTGTTGCAGCCAACACAAGGTCAAAAAGGAGGAATCTGGGTGAAGAACAGCCATTAGCCCCAGCCAATCCACAACCTTCCACGGCTCCACAAATGATTGGCAAGCAGAGTCCAGTTTCAAATACACAAGGGCAGCCAAGAACAGCCCCTAGGCCAACTCAAATGCCAGCTGTTGCTGCCCACGTGCAAGGAGTAAACGTGCAAACCAAAGGACAGCAGAGAGATTCTTCATCACCATTCAGTATCATTGATCAGATGAAGAAGACAAACGTTAACATATCAATGTGGGAATCCCTATCTATCCCAGGCCAAAGAGATCTGCTGCAAGCTGCCATGAAGGATTGGACAACTTCGAATCAGCAGGTTCAGATGCAAGACAAAGTGCTTACAAATGTTGCCCAGCCTGAAGGAAGTCATGGAGGAAAACAAGGTAAAATGTTGAAGCCACCTCCTTTCTATGTTTCATTAATCATTGGGGATAAACTAGTACACAATTGCATGATTGATTCCGGGGCAAGTAGCTCAGTGATGCCCAAGCAAATAGCTGATCAGCTGGGTCTCCAATATGAAGTAATATCTAAAGGAGTAGTGCAATTAGATGGGACAGCAATAGCAACAGTTGGAGTGATTAAAAACTTGAGTCTTACCTTGCATGCATGTCCAAATGTTGTTGTCTTACAAGATGTATCAATCATAGACCTTCCACCACTCTTTGCCCTTTGCTTGTCAAGGGACTTCACAGCCAAGATTGGAGGGTATTTGTCTGCTGATTGGTCACACATGCTGTTCAGAACAAGGTATGGAACTAAGGCCACAATCAGATCCGAACCTATTGCAAACTTCCATATTGAGCCTTACACCCCAAGTCAGATTAATGCCAATTGCTCAGCATTTGATCAAGAAGATCACCCTAGTACTGATGAGGCTGACACCAAGGTTGGAAGTATCCCAGACCTAACTCTTGATGAATGGGCAAACAAGATACATGCTTTTGATCCCTATCAAGAAGTAGAAGAATCTGAGCTGGGAGTCTATTGTATACACGAAGAAAATCAACCTGTTCCTAGCATCACCAAGCCAAGCCATAATGATGACAACGAGGTATGGCAGCTGTTTTTTGATGGATCAAGGAGTAGGCAAGGTGCAGGAGGTGGAGCCATGCTTGTTTCACCCCAAGGAATAAAGTACTATTCAGCTTTTAGATTTCAATTTGCATGCTCCAATAACACTGCTGAATATGAAGCCTTGGTGCAAGGGATGCATTGGGCAATCAAGAGAAAAATAAAGAATCTGCAAGTCTTTGGGGACAGTGAATTGATTGTAAATCAGGTCAAGGGACGGCATGCTGCCAAGAATGATCTACTCAGGTGCTACAAGAACAGGGTGTGGGACCTCATGGAAGATTTTGAAGGTTTTGGCATCGAATCCATTCCCAGGAAAGAGAATCAAGCTGCTGACAGGCTTGCAGCAGTAGGGGCAACCTTTGACATTATGAAAAGCATTCAACAAGACAAGGTACAGCCAACCATCCACGTGATTGTGAGGCCTTCAGTGCCAGACAACAATGTCAGTTGGCAAGTGTTTGAGAATGACCAGCAGATCGTCAATTTCTTACAAGAAGAAGCTGAATTCTCAGCTAGGAATCAAGACAGATTAGAGCAGCAGTATGGGGATCAAGTAGTGCAGCTGCGGACAAACAAGCTTCCCAAGGGTTTAGTAACGTTGGAGTCTATCTTCAACCCTAACGACCAGTTTCGTAAGGAAAAGGCTAACATACAGGTCAAGAGAGAAGATTCAGAGCCAATTCTGGTTGGGGAAGGCAAAGCACTTCAAATTGGTAAAGTGGCCACTGAGCAGGAGAAATCAGATTTTATACAACTTTGCCAAGAATTTCCAGATGTCTTCGCTTGGAGCTATGAAGACTTGAAGAGGATTCAATCCAAATTTGGCACAACATACCATAGAATTGGATCCAGATGCTAAGCCCATCAGGCAGAAGCAGAGACCAGTCAACCCTCACATTGAGCCTCTAATGAAGAAAGAGCTAAATAAGCTAATAGAGGCAAGCATTATATTCCCGATCAAGCACTCAAGCTGGGTTGCTAACTTGGTTCCGGTCAGGAAGAAGAGCGGAGAAATCAGGTGTGTGTGGACTTTCGAGACCTAAATAGGGCATCTCTCAAAGATCATTACCCACTCCCTTCCATGGAGCAAATATTGCAAGTAGTATCCGGTTCAGAGAGATTCTCTCTCCTAGATGGCTACTCAGGGTATAATCAGGTGATGGTGAAAGAAGATGACCAGTTCAAGACGGCTTTCACCACCAAATGGGGGACCTATGCCTACAAGAAGATGCCATTTGGGCTGTCCAATGCTGGTGCTACATTCCAAAGGGCAATGGACATGGCATTCAAAGGCTTGATCAACAAGGTAGTGCTGATATATCTAGATGATATCACTGTCTTCTCAAAGAATGCAGCAGACCATCTCTTTCACCTCAGGCAAGTGTTTCAGAGGTGTAGAAAGTTTGGAGTGTCTTTGAATCCCAAGAAGTGCATCTTTCTTGGCACATGAAGGAAAGCTCCTAGGCCATATTGTCTCGAAAGGAAGGGACTGGCAATTGATCCAGAGAGGGTTGAAGCCATAAGAGCACTACCATTGCCAAGTCACAAGAAGGCTCTTCAAAGTTTCTTGGGAAGGATCAATTTTGTCCGCAGGTTTATCCCAGATTTTGCAGCCCTTGTCAAGCCCATCACCAAAATGTTAAAGAAGAGCATGGCTTTTAAGTGGGCAGCAGAAGGCAAGGAGAGTTTTGAAGCAATCAAAGAAGCTATCTCTCAAGCACCAACTCTCATCAACCCAGACTTCTCCAAGGATTTCATCCTCTATGCATTTGGAGGTGATGACACTATTTCTGCCATTCTAGTACAGAAGAACAAAGATAATGATGAGCAGTCAGTTGCTTCTTCAGCCAGAGCCTAGATGACTGCGAGGTGAGGTACTCTTTTATTGAAAAGCATGTACTTGCAGTAATCAGAAGCTTGAAGAAATTCAAGCATTTAGTCTCAAACAACAAGGTCCAGTTGCTGGTCTCACATGCTGGAGTTAAGGACTTCCTCCTCAACAAGGATTTGAATGAGAAAAGGGCAGGTTGGATCACCCGTGTCATGGAGTATGACATTGAGATCAAGATCACCAAGCTGGTAAGAGGGAAAGGACTGTGTGAGCAGCTGGTTTTGAGGAAGCAAAAGGAAGTATGCAACGAAGAAGAGGCTGTTTTGACAGTCCAGGACAATCATGAGCCAAGTGGCAATCAAGAAGAAGACGATGCTTCCCCCACTCCTTGCTGGACCCAAGATATTATGCACTTCCTAGGTACAGGCTAGTGCCCCCCAGAGATGAGCAAGACCCAAAGGAGACACTTAAGGTTGCAAGCTGTTCCGTATGCCATTGTTGATGGAGTTTTGTTCAAGAAAGACATGAATGGAGTGCTATTGAGATGCATTAGCACAGATCAGATTCAAAGGGTGTTGGAAGAGTTTCATGGTGGACCAGCTGGTGGCCATTTTGCACCAAGAGTGACAGCTCTAAAAATCATGAAGGCTGGTTATTATTGGCCTAAAATTTTCAGTGATTGCTATGCATGGATCAAGAGGTGTAAGAATTGTGCATTCTTCACAGGAAAAGAAAGACTTGCTGCCCTTCCATTGCATCCAATCTCAGTTGACCAGCCATTCATGCAATGGGGTTTGGACTTCATTGGAGTCATTAACCCCAATTCAAGCCAAGGGCACAAATGGATTTTGACAGCCACAGACTACTTCACCAAATGGACAGAAGCAGTAGCACTCAAAGAGGCAAATGAGTCTAACATCTTAGACTTTTATGAGGGAATAACAACCAGATTTGGTGTACCTGCCACAATAATCTCTGATAATGCATTGGCATTCATTGGATCTAAGGTGACTGAGTGGGCTGTCAAGAACGGTATTTACCTGAGCACTTCATCAAACTATTACCCTCAGGGTAATGGCCAGGCCGAGTCTACAAACAAAAACTTGTTGAGGATCATTAGGAGAACTCTTGATGAGAATCAGAGAACTTGGCATACCAAGCTGAAATCAGCCTTATGGGCTGATAGAATCACTCCCAAAAGATCCACAGGTAACTCTCCATTCAGGCTTGTCTATGGAAGAGAGGCAATCTTGCCCATGTCACTTGAGTTGCCAACATTGGAACTCATGAAGCAGCTGGAGTTACTTGAATTTGAGCCCATGGAGGTGAGATATGCAGAGTTGATGGAGCTGCAAGAGATCAGAAATTAGGCATCCCAAGCAATGGAAAAGGATCAAGCTTTGATCAAGAAAACCTTTGATAGAAAGGCCAAGGATAGATCTTTTCAAAGGGAGATCTAGTGTTGAAATGGGATGCGGATCGAGCAAAACCAGGAAGGCATTCAAAATTTGATGCCATTTGGAGTGGCCCATACATGGTCACAAAGTGCAAGAGCAGCAATGCTTTCCAATTGGCCTCATTGGACGGTGAAGAACTGCAGATTCCAGTAAATGGAATCTATCTCAAACATTGCTACTGAAAATAAAAGGTTCACCCTTGTAAATATTAGTCTAGATTTCAATTCCTCTAAGTGCGTATGCACATTGTCTTGTTGTAGTTAGGTTTCAGTTTCCCTAAGTGCTTTGGCACAGGTTTTGTTGCTCCTAGTTTGAGTTTTTACAGTTCAGCGTGCTCTCATGGAGGGAGTTGCAGTATCAGGCTCATTTCAGGTCATTGCTTATGACTCCATGCCCAATGGATCGCTAAAAGGCAACTGGTCTTTTCATCTAGCAGGCAGATGACCCCGTCTGAGTCGCCAAATTGTTATCCAATTTCACCCCCCAGGGTTGAATTGATAACATACATCAGGATTCCCAAGTCCCAGGCTGAAAAAGAACAAGCTCTAAGAGAATGCGAGAAGTTGCAGAAAATAAGCCGGACCAGAAAAATTGTGAAAATCGGCTAAGTCCTTGTCCCGACAAGAAATATGTTCGGACATTTGAAGATGTCAAGGCGCGGATCAGCCGAAAAGCCTATGCCGGAAGCCCAAACAGCAAAGGGACATCTGGGACAAATGAATGCGGAAATTCCCGAATCGGCCGAAAGAAAGAAAATATGTCCAAGTCCTTCACCAAGAGCAAGCGGGACAAGAGTACGCGGAAGACCCGAACCGGCTGGTTCAGCCAAAACAGGAAACTTTTGCACTGGGACATCTGGGCCATGAATGTACGGAGGACACAAACCTACCAGTTCGCATGAAACAAAAATTTTTAGCACAAGGACAAGTGGGACAAAGGGACGCGCGGGATGCGGATAGCCGAAGGAGCCGAAAGCCAATCAGATAACGCCACGTGTCACTAGCAGAAAGGGGACGTGGAAGCCCATTTCAGGTGAACTGGAAGAATTTGTCCTAGACAGTTTGGGACATCTGGGACAAAATGGACGCGGTGGACACGAAAATCCGGCAGGCCCGTGGACGAATCACAGCATGACACGTGTCGCCAAGGAAAAAGTCCAAAAAGTCAAAGGGGCGAGTTTTCGAGCACTGATCCGAACCAATGAAATAGTGCCACGTGTCCAATTTTAAGGGGCCCACAAGAAAATCCCGTGAAAAGGTGGAGAGAGGGAATTTCTCAGCGAACCAGAGCCTGCCACGTGTCGTCCAGATGGCAGAACGTGGGAAAAGAAATTTAAAAATCCGTTTTCGCCTGTTTTGTGCCCTAAATCTTCAGACCTTCATATCTTTCGATCCAGAGCTCGGATTTGCACGTTCTTTATATCAACGGAAAGCTATTGAAATTATCTACATGATTCTAGGGTCAATCTTGCATTTTGGTGTAGTTTGGAGGGAGAAAATTAAGAAAATGTCTCTGACAATGGTGATAGACAGAAGTAATGCTTCAACAACCAACTTTAATGCAGCAGACAGCTCGCCGCTCCTGTTAGACAGCTCGCCGTTTTGCCAGAAGCTGCCACTTCTATCATAATGAGATGATTTTAAATGTATCCTAGAAGTGGTTGTGGCAGATTTTGATTTCCTCTCTCTCTCCTTCTCTCATTTCTTAGTATATATTGTAAAGAGGAGCTCCTTTTAACAGGTTGGACATTCTTGTTTTGCATCCTCCCTTCTTCCCTGCTTGCAAGAGAATTTGTGGAGCTTTTCAAACCTCCCATATGGATTGTAATGCCAGTTTTTGCCTCTTGGCCACTGCAATGTACTGTATCGGCTCTTGAGCAATATATGTATGTGTTGTGATTGATTCTCAACCCTCTCATGTATTCATTGCATGTTATTTTGATCTCTTATTGCAGTTTGGTTACCTGTGCATAGTGTTTGTATTGCATCTATGTGGTCTATGTGTTAGATTTGCAAAACAAGTGTCTAACATTCCTTGGTGCATCACCTCTGTAGTTTAGGTTTTATTTTATGCATTTTCTCACCCTGTCTCCTTGACAAGTTAGATTAGGTTTTAGTAAACCCTCTGCATTTTATGTGTGCATCTAAACAGAGGAATAGGAACCAGCCTTCTCTGGAGAATCCTTTCTCATCTTTACAAGTCCCACACTTGGAGAAAGGATTCCATGTTGTGCAATCACACTGGATGCCTGAACATCAACCTAGAAGCCTGATCCGACATTCAGGGGTGCTGCGAGTTCACCACCAATAGTTATTTAGGATAAACTCACAACTACACAGGCAAATAGCTACACTGGGCTACCTTGCTTGTTTTAATTTTGTTATTAGATAGTTGTCATTTTCTGAATATATTAGATTAGTTGCTCTTTCAATTCTATTAAAAATTCTATCAAAAATACAAAAATACAAAAATAGAGGAAAATATATATGTTGTAGATATATCTTGTATAATTAGTTTATTTCATTTCAGTTAGGTTTATATTGATCTTGTATGACAATCACGGGACCTAGGGATCCCAGGGAATATGTTTTTGAGCCAATCGTGCCTACACCCAATCTTGTTGTAGCATTAACTGACATAGACAAAAATATCAGAATTCAGGTCTTCCGAACAACAGAAGACTTACAAGAAATCAACACACAGCTAACGGGATTAAACATAGAAGACAACATAGCACACATGTTCTGGTCAAATCAGCCAAATTATAGACTACCTTGATAGATATCCGTATGACTGTAGAAGGACCTGAAAGAGAGAAAACATTCAGTTGTGATCCACTAGTCCCACAGCCAGATGCAAGAGACCTCCTCATTGATATAGACACTAGCTTACATATCCAAGTTGCCAGAACACTTGTTAGGTACTCTGAGAAAATTGTGTAACTTCTAGTTCTAAACGTAGAGGCTGAAAAGGCATACGATTACTGGATGCTCAGAATCAGGGGTTAACTCTTCATATGACCATAGGAGGTCCACAACAACTATGAACTTATGGTTATGATCCACAGGTCCCACAACCCAACTGGCCTACAAACCAATCAAATATTGACACCAACTTGAAAACGCTGGTGTTTAGGTCCTCTCCACTCCCACCAAACATTATCACACAACTATCATTATTAAACGTAGTATCTAATGAAGCTAAATTTATTTTGGACTAGACCACAAAATCATCCATAAAGCATCAAAAGATCCACTACACATTTAGCCATTCCATTTTCATGACCTTGATGGGAGATATATATGAAACACCCATAGGTCATCTTCCACGTATCCCAAAACCCATAGATCGGATCACGATAAAAATTGATATTGATTGGAGCCTTTGAGTAGCTATCCTTGCCGAATGATCTATCACACCGGTTCAGGTTAGTAGGGCCTTCTTTTCCTTAGATTCATAGATCCCATTATTGCGTGTTGAAGACATAAGATTACCTAACTAGCTTATCTGCACCCCGGGTGTATTCCATCCCCATCAATTGTCTTGGCATGACCTCGAGAGGTTGGGTGCAAGAAAGAGTTACTTGTAGATTCCCATGCTTGCATGTCACTTTTCCATTGTACAATCACTTAATGCTTGACTGATATCATCCAGGTCCAATCGACGTCGGCCAACCCCTGACAGTCGTCAGACACTGTCGCGAGGTCAAAATCCACAAACCATACCCTCCTTTTCAAAAATTAACACATTCACCCTAAAAACACCTACCCTACCCTACCCAAACCTTACCTACCTTCCATCCCCTCTATTTACACTACATTGGACTTCCTACCCCCCATTTCATTCATTTTACTTACAAATTCAAATTAAACTCCCACCCACAAATATATTTCAACTCAACCCAATTTCAACACACAATTTCAACAAAAAATGCATAGATTAGATAGAATCCTACCTCATCTCAGTGCCATCTACATGGTGGTACGTCTATCCACCACCCTGGTGGTCCACCTGACCCCTCTCCCTGCTTTACCATCACCAAATTACCTCCTCACCTCGCAATCAATTGAATCACTTGACCCGATCTCGTGGAACCACCAACCAAATACCAATCACTCACTACAAGGCTTGCCAACTGAACTCTCCATCTCGTTATGTCATTTTCTAACTTTCCACCTCTCTTCTGTCATTTTCTACAATTAAAAAATGACAAATGAATATGTAATATAGTGGAATTTTCCTTTTTACTTAACCCTAACCTGACCATGACCAACGTTGGTCATACCAAACCGATGTCAGTTAAGTTTTAACCGGCATCAGTTATTGGTTACTATCATTTTTACAAAAAATTTTCCCATTTTGACCTCAACTCCTCACTAATCAATACCCTTTGACCTCACCCACACTTGATGACAACCTACATATGAGCCCAAACTACCCCTACATTTCTTTAGTTGCATCTCAAGATTTGTTATTTTACCTATACCTTGGCCTTATCCATTCCATGACCTATTTACCTAGACCTGAACCTACTTGGTGTGACCATTAACCTTATGTACTTGTTGTACCTTGCGATGTTGTTACCTATGTTGTTTTATCCTAATGACCATACCTTTCCTAAGGTCATGTCGTTTATCCTAACCAAACCTTTGGTGTACCAGAACATACCTAAACGTTCCTATACCTAAACTAAGTTGTGTTTCCAGACCATATCCTATGCCTTGGATACCTGAATCACTTCACCCTTGTTTGGATAAACCTATCAACCTTGGACGATGTAGAGTTTGCAAGCTCTTTAACCTAATATCGTGCCACAGTCTATACATGTGCATGTGTTTGATTTCCATTACCCATTACCCAATATGACCTGACACTATTACCTATTACCCGAGTTAACCATTACCCATTCCCAATTTGATCCTGGCCTATTACCTATTACTTGAGTTGACCATCACCCTTTCCCATAGTACTCATACCATTCCCCACCTACCTTCATTTCCACCAACTACACATTTTTCAAACCACTCACTGATTTTGTATAACACCTCATCAATTCCTAGTTTGAGGGGGGTCACCTTCACCCACACATGGGGCAATCACTCCATGTTTTTGTCAGTGTCACTTACCAATATAAGCTATGCGACAAAAAGGGGCAAAATGTAGACACCAAATTTGGGTCACACTCCCCCTTTACCCCACATATATATTAATTTAATTACCTATAATTAAATTAATTCCCATTCTCACAATATTCATTATTTAATTACCTTAATTAAACTGATTTCCACCTCACCTAGACACCTCACCCCACCACATCACCTAGACACGTCATCATAGACCTATTCTTAGCATGTTTCCTTTTAACTAGGACTCAATCTCTACTTACCATAACTAACTAAGACTTAGTTCTAACCCTAACACTACATGCCTATTCTTCCTCTAACAACATGCCCACTTACTTACGTGGAAAATACCATTTTGGATCCGAAAAAAGGGAAAAAACTGGTAAAAAAGATAGCCAATATCTACTATTTTGGAAACCTATGATTTCCCACCATAACTAACACTGATCAACCCAAAACTGACACCAATCACCCTAAACCATTTTTAGTTACTATATATTCACTTTGGTAACCTTTTTCCAAATGTTGGAAGAATTATTCAAGTTTTAGAGAAGAGAGATATTCATGCAAGCATGCACTAGAGCACTCTTACAAATCCATACATCCTGTACCAACACCAAACACTGATCTAAATGGAAAAAATTCATAGTAATGTTCTTGGAAGCATGACCATGACACTGACCACCAGTTCCATGGATCAACCATCACCTCCATCCAACCACCAGGTCTGCAAATACAATTAAGTGCATTTGGATCTGCATCTTTCTATGCTTATTTAGATCAGTTTCTTTATCTTTGTTTGGGAGTCCCAGTCTCCTTTGCATCTCATCACCTCCCACCTTCCTATCAATCCCTCCACCTAACCACCTACAACCTCCCAACTCTTCTATACCTGACCCTAGACATCTCTGAGAATTCCCAGCATCTTTGGAAACCTAATTCTTATTCTACCTATTCTCTGTGTAATCACAAAGAATCATCAAAACCAAACTTTATTGAGTTTCTATCAGCCTAAACCTACCGACGCCGGTTAACCTAAACCATCTTCAGTTCCCTCTCAACTGACATACAGTCATACCAGACCAACATCAGTCTCTGTATCTAGTAATTCTTCCTATAACACACAACCTCATAACATTCACCCAAATAACCCAAACCACCAAAACTTGATCCTGACCTATCCCAATCATCTTGGCTACCTGTCTAACCTCCAGATCTGATCATAACCTTACCTGTTAGATTATATTTTCTTATTGTACTTGAATGAGATACCTAAATCATATCAAATAGAGTAGGATGTTATTTAGTTACGTTATTTATTGCATTGAATTTTATTAAACAGTGGATTGACAACCATCTAAGAAATATCACACTTCCCAGATCTAGCATATGCTAGGAAGTCCACTGACATATATTGTTTAATATTTCTCTGGTGGTCTTGTTTTGTATTTCAGGTAGTTCCTCCTAGCAAAAAGGAAGTTCTCGCAATCAGCACTAGATCAAGAAATCAAAACACGTGCACTCTACCTTCCACCTTCATTCACAGGTATTCCTCCTCACCCTTACCCTATCTATTTTTCTCTTACATACGTAACTTATCAGAGAAACATAAATATATACTATTGGGATTTCCTCATAATACTTAAGACTGTTACACTAGGTCAAGAGAAATCCCTGATGTTGTACAAAGGTGGAAGGAAGATTTAGGATCCAAATATTGAATCATCGAGTTCTTTGAGGAATGTTATTCAAATTTTACATTCTATGTGATATCCTCATGCACCTGATATTGATCATGAGAGAACAAAGTGTGTATGGAAGATTCACTAGCTCAGTTAGACTTTATTGGGATGGAAACCTTCCCATAGTTGAAGTAATTTTTGTATTAGATGATCCATTGGTTGAAACATAATGGACTCTCTCTTCTGAGGAAAGAGTACATCTTTATTCCCATATCTATCAAGTGTCCATCTTTGGTAAGCTTTGAAAACTCTGAGACTTTTATTTTATCAAAATCTCAAGTTAGGAAAGGACCAAACTAGTAGAGTGCTAAGGTCGTATTATACGGACATGTCATTACCTTTTTGAAATAGTATCTATCCACAGCGACCATTTAAGATATGGATCCTTGGGTATTGAAAACTCCTGATATAATATTGGGTTCACCATTATATTAATGTGGGTTGAGATGTCATCCTACTGGCTACACATTTCTTCTATTTTGGAATTCCTCTACATAATTGGTTGTGTTTGCCTCTCAGATGTAAAATGGATGTACAAATTGTGGAAATCATACCATGTTATTTTCTTAGGTACAATTGGCTTAAGTCTATATCTATGTTCCATGAAGAATGGGAACTTATCTTTGGGTGTTTTATATTGGCTCCTTGATGATCACATTACACACCAATTGTGTAAAAAATTTATCTTGACATATTGACCTATGTATGCATGCACTTCCTTATCATATAAAAGTAGATGAAAGTAATGATCTTGAGCATATCCCTTAGGTTGTTTCCTATCCATTATCTTCATATTGTCACAATATTCCAATTTTATTAAGGGTAAAGGTTTTTTGTTTGGGATCCCTACCCAGTACAAAAATGCCAAAGTTCTAGATATAAATTGATAAGACTCCAGAATAAAAACAATGGTCCTGGAAAAAGAATCTAGTAGACAAAAAAAAAAGGAAAATCATTTATGAATTCAACATAAGTCACCACGAATTTAGCCTTTAACATAAAATAGACACCAAACTAGGTACAAAACAATATAAATTCATCCTGAAGTCAACACAAAATCAATACAGAATCAACATCAACACAAATGAGATGCAAAAATAATGAAAATATTTCATGAGCTTGTGGAAGATCTTTTTTACATTCTTCAGGAACTTATTTATATCTCTAAAAGTGGTTTCCCTTATTGGTTTTAACCTTGCTGAGATCCTGTCGAATTATGAAATGAATAGGAAGAGGAAATTTCAAGGTGTTCTTATGCATGCATAGAATGTCACATTTTTTGTTCTTGATTCCTTCCAACTCTTTCTCCATATTATTGGCATGATTGAGAAATCCCATCATTGTTTGTTTTCCATCAATTTCATCACCACCACCCAATACTTGCTTTAAATATACCTTTCAAATCTTTAATTTTACCTAACTAAAAGTCATAATCAATACAGACTTGGGGTCTTCCACTGAGATGGATTTTCCTTTGGTACCAATAGAATGAAGTCCTAAAATAGCTTCCCCTTCACCTATGAAAGGGGGAGAAGGTGGGTTATTATCCTTAACAACAATGTTTTCCCTCCTTCTCTTGAATGGTTTGTTGAGAGAGGAGTCACCCAGGCACTTGGTGGAAGAAGGACCAAGATTATGAGTAATTATAGGTAGGAGAGAGGAAGGGGGGAGGTTTAATGGGAAGGGAAACAAAAGAAAAGTTAGGGAGGGTAGAAAAGGATCAATTTGATGGAGGAATAGGATGAAGAGGAGAAGTGGTGACAAGGAAGGTGTAGGTGTTGGACATGGAGGTGAAGGTGATGGGAGGGGAGGAAAATGCCAAGGGATAAAGGCTTGAAGGAGAAGGGTTAAGAATGGAGAAATCAAAGAATTTATAGAGTAGAAGGATCACAACATGGTGAAGTGGATGAACACGTTTACCCTTTTAAATAATTCCACATAATTTTTAATGGAATGAAGGATGGACAAGGGAAACAAAAATAGAAACTTATTCAAAAATTATTAAGAAAAACAATGTGATAAGAGGACATTACCATGTATCTACCCTCAACTGTAATAAATTTCATGATACAACAGACCATATGTGTTGTAGGGAGGAGGTAGGGAGTCATGAAAAAAACCCATTCATTGAAAACTAGAGACTCACCATCATTGATAAATGTTTACTCCTCCACATCAATATCAATATTATTCTTGAAAAAAATCAGCCCCTTTCTATTGAAGCCAGTTACCTTGGCAATGATCTCTTCATTAATATCAAAAACCCTGTTGTTATAAGTAACCTTTCTATTGTTCCAGTTTTTTACCAATTCCTCGGATAAATGAAAATAATGTCCCTTATTTCTCTCCATGAAGTGAGTAAAACCTCCCTTACTTAATATTCCCCAGTGATCTTCATTGTTCCTCCATTCATTAAAATTCACATGCTCAATTATGCAACATTTACCCCCATCTCTACCCCAGAAATCAACAAGGGAAAATGATCCATAGTAGAATGAATATTTAAAATGGAAATAATATAATGAGGAATGAGGTTAGGATTCCACATGTGCCAATCAAAATTATCTAGTGAGTTTCACCTTTTCATTATCTATAATATTGATTACATTCACTAAAGGAGTCTCGTCATCATTCCAAATTTTGAGATCATTAATAGTGACTCTTATATTTTCCATAACATCTACTAGATGATTCCCTTCATGATAAGTATGATGAATTTAATAAGTTTGAAATGTGATGAGAATATGATGAGCATCATTAATAATTCTTTACAGAGACTAACTTATATGACTATTGCATTTAAAACATTTGGTGATATTTGAAATTTCCCCTTCTATAATAATGTCCCTAGCATTCATGTCTCTTCACAATCCTAATCCCTCAAAGGGAAACAAGGGATTTGACATAGTGGTTTAAATTAATTCCCACAAGACAAATGTACAACTTCATAAAAATTCCTTTCTCATTTCTTATATAACCCTCCCAAAATCACTCAGGTTACCTTTAGAGGCCCCATCATAATTTAGTTTAAACCAACCCGACTTTAGAGAATGCCACTTGATATTTTCTCTAGAAACCATTTTAGGTAGATGACTCATGATATAAAATATATTAAGATTCCATTTTTCTAGAATTATAATATTCGCATTGTTCTTCTAAGTCCTTTTAGGGGGCCTAAAACTAATAAAATTTCATCTTATTTCATTCACAAGACCATTAGTGAATCTTACAAGAGAAGGCTTCTTGTTTTCAAATATGGCAGCATTTCAATTTTTCCAAATAGTCCACATGACATGGGGAAAGGTGATGGTCCATAAATGTTTAACCACAAATATCATGGAGGTAAAATACCATTATTCCTAGGCTTGAACAATAGAGGCTGGAAGAATCCAATTTATCCCCAGGAAACTAATAAGAAATCTCTAGATTTGAAAGGCAAAAGGGAAATGTAAAAAAATATGATTGGCTATCTCCTTCACCTTTTTACAGAGAATACATCTATTTAGAATATATTGAGCTATCTCTATCCAATTGTCTACAACCAAAGATTTATTTTGAATAAAAATATAGAAGAAAATATTGATCTTAGCTGTTAATTCCTTAATCCATATTTTACTCCAGTTAAAAATAGGAATTATAGGAGTGGAGAGGATCATGTAACTAGATTTGGCTGAGTATTTTCCATCAATAGTGTTTTCCCAAATGAATTCATCAATATTTTCTAGATGAGGGATGTGTTGATTAAGAAGCATTTATTGAATCCTGATGATGTGTTGAGAGTTAAAAGAGGCTATATTAAAATCTTGTATCTGAATCCAAGTGAAATAGTTGATAGATCTTATAACTTTCTCTCCAATATGAAGTTGGAAATGTTCAAAAACCCAAGATCCATCTTCAAAATCA
Source organism: Taxus chinensis (assembly GCA_019776745.2). Classification (NCBI taxonomy): domain Eukaryota; kingdom Viridiplantae; phylum Streptophyta; class Pinopsida; order Cupressales; family Taxaceae; genus Taxus; species Taxus chinensis. The sequence goes on along the minus strand of CM034157.1, from coordinate 362,924,832 downwards.
CAAAGGGGAATATGTGTAAGCCATTTATCTTTCCAAAATTGAATATCATTCCCATTTCTTAGCTTCCACTGATTTCCTCTTTTGATTATATTTCTACAACTAACAAGGTCATTCTAAAATGCAGACCCCACAAGAATCTCATCTTTGTATAACAAATCCACGTTTTTAAAATTATCAAGATATTTATGTGTTATGCTAGAAACCCAAGGGAAATATTATTTTATCCATCTCTAGCTTATTTTTGTGATCATATCTTTATTCATCCATTTTATATTTTTGATACTGATCCCACCACAATTTTTGTGAAGACATACCTTGTCCCGTGCAACAAGGGGGATTATGTTTTTTTCTTCAACTCCATCTCACAAGAATATTTTTTGGATCCTTTCTATCTTGTAAACAATCATGCTAGGGATTTTAAAGGCTGACATAATATAAATAGGGAGATTTTGTAGTGTTCTCTCAAAGTTTTTCTTATCTTATACTTTCTACATTTTGTGTATTTTCAAAGAAAATGAGTAAGAATGTCAATTCAAAGGATTAAATAGTGGATCGGTTAGATTAAAACCATGCATTAAATACATTGTAATATTATACATCATTTGTATATGCAAAATAAAAAATTGGGATTATATAGGGGCCCTTACCCTTGAGAATTATATTCATGATTTTGTATATATATTACAAAAAGGTTTTTTGTAAATGGGAATTTGACTAATCAATGACTATAAATTACTCATTAAAGAGAGGAATTTGAGTTAGTAACTCTTTTTTCCTATAATCAAAATATTTGAGATCCCGAGCTTTGTGTACATACTAAACATTCCTTGTTAAAGCATGAGGCATACCCATCTCCATAAGTGCCTCAATACTCATCCACAGGTTCCCCAAAATCCTAATTAATCCTAAATTTTTTATATAAGAGGAAACTCAGTCCAAAAGTTTGAGCCCTCCTGAAATATGTGCCTAGGTACCGTGATGAGCATTAGCCTTAACAAATTTAAATGGACTAGATGGATCAATTAGTTTTTCAAAAGTAGGGTTAGACACATCAACATGAATTGTTGGGGCCCTTATGCATTTCTTCATTGGAGGTAGGGTTGTAGCATAGTTCAATTCAGACGAATATTGCATAGAATATTTTTCAAGAGCAATTAACCTCCACCCCAACTCGTCTAATTTGTTGGAAACAAATGGTATATCCTCCAAAGATGTTGAATTAGATTACATAATAATAAGAAAAGGAATTTCCTTTTCCACCAAATCCTTAGTGAAAAATGCATGAGAGACATGAACAATATCCAAATAAATAGTAGGCATGTAGTGAAACTTAAATATCTTCAATTGTTTAGAAGATTCATGATTTTTTGGTAAAAAAATTTAATAAAACAAAATCTGAAATACCAAGACAAAGGGGGTCATATTAACAAGATTTATCATCAAAATCCTAAAATTATATGAGAAGTAAGTGCTCCTTCAGGTTTGTGCTAGTATTATACTAAGAACAACATCCTAATGAAGTTTTCATCTAGAACAAAAAGATTAAAAATCAAATGAAGTCTCTCTAAATATAAATCCCTCAAATTCCCTTCCAATTCAATGTTGGCCATTTCTCAAGCACAAAAAAATTGCCACTTTTTTCACAGAGAACTCTACATATAAGTCCACGAAGAAAGTGAAAATTCATTGTTGATATGGAAGAATTTATAAGGAAATAAAGGACAAGGAATTTTGTGTGGGATGTCATGGTCGGATTAAGTGTAGAGTCAAATTGAAGGATTTAATGTGAGTTAAATAAAAGGAGAGGTAAATTATATCTGGTGAAAAAGGAAATCCTTTAATTTTATTAAAGGTCTTACACGAGAAGGACATTAAGTTTAAATAAATTTCCCATAGATATAACTCTATCAAATGTATGCTTTCCAGAAAAGGTAAAAAATCAAGTTAATTAAAATGTGATGTCAAGGGGGAAACGGTTATGACCAAAGGACATAAATTATTATGAAAAGTTGAAAGTGACCAGAAAGCATCTGAAAATTACAAGCTAAATTGATTTTTCTCATGTCCACATTAACAACAAGAAAACAAAAATTGATTCCAAAAATGTGTTAATAGACAATAGGATATTTTTAGTTGAACAAATAAGTTTTCCTGCTTTAATAAAGAGATAAATTTATTTATATACGACAAAAATAAGATACAGTTAATAGGTTTGGGGGGTAAAATTGAAATGAAAAATCCACCAGGTATTGTATAAATATGAGGGATTGTCCTCATATAAAAAGGGGGGTTTAGTTTCCTACATGAAAAATGTTAAAACAAACTACTCTAATTCTGTAAATTTCCATCCTGTTATATGGAATACATGTGAACTTTAAGTTATAAAGCTTTGTGTCAATCTAGTTACATTATAAAACCATTGAAAAACTTTGAGGTAATTTTATTCATGTCCCCTTGTCAAGGAATTAAAATTTTAAATTACATATTATTAGTTATGATTTATAACACTATGTTTTGAGTTTTGTATGTTAGGATATGATTAATGAGTTATAATTTATACTATAATTTATATTCATTATTTCTATATGTAACACACTAGATAAGTCCTCAGTTTTTGTATTTCGGTTACTAAATCAGTTATGTTTGATAAACACTTACTTTGCAACATTTGTTGAAGTTATAAAAATCCCTTATTGCAACACCTTTATTGAGTAATTTTTATTATCCTTTGAGTGTTTCTTTGGTGTGTGATAGTCAGAACAATGAATACTAGATTATAATGCTTGCATAAGCTATTTTGTTATGTATTTTGAAGATTATGTTGAAGACAATTACAATTATTGAGTATTAATGAATGCAAATATTTTTGTAGGAATTTATCATTTCTTAATCATATTTTATGTGCTTTCCAATAATAGCATGGTAAACATGTTAACCATTTTTTCTTAGTTGTAGTAAATCAATCATCATTTACTCTATTGTTTGACAATATTAAACCCATTATATCTCCCCCAAACCATCACACTTACAAAAATAAACCCATTCACTACCTTGGTTGTTCTATTCCTATGCATCATTGAAGACACATCTTCACACTAAGATTCCCATGAGAAAAATGATGCAAGAAAAATCAAATTTTTTGTCTTTAGTAACTTGTGTCTGATGCACTAAATGTATGTAATACTTCTATGAAAAATCTGGTTAGTGAGTATTATATTCATAGCCATATTTAGCCAAATTAATCCATCATTTAAAAGGATTCAATTGGAAAGCATATCCCATTTATTCAAGTTACCCCATGGGTTCTTTCACCCTAGTCTAGGTAGTACCAAAAGTAGTAAGATCAAGCTATCCCCTTTATATGTACCTCTCAATCAATCCAAATCCTAGTCTTAAGTAGGGTGTTAGAAATATCCCATGCTATAAATGACATTTACCATAAATTTTATCATTCTCCAAGCATTCCCATTCTCTAAAAATGCTTCCAAACTATAAAAGGGTGTAACATTGAGAGCCAACACACACACACACACACACACAATATATATATATATATATATAGTAAGAAATCACACATCCCACATTCTATTATTATCCATTGTATAGTGCGTAAATCAAACAACAAGGTCATCATCTACCACAAACATATCCAATACCATCAAAATCACATCACATATAACTAATCTTAAAATATATATTTCACATATATCGATAGCCCATCATGTCAAAATCATAACTAAACTCATTATATAAATCATCATCAACTACGTCTTTATCCATCACATTACAATCATTACAAAACTCAAACATAAAAATCACACACACACACACACACACACACACACACACACACACACACACACACACACACACACACACACACACACACACACACACACACACACCAAAAGTGTTTATACATCATCAAAGACTTTAAAGAGCATCACATATAAATAATACATATGTATATCATCAACAAGGTATTTAAATGTGCCTCATGCATCAAATGTATATACATTAAGATCTAAAAAAGGGGCCTATAAAACTACCTAGTGAATCAATTTTTTTTCAATCAGAAACTCCCTTTGGTGTTGATCCACTAATCATCATCTGAGCCTCTACCTAGTCCTTCTCTGAGATATCTACGTGGATGACCCACAATCCCAAAACTACCTGAAATAACTTGCTATCATCGAGACCAAAACATAGTATAGCAAGGATTATCTAGAATCCTCATCCTTACTATGTCATTATAATAATGAAGCTCATCACAAAAGGCCTAGTAGTTAGCCACACTCACATCACCAGGTGGCCCCATCTGACCACTAGTCTGATCATGGGCTATATGTAGCTTACCCCTGAGATCAATGGACCTATCAATTCAAAGGAATTCCGCAAGGCCTCTTTTTCTCATCTATATATGTCTTTATCATCTATCTCCTGTGTAACCTCTACCTATACTCTAATGAGCTACTAGATCAACCCATCTCTCTCTCTATTCATAGTGTCCCTCTCACCAATCAATGTGGCCTACTCAACTAATAATGCCTTCTTAGCCTCTAAAATTTCCATATTAACCTCCAATAAAGCCACTCTATCATCCTCATCCCCTCACTTAGCACCACCCTTTAGTGCAACCTCTACAAGATCCCACACCCACCTCTAATATCCATCTAGATGTCCCTGCCACCAGGACACATAAACCTCCCTCACACCAACATCATCATTCTCTACCACTAACCCTTGTGAATCCACTCTCATCCCTACCCCTCCTCATTTACCATCTCAACTGGCTCCTATACAACTTGCAGTTCCATATCCAAATCTTCATCATTCACCTATATGTCAGTGCTTCCTATGACACATCATGAATAAGTCTAAATTATCACCTAATGTGACCAAATTTGATAAGATTACACTAGTCCCCCCTCTGACCCAACAACCACCTATCTTGCTGCAAGGACCTCAACTCTCCCTCTACACTTGACCATACTAGAAAACATGTATAAGTCTTCCTAACCACATCTACACCCTATAATTTAGCTATGATTTGTCTATAGTGATCCTTACCTCTAACAGGCCCCGTGGATACATGATCTAATCGCCACCTCAAAAATCCCATTAGATACTCCAAGTCAACCCATCTCATCAATAAAACTCCCCTAATCCAATTTATTGTAATGTGATCATAGGCCCAACACTCTAATAAAAATGATACATCCACTCCAAATCTACATCCAATCCTCTAAGACCATAGTTCCCTATAAACATGTGCAAACAAAGAAGGGGCACAAGAAAAATCCATAATGTATTCCATCACATCGGCTATAACCCTAGTCAACATCAAATAAAATTATCCTCTAGCTTAATCTGGTAAGGTGTAATAACTAATATCCATCATCACCATCATGACTAGGGCCCAAACCTTCTCATTATCACTCTATAACTCTCCATATGAAAAATCTCCAGAAGTATAAACCACATCAGCTACACCATCACCATACAATCACTTCATCACAACACCCCTTCCTACCTCATCAATCACATACACATACTCACCCTATACTAGTAAGTGTAAGATCCTATGTATGTCCTCCAATATTACTTGCATATTTCCTGTAGGAAATACGAATGTGCCTGTGACATGGTCCCATATCTCAAACAAAGATAATAACAAGCCTATGTCTCTAGAGATATGTCATTAAAGACACGTTCCTCCCAATCCAACCTCCTCCAAGTGAGCCCAATCCTCACCTAAAAAAAATCACGAACATTATCCAATTTCTTTGAGATCTTATCTCATGTCGACATTCTCTTTCTAGCCTTCATCCACAAGATCCAAAACCACACTATAAATAATAATCCATTACTAATCAATCAAAAATAATTTAAAAATCACAATTTTTTTATCAAAAACACACGAATCACCAGTGATTCCATTAAATCATTGGTTACCCCTTATAATCTCTCATGATTTCCTAACTTTCTATATATTTCGTATGAAATCGTAAATGGTTTTATAGCGAGTCATCATTGTTAACGAAAAACTAAATTAAAAAACATCACCCACATTAGCACAAGTGGACATCCATCATCTCTGCATACCTCCAACCACCTCCATCCCATTAAAATATTAGAAAACTCAAAAATTAGGGTTTATTTGGGATTTTAGGTTCTTAAATCGTAATAGTATTAAATGAACCTCAAAACTACCTTTTATATAGAAATTTTCCCACCCAATTGATCATCAATGATTAGGCTAATCACCAAATATTTTTGTCAAATCACCAACAATTACCTTCCATTTATCCAAAACATCATTGATTGGCATCTAAGCCTTAAAAAACCATCATTTTAGTCATCCATGTCCAAAATTACACATTTAAAAAAACAAATATTCATTTTTTGGCCCCTGGACCCTCTAAAAATTAATATCAATCAATCTATACAAAACCTTATTTTATCAAATTTATAGTGTTAGAAAATATTAGTTTTGAATATGAGAAAACAAACCAATTTATTCTTTTATGATAATCCCTCCAAACAATACTTCATATAGATAAATAGATGTAGATGGGGAGAGATTCAATACCTGCATTTACCAATAAGATGCAATACTCCTCCTTTGTTGTGTTGGATTCTCTTGTGGATGATTGTTGATTTAATTTAGATTTTGGTGGAGTTGCTTAGGCAGAAACCCCCTTGATTTCCTTAGATTTCTTGATGAAAGATGATGAATTTATACATTGTATTAGATAAAGATTGAATATTTTTGATGATTGAAGAAAGAAAATGGAAGAGATTTGTTATGGACTTTATGCATTGGCTCTCATGGAGGAGGAGATCTAAATTTATAGCTTGTGGGAGATAAAATGGAGGGTGAAGATCCATCCAAGTAATATGATGACCAATAGTTATAAATTGATGACAGGATTGGAGAATTCTATAATTTGAATTCAAAAATTCCATGGAGGGAAGAATCTTCCATTGAATTAAAAATTCAATGAAAGGAAAAGGTTAGAGAAGCTTCTAGAAATATAAGCCTCTAGATTTAGATGTGGAGAATGTGATTAGCTTAGGATTATGTTAGTTTAATAAAAGATTATTAGGGGGAGATTACATGGAAAGGATGGGTGTATGGTAGGTGTAGAGTATGTGGGTAGGTGGGTGTAGGAATATTAAACTCCTAGAAAATGTTAATAAGGAATATGATATAATAATGAAATAAAAGGAATTAATGATAAGATGGGATATTAGATAAATGATAAAGGATATATGTGATAAAAGGGATTAATAATAATTAATATTGTGATTAATTATTATATGGATTTAGACAGTGATGATATTAGGTTATTGTTGGGACAAATTAATTGTAATTAATTACGTTGACATTTTAGATGTCTATAGTTTTCCCCTCTTTGAATGATGATTGTGGAGAAATGATTGTTCAAAGAAAAATAAAAGGAAGAGAATATGTTATGATAGGGATATGATTCCCCCTTAAGAGTTTAGGTGGGGAGTAATGTGTTCGATAACCACTAGAAAGGGGGAGAGGTCTAAGTTACTGGATGAGAGAAGAGATTATAGGAGAGGAGGGAGGATTAGAAGTTGGATTATAGGATTTCTTATTCAATGGGTTAAGATTAATTATACTAGATTTGAGGATTTTATAATATAAGTATTGTTGATGTTGATTAGGATTAGAGGATTAGAATATTAGAGAGAGGATTGGGAGATTAGAATATTAGGAAATATGGGATTTTGGATTATAGGATGCCTCATTCAATGATGTATGACAAGGTTGAATATTTCAAATTGGTGGATTAGAGGATGCCCCAATCAAGGGGTTAGGATGGAAAATTTGGGATTTATATTTGATGATGTTATATTTTAGGATATTAGAGTTTAAGATGTTATATTTGAGGATTGATTGGATAGGAAGATAGGGTATAGGATGTTGGATTTAGAGGAGTAGAAGATTGAGGATGTTTGGATGAGAGAATAAGGAATGGTTTTTAGATCAATTTGGATGATAGGAAATTGATGAGGAAGGTATCAGGATGATGATTTATGAAGAATAAAAGGATATTATAATATGCCCCAGCTAAGGGGTGAGGATTTTGGATTTTGGATGCGAGAGGATAAGATTTGTATGTGGATATTTATTACTTGATAAAGGATTGATTTGATAGGAGTATAAGGAGGTTAGATACTTGGATAATGATGAATATTAGGTTTGGATGATGATAAGGATAAAATATGATGATAGAAGGGGGTGTGATACCATAAATTACCCACTATTATACTCATAATTAATTGTGATTGATATGGCATAAAACAAGATGCACCAAGGTATTAAGACCATGATGATTAAATTTCCAAATTTCCTCGTCCTTATATCATTAGATAGATTAATGTAAAAAATATGGTCATCATATCATTAGACCATGTAGAAGAAAAAGAAACAAAAGGACCTCATATTACTGGCCAAAATGTAAATTCTTATAAATAAGAAAACACACATAAGAAAAAGCACACACATTACATTTTAGGATTTTTTTTAATGTTTTGATTTTTTTATTGTTATATTTTTAGATTTTAGATTTTGGATGTTTATAATATTTGATGTCTGATGTTGAGATATTGTTTTTGGGGTGGGGGGAATGGTTGAGGCTAGGTAATATGAAAGGATTCAGGATGGGATAACTCATGGAGGGTTAGGAAGGGATGTAAGGTGGGATGAGAATTTATCCTATAAGTCCCAAAGTGTGTTTGGGTAGGATGAAAGGGAAGGACTGAGGAAAAATGGATAGGTTAGATAGGATAGGGATTAGTTGGTAGGTTATGATTATATGGGATGTGGGAAGGGAGATAGATAGATATGATGAGGGGTGTGGTATAAGATAATATGGGGGATATGGAAGATGATAAGATATGCCCCCAAGGATAGGGGATGGATTAAGTGAATTTGGATAAGTTGGATAGGATAGGGATGGGTGGAAAGGTTAGGATTATATGGGTTGTGGGATTGGAGATAGATATATAGGATGAGGGATGTGGTATAGGATAATATGGGGTACATGGAAGATGATAAGATATGCCCCTAGGTATATGGGGATGAATTGAGGGAAATTAGATAGGTTGGATATGATAGGGATGGGTGTGAAGGTTAGGATTAGATGGGATGTGGGATGGGAAATATATAGATAAGATGAGGGATATGGTATATAATAAGATGGGGGATATGTAAGATGATAATATATTCCCCTAGGTTGAGGGGTATTTAAAAATGGATGATGCCCCCAGTGGATGGTAGTAAGGATGCCCCCAGTAATAATGATTACAGTTGAAAAGGGACATGAGGAGTATTAGATGAAAATGAAATGATAATTTTCTGCCCATGGATGTTTGGTCCTAAGGGAAAAATAATGTATATGTGATGGATGGAAGGAAAATGACATTAGTGATGGAAAAGTATGAGCCTAATGTAGTTTGTTGTAAGGCAAGATTTTTACTTACAAAAACTATGACCAAGGTCTAAACAATACCTGGCAACATGCAAGCCCTATGTATCTGTGAGATCAAAGTGTGTGTAATTGTGATGGTTAATTACCACTTGAAGTGAATATTTAATGGGTAGTACGTGAAGATAAAATAACCAAGGTATAGGGAGTGATTATTTAAAATAGGTGAATGGAGGGTGAACAAAAGGCTAAGCCATGTAATTCTCTGCTCTTAGCCAAACATCCATAGTCCCGATAGAGATGCATAAGATTATTCTCACAACATTTATCTATTGATAGACATGCATCCATCACCCTAGTAGAGATTCTGGAAACACCCTTAGAGAGATATTTGAGGTGGATTTTATTTCATATTTTTTATTTGGATATGCTTTTTTTTCTTTTGGATATTTGGACTTTATTTTTACATAAAGAGGTTTCACTCTCTTGATAACTCTCAAGAGGTTAAGAATAACTAGTGGTTTGATGGGGGATGAAAATGAGTGTGGATATTACATTGGCTAGAGTGTCAAAAGACATTCCCAAGGGTCTTCACCAAAATTTTATTATGTAAAATGTGTGGATCTATAAGAGGATAATTGTGCTTGAATGTTGGAGGTAATGATAAACCAAGGTCACACACTTGTAGTAGGTACTATTATCTTATAACATGTGTGAGAAGGATTTTCAAATGGATTTGATGATAAGAATGGATTAAATGCAAATTTATTTGAATCTTGGATGGAAGGAGGATGGTTGGGAAGGAAATACCATCCCTGCACAAGTGACGATTTATGTGCTCAATCCATTTTTAGGTGTTTGGTATTTAATGGGTGATTAAATGATTTGTGATTGTGTTGTGTGGTTGTGATGGTAGGATTAACAAAAGAAGTGGTAGAAAGGGGTTGTGATGGAGTATTGAGAGGGGAATGACATTGGTAGTGTTAGGTTTATACCCTGATCCTAAATGAGTTGGATTTTGATGAAGGGAGATGGGTGCATAACTTTCTTGTTTATGTATTCCTAAGAATTTACCTTAATATTTCATATTATAAAACTTATTTTTGGCTATAGGATATTAAGTGGGTGGGAAAGATGATTCCATGTGGTCATCATGAGACTGTGGATTGTAGTTTTTTCATTCGCTAAAAGGTCAAACTTAACAAAGTATGGGAGGTGAGATTTGTTTTGGTTTTTAGTAGGTGAGGTATGTTTGGATATACAATGAGATTTGGATGGTTGATAATGTTTGGATTTAGAGTGGGATTTGGATGGTGAATTATGGTTAGGGAGAGGATTAGGATAGAAAGGTGGTGGATAAAGAGGTACAAGGACAAGAAGCCCTTGGTGAATTAGGTTTTGGCCATAAGACCTAAATTACATGCGATGATTGATTGAATGTTAATGGGTGTAATGGAATTCATAATAATAGTGTTATTGATACCAAGATGGTTTGGGAAGGTTTTGATTGTGTGATTTTATTGGTGGATGAATGATCATGTTGAAGGTTTTTAGATGATAGAATATGGTGGTCAAGGATTCTCTTAAAGGAGTGAAGTGGTTTGGGTTAAATGGTTTTGGGAGAGTAGGAATTAAAGATTTAGGAATGTGTGGATTATGATATGTGACTTAGATTATATTTTTGTGGCATAAAAGATGAAAGGGATGGATTAGGCCCGGGGGCCAAAGTGGATAATTTTTCCCTGGAGGATGAAGTAGATTTGGTGGATTTTTGATTAGTTGGAGTATTTTATTTTGAGGTAGATGGTTTTAGCTTAGGATTAGATTTTTTTTTATTAGTAGATGTAGATGAAGGGGATGGGGTAGATTTAGATGAAGGAGATGGTTTTGATATGGGGGTCATATTATATTTGGGTGATGTTGGGGATGAAGGGGAATTAGGAAATGAGTGTGGTATAGGAGCCAAATTAGATGTTGTCAATTTAGGGGATGAAGTAGATGAAGGTGGCATATGAGCCTCATTAGATTAGGTGGCATATAGCCTTATCTTAGAACCTTATCTTAGTAATGGATTGGTAGTGAATTTGTTAGGTTTAGGGGATAGTGACTTAGGAGTTATGTTAGATGTTTTAAGATTGGGGGATGGTGTATTTGAAATAAGATTAGAGGATGGTTTAGGTGAAAAAAGGGGTAAGATAGGATTAGGCGTGGATGAAGAAGATGAGGGTGGTGTAGGAACCACATTAGATGGTTTAGGATTGGGGATAGAAGGTAATGAGGGTAACTTAGGAGTCATAGTGGATGCAATAGTTTTGACAGGATTGGACTTAGGTGAAGGAGAGAATGAATTTGATGGTGGATTAGGGGATGCGAGACTATCTAGGAGAAATTTCCTAGGATCAGATTAGGATGATGATTATGACGAGGATGGAGGACTAAGATGAGATGTGGATGATAATAATTTTTGGGTTAAATTGTTGGGATTTTTGTGGATATGTGAGTGGGAATCGATTATAGGTTTTACGATGATTGAATTTAGGAGTTGATATTTTGGATGGTGGATGATTATCTACATGAGTTTTGATGGGAGGAAGCTTTAATTCATGATGATTAATAGGGGATCTGGAGGTTGGGGTTTGGGATAGTTGTGTGGGTTTTGGATTGATGCCTAGATTAACAAGGACATAAAGGAGTCCCTCTTAGTCTAGGTCAAAGTTAGTATGGTTGTTAAAGTCGATGAAATTAACTTATAGAGAAAGTGATTTATGTTTATTAGGTTAGAGTGTGGATTGAGATTATTTTGGTTCCTTAAAGAGTAATTCAATGGGGTGAAGGGTAGGGACCTTAAGAAGAAGAAATTATGGATGGGGTTAGTTGGGAGATGATGGTTTAAGAGGTGATTAGTGGATATATAATATAAGATCGGGTATTTTTTGATTGATTTGTTAGATGATGTTTATGATGTTAGGATCAACATGGGTGGTTGATTTTGATGGTGAGGAGGGGATTAGTTAAGGTAGGACATGATATTTGTTTATTAATGTGCTGGATAATATGTGGGATTTCATGATCAAAGTGAGATGGTTGAATTTTATGGGTGGGGGATAGCTTGGTTGATGGATTTAGAAAAGAGGTAGGGGTTTAGATGTTCATTTGGAGATGATGAGGATTGAGGATAAAAGGACATGGTTTAATATTATGTGCATGTGATTTGATTTGGATTATGCTTGTTGATTAAGGATGGTGATGGGATTAGGATTGTGATTTTGTGATTAAGGATGGTTAAATTTGATTGATTAAAATTTTAAGGTGATAGGATGGTTAAGGGTGTTTACAAGAAAATAAAAAACATGCAATACACACCCTAAATAATCAAGTGGGATTACAATGAAACTATATCCCACTTTTAATACTACACATTGATGGTGGTGCCACAATTTTCTCTGCACCTATGTGTCAATGTGTGGTTGACTAACGAGTGATATTGGGGGGTGGCCTCTTGACACTATAGTTTGATTATAGCCAAAAGGTTACCTAAGCTAGGGTATACAAGCTTACTAGCGGCATCTTTGATATACTCTACGATACATGTGGCCTAATTTTGTTTTACAAGGATGTTGTCTAAGGCCTAGGTATTGGTACGTGGTATCCCCACTTCACATTGCTCTTAAAACAAGCAAGCACTTAGCCAGTAATGTTTACTATCCAAAACATTTTATACCCCACTGGAACACAGGGTGTATCTACATGCATAAAGGGGAAACCCACAATCACGGAACTATGGAAATTGTTTGGATGTAACTTTCGCATGACATTGCCCCTATAAAAGGAAAAGGGAATGTTAGCCAATTTTTATCCTCAAGATCATCGTCAAAAAAAAGAGGAGAGAATACACAATTTCACCTCTGGGATAAACAAACAACAATGAAAAACACACAAGAAAGATGATAGTTGTAAGATAATAAAAATTAATGATAAGGATTATGTGATTAGGTCTTCAAGATGAGGCCTTATAACAAAAAAATTAGTAAATTGATTTATAAACCCAAATGTCTTGAACTAATCATGCTACAAAATAGAGGGTTAGTATTTTTAGATTTTTTTTTAATATCTTTGATAAGTGTAGGAAGCTACAAAAAAAGTGTTAGTAGTTTAGAACAAGAAAATATAACTCAATGTGTAGTTAAAATGACAATATTTAGGAAAATTAAAAACCATAAATAAATTATCCTATAACATTCTAAACTAACACTTTCATTCCATAGATATTTTCAATACATTTCTATAAAAAATAATGGATTCGCAATGAGTTTGGGATAAACATATATGGCTCTCTGAAAGTAGGTAATAAAAGTATTACAAGAAAGAGCGTAGGCACCAAAGTATGGCATAAGTGCTAAAACAAGACATAATCACCATTCTATGTAGCATAGGCACCAAAACATAGGTCATATGCGATGTTTTGTTCTAGGAACAAAATTTGAGGGTGTAAACAAAAGTGAAAATTATTTTAACTTTGGTATATTTTTCTAGGAATAAAATAGAGTTGAAAATAATAATGAAGTGAGGGATAATCCCCATGGTGGGTGTTAGAGATGTAGTGTTAGAAAATATTGGTTATGAATATGATAAAAACAAAAAAGTTTTTATCATAGATTTACGATAAATTAACAAGGGAAGAGATTCAGTACCTGGACTTACTAAGAAGATGAAATGCTCCTCATTTTTTGAGTTGGATTCACTCATGGATGATTATTTATTTTCTTCAGATTTTTATGGAGTCACTTGGGCAACACCTCCCCTTGATTGCCTTGGATTTATTGATGAAATATGATGGATTGATAGATTGTATTGGAGATAGATTTACGATTTTGTATGATTGATGAAATAAAATGGAAGAGATTTTTTATGGATTCTATGTGTTAGCTGCCATGGAGGAAGAAAGATCAATTTATAGCTTGTAGGAGAGAAATGGAGGGTGAATATCCATCCTATTATGATGAGGATCAATGGTTAGAAATTTATGATAGGATTGGAGGATTCTAGAATGGAGAATTCTAGAATTTTAATTCAAAAATTCCATAGAGGGAAGAAGCTTCCATTGAATTAAAAATTCAATGGAAGGAGAATTTTAAATAGGCTTCTAGAAATATAAGCCTCTAGATTTATAGGTGGAGAATGTGATTAGTTTAGGATTATGTTAGGTTAATTAAATATGAATAGGAGGAGATTACATGGAAAGACTAGGTATAGGGTAGGTGTAGAGTAGGTGGGTGTAGGAATATTAAATTCCTACAAAATTTTAATAAGGAATAAAATATACTAATGAAATAAAATGGATTAATGAAAAAATGGGATATTAGATAAATGATAAAGGGATCAATAATAATTAATCTTTCGATTAATTATTATAGGTATTTAGATAGTGATGATGTTAGCTTATTTTTGGGAAAAATTAAGCATAATTAATTATGTTGAGATTTTAGATGCCTACAGAATCCATCTCGAATTTCACAGCCTTTCAGGAATAATTGTTTTCCTTTTAGTTTTCAATTCATATGTTTATAGGGTGAGAACCCAATGGTTCCCCTATCACTTGACTTCATGGTCGTGTAATCCAACATTTGTGGAAAAATCCTTTGTCTTGAGTCTACATTTCCTAATACACTATGTATATTATATGCTTTAGGGAACCTTTTTCTTCTACTTCCTATGATTCATACACCTATACCCATTGGTTCCCATATCACTTGATTCCTTGGTTGCACAAGTCCACCTTTGTGGCATTTTGTTTTCATGCCTAGTCTTGGGGAATCTTATATTGAATCACACTCATCACATTGACCTATCCCATCCAGTAACCTATTAAAACTAGAGACCATTTAAATTTATTGTAATGAACCCTAGTTTGAGGGGGGACCACCTATCCAATACAAATTTGATCATTCTACTCATTTTAGTCCAGTGGATTGTCCATCACAAACCACTTGATAAAAAGGGGAAAATGTAGACACCACTTTTTAGTACCCTACATTATTTATCCATAATCCTCATATTCATATTCAAAACATTAAACTATCTTATTATCCTATAAACCATGTCCTCACCCCATAAAAAACACATCTCATCCCTCAACAAAATTCTATTTCACTCACCCCAAACTACATATAAATCTTCCTAACCCATTTTCCCTTAACCATCTGACCTCATAACATCCTCAACATCTTCCTAAAAATATTAACTTATAATCATACCCAAATTAACCCTTTTGGAAGTGGTTGAAACCAATTCCAAGAGGGGGTGCCCATTCTTTATGGGTCACCAACAATTCTACTTAATCACTGACGATTATAAAAGCAACATGAAACCTCTATGAAAACAATCCTTAAACACTTGTAGCAAATATTTGGTTCTCTGATGACCTGGATGGCATCATCACAAACACTCTAACATCACCTACATCCTTGTAACATCCTTGGAATCTTTATAAATATTGTAATATTCCCACGACGCCATTTCTTAGCATTTTTATCCAAGGTAAGCTATTGCCATCTGTTTTGGTATTTGGTTCGTTAACACATCACCTTAAAGCTCAAATAAAATTACAAATAATCCATTTTCACCTCATTCACATATTATTTGGAAATAAACCTTTTCCATAGTAATCACTAGTGATTTATCTTAATCACCAGTGATTACCTCAAATCGCTAGTTATCCTTGTATTTTTATCACTTTAATCACATTTCTTATATTTGTAATCAATATTTCAAAAAAAATATTTGTAATATGTTTTTTTCAAGTTGTTTCTCTCTGTAGATGATTATACCAAGTCATGAACATCCAATTAAAAGCATATAAAACCTTCCTATTTGTTTCAAAACCACTAATCTAGGAGAAATTGGACATTGCACATGAAATCAATCTCTATGCCATCTCCTTAACACAAAATGTTGAAGATATTGAAGATCAACTTGAATTCATATGTAAAGAACATTATGTTGCTGAAAAAACATGATTCAATTATTTCTTGGATTTAAATATTTTCATATCCCTTGCATGAGCCACCTATCACACAAAGTAATATCTCTCTACCCCTTTGGATTTTTCATCATCATATTATTGTTAATTATTTATCATTATCACTAGATTTAAACATGAGTTAACCCCCTTTAAGGAAGCCCTTTTCTTCCCGGGATTAACATTTTCTACGTAATTTTTCATACCTTTATATAATATCTATCTTGTTTAGTCATCTTTCAATGTGCATGTTTATATCATTCACTAGAAATATGAGTCTGACACTTGTTTTACATTCACACACCTCAACATTGCATTATCGACATAGGTATTGTTAAACTCCATTATCTTCTAATTTTTTGGTGTGTTTTCATATAATTAATGAACCAAAATCCACCATAAACAAGATACAAATTACCCAATCTAACTCAATATTTCTAATTACTCAACCTAAGTACGCCCTTGATTTTCTACTCGGGTTTCACATGTATAATTCTAATCCATCTCCCACTCTCTTCCTTTTCGGGGTAAAGTTAGTTGTTGATTGCTTCACTCCCATATTCGATGGTACCCTTTTTAACCATTTTGTGGGGTATAAGGGGTCACACTAGGACACCCGAGAGGAAGAAATAACCTTGAAGTAGATTATTGTTAATTGGAGCCAATAGGAAAAAATTAGATTCCTATTTCCATGGAAAGTTGTTTTGTTGTAGGAGACCTTAAGTAACTTGATTTTACTTGTTTATAACCCATTATATCTACATAAAATTATACACTTTATAAAATATATAAACCTAATAAAATATTTCAAATGATATTTACCCTTAATTTTATTTACAAGGTGTTGAGAACAACTTTCACCATGGATGGAGTTTTCACGCGCATGTAAAAGTTTGAAAGGGTATTGAAATATATTTATGTCCTATGTAATGTCATGAGGGGAGGAAGAGGGTGTTTGTAAATATATTTTCCTAGCCAACTAACTAACTCCCACCAACTATCAAATGATTTGATAAATAAATAAAATATATTAGTAATATGCTCTAATACCATATTAGGACCGAGGGTATAAACAAACATATAAAATATTTATTCAACCAACATTATAAGTAACATTATAACATGAATTAATGTATTGGAATCAATTACAAACGTAATATTTAACATGGAAAAACCCTGAGGGGTAGTAACCACAGAATAAAGATAGTTCCATTTAACCGAGAAATAATTACAGTCCATATCTCCCTCTTTAATTCTCCCTAAAATTCACTGTGTGAATACATTTGATCATGCCACATGATCTATTTATTTTACCCCACTGATTATGAAAAATTAAGAGACAGGTTGTGTCTTTTTACAAAGCATGCCGATTTAATAAATTGATTAAATATAATCAAATAAACATAAAGAACCTATTTTATAGGAATATAAATATTTCTAATTATTTAACTATAAACGAAGGTTTATAAGCACTTAATATTACATTCTAACACCCCCCCTTAATATTAAGTGGGGAACATATGCCAACATTACCTGTTTATACAACAATATTTACAAATCCATAAACCATAGTGAATTTTTAGGTTAACATATCACATTTGAAGGATTTATACACCTTTGTCATGATCATCTTACCTTCTGGTATAAAATGATTTAGAATTCATAAATCGGTAGTGAATGATTTAGGAAATAAATGATTTGTGAGACTACATCTCACAGTTTCTTATGGAAAATATATCAACAAACATCTCTTGGAGCATTTTATAATACAAGGGACTCCTTTATAATAGATGCAAAAAATTAAACTGTATACCATAAACTTAGAGTGAAAATTTTACAAATATCATAAAAAGATATTTTTATAATGGAACATAATTATAAAGGAGAATGAGTTAACAACTGGTTGAACATTAGGATGTGAAATTTCTATGCAAACTCCCCATCAATGATAAATTTGAAAATCAAAGCATTGCAAAAATTTTGCAGAATTTTACAGCACACAATGGCTTTGTAAATATATCAGCAACTTGATCTTCAATCAGGTTGTACTGGAGACCTATATCACTGTAGAGAACCTTATCTTAGATAAAATTTGTATGAATATCTATATGCTTCATTCTATAGTGCTGAACTATATTCTTAGCAAAAGTAATGCAACTTTGGCTATCACATAAAAGAGAAGTACTTCTTTCATCTTCCATGTGTATCTCTTCCAAAAACTACTTTAGCCACATGGATTATTTCATTTCTTCCATTGCACTTGTATACTCTTCCTCAGTAGAAGTAAATGTAGATTGTTTGATGCTTTTTACTACTTCAAGTAATGACACCTATACTAAAACTTTGAACAAATATCTAATTTTATATTTTATATTTAACACAACATCAACATGGTTATAGTCACAATATCCATATAGAACTCATAATATAAATAATTACTTATTTAACTTTTAACCATCTATAAAACTTACATTGATAGGTTAAAACAAAATTTGTATAACAACTTAAATAAAAATATGGTTAACAACTAACCATATTATATTAAAAATATATTAAACAATTTCAACATAGTAATATTATAAAATATATATTAGATGTAATCAATATTGGATATCTCCAATACAAACACAAAGGCATCCCAAAGTGTCATTTGATATGCATATTATAATATTTTTAGTAATCACATAATAATTTATAATTTAGAATAGTTTTATCAACAACATATATATCTTTGTTATCTATTTCAAGCCTTTAAATTTTTCGTAAAAATATGTAGTCATTATTTAACCCCCAATACTTATTTCTAACCCCAAGCATTTCAGCCTATCACCCAACATAGGATGAGTGTAATTACTCTAACATGGTTGATATCTATGATGACTTATGTACTAGATGTTGAAAACATTTATATTTGATTCTTGTATGAAGACTGTGTACTCTTGTGAATAAACTAATCATGTTTATTGTAGATAATATGTTATCTTATAAAATAGATACATATCTGCCATGTCTATGCCAAATTTAAAATGAAGTATTTCATTTCTTATTATGTTGAATGATTCAATCCATGATTTCTTCGTTCATAGTATTTCTTGTATTTAAAATTTTGCTTTAATCTTTGTGATCTCTAATGCAGGATAACTATACCTTGGATAAATTTTAGTGATCCAAGGCATGCTTTCAATTTCATGTTGTTGAGGTCATTTAGACCGAGCTAGGTAGAATATTGGATTTATGAACCTAGGCTGTCTTGGGATCATTGGTAACCTTTGTTTCTCACGTCCTTCTTATGTGATCATTGAACATAATTTTGATTCTTCTTATGGTAAGATGTAATTGACAATTTTAATAATTATTATGGGAACCTAATTAAGTCTAAGTTTCTAAGTTGTAATCTTATCCTAAGTGACTAGGTTCTTTTATTAAAAAGGATTATTTATTAGAGGAAGGGGATCCTAAGTCATGTAAATAGAATAACCTAAAATTAAACTAATAGAATTTAACCTAAGAACCTAAGTTGTTTCCTAATCTAATGTTATGAACCTAACCTAATAATTGGACTAACCTAAAGGGATGTCAACGGCATAAACCTCTAGGTATTTATGAGGATTTAATGAGGCTATAAAATCTTTATTGCAGCCAATTTTGGCGAGTGCATGAAGGTTTGGTGGATGATGAGTTGGCACCACTAATAAAGTTTTAGTTGCATGGATTTTAAACTTGGTCATAACCAAACATGAGTTGGAGGAGGTGAAAAAGATGGAAGGACTCTATCAGTCTTGTTTTCATTAATTGGTCTTAGAAATTATGAAAAACTTCTTAGGAAGTAGGGGAAGTTGGAAGAAATGATGGTTTCCAATTTTTAATTGTTTATTTGGTTTTTGTGAGATTTTAGCTCTATATGTAGTTTTTCATTATCGAATGTCTAGTTTGAGTATGTGCATGCTTATTTTTCCTTGCATGGCGGTGATGGTAACAGAAATAAGGATAGAAAGTTATAAGAAGGAAAAGAAAGTTTTAGAGCTAGTTGTTGGTGTTTTCATGGAAATATTGCTATCAAGGCTCTGCTGGAAGATTTGCAACAAGGAGTAGAATACGTGAGCTCTATTAGGCATGATATGCCCAATATCTTTAAGTCTTCTACTTTTATTTAAATGTCTTCATTAAAAGAACTCTTCTCTTTTTGGAAACTTCTGGTTCTGGATTTTGTGTTTGATTTTCCTTACTTCAATGGTGTTTTGACTTGGTTCTTTTGGATGCATAATGATTCTTTACTTGTTTTGTCAAATACAAAATATGGGTGGTATTATTTGTAGTTATGATTAGTTTATTTGCAGTACAACCTTATTTGGCATTGGAACGGATCTATGTTTATTCTCTGTTAAATGGTTACCTAGACTATAGATTGTATATGCATTAATAGTAGCTTGGAGTTTTTGAAATTTGTAGATTTTGGCTTGCGTGATCTCATTATTATTGTTGTTTGGAAATTGGATTTGTAGGAGACTTCGTCTAGAAGTTAATATTTATGTATGTGATTTAAAAAAATATTATGCTCTATGTTTTGGTATGTTTTCTTGATGATGGCAGTGAGGACCCATTAATTTGTTCTACTTGTTTCATGACTGTATTTTTTATTATTTGCAAGGAGTATATAATTTGTTTAGATCTGGGATATACTTATTTTGGGTTCTTCTCCCAAATGGGAACTATATCAAATACTTTTTTATTTTAAAGAAACTTATCTGGATGATAGTTGAACCAAACAGTATGCATGTACATGTTTTGGTTATGTTCTATTGCGTTTAATTCATATTTTATAAACACATTTTGGGCTTGTGATTTCCTTAGTAGATATATTTTATCTGGGAAAGTTTGTAAGGATTTTTGATCCTGTGAAAGTGTTTTGTTGAATAGAGATTATTGTTATGCTCTCTCTGCCCTTCTTGTTTAGACGATTGTTATTTATTTTTGTGACCAGTTTGAACTGAGTCTGGTATGGTTCTCCTTTTTTTGTTGAGTTTTCTTGGAACTCAAACCCTTTTTGGGTTACCATGTAAAAGGAGGAAGTGATGGTTGTTTGTTCTGAGCTTTATTATAACTTAAAAAAGGGTGTAGTATTGTCGTGATTTGGATAAACTATGTCTTCTTCTTGTGAGGGAATTATTCTTCCTTTAAGAGATTCTCTTTTAAGAGTTATTTCAAAATTTTGAGTTTGTAGACCTTGGAAATATGTGGGTGTATATCGACATTCATTTCTTGTTTACAGTTCATACTATCTTGGAACCCTGAGTTATCATGTCATCTTTATGACCATGATAATATTGAATCTAGTTTATGACTTCCCTTGGGATGGTTGGTTTATTGTGTTGTATATTATTTGTTGGTTCATTCATTATTTGGATCCTTTCATTAAGATGAGTTTCATCATTTAGATAAGACTGTGATTACATATAAATCTCGGAATTGACTGCTATGTCTTTTACATTAGCATTGGAATCATAATTATGTTGTTAATGACATATAAGGGACTACTTAGCATTATCTATGACTGCAGTATTGAGTTCTAAACTTGGGTTGGAATGCAAGCCTTTAGGGAAGCTTTACAGGTGTGGATGTTTTTTGGAATCCTGAATATTAGCTATGTATTGATAACTTAAGGTCCTAACTCTAAAATGAATTCAGGTTTGTAGGGAACTTTTTTAGTGAGTTATGTTAGTATTTTTTTAATCTTTAGTTGGATAAACATTCCTTACCTGGAATGTTGAGAATTATTCTTGATCAATCTAATTTTTAGAATATGTGTTGAGCTTGATATAGTTATGATTGTTTGATGGAATGTATTTAGATA
The DNA here is from genome assembly GCA_019776745.2 of Taxus chinensis. Taxonomy (NCBI): domain Eukaryota; kingdom Viridiplantae; phylum Streptophyta; class Pinopsida; order Cupressales; family Taxaceae; genus Taxus; species Taxus chinensis. Next base: position 362,902,499 of record CM034157.1, on the reverse strand, counting down.
TTTGGTTGATCTTTTCAGTTACTATTCAAGTTGTTAACTTTTGAATAAAAAAAATATATTTATTACAGAAAGATAATTTTGTATATCTTTATACTTCTTCATGAAAAATTAGAATAGGTTGAGTTGACAAACTTAAGTTGGAAACTTGACTGAGAAGATAAGAAGAGGTTTGAAAATATGAATTTCTCCCATCTTAGATACTGTTGTTTGATTTCTATCATGTTATAATGAGCTCATATGGATGTGGAGATAGGATTAATTATGATGATTTAATTAGTTCTTTCTTATACATTACAGATAGATTTCATAATATTTATCTCTCCTTATTGGTTTGTAATATTTTGGGAAATTCTTTCGGTTAATCTTATTTTTTGATTTTGGAACTGTTTCATAAACAACAAGGTTCCTTTTATAAAACAATTATATAAAAGAATAATGTTTTAATTTTATCGCACTTATCATCCTAAGTTCATATGAACTGAATCATGCTAACAATTTTGTAGATGGATTTCGTAAAATATGAAAGGAGAAAGACATATAGAAAATTATATCTATTTTACTAAAGAAATTGTCTCTTTATTATAATGATTATGTAGAGACATTACTTGAAGTATACTTTTTTCAGAAAAATAAGATGTAATAAAACTAGTTTTATATTTGATGAAATGACATTTTGTAATCTTTGAAATATTCCTAAGTTCAGTGAGTAGATCATTCCCTTTTTAATAAATGAATGGCTTGATGATTGTTGATTATTTTTTTATTGTGATACTTTCATTGGCATAAATTTTGATGTATTATAGAGTAAAATCATGCTTGAAGGGGGAAACTTAAGTATTTATGAGGTATGAGATTAAGAAATTTCATAGTTCTTATGATATATAAGACTATTGGATTAAGGATCTGAAATATTAGTTAGTTTATTTGCACATAAAAGATCACAACTAAGAGTTGATACTCTTGAGTAGATCCTTAAAATAGTACAAAGGGAATATGATTGAATTATATATGTGTGTATGAATTATTTGTTGTATTAAAACATATGTGATATGTTTTTATAATTGGACATTAGTCCTTGATAAAGGAAAAAGGATATTTTCCTTGTAATTAATCAAATAAATTTATTTAAGAACCTTTTAAGTATAGATTATGAGGATGGTTGACCGTATTTTTCCTTAAGAAGATTTCTTTAATCTAATATGGATGCTTAAAAGGGGAACTAAAAGGATTTAGACTTCTACATTATGAAGTCTAAAGTAATTTTTCTAAATTAGCTTGTTTTAAGCTAAAAATGAAGTAATAAAAGATATAATGAACACACCTTCATAACATTGTGATCAATCATGTCATTATATGATATAATCTGATACGTTTAAGAGAAACTTATACATGTATTTGGAATGGTTAGGAAAGCTGATTTTATTTGCGTACCTACCTCTCGTGTAATTTACACCTTGTAACTTATTTAGGTTAAAATATGCTTAGTTGAATCTTAAAGCATTGTTATCATTAATCTTTAAGACACTGATTAATTGGGTTCGTAAACTTATAATCCTAAGTATTTTAGTCCAGTTGAGGAAAAGAAATTGGATGTTGGAACATAGCAACTATGGCATAGTAACTTCATAATGACAAGGGTCATTACGAGGATACTATGATGCAACCTATTATGCCTCAACACCCCACTTAGTTTGATTAACTCGATTAACATAAGTGGATGAATAGATCATAGTTCCACCCTGTTGTCCACTCAAAATTCCCTGCTCTAATAAAAGTAAAATTTCAAAATTTTGAGTTATGAGTGTTTTCTCTAAAGTGCCTAAGCCGTGAAAATTGAGAAAATCTGTGTTTTGGGTCATTTTGTATGTATTTCGGGCCTGTCGGACATTTTTGTCCCGCCTGTCCCAAGTACGAAAGTGCATTCTGTTCCCCGATCGGCCGAAATCCCCGAAGTTGTTCCATTTTCGGGCCCGTCGGAACTTTTTGTCCCAAGTGTCCCAAAACTTTTTGTGCAGATGTTCCAATTTCGGCCGAATCACCCGAACCGCGTACTTCGCACTTTCTTGTTCCAAATGTCCCAAATCAAAAAGTGCAAGTTGTTCCATTTTCGGCCCGAACCGGCCGAGCCGCGTACTCCGGAACTTTTTGTCTCAAATGTCCCAAGTTCAAACGGGCCTTTCCATGTTCCATTTTTTTGTTCCAACCGGCAAAAAGTGTTCCATTTTCAGCCAACCGCGCTTTCATGTCCCAAATGTCCCAAAGTTAATCGGGCAAACTGTTCCATTTTCGGCCGATTCGCCCGAACCGCGTCCTTCGCGCAATTTTGTTCCAACTGTCCCGAGTTCCAAATTGCTTTTTGTTCCCCGATCGGCCGAAACTCTCGAGTCGCGTACCTTAGAGCTCTTTGTCCCAAATCAAAAAAATGAAAACTGTTCCAATTTCGGCCGAAACACCCGAACCGCGTCCTTCGCGCGTTTTCGTCCCAAATGTCCCAAAATGCATTTGTGCGTCTTCTCCCTGTTTCACCCGAATCGGCCGAACCGCGTGTTTCGCGCATTCGCGTCTCACATGTCCCAAGTGAACCTAATGCAATTCATACTTAGTTTTTCCCGCTCGACCCGAATATGCTAAAATATGAATTTAAGTTGCGGCTCTGATGCTATCAATCCGAAGATCAAATTTCAAGGACAGCTGGCAGAAGGACGAAGCTCTCAAGACGCTGGTTACATCAGTTTTCAAAGATATTCATTGTCATCCTCAAGATGAAAATTCTGGTGTGTCCCTCGTGGCAAGGACATAGCTGATACGTGGAAGAAAATTCAAGCAGCGGTTTCCGAAGACGGTGGGTCCCTCTCAGTGACTGGCCACCTGTCTTCTTCTCCATTCTTTTCTCTTCTTCCCTTTCTTTTCCGTTTTCTTTGTAATTAGTTAAGGTATTGCGATTAGCGGTCCTTAACTATTCTCGGTTAAAGAAACAATTACGAAGAGTAACCGAATCGAAGCTATATAATGGCCTTCTTTGCGCCATTTTGAAAGGAGGAAGAACTTGGCATATTTTCTGCAAGTGTAAATAGATTATAGAGAAATCAATACAGAAGGACTTTCCTTTCTTTGTCTATCTGATCTCTGTCTATTCTAAGCTTTCATTTATTTTCTTTGTGAAGATCATTTATCTCAAATTCGTTAGTCTCATCGATTACATACTCTTCAAACTTTGCAAGCACGGTGATCTTGTATAACCAAGAAGGAACTTTGTTTCCTTGATAATGAATCTGTGTTACGTTAAGAAACTTTGTGTTCTGGCAGATGTTATTTACAGAACTTTGTGTCTTTAAATTCCATCTTACTTGTTCTATACGAATGATCTTGTTTTCAATTCACGGTGACTTCGCATACATAAAGAATTACTCTGATATCTATAATTCTGCATGTTTGCCTTTCTGCTCTTTTCCATGCTCTCATTTCCTCAGTCCTTTTGTAATTGATGACCTTCATAGAAAACACTTTCGTGGTATCCAAGTTTAACCAACAAATCATGTCCTGTACATTTGTAAATAAGTTTGTTTCTGAATAAGGGAACCTCTCCCATTAAAGAGGAGGGACTTCTTGTCCCCTGACTGTTGCTCTTCTTAAAAGTCCTATTTGACGACCAACAGTTTTTGGCGACTCCGCTGGGGAAAATCACATTCCAGTTCTGTAATTTTTGATCATCTTTTGATCTGGCGACTCCGCGTTTTACTCGAGGGAGAAGGACCCTTGGTATTGAAGACTCTCAGTTTCAGCTTTTGGAGCAGCAGGGTTTTCCTCTTCCTTCCACAAGAAATAGAAGAACTCGTTCGACGAGCACTCCACCTGTTCAAGAAAGAAGTCCTGCGGGTGATATTCCTTCAGAACCTGCTAGCCCCAATCTACGAGCTTTGACTCTCGCTGGTGTTAAAGTTCCTCTCCAAGCCATTTTTCCAAGAATGGCGGCACCATTACCATGGGGTCATCGTGTCGGGCCCCTGGCCCTTACTCAGCCTTTGCATGAGTTACCCAGAGGTAACCGGAAGAACTTCCCCAAATTCAAAGGCGATGGCAAAGTGCATCCTGACGAACACATCGCAGCCTTCATTGTTGCATGTGGAGTTCTGGGAGTCGAACATGAAGACGTCTCCGTAAGGCTGTTCGTTGAGACGTTACAAGACAATGCTGCTGATTGGTTCTACCACCTTCCGGCTAACGCTATCACCGACTGGAACACAATGAGAACTCAGTTCGAAAACCGTTTCAAGCCGGCAGAAGATGTGCATGCTTTGCTTGCCCAAATTTCTCAGATAAAGAAAGATTCATCAAGAACCCATGAGAGAGTTTGTGGCCCGATTCAACAGGTTGATCAATAAAATTCCTGCAAATACTCGACCTGTTGATCAAATTCAAAAGTGTTTCTTTCTGAATGCCCAATCACCTAAAGTTAGTTATGCACTAAGAAGGGCTAATCTCGGAACGTTAGCTCTGGATCAAGAACTGGCTGTTAGTGTCGAGGATGACTTGATCATGTCAGGGAAGTTGAGAAGAGACACTTCCAAATCTAAGTCTGCTGCTTCTTCCTCTTCCACCCCTGGACCTAACACTGATCCATTAGTTCAGAAGCTTGCAAATGATCTTATTGCTATAAAGAAACAACTGGCTCAGCACGCTCCTTATGCAGACGTTCTGAGGAGAAATTTCCAGCCCAGGAATCGTTTGCCTGCTTCTCAAACAAGATTAGCACTTGAAGGACCTCCTGTTAGAGTCCCTGTCAATGCAACCTGCGAGGTGGAAGAACCAGATGATGATGAAGATAACGAAGCTTGCGAAGAGTTTGCGAGAGAATTTGATGATGAGGCAGAGGAACTTGAGGGATCTCGAGTGAATTTCTTTACCACTGAGGGCATTGATGATTATGATGAAGTGGTAGCAGACATGAACAGCGAATCTTTTGCTGTCATGACTCGAGAACAGACAAAGCAGAGGGAGAAGGTGACCCAGCCACCTAAGAAATCCAAGGAGCAGTCGGCAACTATCCCTGTAATTGCAAGAAGAGGATCTCCTATCCCTACTTCGTCTACACCAAAGGTGAGTCCTATCAATCCAGTTACCAAAGTTGCTTCTTCTTTTTCTCCTAAAGTTGATAAGCCTAGAATTCCAAATGATGATGGCCCGTCCACTTCTGGATCCTTTGATATTGTTGATCACCTGAAAAAGACCAAGGTACAAATCTCAGAAGCTGAGTACTATCAAACCCATCCCAAAGCCTTTGCCAAAATGATCCACTTTGTTAATTCCAACTCTAAGACCACTTCTAAAGGCCTTCTACCTACTCCTCCTTCTGCACCACAGCCCAGTCTGGTAGCTGCTGTCACCTCGCCTGGTGACAAAATTAAACCATTTTATGTAACACTTCTTATAGCTGGCCATAGGCTCAGTAATTGTGTCATAGACTCAGGAGCCTCAGATAATGTAATGCCTGCTAAAGTAGCTCATGCTTTAGGCCTGACCCTCACTCGCACTTATGGATCCTGTTACTCCATGGAAAGTAAAGAAGTGCCCCTGGTCGGGAGGATTAAAGATGCACAAGTGGCTTTTGCTGCCTTGCCTGAAAAGAAAGTGTTGGCTACCATCCTAGTAGCAGATATCCCTCCTTCATACGGGATGTTGCTAAGTAGGAACTTCTGCAAAGATGTGGGTGGGGAAATCCAGATGGACTGGTCGCATGCACTCGTGCCTGTCAATGGACAAATGAAGAAGTTGTTGCCTGAAAAGCAGTCTGAGTATATTGTGCAGAAAACGGATGATCCTAGAGCACAAATACTCTATGAGGATATGGGTCATGGCAACTACATGATTATGTCCCCTGATGAAATCCCACCCCCCAAAGTGTCTCCTAAAGATCCTAATGGTATTTGGATTTTAGAATTTGATGGAAGTTGTTCCTCAGCTGGTTCTGGAGCTGGTGTTCTGCTGGTGTCACCTGAAGGTGTCCTTCATCCTTTTTCATTTAAGTTGCAGTTCGAGAACACTAATAACACAGCAGAATACGAGGCTCTCATTCTCGGATTGCAGGTGGCCAAAGAACAAGGTATAAAGAATCTTCTGGCTCGTGGTGACGCAGAGTTGATTGTAAAGCAGGTCAGAAACCTTTTTCAAGTAAAAAATGGGAGGCTGAAGCATTACCGGAATCAGGTTTGGGATTCCATTGAATTCCTTGATGCTTTCTCTATTGAAGCAGTACCTAGGGAAAAGAACAGCAGGGCTGATTCGCTAGCTGTCTCAGGGTCACTGTTGATTCCTCATCCTGATTTCTCTTAGGACAAATTCACCATTGAAATGGTCCATCAGCCTAGTGTACCTGGCAACACCAATAAATGGAAGGTTTTCAATAATGATGAGCATTTGCTTTCCTTCCTGGAACTCAAAGGTAATTTTGAACAACTGTATTTTGAGGGAAGTGACAACCTGCCTCGTGAAAGTGTGTCCTTTGGCCAAGCTGTCACCCAAGGAGAAGAAACAGATCAGGAAGGGTGCATCAATCTCAAAGGAAACAAGATTCCTAAAGGGCTGGTGAGTTTGGAGGAACTATTTGATAAGCATGACAGGTATGTGAAATCTAGAGCTTCTTCTGGGCCTCAGCAATCAGCTGAGTATGATAAGATTGATATTGGGAGTTCTACTGACCCCAAGCTCGTGAACATTGGAAAATGTTGCACAGCAGATGAGAGGAGAAAAGCAATTGATCTTCTAAAAAGGTATAAAGATGTTCTCGCTTACTCTTATGAAGATTTGAAAGCTTTCAAACCAAAAGATATGCAGCACTCTATTCCCCTCAAGCCTGGAATTAAGCCTTTCAAGCAGAAACAGAGACAATACAACCCCAAAGTAGCTGACACCATCTTTCAGGAGATACAGAAGTTGTTGAAAGCTAAAATTATCTTTCCTATTCACCATTCAACATGGATTGCAAATATTGTGCCTGTCAGAAAGAAGAATGGTGAGATCCGCATCTGTGTTGATTTCAGGAACCTGAATCAGGCTTCTCTGAAAGATAATTATCCTTTGCCCATGATGGATCAAATATTGCAAGCAGTAACAGGCTCTGAAATGTTATCTATGCTTGATGGATTTTCTGGATACAATCAGGTAGAGGTTGATACTGTAGATCAACATAAAACAGCTTTCACTACTCCTTGGGGCACCTTTGCTTACAAGAGAATGCCTTTTGGGCTTATTAATGCTGGTGCCACTTTCCAGAGAGCTATGGATCTGGCTTTTGGAAGCTTAAAAGGGAAGTGTATTGTCATCTACCTTGATGACCTGACAGTGTTTTCCAAGACAAGAGCGGATCATTTTGATCACCTAGAGACAGTTCTGCTGAGATGCAGAGAGCATGGGATCTCTCTGAACCCTAAAAAATCTGTCTTTTGTGTCACTGAAGGAAAACTATTAGGGCACATTGTCTCCAAGGATGGTATTAAGATTGATCCTGAACGAGTTCAAGCCATCCAGCAAATTCCTCTCCCAACCAGTAAAAAGGGCGTGCACTCCTTCTTCGGTAAGATCAATTTTTTAAGAAGGTTCATCCCTGATTTTGCAGAATTAACTTTGAATATTTCTCAGATGATGAAAGGGAAGCAAACATTTGGTTGGTCTTCTAAAGGAAAGGAATCCTTTGAAGGTATCAAGAGAGCTATCGCTAAAACTCCAGTTTTAGCCTGTCCTGATTTCAGCAAAGATTTCATCATCTATTGCTATGCTACAGATAATACCTTGGCTGCTGTGTTAACTCAAGAAGACTCTGATGAGCATGAGCTACCAATTGCGTTCATGAGCTATATTCTGAAGGATCATGAGTTAAAATACACCATGATGGAGAAGCATGCTTTTGCAGTGGTCAAAGCTGTCAAGCAGTTTCGTTTTACATCCTCAACTCTCACTCCATGGTGTTGGTTCCAGATACCACTGTTAAGTCAATTCTCACACAACAAGAATTTGGATCCAAGAGAGGGAATTGGGTTGCTAAGGTCCAAGAGTATGACATTGACATTAAGCCGACCAAGCTGGTTCGTGGAAAAGGTCTTTGTGAGCTCATTGCTGAAGGAGCTAAACATGAGTTGCTGGAAAAGAAAGTTGACCTTCCTACTGGTCTATTCCTTAGTTCAGTTGACGAATGGTATGCTGACATCGCCCATTTTCTCACCTATGGGGAATGCCCCTCTCATTTAACTGCCAAAGAAAAGAGGACTGTTAAATTGAGGTCAGTACAATATGTATTATGGGAAAATGCTTTGTTCAAGCGTGGCTTGGATGAGAGATTTTTGAAGTGTGTGGACAAGGAACAACAGAGAAAATTCCTCTCAGCTTTTCATGATCAAGCATGTGGAGGGCACTATTCATCAACGGTCACAGCTCATAAGATACTCCGTGGAGGATACTACTGGCCTTCTTTGTTCAGAGATGCATCCAAGTGGGTGGAGAAATGTGAGGCTTGTCAGACCTTTGTGGGAAGACCTAAATTGGCTTCTTTGCCTCTCAAGCCAGTTGTGATTGAGGAACCATTTCAACAGTGGGGTTTGGACTTCATTGGTACACTCAATCCTGCTTCTAGTGCTGGTCACACTCATGTGCTAACTGCCACTGACTACTTCACCAAATGGGTGGAAGCTATTCCAGTTAAGAGCACTACTTCTGAAGTGGTATGCAACTTCATCAAAGAGAACATCTTGGTAAGGTATGGTGTACCTAACAAGATTGTAACAGATAATGCCTCGAATTTCTCTTCAGCTGAGATAATGGACTTCTGCTATGGATATGGTATTTCCCTGGCTCACTCTTCAGATTACTACCCTCAGGGAAATGGGCAGGCAGAATCCACTAACAAAAATCTGGTGACTATCATAAGGAAGTTGGTCAATGAGTCTCAGCGAAACTGGCACAAGAAGCTCTATGATGCTCTTTGGGCAGACAGGATTACACCAAAGAGAGCTATTGGAATGTCTCCTTTTCAAGTGGTATATGGAGTAGAAGCTCAATTGCCAGTGACAGTGGAACTGCCAGCCTTGCACCTGATGAAGGCCATTTAAGATACCAGTTTCAGAGATGCCCTGGACAAGAGAATTATGTACCTGCACAAACTGAATGAAGACAGATTGGTGGTTGCTGATAGGATATCTGTTCACCAGCAGAAGGTAAAGGTCCTGTTTGACAAGAAAGCTAGGTTCAGAGATTTCCAAGTTGGAGACATCGTACTGTTATGGGACAAAAGACATGAACCTCGTGGCAGCCATGGAAAATTTGATTCCCTGTGGCTCGGACCTTTCAAGATCAGACACTTTGCTGGTGAGAATTCCTTTTATCTTGATTACATGGATGGTTCTTCTCTCCCACTTCCTTATAGTGGGCAGTATCTCAAGTTGTTCAAGTCCTAGGTGATTAGGGAGTCCCTTGTATATTCTGTACAGTGTTTTTGCTTCTCTGCTTTTGGTGTGTTTTCCTTTTGTTGTTTTGGTGTGTTGCCCTCTGTATTGGTCTGTTTTTGACTCCGTGGCCCAATGGATAAGGCACTGGTCTGCTTTCCCCGAGTTTGTCTAAGTTCTTGCCTTGCCTCATTCCTTGAATTTATGCCAAGTCATCCCCAGAAGGAGCCAGCTGTTGTCCACTCAAAATTCCCTGCTCTGATAAAAGTAAAATTTCAAAATTTTGAGTTATGAGTGTTTTTCTCTAAAGTGCCTAAGTCGTGAAAATTGAGAAAATCTATGTTTTGGGTCATTTTGTATGTATTTCGGGCCTGTCGGACATTTTTGTCCCGCCTGTCCCAAGTACGAAAGTGCATTCTGTTCCCCGATCGGCCGAAATCCCCGAAGTTGTTCCATTTTCGGGCCCGTCGGAAGTTTTTGTCCCAAGTGTCCCAAAACTTAAAAAGTGCAAGTTGTTCCAATTTCGGCCGAATCACCCGAACCGCGTACTTCGCACTTTCTTGTCCCAAATGTCCCAAATCAAAAAGTGCGAGTTGTTCCATTTTCACCCGAACCGGCCGAATCGCGTACTCCGGAACTTTTTGTCTCAAATGTCCAAGTTCAAACGGGCCTTTTGTTCCATTTTCGGCCGATTCGCCCGAACCGCGCTTTCATGTCCCAAATGTCCCAAAGTTAAACGGGCCTTCTGTTCCATTTTCGGCCGATTCGCCCGAACCGCGTCCTTCGCACAATTTTGTCCCAACTGTCCCGAGTTCCAAATTGCTCTCTGTTCCCCGATCGGCCGAAACTCCCGAGTCGCGTACCTCAGAGCTCTTTGTCCCAAATCAAAAAAATGCAAACTGTTCCAATTTCGGCCGAAACACCCGAACCGCGTCCTTCGCGCGTTTTCGTCCCAAATGTCCCAAAATGCATTTGTGCGTCTTCTCCCTGTTTCACCCGAATCGGCCGAACCGCGTGTTTCGCGCATTCGCGTCTCACATGTCCCAAGTGAACCTAATGCAATTCATACTTAGTTTTTCCCGCTCGACCCGAATATGCTAAAATATGAATTTAAGTTGCGGCTCTGATGCTATCAATCCGAAGATCAAATTTCAAGGACAGCTGGCAGAAGGACGAAGCTCTCAAGACGCTGGTTACATCAGTTTTCAAAGATATTCATTGTCATCCTCAAGATGAAAATTCTGGTGTGTCCCTCGTGGCAAGGACATAGCTGATACGTGGAAGAAAATTCAAGCAGCGGTTTCCGAAGACGGTGGGTCCCTCTCAGTGACTGGCCACCTGTCTTCTTCTTCATTCTTTTCTCTTCTTCCCTTTCCTTTCCGTTTTCTTTGTAATTAGTTAAGGCGTTGCGATTGGCGGTCCTTAACTATTCTTGATTAAAGAAACGGTTACGAAGAGTAACTGATTTGTAAGCTATATAATGGCCTTCTTTGCCCATTTTGAAAAGGAGGAAGAACTTGGCATATTTTCTGCAAGTGTAAATAGATTATAGAGAAATCAATACAGAAGGACTTTCCTTTCTTTGTCTATCTGATCTCTGTCTGTTCTAAGCTTTCATTTGTTTTCTTTGTGAAGATCATTTATCTCAAATTCGTTAGTCTCATCGATTGCATACTCTTCAACTTTGCAAGCACGGTGATCTTGCATAACCAAGAAGGAACTTTGTTTCCTTGATAATGAATCTGTGTTACGTTAAGAAACTTTGTGTTCTGGCAGATGTTATTTACAGAACTTTGTGTCTTTAAATTCCATCTTACTTGTTCTATACGAATGATCTTGTTTTCAATTCACGGTGACTTCGCATACATAAAGAATTACTCTGATATCTATAATTCTGCATGTTTGCCTTTCTGCTCTTTTCCATGCTCTCATTTCCTCAGTCCTTTTGTAATTGATGACCTTCATAGAAAACACTTTCGTGGTATCCAAGTTTAACCAACAAATCATGTCCTGTACATTTGTAAATAGGTTTGTTTCTGAATAAGGGAACCTCTCCCATTAAAGAGGAGGGACTTCTTGTCCCCTGACTGTTGCTCTTCTTAAAAGTCCTATTTGACGACTAGTTTTGACGAGTATGACATATAGGAATGTAAACATGTTAAACATGTTTAGAAACTTTGTCCAAAGTATCGCAAGGTACTAGTTGTGTTTTCCTATGTCACCTAGTCTAAGATACAAGATTTCAGATGAATATTGGTAATAGATATTCAGATAGGATTCTTAGACAGAACACGTGGGTACCCCTAAAAGGGTAAAAGGAACCAAGTATAGATAGTATACACATTACTAAGTTAACATGAGAGATAAATTTAATACCGAGTCATGGAATGAGAGATCAGTGTTTCACCAAGTCATTTACAGTTGCATATGGTTTTTCTATTATGAGATGGATTGGCATTGGAATGTGTGTTCTGAATTGTATCAATTTAGAATAGAGAACATTATGTAAGATTTAAAAAAACTCCATTATCTCTAAAGTCTTTAAATGAGGATCTTACATCTTACTATCATAGATAAAGGTTGTAGATATTGGACCTATTAAGTCCATATCTGATAAAAACTTAATTTTCTTGTTAACAAAAAATTGTTTGAATAAGGGGAGGTACTGCAAATAATCCACATCCAGGTGGAGAGGAAGCTACCACCCAAAAAATTGATGAGATTCTTGATGTCTTGTTGGACACAAGATATCATTTGGTTGTACTCTAACATTATGGGTAATGAGGAGGAAGAAGATGTTGGTAATAAAAATCAGCTACCTCCTGGGGCAATACCAATGTTGTAAATTTGGGCATTGATAATAGCAATGCAAAAGATAATAATGTTACGAATGCAAATGCAAATGTACCTAATCAGCTTGAAAATAAAAAGGAAAGATTAACAGCTGAACTCACAAATGACATAAAGAGGATAAGTCCACCAAATTTTGATGGCACTACACTAGGGGATGGAGCTAAGAACTAGCTCAGTGAAATGGAGAAGTAATTTGCAATAAGGAACTTCTCAAAGGAAAAAAAAGTAGTATGGGGAGCTTATCAGCTTTCCCATGAGGCATCCTCCTAGTGGGACAACCATAAGGCTGAATTGAAGATTGATGAATCAAGCATCACTTGGGATCAATTTAAGAGTTACTTTAGGCAACATTGGCTACCACAACTCTACTATGATCAGAAGATTGAATTTTAGAATTTCATTCAGGGAAAATTAACTGTAACAGAGTACTGGGAGAGGTTTACTAAACTTCTTAAGTATGTTCCTCAGTATCAAAATGATGAGAAGTTTAGGATACATAAGTTTATTATGGGATTAAACCCTATCATAGGGGGTGAAGTAGATGTTCACATCCCAACCACCATGGAAGGGGTTGTAGAAAAATCCATTTGGTAGGAACATAAATTAAAAGCAATTTATGCCCATAAGGAAGAGAACCGTAAGAAAATTCCTAATTTTTCTTCATATCTTGCACCCAAAAAGGGGGCATGGAAAAATTTTGGTGCTAAAAATAAGTTTGTAGATGATAACAATAAGAAAACAACAACAAATAAACCTGCTGCAAATGTTTGAAATAACTTTGTAAAGAACAATAACAATGGACAAAAGTCCTATGGAGGACAAAATAGTAATTTCAGGGCTGGAAATAAATTTGAACCAAAAAGAGGACCTATAGGGGGTTGTTTCAACTATGGTAAGGATCACTATGCAAATCAGTGCCCTCTAAAGAAATATGACAACAATCAACAACATAAGATACATGTTGCAGTAGTTGATAAACAAGCTAAAAAGAAAGTTACACCCATAGAAGTGCCAGGTAAATTATTTGGTATGCCTATTACTAAATTTTTTGATACTGGAGCTACTGAATGCTTTATTTCTAGTAAATTAGTTGTAAAACTAATAGTAAAAGCTAGAATAATGGAAAAATCTTGGACTGTACATTATGGAAATAATGTTGTCCATACTGTTAGTAAATGTCTTTTTGGAGCAGTCCTAGAATTACCTAGTTTTTCCACTGAAGTAGATCTTTATGTTGCTCCTTTGGGGTCATATGATGTCATAATAGGTGTTAACTGGCTTGCTGATCATAAAGCAAAAGTTGATTGTTTTGAAAAACACATTAGTTGTCTTGATGATCTACAGAAAACAACAGACATCCAAGGGGTAAAACAAGAAATTTCAGTTAGAAAATTGTCATCTATGCAACTTAAAAAGGCCAAAAATAAAGGTTGCACTTTGTATGTAGTAAAAATTTATGAAACAGCTGAAGGGGATAGTGATTTCTTGGAAAATTTCCATTGTTAAGATATTTCAGCAATGTGTTTCTTGAAGAACTACCCAGTCTTCCACCCAAATGAGAGTTTGACTTCACGATTGAAATCAAACCAAGAACTGAGCCTATTTCCAAGGCACCTTATCGAATGAATACCATTGAACTGGTAGAGCTTAAGGCACAGTTACAAGAACTATTTTCTAAGGGTTTGATAAGACTGAGTGTCTCACCTTGGGGAGCACCAGTAATTTTTGTGAAAAAGAAATATGGAACACTTAGACTTTGTATTGATTATAGGATGTTAAACAAAGAAACAATCAAAAATAGATATCCACTTCCTAGAATTGATGATTTGTTTGATCAGATGCATGGTGCATCAGTATATTCTAAGATAGATCTTCATTCTGGGTATCACCAATTAAGAATCAAAGATGAAGATATTCATAAAACAACCTTTAGAACAAGGTATGGACATTATGAATTCATAGTTTTACCTTTCAGTTTGACAAATGCACATGCAACTTTTATGAATTTAATGAATAATATCTTTCAAGAGTACCTGGACAAGTTTGTACTTGTATTCTTGGATGATATTCTTATCTATTCTAAAATCATTGATGAGCATCATGAGCATTTGAAAATAGTACTTGAAATCTTAAGAAAGAGAAGATTGTATGGTAAGTTGTCCAAATGTTCTTTTTATGAAACAAAAGTTCACTATTTAGGACATGTCATAAGTAAGGATGGAATAACAATTGATCCATCAAATATTGTTTCCATAACTGAGTGGCCTGCACCTAAAAATGTACATGAAGTCAGAAGCTTCATGGGGCTTGTTGGTTACTATAGAAAATTTGTTAAGGAATTTTCAAAAGTCATTGCCCCAATAACTTCATTACAAAAGAAAGACAAGAAGTTTGTGTGGAGTGATAAATGTGAATCAACATTTAAAACTCTTAAGGATCAAGTTAACATCTGCACCTATTTTGGTTGTACCAGATCCAAATGGAAACTTTACAGTAGTTACAGATGCTTCCGGTGAAGGACTCAGAGGTATTTTGTTACAAAATGATCATGTTATAGCATATGAGAGCAGAAAACTCAAGTTACATGAGTTGAATTATGCTCCCCATGACCTAGATCTTGCTTCCATAGTTCATGCACTTCAAGTATGGAGACATTATCTTTTAGGAAGACCTTTTGAATTAAAGACTGATCATCTTGGGCTGAAGTATATTTTCATTCTGCCAAATCTGAATGCAAGACAATGAAGATGGTTAGAGTTTTTGTCACAATATGATTTTGACATAAGTTACATTAAAGGAAAAGAAAATAGAGTGGAAGATGCACTAAGTCGTAGGAAACATATTTCTGCACTTATAACTTTGAGAACTCAGTTTAAGGATGAGGTAAAAAGTATCATGGAATCTGATTTTTACTTTCAGCAGGTAAAAACAACACTTGCTGCAGATCCAAATGATGTAAGATACAAAGGTTTTAACTTTGACAATGAAGGAATTTTGAGATATGAAAAGTGGGTGTACGTACCTTTGGGAAATGAGTTAAGGAAAAAGTTAATGATGGAATTTCATAATTCACCTTACTCAGGACATCCTGGTATTACAAAAATGCTTGCTGATGTAAAACAACAATATTTTTGGAAAGGGATGAAGAAAGACATAACTGATTTTGTTTCACACTGCTTGGAATGTCAGCATGTTAAGGCTGAGCATATGCACCCAGCTGGTTTATTATATCCTCATAGCATACCACAATATAAGTGGCAGGTAATTAGCATGGATTTTGTTCAGGGGCTACCTATGTCAAGAAATAAACATGATGTTATTTTAGTTGTTGTTGATAAACTGACAAAAGTAGCACATTTTATTGTTGGTAATCTTAAAGATGATTCACTTATGTTTAGCAAAATATTTGTGCATGAAATTTTTAGATTACATGGAGTACCTGAATTGATTATATCTGATAGGGACCCTAGAATGACATCTCATTTTTGGAAAACACTAAATGCAGCCTTAGGAACAAAACTAAATTTTAGTTCCGCATACCATCTGGAAATAGATGGTCAAACTGAGAGAGTTAATCAGGTTTTGGAAGATATGTTATGAATGTACTGCATGGATCAATAGTACAAATGGGAAGAATACCTTCCTTTAGTTGAATTTTCTTACAATAATACATATCATGCCTCTTTGAAAATGGCACCTTTCAAAGCATTGTACAAAAGGAAATGCAGAACTCTAGTTAGTTGGGATAGCATTGAAGATAGAGAGGTAATTGGACCTGAAATCCTTACTGAAATGGAACAACAAGTTAAAATGATTCGTGAATGATTAAAAGAAGTTGTAGATAGGTAGAAAAGTTATGCAGATCTGAAAAGGATCGATAAGAAATTTGAACTTGGTGAAAAGGTATTTTTACATGTTAAGCCTAAAAAGAGCTCTATAACCTTTGGCAAGGAAGCCAAATTATCACCTCATTTTGTGGGACCTTTCGAGATTATTGAAGTAATCAACCCTGTAGCTTATCATTTAGCATTACCTCCCACTTTGTCACAAATGCATGATGTTTTCCATATTTCTTTTCTTAAGAAATACATTTCAGATTTATCACATGTGTTAAATTGGGATTCCTTGTAGGTCCAAGACCCAGGAATAATCATGGTTGAACCCATAAGAGTGCTGGAAACTCACCAGTTGCACTTGTGAAATCATGAAATTAGTCAATGCAAGGTTTAGTGGGACCAGTTTAATGAAGAAAGTGCAACATGGGAAAACCTTGAGGACATGAAAATTTCTTTTCCTCATTTATTTGAACAGAATTAGTTCTGATTATTGGAAACAATTAAAGACTTTTTTTCAAGCTATCTTTAATCTTGCCAGTTTTGGGTAGGTACTATATTTATTAGTACTGGAACAACTATTTTAATGTTGTAATAAATTATGAAAATTGAATTTCTCAAATCTGGTTTCTGTTTGAGAACTTATGGATAAAAGAACTATAATTATGATTATTTTTCTTGTTTAAAATGTGGACTAAGTTAATCATCAGGACGATGATGCTTTTTAGGAGGGAGGTATGTAATGCCTCTAACATGGTTGATATCTATGATGACTTCTGTACTAGAAGTTGCAAATGTTGATATGTGATTCTTATCTGAAGACGGTGTACTCTTGTGAACTAAGTAATCATGTTTGTTGTAGATAATATGTTATCTTCTAAAATAGATACAATTCTTCCATGTCTATGCTGAATTTAAAATGAAGTATTTCATTCCTTCTTATGTTGAATGATTCACTGCATGTGGATAGAAGAAATTGATTTAACTTAAACTCATTCATAGTCTTTATTGCACTTGAACTTGTGCTTCAGTCTTCATGATCTCTGATGCAGGATAGCTATACCTTGGATCAATTTTAGTGATCCAAGGCATGCTTTCAATTTCATGACATTGAGGTCATCTTGACCGAGCTGGGAAGAATATTGGATTTCTGAACCCAGGTTGTCTTGGGATCACTGGTAACCTTTTTCTTTGCTCACATCCTTCTTATGTGATCCTTGAACATCATTTTGATTCTTCTTTTCGTAAGATTTAATTGACAATTTTAATAATTGTTATGGGAACCTAATTAAATCTAATGTCCTAAGTTGCACACTTATCCTAAGTGACTAGGTTCTTTTATTAATGAGGATTGTTTATTAGAAAGGGATCCTAACCTAACTAGGATAACCTAAACTAATAAACTTTAACCTAAGGACCTAAGTTGGTTTCTAATCTAATGTTATGAACCTAACCTAAGACTTGGACTAACCTAAAGGGATGGCATGGATGACATACAATGGGATGTCAGTGGCACAACCTCTAAGTATTTATGAGGATTTAATGTGGCTTTAAACTCTTTGTTGCCAAATTTTGGCAAGTGCATGAAGGTTAGTGGATGATGAGTTGGCACCTCTGCTAAAGTTTTAGTTGCATGGATTTTAAACTTGGTAATAACCAAACATGAGTTGGCAGGAGGTGGGGAAAGAAGGAAGGATTCTATCAGTCCTGTTTGCATTAATTGGTCTTGGAAATTGCAAAAAACTACCTAGGAAGTAGGGGAAGTTGGAAGAAAGGATGGTTTTTGGTTTTTCATTGTTCATTTGGTTTTTGTGAGCTTGTAGCTCTGCATGTGGTTTTTCATTTTTGAAACCTCCAGTTTGAGTTTGTGCATGATTATTTCACCTTGCATGGTGGTGATGGTAATGGAAATAAGGCTAGGAAGTTATAAGAAGAAGGAAAAAAGTTTCAAACCTAGTTGTTGGCATTTTTCATGGAAATATTGCTATCTAGGATCTGCTTGAAGATTTGCAACAAGGAATAGAAGACAGGATCTCTATCAGGCATGATAGGCCCTATCTCTTTAAGTCTTCTCCTTTTATTTAAATGTCTTCATTAAAAGAACTCTGCTCTTTTTGGAAACTTCTGGTTCTTGATTTTGTGTTTGATTTTCCTTCGTTCAATGGCATTTCAACTTGGTTATTTTAGATGCATAATTATTCTATGCTTGTTGTTTGGAATAAAAAATATGTGTTGTATTATTTACATTTAAGATTAGCTTAATTACAGAAGAACCTTCTTTGGCATTGGAAAAAATTTGTGTTTGTTCTTTGTTGAATGGTTACTTGGAATGAAGATTGTATATGCATTAATAAGATCTTGGTTTTATTGAAATATGTAGATTTTGGCTTTAGTGCTCTCATTATTATTATTGATTGGAGACTGAATTTATAGGAGACTTCATTTGGTAGTTAAGATTTATGCACCTGTGACTTAAGAAAATCTTGTGTTCTTGCATTTTGGTCTATTTTCTTGTTGATGGCAGTGAGGACCCATTATTTTGTTCAACTTGTTTCGTGACTGTATTTTTGTTATTGCAAGGAGTATATCCAGTTTGCTTAGATCTAAGTTATACTTATTTTGGGTTATTTACCAAATGGGAACTGTATTAAATATTTGATTCTTTTGAATAACCTTATTTGGATGGAAGTCAAACAGGAAAGTATGCCTGTAAATGTTTTGGTTTTGTTCTTTTGCGTTTTATTCATATTTTGTAAACCCATTCTGGGCTTGTGGTTTCCTTAGTAGATATTTTTGATCTTGGAAATTTTGCAAGGATTGTTGATCTTGTGTAAGTATTTTTTTGAATAGATATTGTTTGTATGCTCTCTCTCTCTTCCCTTCTTGTTTGGATGATTGTAACCTTTTGGAAACCAGTTTGAACTGAGTCTGAGTATGGTTATCCTTCCTTTTTATTGATGAGTTTACTTGGAACTCAAACCACTTTTGGTTTACCCTAAAAAAGTAGGAAGTGATGGTTGTTTGTTCTGAGATTTATTATAACTTAAACAAAGGTTTTAGTGTTTTTTTGATCTAGATAAACTATGTCTTTTTCCATTGATCGAAGTATTGTTTCTTTATGAGATTCTCTTTTAAGATTTGTTTCCAACTTTTGAGTTTGTAGAACTTGGAAATATGTGGGTGTATATCGGCATTCATTTCTTGTTTGCAGTTCATACTTCTTGAACCTTGAGTTATCATGTCATCTTCATGACCATGATACTGTTGAATTTAGTGTATGACTTCTCTTGGGATGGTTTGAGTATTGTGTTGTTTGTTATTTTTTGTTTCATTAATTATTAGATCCTTTCATTAAGATGAGTTCCATCATTTGGATAAGATTGTGATCAGATATAAATCTCGGAATTGACTGTTATGTCTTTGACATTAGCATTGGAATAATAATTATGTTGTTAATGACATATAAGGGACTACTTAGTGTTATCTATGACTATAGTTTTGAGTTATGAACTTGGGTTGGAATTCAAGCCTTTAGGGAACCTTTATAGATGTGGATGTTTTTGGGAAGCCTGAATATTAGTTATGTATTGATCACTTAAGATCCTAACTCATAAATGAATTCATGTTTGCAGGGAGCTTTTACAGTGAGTTATGTTGGTCTTGTTTTTAATCTTTAGTTGGATAAACCTTTCTTACCTGGAATGTTGAGACTTATTCTCAATCAATATAATTATAAGACTCTGTGTTGAGCCTAATATAGTTATGATTGTTTTATGGAATGTATTTAGATTTTTTGTTGATCTTTTTAGTTATTATTCAGGTTGTTAAATTTTTGAATAACAAAACAATATATTTATTATAGAAAGGTAGTTGTGTATATCTTTGTACTTCTTCTTGAAAAGTTAGAATAGGTTGAGTTGGAGAACTTAAGTTGGAAACTTGAATGAGAAGATAAGATTAGGATTGGAAATATTAATTTCTTCCTTCTTAATATTGTTGTTTGATTTCTAGCATGTTGTAATGAGTTCATATGGATGTGGAGATAGAATTAATTATGATGATTTAATTAGTTCTTGCTTATACATTACTTATAGATTTCATAATATTTCTCTCTCCTTCTTGGTTTGTAATATTTTGGGAAAGTCTTTCTGTTAATCTTATTTTGTGATTTAGAAACTATTTCATAAACATCAGGGTTCCTTTTATGAAATAGTTAGATAAAAGCACAATGTTTTAATGTTATAGCACTTATCATGCTCAGTTCATATGAACTGACTCGTGCTAACAATTTTGCAGATGGATTTCATAAAATATGAAAGGAGAAAGACATATAGAAAGTTACATCTATTTTACTAAAGAAATTGTCTCTTTATTATGATGATTATGTAGAGACATTACTTGAAATGTACTTTTTTCAGAAAAAGAAGATGTAAATAAAACTAGTTTTATATTGATGAAATGAAATTTTGTAATCCTGAAATATTCCTAAGTTCAGTGAGTGGATCACTCCCTTTTTGATAAATGAATGGCTTGATGATTGTTGATTACTATTTTATTATGATACTTTCATTGGCATAAATTGTGATGTATTATAGAGTAATATCATGCTTGAAGGGGGAATTTAAGTATTTATGAGATATGGGATTAAGAAACTTAATAGTTCTTATAATATATAAGACTATTGGATTAAGGATCTGAAATATTAGTTGGTTTATTTACACGTAAAAGAGCACAACTAAGAGTTGATACTCTTGAGTAGATCCTTAAAATAGTAGAAAGGGAATATGATTGAATTATATATATGTGTATGAATTATTTGTTGTATTAAAACATATGTGATCTATTTTCATAATTGGACATTAGTCCTTGATAAAGGAAAAAGGATATTTTCCTTGTAATTAATCAAAGAAATTTATTTAAGATCATGTTAAGTATAGATTATGAGGATGGTTGTTTGTATTTTTCCTTAGGAAGATTTCTTTAATCTAATATGGATGCTTAAAAAGGGAACTAAAAGGATTTAGACTTCAACATTATGAAGTCTAAAGTAAAATTTTTAAATAAGCTTGTTTTAAGCTAAAACTGAAGTAAGAAAAGATCTAATGAACACACCTTCATAACATTGAGATCAATCATGTTGTTATATGATATAATCTGACACATTTAAGATAAACTTATACATGTATTTGGAATGGTTAGGAAAGTATATTTTATCTGCATACCTACCTCTTCATGTAATTTACACCTTGTAACCTTTTAGGTTAAATGATGCTTAGTTGACTCTTAAAGCGTTGTTATCATTAATCTTTAAGACAATGATTAATAGGGTTAATAAACTTATAATCTTAAGTATGTTAGTCCAGTTGAGGAAACTCAGTTGGATGTTGGAACATAGCAGCTGCATAGTAACTTCATAATGACAGGGGTCATTACAAGGATACTATGATGTAGCATTGTTATGCCTCAACACCCCACTTAGTTTGATTAACTCGATTGACATAAGTGGAAGACTGGATCATGGTTCCACCCTAAACAGGGATAGAAACATGATCTAGTGTTGAGGTCAACTCATGTTGACTTAGGGTAACTAGACACACCCAATCGACATAAGTTCGATTGAGTATGTCTATGTATCCTTAGTCACCATGAGTATTCTTCCACACTAGTGCATGTTGCTTCCCTTGTCTAGTGTGAAACCTTGAATCAGATTGAATTGACAGAAGTCAGGAAATACCATTCTAGATAATAGAACAAGTGTGGTGAGGGACATATTCCTTTTGAAAAGTATGTCATCTAGGAATGTAAACATGTTAAACATGTTTAAAAACTTTGGCCAAAGTATCGTAAGTGTTGGTTGCATTTTCCTATGTCACCTAGTCTAAGATGTAGGATTTCAGATGAATATCGGTAACAAATATTCAGATAGGATTCTTAGACAGAACACTTGGGTACCCCTAAAAGGGTAAAGGAACCAAGTATACATAGTATACACATTATTAAGTTAACATGAGAGATCAGTTTAATACCAAGTCATGGAATGAGAGATCGGTGTTTCACCGAGTCATTTACAGTTGCATATGGTTTTTTGTTATGAGATGGATTGGCATTGGAATGTGTGTTCTAAATTATATTAATTTAGAATGGAGAACATTATGTAAGATAAAAAAAAAAATCCCTTGTTTCTAAAGTCTTAAAATGAGGATGTTGTATAGAATAAATCCATTTATATTGTTTTAAAAATAGTCTTTGATAGCCATACTACATTTAAAGGGGTCATCTTAGACTATATACATTAAATGATAAAGATCTAACCCATGCAAACCTATTATATCAGAGATCCTAACTATGCTTTCCCATTATAGCCCTTGTTAGAGACCCTAATACCCATACATATGATTAATGACATCCCTTATAACCATCTAGCTCTAAGAACTCTAAAACCTAGCACCGTGAGCACCAAACCCTTGGCATTTCCTAAAATTTCTACAAAACCTTGTTACCTTCCTTCTCTCTATTTTTCTTTTGATGTCTCTCTCTTATTCCTATCCCAACCACTTCTTTAAATAGGATTAGTGTCCACTACCATGAATTCTCTCCTAAGTAGATCATGTGTCAAGTGTCAATATGGTCCTCCATTGGTGAATATTTATTCTCTTTTCAAAACCTTCCACTGATGGTAATGATGCCTCTAGGAATATTCCCTATGTGGAATATCCTTTTCTTGTCCTCTGAGGTTCCAGGCTGGCACCTTATCCACTTATCATGCCTAGTTGGGTCTTCACATTTTTCCTCAAGTGACTCCATGATGTCATATATGACTAAGTCCTTTAAACCCTTGTTTTGCCTCCCACACGCGCACTAGTTTCACTTATACCCTTCTTAAACCCTTTTTACTACATGCTTTTACCTAAACGCCCTTCTATTTACTGATCCTACGCATGCACATATTTTGGTACTTAGCCAATATTTAGGGTCCAACATCACCCCACACTACACATGTTCTCCATCCTTGGGAATATTTTTCTTCTTCAAAGAATAAAGAATAGTGCAATTGAAATAAATAAAGAATGGAAAAATGAAATAATATGCTACTGATGCATGAGGATTGGGAACTCCTTCTTTAAGGATGCCTCAATCTTCTTCTAGGAATCCACTTCTCCCTACACATGCTGAAGTAGGTCACCCAAAAATGTGCTTACTTCATCAAAACTTAGTTCATTGCTTTTATCTTTTAGTGTATCTACAATGTTTTCCATTTTCTTGCTAAGATCACCTAGCGCATCGATCCTACTAGTGACTTGGGGGTATAGTTCCTTTAGCCTATTCTTAACTAAAACCCGCAAGGTTTCAATTTCTTCCAACTTATTCTCAACTTTGGCTAGGATCTTGTTACACTCCACCCTATTACCTTTTCTCTTCTATAAAAATTCTTTCAGATCCACCTCATATGTATAAACCGATATGCTTGCCACCCTGTCTATGTTGTCACAATTGTCATACATAGCTTCCGCCATTTGTGCGGCAGTCTTTACTATGGAAAGGTGCTAGAAGTACCAATTAATTGTATCCCTAATATTCAGATTTTCCTCCTCTTTATGGTGTTCCATCACCCCCTCTGTTAACTCTAATGCGAGTGGTTGTCTTTCCATTGTGAGGATCCAGGTCAAGTATTCCAAGCAGTGCATGGTTGACTCGTATTTCTAATTAGGTGGGGCCAAGTCTGGGTGTTTCAAGATAATGGAATCTGAAATGGACTTTATCTTCTTGTGGAATTCATGCACCTTTACCATTTCATCCCTCATATCACACCTCAACTATGCATTGATCAATTCCTTCTATTTTATCTCCTTGTCCCACTCAATTATATCTTCACTCTTTTTCTCAAGATTTTCCTCCAAGATGCTAATTATGTCATTTTTTGCCAAATATTCTTGCATATACATCCACTGATACTTTATTGAGCATGTTGCAAACTTTCTCATCTCAAATTTGTTGGGAATTTACAAGAGGGTTTAATCCCTTGGAATCTGGTATCTTCATCAAAGCATCTCGATTTACCTTGAACTCAGGTTCATCAATGTGGGAATCAAAAGCCCAGGATAATATTTTCCCATGTCTAGGTATGCACCCTCTTCATCAAAATAAGACCAATAAAGGATTTGGTTGGTGGGCATGGTAATTTGGAAGTGCATGCATATTACTTTGCTTCAATCATTAATGTAATTCATCTATGTTCCTACACCACTACTATGCCCTTTCCACCCATGCTTGTTGCCGTAGGGAAGCTTATTGCTAAGTTAGGGTCTTCACCAATGCTCCCATACTCCTTTCCTACACTTGCACTCTCCTCAACCTCCTTTAGAACTTCTTTGAAAATTCTCTCTACTTTGTGCTCCACCTAATATTGGATAATACCTTCCACATCCCTCTCTCTAGTGTTATCCATCTGCTCCTCGATCAGGGTTGGGGTATTCTGAAATTTCATGTCTACTTCCTCACTACCCCCTTTGGCATGAGTGCCTTCCTTATTCTCATCCTTTCTTCAATTCTGTCTTCCTCTGACTCATGTACATCATACATATTATTATTTTGAGCCTCACCGCACTCTTCATCATCGTCATTTCCCTTGTTAGCCTCCATGCTTTCATTTTCTCTTGAGTCAAAACCTTTTGTCACCCTTTTCTTCTTCCTTACTAGTGAGTCCAATTCAGGGGACCTCTCTCTTTCTTCTTTCTTGAGTGACTCTTCCTTTACCAGCTACTCTTCCTTTTACTTTGACTCTTTTGTAATAGGAGACCTCTTCTGGTAGACGTAAGTACTTGTGCATGTTCCTGACTCCTATGCCCAAAATTTTTGTACTGTTTACGTGCTTGGTGCCTTTTTCTCAGTAGCCTCCCCTCTTTCCCTTCTCCTTGGCACAAAATTTTTCCTCACGGTGGGGTATTCAGGAATGGAGACATCATCTTCAATATGAGAACCTATTTTATACTTACACCTTAGGTACAAATATACCCTTTTTGTTTTCCTCCTTGCAACAAAAAAGGTTACTGGTCTCAACATGCGCATGTCATGGGAGACATACTTCTCCACATAGGAACACTTTTTGGGGTATACTAACTTCTTGTGCATCTCATGGTAATCTTGATCTACTACAATTAGTTCAAACCTAAGTTTCTTTACCTCCTTAAATCAATTTACCCCGGCCTAGTAGTACTTTGTGTGAAGGAGAAAGGAAACTTACACCGAGGACTCTTGGTGCCATTCACTAAAGTAAATATGCTGATACAAAATTTTTGATATATGGTAAAAAAAACCTCTCCTTGCAATAATGAAGGTAATTGTTTGGGTATTCTCCATTCATCCCTGAATGAGTCATGCATCCACGCATACTAATTTTCTAGGTGCTCCTTATGAGCGGTTGTCATGGTGTCACAAGTATACTATTGAAGCCTCTTGGCGAGGGAGGGGTTCTCATATTGGTATTCCCAAACAAACTTATCTATCCCATCGGGAAGTCCAATCTCTAAAAATATAATGGTGAGGAGGACATTACCTAACATGATCTTATCTCCATCGTGCGTGATGTTTATAATCTCCTCTGCAATAAAAGATGAGAAGTTATAGATGGTCCCCTCCAAAATATTGTGACATACATTCAACTAGGAATTTTTTTTATCTTTGTCCATCTCTCTTTCCCATTAAAATTTGTGAACAAGCATGCAACCATCCTCATCACCAGGTCGGTAATTACAGAAATGTTGAAGTAACATGAACCTTTCTTGTAGTCATAAGCCTTAACAGTCTTCTTAATGGCTTCCTTGTCTCCCAAATCATCGTCCAATGATTATCCTTCGTAGATAAGGCTAGTGAACTTAGAAATTAGCTGGGGGTTATGCACATCCTCTGACCTATGAAAATGAAGTGGTATTCATGCACACATGACATCAACCATTGGTATAATCATTTAGGCTTATCAAAATAGGGAAACTCATAGAGTTTCAACAACCCATCCTTCTCCATTTTCACCTTCACTTTGTCGTCATAGATAGGCATTCCATCTGGTGTCCTATTCTTAGTAGGGAAAACTGGTTCTAGGGTCATCTCATTATCTGTGGTGCTTTCTCGATGGTTGTAATCACTGACGTCCATCTTTCTAACATGAGACACCCATTCTTTACCATGTAATACACCATCTAGGTACTACATTTCCATGTACCATTCTTCATTGAAAGTGGTATAAATAATTTTTTTCCGTTTCTCTTTCCATTATTTGATGAAATTTTTACTACTTTCCTTAGTGTCATTCCTTCATTAGGTCCTTAAATATTCTTCCTCTCCCCTAGTCCTAGCTCTGCTCAACTTTGTGGATGAGGTCCTTTGTAAAAATTCCTTCAAATCTCGTGCCCTAGATATGAAACCATAACTTGGAAAAACCTTTTTCCACAAGATGGTATAGCACCCATGGGATTCTTACACACAACCTTCTCCACTTGTGCCTGTGTACTCCTTTCCACTCTGGTTCACTTATAAAACTATCTATGCACATAAATATTCAAAAATATTCTCAAAACGTCTTCATGAGGATGCCCTAGCTTGTGAGAGCTCTTTAATAACTTAAAACAAAAGGTAGGAAATAGCACACCCCCGATATTCTATTTATAAATTTTTATTTTCTCTGCAATAAATTCCATGCCACCTACCAAAGTAATTTTGTAATAAAGGTGAATTTTTCCAATGCCAACCTTCAGAGATTTTCCTCCATGCTCAATACTATGCTAAAAACTTTAGTAACCTTTAGGCATGCAAAAACCCCTTACCGACTAAAATTCCTTATGCACACACTTACAATAATGAAGGCGTTCTTCCTCTATGTCCTAATATTAGTTTTTGACATTGCCTACCTCATGTTGTTCATGTGCTTTTCATTCTTGTACGTGGTTTCTATAAATCCTTTTGACACCATCCTTTCCTTATGTTCACCTCTTCTATGTGGGATCTTCCAATCCATGTGTTTTTGATTTTTCAACCTGAGTCATCAACAACCATGGCTTCCAGTACTTGTCATATCACTCCACCCCACACAAAAATGATGCGTGGTCCTCTGTGCATAGATTTTTTTAGAAAATATTAAGTGGCTACCATTGCAGAAAAAACAAAGCAAAAAGAAAGGGAAACATAAAGAAAGGAAACTACATCAAAGCAAAACCTAGGCTAACTAACAATACTGCCTTATTTACAAACACAAAGAAGAATTATTTATAGTATATATTTTGTTGGTGTGTGTGACCTACCTAGTCATTGTCCACATCACATGGTGAGTCATCTCACCTTGCGAGAGTCATAGGTCTTAGGGAGTCAAATGACAAGTGTCAGATTCTATCATAGAATCTATCATTGTCATTTGAGTCAGTGCGTCATAGGAGTTACATTCCTTATTTAGAATTGTAACTCCTCCTTTAGTGGATTCATATGCATCAGTCACGTCATATGCGTCAGTGGTGTCATACGGGTTATTTCCTTGTTTAGGCATGGGGGTTACACAACACCCCTATTTGTACTTCCTTTTTTCGATCTATGAGAATGAGTAGACCTATTTTCTTATTTGCATATTCTTTCCATTGTTTGAATCTTTCTTATTGTGTTACAGCTACGATGTTACCATCAGAGTGCAACTTCATCATGGTGCATTGTTTTGATATCGGTTCTCGCATATCCCTCTTTCATGGTATCAGAACGTGAGGTTTCAGTAAAACTTACACTCTTCATTTACCAGTTGTTTATTACTTCTAGTTTCTTCTTATTTCCTCGTGTAATTTTTTTTATTATTACTTTGGAATCATGTTTCTCACCTCATGTTGAGTTTTTTTACACTATTTAGGTTCATGCAAAAGTGTAGGTCGAAAGGTGGAGTGAATTTTTGCTTTTTTTAAAGGTTGAAGTTTGTTCTCTAGGAACAACTCAGCCCAAACTCACTAAGATGGAACTAAGTTATTTGAATAGCTTGCTACTTCCACTCAATAAATCATCGTTGTATCGACCTTTGCATTCAAGAGCTCATATTTGGTCTCCAGTTTATAACTGGTGTTTTCCTTGCATTGAGTTCTCTGGAGTTTGCATTGGCATCATAGACAACTCATTGGTAATTCATGCACACTACATCCACATCACCTGTACCATTTTTTGTTTGCTTGGAAGCTCAGGTTCTTCCTCTAGTGAACGTATTTGGACTTACCATCATTCTGCCCTGATCTCTAGCCTAGATGACCCTTTTTGCATTGTTTGTGGTGATCTTGCTCATTGGGATTAAGCCTTACTATGTGGATGCGTCTGATCTCTTTTTTCTCGTGCTAGGTTGCAAGATCATTTGCATTGGTCTAAAAATTGAGTCTTACCTTGCAAGCTCATTTTTTTATCGACTCGTGCATAGTTGGAAGCTCCCATCTCACTAAGAATTTACTTAGATCTTGCACTCATCATTTCCTTGTTTTTCATTCAACTCGACATGAGACTTCATCTTTTTTCCTATGTTGAGTCCCATTTGTGATTCCATTTCCCATTCATCCTTGGTTTTTGGTTAACATGACCATTTCATCTGTGGCTGACACATGCCATTACTCTGCTATGTGAAGGGATAATCCCTTGACATGTGGACTGGTCAACATGTTTAGCACTTCTCGACTGTTATCTTGGGATGTAGTGATGAATAACTCATTTTGCAGCTCCAACTGTTACAAAATCTTAAAACGGTAGTTACGGTCAACATGTGGACTTAGTTGGGGATATACATTTCCACACAATGGTTTACCAATAACTTGACCGCAATACCTTTACCTAACCTATGACATAACTCAGTAGCAGATCACATGCAGTCTTGGCTCACTCTAGATCTCCTTACTTCGTGCATCGAGCCACCCCCAAGCAATTTGGTGCATTGGCACCCCTCAGGTCACAACTATCTTTTTTTTAAGGAAAAAAAAAACATTTTAGTGGCATTGTAAAAAAAAATTGGATATATTTTTCTTGTTTTATTGTCCTTCCTTCAAGTGTTAAAGATGAAGGCTGAGGTCCGGGGTAGGCAGGAGGCTAATCCCCCCTCGTAATAAAAAAATAACCCTACCTAAAATTTGATGTCATTTACAATGAGCACATATATGACATGCTTTGAATGTGTTTAGGGAAATTTTTTAATCCGTTTGCATGACTTATTGGCTTTTTCCATCAGTTGCAGGAATCATTTTTTTGCTATAACTTCTGACTCGTTGCTTTGTTTTGAGCACTTCTTTAGTAAAATTTTTGAGCATGTTTTTTCACACACTACATGATGGGATTATCAATTTTGTAAAAACACTACTTTATAAAGTGCCACATTCTAGGGGGTGTCATTATATTGCTTGTGTCATCTCATTTCGAATCATCTTGAGCATTATACTATCCCTTTTATTGCTTGTGGACTTATGAGCACGTCTGCCATAGTCTTACGGAAAATGTATTTTTTTGTGCAATGTGAGACACTATTTCTCACAAGGCCTTCTCTTCCCCTTATTTTTTTCACTCGTTCTTGTGATTGCTTACCATGTCGAACTGTTGTGCCCAACAAACCTTTATTGCAGTCTCCACTCTTGCATGTTATTACATTGATTACAAGATGAGTGACAGACAAGTTCTCGATGCACAGTCGCATCTAATTGTAATCAACACAATAAACTATAAAGTGCTAAAATTGGGGGGTGTAATATTGTTCTGGGGTGGTTGTTTCCTTTCTCTCTCCTTCCTTCTAACTTTGTTAGTTTTATCTCTTCATTATGGATATCTCTAAAGTACCGATGCTCACACCTTTTAATTTATTCAAATGGAGATATAAAATCATATCAGTTTTGTGAACTAAATGGTTATACCATGTTACCATGGGGTTAGAGACAAAACCTGATGATGAACCCAAAATATCTAAATGGTTCAACTGATGTGATGAAGCCTTAGGTCTTCTTTGTATGTTTGTCTCTTTTGAATTTCTCTTCCACATCGAAAGTGCCTCAACACTTGATGAAGCATGGAAAACAATCGACGAGATGTTTGGGAAGCAAGATGACATGAGAGCACATGAGTTGGAGAAAAAAATACTAGGGTTAAATCCTAGTGACTTTGAAAACCTGTAGGCATTCTTCTCAAAGTTTTTCCACACTAGACTGCTTCTAAAGGAATGTAAAGTGGAGAAGAAAGAATCTTAATTGATCTTTTCAATTCTTTCTAAGTTAGGTCCTAAATACTCTATCTTCATTTCAACATTCCACGCCATGAAATCCACCTTGGGTAGTGCCTAGAAAATTCCCTCATTTGACAGTTTTTCATCCCAACTCATTCGAGAACAGGAAAAAATCATTCAAATGGGGACTCTAAAATCCAAGTCACATGCCCTTGTGGAAAATAAGGGAAAGAAAAATGAAAAGAAGAAAGAAACAAAGGACCAACCTAAGAAAGAAACCAAGACCAACCAAACCCCAGCTAATCCCAACACTAACACTTCGACTTCTGAGCCTAAAGCGAAGAAGGAAAAGTGTAAATGCTCCTATTGTAAGTATCTTGGCCACAAAGAGCATCAATGTTTTCGGAAACAAATTGATCACTTAACTCAGTTACTTGAGAAGAATAAAATAAGTGTTCCTAAATTTGTCAAAAAAAATGCTCAGAAGGGTGAGTCTTCTAAAGCAAAGGAGTCTAAAAATGAAAAGAAGAAAGGTAAGGCCCTTGTAGTGAGATAAGCTCCATCATCAACTTGGATTATCGATTCTGCTGCCTCAAACCACATGGATTATTCAGAGGTTTAATTCTCTAGAATTGAACCATGTGGCATGTCCCAAATCACATTGGGTGATGAAACTCATGTGTTAGTTTCCGGTAGTGGATAGGTAGAGATAGAAGGTGGAACATTTAACCAAGTGTTGAGTGTTCCCAATCTCTCTACCAATCTCCTATCAATTTACCAAATCACCCACCTTGGTGAGGGAATGTGAGTGGAATTTGGTCCTAACTCCATGATCATTCATGAGCTTAACTCTAACTACACTATGGCTGAGGGAAAGGTAGATCACCATTCACGGTTGTATACCTTTTCCCACTTATCTTCTGATTTGACGCCCAATGCCTTGCTCACTCATGCAAATGAGGTTAACAAGCTATGGCATGAGCATTTTGGGCATCTAAATTATCGTTACCTTGAATAATTGAGATAAAATGAAATGGTCAATGAGTTACCTCGAGTTAAGTTTTCTAAATTCCTTTATGAGGGTTATACCCTTGGAAAGCACCCTAAAAAAAAATTGATAAGGGAAAATCCTAGAGAGCTACTCGTCCCTTAGATATTGTTCATATTGATGTTTCTAGCCCCTTTCCATCTCCTTCTTTCACTACAGCTCTATATATACTAACCTTCATTGATGAATTTTCATTATACTTGGGTATATTTTCTTAAGCTTAAGTCTGAAGTCTTTGAGCATTTTCAGAACTTTAAGGCTCTTGCTGAGAAACAAGCAGAACGGTCTATCAAGGTTCTTTGAACCAAAAAATGGAGGCGAGTATGTGAGCAATAGGTTTGAGGATTTCTACACTTCTGAGGGGATTGCTTTACAACATACAGTTGCTTATAGCCCTTCCCAAAATGGAGTTGTAGAAAGAAAGAACTGAACTCTAAAGGAGATGGCTACTTGTATGGTTCACTCAAAGTCCCTTCCTCCACAGTATTGGGTTGAAGTAGTGAATTGTGCTTGTTACATTCAGAATCATGTTCCACACAAGGTAGTAAGAGGGATGACACCCTTTGAAGCCTGGTTTGGACACAAGCTTGATGTTGAGCACTTTCAAGTCTTTAGATCCAAGGATATGGCTCGGATTCCTAAGAAGAAACACAAGGCATTGGATCCACAAACAAAACCTTGTATCTTTGTTGGGTATCCTGATGGCATGAAGGGATATAGATTGTTGAACCGTACAATCCATGAGCTTTAAATTGAGAGAAGTGTGAAGTTTGATGAGTCATCCTTGAATTTTACTTCCACTAAGGTTATTTTGCACACTAATTCAGATTCTGACTCATCAGATGATGATGTTGTTGAGTAGGTTCCTCCTCTCCCTACTCCTCCCGATCCTCAAACTTTCAAGCCTTATGATTCTGACAGTAGTGATGATGAGGACTATGTCCCTTCTCACTTGAGTGAAGAATCTTCTGACTCTGAGCTTGATCCTTTGGGACCTCTTTGGGCCAGGAAATATTTACAAAGTGTTGGAGATTTAGTTGGAGATCCTTTAGATGAGAGATGTAATTGCTAGAGTTTCATTGGACTCCACTCGTTCTTCACCTCTAATTCTGATCCATCATATTTCTAGGAAGCTTCTGGGATTCTTGAGTGGGATTTTGTTATGGATGAGGAGTATTCCTCACTCATAAAGAATGACACTTGGGATCTTACCCCTCTTCCAAAAGGAAGAAAAATCATTTGGTGTATGTGGATATATCAGACAAAGTATGGAGCCAATGGAGAAGTAGAGAAGTATAAATCTTGACTTCTACTAAGGGTTTCTCTTAGGTAGATGGGGTTGATTACTCAGAAACCTTTACTCCGGTTGCAAAGATGACTTCCATTCGATTGACCCTTGCCATCGCTACCACTAAAAAATGGGAAGTCCACCAGATGGATGTTAAGAATTCCTTCCTTCATGGGGACCTAGAGGAATATATCTACATGGAACAACCTTTGGGTTATGTCGATGATCCATCCCTCATTTGTAAGTTAAAGAAGTCTCTCTACAGCCTTAAACAAGCCTCTCAAGCTTGGTATGCCAAGATTGACTCCTTTTTACTTGTATTAAAGTTCACTCAGTGTCATTCTGACCCAAATGTATATATTCTGTGGTAGGATGACTCCATGCCTATTATTGTTCTCTATGTTGATGAATTTTTGATCACGGGTAGCTCTTCCTCTATCATTGATTATGTGAAGATCTCCTTGGCCAAAAAGTTCTCCATGTCTGACTTAGGATTGCTTCATTACTTTCTTGGGATCCAGATTTCACAATCTGACTCGGGAATTATGATCTCGCAGCCTAAGTACTCTCTTGATTTTCTTACTCATCTTCACATGTTTGATTACAAGTCCTCACCTACTCCTTTTCTTTGTGGGGTCAAGCTGGTTTCTGATTGCTCTTCCCCCTTGGTTGATAGTACCATTTATCAGAAGTTGGTGAGGAGCTTGATCTACCTTACACTCATCTAGATCTATCGTATGTTGTCAGGATCATGTCCAAATTTATGCAGGAGCCTCATGAGTTACATTTAAAATCAACAAAGTGGATCCTTCACTATGTTTGTGGCACTCACATAGATGGTATTCATTACTTAGGAGGGACTGAGATTGACTTGGTTGGATTTACAGACTCAGATTGGGCTAGTGATCTAGATCATCAGAATTCTACATCAGGCTATAGTTTCACTCTTGGTTCAGGTCATGTCATTTGGTCCAACAAGAAGCAAAATGCCATTGCCATATCATTGAAAAAAGTAGAGTACAAAGGACTAGTTAACACTTCCACAGAAGCTATTTGGTTACAGGGTATCTTGATAGAGTTTGGAATCCACTTTCGGTGGCCTACCATTATCTACTGTGACAACATGAGCACTATCTTGATTTGTAGAAATCCAGTTCAGCATCAGCAGATGAAGCACATTGAGATTCACATGCACTTCATATAGGAGCTGATACATGAAAACATCATTGACATATAGTATGTTCAGACAGTTGATAAGGTTACAGACATATTCACCAAGCCCTTCACTGAGGTGAAATTTATTCACTTACGGTCTCTTCTTGGGGTGAGGTCTGTTGTAGCCACCCATCTTCTTCGAGCTATATAGATTTTTCTCCTCCTCTTCTTCCTTCCAGAAAGATGTTTTTTGTATATGGGCACCTTATCAGGCCTTTAGTTGTCAGGCCCCATTGGCACATCTTTCTTAGTTGTCTAGGGGAGTCTTCTTTTTTGTTTTGTCTTACCATGACCTCTACCTTGGCTTCAATGAAGGGGGTGTTGGTGTGTGTGACCTTCCTAGTCATCATCCACATCACATGGTGAGTCATCTCACCTTGTGAGAGTCATAGGTCTTAGGGAGTCAAATGACAAGTGTCAAATTCTGTCATAGAATCTGTCATTGTCATTTATGTTAGTGCATCATAGGAGTTACATTCCTTATTTAGAATTTGTATTCCTCCTTTAGTGGCATCATATGCGTCAGTTATGTCATATGTGCATCAGTGGCATCATAGGGGTTATTTCCTTGTTTAGGCATGGGGGTTACACAACACCCCTATTTGTACTTCCTTTTTTCGATCTATGAGAATGAGCAGACATGTTTTCTTATTTGTATATTCTTTCCATTATTCGAATCTTACTTATTGCATTGGAGGTACGACGTTACCATCGGAGTGCAACTTCATCATGGTGCATTATTTCGATATCGGTTCTCACATATCCCTCTTTCATCTTTATCCTAATTCCGTTAAAATGGCATGGAAACCGTGTTCCATCTAGGACTTGTAATTGGAAAGTTCCTCAATCAAGTATATAGGATACCATGTATGGGCCCAACCAATGGACTTTAAATTTCCTAGGATGGCACATAAAATTATAATCATACAATAGAACCATCCACCCAACCTCATACTACTTTTTCTTGATGTGTCTATCATGTCATGAATTTTACCTAGATTTTTCTATTTTCTAACTCCAAAAAACAATAGCCTGCCTCTCATCCAATGGCATCAACTTATAAATCCCCTCCTTAAGCACTTTTTCCTCATCTAACCCTCTTGCATGCATTATAAACAACAATGGTAGAATAAATTCAATAGGTAACATAGCTTCCATGCCAAACACCAATTGAAAGGTGTGGCCTTGTTCAGTCTCTTATAAGTGGTCTGATATGACCATAACACAACATAAACTTTGTCATCCCAATCCTTTCTTCCTACATCGAAAATCTTGGATAACATGTGATTCAAAATTTTGTTAAACACCTCAGCAGTCCCATTAGAATGTGGGTAATAAGGGTTAGTCTTGTGATTGGCCACCATAAATTCTACCAATATGATTCTAACTATCTCATTTAAAAAATGAGTATCGCTATCACTTGTTAAGTTTAGCAGGCATCCATATATGATGATTATATTTTTCCACAAGAACCTAGTTGTTGCCACTATGTAATCCCTTGTAGGTGCCACTTGTACCCACCTTCTAAGGTAATCTATGCATGTAATAATACAGCACAAACTTTTCCTTCACGCAGCTAGAGAAATAGGGCCTACGAAGTCAATTTCCCACTTCTCTAACAGTTCTGCACTGACAATCATTCCTAATGACATTTCAAATTTTTTCCCTAGTTTACCAAGGTGATGGAATTGGTCACAGAATTTGCAATACTTGATACAATATTTGTAAAACATTTCCCACCAAAATCCTACTAGAAAAATCTTCCATGCGGTGGTATTTTTAGCATAGTGTCCTCCTACAATTCCACGATGTGCTTCCTCCATGATTGTAGTGCACTCATGCTTTAACACGCACCAAAACAAGATTTCATCATGACCTAACTTGTATACGTCTTCACTAATTAACATGTAGGGTGTGATGCATGTATGGATAACTACTTCCTTTCCAAAGTCTTCATTCCCTCCGGCGCCACATCTATTTTGAGAAACACTACAATATCTTCCAAGTCAGAGGGTGGGCACGTGCTGCAATCTAATTAGTTGTGCATCTGGAATTGTATCCTCAATGCTCTGTGTATCCTCTCTTGATTCTATCCTTGATAAATGGTCAGGCCCCAAATTACTCTTACCCAGTTTTACAACAACCATAAACTCAAACTCTTGAAATAATAGGACCCACCTGCATATGTGCCCTTGTAAAATGGGCTTGTTTACCAAGTACTTCAATGTCATGTGGTCCATGTAGAATATAAAGGGTGTTTCCAATAGATACTTCCTAAATTTTTGCAGCATGCATAGATCATCGATAATGCCTCATGCTCGATAGTCATATAGTTTTGTCTGTTGGTGTCAACTTCCTTCTTGCAAAACAAAGAGGGTGATCAACAATCCCCTCACCAGGTTGTGCCAACACTACTCCAATTGCCATCCTTGAGGCATCAACATGTACATGGAATGGCTTATCCTAGGAAGGAAAGTGTAATATGGGTACAGTGATAAGCCTATTCTTCAATGTATCAAATGCCATATGTTGTGCTTCTCCCCAATGAAATGTAATTTTATGCTTTAGAAATCCCTCCAATGATGTGACAATCTTGGCATATCCCTTAATAAATTTTTAGTAGTACCCCATATGCCCAAGGAATTGGTGCACTGCACTCTAGTTGGTAGGTTCCCCTCATCCCACAATAATGGAAACTTTGGCAGGATCCATCATCAAGCCTTCCTTACATATGATATGCCCTAACAGGGTTCCATAGGAGTAGAGAAAAACACATTTCTTAATGTTGAGAGATATACTCAACTATCAACATCTCTCAAACATCAACCGTAAATTGTCACAATGGTCTTTTACTAGTCCATAAACTATCCAATCATCAAGGTAGACTTGAAGAAACTTATGGATGAATTCCTAAAACACCTGAACCAAAATGTGTAAAAAAACAATAGGTACGTTCTTCAGTCCAAAAGGCATGACCGTATAGGAAAAAATTCCCCATTCAGTGGTAAAAGTTGTCTTTTCTTGGTCCTCCTTTGTAATTCTAACCTGATGATATCCTGAGAATCCATCTGTGAAAGAATAGATCTCACGCCCAGCTACTCCTTCCAGGATCTCCTCAGTGAAGGGGGTTGGAAAAGGGTCAATGACACATACCACATTCAAATACCCTGTAATCAACACAAATCCTTATCCTTCCATCCTTCTTAATGTTGATGACCATTGGAATTATCCATTTTGATTCTTCAACAACCTCAATGATTCCTAATGCGATCATCTTGTCAATCTCCTCCTTGAATTTGACACATAGATTCAATTCATTTGATAAGGTCTCTTCTGAATTGGGCACGTGCACCTTCCTTTAACTTGATCTTCATTTCTCCCAAGGAGTGGTGAACTCCTTTAAGCTCATGGTACCCACGTGAAATAAATCCTAAAATTCATGCAACAGATCGATGATATTTGAAACCTCCTTTTCTGTCTAGTAATCTCCAATAGTAACCTCCTTAGGTTCCACCTCTGAACCAATGTTAACCTTCTTAGTTTTCAGGGGTTCATGGTAGGTGCACGCTTGCTCATCAACACTATCCATAACCTCGTGTGTTCCCATAGTATGGTTAACATCCAAGTTTTCCACCTCTTCACCATCTATCACATAGACCAATTTTCCTTTCTCTTTTTCCATGCATGCGCACTCAAGTTGTATCTCCTCTGATTCTTCCTCATCAAAATGCACTTCCAAGCCAGGTTCACCCAACAACTTATCCAGTACTATATCCTCTTTCATGGCACTATCTCCCATAGTTAGTCGCTTAACAACCTATAGCGCCTCATTCACCAATGGTTTAGTACTTCGATATTTGAAATCTTGAAGGAGATCAGTCGTCAACTCCTGTCAGTTTCCTGTCTGATGGTGCAACTCTGAGTGAATGTACCATGTGTGTGTGCAACCTTATAAGGTGGAGTAAATATTATGCACCCATAAAGATGGAGGAAAGGATTCCGTACCTTTCATCTAGGCCTTCTCACATGCCTAGATGTGAAATGAGGTGGGTTCCTTCCCATGATAATCTTGTATAATAGTAGGTGCATTGCTTCAGAGAAACCTAACAGAGAATGTGATTCTCACCTCGCACCACTCTAGAAGGTTATCATGATGGGTATCCCACCAATGTGTTGTGGTCCTGAGAAAGGTATAGCTAAGCATAATTCTCCTTTCAACCTCACATCTCCACTTGGTCTCCATTGCTCATAGGAAAACATCAGGGTTGGCTCCCCCAGTGTAACTTGGAAATTATTTTCCTCCCGTGCACCTGATTGAGCATGCTTTTTTTACTGTTATCACAGAGCCTCTTAACTTCCTTCCGACTAACTCATATGTCCCATGTGCTCAATTGTCACATGCCACACTAGTTGTATCACTTATATATTGAGTGTCTTCCCACTTAATAACACCTTCTTTTGTTGGTTGCACAACCTTAGGGTCCCTGATAGTGCACACATAGATTTTGTCTAGGTCTTCTTCTCCCAAGGGCTCAGTATAGGGCATTGACTTCCCATCTATCAAAGGAATGATAACATGTTCCTCCTTGTTCTCAAAACTTATATACCCCTTATTGAAACATAAGTTTGAATTGTTCTTATAGCACCAAGGGTGCCCAAGAAACACTAGAAAGTTATCCACCTCAACAAATGCCAAGACTTCGAAGTCTCTAGTGAATTTTTCCCCTTGGATAGTGATAGCAACATCCTTTAAAACACCAATGGGAATTTACTTTGTCTTATTAGCCATATACAACACATTTGAAGATGGCTGTAATGGGGGCCTTCCCATTTGATTCCATGCATCCAGGGTGAGAACATTAACTTCCACACCTGTGTCAATCAGAATATTACTTAGGAGCCATCCATCAACAACTGCATTCAAGGTAATCTCCTTATCATAGTCAAGGTTGTGGGGAGGTAGATTAGCATGTGCAAACCTACCTCTCGCACAGCTCTCCTCCAGTGCTTGGTACTTTATCTCTCAACCATTCTCCTAATAGAGGAATGATATTCTCTTGGTGCAACATCTTACACACTTCTCTAACATCATCTATATCTGACTGAGGGACCTCAATGCTCTTCTTCTGCTCCAACTTCCTAGATTTCTCTTTTAGACACTGAATTTCCCCTTGAAGACTTCTGATTACATCCATGGTCTCTTGATAGAATTCCTTTTGATGTGTAGGGTCTAGATACTTCCCATGTACCACTTCTTCTCTTGTAATCAGTGGCCTCTACTTTGGTATCTCCCTAGCACACATAGCCTCAGCTCACATCATCACCAGTATAGGTTCTAACTCTGACTCATGTGCCATCCTTGGCATCCACTATTGATCAACATGCTTTACACTCACCATCCCAGCACCCTTATCCTTCTGCTACTTCTAGCTCATGTGTTCAAATAATTCTAGGAATTCCTCATACTTGTGTTTTTTTCCACACCAAGAGCACTATAGTAAATCGAGGCATTCATGCTTATAGTGTTCCATAGACCCACAGTTGTAACAATTTCCATGTGGGAACTCACTTCTTCCACCTCCGTGGTTTCCACTACCTCTAAATCCTCCATGAAAACCTCTTCCCTGACTTCCTCCATCTGTGTGCCCTTCATAATGATGGCCCTCATCCTTGGAACTACTTGCAATACTAGTCTGGTGCACACCAGTATCAATGGCATCATGTATTTGGTCAATCAATCTACAATCCTTGGTGTCATGAGTAGTAGAGGTGTAAATTTTGTAATAGCAAGACACATTCTTACGGATCGTGCATGTGCAATAGTAGACACCTACTTGCATCATGATCTCTGTGGAAAATCTCATAGTCTACCATCATCATGTGTACCAATCTCTGAGGAAAATTTTCCTTCATATGCCCTTCTACCTCACAATCCATACACCATAACCCACTACGAGTCTCATGAGTTGAGTTCATAGATAATTTCTCCAACTATTTTTCCATTATATAAATTTGGG
The DNA here is from genome assembly GCA_019776745.2 of Taxus chinensis. NCBI lineage: Eukaryota > Viridiplantae > Streptophyta > Pinopsida > Cupressales > Taxaceae > Taxus > Taxus chinensis. The sequence continues at coordinate 362,862,614 of CM034157.1, read as the reverse complement.
CTTCTAGGAATGGACTAACTCATGTATCAATGCTTCCTACTACCTCAGTGTAATATAGCCTCCAAGGCCTCACACGGATATGTGAAAGTATTCCATGAAAGTTCCCTTTTGAACAATGTGATCAGTCCTCTGACAAACCACTGAGCATGTTGTGAAGGGTGAATGTCATAACAAAACTTAAATAGGAGATTCTTGAAACATGCATCATACTCCTACATGCTCTCTGTCATTCCTTGTTGAATCTCCTTCAACACATGCTGATGCTTTTCTATTCAAACTCAGGTATGTGGAACTCCCAAAAAGGCATTATACAATGCAATGTAATCCACCAATGTCTGGTGTGGGTCATACTTCCTGTACCAGCTATGCATGCGTCCTTGTAACGTTGTTGCAAACTGACTTTCTTTCCACTCTGGGAAGTGATTCCCTTTGTGCACCATAGTAACTCACACTTGTGTACATGTTCTGTGGCATCCTCAATGCCCTTGTAATCAGGTAAGTGGAGTGACATCTCATAAAACACCTGTTGATGGTGTTGTGGACCTTGTCTGCTAGATCCAGGACCTTGATTCCCTCTGATGTTACCTCCACCACCAAACCCACTAGATCCACTAGTGTCAACTCCTCTAGATCCACCAGATCCTCCTCCTTTTATAGGAAAGGGGCCCAATGTAGTTTGCCCTATGAACCCACCATCATGCTAAACTATGCACCAATAGTCTGTGATACCGAACCACTCCCAGATGTGTTTCCCATGCCACTCCCAGATGTGATACTCAAACCTTGTGATCCCACACCTTTCCCAAATGTTGTGCTAGAAAAAATACCCCCAAACACAAGAAATGATTGTGTAGCCATAGATGTACCAAATGAAAAATTATACCTCCTAGGTGTCACTCGACTATGGATACCGATACCAACTAGATTATCAAAAATTATCTTAGGAATTAGAAAAATAAATTCAAGGATCTGGTCACCATGTGGTTTGAGATGCGCACCTACAATCTTCTCCTTTCTTCATATGATGAGATCTCTCTAGAAGCCGAGGGGGTTTCTCTTCCATGCTTGCCAAGATGGGGTAGCTCAGACTGCTCAGGTTCCATGTCCTCCACGTGAACCTCAAATCCTTCCCACAACATCTGCCTCCATAAATCCATCACTCTTATAGCTTCATGTTGTCTTTCTAACTCCCTCTCCCAAGCTTCATTATACTTGAGCCACCTCTCCTCTCTCTCCATTTCTTCCACAAGGTCCACCATCCTTCTACCATGCCAGCTTCCATGCCCTGTGCCTAGCAGGAGTTTAGCCAGCCATGGGAAAGGATTCCAAACTCAAAGTAATGACCAAGATCTTGATAGCCAATGGAATAACATGCAAGAATGATCCTCTAGGATCCCTCAAGAACTTGAAACTCAACAATCTCTGGGAAAGAATACATAGAAATAACATATTCCAGGGTATAACTAGTCAACACTCTACTCCACCAGTGATCAACAACATGGGTCTAGGTCAGATCGGCATCATGCAACCACTGATATTCCTCCTGGGTCCAAACACAAGGTCTATAGTACCACTTGTCCTTGATGCATATGTTGATATCCATTCATACAACTCTACTAGGAAACAACAGAAGAATGTCTCATAGAGTTCGTGATACAGGTTTTCCTCCACCCATTTTCATGCATCAAACTCAGATCTAGTACTGAACCTCTGAGAAAACTCATCCTCCATGATTTTAAGCCAGGTCTCAATGTTTTCCAAGGTCAAGCACTCCATCATTACACATTTCTCTCACAATAGCTTCAAAAGAGGTCCCGAAAATGGAACCAAGATGTAGTCATTATTTTACCCTCAATACTTCTTTCTAACCCCAAGCACGTTGGCCTATCACCCCACATATGTTGGGTGCTCACCCGAGGTGCACGCGGGCAACCAAGCCCCTCCTTTATGTGATATTTGCAAGAGAGTTCCACCATTAATGGAGGATTATTTGTAGAAATAGAAGTACATGCATCTACTCAAAAAGGAAGAAGATATAACTAACAGATCTACACATCAATGCATCACAAAAGCTAAATAAACATTGTATGAAGCACAAGAAACCAGATCTGAGTCATGACAAGCCAAATAACATGAGGGTTTACACCCATAAACAAGATGTACAGAATAGATCCATGTATATTGATTTAAAAAGAGTCTCTAGTAGCCATACTACATTCAAAAGGGTCATCTCAGACCATATACATCAAATGAAAAAGATCCAACCCCTACAAACTAATCTGATCAGAGATCCTAACTATGATTTCCCCATTATAACCCTTGTTATAGACCCCAGTACCCATACATCTACTTAATGATATCCCTTACAACCCTCTAGCACTAAGAACTAAACCCTAGCATCATGAGCTCCAAACCCTTAGCATTTCCTAACATTTATTATAGCACCTTGTTACCTTCCTTCTCTCCACACCTTTCCCTTCTCACCCTATTTCTCTTATCTTTTCCCCTTGTTCATGTCCTAAGAACTTATTTAAACAGGATCAACATCCACCACCATGAATTCTCTCCTGAGTAGATCACGTGTGCCAAGTGTCAATGTGGTCCTCCATTGGTGAATGCTTATCCTCTTTGTAAAACCTTCCACTAACTGTAATGATGCCTCTGGGAATATTCCCTACATGTGAATATCCTTTTCTTGGCCTCCAAGGTTCTAGGTTGGCACCTTATCCACTTATCATGCCTAGTCAGGTCCTCACATTTTTCCTCAAGTGACTCCATGATGCCAAATATGGCTAAGTCATTTAAACCCTTGTTATTCCTCCCATGCACACCCTGGTTTCACTTAAACCCTTCTTAAACCCTTTTTCCTAACATACACTAAACCATTTAGGAATTTTTAAATATCCTCTAACAATATTGTGGAAAAATTCAATTGATTATGTGGATTTTTCTTCAAAAATGTCTGAGGAAGGTTTATTTGTGATAGCTTACCATGTAATAAACCTTCACACCTTTCATGAAAGATATGTGGTAGATTAGAACTAGACATGCTGTACATGCTCCTAAAAATGATCTAGTCTTTCATATCATAATTGAACAACACAAAAACCAAGAAGCCAACGTAAAATGTTTAAAAACATGTAATCCATTATTTTATTTCCCTTCAGCTATAGTTATATCAATTTCATTCTTAATAAACCATTTATCTTTCAATAATTTTACACTATAGCTATTTTGATTTAACTTTTAATGAAAGAAAATTATTTTTTAATTCAATACCAAACACACACAAAAAAAGACATTTTCTTTTCATTAGTAGTGATAGATGTAGTTTATAGAGTAACTACATTAAATTTATGATTATTCTCTTTATTATAGTTTTTATTTTGATTTGGTTTATTCCATTTTTTATTTTTTTTATTTTTTTTGACTCTACAATCTTCTTCCTTGTGACCAAATTTACCACAGTTATAACATTTTCCTTTAAAACTAACTCTCAACTTTCCAAATTTATTTTCTTTACTAGGTTCTTTAAAGTTTGTTTTTTTATTCTTGTTAAGTCTAGAAGGATTTTGAGATTTCTAAGTGATAAGGTTATAAGTGAAATTCTCTTTCAAATCAAAATTAGTCATAACTTTCTCTTCCTGGATAAGGAGATTGCTTAGTTTGGTATTTAGAATTTAGAATTAAAATGGAATTCCTAAACCTTTCATAGATTCTCATTTGAATAATGAAATACAATAGTTTATCATGAATTAAGTTATTGTTTCATCCATCTAATTGATATTTAATGTCTTTAATTTTTTCAAAAAGTTAACGAATCTTTCATCTCCCTTCATGGGATTCGTCATCAATTCAAGAATTAATTTTATATTAGATCCCATTTTTATGTAAATAATTTCAACAAATGAGAACAAGTTTTCCATAAATTAGTTTAAAGAATCCCCATGTCATTGTTCAAACTATGTCAGTCATATTTCTATGAATTTCCCTTATTCACATTAAATTTAGACTTTTCAAACAAATATTCTATACAAACAACATATTAGTTTGACTATAAGGCATATTCATTAAATATAAGTGAATTTATTTATAGTTTTTATTGCCCTTCGTCATTAGAAGAATGCATTATTTCTTATTTTATAATTAAATTATCAAAAAAGAACAAAATTTCCAATACAAATAAATGTTTTGAATTTTTTTAATATTAGATAGGGAAAATTATTTAATAAAATGATTAAATACTATATTATAGGTATATCACATTTTTGTTAGAGCTTATCTCCATTGAAGGGGTTATGAATCAATATTTGGATCAACTAAGTTGAGATTCCAACTCAGCCAGTTACTATGATATTACCATATCTCCAATTCTAATTAACAATTTCAATGCATTTAACTCAATACAACTGAGCTCATATTACAACTGAGATCATCCAACACAATACAACCGAGGTGAGTCCAAGGTTGAGCTAGGGGAAAGACAAAAAAAAAATACAACCATGGCTGAAGTGACATTTAACCATGCTCACATGCCACTATATAAACCTTGCCACCACCCAAGCCACTAGTAATGTGGCACTAAAGTCCCTATACCTAACAGAAACAATGCTTATGGATAATGGTGAGAGGAAGCTGGTTATTTTTTAGGGAACATAGTACCACATGGTGACCTGTAAGATGTGGAGGGTAGGGTCCTACCGTGCCTTACATGTGGTGGTTGTGGAAAGGAATAGAAAAATTTCTCCACACCATATATTATAAACTATAGTTTTTAAACTTGATATTAAATTAAATGTGGCTACATATAACATAGTATATAGATTATAACTTAGACTTTAGTTTCATTTTACAAACAATGGCATAAAATTTAAAAAACTTAGTTTATTTAATTTATATTATAATGTTTAACATTTGTTTTAAAAAGAGGCATGAGAATATAGTATATATTATAGATTAAAACTATGATATGGATGTGGCCCAAACACAATTATAGTATATACTTTAAGAAATTATTTTATGCTATAGATTTTTATTTATAAAAAAACTATAGAAGATTAAACTATATAAAATTAGCACTATGGTTTTCAATTAGGTTTAAACTTATTGTAAAATATAAAATATAGTTTTTAAACTATAGACTTTTAATATAAAAACTATAGATTTAGGTTATAATTATTTTTGAACAAAATAGATTAAAAATAATCACACAAGGGGTATAAGGGGTCACGCCAGGACACCTGAGAGGAAGATATAACCTTGAAGTAGATTATTATTAACCAGAGGCAATAGGATAAAATTAGATTCCTATTTCCATCGAAATTTGTGTCCCTGTAGGAGACCTTCGGTAACTTGATTTTACTTGTTTTTAACCCATCGTATCTATATATACCTACACACACTTTAGAAACTATAAAAAATTAATTAAATATTTCAAACGATATTTACCCTTACCTTTATTTACAGGGTCTTGAGTACAAATTTCGGCAGGAGTTTTCATGCGCAATTAAAAGTTTGAAAGGGCATTGAAATATATTTATGTCTTATGTAATGTCATGAGAGAAGAAAGAGGGGGTTTTAAAATATATTTTCCTAGCTGACCAACTAACTCCCACCAATTGTAAAATGATTTTTACCATGAATTAAATGAAGTAAAATAAATTACACAGAGGAAATATTTAACATGGAAAATCCCCTAGGGGTAAAAACCATGGAATAAAGATATTTCCATTTAACCGAGAAACAATTATAGTCCAGATATCCCTCCTCACTTCTCTCCAAAATTCACCATGTGAATACATTTGATCATTCCACATGATCTATTTATTTTACATCCATAGGTCATGAAAAGTTAATTGACGGGTCGTGTCTTGTTACAAAGCACCCCAATTTAATAAATTGATTAATATAATAAATTAAACATAAACAACATAGTTTGTATTAAATAATTAAGAATATAAATATTCCTAATTATTTAATTATAAACTAAGGTTTATAAGAACTTAATATTATGTTTTAACAAGTAACAAAGTTGATCCTTCTCTATGTTTTTGGCACTCATACCGATGAAATACACTGCTTGGGAAGGATAGATTCATTTAGTTACATTCACATATTCTGATTGGGATGGAGATCTTGTTCATCATAAGTATACCTCTAGCTATAGCTATTCTCTTGGTTTTGTTCCTATCACTTAGTCAAGCAAGAAACAGAATGTGATTGCGATATCTTTTATAGAGGAAAAATACAGGGGAGTAGTCAACACACCATGGAAGATGTTTAGTTACATGGGATTCTGATAGAGTTTTGTATTCACTTTTGACAACCTACCATAATCTATTGTGAGAACATGAGAACTATATTGATTTTATAAAATCATGTTCAACATCAATAAATGAAGCATATTTAGATCAATATGAACTTTATACATGAGTTAATCCATGGATAAATTATTGATTTGTAATACTATCAGACTTTAGATTAGGTTACAAACATCTTTATCAAGCCCTTCACTGAAGCCAAGCTCCTTCACTTGTGATCTCTTCTTGGGGTGAGGTCCAATGTAGATTATCATCTTATTCAAATTTTCTAATCCCCTTCTCCTCCTCTTCTTATTCTAGAAATATTTCAATTTGTACATAGGTACAACATAAGGCCTTTAGTTGTTGGGACCAACATGTCACAACTTTCTTAGTTTTCTAGGGGAGTCCTCTATCTCTTTCAGGCATGTTAAGCCTCTACCTAATATTTGATGAAGGGGGTGTTGGTGTGAGGTATATTTTCTTCCTTTATTTATTTATCAGGTGTTTTCCACCTCACACATGGTGATTTATCTCACTTAGGTGATTCATAGATATTTTAGGGAGTTATATGACATATGATATATTTCATGATAGAATATATCATACTATCATATGCATCATTATCATATGGAATTTATATTTTATTCTTAGCATTGTATCTCCCCACTCCATCATGGAAGTATGACATATCCATACATGGGAGTTACACAACACTCCTAATTGTACTATTTTTTTTAATATATGAGAATGTTAGACCTGTTTTTCCTTATGCATGAACAATTTGGTTATGGTTATTTTCTCTTGTTGATAACTTAAAGCACATTCTAATTTATATTGGAGTGTAATAACCTTGATGTTCGTAGGCTCCATTAGATCCTCATGGTTCACTCTCACAAAGCTTACCTTTCACCATAAAAACTTCTTGATTTAAGAAGTGATCTTGTGAAGGACATAACTTTTATTTACAAAGGCTTACGTAGGTGATTTAATTTTTTCCCAATTCACTATTTTTCCAAGATATATGCATTGGTGCATTGATATATTCTTCATATGCACCCAAAAATTCTAGAAAGTATAGTTTTCTTCTATTTGAGAACATAACACTTTTAATTATAAATCTTCAATTGACCATATAATTTGATCCACACAATGGATTCAAGTGCCTTTTTAAAAAAAGTTATATGTTTTCATGCTCTACGTAGAGAGATATTATATCAGATAACTGTTTAGTCACTAAACTATTTTATTCCAAGTTTTCATAAAATTACATTGTAGAAAAAATGGTATCATGTAGTTTATAAAGTGCCATCTATTTTTATCTGGGGAATCATTTATTTAAGTGTAATATAGAATATAGAGGGTTGCAAGGCACAAATCACATGACTATTGTCTCTTGTGTTCTCTTTCTTTGTTTGGGTATTCTCATTTCCTTGCAATGTTACATTTTTATCTTGCATAATGGTTAATGAAAAGTCAATGGATCTCTTAAATCCATATTATTATCACACATGGTAGTAGAAAATGAAACAATTACATAGTAGTTGAAAATGGAACAATTTTCCTATATAAGGGTTTTTTATCTACATTTTGAGATACACCTCTTATTTTTCAGAAGGAATATGAAAAATTTATGTATAACAAAAAAAATGAATCCATGGGGATTATTGGCATGCATGCCTCTAACAACTTGTTATTTCACATCATGAATTGTAATACTCTAAAATAAACTTGGAAAATACTTGAGAAATTATTTGGGAAGGTCAATTAAATAAGAGACTATGCATTTCTAACACTAAAATTGCACTTATTATCCTATTTTATATCATTTGGTTATAATTAGTGTCTTTCTTGTTGATTAGCTAACATTCCCCTTCCATCTCAATCAATTAATGACACTTCGTTAATTAACTAGTATCCCCCTTCATTCTAGATGAAAATTAACACTACTTTATTAGTTATAATCCTATTCTAAGTAATTAATTAATCGAACCAATATTGATTAGTTAATCCTCTAAATGAAATTGACCCTCCTATTGGGTCATTCCCCCTCTCTGATCCATCAAAATCCATCAAATTCTCTTTAATTGGCTTTTACAATCCTAACTTGGTCTATTTATCAATCTAATTAATTAATTAATTTAAATCACACCCAACTCACTTAAGTTATAAATTCTAATTAACCTTCCATAATCATACTTAACCCTTTTTAAATCTATTTAGCACTTGATAATCCATAAATCTCTTTTATCCCACATTCATGAGGACGATAGTTTGTCCAATTTAGAAAACTATATAAAAAACCTTAACCCCTCCCTTCTAGGTTTACACCATGTCCTTGTAAGACATCTACATAAGATAAGATCATTTCTCAATTGGAATGATTATTGATCTAACAACCCTTTTCCATATTCTACTTGGAAAGAGTAGTAATAGGAGAACAAAATATGGCAATTAAGCCATACTAGCGAGACCTCCTCCTCTTCTTTGGAGAAATCCTTTGATTACAAGCGGCTATGTACGGATCGCTAAATGAAGTATCTATAATCCAAATCACATCAAAAACATCAACGGATGGATTGTATTTCATGTTTTTAATATTAGATGCATTAGTTTAAGCTTTACCTTTTAATTACTTTATCTTGATGTTTATGTTGAACTACTTAGTTATTGAATCTACTTGGTGTTAGATTCTAGTAATTAGATTAGATTTTTTTATCATGCATGCATATGACATGCCCGGTGGGAGCCCCTTTTCTATTACACACATTTTTTTATGTTGAGAATGTTAATACATACCAATTTTCTCTTTTTACATATTTTGAATTAACTAATGTTTCTTAAATGTTTTGTGTTGATTTTATATGTGTTAAGTGTCTCTTGTAGGTGATAAGGAGGTATAGTGCTGCCAAATTTGGAGATCATTGAAAAATAATATTTTTGGAATCTTTTTCCATGTTATTGGAGAAACACATACTGTTTGTGCCAGCATTGAGTCTACTCGTGCTAGCGTAAAAATTGTCTTCATCTATGTTAAACTACCTGCATTACCGTTAATGTTCACGTACTAGGGTTCATTGTTCATGTGTTTGGGTTTGACTTCATGTGTTACCATTTTGTGCATCTGTGCTAGCGTTATATGGATTTGTGTTAGCATTTTCTATTTTTTATGTTGTCTTTCTACATGTAGAGAATTCATGTACTACCACTTTCTTTACCCGTGTTTCCATCTACCTCCACATGCTACCATCATTTTTCATGTGCTAGCATCAATTTTGCACGCATCTACATATTCTGTCTTCCTAATCATTTTTCATATCTGTGCTAGCATACTACTTCATGTGCTAGCACTCAAAATTCATGCGCTAGTGTACTATGGAATTTTTGGCTTAAATTTTGAGTTTCCAATAGTGAAAAATTTAGAAATGAATATTTTTTATTTGGTGAATAGTAGGATTTCAAGAATTTGATTTTGGGAATTTGTATGGCCACGGTAGTGCCCAGGTTTTTCCCAATAATTCCAAAAAAAAATTGTCCCATGTGAATATCCAACAAATCTCTTATCCCAATGTATATTTTTATATTGAATCACCGCGTGATCAACATGCCAAGATTTTAAAACATTATTGGATTTCCAAGAAATCTCTGGGACCTTATTGGTCCTTTGCGTTCATTTACCGACATTTATGGGAGTATTTTTAGGAATTTTATTAAGTTTTCCACATATATATATATATGTAGATTGTATATGTAGAATCACTAAGCATTGAGAAAATTTCAAAGGTTTTTTAATCTTTTCTAATTTTCCAATTTTAGAAATTTGTGAAGTAATAGAAAAGGATTCAGTAAATCAACATATTACAATTATCTTACAAAAATAAAATAAATCAAGGTATTGTTAGGGCCTGGGTACTGCGTTACATTTTACATCCCTAAAGCACTTATTATAGGTGAGTATATTTGAGACCTATTTTAATTCATGTCACATTACTTTATCTAGTTTTGTAGGTTATTTATATCATTTTTTTATTTTACGCTATCGAGAATGTCATGACACTATAATTCCTTGGTCGAATTTCATCCCATAGCTCTGCTAACTAAAAAAATTTCCTTACAAGACTCAGTAATTTAGGAAAATTACAATTAAAAAGGGAAGATCAAGTAAAAAATTTATTCCAACCCCTCCTTGTAGTGGTACTGATATTAAAAAAATAACATCTTATTTTGAGAAACCATATGAGGAAACCCATCCTTCTCCATGGTCCACAACTTCTGTGAATCTATTCTTCTTTCTATTTCATTATGCATTCTAGAAATAGAATGCAATGGATGTTAAATATCACCGTGTAAGTAGTAGTACATCACTATAAATGATTACATCTTTTACCTTAGATGTTAAATTTAGTTTGTTTTGAAATTCCATTTAGTGGATGACAGTTGTCACTTTGCTAGGCCTATTTTGGGAACTTCCATTTGAAATGTGAGTGTTTCATGCCTTCATCCTAGAATATAGAATGTGTCATTGATATTAATATATCAAACGATGCAAAATATTTAAAATAATTTAATAAAATCATACTTTCATGACGTATCCATATGTGTAACGTATCTTAGTATCTAAATGTGGTAACATCACATGTGGAGTAGCCAAGTGTCACCCAATCTAGGCCTCCTTAATGGAAAGGAATTTCACAGATTCGAAGCCCGTGGAATGAACCGATTCAATAAATATTTGTGTTTGTGGTGTCGGTGAGGTGAGGCAGAGTGACAGTGACCAATAAGAAGATGCCACATGTCATTTTCCTATTCCTATAAGTGGCCAAGTGTCAGACATTATGGAACCTAAGCATAAAGGTATGTAAAATAAGCCCCAATTCCTATAATTGAATGTCAAACGACCACATGTCAGGATTCCAAAACTCCTCAAGGAAAAGGCATTCCGTGGATTCCAAGTCTACCAAATGAACCAATTTAATAAAGTTTTGGGTCTGCGGTGTTGGTGAAGTGAGGCAAAGTGGTAGTGACTAATCATAATATGCCATGTGTCATTTTACTAATTTGTGGCTCATAATAAAATGGTGGTATACAATTACATCATTGAAGTCTAGTCTGCCATTTAATAATTTATATGTTTTACATTTATTACTTAAATATTTTCCTCAATTTTTCCTTTCTTTTCACCTCTTAGTCTGGTTAATTACATGTGGATAGATTTTTCTTTATAAGAGCCATGTTAGAGTGTGAAAGGAAAGCCAGTAAGAAGGCTCCACGTATGTATAGTTTTAATAGACCATTTTCTATTAAAGGATATTTCTCTCATGTATGCTTCACTGCAAAGTATGAACCAATTAAAACACATCACGTACGTATAAATTTTTTTGTCAGACTGAGTGTCAAACTCTACATATCCTCTATTAGTCACCCCTAAGTGCAAGCTAATAAGAAATATCCATTCTTATACCATTTTCTGAATGCCAATTTTTTGGTGGGTCTTGTCAATTATTGTGAAACTGAAGTGCGAGCCAATAAGAAAGCTCCAAGTCCAGCTTCCAAGTTCCACTGTAGTGGTGAGTCAGTGATTCAGTGACTATGATTACTGAGTTGGTAACTTCCACTGGAGAGAAATTTTGATAGAGGGTATTTGTCAAACTAGTTTTAGGATATTTTCCATTTGATTTCTAACTATTTTTTATATTTTTACCATTTTCACTGAAAGAACAAAATAGGTTACAAGGTAATTTGCCAAAACTACAAAACTAGTTATAGGGATATTTTCCACGATTTCTGTAAGTTTTTTTCCGGGGGGGTTCCTTAAACTTTTCCCTAGTTTCCAAATTTTGATTTTTGTTTTCTTGCTATTTTTTATAGTTTTTCAAGTTTCTAACTTACATGTTTTGATTAAAAAATCAAATTTCTAACTTAAATGCTTAATTTTTATTTTTATTTCATACCATTAAGTGGGATTGAACATTGTGTATGCTCTTCTCTTACATTTTTTAGTGACCTTGAGAATAAAAAATGACCTTGATGCCCATTTTAATATTTTGGTTTATGTTGTGTATGATATTTTCTTGTACTTTCGAGTGACCTTGATGATAAAAAATAATTGCGATCTTTTTTTTAATGGAAAAACTACTAACATTTTATGTAGGACCAAACCACTTGTCAAAGATAAAAATTGAAACATATACTGATTACACTGTATGTAGGTTTCCAATGAAATTCAAAACCATATTAAGATCAAGATAAAAAATCACACCATTCACTCACATTTTATTTGTAGGTGCGACTAATAAGGCTAAGGCTCAATCTCTTTAACTATGGGAAAAAACTTGGAATAAGCCATAAAAATCATTATCAGGATTACCACAAGAACCCCAAATTAGTCAATACCTTGAGGGAATTGGTTGACAAAATGAGAAGTTCCCCACCACCTTATTAACTAGAAAATCCCATAAAAGGTGCTAAATGTTGTCTATATGAGGAATTTTTCATTAATTTGATTGTGGGGTAATGGTCCTTTATCTAGGATTTATTCTAGAAAATTGTACCTCTCTTAGAAAATTTATTAGCGAGTGTTGAGAAAAAAAGTCTAAGCGGTCATTTGGCATTGGGGCCAACTTTACCATTATCTAAAATTTGTGTTTTAAAGTGATATTATAAAGCAATACCTCCTTGGAGTCATAACCTTTTTTCCAAACAAAGCGAGAGTCCATTAAATTTATGTATCATATATATTTCATCATGAATCATACTCAACAAAACTTCCTTATAATTAAAACCTTGTTGTTTGAATAAAGAGACACTCTTCTGAAGTTTCACCTTTTACATTTCATCACCACTCATACATTCCCTTGTTATTTTTTTGGCATTATTGGTCAAAAGATATTAACTCAAAGTGCTGCCACAGTTTTTCCCACCACTTTTTTACTCACTTAAAATTTTTATCCCTTAAAAGTGGGATTTAGGTGTTAAAAGTGTGTTAGTACATATTCATATTTTGGTGGTAGTCTTACATAAAAATTGGGAGATTTCACCCATAGGATAGTTTCTCCTCGTGGTATTTACATTGCTCGCATTATACTAATGGTTTATTCAATGTTTATACCTTGTTTCTTTGAGATTTGATCTAAGTATTGGAATTTTATTGTTACGTTGCTCGCATTATATTGACCCACTTTAGTACTTAGACCTTATTTTCCTAAAAACTTGATTTGAGTCTTAAACTTACGTTGTTATGCTACCCACATTTTCTTAGATCTCTATAGATATTCCATTTTGTATATCTTTGACACTTAGAGATTTCTTACTTGGCAGTTGTTACACTATCCACATTGGATTAAATATCTTTATATGTTCATTGGTTATGCATCCTATATATTTAGATATTTATCACTTTAGCATAATTAAACTACCTATTTCATCTAGGATTCATTGTGATATTTACACACATTCAAACATATTTTTAAAACACTTAATGAATCATGAAGCCTCAAAATAGGGTACGTTATAGGAAGAATACTTCCAATACCCTTATAAATCGTATGTTTTCCTCTTCAGAGGAGGAACAAGAGCTTATGGACCATAGTACTAGTGAGCGGGAGATGCCTCAAAATCCCTTTACATATACCTCCCCTCATATAGACAACTAATTATTTCAAAAATGGATACCAAGTCTTGTTGCGTCTTATGGAATTAGGGGATAGATTGTCATCTAATTTTGATCCTAATTTCCTTGCTCACATGATTAGAATGAAGATTAGGAATCCCCATCCACCTCTTAGGACTGATGAGGAAATTTTTAATCATGAACAGGCCTCCACATCCACTCATCTTGAAGGTCATGGTGAGGATGTAGATATGTCCCCAACTAGAATCCATCACCATATACCATTTATTAAGAAAAATCATTTTGATAAGGCAGAGAATGAAGTCCCCATACACAAGGTAGAAGAGCACAATTCTCACAATGAGGATGTTACTATGCAATTAAAATTGGAAGCCCTTAGTTGATAAATTTCTATCAAGAAAAAAGAAGAGCTCCTTGAACTTTTCATACAAATGTGCAACAAGGAAATTAACAATTTCTAAGCATGACAACTATAACCTTGTGTTAATTTTTAAAGTCCTATCATTCCAAGACACCCCGAGTCTATCCTGTCAGTCCAAGTGACCTCCTAATTAACATTATCTCATCCCCCTAGGTGATTTAGGAAAGTCCATTCATTCCCCCTAGGTGATTTTAGGAGTTCATTAAAAATTGCAAGCTACAGGCAGTTGTGGGAAGGGCTATCACTGGCCTTCCTAGGGTTGGAGAAACCCCATGGAGTAGAGTAGAAAATCCAAAATGGACGTGGAGGTGATTAAAAGGTATTAGGAAATCATGGAAGTGATTCAATAAGATTTTGGAAGGGCTAAGAGAAGTTGAGGTAGTTTCACCAAAATTAGGGTTCACATGCCTAGTCAGTGCACATGCCAAAACAACCATTGAGCTTCCAAAGGTGATTTTGGGAGCTCTGGATGGAGTTAGGAGAAAAACAAAACATCTCCAAAAATATAATTCCAATCCCTACAAGATGGTGAAATCATTTTTTTCACAACACTTTGGCGCATTAGGTCTGCAAGCATAGTTATTCTCATGCACAAGTGGAGTACCAAATTAAAATTCTAATTTTTAGGGATCAAATGGAAGAATAAAGACATGATACCCATACCATTAGATTAAAAAGGCCATTTATATCAGGATCATATAAAATTTCACCAAAAAATTCCATCGAAAGCTCAAATTATCATTGTCTCAAGTTGTCCTCTTAGAGCGAGTTCGAGAGTTAGCCAAATTTTGGGAGGACACGTGTTAGCTCTTGGAGCTTGGCAAGATTTTGTGTCCCTAAATTCCTTCAACCTCAAATAAATCAACCATGAAAAAACTTCCTAGTCCCCATATTACCTCTAAAACCTCATGCAACCTTCAGGATTGTCAGTTCAGCCCTCAGGTGCTATTGGGAGCTCAAATTCCCTGTTGTCGGATCTCTGCTACATGTTAGCTCTAGGGGCACCATGGAATTTGATGTCCCTCATATCCATCACATGTTACAGACATAAAACCTTGAAAAATGTGCCCATACCTCTAATGGAAAATTCTGCTCACCCATGTGACCCACTTCTAACCCCTAAGTGCTTTAAAGTTGATCTTCAAGCTCTCACTCCCTAACGTCAAATCCGCCACATGTCGTTGTCTTGCTCACCATGGAAATTGATGTCCCTCATGCCCATTTTAGGTGGGGGATGTTAGGGAATTTTTTTTTTTCCCAGACCTCTCTTTGCATAATTTTTGAATAGTTTTTAAATCCTCACCTAGTACTTTCTTCTTGCTTCTTACATCTAACTCTCTCATGCATTGTTCTTCCTCCAAAATCCTCTACAACTTACCACCACCACTCCAACATTTTTGAACCTTGAACCAGGTCTATCAAAAAAAATTCCTCCACTCCATGAAAACATACAATTCTCAAAAGGAGGTTTGAGAAAACAAGGAAGAAGAAGCGAACAACGAAGAGAAGAAAATAGTGAAAATCTCCATTTTCGTGAAACAAAGATTCGTATAAATCTTGCAAACCAGTGTATGAAATAGCTCACTATTTTTTTTCTATTACTTCCTCTCTCAAAAACCATCAAAAACATGCCTTCAATACCTCAATGTGCTGGATAGAACATTCATAATGAAGAAATCTTCTTTCCATCCCAATGAAGAAAAAATTGGATTTCCCATTCAATCAAACCTTTGTTGGAATGAAGGTAAAATATTTCACCTAAAGCATAAGAAGAAAAACCCATAACAAAAATATGTTTTTTATCATGAATGGAGGAGAAAACTAGACCTGCAAATCTATAGCTCCATTAATGGCTACTGCATTCATAAGCACTACCAGGTAAAAATTTTGAAACTTTAAAATCTCCCAAACTATTGAGGGGATATGTCCAAGATTTAAGAGGGGAGATATTGGGAAAAAACCCATATCAAAAACCTTTGTTCCATCACAATCTGACCAATCCTAGAAACTCCACTTTAAAAATAGTAGGTCTTCTACATAGGGACTTCCATTTTGGGAAAGTCATCAATTATTTAGAAACTACAAATATGAGGTCATTAAACATAGTAAGTGTTCCCATGCTGAGAATTGCATTAAATAGGAGAGACACCTACTAAAAATAGTAATCTTGGTCCACAAGCCCCCTGCTTGAAACTTACTAAAAATAGTAAGTTTATTTTTCCAAAAAAATAATGAAGCATAAATTGACAGGGAAGAATCTGGCACATCCTTTCACTTTTGAGTAAGAGATAGAAAAAACTATAGTCTCTATCATCATACTATGTAGAGTAGGTAATAGTGAGGACTTACTAAAAATGTCTTTTGACACTCATTTCATGATTTAATTACAATGCATAGAAGGTTGAATCATTCAATCAACACCATCATTTTAGATCATTCAGAAGATGCTTCATCAAGATCATCTCTAGGGAATTCCAAGTGGTGTCTGACAACACTGAAGGGAGTTAGGAGTATATTTGTTTAGAGTGGATCTCCATGAGTGATGTCCATGGTCATCAGAATGAGTCATGTGATCAGTGTATTTAAACATCATGTTCACACATAATCTGTGAAAAAAGTTAAAAAGGTGTGTGCAAGAGTTTGAAGATTCAGAGTTCATCACATTGGAGCTTTCATTGAGTCATCTGGAAGGATCAATGGAGCTTCATTAGAGAAGATATTGCCTATCATCATTGACATCATCCTTCTTCTTCTCTCTTCTCTATCTCTCCCTCTCTCTCTTCTCTCCCCCCAACTTCCTCTCTCCTCAATGTTCTAATTTGATGTTGGGGGTTGCACTTTTTCAATGTAATAAGTCACCCTTAAGTTATAAAAGGGGACTTAATGTTCTCCTAAGAATGTGAAAATTCTCATGACATATGAAGGGTCAATGGGGGGTAGGAAAAGAGAATTCCAAAGCACTATAAATTGTAATGAGCTCCTCATTCCAAAGGGTTCTAATTCTTAAATTCTTCTAGCTGGTTGTATTCTTGTAAGTTCATGAGAGAGATTTTTCTCACTTGTGAGTGAAAAGAGTTATCCACTTTTCCCCTATTCTTAATGTCTTCCATTCTCGTACTATGTACAATTTCTTCTTGAAGCATCAATACAAGAAGGAGTTTCTGATCCTTTTTTGACTTAAGGGTTTACTGATACTCTGTGTTCATTAAATTCTAATTGGTCTTGTTACAGTTTGCAGTATTGTTTCTTCCTAATTTTAGTGCATGTGATGAAATTTATAACTAGTGTGTGTAGGAATCTAATTTTCTACCTACAACATTAGTTCTCCTACCTCTTTTCTCACTTACCTTTCCCACTCTTCAGACAAAGTCTTCCCTAGCAAGAGATTGCTATATTTTCTAGAGGGTAAGTGGAGTGCCCCTATTGGATCCTCGACCACAAGGCCACAAGGAAAATCCACCTTTACTCACACATGTATATACAATAGCTGTACCAGTTAAGTAGAGGGAATTAGACTCCTAGAGCATTGGCAAGAAATCCACAAGTTTTTCCACCCTACAAATTTTCTCGCCAACATAATTTTTTGTGCCCACTATGGGGAAGATTTAGCAGCATCTACACCCAAAATATGACCACAAGGTCCAAAAATTTTAAAAAAATCAAATTTGAAAAAAAAAAAAAAGTAAATATTAAAAAACACTAAAAAAATAAAATTTCATTTCATGTTCATGAAAATCCATTGTTGAAGGATACACTATAAATTTATTGCAAGTGACCTTTCATATTCCACAGTGTCTTTTCATATTCCTATTGTAGATTTTTTCAATGCTATAATTTGTTGTAGTAAAATCTGAAGTGTAAACAATGGTAGATGAAGAAGAAATCCCTCAACCCATTGTTCCATGGGGAATAAATACAAGCCCGTTAACTCTTGAACCACCTCTTCATGATCTACTAACAAGTTCCCGTGATAAATTTCCAAATTTCAAAGATGATGGCACACAACTCCCTGAAGAGCACATATCAGCCTTCACCACATCATGTGGGATTCTTGGTGTCCAACATGAAGATGTCATTGTAAGATTGTTCATGGAGTCTCTCCAAGAAAAAGTAGCATAATGGTTCTAGCTCCTACCTTCCCGATCCATCACTTGCTTGGAATGACATCAAGACTTCCTTTGAGGAAAGATTTAAATCAACTGAAGATGTCAAGACCTCTTGGTGAAGTTGGCTCAAATGAAGAAAGGAGAAGGTGAAACTATGAGAGACTTCATGGCTCATTTCGAATGGTTACTTCACAGGATACCTGAAGAGGATTCAACCATCTGAAAACAATGTCAAGAGATTCTTCATCAATGCTCAATCACCAGAGGTAGGATTTATCCTACGAAGATTTCAACCAAGGAACATTGTAGAAGCACAAAGGATGGCCATTGAACTTGATGATGATCTCATCCTCTCTGGAAAGATCAAGAATCCATCAAAGGGAAAGACCCAACATCCTGGAGATGAGAGAACATATCCATTGCTGCAAAAATTGTGAATGAGATGATATTTTTGAAGAGGGAAATATTTGAATGAGTTTCTTCTCAAAGAAGCAATGGAAATCAGATTGCAGGAGCACCCCAAAGGCTTTCCTTGGAGGCCCCACCTGTCAATGTAATTTGTAGGAGTAAGGAAAATGAAGAGGAGTTTGAACAAGAAAGTGAAGGTGGTGATTTCCTAGAAAGTGATGAGTTTGAGAATGATACACAAATAAGATTCTATGAATATTCTGGAGGTAATGAAGATGATGAAGAAGATGCACCTAGCTTCTCATGTGTGGTATTCACTCATTATCAGTATGAAAAAGGGGGATCTTCCTCTACTGTTGTAAAGAAAAATAAGACTGAAGATACTCCTTTGGTGACTCTGTAAAAAAAATAATCAGTCAAGGATCTCCGCTCCCACCCTCCATGGAGTATGCATTGTTGAATTCTGATCCTGTATCAAGTAAGAAGTCTCCAACAATTCCAAGTAAGTCTTCTGATGCCTCTTCTAATTCTAAATCTAAATCTTCTCCTATAAAATCTAGTACTTTGAAAGCTCCTAGTGTACCTTTCAAAATCCCCTCTTCTCCCAAAAAATCTACTCCTGCTTCCAAACCTGTCCTAAATCTAAAAGTAGTCCCTTCATCACCCTTACCCGCATCTGCTCCTTTTGAATTTCATAGAATATGTAAACAAAGCCAAAGTGCAAATTACTGAAACTTAATATTTGTGGACCCATCCTAAAAAATTTGAGAGATTTATTCAATATATCAGGAGTGGTAGTCTGAACCCAATGTTGTAACACCCTAGTTCTAAAGGCATTACTACCAAACCCACATACACTTCCCTCACATAACATGATTTCCTTGAGCGCATCCAAGACTAACAAGTTGATCCTTTCTACGTCTCCCTTCTTGTTGGAGAATATGTACTGAACAATTACATAATAGATTCTGGTGCCTCAGACAACATGATGCCTTTGAAGGTCACCAAGGCTCTCAAACTTACCATGACTCCACCTGGTGGATCTTGTTACTCTTTGGAGTCAAAAGAGGTCCCACTTATAGGGAAGGTCAAAGATGCATAGGTGGCTCTCGCCAAATTTCTAGACAAGAAAGTTTCAGTGATGATTTTGGTAGTAGATGTCCCAGCCTCATTTGGAATGTTGTTGAAGTAGAAGTTTCTACCGAGACTTGGGAGGGAAAATTTAGATGAATTGGTCATCTGCAACCATACCAGTGAAGGGAGACATGGAGAAATTACTTCCTAAGAAGAAGATGAGGTACACAGTGCAAAAGTCCAAAATCCCAGAAAGCTAACATTTTTTACCAAGATAGCAAGAGGATGAATCTTTTCATAATGAATGAAGAAGAAGATGATATTCTTATCTTGATAGGTCTAGACATGCCTTCTTGGAGAGGCATGGACCTTGAAGAAGCATTGAGGAGATTTGAGTTACAAGAGGGTAGCTCCGAATTACCAAATGATGCAAACCATGAAGAAGAGAAAAAGGTTCTTGGTGAATCTCAAATGGAAAAATCAGCTTACGTGCTTATCTATTGATCGAGGATATATTCTCATTCCCATTTGAAGATGAGGATTCCCTTGATCTCAGTCACCCATTCATGGAGAGACCAATACCATATTTTGATGAACTCGTGAAAGTTTTGAAAAAATTATCTATACAAGAACTGCTTAGAGCCGCAGGAGAAACATAAGATCCTGAGCTCAGTCTCAAACTCCTAATGCAAGTAAAGAACCTACAAGATAAGCATTAATCTGATTTGAAAAACTTAAATCAATGTGAAGGTTGGCCATGTTGAAATAAAACAAGATGAGAAATATGATGCCCCTCCTAAGACAATGGTTGATGGATGCAATGATGAAATGGAGATATTTTCTTTCCCATTTGAAGAGGAAGACTCTTTCCATGATGAAGAAATTGAAGCAAGGATTTTTGAGGCCTTTGAAGATGAATCTCCTCTTAGTAAAGGATTAAAAGAATGTAGTGATTCCTAAGATAATGAAGTAACCCCTCCGAATAGTTTCCTTGAGCTGTAAAATAAAGATTCTTCGAAGGCATGTAAAGATGAGCTACAGTAAGTAACAAAGGAGATATCTATGTAAGAAATATTGGATGCAGTAGAAGTTTTGGAATACCTCGAGTTGATTCTTGATTTCTTAACTTGTGCCATGACCATACAAAATAAGTATGAGGTCACTTCTAATCCTTCTGTTAATACTCAAATAACTCACAGTGGAGTAGAGAAAAAGGATAAGTCTAAGGTTTTTCATGGAAAAGAGATCAATGAGAATAGACCTAAGAAACAAAAGAATCTAGAATGTTCAAGTAATTTGAAAAAAAAAATAGCAATGGGTCAGCGATAGGATGCTCAATGAGGAATCAACTACATGGATAAATGTGGAATGCAAATGACACTATGAAACTGATTTCAAAGAGGATGAAGGTAGTGGAATTTCTTAAGTGAAAACATGAGCATCAAGAAGCTCACATGGATTAACTCCTACAAGAAACATATATGGTCATGAAAGCACCCATATTTCATAAACAGTTAAGGAGAGAAGGATACTTTCTCGAACTAGTCAATGGATTCACAGAACAACATCACTTAGTATTCCCACTCACGGGTAACTTAAGGAGTGAAAAGTACTTCAGTGAAAGTGTTTTTCCCCCTGTGTTGTACCATAGGTGATTTCTAGGTGTGTTTCCCTTGTTTTTTGTCATGTGTTTCCTTTCTGTCATTTTGTGTGTGTGTTTGTTCCCTTCTTCATTATCCTTCTCTCTTGTAAATTTTACATGATTCTACATAGCCCAATGGATAAGGCACTGGTCAATGGATCATATGATATGAAATTGAGATTATGGATTCCCCATGTCATGTATTCACTACACTCATTCTATGTCATGTCCCCAAGCTAGAGCCAGTTGTTGTCATGCAAATGTGCAACAAAGAAATTAACAATTACTGAGCATGAAAATTATACCCCTGTGTTAATTTTTTCAAGTCCTATCATTCCAAGACACCTCGAGTCTTTCCATCCAGTCCAAGTGACCTCTCGATTAACATTATCTCATCCCCCTAGGGGATTTTTGAAATTCCATTCATTCCCCCTAGGTGATTTTAGGAGTTCATTTAAAGTTGTCATTTATATCATTCCTATGATCAGTAAATTGCCACTTAGATATGATTTGCTAATGCATGGGGATGCTTTGTATAGTTATATCATAGTGAGTTTGATGCATTTTCCTTGCTTTTGTTCATGAAAACTGATTACCGTATAAACTTCCTACTAACTGTCTTTGTGAGGAAAATGTGATGATGTGTGCAGGGAAATGATGAACATTTGTTGCTGATGTAATTACGAAGTCTGAGTTTGGAGCTGGAATACAGGAGCAGAAGACTTTTTCCACCAGTCGACCTATCAGTATGGGACTTGTTTCTAACTGTCCCATAGGAATTTATGAGTTTTAGTTAATATTGATTAGTGGAAGATGTTAGTGCCACCTATTATGGTGAATTATGTAACCGTTTGTGTCTATATTAAGACACCTTCTTAAGAACATGGTTAGCTGTTATTTTTGGAGATACTTTGCAATATATCGTCTGTGGTATTCAGAACTTTCAACTTCATATGTTGTCTATGATATGGAACTTATTTAAATTAATAGAAGTAAATGTCATTTTGGAGATCTAAAGCTGTTGGTAATTCCTCTGTCCCAAGGGAGAGAAAGGGCCCACTCGACCGAGGAGACAAGAGGTTGTTTTATGTTCACATATACATACGTTTTCTGATAAGTCTTACTGCAATCCTTGTTTCAGTATATTTCATGCAATCTTTGGTTGAATGTATTTGTTTTCCTTACCAACACTTTTATCTAGAATATGTGTTTTCTTTTATGCAAAGTCTAATTAACATGCGATCTTACTTTTACTAAGTTCTAGCTTCAATTGTGCAGTTGCAATTCCATTTGTTTGAGTACTGTGTGTGTGTATTTCAATTTCAATTAGAAGTGTAGCTTTTAGACTTCCTTTCATTGCAGTAGATGAATTCCATAGATTTACATTAGGTTTCCATAGATTAGTAACCAACTTAAAAGATCTCACAACACCCCCAACAGAAATCCCAACAGGAACTGGTTACATAAAGCTCCATTGCATACAGCCTAGGACACAACCCTGGTTTATAATGACACTAACAGGAGATCATGTTAGTTAAATGATTGGAGAACACAACGACCCATCATTTTTGGTGTCATTTCTGGGGAAACCATAAGCACACTACATCATTTCTTTCACTTCACATGTTATGAGTGTTAATGGAGTTCATATATGCAACCAGTAGATGTCTTGGGCCTTGTTTCAATAACCACCTTTGATGCATAGGCCACGAGATGATCAAGGGAGATTTACAGCACACAACATTCAACAAATCTCTCTAGACAGTTTACACGTAGAAAACACTGAGTGACACTGCCTCCAATACAACACCTAGAATCATTTCTGAGCATTTTGTATCCTCTAGCCAACACTCAGAAATGGTGGACCATGGGAATAATGGAGACCACCCCTTGGGTTAGACCTTTACTTACCCCATTGTCTTGGATGAGGATGAGGATGCACCCATGAAAAATATCTCACCATCCATCCTCCCTATCTTTCGAGGCATGTCTATGGAAGACCCTGATCAGTTCTTGTTTGAATTCAAAGTTTTGTGCCAGACATATGACTACATAAAAGACAATCAAAAACTCAAACTTTTTCCTTCCACTCTCAAAGACTCTGCTATGAGATGGTTCATGGGGTAGTTCTCTAACTCCATTAATTCTTGGGAAGCCATGGAGACAACATTTTTGGATAAATATCAAGACTACTGCAGGGGAAGGGATAGGAAAGAAGAGTTCTTCTAGATACGGAAAAAAGAAGATGAAAATCTAGAGGATTATCTGGATAGATTTCTCTTTCTCCACCGACGAAGTGGTTATGAGTTACATGCAGACATTACTAAAACAATTTTTCTTAAAGGACTTGATGAGGAAACCAAGGATTCCCTCCATCTCATGGGAGGAGGAGATGTGCATAAACTTACCATGGAACAAATCACTGAGCTATGCAGAAGTTACTCCAGAACACGAGGGGGTATAAGAAAAAAAATACATCCAAACTTACTCTGGGTACCTCTGAACTTCTGGAGGAAATGGATAACATGAAAACAAACATTTTGTTGTAGTTAACATCAACCATAGATGGACTCAAGGCCAAAACCAGTCCTGCCAAAGAACCTCTAGACATATATTGCCCTAAGTGTAGGAAGAGACACCCCTTGAGAGAATGTCCTTTGGATGTCACAGACATGTGTTTAATCTGTGAAGTGGCTGACCACAACACTAAGCATTGCACCTTCTTACCACAGTTGAAAGGAGGCTTGAATGTTGTCTCTCAAGCTGACAGAGTTAAACTTTGTTCAAAGGCCAAATAATCAGGCTGGATTTCCACCTCGACCTGCTCAGAACCCCTGGAGGATGTCATGGCCTAATCAGGCCCCTCAGCCTACTTGGGGACAACCTGAGTGGACAACATCAAAGTGGATGACTTGTACACATCTACCACCTTGGATGAATCCCTACACTCAGCCAAGTTGGACACCACCAACCCTAGCAAGTTCATGGCACAACCAATAGTGGGGTCCTCAACAGAATCCTAACCAAAACCAGCCATGGACACCACCACAAAACATTAATCAACAATGGAGATTCCAGCAACCACAACAAGCTTTAATGGCCCCACCACAAGCCTACCAACAACACAGACAAGCAACACAAACACAACTTCCAGCCCAGCTGGTAGAAAATCCTAAAAATCAGCAGACAACTTCAATTGATGAAGCAGGACCAAGTAACACAATGCAGGTTAATACTATTGGTAATTTACAACTGAGGTCTAGAAAAACATTGAATCATCCTATCATTATCACAGAAATTCCTATAGACACTGATAAAGAAGAGACACTTGAGGACAATACAGGACCTGCACCTTCTCCACAGACACAAAACACTCAGAACAGTCAAGAACTTAACCAGAATACCCATAAAGCTCCTTTCCCTGAGCGGTTACAGGACACTCAAACTGTAGATGAAACAATGCTAGTACAAGAATTGAAAAAAGTGCACATTGAGGTCCCACTTCTATGAGCAATAAGGGACATTCCTGAATTAAACCAAACCATTAGAAATGAGTGTATAAAAACACCAGGGAGGAAAAAGAAATACCCAAAAACTGTTAGGGTGGAAGGAAATTTGGCTGATTTAGTAGCTGGAAACCTTATTTCACCAAAATATGGGGATCCCGGGAGTCCAGTTATTACTATTTGTATAAACAATCAGTCAATATCTAATGTTTTGGTGGATCTTGGTGCTGCCATTAATGTCATCACAACAGAAATGTTTAATCTGTTGTCCTTAACAGGACTACAACCTACCAATATTGTTCTTCAACTAGCAGATCAATCCATTGTTGTACCAGATGGTGTGGTTGAGGATATAATGGTCACCATTGAATCCTGGGAGTATCCTGTAGATTTTATGGTCTTACAGCCTAAAGCTCAGAAATTGGGATATCCAGTTATCTTGGGAAGACCCTGGTTAGCCACTGTTGCTGCATATATTGACTGTAGGTCAGGCAAAATGACCATTCTAAATGGGTAGAAATCCAAACATATTTCATTATACCCTCCTGCCCAGCCTTATGTGAATGCTTGTGACCATGTATGGGTAGATTCTTTGGATACTAACTCTCTGAGTTCTTCTTATTTGGCCACCATTGCAGTGCAAAACCATATGGCAGAAGTTGTTGAGTCACATACACTGGCTGATGCAGAGGGCTCTGTGACTACGGAAATCAGCACTCTAGCTATGAAAATCAGAACTCTGACTGTAGACCCATTTTCTCTAGACATGTCTGATGTTATTTCCTTGGTAAGTAATACTTCTGATGAGTCTTGTAAAGAAATCTATGCTTATAATTCAGAATATTCAGTCCCTGATTTCTATTGTCCTTTGACCAAGATTTTTTCTCTTGATAATATACCCATTCTGCACATGCTTCAACACGATGTTTTCCCATTGAATTCCTTAATCACCAATGCAAAGAGCTCACTCTTTTGAATGATACCAAGTAGGTGCCTGTCGGCATAGGAAAAGAGTTGACCATTGGTAATGATTTAGAGGCCAATCAAGAAGCCAGGGTTCTCAAAGTTTTGAAGAAACATTCCCACACTTTTTCCTGGGATTACACTGATATGAAGGGAATTCATCCTAACATTTTTACTCACCATATCTACACTGAGGATGTCAAACCTATAAGGCAGCCACAACAGAGAATTAACCCAGCGCTCAGAGACATAGTCAAAGGTGAGATAGAAAAATTGCTAAAGGTAGGATTCATCTACCCTATATCTGATAGTCAGTGGGTCTCCCCATTAGTTATAGTTCCCAAGAAAAATGGTAAATGGAGAATATGTGTTGACTACAGGGAACTTAACAAAGCCACCAAGAAAGATTATTTTCCCCTGCCTTTTATTGACCAGGTTCTGGACAATCTTGCTGGTAAGAAATATTTTTCTTTCTTGGATGGGTTTAGTGGGTATAACCAAATTAGTATTGCCCCTGCTGATCAAGATAAAACTACCTTTACTTTCCCCTGGGGTACATTTTCTTATCGAGTCTTACCTTTTGGACTTTGTAATGCACCCGCTACATTTCAGAGAGTAGTCTTGGCCATCTTTGCAGATCTTACTAACGACTGTGTTGAAGTTTACATGGACGACTTCACTGTCCACGGATCCACTTTTGATGAATCTCTGAATAACCTTGAGAAAGTATTGAGTAGATGTGAGCAACACCAATTATCTCTGAGTCATGAAAAATTTCTGATGATGGTCGATCAGGGAATTGTCTTAGGTCACCATGTTTCTGCCAAAGGTATACAGGTTGACCCCAAAAAGATATCAGTCATCACTCAGTTACCTACACCAACTAATCAGACTGACATCAAAAGTTTCCTTGGTCATGCAGGGTACTATCGGTGATTCATAAAATATTTTAGTAAAATTGTTGCACCTATGTTCTCATTGCTAACAAAAGATTGTGTTTTTGAATGGTCCCCTCAGTGCCAGTAGGCATTTGATTCTATCAAAGAGAAGTTGACCACTGCCCCAGTCTTACGAGGCCCTGATTGGGGGAAACCTTTCCATATCCACACTGATGCCTCTAATACAGCCATGGGTGTTGTCCTTGGGAAAAAAGATGCAGAAGATCACATGTATGCCATTTACTTTATCAACAAGAACCTGACTCCTACAGAAAGAAATTACACTACTACGGAAAAGGAATTCTTGGTTGTTGTATACTCCTTGAATAAATTTCATCATTACATCACTGGGTATAAAATATTTGTTTATACTGACCACTCTGCCATTCGATATTTGATGAATAAACCAGTGGTTGGAGGTAGGATTATTCGATGGTTACTCTTGTTACAGGAATTCAATCTTACCATTATTGATAAGCCAGGAAAATCTAACGTTGTTGTTGATTTCCTTTCAAGATTGAATGTTTCAGGTAATGATGAAGCAGTCCAGGATCAATTTCCTGATGAACATTTGTTTTCTATATCAACTAAGACTCCATGTGGTTCACCGATCTTGCGAATTATTTAACAATAAGAAAGTTTCCTGCCTATTTCACTCATAAGGAGAAATGGAGACTGGTTAAAAATAGTGCAACGTATAAATGGTGTAATGGAATTTTATTCAAATGTTGTCCTGATATGGTTCTTCGCAGGTGCATTCGAGAAGATGAAGTACATGACATATTGCGAGCTTGTCATGATGAGCCAGGAGGTGGACATTATTCAGTAAAATAGACAATTCACAAAGTCCTTGGAGCAGGGGTACTATTGGCCTTCCCTCAACATGAGTGTCAAAAAGTATGTATGGCAGTGTGATGCATGCCAACGAATGGGGAAGCCCACACTTTCAATGGAAATGCCTCTTAATCCTCAGCTGGTCTTAGGACCATTTGAGAAATGGGGAATTGATTTCGTTGGACCTTTTGATCCCCCATCTTTTGGGAAGGAATACCTCTTGGTATGCACAGACTACGTCACTAAATGGGCTGAAGTTCAAGCATTGGCATCTGCCAATGAGGATGTTGTTGCTGATTTTCTGTACAATCAGATATTGCTACGATTTGGTGCACCCAGGGCCATTGTATCTGATCAAGGTCCTCAATTTGTTTCAAACATGATTGAGGATTTTTTGGAAATCTACCAAATTAAGCACCGGAAATCATCACCCTATCACCCCCAATCCAATGGGCAGGTGGAAGTAACCAATCGAGAACTTGAGAATATTCTGACTAAAGTGGTCAGTGCTGACAGAAAGAATTGGGTACCAAAACTTCCCGAGGCAGTCTGGGCCTATAAGATGACTTGGAAAACCACTACTGGTTTTCCCCCTATGAGTTGGTATTTGGGAAGAAGCCACTGTTACCTGTTGAGTTTGAATTGCGCACCTGGAGAACAACACTAGAAGTTGGAATCAATTTGGATGAAGCACAACATGAATGAGTGATGCAGCTGAATGAATTGGATGAAATGTGGATGGAGGCACAACAGTAGATGGAAATTCTTCAATATCAGAGGAAGACCTGACACGATGCTCATATCAAATCCAGGACATTTCATGAAGGGGACTGGGTCTTACTCTTTGATTCCAGATATCAACAGTTTAAAGGTAAGTTACGGACATGCTGGTTGGGCCCCTATCAGATCGACAGAGTGTTTGATAATGGCTCTGTGTGGCTATTACCAATCGATGGTGACAAACAAACTCTTCTTGTGAATGGACACAGACTCAGGATTTACCAACGACCTCTTGACAAGAAAACTTTCACCAGTGACATTATGCTGAGTGAGGACATGCATGCTGAGGTGGCTCTTCACCCCTCGAGCCTGGAGTAATTGTTTCCTGTTAATTTCAATAAAGGAGGATGGTCATGACTTCGATCTTCTTCCCTTAGTTAGTTGTTTTGTTTTCAATAAATGCAGAAATCTTCATTATTTAGAAGCCACTAATCACATTTAATCTCAGACTGCAGGATGTGGGAATCTACGGATATCAGATGCTGAACTTGGCATGGGTAAGTGCATCCTAACTCACTACAGATATTTCCTTATAAAGCAATCCCCCATGCATGCACTTGTCATAATTGCATCCATCATGCAATGTTCAATATATTTATTGTGGATATCCTTCCAAATCTGACGCTACGGTATGATGGCATAAGGGTGTAATGAGTCATGATTTTCACACACATCATATGCATCACATTCTATGAAGAAGGATATGTGTCAATTCAGATTCAAATGATGGGATGTGCACCGTCTCGCATATCATAAACTCTCACGGATGGCTGGTCTTGCCCACCTTTTTACGCTGCCAAATTCACTCTGATTTTACGTAATTCAAGGATTCAGGTGCAATTCAAATTAATAGTTCCAAGTTGCTTCATGTCGTTTCTTCATGAGTATTGAGCATATCATTCTACCTGCCATCACACAGTGAATTCGAGCACGTCTTGTTCTTGTTTCTCTACTATCTGGATTCATTTGCCTTCAGCATGGGACAAAAGAAGAAATCCAAGCCTGATTCTCTGGACCCATTACTCAGGAACGTTGCACTTTCGTAGGTGTTTTATGATTCAGGTTGGCTTGAATTCATCCAGAAATTTGAAGGTTTTGATGAGGGTGTCGTGGAGGAGTTCCTGGAAAATTTTGAAGCTACCTATTCACGTGTTGGAGGGAAACAAGTTGAGATTACCAGCCAGGTAGTTTCTGAACTATCCGGCTTGCCAGATTTTGGTTTGAAAGTAATGAAGAATGCTCCCCTCAAAGACTTTCTTTCTCTATTTCATGAGGAGGGTGAGGCATTCCCCAAGGTTATCCTTACCCCCCAGGGTGTTCAGAAAGGCGTTAAGTGGGATAGCCTGCCTGACATTTGGAGAGAGATGGCCAAATGGGTTAACAGGTATTTTATATGTGACAACCAGCCCTCTGTGTTGGGTGGCGATGCACTCAAGATTCTTATTCATTTGAAGAAAGGATGTGTCAACCCAACCCTCAGGGTAAATTTACCTGAATACTTGGTGGACGCCGTTATCAAAGTTGGCCAAAAATACAAGTCTGGAGGAGGCAAAGTGGTGTTGAAACACCCAGGGCTAATTCATTTATTGTGCTCACATCAAGTATTTTTTAAGCCAAAGTGGAGGCTCGAAAGGATTACTGTGGGGGAGGGTTCCAAGCCAAAACAGTTAAAATCAGGGCCATCTTCCACACCTCATTCCATTCCCGCCTTAGCCTCTCACCCTGCACACAAGAAAAAGGAGGAACTTGGCACTCCAGAGCACATGGACAAATCAGGTGCTCAAGTAAGTCCATCTTCGACCACTTCTAGTTCTAGAGGTAGGAATACCTCTGCTCCATCTTCTTCTATGTGCCCCTGACCATGATGGTCTTGTACATTGCATAAAATTGGAAGCTCCAGGTCAGAGGGATTCGCTGATGTTTTTGCCCTTGTGTGGGAAGTGGGGAATGAGGGAGACAACGAGGTTGTCCCCACTGAAAAATCACCAGACACCATCTTCACTGCCGCTCATCCTTTTCCCCAGTATTCAGCCATGCCTACATCTTCAGAAGTTCACTCCGTAGCTCCAGAAACTACTTCGGTACCTGAAGCCCAGAATCCCATTCCAACGCCTGTTGCAATGGACATTGATCATCTCAGGTCATGTCAAGATTCCAATCCTCACAATTATCTAGAAGAAATCGTACTCCTTAAGGCCCAATTGAAAGGTATGGAAGAAACAAACTTGTCTTTACAAACTCACTGAATTTACCCAATGCACAGTGGAGAAAGTTAGAGAAATAACTGCTTTACAAATTGAAGTTAGTAGCTTAAAGTGACAGAAGGATAAAGGTCTTAGAATTTTGAATGATTTCCACCAAATATCTCTTCAGAATGCAGAATTAAAAAAGGAAAATAAGAAATTAAAAGGGGAGATGGAAATTATCCAAGATGAAAAACAAAAATTGCTCTCTCTTTTGGACTATGTCTGTCCTTTGGCTTTTAAGCTCTTATCCTGTAGGAAACCCTCCTCAGTTTACAACATGTTTATTCAGGAGCAATTTTATTCTTGGTAGTTGTTTCAGTTGTGTTGTCAGGCCTTACGAAGCTCCTGATGGCAATATTTTCTTATCTGTTTACAAGTCCAGTACACCTGAAATTCAAAACTTGCTCTGTGAGTTTTACCTCCATAATATGTTAGTTACCAATGTCCCTGACTTTTTAATTAACTTATTTGTGGGGGATTTTCAATTAAAATCCTTTCAGTCCTTGCTGCAAAATCAGATCATATGGGGTGAGAAAATGGATATTTTCAATCACACGACTCAAACAATAGGTTTCTATATCCGTCCTACACATCATATTGATGTGGCTTTGTGGAAAAAATTCAGATCTCTCTACTACCAAGAAGGTATTGGAGAGAATACTTCAAAAATCCTACTGAAATGTGTAGAGGATTTTGAAACCTATAGTCAGTAGCACTTTGGGGTGGTTAGGCAGGCCTGTGATGGGAGATGGGACACTTTGAGCTTGCCATTGAAATGCAGGGAGGTTATTTCCCCTCAGAACTTGAGTTGGAGTATGCGTCGGGGTGATGCCCTCATTACAATTATAAGACAGTCGTCAGAAAAAACCAGCAAGCAATACAATGATGAATGGGCAGGACTTCAGGTACATCCCACCCCTCCTCTTGAGTCCTACTACCACTTGGAAAAACAATGTTGCACAATCAAATGAGAGTTTTACAGCTTGGGTCAGGTCACTTCAAATACTCAGGGATGTAAAGGTATGAGGAAGCAATATGTTGATCAGTTCGAAGAGTATGACATGGCTCAGCAGCTTGGTCACAGAGCAGGACGTAGATAGGTTGCATTGGGACATGCAACAGGTAAAGTAAGGGGGAAATGATGAGTGCATTATTTGGCTCATTTATATCATTCCTACAATCAGTAAATTTCCACTTAGATATGATTTGCTAATGCACAGGGATGCTTTGTATAGTTATATCATAGTGATTTTGATGCATTTTCCTTGCTTTTGTTCATGAAAACTGATTATCGTATAAAATTCCTACTAACTGTCTTTGTGAGGAAAATGTGATGATGTGTGCAGGGAAATGATGAACGTTTGTTGCTGATGTAATTACGAAGTCTGAGTTTGGAGCTAGAATACGGGAGCAGAAGACTTTTTCCACCAGTCGACCTATCAGTATGGGACTTGTTTCTAACTGTCCCATAGGAATTTATGAGTTTTAGTTAATATTGATTAGTGGAAGATGTTAGTGCCACCTATTATGGTGAATTTTGTAACCGTTTGTGTCTATATTAAGACATCTTCTTAAGAACATGGTTAGTTGTTATGTTTTTGAGATACTTTTCAATATATCATCTGTGGTATTCAGAACTTTCAACTTCATTGTCTATGATATGGAACTTATTTAAATTAATAGAAGTAAACGTCATTTTGGAGATCTAAAGCTGTGGTAATTCCTCTGTCCCAAGGGAGAGCAAGGGCCCACTCAACCGAGGAGACAAGAGGTTGTTTTATGTTCACATATGCATATGGTTTTCTGATAAGTCTTACTGCAATCCTTGTTTCAGTATATTTCATGCAATCTTTGGTTGAATGTATTTGTTTTCCTTACCAGCACTTTTATCTGGAATATGTGTTTTCTTTTATGCAAAGTCTAATTAACATGCGATCTTACTTTTACTAAGTTCTAGCTTCAATTGTGCAGTTGCAATTCCATTTGTTTGAGTATTGTGTGTGTGTATTTCAATTTCAATTAGAAGTGTAGCTTTTAGATTTCATTCCTTTCATTGCAGTAGATGAATTCCATAGATTTACATTAGGTTTCCGTAGATTAGTAACCAACTTAAAATATTTCACAACACCCCCCAACAGAAATCCCAATAGGAACTGGTTACATAAAGCTCCATTGCATACAGCCTAGGACACAGCCCTGGTTTATAATGATACTAACATCAGATCATGTTAGTTAAATGATTGGAGAACACAACGACCCATCAAAATCCTATGATGTTAAGTCAGTGATTCATATAAAATTTCACCAAACAAGTCCATCCAGAGCTCAAGCTATCATCGTCTAAAGTTGTCCTCTTAGAGCGAGTTTGGGAGTTAGCCCAATTTTTTCATGGTTGACATCCCTCAATTTCAGGGACATCGACCATGAAAAAATTATCCCAGCCTCCATATGACCTCTTAAATGTCATGTGACCTTCAAGATTTTCAGTTTATCCCTCGGGTGCTATTGGGAGCTAAAATTCCCTGCCATTGAATCTCTGCCACGTGTCAATTCTAGGAGCACCGTGGAATTTGATATGCCTCATGTTCCTCAAATTTCAGGGACATAAAACCTTGAAAAATGTGTCCAATCCTCTAAGGGAAACTTCTGGTCACCCATGTGACCCGCTTCTAGCCCCTCATTGCTTTAAAGCTGATTTTCTTGCTCTCACTCCCTGTCGTCAGATCGCAGCCATGTGTCGATGTATTTCTCATTGTGGAAATTGATGTCCCTCACATCCCTTATAGGTGAGGGACATCAGCAAAAAAAAAAGTTCCCATCCCTCTCTATGTAAAATTTTTGAATATTTTTTAAATCCTTGTAGTGCCCACTTCCCTATGACACCTTTTTATGCTTATTTTGATAATGTTGTTTATGTTATGGGCATTATTATGTTTTTATTTAGTATGAGACATTTGATCATGGATTATTGCTTACCTTGATTTAGATATGATACACGATGATTATTAGAGACACTCATATGTGGATGATGATTTATTATTTGACATGGATGTTTATGGATGTTTTCGGACATATGATTTTGGATATTATGAGTAGATCTAGAAAATAGATATTTATGATGATGACATAGTTGTTGATATAAATTGTATGTGATAATGTTAAAATGCCTTGATGTTATTTTGATTCACTTATTTAGATTATTTTGTGATTATATTTATATTCACCTTGGATGTTCTAATATGGCCACGAGGCCAAAGGAGGTATTTGTATTTTGCAGGTTAAAATAATATATCACAAAAAGCATCGGGGGATCGGAGACCAACCACAATGGAATTCTAGGTGAATTCGACAAGGTCACCATGGCAACTTGTTTTGTGTGTGTGTGTTGTATTTTGTTAGGGATTCCCATGGGGGGATTTCCTTTATATGTGACCATGGGTATTGTGTATTTTATTAATGTGGTTGAATTTTATTTATTGTATGTATGTATTTTATTAGTGATGTGTTCCCTTCTTTTATTTAATTAAAATGTGGTAGATTAATGTGAGAAATCATATGGTTAAAATTTAAATAAATCAAATTGGGATATGGGAAAGTAATAATGGAAGTTGTTGGTTCCTTGTATTAAATATGTAAGGGATGTGTAAGTTGTGTAAGAGTTGTGTAAGTCAGATTTTGGAGTATGAAATACTCCACCTCCATGGAAATTCGAATTTGTCCTTGGGGGCTGTTTTTGGAGGCTTGTGGGACAAGTAAAACTTGTCCCATGCCTCTAAATTTAATTTACCAACCATACTTATGGTTGGAGAAGTGATTTTAGACTTTTATAATGAATTTTATTAAGTCATGTTGCATGTTTTTAATTGCACTCTCTTACATTTTATTTAATTTGTTGTCCTTTGGGGTGTGGGCTTTTTGGAGTGTGCAAGTAACTTGTCATATTTTCACCCACCTCTTTATTGTGCTTGGGAGAATGAATTTTTGTCTTTTGTGTTTGGATTTGAGGATGTGTGATGTGGCATCCTACATGGATCCACATCATCCTCTTCTCTTCCCTCTTCTATATAATTCAAACTCTTTGCTTGTTTTGGGTTGTTGAATCATTTTGCAACTTCTTTGGGGTGCATTTTCTTATGTTGGAGCTCTTGTTTTGGAGGAAGTTTGGAGAAATCTTTGCATGCTTGGGAGATTTCTGTTTTGGACTATGTTTTTGGCATTTGAAGCTTGTTGTTTGGAAACAAAATTTACCATGGAGAGGTAGGAATTTAACTCTCTTTTCATGTTGTTATTTTCTTGTTGTGTTGTATGAATGGTGCATGTTTTGATTTATTTGTTGGCTGGTTGGGTAGACTGCCATAGGAATGGTGTAGGAGAAGGCTATGGGGAATCCATGTGGGGGGGCATAAGGGAATGCCATTGGCATCAGAATTTTGTGGAGGGAGTTTGGGTTTGGGATCCACCATGGAAAATAAATAGCTTGCATTTCTTACTTTGTGGGGGGCATAAGGAAATATGTGGGGGGCATAAGGAGGGATTTGTGGGGGGCATAAGGATATGTGTGTGATGAATTATTTTGGTGGTTTGTTTTGGTGGATGCCCAATTCCCAATTGGGAGGCATAAGTAGCTTCCCCCATAGACCTTGCTCCTTTGGCTTGCATGATCAAGCCTGAGTTCTGTTTTGAAATGTCTTTAAATGCAGTTGTGAACTATTGTTTTGTGTTGAACTGTGTTTTATAAATGAAATTATGTATGTTGAAAGAATGTTGTGTGTTGTGGAAGCTAGTTGTTGCCATGGGTTGAATCACACCTCTTATTGTGTTTTGGTTGGGGCTCAGGGGCCAATGATGAAGGAAGGATTCTCCTTTCATTGGATGTCTTGGTTGGGTGGAGAGTGTTGCCTTTCCCCCTCTTTTGTTGTGATCAACTTGGAAGAAAAAGGAAACTTACATGTTGCTGTTTTGGAGCAAAGGAAAATACAGTTTGACAGTCCCTTGTGAAATATACTTCATTTGTAATCCTTTCCCACTTGATGTGGATGAAATTGTAATGTATATTTGTAAGAAAAAAATGTATGTAATTGATTATGAAAGTAGATATTCGAATTGTGAAAGACATTTGCATTATGCTCTGTACATAGGAAAGAAATAGAATTGTGTTATTGCATTCAAACATGGAAAGATGTAAAGATTTATCTCCTTTTGAATTAATAGAGAATTGAAAGTTCATATCTAATATGAATTGTTTAATTAAATTCAATGTTTCATTGTATGGAAAAAGAGATAGTTAGATCTTTGTTTGAAAAGAAGAATGTACGTGGAAATGAATGTTGCATTTTGTATCTTTGGAAATGTATAAAATTGGAATTTAGTAACTTGCTTTTAGATTCAAATGATTTGTTTAAAAAACTAAATGTATTGGATTAGTTTAGAAACTGAAATTCCACACTTAAATGATAAAATTGATAAATAGATCCTTAAAAGATTTGATCTCTGGCATTGTAAATTTTTTAAACTGGCAATAAATTTAAATAAAATGTACAGTTCAGACCTGCACTTAATAATCAACTTGGAAAGGATTAAAATTTAACATGATAAGACATCAAGGAACTCAAATTGACAAAGAAAACTTAAGAAAACAATTTAAACATTGCAAAATCGAGCCAAATCTTTCCTCAACCATTTTCTGTCATTTGTTGGAAAAATGTATATTGAAAATCAATTGAGTAAATTTACCTTCCCTAAAACACTTTAAACCCTCCCTAGAGAAATCCTCCATGTCTGTTTGGCATGTTGAGTGAAGGAGGAGATCCAATTTAATCAAATTTGAAAGTTGGAAATTTACTAGTTGGCTTTTTAAAAGCCTGCAGATCATTTTTGAAAATTGACCCCTTAAACTTTATCAAAATGTAAAATTTATGATTCCTGTGCAAAGAGGGCATCGAGAGATTTCCAGAAAGTCCTTGTTTTCCCAAAACTGAGCTTTCTAGCTCAAGTTATGGCACTTTGAATTTTTTCTGCCTTGGCGGGAAAATTTGGGAAAATTTTCCCTGGCGGGCTTGCGGCCCAAAAAATTCCCGTTAAAATCCTTAGGAAAATTTTAAATTTTTGGTTCAGGAAATTTTTTGAATTTTCCTCCACCGGCCTACAGCCAATCAGAGGCTGCCACGTGTCCTCAAGGGGTAGTGGTGGAGGCATGACACTATGTTGTCCTTAGGACCTTTTTAAAATTTTGGAAAATTTTACCTTTTTGCCCCACCGGCCCGTGGCCTATCACAGGCTGCCACGTGGCAGCATCGCGTGTTGGCGGATGGGGTGGAACCCACGTGACCTTTATTCTTTTGAAATTTTTTTGGGAAAATTTCCCTTAAATCTTCTGTGGCCCCACATTCCCACCCTTCTTTGGTGATGACCCTTCTGTGACCCTGCAGAACCCCTTGCTCGCCTTTCATCCCCTTTCTCCTTCCCTTCGGGTGAATTTTGCCAAATAACCCTGCCACTCCACCCTTCCCTCTCTTCTTTCCACAAGCTTTGGCTTTTTGGATGACACGTGTCCACCAGGAGGACCCACGGAGGCCAAGGAGAGTTTTTTAATTTGCACTCCTTGTGGGGAAAAATTCCAAATGCCACCCCGTGACCCGCCAACCCAAAAGGGGTTTTCACCCCTCTTGACCACGTGTCCCCTTGGGGAAAATTTGACCCCTAAAGTCTTGCCCATATCTTGAGTTTTATGAAGGAGTTAGGAGGACTTATTTATATCACCAGAAAGGTGAGAAAATTTCCTATCCAATGGGAATGATTTAGGGAAATTTTGAATGTGTTAAGTATGAGAAAAATCAAGTTGAAACTCTGAGCCTGTTAGAGAGTGGGTATGGTGATATTTTACCCCCTGAACCTAACTGAAACTTCTAACCCTAAAAGTTGGACCATGTGACCTTGATAATTGTTAATAAAGGAAAAGTATGTTCTAGTAAATTTAGACTTTTTTCCGGAACCTGTTAGTGTCAACTGTTGTCTTGCAACTTGGTTGTGGACACTTCTAATAAAAAAAATTATTCCATAATTTTCTAACTAACCCTAGGTTATTTCTTAGGTCTCAAGTGGGTTGTTTTAACCACGCATCACACTTGATATTAGATCAGTGGTTCAAAATATGGGACCATTGGGAACACTATAAAAATTGGGACATGAAACTTAAACGTAGCACACTTTTAAACCTATAAAACAACTTAGCTAGAATTTGTATATTTTAGTAAACATAGAATTTGTGTAAAACTTAGTAAAATAAACTAACTCTCACTTTGGTTTGTGTAGGAGGCTCAGACGGAGTGAGAGCAACCTTCACAGAGACTTAGACTTACCACCACCACCACCACCACTAGATCAGGGTGTAGCAACTATCCTACCCCATATCTTGCAGACTCTTCAGGATGTCAATGCTGCTCTACGAGGAGGATTAGGAGGAGGACATGCAGCTAGTCATGACAGAGCCCCTTCTATTGAGAGTCAGGTATCTCCTCAACCCAGTGAGGAGCATAGAGGAGAGAAATCCCATGTGGAGTCAACCAGAGTAGAGTCACCACCTAGGGGACAGGGTGACAGAGTTCTAGAGCATAGAGAGAGGTCTTGGAGCCCTAGACTTAGGGATGAGTGTGTAGAGAGACCTAGAGGCTATCAAATGACAGCTGAAAATCACATCAATGAGATCCTAAAGGTTTGGCCCTCACATTACTCAAGTGACACAGATGGATTTCAGGCAGATGCCTAGCTAATGAGCTTGAGTGGTTGCTTCAAGATTTTTCCTTGTTCTAGCAACACAAAAGCTCGTGTTGCGATCCATCTACTGAGGGATGGAGCAGGAGTATGGTGGAGGACAGAGGAGAAGAAGCTCCATGTAGATTCTGAGATAGTGACCTAGGAGCTATTTGAGGAGAGATTCAGGAGTAGATATTTGTCATGGAGGTTCATACAGTAGAGGATCGATGAGTTCCATGACCTTCGACAAGCTTCTCTTTCAGTAGCAGAGTATGAGAGTAGGCTTTTGGATCTACTCCAGAATGTTGAGTACATACAGGATGAGTAGGTGTGGATTCACAGGGTCATCCGGGGCCTAAATTTAGATATTGGAGGTGCAGTGGATCCACTACCCACAGACATTAGCTAAGGCCGTTGAGAAGGCCTATATTGTAGAGGAGACTCAGGGAAAGACCCAGTAGGCTAGAGACCGAGTTCAGAGCCACATATAATAGATGAAGGATGGTAGATCAAGGGGGTCATTACCTCTTCCTCGTGGTGGCCAGGGTATAGAATAGTTTTCCTTTAGGTGGCAGCAGCAGCAACAGTCCCGCCCACCTCATAGACCTCCACAGAGAGCTGATGCATAGAGAGGTCAGAGTATGGGGCCTCCTCCTAGGGTTCCCATCAGAACACAAGGTAGACCTAGAGCTCAGTTCAGTGGAAGCTTGCTAGCAAAGACCTCAACAATCCATATCCAAATCATCAGGATCCATGCCACAGACTTCTAGGGAACCTACTGGAGGTGATACTCATTAGGGAGGATCAGGAGGATGTTTTGGTTGTGGAGTTACTGAACACTTTTAGAGAGATTTCCCACAGAACCCTAACAATAAGGGTAGGGCATAAATTTTAGAGCTGACTATTGGTGACATGGGACACAGCCACAGGATTTATGCAGTGGTTGAGAACCACCAGGTGGAGCATCAGAGCACAGTCATTGAGACCACAGGTAGCATTGGTGGTATTCCTACCTCTGTATTGTTTGATTCTGGTTCTTCTGATTCTTTCATTGCACCATCTTTAGTAGAGCAATGTAGGCTGGTGGCAGTTAGATAGGGTCTTAGTTGGGATGTTGAGATGGCTTCTGGAGCCAAGATCTCTGTAGACTCCTTAGTTAAGGAGTGTGTAGTGGATTTGGGACCTTTCACCACTACCTCAGATCTTCGTATCCTTCCTTTGGGCTCGTATGGAGTCATTTTGGGTATGGATTGGTTATCTGCACATAGGGCCAGGATGGATTGTTACCACAAGACTATATCTTGTGTAGATGATTTGGGAGTTGAGTCAGTGATTTCAGGGGTCAGGAGACCCATTTCTATTCGTACCATCTCTACTATGTAGCTTAAGCAGTGTGTGCGATGGGGTTGTCAGATGTATGTTGTTACAGTTAGTGATAGATTAGAGGATGGGTCTAGTGGACCATCGCTAGATGATCATCCCATCTTGAGAGAGTTTTCTGATGTCTTTCTAGGGGAGCTACCGGGGTTACCACCCCCACGTGAGATTGATTTTCATATAGATCTAGTTCCTGGAGTAGAGCCTATCTCATGGGCACCTTATCGGATGACCACCCCAGAGCTCTGTGAGCTCAAGTTACAGCTTGAGGGCCTTTTGGAGAAAGGCCTTATCCATCCTAGTGTATCCCCTTGGGGTGCACTGGTGATCTTTGTGAAGAAGAAGGATGGATCCTTGTGGTTGTGTATTGATTACCGCCAGCTGAATAAGGTGACGATCAAGAATCATTATCCCCTTCCTCGTATTGATGACTTGTTTGATCAGATGAAGGGAGACAATTTTCTCTAAGATTGATCTTAAGTCAAGGCTACCATCAGTTGAGGATTTTAGAGGTGGATATTCATAAGACCACTTTTCGCACGAGATATGGGCACTATGAGTTCACACTGGTGCCTTTTGGTTTGACTAATTCCCCCATAGTATGTTCATGAGTTTGATGAATGGGGTATTCAGGACCTTCTTAGATCGCTTCCTGCTCATCTTCCTAGATGACATTTTGATATACTCACGTACACGTGAGGAGCATGAGGGGCACCTTCGCCAGGTTCTTCAGTGTCTTTGGGAGTAGTAGCTTTACGGGAACTTGGAGAAGTGTGCTTTCTTTTAGATAGAGGTGCAGTATTTGGGTCATATCATTTCTGGGGAAGGTATCGCACAGTTGATCCTTCCAAGATTAGAGCCATTATGGATTGGCCAGCACCCACTACAGTGACTGAGGTGTGCAACTTCATGGGATTAGCAGGATACTACCGGAGATTTGTTCAAGACTTCTCTTGGATTGCGCACCCTATCACTTCCCTTCAGAGGAAAGGGAAGAAGTTTGTTTGGTTAGAAAGATGTGAGCAAGCATTCAGGACACTAAAGGAGTGCCTCACTACAACACCTATTCTTACAGTGCTAGATCCACAGGGTGAGTTCTTTGTTTGCACAGATGCTTCTTTAGTAGGGCTTAGAGGTGTGTTGATGAAGGAGGGTAGAGTAGTGGCTTTTGAGTCTCACAAAATCAAAGATCATGAGCTTAATTATCTGACTCATGATCTTGAGCTTGTGGCAGTTGTGCATGCTTTGGTTGGATGGAGGCACTTTATTCTTTGTAGGAGATTCACACTCAGGAAAAATCACTTAAGTCTTCGCCACCTATTGGCTAAGATGAATCTTGCATATCTAAGAATGCCTAAATATAGTGGCATGAAGATGTTATCATGCCTCAATTGTAGTATGATATGGACAAGTCGATCATGTCAAAATTTTTAAAAAGTATAATTTGGTAGCTAGACATACTCTGGGGGTTGTACCTCCTTAGTACTATGGTGGCTTATGAAGACTTTAGTGTGGCTAGTTTTGCAGCAGGTTCTTCAGCAGCTTCCTTTAAGACAGCTTCTACATTAAAGGTTCGAACTGAATTATCGAGTCACAGGGGCCCCTAAGAAATTTGGGAAGTTTGCATGGCATTCCTTAGAGAATAGAGTTGATTAGCTTATCAGGTAGAAGTTTGGTGGCCAGATTTATGTTCAACAAAGATTATTGGAGTTGAGGTAGCTCTAGATATAGATCTACACCGAGCACAAAGTTTATTCAAAGCCCATCCAGGGTGATAGAAGATAGCACGCCACCTTGGCCAAGTTCGTGTCACGATGTTTAGAGTTCTCAGAGAGTTAAGGTCTGAGCATTAGCATCCAGTTGGCCTTCTTTTCCCTCATGTGGCTACTCGAAGTGGAAATGGAACACCATTTCCATGGAACTTCATTGAATCGGCTACTTACGAATGTCGAGATATCTTAACCCAAAGGTTCTTCCTCTACTTATGGTCATGGTTGAGGGGAAATTGACAAAAGTTGGCTCACTTTTCTTTGGTGAACTACCACTTATGGACAGCTAGAGCAATGAAACAACGGGTATATCTCCCTGGATGAAATTTCTCAGGTTGCATGGGATTCTGTGGAATTATCAAATTAAAATAGAACCGTGATCTATTTGTACACTTCCCATTTTTGGACTACCTATCTCCAGGATGAAGATCAATTTCAGCACAACATATCACCCTGAGACCAGATGGACAGACTGAGCAGGTGAATCAAATTTTAGAAGATCATGCTAAGGATGTACTGTGATGGATCAGAGGCAATCTAGATGAAAGAAGAAGTACCTGTACTTGGTGGAGTCTTGTCCTACAATACTAGTTTCCAGAGTTTGCTATAGGCATGGCTCATTCTTCGGGCTTTGTATGGTAGAGAGTGTAGGAAACCTCTTAGCTGGGCCAATGATGAAGGAAGGATTCTCCTTTCATTGGATGTCTTGGTTGGGTGGAGAGCGTCGCCTTTCCACCTCTTTTGTTGTGATCAACTGGGTGAAATAGGAAATTTACATGTTGTGGTTTTAGAGCAAAGGAAAATGTATTTTTGACATTCCTTTGTGAATTATACTTCATTTGTAATCCTTTCCCACTTGATGTGGATGAGTTTGTATTGTATATTTGTAAGGAAAATATGTATGTAATTGATTATGAAAGTGGATATTCCAATTGTGAAAGACATTTGTATTCTGCTCTGTACATTGGAAAGAAATAGAATTGTGTTATTACATTCAAACATGGAAAGATGTAAAGACGTATCTCCTTTTGAATTGGTAGAGAATTTCAAGTTCATCTCTCATATGCATGGTTGAATTAAATTCAATGTTTCATTGTATGCAAAAGAGATAGTTAGATATTTGTTTTTAAAAAAAATGTACGTGGAATTAATGCTACATTTTTGTATCCTTGGAAACATATTAAAATTGGAAATCATAATTTTCTAGTTAGTTTGAAATGGTTTGTCTATAAAAAATTGAATGTATTGGAGTAGTTTAGAAATGAAATTTCACACTTGAATCATAAAAGTGCTATATGGATTTAAAAGAAATAGATATCTGTTATAAACTTTAAATTGGCAATAAATTTAAGTAAAATGCATAGTTCAGACCTGCACTTAATAATCAAATTGGAAATGATATAATTTAGCATGCTAAGACATCAAGGAACTCAATTGGCGAAGAACACTTAAGAAAACAATTTTAAACATTGTTAAAATGAGCCAAATCTCTTCCACAACCGTTTTCTGTCATTTTATGGAAAAATGAATATTGAAACTCAAAAAAGTAAATTTACCTTCCCTAAACACTTTAAACCCTCCCTAGAGCAAATCCTCCATGTCTGTTTGACATGTTGAGTGAAGGAGGAAATCTAATTTAATAAAATTTGAAAGTTGGAAATTACTAGTTGGCTTTTTAAAATCCAACAGATCATTTTTGCAAAATTGACATCATAAACCTTACCAAAAAGTAAAATTTATGTTTCCTATGCAGAAAGGGCATCGATAGCTTTCCAAAAAGTCCTCATTTTCCCAAAATTGAGATTTCTAGCTCAAGTTATGGGACTTTGAAGTTTTTCTTCCTTAATGGGAAAATTTGGGAACATTTTCCCTGGTAGGCCCGCAACCTGAAAAAATTCCTGTTAAAATCCTTAGGAAAATTTTAAATTTTTGGTTCAAGAAATTTTTTGAATTTTCCTCCACTGGCCCATAGCCAATCAAAGGGTGCCACATGTCCTCAAGGGGTAGTGGTGGAGGAGCGGCATTATGTTATCCTTAAGACGTTTTTAAAATTTTGGAAAATTTTACCTTTTTGCCCGATCGGTCCTGGGCCTATCATAGGTTGCCATGTGCCAACATGGCATGTTGGCAGAGGGGGTAGAACCCACATGACGTTTTTGATTTTGAAATTTGTTTGGGAAAATTTCCCTTAAATATTTTGCAGCCCCACTTCCCCGCCCTGCTTCGGTGATGACCCTTCCATGGACGCGTGGACTCGCACGCATCTTTCATCCCCTTTCCCTCCCTTCAAAAAATTCTGCCAAATAACCCTGCGACTCTGCCCTTCCCTCTCTTATTTTATATTTGGCTCATTGGGTGACATGTGTCCACGAAAGGACCCACGGAGGTGTGGGAGAGTTTTTTGACTTTGTGCCCCACGTGAGGGAAAAATTGTTAATGCCACCCCACAACCCACCAACCCGTCAAAGGGTTTTCTTCCCCTCTTGCCACGTGTCCCCTTGGGGAAACATTTGACCCCTAAGCTCCACCAGACTATAACTAGAGTTTTACAAGGAGTTAGGAGGACTTCTTTATATCACCGGAAAGGTGAGAAAATTTTCTATCCAATGGGTATGATTTAGGGAAATTTTGAATATGCTAAGTATGATAAAAATCAAGTTAAAACTCTGAACCTATTAGAGAATGTGTATGGTGATATTTTCAACCCCCAAATCTAAATGAAACTTCTAACCCTAAAATTTTGATAATATGACCTTTAATAACTGTTAATGAAGGAAAAATATGTTCTAGTATTTTAGATTTGTTTCAGAACTTGTTAGTGTCAACTATTGTCTTGCAACTTGGTTATAGACACTTCTAATTAAAAAAAATTATTCCATAATTTTCTAACT
Source organism: Taxus chinensis (assembly GCA_019776745.2). NCBI lineage: Eukaryota > Viridiplantae > Streptophyta > Pinopsida > Cupressales > Taxaceae > Taxus > Taxus chinensis. The sequence continues at coordinate 362,817,978 of CM034157.1, read as the reverse complement.
AACCCTAGGTTGTTTCTTGGGTCTCAAGTGGGTTTTTTTAACTGGGCATCACAATCCTCACCTATCACTTTCTTCCCACTTCTTAAATCTAACTCTCCCATGCCTAGTTCTTCCTCCAAAATCCTCTGCAACTTCCCACCACCACTCCACCATTGTTGAACCTCAAACCAGGTCTATCACAAAATTTCTTCCTCCACTCCAGGAAAACATACAATTCTCAAAAGGAGGTTTGAGCAAACAAGGAAGAAGAATCGAAGAACGAATAGAAGAAAATAGTGAAAATCTCCATTGCCATGAAATGGAGATTTTTAGAAATCTCTGAAACCAGTGCACAAAAAAACACACCTTTTTTTGTTATTAATTCCTCTCTAAAAAACCATAAAAACATGCCTTCAATCCATCATTGTGTTGCATAAAACATTCAATGTGAAGAAATCTTCTTTCCGGCTTGACGAAGAAAAAGTTGGATTTCCCGTCAAACCGTTTGTCGGATTGAAACAAGATTTCACCTGAAGCATAAGAAGAAAAAAAACATAACAAATATATATATATATATATTTTATCATGAACTGAGAAGAAAAAAAAACCTACATCTCTCAATATCCATTAATGGTTTCCACGTTCAGAAGCACTGCCAGGTCAAAAATTTAAAAATTTAAAAGCTCCCAAACTATTGAGCAGGCAGTTCTAGGATTTTAGAGGGGTGATATTGGGAAAAAACCCATATAAAAAAACTTCATTTTGTAGTGATCCGACCATTGGAGGTTCACTTTCCAAAAATAACAGGTCTTCTACATGGAGGACTACCATTTCGGGAAAGTCATCAATTAAAGAAACTATGAAAGAGGCATTAAACATAGAAGATGAATTACAAGGAGAGATCACCAAAATGGTCTTCTTGGTCCAAATTAACACTTACTAAAAATAGTAAGTGGTCCCATGAGCACCTTCTAAAAATAGAAAATTAATCCAGAAGGTGAGAGAAATGCAGGGAGATAGTAAAATCTAAGTTGCAACATCCAGTTGAGGTTCAAGGCAACTAATTTTTCATACTTACTAAAAATAGTAAGTTGTTTTTTTCTCAAGAAATCATCAAGCATAAATGGACAGGGAAGAATATGGATTATCCATTCACTTTTGAGTAAGAAATAGGAAAATTGTAGTCTCTATCATCATATAATACAAAGTAGGTGATAATGAGGATGTCAACATTGTCTTTTGACACTCATTTCATGGTTCAATTGGCATGTAGGAGGTGGAATTGGTAGAAAAAAATGTGAGATCATTCATAAGATGCTTCATCAAGATCATATCTAAATCAGGCGAGCAATGCGACAACATTAAAGGGAGTCAGGAAAATATTTGTTCAGATTGGATCTCCATGAGTGATTCCCATGTTCACCAAATGAGTCATGTGATAGTGTATTTATACACAGTGTTCACTCATCATCCAGAGGAAGTTCTTCAGTGTGCACAAGAGATCAGAGATTCAGAGTTCATCACATTAGATCATTTCATCAAGTCATCTAGAAGGATCAACGGGCTCTACCAAAGGTATAATCTATCATCATTGACATCATCCTTCCTTCTTCTCTCTTCTCTCTCTCCTTCTCTCTATTCTCTCCCACCATCTTCCTCTCTCCTCAATGTTATAATTTTATGTTGGGGGGTTGCACTTTTCCAATGTAATAAGTCAACCTTAATTTATAAAAGGGGACTTAATGTTCTCCTAAGAATGTGAAAAGTATCATGACATATGAATGGTTAATGGGGGGTAGGCGAAGAGAATTCCAAAGCACTATAAATTGTAATCAGCTCCTCATTTCAAAGGGTTATAATTATTTAATTCTTCTAGTTGGTTGTATTTGTGTAAGTTCATGAGATATATTTTTCTCACTTATGAGTGAAAAGAGTTAGCCACTTTCCCCTTATTCTCAATGCCTTCCATTCTCTTACTATGTACAATTTCTGCTTGATCATTAATACAAGAAGGAGTTTCGAGGATTTTTTGGCTAAGGGGATTACTGATACTTTGTTTTTATTAAATTCTAATTGGTCTTCTTGTTGTTTTTAGTATTGTTTCTTCCTAATTTTAGTGCATGTGATGAAATTTCTAACTAGTGTGTGCAGGAATCTAATTTTCTAGCTACAACATTAATTCTCCTACCTTTGTTCTCACTCCCCTTTCCCACTCTTTAGAAAAATTCTTCCCTAACAAGAGATTTCTAGCTTTTCCACATGGTCATTGAAGTGCCCTTATTGGATTACCAGCTACAAGGCCACCAAAAAAATCCACCTTTACTCGCATATGCATATACCACAACTGCACCGGTTAAGTAGAGGGACTTAAATTCATAGAGTGTTGGTGAGAAATCCACAAGTTTGTCCATTGGACAAATTTTATCACCAACAGGACTAAAAACCCTAGAGCCACATATCCTAAAAGCTATACTAAAAAACCATAGTGGTGAAGCATCCAAATTTAACCGCACGTATATAGTGGCCACGTCATTGTACGACTAACTATTTGATCAAGAATTATAGTATATGAAAGTTTCCTTCAATGGTCTACAGGAGAATAACCAAGGGTGTAATAAGAAATATTAGTTCAAAGAACTATGCCCTTACCCTTTTGATCAGACAAGGTTACATATGCATTTCCCACTAAGTTTTGATTGCCTCAATTTTGATAAATATAGGGGAAAAGTTGATCCTCGTGATCACGTCCAAGATTTCTTCACGACTTTCCAAGAAATAATATAGATTGATAATTACCTCATTTTCTTATTTCCTAGGATGCCAGGAACTTGAATGGTTTCTCCATCTCCCTAAGGGGTCCATCACTACCTTTTCAGACTTAAAAAACAATGATTTTTTTCTAGTTTCTTACAACAATGGCGAGGGTTCACTAGTTGTATGCCCTACTCTATCCCATAGCAATAAATCTTAAACATCTTTATACCTAACCTGCACCCTAAGATAACCTTCCAGTTACAAATGCATTGTGTTGGTACATTTGAAGAATTCATTGAAAAAGTTATTCAGATAAAAAATGTTTTACTAACTAAAGTACTTCTAAATCCCTTTCAAAGAGACAACTACAACTCAAAACCTAATGACAAATCTAAGTTATTTAAAAAGAATAAAAAATATTGTAGGAGATGTAATCAATGATTCCAAGAACATACAAATGGTTAAAAAAATTCCACACTTAAAGCTAACACATGCACCATCTATATCTATAGTGAAATGTAGAGAATACACTCCACTCATAGAGTCACTATTAGTTATCCTAAAGTAATAGGATTTGACCAACATGGTGACATTCCTAATCATTATATATTTTTATGATGATGTACAGAAACCATCATGGTACAAATGCCATGAATATTTTGAGTATTATCATGTTGAAGGACACTCTATGGATAGATATATGAAGATTAAAAACCTTCATTTAATATCTCCTAGTTCGGGGAGACATCAAGCATGATGCACAAGAGTCCTCTAAAACTTCTAAAAAATAGTTGGGAATTTACAAGGAACCATTCCCTAAACATTAAACTAGGGAAAATAATATAGGTCAAGGGAAACCATCAAAGAGTTCCAACCAAGTTATTGGTTGTTGAGAAGACATATTGTTCTAAGGAGAAGATGCATAGAATATTTGTGTGCGGGAGCAAGGCGCATTTGAAGGCGTGGAAGGATACATGATATTTTTTGAGATAGCATGTGGAACACATATTAGGATGGAGAATTTCACAACATGTAAAGGATATTTTGGGAATGAGCATTTGATAAGCGTCATGCACAAGTTCATGATAATAATAGGATTACTTCTTCCAATTAACTGTAGGATGTCTATTATTAGCATACTTGTATGTGTGCATGTTATTGTAAAGGCACATGGCTATTTTTAGAATGTGACCTATTTTGGGAAGTGCATAGGAAGTGAAGGGAAAGTCCCCACCCCTATAAATATGTAGTGAATTGTGTAGTTTAGAGATACTAAGAGACGTAGTTACTATAGAGTTATGTTTTTGTATCTAATGCACACATAACTTATGGTAATATTTTGTAATTTAATAAGCTTCTATGTTTACAACGTTAATATAATGGAGTGTATTGGATGGATAATGGTGTTAAACATGACTATAACTGGTTCTTGCATGATTAATCTTATCATAGTTATTGTTTAATTCATGATTATCTAAGATCTATATCTAGTTATGCACTATGGAATGTTTATGGTTATTTATTATTCTATATATGCTTTATCTTCATCATGCTAACATCCTATACAAGAAAATATAAAGAGGGACTTGGTATCTTTGCATACTTCATGTGAGCACTCACCTCAGGATGGGTGATGTGCCAATGCGCCTAGGGTTTTCTAGGTTTTCATAGAAGATTATAGGCTGCATTATTAGCCAAACCTCAAATCCCTTTGACTCTCTCATTGGATATGTCCATCCCATCAATACCCACATCTATGCCATCAGAATCAAATCATAGGATTATGTTGATAAAAAACAACCCACCCGTCTTACTATCTCAGGACCTCCTCCATCTAATCATTTTGTTATCCCGTGAAATTGACAAGCGCAATTTTACCGATAACCATACGGAAAATTTTGTTCCGATCCCTCGTTAGGGATCCCTTGCGTTCAAAACGTTGTAAAATCCCTTCCCGGGAAATCTAGTTTTCGAACTTAGTCTTTCTGAGCCTTCTTTGGCTGGGCGCATGAAATATCCTTGTAACACTAGCTTTTGATGCGCCCCCTTAAAAGCCTTTGGCGCATGGTTTTCCATGTTAACACATCTTTCGGTGCGCCAAAGGATGTTGAGTCTCTTTTGCGTGCGCCAAGGCGCATGCGCCTTATTTTTGACACAACTTTTGTTGCTCCACTTTTTGGTGCACCAAAGGGCGCACATAACTTCATGTCGACAATGCTTTTGGTGCGCAAAGGCGCACTTCGTCTCCTGTTGTCAAATACTTTCGTGCGCCAAAGGGCGCACGCTTTCTCCTGTCGACAACAAATCTCATGCGCCTTTGAAAAAGTGGTTGGCGCATTTATGACCAGTTTTTCTATATATATGTGAGTGCGCTCCCAAATGTCATTTTCACTTTTGTTGAGCACGTGATCATTCTGAACTTGTCAGCCTCTGCTCCATCGTTTTCATCGTCCTTGTGGACCCGTTGCAACTTTTTCTATATATCCAGGTAAGAGGTGTTATTTCTCTCTTGTGCGTTTTGTGCTTTCAGTTCCTGGTGTGTTCCTGGTTTGGTTCTTGCTTGTTGGGTGGTTGTTTATATATAAATGTGTTGGCCTAGCCTCCTCCGTTTGCTGTCTGCCCCCCATGCTATCCTTCCTCTTTCCAGATCTGCTGGAGAAGGTCATTTTCTTGAAACCATGGTTGTAATCCTCTTGGTTTTAACCGTTTCGTTTGCCCACTGAGCATGTTAAAAAACAAAGAGGAGAAGAAATCTAAGAATCATGTATAACCCCCTTTAAGAGTTTGGTTTTCTGTTTTTCTCCTTGGCGCGTCTGTCACCCCTGCAACACTAAGAACAGTTGCGCCCCCATGGCGCATCTACCCGCCCTGTTACAAAAGCAAAATCCACGCCAATGGCGCACCCTTTCAGCCTGCTGCATCATGAGCTCATGCGCCCTCAAGGCGCGCCTTTTCTGCGTGCTACAAGTGCTGAAACTGCGCCCCAATGGCGCACCATCCGTCCATGTTGCATCCCTTTTCCATGCGCCCATGGCGCACCCAGCTTCCATGCAACAAAAGTTTTTTCCGCGCTAAGTATGAAGCTATAAAGGCGCAGGCGCATCCCCGATTGCAATAACATTATGTTGTGTAAACTCTTCGTGCGCCGCGCCATATTTCCTTTGGTGCATGAAAAGTCCAATGTTACACGATGCTTCCATGCACCTTTGGGCGCATCCTGTTTCCCATGCAACACACTTTCAATGCGCCCTTTTATAAAATGCAATCTGCAACATCCATGCGCCATGCGCCTTTGGCGTTTAACCTATTTGTGCCCTGCAAGTTGCAATTTTCATGCGCCCTGCGCCCTGAGCCTTAAAATCTCTAACTCTTTCTTCTGCTAACATTCCAATGGAAGATCAAATGGCTAATTCAACCTTTTTGGATTGGGTCTCGCTTCTTCTTCATGCAGATCAGCAACTGAGTTCGAAAGAACATATGTCTACATCCAGCAAGAGACCCACCAAACCAAGAGGAAAGGCTAAGCTTACAGAGGAAGAGATGAAGTACAAATATCAAAGGGTCAGGATGCCCGAATCACAGGCTGAATGCAGTATGGATGTCAGGGACTCAGAGTTGGGTCACATTGACATGGAAGAATTCTGGGTTAGGACTCAGAAGGTTACAAGAAGTCCGTGGATGGACAAATTAATAGGCAGTGCCCTGCATTTCGCCGGAGGAATCCCCGTCAGTGCCGTCAACAATGAATTCATGATGGTGATTGCACAATCTTACAACAAGGACACAAGATGTGTCGAAAACAGCAAGGGCGAGGTAGTCATAAACCTCACTGCCCGTCATTTTGAGATAATGCTCGGCATCCCTCACCACCGGCACTTTGTGGCCGTCAGCCAAGAAGAGTGCATCAAGGCCTGGGAAGACAATGAAGACCAATGCATGCAACTAATGAACGAAGTCTACTTGAAAAACAAGAAGGTGGTAACCCGGTGGCCCCAAATCATCCACCGCAGTGACTTCTCAGAAGAGCTCAGCGATACTATTACTTTCCTGAGCAGGGTCTTCGGGCTTTCTGACGCCCACTACTTCCATAAATGGATGCTGAGGTACTTGGAAACAATGAATAAGAATGTGCCTGAGCAGCGCTTTTGCTGGGGAGAAATAATAAGCAGCACCATCTCCGAGCAGCTACAACAATTCGCCACAACGGGAGTGTTCCATATGAACTCCTACGTAGTCTACGCTGCAGCATCGGAGAGGGATTATCCAGGGCTAAACCGAAGTGGAATTTGGCCTCAGGTCAAAATATATGAATATTATCCAGAACTGAGGCTGGAGAACAGCATCCCTCAATTCGCCAAAATTAATGATGCTTTCTTCTATCACATCATTTGCCTGTTGAGGCCAAATCTAACTCATGGTCGCACAACCAAGAACATTGTGTCAACTGTGGAGAAATGGGGGGCCCTGTTCACCCAGTTTCCCACATTTACCTATCTGAGGGCGGTCAACTTCTTGGGCGAGCCAACCAGGCTACCGAGGTATGCTGGACCTAAGCTGATTCTACTAGAGTTATCAAGGCAGCTGGTCACATACCATGAGAAATGCCTCAAAAGAAAGAAGGGCGGAACTCCTTTCCCCCTCACAGTGGGCCGGTACACATGCTCCTCCCATCACAAGGCGAAGGAAATGTTCGCAGAGCTGGAGTTGCTCAATTTGAAACATGACTTCCCAGCCAGGCCTACCTTTGACCCAAGGAGCTGCCTGCCAAGGGCTAAGCTTGATCCGATCCATGTCCCTCAAATTGAGGATATTTACATTGACGTCATCCACGAGGTGGAACTCAGAAGAAAGGATCATTCTCGCTTAGCATTGGCGGAAATTATCCAATACGGAGTGGCCATTGTCCCCAAAGGCTTCCAAACTACGGAAGATGAAGTAGACAAGGTGTATAATGACACGGAAGGGGATGATTGGCCCTTCCCGGCCATTGACAGAAGCAAGGCTCCTCAAACAATTGAGGAGAGGGTCAAGGAGACTATGCGCAGAACAGAGCACTGGTGCCGCATGAATGGGCTGAACATCTACCTCGGGGTAGATTTCACCACCTCCCCATTGGGAAATGCGCCTCCAAGGTCTAAGAAGCAGCTAAAAGGCAAAGGTGCAGAAGGTGAATCTAGCACCATTCAGGAAGAAGCCCCTGAAAGTCCTCCTTCCATAGCGTCAGAACAGGTAATAACTCTGGATTCGCCAGAGAAAGAAGCAGCAGAGGATAGTCCCATACGCCCATCCACTCAAGATGTCGGCATTGCTACAACCACAGAGGTCCCTTCTATCCCTTCTTCTTCCACTTATCTTCCCCTCCTCGAGTAGCATCAGAAGCGACCACCCCCTTTGGTCGGTCCGCAGCTGACGATGACTTCTAGCTCTTCTTCTTCTTCTTCTTCTTCTTCTCTCTATTCTCTGACTTTCTTGTTGAAATGTCTAAAGTGTGTTGGCACAAATGATGACATCATCCATGTTGCATCATGGGATGATGTCATCCATCAAGTTGTCAAAAGTCAACATGACTTTTAGATATTTTGTAAATATCTTTGTAAATATTTGTTGGCTCCTTTTTTGCTTTCCTTCTCCTCTCTTCTATAAATACTGGAATACTTGTTGTATTCGGGGGTGAACATTTTTTAGATGAAAATAGAAGTGAGGAGAGAAAGACTTTGAGCTTTCTTGTAACAGAAGAAAACAGTAATACAAATATTAAGACTTTGTGCTCAATAGCTGTGTTATGTATTAGATCTTCCTTACGTTAGATCTGTATGTGTTTAATCTGTTGGATTCATATCTACTTTTCTGTCATTTTCTCATCAGTATTGCTTTGTTTATTTATGCAAGTAGGTTTGGCTCTGTTTACTACCAACCCAAAAACATAAATCTTCTGACCTTTCTGCTTTGGAATTCATTTCTTTTCTTCCTTCGGATCTGTTCTTTCTCTTTTCCCTCTTTCATTCCTTTCTTTTCGCAGCCTGAAACACTCTACTGGGATGAGATCCCAAACCCCCGAAGGCAGAATCTGTGAGACTTGCATAGATTCCTGCTGGTAGAATAGCAATAAACCAGTTTCGCTTTGCTGACTCAAAGAGGGGCTAAGCCCTGCACACTGTTGGCTCGTCTATCCATAGATCTGTCCAGGCGACAGATTTTCGGACCAACAGTTTTTGGCGACTCCGCTGGGGATCGAATAGATCTGTCAGATCTATGATGGTAGTAAGATATAAAAAATCAGAAAAAATCAGCAGATTGCTGCCTGTTTGCAAATCTGAACTTTTTGTTAAAAATCCAAAAATTTGCAAAAGTGCTCAAATTGAAAAATTTTCTTCTGAGAGTCATAGATCTGGTCCAGTTAAAGATCTTTAGTTCGCTGAGTTTTTGAAAAAATTAGTATTTTGCCGTAGATCTGAGTTTTTGACTGTTTGCAAAAAGTTTGAAACCCTCTAAAAAAGTTAAAATCAGATCAGAAAATCAGCTTACTAATCTTCCCTGCCATCTTATCCTCGTTGTAATTTGTCATTTAACCGCAATCGGTTTTCTGAAGAGGATAGTTTTAAATATTTAGAAAAGTATTTGCTGCTGGTTTTTGTCAGAAAAACCAGAAAATCAGCAAGTACAACCAAAAAGAAAGTTTGAATCTGCGCCATAACATTGCAGATCTGGAAGGAACACTGGCGAGTGAACCTTTTACGCGCAGCAGGAGAGCCCGTGGAGAAGCTGATCCTACTTTCGATCTGCTTCAAAGGCACAATTTCAGCGTAACACCGGCACGTTTTTCAACACTAAGCTCGGCTAGCCGGTCATCCAGGAGTGTCTCACCTTCACGAAGAAAAAGTCTTTTACAGGGGGCATCCACATCCCTTTGTAGTGCCTTGCTACTCAGCGGAACTACAATTCCAGCTCGTGTTCTCTTTCCGGCTTTTCAGATGGCGGTACCATGGGGAAACGCGATGGGTCCTTTGGCTTTACCACATCCAGTTCACGCTCTCCCTCACGGAAATCGAAAGAATTTTCCCAAATTCGACGGGAGCGGAAATCAAAGCATGGATTCCCACATATCTGCATTCATCATGTCATGCAGTATTTTGGATGTGACCCACGAAGATGTGTCGGTTCGCCTTTTTCTGGAAACCCTACAAGGACCTGCAGCTGAATGGTTTCAGCATTTGCCGGCCGGATCTATCACCAGTTGGGCCACCTTACGGGATGCTTTCGAAGATAGATACAAGCCTTCAGAGGATGCATTTGCATTATTATCACGAATCACTCACCTGAAGAAGGAGGTGAATGAGACCATGCACGATTTTGTCACCCGGTTCAATGCACTAATCAACCGTGTCCCTGTTGCCATGCTTCCAACGCCGGAAAATCAAAAGTGTTTCTTCGTAAACGCTATGAGCTCGAAAGTTAGTTTCTTGCTCCTTCAGGAACGAGTTGCCACCTTGGTTCTCACCCAAGCCGCTGCCATTCGCATAGAGGATAATCTGATAATATCCGGCGAATTAAAAAAGGAATCAGCCAAGCCTAAATCTTTGGGCCCTTCACCCACCACTTCGTCTGATCCAGCATTCCAAAAGATGGCAAACGATTTGCTTGCATTGAAGAAGCAGTTGGCCCAGGCCTCTCCCAGTTCCTCATACCGGGATATTCCGCGGAGGAATTTCGTTCCTAACAATGTTTCACAAAGACCGCGCTTACCTACAGCTGCTCCACGGTTGGCACTTGAGGCCCCTCCGGTCAATGCTCTGGCCGAGATTGAAGAAGAAGAGCAGTATTATGAAGAACCTTCGTCTCAAGGTGAAGATGATCAAGATGTCGGTGAACCGACTGGCGACTCTACTATCGGGTATATGGAATTTGATGAGGAAGAATCTGATGAAGAAGAGGGTACCCAGGGGTACGCAAGCGGGCAGTCATATGCTGTTTTTACTCGTTCGCAAGGAAAAGAAGCGGAAGTTGCTGCCCATGTCCAGTAGGAGAAGGCCGTGTCAAACGCGCCTCCGATCATTGCTAAAAGAGGTAATCCTCTTCCTACTCAACTCCCTGGAAAATCTTTTACAAAGAAATCTTTTCCCCCTATCTCTCCTCCAAATCAGTCCTCTCACATTCCTACTAAGACCACCAATCCTATTCCATCATCGCGAGGTGAGGGACTCATTCCTTTACCAACGCAACCCTTGGCCGCATTTGATATTATAGATCATGCAAAAAAGACCAAGATCCAAATGTCTGAAGCTGAGTATCTTCAGTCAAACCCCGAACAGCTTGTAAGATTAACTAAGTATATCCAAAGTCAAGCTGTTATACCTAATCAGGCTTCCCCAAAAGGAATCCTTTCCACTCCCCCTGAATCCCATATAAATGTTGCTTCAACATCTGCGTCAGGCAAGATAGAACCTTTCTATCTCTCTCTTCTGATCAATGGACACAAGCTGAGTAACTGCATAATTGATTCCGGGGCTTCTGATAATGTCATGCCGGCAAAAGTCGCCCATGCTTTGGGCCTCACTCTTACCAAGCCTTTCGGCAGATGTTATTCTTTGGAAACTAAGCAAGTTCCGTTGGTTGGCCAAATCAAAGACGCGCAATTTGCATTTGCGGCTTTCCCAGATAAAAGAGTAAAAATGACAGTCCTCGTTGCTGACATTCCGGCAGCATATGGAATATTGCTGGGAAGAAGTTTTTGCAGCGAAGTTGGTGGAGAAATTCATATGGACTGGTCCAAAGCTAGAATTCCAGTCAAAGGCGTAATGCAGACTTTGGAGCCGGAATCACAAAAGAAATACTTGGTTACCAGCTCTGAAGACCCCAAAGCTCAAATCCTTTTTGAATCATCAGGGATGGGGAATTACTTCTTATCTACTGAGACGGATAAAACAGGGGCTGTTCTCGTTCAGGAAGGAGATCTTAATAAGATCTGGACATTGCAATTCGATGGGAGCTGTGCAACTAGTGGATGTGGCGCTGGGGCCGTGCTGATATCTCCTGAGGAAGAAGTCATTCCTCTCTCTTTCAAATTGCAGTTTTTCAACACTAACAATACTGCTGAGTATGAATCTCTCTTACTCGGTATGCAAGCCGCAAAAGAAAGAGGAATAAAAAATCTAAAAGTACAAGGTGATGCTGAGCTAGTTGTAAATCAGGTCAAAAGGATTTACCAAGTGAAAAATGAAAGGCTCAGGCACTACCGTAATGCAGTATGGGACAGCATCGAAGAATTTGATGCCTTTTCAATAGAATCAATTCCAAGAGCCCAAAATGACATGGCTGATTCATTGGCTGTTTCAGCATCTCTCATGCTCCCACATCCAGGTTTGAAAACGAACAAGTACACCATTGAGGTGGTTTTCCGCCCAAGCGTGCCAGACAACTCTCAGCATTGGCAAGTATTCAACGATGATAATCAACTAATTGCCTTTCTGGAGAAGGCAGAAAATTTTAAAGAATTGTATTTTGAAGGATCCACTTCTACATGCCGCGAATCAATCAACGGTCAAAACCACGAATCAAAGGAGAACGACGGCATATGTCAGCTCAAAGGAAATAAAATTCCAAAGGGCCTGGTTTCTCTAGAACGCCTGTTCAACAGGCATGACCGTTTTGTAAAAAAGAAGAGGCGGGATGATCTAGACTCATCCCCAGAGACCGAACCGGTCAATTTAGGTTCGGAGGCACATCCATAATTTGTGAACATCGGGAAATGTTGCACGCCAGAAGAAAAGCAAAATTTTTTCAAGTTGCTGAAAAAATATATGGATGTATTGGCATGGTCTTATGCCGATTTAAAGTCCTTCAAGCCGAAGGACGTTCAGCACGATATTCCGTTGAAAGACGATGCCAAAGCCTTCCGCCAGAAGCAGAGGCACTATAATCCCAAGATTTCGGGTACCATCCAGGCCGAAATTCAGAAGATGCTAGATGCAAGAATCATCTTCCCTATCCATCATAGTACTTGGGTAGCAAATATTGTGCCAGTGCGCAAGAAAAACGGTGAAATACGCATCTGCGTAGACTTTCGAAATTTGAATCAAGCTTCGCTGAAAGACAACTACCCTCTTCCGATAATGGATCAAGTTCTGCAAGCAGTAACTGGATCAGAGATGCTGTCCATGCTTGACGGTTTTTCAGGTTACAATCAGATTGAAGTTTCACCTGAAGATCAGTTTAAAACAGCATTCACTACTCCCTGGGGTACATTTGCCTACAGCAGGATGCCTTTCGGCCTAACTAATGCTGGTGCCACTTTTCAGCGGGCCATGGACTTTGCATTCAAAGGTATGATGGGGAAAGTCATTGTGGTTTATTTAGATGACTTAACCGTGTTCTCTAAACAACGAAATGATCATTGTGATCATTTGGAGCAAGTGTTGGCCAGGTGCCGAGAACATGGGATTTCCCTAAACCCAAAAAAGTCTGTTTTTGGAGTCACGGAAGGGAAGTTGCTAGGCCATGTGGTCAGCAAAGAAGGAACAAAGATAGATACTGAAAGAGTTAAGGCTATTCAAAGCCTTACTCTGCCTACAAGCAAGACTGGTGTTCATTCTTTCTTTGGAAAGGTGAACTTTCTCAGGCGTTTTGTTCCTGACTTTGCTGAAAAGACCTGTCACATATTGAACATGATGAAGGGGTCACCAACTTTCAGATGGAGTGAAGAGGGGAAAAGGTCATTTGAAGAAATAAAAGCTTCTTTTGCCCATGCACCAGTCCTGGTATGTCCCGATTTCTCCAAGGACTTCATCATGTATAGTTATGCATCTGAGCATACTGTGTCTGCAATCTTAATGCAAAAGAATTCAGAAGACATTGAATCCCCGATTGCATTCATGAGTTCTCCCCTCAAGCTTCACGAACTAAAGATGACTCAATTGGAAAAGCATGCCTTTGCCGTTGTCAAAGCAGTGAAGAATTTCAGGTATTACATTCTAAACTCACATACGGTGGTGCTGGTCCCTGACACGGCGGTGAAATCAATTCTAACTCAGCAGGAGTTAGGAAGCTTGCGAGGAAATTGGATCGCAAAGGTCCAGGAGTATGACCTGGATATTAAACCAACCAAGCTGGTAAGAGGCAAGGGCCTGTGTCAGCTAATGGCTGAAAACAAAGATTCAGAAAACCCTGATGAAAGGGGTGACTACACCGAAGAAACACAGGACCGGCAGGAAGAGCCTGATTCTCTGCCTCTGGTTCTATTTGTTGCAACTAGTGATGAGTGGTACTCCGACATCGCTTTCTTCCTTACCTACGGCGAATGCCCGATGCACCTAACTGCAAAGGAGAAGCGCACTATAAAGCTCAGGGTGGCTAAATATGTCATCTGGGATGACGGCTTATATAAGCGCGGGATAGATGGCATCTTCCTGCGATGTGTCGACAAGCCCCAGCAAGTAAAACTACTGGAAAGTTTTCACAATTCAGCTTGTGGAGGGCATTTCTCTTCCTCCGTAACTGCACACAAGATCATTCGAGCCAGGTACTATTGGCCGACGCTCTTTCAAGATACAGCCACCTGGGTGGCGAAGTGTGAACCCTGCCAGCAATTCATTGGCAAGCCCAAGTTGGCTGCCTTTCCCCTAAGGCCGGTCATTATCAATGAACCATTCAGAAATGGGGAATTGATTTTATTGGCGCACTCAATCCTCAATCTAGTGCTGGACATAGCTATGTCCTTACAGCAACGGATTACTTCACCAAGTGGGTGGAAGCCATACCTGTCAAGCATGCCACTTCTGAGGTGGTTTGCAATTTCATTAAAGAAAATATCATTGTCAGGTTCGGCGTTCCAAACAAAATCATTGCTGATAATGCTTCTAACTTCTCCTCACGAGAAGTTATTAGTTTTTGCTATGAATATGGGATAACTTTGGCTCACGCATCCGACTATTACCCCCAGGGAAATGGTCAGGCGGAATCCAGCAACAAGAACTTGGTGGCCATCATACGGAAATTGGTGGAATCAAATCAGCGGATGTGGCACAAGTCCTTGTACGACGCTTTGTGGGCGGATCGTATTACTCCCAAGAGATCTCTCGGCATGTCACCTTTTCAAGTGTTATATGGCACTGATGCCGAACTTCCCATTTCCGCAAAACTTCCTGCTCTGCGCTTGGCACGAGCCATTGAAGATGAAACTTTCCAAAGTTCTCTTGAAAAGAGAATCATGTATCTGGCAGAACTTGAAGAAAAGAGAGTGAAGGTGGTCGATAGGATCACTGAACATCAGAATCAAGTTAAGAGGCTTTTCGATAAGAAAGCCAAGCAAAGAGATTTTCAAGTGGGAGATCTCGTCCTTTTGTGGGACAAGCGAAGAGAGCCAAAGGGCATGCACGGAAAGTTTGATTCCCTATGGAGAGGGCCCTTCAAAATCAAGCAACTCAACGGAGAGAATAGTTTCTATCTCTCATATCTGGATGGAACCGAGCTCCCGCTTCCTTATAGCAGGCAGCATCTGAAGATCTTCAGGAAGTAGAGCTTGCTCTCTTCTTTGTACAGTTTGCTTTAAGTTGTGTGTTTGCTTTCGTCGTGTGTTTGCTTTCGGTTTGTTGTGTGTTTCTTTTGTTCTCCCTCCGGTCGCCCTTGTTTTTGACTCTGTTACCCAATGGATAGGCACAAGTGATCTGGGATTCTCTACCCCCGAGTTTGCTCAGGGATAGTCCCCAGAAAGAGCCAGCTGTTATCCCGTAAAATTGACAAGGGCAATTTTACCGATAACCATACGGAAAATTTTGTTCCGATCCCTCGTTAGGGATCCCTTGCGTTCGAAACGTTGTAAAATCCCTTCCCGGGAAATCTAGTTTTCGAACTTAGTCTTTCTGAGCCTTTTTTGGCTGGGCGCATGAAATATCCTTGTAACACTAGCTTTTGATGCGCCCCCTTAAAAGCCTTTGGCGCATGGTTTTCCATGTCAACACATCTTTCGGTGCACCAAAGGATGTTGAGTCTCTTCCCTGCGTGCGCCAAGGCGCATGCGCCTTATTGTTGGTACAACTTTTGTTGCTCCATTTTTGGTGCGCCAAAGGGCGCACATAACTTCATGTCGACAATAGCTTTTGGCGCGCAAAGGCGCGCTTTATCTCCTGTTGTCAAATACTTTCGTGCGCCAAAGGGCGCATCTTTCCCTGTCGACAACAAATCTCATGCGCCTTTGAAAAAGTGGTTGGCGCATTTATGACCAGTTTTTCTATATATATATGTGTTTGCGCGCCCAAATGTCATTTTCACTTTTGTTGAGCACGTGATCGTTCTGAGCTTGTCAGCCTCTGCTCCGTCGTTTTCATCGTCCTGTGGACCCGTTGCTCAACTTTTGCTATTTATCCAGGTAAGAGGTGTTATTTCTCTCTTGTGCGTTTTGTGCTTTCAGTTCCTGGTGTGTTCCACCAAATGGTTTGGTTCTTGCTTGTTGGGTGGTTGTTTATATATAAATGTCAGTTGGCCTAGCCTCCTGCCTTTGCTAAAGTGTCTGCCCCCCATGCTATCCTTCCTCTTTCCAGATCTGCTGGAGAAGGTCATTTTCTTGAAACCGTGGTTGTAATCCTCTTGGTTTTCAACCGTTTCGTTTGCCCACTGAGCAGTGTTAAAAAAGACAAAGAGGAGAAAAAATCTAAGAATCATGTATAACCCCATCTTTAAGAGAATTCTCGTTTTTCCTCACTTGGCACATCTGTCACCCCTGCAACACTAAGAACAAGGCCTGCGCCCCCATGGCGCATCTACCCGCCCTGTTACAAAAGCAAAATCCGCGCCAATGGCGCACCCTTTGGCCTGCTGCATCAAGCTCATGCGCCCTCAAGGCGCGCCTTTTCCGCGTGCTACAAGTGCTGAAACTGCGCCCCAATGGCGCACCATCCATCCATGTTGCATCCTTTTTCCATGCGCCCATGGCGCACCCAGCTTCCATGCAACAAAAGTTTTTTCCAACGCTAAGTATGAAGCTATAAAGGCGCAGGCGCATCCCCGATTGCAATAACAATTTGGCACAACGGGATTATGTTGTGTAAACTCTTCGTGCAGCCGCGCCATATTCCCTTCCAGGCGCACCTGGAAGTCCCAATGTAACACGTATTTCTCCATGCGCCTTAAGGCTGGATCAAATGCAATCCCATGCAACATCCATGCGCCATGCGCCTTTGGCGCCAATTTAACCTCTCAGCAACATCCTCTTCCATGCGCCCTTATCTATTTGGCCTGCAAGTTGTAATTTTCATGCGCCCTGCGCCCTGAGCCTTAAAATCTCTAACTCTTTCTTCTGCTAACATTCCAATGGAAGATCAAATGGCTAATTCAACCTTTTTGGATTGGGTCTCGCTTTCTTCTTCATGCAGATCAGCAACTGAGTTCGAAAGAACATATGTCTACCCCCTCCAGCAAGAGACCCACCAAACCAAGAGGAAAGGCTAAGCTTACTGAGGAAGAGATGAAGTACAAATATCAAAGGGTCAGGATGCCCGAATCACAGGCTGAATGCAGTATGGATGTCAGAGACTCAGAATTGGGTCACATTGACATGGAAGAATTCTGGGTTAGGACTCAGAAGGTTACAAGAAGTCCATGGATGGACAAATTAATAGGCAGTGCCCTGCATTTCACCGGAGGAATCCCCGTCAGTGCCGTCAACAATGAATTCATGATGGTGATTGCACAATCTTACAATTGAAGGACACAAGATGTGTCGAAAACAGCAAGGGCGAGGTAGTCATAAACCTCACTGCCCGTCATTTTGAGATAATGCTCGGCATCCCTCACCACCGGCACTTTGTGGCCGTCAGCCAAGAAGAGTGCATCAAGGCCTGGGAAGACAATGAAGACCAATGCATGCAACTAATGAACGAAGTCTACTTGAAAAACAAGAAGGTGGTAACCCGGTGGCCCCAAATCATCCACCGCAGTGACTTCTCAGAAGAGCTCAGCGATACTATTACTTTCCTGAGCAGGGTCTTCGGGCTTTCTGACGCCCACTACTTCCATAAATGGATGCTGAGGTACTTGGAAACAATGAATAAGAATGTGCCTAAGTAGTGCTTTTGATGGGGAGAAATAAGAAGCAGCACCATCTCCAAGTAGCTACAACAATTCACCACAACGGGAGTGTTCCATATGAACTCCTACGTAGTCTACGCTGCAGCGTCGGAGAGGGATTATCCAGGGCTAAACCGAAGTGGAATTTGGCCTCAGGTCAAAATATATGAATATTATCCAGAACTGAGGCTGGAGAACAGCATCCCTCAATTCGCCAAAATTAATGATGCTTTCTTCTATCACATCATTTGCCTGTTGAGGCCAAATCTAACTCATGGTCGCACAACCAAGAACATTGTGTCAACTGTGGAGAAATGGGGGGCCCTGTTCACCCAGTTTCCCACATTTACCTATCTGAGGGCGGTCAACTTCTTGGGCGAGCCAACCAGGCTACCGAGGTATGCTGGACCTAAGCTGATTCTACTAGAGTTATCAAGGCAGCTGGTCACATACCATGAGAAATGCCTCAAAAGAAAGAAGGGCGGAACTCCTTTCCCCCTCACAGTGGGCCGGTACACATGCTCCTCCCATCACAAGGCGAAGGAAATTCTTCGCAGAGCTGGAGTTGCTCAATTTGAAACATGACTTCCCAGCCAGGCCTACCTTTGACCCAAGGAGCTGCCTGCCAAGGGCTAAGCTTGATCCGATCCATGTCCCTCAAATTGAGGATATTTACATTGACATCATCCACGAGGTGGAACTCAGAAGAAAGGATCATTCTCACTTAGCATTGGTGGAAATTATCCAATACGGAGTGGCCATTGTCCCCAAAGGCTTCCAAACTACGAAGATGAAGTAGACAAGGTGTATAATGACACGGAAGGGGATGATTGGCCCTTCCCGGCCATTGACAGAAGCAAGGCTCCTCAAACAATTGAGGAGAGGGTGGAAGGAGACTATGCGACAGAAAGGAGAGCACTGGTGCGATGCATCAAATGGGCTGATCTACCTCGGGGTTGATTTCACAACCTCCCCATTGGGCAATGCGAAACCTCCAAGGTCCAAGAAGCAGCTAAAAGGAAAAAGGTACAGAAGGTGAATCCAGCACCATTCAGGAAGAAGCCCCTGTAAGTCCTCCTTCCACAGCGCCAGAACAGGAATAACTCTGGATTCCCAGAGAAAGATGAGCAGCTTGAGGATAGTCCCATACGCCCATCCTTCTCAGGATGTCAGCATTGCTACAACCACACAAGTTGGAATACCGCTTCTTCTTCCATTCTCATCTCCTCAGCAGCAACTCAGCAGGCACCCCCTTTCGGCCGCATGATCCTCCGAGTTCTTCTTCTTCTTCTTCTTCTTCTTCTTCTTCTCTCTATTCTCCGACTTTCTTGTTGAAATGTCTAAAGTGTGTTGGCACAAATGATGACATCATCCATGTTGCATCATGGGATGATGTCATCCATCAAGTTGTCAAAAGTCAACATGACTTTTAGATATTTTGTAAATATCTTTGTAAATATTTGTTGGCTCCTTTTTGCCTTCCTTCTCCTCTCTTCTATAAATATTGGAATACTTGTTGTATTCGGGGTGAACATTTTTTAGATGAAAATAGAAGTGAGGAGAGAAAGACTTTGAGCTTTCTTGTAACAGAAGAAAACAGTAATACAAATATTAAGACTTTGTGCTCAATAGCTGTGTTATGCATTAGATCTTCCTTACGTTAGATCTGTATGTGTTTAATCTGTTGGATTCATATCTACTTTTCTGTCATTTGCTCATCAGTATTGCTTTGTTTATTTATGCAAGTAGGTTTGGCTCTGTTTACTACCAACCCAAAAACATAAATCTTCTGACCTTTCTGCTTTGGAATTCATTTCTTTTCTTCCTTCGGATCTGTTCTTTCTCTTTTCCCTCTTTCATTCCTTTCTTTTCGCAGCCTGAAACACTCTACTGGGATGAGATCCCAAACCCCCGAAGGCAGAATCTGTGAGACTTGCATAGATTCCTGTTGGTAGAATAGCAATAAACCAGTTTCACTTTGCTGAATCAAAGAGGGACTAAGCCCTGCACACTGCTGGCTCGTCTATCCATAGATCTGTCCTGGCGACAGATTTTCAGACCAACTCATTCATATTGTTATTATAATCTCCTAGAACAACTTGAGAATACAACTGCCAAAATTTATATCTTGGACCTTCTCAAGATATCAACTATTTATAAGGATATCCTCTATAAGGTCATCCAGGATCCAAGAGTTCCTTCTGACATTGATGTTTCATGCTTTCAAGCCTTGGTCATGTAAATAACTCCATATTAACAAATCATTTTTAGTCAAAAATGAACTTCTATTGGATAATCAAGCACACAATTTTCCCTTACATATAGAAGTGATCATTACTCGCAAAAATATAAAAATGGTGCTTGTGGACAATAGATTTGGTATTAAAATTTACACAGTAAATTTTTTGAAACAATTGAGACACACTACAGATGAGATAGAGCTTGATGTTACCACTATCAAGGCATATGACAATGCAAAGTGACAGTCATATGGGATTATCACTCTACCTATGGAAGTTGGGCCTATCATGTAAGATATAAGGTTTCATGTTATTAACTTGGAACTTCCCTATAATATTATACCCAATTGCCCATATATCCATGTCGTGTATGCCTTCCCATCCAATTTACATAAATGTATCAAGTTCCATTATCAAGTATAAGAACTTACCATTCTTGGTGACCCACAAATCTTTTCCCATTGCAGAGCATTAGTTGGTTATGATCAGGCTTCCTATAAATTTCCTTCCATGGAAGTGGTTATTGATTTTAAATAAGATACCGTTACTTCTTGCATACGTCCATATATACTTCAACCACATGAAGGTGATACTTCCACCTCCATATCCCAATTTTCTACATGGGAAATGAAAATACCTCATATTGGTTGTGGAGAATATGAACTTCAATAAGGATTTTGTTGTCTAATCTCTCATTATCTCATAAAACACATGATAGGCCTAACTTTCGACTAAAAAGAGATCAAATTCTTGGCAATTTTGAGAAATTTACCAATGTCATTATCTTAGCTGATGAAATATTGGGAAGTACTTCCACATGCTAGTATCCTAATGAATGAATGGCATCCTTCAATCAATCCCTTAACTATATCATTCCTAACAAGATGATGTAAGCCATGGGATACTCAGTATATGGATGATATATCAATGAAGAATTCCTACGGGAACCTCTTCCAACACATGAGAAGATGGAAATATACAAAATTAGTATTCAACCTTATGGGTCCCCTCCTATAGAATTCTACAACACCTCTTCTAAATGTGAGGATAGTTCTTATGGTTATGATAGCGAAACAAAGTATCTTTGTAGTTTTTACAAAAGAACTTTCTTCCAAAAACTTGTTTCTTGATATGGATATTCTAACCTTATCCCCCTTTATCCCTAAACTAAACCTTATCCATCCATCCCTCATATATTAGGACCAACAATGACACATTGTAATTGACATTTTTGAAAACTAGGAAGCTATTGGAGAATGTATGGGAATTCATGATTATATTCCTATAAGAGATCATAACAAAGGTTTCTATATTGACCTTTATACCTATGCCTAATTTGGATAGGAAGCTAAGTTTTTTGGTCAAAAAAGAGAAAAGGAGGTTCAAATACATTCTAGAAATTTAAAAAATGATAAATCAAAGTCCTATAGTGAAAACATCTTAGAGAAACTTGTGAATAAGTAGTATGTAAAATCTAGAACGGATGGAAATAAGGATTTTCATGTTAATGAGAATCTCCTAGAGACACCAATAGAGGAAAATCTCAATCTCCCTCCTGATCTGAATCGTATGGAAGATGGTTCTAAATTACTAGTTGAAGAGATATTGGCATCAACCTTAGTACCGAAGAAGAGCCTAAAATCATCAAACTTGGGGCTTCTCTTTCAACATAAGAGAAAAGAGATTTAATACACTCCTTATAAAATATTTGGATATATTTACATGATCTTATGCAGAAATGTCGAGCTTAGATCCTTATTTAGTGGTGCGTAATATAGTTGTGCATGACTCTGTAAAGACTATAAAAATTTTATGAAATATACATCCACACATTCTCTTTTGGTTAAAGAAGAGCTAGAGAAATTTTCAATTTTTTGTTTTATCCAACCCATAAAATATTCTTAGTGCATCTCCAATATAGTTCCTATTCATTAGAAACTAGTAGGCATGAAGATTTTCACATATTTTAGGGACATCAACAAGGCATGTCCTAAGGATGATTTCCTCTTCTAAACATTGGCATGATCATTGATTATACTACTAGCCATGAAATGTTATCCCTCATGGATAGATTTTTGGTCTATAATAAAATAAATATTATAGAAGAGGATTAAAAAAAGTACTTTCACTACCCCTTGGGGTACATTCTCTTATCAAGTTGTGCCTTTCGACCTCAATAATGTAGGCATAAAATATCAACGAGATATGACTGTCATCTTCCAAGACATGTTACATGATATTTTAGAGGATTATTTTGATGATATATTGGGAAAATATAAGACTAGAACATAACATCCAAAAATCCTACATCATATCTTTAAATGATTAAGGAATTATAAATTGAGGCCCAATCCAAAGTGGTTTATCTTTAGTGTGATTTAAAGAAATCTACTAGGCTTCAAAGTTTATAGAAGGGGAATTGAAGTAGACCCATCAAATATCATTGCTATTACAAAAATACCTCCTCCTAAGAATCTAAGTAGCTACACAACTTGCAGGGAAAGATTCTAGAAATCCAAAAATTCATCTCCTAGCACATAGATAAATACCATTCCTTCACTCATATTTTTAAGAAAGATGTTGATTTTCACTAAGGACATTATTGCTAACAATTTTTTTCCTTACTCAATGAGTATTTGGCTTACCCACTTGTTCTTTTATGACCTACACTATGTGAACCCATTCTATTATATATTTCTTCTACTCAATTAACTATTGGCGTGATCTTAGCTCAATATGATATAAATCACAAAGAGAGATTTGTATATTATCTTATCTACACATTGATCTTCTATGAGCTCAATTATCCAAAAATTCAAAAGGCATGCTTGGTTGTTGTTTTTTCCTTTCAAAAACTTTTCAACTACCTTCTAAATAGTAAAATAAATATTAAATATAAATTTGACCCACTCAAGTACGTTTATCTAAACCTACGCTTACCAGAAGTAGGGCCAATTGGATAATTTTTCTTATCAAATCTGATATTTAGTATGGCAACTAGAAATAAGTCAAAGGGAAAGTGCTCACTGATCAACTAGCTGAAGCTCCTCTACCAAGAATAGAATCCTTGAGTCTGGATTTTCTAGATACTTTTGTTTTATATATTGAAGAATCATCCACATGGAAGATATACAAGTTGATGGGTCATTCACATTTAATGGCTCAGGGAAAGCATGTGATATCATCCCTCAAGATTTTAAACTTGGTTTCCCATGTATCAAAAATGTTGACAAGTATGAAGCTCTCATCATAGGATTAAAATTCACTATAATATGGAATATCAAATAAGTTAAGGTTATAGGTGAATCCCATTTTATCATCAAATAGGTTAATGATGAGTAAAAAGTTAAGGATGTGAAGCTCATTCCATATAAATGGATGGTAAACACCCTAAAGGAATAATTTATTTAAATCACCTTTAAACAAGTCTTGAGAGAACATAACCATTCAACATATGATATGGTTACCATTGGATATTTTCTACAATTATCTTTGGATAATATGGATTTTTAGTTCCTTATTTATCACCTAATGGTAAAGGACTATGATATGCCATAATTATGTTTGTTATGTGAAGTTTTTGGTCCCTTTCCCCCTTGGTACATTGACATATTTAACTACTTTAGACACAAAATAACACACTAAGGTACATTTCTAGGTCCTAAGAACATACTTGCATTCAAATGATTCTGAAGCAAGAAAACTAGTAGTTGATAGCAATGTTTTACCTCTTTTCTTTTTTTCTTGTCTTCTTTTTGGTATTTTACACCCTATAGCCTAGTCATAGTTTTACTTTTTTATATTTCACAACTTCAAACACCATCACCCACTAAAGATGCTAGTGCTCAGGTGCCTTTGTCCCCTCTAGGTACCCCTAACCCTTCTCTTTCTTGCTCACTTCTTTTGGGTCTCTTTTATCTTTTAGACATCTTATTTTCTTATGGGTCGGCCTTACAGTTGTCAATTATGAAATTAAACTAAGGGAATCATATAAATACAAATTTATGTGACCAAAATAAAAGAATAATCTCTAAGCATGTACTATTATCACCTAAGCTTACATCCAAAGGCATATAAGAGCATCAAAGGCATCCATCTATCTTTAATTCAATGGGAAAGGGATTACATTTTCTACATACACTATTGATTTTAAAAAATATAGAATTATACCAAAACCTAAAGATTACAGAGTCACATATGATAAATAAACACTAAAGCACATATCTGACATAAGAAGTAAGATAATGAAAATTGAAACCCTAAGTATAAGAGAGGGAATAAAAGACTTAGATGATTTCATAATTGATCATGAAGTGTTTATAGACTAGAAACTGATAAACATGAGGAGGAAACTATCACAACCACACTTGAAAAAATTGTAATTACCAAAATAAATTGGACTAGGGTACCTAGATTGGGGCACAGGATCCTAGGCGTTAGGGACCCTTGGTAGGTTCCTGTGATTGCGTAAGCTCTCATAATCTAGTTTTTCTTATATTGCAAGGTGGTCATTAACCTTTGATGCTGATCACCTATATATCATTGGATGATCATTATATTCAAATGTATCCTATAAAATAAATTATATCATGCAAAACCGCAAACTACATATAATTCTAAATAAGAAATATGTAAATGGGGAGTCAGATTGACCCTAGTGGTCACCTCACAGAGTGAACTTGTTGAGCATAGAAAAACCAATAAGTACCTAGGAAGAGAATAGTGCACACAGAGGAATTGTATAAGAAATGTGCATGAGGACATGTGTGTGAGGAGGACATGGTTTGTTCACGAAAGACAAGAAATGATTTCACATAAGGGATCAACACTTGGCCAGTTTTGATAAAGGAAGTTAATGATAGACTTGGAGTGGTGGTCAAGTATAAAGATAAGATTGAAAGAAGAAGAATTGTAGTTCAAGAAAAGTCTATTTTGGGAGAATATCTCATGTGATGGAATATAAAGTGACTTGCATAGTGTGGAGCTAATAATAGGATCTGAACTAGAAGTTAACTAAAGAAGGTCTATTATTAGGATTACTTTCATGATTTTGTAATTATCTTGTAGCAGTGCATGGTTATTATTAGTATGTATCCTATTTTGAGGGTACATAGGCGATGAAGATAAATTCCCCACCCCTATATATATGTATTGATTTGCAATTTTTAGGAGGATAAATGATTAATAGAGTTATTTTGTTGGTTTATGAATGTACATGATTTATTGTGATACTCTTATGTATGTATGCAGCTTCTATGTTTACAGTAAATAATATAATGGATCTTTGTGGCTGGATATTGGTTGTTAACATATCTGTGACTGGTTATTACTTGGTAAAGTTAATCATGATTTTGGTATGAGTTATTCTTTACTATGTGTAGGATCTAGATCTGTTCTTTCTTATCACTGCATTTATATTATGGATATGGAATGCATCTATGTATGTTCTCATCATACTAACTCCTTGACCAAATATTCCATAAAAGAGGGACCTAGTTCCCTTACGCACTTCAGGTGAGCTATAAATTATAGTTGAGTGATGTGCCAACATTCCTTGGGCTATTTGGTAAAATAAAAGATTACATTTTGGTTCTGTTGTTGGGACCTATTTTTCAGTTATTTTTAAAGATGTTGCATGATGAATACATATCTGTTGACTTCGGCTAACATTTAGGATTGGCTAGAAAATTTAGAGGAAGAGTATGCTCACATATTTAACACAAGACCTGAATTTGATGCAGGCACGTGGGTTAAAAAAAATCTCTATCACAAGATCTATGATACCTTCTTCTTTTGATTCCCTATAGAGTTGTACGAGTGGCTGGTAACACACACATTGAAGAGAAATCAGAGTTATAGAGGAGTTATTTGGACACATGAAGATTTATATAATTGGCATTATTCTAATATGACTTGGACATGAATTGTAGATCATTGGTGGAGTGGTGTGTTAAATAGTTACACATTAGAGTACATGGTTTATACTTATTCCTTCCCAGAGGTTGTTTAGTTCCAGTCCCCGTGTGAAACCATAGGATCTTACTTACGTGTTATCCCTTTAACAATTAAAATCTTGATCATAATCCCAGATTTGGAGTGGCATCCTATAGATAGCTAAACCCCACTGCGCGTAGGAGCAGGAGCATGTGTGGTGAAATATGGAAGACCCGGTGGAAGAAGGTTAGAGGGAAGAAAGGTGACTTAAGTTTAATGAAGCATGTGAGAGGGACTTGGGAAATCAACGTGATATTGCAGAATGAATGATGTTATGGAGAGAGATGGCTCATGAATTATTTAGAGCTCACATGGAAGACGTGGATCCAGAGCATCGAGAACTCCCCCATTTTTGAAATAATGGAAGATAACCCTCTTCCATTTTATATGAGAGTGCATCTGAGGAAAGATTAAGAACTGTGGGTGCACATCTGATCCTACCTGGTGACCTAGCCCTTGCGCTTAGTGTTCCAATTCCTCAGATAGTTATTGAGAGTTTGGATAGTATAGGTTCTTTGGTAGGAACATGTATATTTAATTTTCTAGTAATTTCAGGAGTTAATCAGGTGGCCCATTCATTTGTGGTAGCACATTCATCATCTGTGTTATTTAGAGGTCCCGTTGGAGGTATATTTTTTGGTGAATCATCAACACAGAACATGGGTGGACATAACATTTATATCACTTCTATAAGTAGTAAAACTTCATAAATTGTGGGAGTTTAGTTTAGCACAAAATTTGGAACACAAGGCAATACATCATCTAGTTTGTTTCCCACTACAAGGGAGGATAAGGAGGTTTAGGATCTGGTGGTTTTTGAGGTAGAGGAAACACATGAGGTAATATAGTTTTTGGATCTAGTGGGTATGGTCCACACCAACCCCAACAATTCTATTTGGAGATGTCTCTTCATCTCCCTAAATACAAATGAATTGAGGATACATCTAAACACGTGCATATGTGTGAGATACTATGGCATGTGAAAGGGATTATAGCTCCAGAACATAAAACAAGTTAGTTTTCTACCACCTTGTAAAGGTGCACACATAGTTGGTACATGAAATATGATACGAACTATACTTGTGTAGACTATACTGTGCTACATGATGCTTTCTTAGTAGAGTTTCATATACCTGAGTTTGAGTAAAATAACATTAGCACGTTGAAGGACATATAACATGCAATGGATGAGAGCATAAGGGAGTATGATGCCTTCTTTAAGACTTTATTATCAAATTTATCTTATGACATTCACCAGAGTCAGCATGCTCAAAGGTTTTTTGGAGGTTTGATCACCCCTTGTAGAAGGGAACTCTCACATAAGACTTATATAGACCCACGTGAGGAAATTGAGGTAGCTCTGTGTGTTGAGGCTGTTGGGAGCATAAACACTAGAATTAGCCCATTTTTGGAGACTCATATTGTGGATATGGAAATTCAATTAGAAAAATTGTCAGCTAATCATCCCATTAGACGCGAAGTGGTATTCAGTGCACATATTGTGAAGTAGGACATATTAAGGATAGTTTCCCTCATAATTCTGTATGCACCATGTTGCGGGACTGTGAGATTTGTCACTTGGATCATGATTCAAGTAGGTGCCCCCTGTTGCAACACGTGATATGGAAGAACATGTCCTGTTACTGTAATATTTTTTGGTCTACCACTCAAGATATAGAGAATTACAAGTTGGTTGATCAGATTGATGATGTCACTGATACAAGTGTACATTAGACTAGTGTTGCAAACAATTCCAAAGAGCAAGGTGAGCATCATGATCATAGCTACAATGAAGGGAACTCTAATGGAGGTAGAAGTAGAGGTAGAGGCTACCGTGGATGATTTAGAGGTCAAGTTCATGGTAGTGGAAGAAGTGAGTTCCCCCATGGAACATGTTATACATGTAGATCCCCTAATCATTATAAGTAGGACACATTAAGAATAGTTTCCCTCATAATTCTGTATGCACCATGTTGCAGGACTGTGAGATCTGTCACTTGGATCATGATTCAAGTAGATGCCCCCTGTTGCAACACGTGATATGGAAGAACATGTCCTGTTACTGTAATATTTTTTGGTCTACCACTCAAGATATAGAGAATTACAAGTTGGTTGATCAGATTGATGATGTCACTGATACAAGTGTACGTCAGACTAGTGTTACAAAAAATTCCAAAGAGCAAGGTGAGCATCATGATCATAGCTATAATGAAGGGAACTCTAATGGAGGTAGAAGTAGAGGTAGAGACTATCGTGGATGATTCAGAGGTCAAGTTCATGGTAGTGGAAGAAGTGAGTTCCCCCGTGGAACATGTTATACATATAGATCCCCTAATCATTATAGGTGTGAATGCCCTCAAAATATTATTTTCTCCTTTTGTGGAAAGAACCACAATTATGAAGAATTCCCAAATTTGTATGAACACTTGAGAAATAATCAAAAGTAAGATAAGGGTGTAGGAATGGCTAGAGTGCAACATTTTGTGGAAGATCAGTAGATGTTGAAGTTGGTGCATGATCTTGAGTTGGTGCCTATGTTGGTAACTACATGCATTAACATTGCACGTGTTAGGGAAGTTATAAAGTAGAAGCCTATTATTACAAAATTAGATGTATTGCATACAAAGTATCTAAACCCTACTCATAAGAAGGAACTTTATCAAGAAACCATGCAAGTTATAAAAACTTATAGGGTAAAATACAATGCTTAAACAAGCAGTCGTGGAAACTGGAGTAGGAAAAATTAGTAGAGCTTCCTCAAAAGTATGTTGACTATTTGAAGGAGGTTTGTAAGATGTTGTGACAAGAAAATGTCATTCCTTTATTAGGGGAATGGCTAAGGGGGAAGATGTTGCATGTTGGAGTTGAGCACGAGAGACAAATTTTACATGGTAACTTACCTCCTCATAGTTTTGATTATGACAAAGAAATCACTCTGAATGCAGTTATTGATGGCTGGATTTTGAGTAACATTTTGATTAATACAGCTGTATAAGTGAATGTGCTCACTTTAGATGCATGGAATCATATGGGAAGGCCACCATTACAACCATCTTCAAATGTGTTTTTAATGACAAATATGACTAAGGCCACGTCCATTGGAGTCTTGAAGAATACTACTATTACTACAAAAGGGGCCAAGTTTGCTGGGGACTTTGAGGTCTTGATGCCTACAAAGGAAGATAGTTTTTTAGCATTAATTTTGTGCCCTTTGTGTTATGCAAATAATGTTTGTTTTTTCTTTAATAAATTATATCAGTTTTGAGAATAAGTAAGAGTGCTTCATCATTCCTTTTATAGATGGAAATTTTTTCCCCTTATGTAGAACCTTTGAGTGAAAAGGATTTGAACATAATTTATGTGCACACCATTAGAGATCCTCGGGTACTTGAGCCACCAAAGGAAGGGGTTATTCAATGGGATGAAACACATTCTATGAGTGATACTACAATTTTTGCATGTGACAACTGGGTGCATGGAACTTATGAAATGATTGAGCATGAGATGAAGAGTACAGTTACGCACTTAAAATAGCCACATTATGTTAGGCATTTGGGTAGTAACCATACACTAGTGAAGGAAATCTAGAAGTATTATTGTGCACTATGGAAGTACAACGGTCAGATAAATTGAAAAAAATTAATATGATAGTATATACTGTACTTGGGGTAGAAATGCGTTAGTGTATGCTACATAGAGATGGTCTTTTAGAGTAGAAAGAATTGAGAATCACCTTATTTTCTAGATTTCTCCAGAGAAATACACCTACCAAAACATTGAATGATTCGCATCTACTATGGGTTCATAAGCTGTACTTCACCTTGCAAGGCTACACACATGCATGGTATATATGTGCAGATTTGAATAGAGCAACAAGGAATTGGTAGGAATTGACTGCAGATATGATTCATACCTTTGATTATTTTTCTACAAAACCTCCAGTAAATGAGGCATTAGAAGTTGTGAAGCACTTGACTATGGGAGATAGTGAAAAATATAAGGAACTTATTCAGGATTTGCTAAGTGAGTTATATCTAGGGGCACACTTTGTATAAGAAGAGACAAATGAGGAACAACTTGGGCCCACCTACTTAGAAAAATAAAAAAGGTAAGATGGTCTACGTAATTTTTGGTGAAGAAGTGGAGAATCTAGAGGTTGAGGATACTGAGGGTATAGTGTGGATGAGAAAGCGCACACATATCATGAACCTATGAAAACAAAGAAGGTTAACATTGGGAAATATGCTAAACCTAAGGAGGCCATCATTGGTGATTACTGGTCTGACTCAAAGGTTGTTAGGATAATTGAGTTACTGCATGACTTCTAGGACTTATTTCCTAGTGGCTATCATGAGTTGAAAGGGGTACATAACTCTTTGGGTGAGATGAGGATCAAGTTAAAGGAAGGTAGACACCCAGTTAGGAAGAGACATTATAGGGAGAATCCTAATTTGCATGTCAATTTAAAGGAAGATATTAATAAGATGATGAATGTTGGAATCATTGAGCCCATCAAGGAGTTAGAATGGGCTATCCCTATTGTTATAAGTATAAATAAAAACAGAAGGATATTAATTTGTGTGCACTATAGGGAGTTGAATGCTTCATGTGTAATAGATCCCTTTCCCACACCTTTTATTGAAGATATTCTGGAAGGTGTTGTAGGGCAAAAGATCTACTCATTCACTAATGGATTTTCTAGATATCATCAAGTGTAAATACCAAATAGGATCAAAAGAAGATAACTTTCACCACTTAGTGGAGAATTTTTGTATACATAGTTATGAATTTTGGATTGAATAATGTTCCTGCAGTATTTTCACACATTATTATGCAAGCATTCCAAGACTTCATTCATAATATTTTACAAGTTTACTTGGATAATTGAATAGTTTATGGTCTGGTGAAAGATCACTGTGATAATTTAAGACTTATGTTTGAGAGGTGCCCATAGTTGAGCATCTCCTTAAGCATTAAGAAGTTCCTTTTTACTACACCCTTTAGGACTTTGTTGGGGAATATTATTTGTAAAGAAGGCTCATTGGTAGTCTTGCTAAAGTTTTTATTTTGGGCTTAGAGGAACCTACTAACCAGAGCAAGGTGCGTTGCTACACCCTTAATCATATATCTTATATTGGATGTATATAGCTAACTTGTGGCTATCATAACTTCTTATCATTATGTATATCTTTCATGTATGTTATAATATCAGAACTTGGTTGGCCTTGGTGTTGGCCATAACATAGGAATAGTATATATAGGGGTTAGTAAGTAGTAGTGGAACATCATATTCAACATTTGAGTCTTATTGTTTGTTTTGGAGGTTACCCCCTCGAAGTGGCTAAGATATTCTACTTGCACATTGAGATCATTTATCTGGAATATTGTGTTCATTGATGTTATATTGCTGCTAATAATCAAATTTATACAAGTAATTCCATTACAAGTGGTATCAGAGTTTGATCTCAGCTAGCACTGCGTCAAAACCTAATTGTGAAGGTTCATCCATATCTCAAAAATGGTAGAGAATTTTTCTATAAAAAAATTGTTGTGGAAAAATCAGTCAAGTAAGCTCCCCTCCAAATTTTAGGAATTTTTGACTTGGTTTGAAAATTTAATAGCGGTTTTATGTTTTTTCATAATTCGTCTACCTAGGGTGAAATTTGTGGAAGTTTTCAAAGTTATTTACACTTCCAGAAAGAGGATTAAAAATTAGTTTGATTTCATTCTTTGAGTTTTATAAAATCTGGCTGAATTCATATTGAAATCCCAAACCCTAAATTTTGACCTTGATCCTTAAATCCTACCATTTTGGGGCATCATGGTTGGGCCTTCAGCAAGAGGAAAAAATAATCCCATCACTCCATGTAAAAACTGTGATAAGGATGAGATAATAATTGAATAATTAGATTCAAAAGGGGTATCTACAGAGTCCTCAGGGTTAGGGTTTACTTCAATGGACCATAAGGTCAGCTATCTTAAGTTAGAGTTATGAAACCTTGAGGGTAGAGTGGCCAAAAAAGAATATGTAGAAAATATTGGAAAATGATTGGAGGATTTCATTAACCAATTTATTTATAATATCATGGGTCATCATATCCTTCCTAATTAGTCACAACTCAATCATACTCATATTAACTAGGGTGGATCTTCAGATCAAAGTAATAGAAAAACTAGCCAGGGTGGATATGCAAACATGACCAATCCAAATACAAATACTCTAAAATCTCGTAACATGATTCCAAAAGTGTAAATGCGTAATTTTGATGGAAAGGATCCACTCAATTGGATTAACTAGAAGGAGAATTTATTTGATCTTCATCAGATTCCATCAAGATAAAAGGTTACCATGGCATTGTTGTTTATTGAACCTAACAAATTCATTTGGTATCGTTGGTTATGTTCTCAAAGGAAAAAGAGTGGCCTCAATATTATATGAAAAAACTTCATGAAAGCTTTGAAATTACACTATAGTTTTAGTGTGTTAGAGAATTATTTCAGTTAATTAGCAAAGATAAGACAAACATGAACAATCAATGATTACATCCATCAATTCCAAAACCTTTCCTTATGGGTGGAAAATATTCATGAAGAGAATATTAATGACTTATTTCTTGGGGTTCTTAAAGAATAAATTGATAATGAGGTCCATATATTTAATCCTCATAAGGTTTCAGACTCTATGATCATGGCATGTAGGGTAGAGGAAAAATTTCTTTCCACTGGGAAACAAATTTTCAGTAATATTAGAGATCGTAGCACCTTTCCACCATCATTCCCTCGGTCAGTTAGACTGACACCTCAACAAATTGAAGAAAAGAGAGCCAAAGGGTTATGTTTTAATTGTGACGATAAATTTGGACCAGGAAATAAGTGTGCTAAAAAGACGTTATTCTACATTAAGGGGCTTACTAAAGAAGAAGAAAATGTAGAAGATGAAGAGGTAGAGCTAGAGGAGGAATTAGGAGATACCTAACCAAAAATATCATGCCATAAAATTTCTGGTATTAGCACTCCCCAAACTCTCAAATTAGTTGAATTCTAAATAAATAGAGGGTAACAGTGTTGATTGATTCAGGAAGTAATCACAACTTCATCAATCATAAGTTGGTAGTACACTTGAACTACTTTGTTTATCTAGCTCCAGAATGTCAAGTCATGATCCCTGATGGGAGAATAGTTAGTTGTTCAGAAAAATTCCATAACATTAATCTCACCATGGGAGATTACTTGCTAACTAGCAATATGTATGCCATTTCCATGGGAAGAGCATACATTGTGTTAGGAGTTTAGTGGTTTACCACCTTGGGAACCATTGAAATGAATTTCCAAGAT
Source organism: Taxus chinensis (assembly GCA_019776745.2). Taxonomy (NCBI): domain Eukaryota; kingdom Viridiplantae; phylum Streptophyta; class Pinopsida; order Cupressales; family Taxaceae; genus Taxus; species Taxus chinensis. The sequence goes on along the minus strand of CM034157.1, from coordinate 362,784,619 downwards.
TTGTTTATGTAATTTCAGTCAGAAGGGAGGAATTTTAAACTAAAAGGACTAAGATAAAAGTCCATATATATGGTAAGTTCTCATCAGATGCAAATTTTTTTAGAAAATGTGTAAAGGGGTTTGTGGCACAACTATTTTAATTGGAAGCACACCATTCCAATACATTTATACCCGCAGATATGCAAGCAGTTATAGATGAGCACTCATTGGTGTTTAGAGAAATGCCGAAGGGTTTGCCTCCAAAAAGAGACCATGACCATGCCATCCATCTAGTCCTAGGGAGTCAACCACCCAACATCAGACCTTATCAGTACCCCTATATACAAAAGAGTGAGATTGAGAAGATAGTTCAAGAGATGTTAGAAGCAATACTTATTCATCATAGTCAGAGTGCTTACTCTTCTCCTGTAGTGATGGTATGGAAAAAAGGTGATAATTGGTGCATGTTTCTAGATTAAAGGGAACTCAATAATTACAGAGTTAAAGATAAGTTTCCTATTCCTGTAATTGATGATTTTCTAGATGAGTTGCATGGTGTTGTTTAATTTACAAAACTTGATCTTCATTCTAGATATCATCATATTAGAATCAGGGATGAAGATAATCATAAAACAACCTTCAAAACACATGAAGGACAGTATGAGTTCTTGGTAATGCCTTTTTGACTAAAAAATGCACCCTCTAAATTCTAAAGCTTGATGAATTCCATCTTTAATCCATTTCTTTGAAATTTTGTTTTAGTGTTCTTTGATGATATATTAATCTATAGTAAAACATGGGAGGAACACCTGCATCATGTAAATAAGGTGTTGGAAACTCTTGAACATCATCAACTTTATGCAAATCCTTCTAAGTGTTCTTTTGGTGTCAAGGAGGTTGAATATTTGGGTCATATTGTCTCTTATGAAGGTGTTAAACTGGATCCTAACAAGATAAAATCCAAACTTGAATGGAAGGTTCCCAAAACCCTAAAAAATCTCTAAGGATTTTTGGGGCTTACAGGTTATTATCATAAATTTGTAAGAAATTATGGAAGCATCGCAACATCACTCACAAATTTATTGAAGAAGGACTCTTTCCATTGGACAAAGCAACCTACTACGACATTTGAGAAGTTGAAGGAGGCCATATGCACCACTCCAGTTCTAGCCACCCCATATTTTTCCAAAACATTCATTGTTGAATGTGATGCTTCAGGGTATGGTATAGGGGCGGTACTCATGCAAGAATGTCAACCCATTGCCTTAGATAGCCACCGATTCAAAGGTAAGAATATATCTAAACCAATTTTTGAGAAAGAAATTTTAGTTATACTTCATGCAGTGAAGCAATGGAGACCATATATAATGGGAAGAAATTTCAAAGTAAATACAAATCATGATAGTTTGAAACACTTCTTAAAGTAACGCTTATCGTCATAATAACAAAAAAAATGGGTCTCAAAAATTTTGGGGTATGTTTTTGAGATAATATACAAGAAAGGGAAAGAGAATGTAGTTGTTGATGCTTTATCTCGGAAGGATGAATCTGTTGAGGCATTGTTGTGTGCCATATCTATATTACAGGAGGATTGGATAGAGGATGCAAGGTCTGAATGGAAAAATGACTGAGGTACACAAAATATCATTCAGAATCTCAAAAAAGATCCAAGCATGTCAGAAAAATTTGTATGGAAAGGAGATGCTTTATGGTATAAATATAGGTTATATCTATGTAAGAATTCAATCCTTAAAAATAGGGTTCGATCTGAGCTCCATGCTTCTCCAGTAGGGGGCATTCTAGCTTCTTGAAGACTTATCATCGAATCAAGCATGATTTTTTTCTAGGAAGGGCTAAAAGTGGATATCCAAAATTTTGTGGTAGAATGCATGGTTTGTCAGCAAAATAAGGGTGAAACATTTAAGTCCCCAGGTCTTTTATAACTCTATGTATTCCTAGCCAGAGGTGGGAAGAGGTGTCCATGGACTTCATCACAAGATTGCCTAAATCAAAAGGTAAAAATGTAATCATGGTGGTGGTGGAAAGACTCACCAAATATTCCCATTTTTTTTCTTTATTACATCCATTTGTTGTGAGTATAGTAGCAACAACATTCAGGGATACAATTCATAATCTACATGGGACACCAATTATTATAGTAAGTGACCAAGACCCTATCTTTACTAGTAATTTTTGGAATGACTTATTCTCATGCTTGGGAACATAAATAGCTCGTAGTTCCTCTTATCATCCCCAATCTGATGGGTAAACAGAGGTGGTAAATTTTTTTTTGGAGTGATATCTTTGTTGTTTTATGTCAGATAAGAAATTAAGATGGGTCCAATCATTACCACTAGTAGAATGGTGGTATAACACCTCCTTTCATACTTCATCTAAAATTTTTCCTTTCTTGGCATTATATGGGTACCATCCACCATCTATCACTTCATCTTTAAGAGTCTAGCCAAGGGTTTGAGAAATTGAAGAACATATTCAACACCAACAAGAGGTTCTTTCTAGTTTTAGGGAGAATTTGGCCATGTCACAAAACCACATGAAGTAACAGGTAAAACAACATCACAGTGAAAGACATTTTGAATTCAGTGATTGGGTTTTTGTGTGTTTACAACCATATAAGAAAATGTCCTTGAAAAAGTAGAAAAAGGATAAAAATCTTTCACCTGAGTATTATGGCCCTTATAAAGTGTTACAGAAGATTGGAAATGTAGCATACAAACTAGAACTTCCTCCAGCTACTTAAATTCATACAATATTATATATATCTTTCCTAAAGAAGGTAATTAGATAGACAATATCAACCCAGATAGTGTTACCTAAGCTTAATTAAGAGGGAATAATCATCCTAGAACCAGAATGCATCCTTTAGACACACACTAAGTGATTTAGGACAAGGGTCATCACTGAGTATTTGATCAAGTGGAAAAATATAGACAATTAAGATGCAACTTGAGAGGATGTAAACTTCCTATAGTAGTATCCAGATCTTCTCAACATTGGGGACAGTGTTTCTTCAAATGGTAGGGGCATGTTATGCCTTTAATCATATATCTTATATTGGATGTATATAGCCGACTTTTGGCTATCATAACTTCTTATCATTATGTATCTCTTTCATATATGTTATATTATCATAAGTGGGTCGGCCTTGGTGTTGGACATAGTCTAGGAATATTATATATAAGGGTTAGTAGGTAGTAGTGGAATATCATATTCAACATTTGAGTCTTATTGTTTGGTTTGGAGGTTACCCCATTGAAGTGGCTAAGCTATTCTACTTGCACATTGAGATCATATATTTGGAATAGTGTGTTCATTTGTGTTAAATTTCTACTAATAATAAGATACTTGCACATTGAGATCATCTATCTGGAATATTGTGTTCATTGGTGTTATATTTCTGCTAATAATAAGATTTATACAAGTAATTCCATTACATGTGTGGATTATTGGGGCACATAAGATATTACAGGAAGTTTATCAAGGTTATTCCAAGATTACTACACCTTTAGAAGAATTATTGAAAAGTAAAGGAAAGTTCCATTGGGGTGAAGCACAACAGCTCCTCCTTCGAGACATTAAAGGAAAGTCTTACTACAACACTATTTTGTGCTTTCCTTCATGGAATAGTTCATTTCATGTGCATGTGGATGCCTCTGGCATGACCATTGGCACGGTATTAGCCCAGCTTAGAGAAGGTATTTTAGATCATCATATTTTTTTCCAAGCAGGACGTTGACCCCAACTTAGTATAATTATATAACTACAGAGCACGAAGTATTTTCCATGATCTACGTGTTGCATAAGTTTAGACAGTACTTGTTGGCTACTCCATTTATATTCTATATAGATCACATGGCACTTAATTACTTGGAGAACAAGCCTATTTTGCAGGAGTGCATATGTTGTTAGATTCTAATGTTTTAGGAGTTTGACTTTATAGTAGTGGTTAAGAAAGGAAAGATAAATTATATACCAGATCATCTATGAAGGATTAATTCAAGTGAGGATACACAAAGCATTGAGGACACAATGTCAGATGCACAGTTGTTTAGATTGAAACACACACCCTTTTACTTAGAAGATATTATTTTATTTTTGTGTACTAGTGTGGATTCTGAAGGGATGAAGAGTTTAGAGAAGAAACAACTTTCCATAAGCACCATGCAGTATATGTTGATTAGTGGAGACTTATACAAACTAGGCTAGGATGAAGTTTTTCATCGGTGTATAATTGAGCATGAGTGCGTAAGAGTTTGGCTGATAAAAAATCATTAAAAGAATGTGATTGGATGAAAGGCACATCATTTCCAGATGGAATCAGAAGATAGAAAAGACCAAGTAGAAGGATTGACATGATAAGCATATAAAGGATAAAAAGATTAAATTTAGACAGATGGTTCTTCTTTATGACTCCAAGTTCTTGAGCCACCCTGGAAAGCTCAAAGTGCATTGGTTGGGATAGTATGTTATGACTTACATACTTAATTTGGGTGGTTTCAAGTTATAGGTGTTGGATGGGACATGGTTTCCCAATTACTTTAATGGGAGTAGGATGAAGCCCTACTATAAATAAGTCTTCTTTGTGTTTGTAATAAAATAGTTTTTCCATTTCGACTAGGTTTCTCTTTAATACATTTCCTTTATATGTGTTTCATTCTCTCGTCACTATGTTTTTTCAATTTATTTATGTGTTATCTTACACACTTGTGCAGCAGTAGCTGATTACATTATAAGTGACATCATGCATATAGGACCACGCATACCGTTAGTGTGGGGTGGAAATACAGAGTTAGAGTCTTCTGGAGAATGACACAGAAGGGTAGAGATCAAGAGAGCGATTATGGTTGATAATATTGGTTACTGAAAGATAGTGGTCATAAGATTGTGGGAAAATAGGTTAATTCTAGAGGAAAAGCCACGTATGGGTAGCTTAGAGTACAACACGAGGTAGGAAACTATAGGGATAACTACAAGGATTAAGGCACCGAAGGTGATATGCTTTGGCACTAGGATCACGTGAAAGGAGTTTTATGGCCATGGTAGTTTTTGGGCCAGAAGGTTATAGGTTTAAGCACATGGTGAGTATGTGTGTTGAGCACATGGAAGCTAGAAAAGTGGGAAAAATCCTCTTATTGTGGTAGTATAGTGGTAGGTGATAGTGTAATTAATGTAGGTAAATATAAAAAACCTATAAATAAAGGGTCACGGTAATTCATTTTTACCTTATGATAATTTGTGAAAAAAATCTTGCGAACTAGGTAATCCTTGCAAGAGATTACGAAGAATCAAGTGTAAATTTATAGATTTGTAAAACAAATTGGAATGAAGGACACATTTGAGCACAAAAAAATTTACTAATGGAGGTTCGTTGGTTTGAGAGGTAGGGTGTAAGGTTCACAACAAGAAAAATATTTTCTAGTTAGGGTTTCACAAAACTAGGGCATGGAATATATGGTTCGCATAAGAAGAGTGTGATAGAGAAATCATAGGGCTAAAAATACTAAGGCATAATATATAAATTTGAATCTACATGAGAAATGCCACCAAAAAGTGAAATATCCACACCACCTAAGAAAAAGGGAAAGGGAAGAAAAGAAATAGTTGTGGTGGAAAGTTTTAATGACAAATAGTACCTAAAGATGCAATACCCAGATGGGGTATTGTTAGGAAAGGAATGGACATCCCATGTAATAAAAATGGCCATAATTTATTACAACCATAAAATAGATAAGACTAAAAAAGAGTTTTCTTTGGAACTAGTTCAGCCTACAAGAGAAAGAACGGTTGACGACAAACTAGTGTTCAATGAATCAGTAAAGAAAGCACTGGAAAAGGAAAGATTTTTGTAGCTATTCAAGATTACCTTCTTTGGGAATCCTGAGAACCTATACCAGTGGCTGATGTCACACATCCATGAGGACTAGTTCTATTTTGTGGGAAGGATAATGTGCATAACCCCACAGTTGATGAATAAGTACACTAGACTCATCTACACTGGAAAATCATTTGACAATGATTTGGGTGACAAAAAAGCTATGAAAAATAAAACCAAGGAGTATTAATACAAGAAAAGTAGGAGCACCTTTGATAATTCAAAGATCAATAATCTAGTGATGAAGATAGTTTTGCACCTACTTACAAAAATAAGTGTTTAGAAGAGGTGAACCCAAGTGAACAAAATATGGTTGAATGTATGTAGAAGGATAGATGTAGGATCCATCTATAACATCTCAAAATTTATGGAAATATCCTTCTTTTGATAGTATTTTTAGAGATCAGGGTTCCTGATGGCCCCAAGGATAGAATATGGGAGTACCTTCAAGAAGACTCATCCCTAACTAAAAGGTTTTCTACCTATACTTATGAAACTATGATAATAACCTATAAGACGCACATTGATAAGTGGTATAAACACATGCATGATGACTTTAAAGAGGAATGGAGGATTCTAGAACAACTACTAGCTCTGGTAAAGGATGAGGCTAAGTTTGTAATATACCGGTATTTTTGTATTGGTAAGTTCACTTTGCTTGATGATACAAAAGGCATGTGGTGCAAGCTACCAATTGCATTTATCACATAGTAATTCCAAAGCATGGTCAACATATTTAAAGAGGTTAAAAATTTGAGATTTTACCTAAGTGAGGTAGACTTGGAGCATCGTGAGATGCATCATACCTTGGTCTACCCCAAGAAATGCGTGTATATTGAGAGATATGTCTCGCAAAACATACATTTGCTAAATCCAATTTTAATACCGATTGCTGAGATAACCACAACGTTTCTATATCTTCATATGTGACCTAATTTTACTAAATTTTTGTAAGTGGAAGATGATGTGAGTATCCCAGCTGATCCTTTAGCAAGGATAAATACGGAGGCATAGAAGGAAGATACAAATAATAAGGGAATGGATGACACTCCTATAGTGAGCAGGGCACTGAGTGCACATGAAGGCTAGGCCACAGGGACAAAGGAGATAGGTGTAGGTATGAGTACTTATACTCAAAGGAGGAAGAAGTCTCTGGTGGTGAAGAAACAATGGATAGTTCAGATTTATAACTTATAAAATATGGATAACTTGAAGCAAGATGAGACAAAAGGGGAAGAAGAAGAATGACAGCCTAAGGATAAACCCCCTATGTACATTGTGCATGAGTCTAGTGAAGAGAAGAGCACACCTTTGGAGGATGATTGAGAGGAAGAAATGGATGGAGAATAAGAAGTCAAGACCAATACATAGAAGACTATGCATGTTTCTGGCCCAAAGATAGAAACTTATGTGGAATGAGAAGTCATAAGGATCATTCAAAACTTGGTTGATCAAGAGGTAGAGCACATCATGAATGAGGAATAAGGAAAAGAGAAAGTTGGAAGTTTGGGAGGAGAAACAAGTTTTGTGGTAGGTTTCCCAAAGGGTGTGCGCATAGGTGGCAGGAGCATGTACATTCCTTAAGGACCTACTATGTCCTATCATGCTGATCCTAACATGGTTTTGCATGCCTATTACCAGAGTATAATATTGGCAAACCAAATTTTTTGTTGGTCATCTTTTGATAGGGAAGGTGCATTTCCACACATGAGATAGATGTTGTCCTAGACATTTGAGTCCCAAATTGATGAATCCAAGTATGAAGTTAGTACATTATGGATACATGCACTTCACTGAGCTCTAAGGAGATGAATCCAGTAGTGGATTCTCAACAATTAACTGATGAAAAAGTGTGTAATGTGTTGAATAAGGTATAAATGGAAGTGGAGGCCAATTTTTTTGGGAGGAATAACAGAATAAAAGCATTGGAAAAAGAGTTAGAAGAGAAGAATAATAATATTATCGAGAGAGATAGGGAGATCAAGGGGAAATAATAGATTATTGTGTATTTTAAGGCTGAGCTGTAGGAGGAAAAAGGAAGGTTATGCGAGGAACATAAGAAGGTAGAGTTGAGGGTATATTCTATCATACTAGTGCACCTAGAGTGAACCCCTTAGAAAATACGTATGAGACGAACCTCTATTATTTGGAGGATTTAACGTGCATAATCATGATGAAAAAGAAACCCTTGGCACTAGAGTCTATGAAAGAAGTTATGGTGTGACAGAAGCAACGAGAGAAGGAATAAATCAAGTCAACCATAACTGGGTACAATGAGATTTTTATGTCAATTAATACCATGGCTCATATGGTGGATGGTGTTTATGATAACTACAAAGATCAAGATCATGTGGCAAGTTTGCTAGTAGTCATACACGAGGTGGACTGAGAGGAGTTCTAGACCAAGAATGGGAAATCAGGTAGAACATGATAGGATCCGGGTAGAGGAAGACTAGGGTAATTGAAATCTTGAGGTCCTTTATTAAGAATAAGTTGAAATAATTATATCCCTAGGTTACGTGAAAAATGGATGTAATAACATACCTTGACATGTAGATGGAAACTATGGCCGAAACATTCGAGGCCAAGGGAAAAGAGTTGATATTTGATGAATTTAGTTCCATGATTTGGGATTTGTTTAAGTAAGTGTCAAGTGAAGTAGATGGATGGAATCCCATTGAGGACTCAATAAATAATGCTTTCTCATTCTTACACAGTAACATAATTATTTCATTCTTTGGCACAAGCCAAGTGTAGGTTTTTTATTCTTTATTCTTTTTTTTTTCTTGGAGAAGCCAAATGTTTTCGAGGATGGACAACATCATTAGTGTGGGGTAATGTTGAGCATAAAAAAATGATTAAGTACCCACGAAGAGGTTAGCATGCGTGGAGGTATTGGAGAAGAAATGTGCATGAGGATGCACACATGAGGAGGAAAAGGTTTGTGCATAGAAGAGGATAAGGATTACACACAAGGGAACAATACTTGGACAATTTTGGTATAGGAAACTAAAGATAGACTTGGAGTGTTGTTTAAGTAAAGTATAAAGATAAGAGTGAAAAAAGAAGACTTGCAGTTCAAGAAAATTATATTCTGGGTGAAGATCTCATGCGATGGAATATAAAGGGACATGAATAGTGTGGAGCTAATAATAGGATCTAAACTAGAAGTTAACTAAAGAAGGTATATTATTAGGAGTACTTGTATTCTTTTGTAATTATGTTTTAGTGGTGTAGGACTATTCTTAGCATGTATTCTATTTTGAGGGTGCATAGGTGGTAAAGGTAAAGTCCCCACCCCTATATATGTATTTATTTACATGGTCTAGGAGGATCTATGTTTATTAGAGTTATGATGTTTGTTTATGAGTGTACATGACTTATTTTTATACTCTTATATATGCATTCAAATTTTGTGTTTACAATAATTAATATAATGGATATTTGTGGCCAGATATTGGTTGTTAACATATATGTGAATGGTTCTTACATGATAAATTTAATCATGATTTTTGCATGAGTTATTATTACCTATGGTTAGGATCTAAATTTGTTCTTGAGTATCACTACATTGATATTATGGATCTGGAATGTATCTATGTATGTGATCATCATGATAACTCCTCGAAAAAAGCTTCTATAAAACACGGACATGGTACCCTTACGTGCTTTGGGTGAGCACTCAGTTCTGGCTAGGTGATGTGCTAGCGTGCCTTGGGCTATTTTGTAAAGTAAAAGACTATAGAACTTATGACTTAGTGCTACACTACATCTCAGACTCCATATATTTCTTGTGTTTGTATGATAGAATAGTTCCCTAGGAAGCCCTTGTGTAAGTGCACATGATAATGGGAAATAAATAGATGTACAAATGTAAATAGATGTGTGGATGGGAAAATGTTGTCCCCCTCCTATGTGTGTATGTATAAAATGTATTCCTTTTTCCCTTGAATGAAAGTTAGATGGATTCCTTTTATGCTCTTATAATTCCTTTGGATGCAACCTTAGGTGATGATAATATATGTTTAGAGCTTGGTCCTTTATTCTAGTCACATAGATTTATATTTATATGATTATGTTGTTTAAATTTTGTAATTGGAAACTAAAGTTCTGACCCATAAGAAAATAATATTCCCAAAATATAAAAGAGACCCAAAAGGAGTGAGTAAGATAGAAAGAGGTTAGGGGCATCCAAAGGGGACGAGGGTTCCTGGGAGTTATCTTCCTAGCTGGGAACTAGTGTCTAGAGTCATGAAATATAAAGTAATTAAGTTCATAATGGGTTGTTGGGTGTGTAAAAATAAAGAGAAATAAATAAAGACATAAAAGAGTCCAAAGACAGTAGTCAATTACTAATTTTCTTGCTTAGCAATCATATGAACAATAATATGTGAGTAGGACCTAGAAATGTACCCAAGTGCATGATTTTGTGTCTATAACTACATAGGAATGAGAAGTTCATTATTCCATTCACACATCTATTGGTATACCTAGCTATCTCCCACTATCAAGTGCACTTACACAAGGGATTCCTAGGGCACAATTCATTCAGACTAGCACAAGAACTACACAAAGTCTAAGATGTAGTGCAATGTATGTCGTAAGTTCACTCAATTGGGTGATCATCGTGGTCAATCTGAATCCTCATATTACACATATATTTTTTGGGGTTTCATGTTGTTTGAGGGTCATTGGTGAACATCTCTTTACAAGTTATAGGCACACTCAACGATCATATTATGACATATAAAAAACCAACAACTATCAGTGACAATAGAAAAAATAGGTTCCAAGATCTTGTATGGTCACAAGAACCTAGTAGAGGTCTATAACACATAGGTACCCTTGCCCCAGTTCAAGTGCCCTATTTTGGATTCATATGATAGTTCCAAAATTTATCATGCATAGTTACGACACTCTTCCCTTTATGTTCATCATTTTTCCTAGTTTGGATCACCTTCAAAAAAGTGTAAATCATATAAGTCATTCTTTCCCTCTTTTGTGCTTAGGGTTTCATATCAATCTAATGTATTGCTTATGTCAAATCTATACTTTAGAATTTATTTATCATATGTGACTCTACAATTAAGGTTTAGCTTGAATTTCTATTTTATTAAATCATTTGGTGAACCCACATCTAACCCTCTTGGATCTTCATTTCTGCTTAGCATCACTATCTTAATTTCCTCTCCCATAGATGTCTCCATCCATGCCTTTTTTCAAGATAATCCTGATTGTGAAAAAAAACTGAGATCTTATTTGGATAATAATTACATTCATCCCCATACTTTTACTGAATATGTTTATAATAAGTTTACTTCACCTCTATCTCTTAATGAAGAACATATTACTTTCATATTATATGAGTTTTCTTCTCAAGTAATGTTAGAACATGATCCCCCTTTATATTCAATTTTATATCAATAATGTTAGGGTTAAATTTTCTTTAGTTGATAATAGATCAGGGATCAATATTTTTAATATAGAATTTATCCACCATATTGGCCTCTCTAAGGCCTCTTTGGCTCTTTTATATGTTTTTATTCATGGATTTGATAATCTTCCCAAGCACGTCTTAGGTACTATCACACTCCTAATTACTGTTGGGCCATGCACTCTACCTATTCCATACCATATGATACCCAATAATATTAATTATAATATTATTCTCAAGTGGATGTGGATCCATGCCATGAATGTGGTTCCTTCCACTATTCATACATGACTTAAATTCCTTTATCAAGGAGTTGTCTATGATGTTCTACAAAATCCATCCCCCTTCATATTTTGTAATTATATTGATATTTCCACATAAAACCCTATCTCTTCTACATCTAATCAACATTTCCCCAAATATGATATTAACTATAATAATATGCTTTGTTATGGTACTGGTTTAGGCCAGCATGGTCAAGGAGTCACAAAACCATTGGCTCTCCTCACTCAATATAATAAAATTGGCCTTGGATATCATATTCCCTCCACATCTTATTCAAAGCATTATGTTTTATTACATACTTATTCACTTCCTCTCTTGTATCTGTAACTCATTGGTGACTCTAATTCTATCGATTGGCCTGATTTGGCCACTTTTTGTACTGATGATTCCCTTTTAGAATACATGGTGACTTATGATCACCTCCCCTCTTTACATAATAAGAAATGATTTACATCAGTTCTTAATGTTACTTCCTACTTTGGTGAATTAAATGCACCTAATAAAAGTATTGATTCTCATGATACCATTCCTACTAACCCATACATTGATGACCGGATAACTCTTTTAAATGAAGAAACCATTTAATATAACCTCATCACTGCTACCAACATGCACATGGTTTTGTTCGTTGCTTCTCTTATGCTTTTCAAGAAAGATGATATTAAAAAATTTCTTCATGAATTATCTGATATATTTGCATGGTAATATAGTCATATGCTTGGTATCAATCCATCTGTATTCATGCAAAATATTGTCCTTCACCCTGGTGTTAAACTTGTTCAACAAAAAATTCACAAAATACACCCGAAGGTTATACTACTAGTCAAGGAAGAAATATAACTCCTAATGGATGTCGGTTTTATTCATGATGTGGATTATTATAAATGAGTGTCTAACATTGTGCTAGTTATGAATTCGGATGACAGGGTCCATTGTTGCACATATTTTCATTATCTCAATATGGCTCACCCTAAAGATAGTTTCCCATTATTGTAAATTGACACCATCGTTGATTCCATTGCTAGATATGATATACTTTCTTTCATGGATGGATTTTATAGTTATAATCAAATTAACTGTAACACCTTGATTTTTGTAAGTTATCATGGTAATTACCTTTCATGATGTTGTAACTGCAGAAATGAAGATAAATATGTTAAGACACATCTTTTGATCTTAGAGGAATGTGTTGCTAATCTGGACCATTGTTTTCTCTAACTTGATACTTGGGACAGAAGTTATTATTGCTTGTGTGATTGCTAATGAGACAAAAAACTTGTCGTATGCTTGATGAACTCTATTCGCTGATTGACAGCATGCCTTGAATCAATTCCATTGATCCAAGGTATGTTGTGGCCTTCTTATGATTGCTTTGTCGATTTACTTTTAAACTAGAATGAAGGTTGATATAAATGTTACAGCACCTGATTTCAGGTATGAATATCTAGTACGTATATGCCAATGAAAAAGGTTCGATTCTTGAACCACACACCGTTGTAACGCTAGACATCGTAAGATGATAAGGGCCTGGATGCAAGTGGCACAGGTATGTGGAACTTAGGACGAAATGTCCTGCTTAATGTTGAATATGATTGTCAGGCAGAAAGACTTGATATGGAAACTAGTTAATTTAATATTAGGGGATTAAACCCTAACCTACCTCTAAGTTTTATCTTATACCCTAACTGCTATCCTATATGGATTTTAGATTTCATAAGGGAGAAAATAGATATAAATTCCATTAACCTATGAACTAGGCGAACGACCTAGATATGGACTATTAAAATCCTAGACCAATCCTAACCTAAGGAAGGGACGCATAGACCCATGTGGATGGAAAGCATAAGGGGGGAAGGTAGGAAATTTAATGGGACAGTAAATGAAGACTTACATGTAAAGCACCAAGTTTGGTGGGAACAAAGAAAAGTTGGAGGCGTCCAACTAGCTTTGAAACTAAATGGAATTTATATGCAAATTTGAAATTCGGAAAATCACCAACCTGAGTCGGCCGTGGCGTGAGGAATGAGGAAAGGCAGTGCATTCAATGCATTAATTATCTTGGTCTTAATGACCAGCTCCCCTTGGAAAGAGGATAGAGGAAAGAGGAAAATTGTTTGTTACTGTGTGCATTTGGATTTTAGTTGCTCTGCATTTTGTTTCTCTATGGTTCTGTCGAACCAGTTGTGTTTTGATTATTATCTCTGTTCTTTGGAAAAACAAAGGCTATTCTTGAGCCTGTGGAAGTTAGTGAATGGTTGGAAAGCTTGGCCGAGGACGTCGTGGAGAGAAACAACTCCAGTGGGCACGGTTTTCTTTGAGCCACAAGAAAAATTAACAGGCATGTTAAGCCCTTCTCCTTAAACCACTTACTTTTTCTTAATAGTCTCATTAAAACAACCTTGCTCTTATGATGGGGGTTTTTGTTATTTGATTTGGCTGTTAAGTTGAGATGATTTCGAGTTGAGTCATTTTCTTTTGCTATACGCGGCTTGAGCATTCTTTGCATAATGATTAAGTTGAATACATTGTCCTTGCTGTGTAGTTCATTTCGGCAGTGTTGGGTATTCGATTTATTACCATTTTGGGTTGTGCTAATAAATACATTAGCTAAATGAATATCACTTCTGAGTTCTGAGCATTCTTGTGAAAATGAAAAGATGAGATGATTTGTATGTCTGGTTGAACTGTCCTTAAAAGAATGAACATGACTTGGGTATTCGTGGGTGTTTGAAGAAAATGATTGTTCTTCTTATTGAAATCATTAATGAATTATGTTTTCTCTTTGCTGCTTCGAAATCTGAAGGTAACGGGAAACAGGATTTTATTGTGCATTTTGGATGTGGTTTGATCTTCTAGTCTAAACTGTCATCATGAAAACAAACATGGCTTAGTGTTTCTGTGAAAATTAATGAAACAAATGAGATTTGGCTTGCTGTTGGGATTGTTTTGACTGTACCTTGATTGCGCATCTATTACCCTATGCAGGTTTGCATTGATAAAGGCATTGTTATGCGAATATTGTATTTCTGAGTTCAGCGTGTGGAAACATTTGGGAAAAACAAAGCTGTGGTGATATTAATAGACTATTATGCGAGTTATAATTCCTTGATGCTTTTTTTTTTATTTGCATAAAACACGGGTTCCCTGGGACAATAAGGTTATTGTAGCATCTTACTTTGCTGTATTAATTTGATATGGTATTCTACCTGCTAGTTCTTTTGGTACTAATGTTTATAGACCAGTTGCAATGAACTCTGGTCAACTTTCTGGAAAGGTAATAGTAGTTTTCAATTACTAAATATACTACTCTGAATGAATTATACTATTGGAGTATGTCTGCTCTAAATAAGAGGTATTTGGATAGACAGTAGAAGAGGTGATATGACCTTGCTCCCTTATATTCGGTTATTGATTTTCGTTTATTTCTCTTTGGACTATTATCATTTATTGATATCATGTTTGGATTAAAACTTCTAGTACAGCTATGAGGAAAAGAAAGAGAGTGTGAATGGATAATTTTAATTAATGATCATTTTTCTCTCATACAGTTAGAAATTTATAATTTTTATGGAACAAATTTCGTACTACTTGGGTTAAGCATTTTTATTTAATTACTGTTTTCTTGTTCTCTTCAACATTTGATTGCTTGAAATCAGATGAGTTGTATGAAAGAAGGGACAATAATTTGGTTTAGATTTTAGTTAAGATCTATCTTTTGAATTCACAACTATTGTAAGAGAATGGAATTGATAGCATTTATGTTAGAACAGCAGTTGCATAATTGTGTTTTTAATTCTTACATATGTTTGTAATCTGGAACTGTTGAAGGAAATTACTTCTTGTAATAATTATTTGGGAAAGAGGGTAGTAATCCTTTGTCTGATTAGGAGGGTTATTGGATGATTGAGTTGATATGTTGTTCATCCTTTTTGGTATTTAATTCTTGAATGATTTTCATATTAACGTTTCATAAAAGTAGGATTCTTTTATTGAGACAGTTAATTAAAAGCACCTCATTTTAAAGACAAGTGCTTAATATGCTCAGTTCAATGAACTGACCCATGCAAGTAATTTTATAGATTAAACTTGAGTATAAATGAAGACATGGTTGTTTTCCGATACTTATTTGATTAACTAAAGATGGATTGTATTGATAGCTATTACTCCTCCACGAGGAATTGAGAAAGGAAGAAGTTACATTCTTCTATCTTTATGAGTTGTAATGTTGTTTGATATAAACAAGTCCAGTCGTTTGGACTGGCAAATGTATAGATTGTAAATTAGATGGATGAATACAAGTAAAAGTGTGATATTTTCAATAACTGTATCAGTTTGATATTGTTGAATAAGTTTGAGAATATAACATTACTCCTTGACTTGGAATTATTGAAATGTTAATTAATGAATTTAAAAGAAAATAACATCTATTCTTTACCTGAATGCAACTTTTACGTTGAAATGTGCAATTAGTTCATACTTGGGTTAAGATGAATTTGAATTGACATTAAAAATATTTAGATAAACATGAAATCCTAATTGGAAGGTATTCGGGATTAGTTTGAAAACTAAGGGATATCAAATAACTTAGGGGCAGCCAAACTTTGTATTCGGACTCCATTAATAGCCTCAAATGTTTAAATTCAGAAAATAAAGATATGGGAAATCATATCTATTGAGACCTTAACTAAGTAAGGTTAAGGAGGATAAATGAATAAATTCATTTAGAATTAGACCTTGTTTAAATGACGTCTAATAAGATGGAATTCTGAATTTGTTTACAATTGTGGAAAACTTGGTTAAGTTTAATAGGTTAAACTTATTAAGTTATCGATAATGGACTGATTAGTCCAAAGATTAAGAAAGGAACCAAGAAGTGAATAGGAAACCCTTTGGTATGAAGAAGGAGATGTGTATTAAGATAGAAGATGGATTAAGTCTCTCTTAGCTACATATAAGTATAACAAGAACAAGGATAAAAGATCATTATGGCTGCAGAAAGTTGATCTTAAATACTAAGATTATAACCAAATCACGATTGAGCTAGATGTGTACCCTCGATGAGGGGATTCCATAGGACATTAACATACGCCAGCTACAATATGGTGGCTTCGTAAAGGCAGGGCCTTCATGACGACACAATGTTATAGCTGACATATTACAATGTCCTCCCGAATTAAAATTTCAAGTTTACATAAGTTGGATATTAAGTTCTTGGCTAGGGATAGGAATGTGATCACGTATATGGAGTGACTCTAGAGGACTAAAGGTAACTAGACACACGGAGTCGTTTAGGAATGACATCGTATGTCTGTGTATCTTTAGTTACCATGAGTAACTTCCTATACTCGTTCATATTGCTAGTTGGGGTTAATGTTTGACCTTAAATGGAAGGACTGGTAGAGACTAGGAAAGACCTTTCTAGATAACAGATGAAGTGAGGTGAAGGACGTACTCCATTGGTGTGTATCACATCTAGGAATATGATCATAAAAAGCATGTGAAAATCTTTGGCCAAAGTATCGCAAGTGCTGGTTGCGCTGTCCTAATCCCCTAGTTCAAGATGCAGGATGTCAGATGAATATCAGTAATAGATATTTAGATAGGCTTCTTAAATGGATCACTTTGATAATTGGAAATGGTAAAATAACCCTGTATATTCATTATACCATGCATGAATTAACATGAAGGATCGGTAAGTCACCGAGTCATGAAATGAGAGATCGCTGAAACTCCGAGCCATAAAGTGGAGGTCGGTAGTTCTTCGAGTCATTTACAGCAGCATATGGTATCTGTTATATGATTGAATGTCACTGAATGTGTGTTCTATATTGCAAATATGTGAACAAAGAACATTAGGTTTAAAAGGAAATTGTGTAATCCAAACTACATTAATTTGACAGAGAACAATTATTAAAACTTGAACATGTGTTTGAATTATATAATTCATAACAGGGAACATTGTATATATATAAAAAAAATTCCCTTGTTCTAGTATCTTAAAATGGGGATGTTACATCTTGGTATCAGAGCTGAAGGTTGCAGCTCTTGGACCTAATGAGTCCATAATTTAATAAGGTTTACATTTTCTTATTGAATAGAAAATGGTCAGAACAAGAGGAAATGCTGTGAATAACCCATTACTGGGTGGAGAAGCAGCTACTGCTCAAAAGCTGGATGAAATCTTTGCTGCCCTACTAGACACAAAAGATCGTTTGACTATTTTGGAATAGCAGTCAATGGGTAATGAAGAGGAGGAAGAAGAAGCTGATATAAATGATCAGCCACCTCTTGTGGACAACACCCATGGAGGGAATCCGAGTGTTGATAATAGTAATGTGAATGCTCCTAATCATCCTGAAAATAAAAGGGCAAGATTAGTAGCTGAACTTATAAATGACATAAAGAGAATAAGTCCTCCAAAGTTTGACGGAACAACCCTTGGGGATGGAGCTGAGAATTGGCTCAGTGAAATGGAGAAGTACTTTGCAATAAGAAACTTCTCTGAGGAGACCAAAGTGATATGGGGAGCATATCAGCTTTCTCATGAAGCATTATCATGGTGGGACAACCGTAAGGTTGAGTTGAATATTGTTGAATTAGACATAACTTGGGATCAATTTAAGGGTTACTTTAGGCAATGGTGGCTGCCTCAACTCTATTTTGATAGGAAAATGACTGAATTTCAGAATTGGTCACAAGGAAGGCTGACGGTGACAGAATACTGGGAAGGGTTTATTAAACTCCTTAAGTATGTGTCACAGTACCAAGCTGATGAGAAGTTCAGAATACGAAAGTTCATAATGGGACTAAATCCCATCATTGGTGGCAAAGTGGATGTCCACTGAACTATTGTTACTTCCTCCTGGGCATTCAAGTGTTGATATATGATTTCTTCTGTAAAAGGATGTGTTCCTTTGATTGTGAAGTCATGCTTGATATAGATTGTATCTTCTTTGCATTTGAAGATCTTTGACTGAGCCAGGATATGCTTGGACTCTTTTATTTCTTTCATTTTTAGCACCTGAGTTTAATCTGATTTCGGAATTTCCCGTCTATATGACTCATTGTGTGGCATTGATCCAAGAGATGTTTTAAGTTTATTCTGGATGAACAAAAATTATAGGAGGTTAAGGTCTGTGTGGAATGAGCAATTCAGGAGTTAACTGATCTTGTTAAATGAATTGGTTCCCGATATCGTAATATCAGGAAGGTCTTGATCTTGAGCCAGGTAATAAATTCAGATACATTTATACTACTAGCTTATTATCAGTGCTGGAATGAATCCTTTTCATGAATGTATATTTGTTGGTTCTTATACTGAACGATTCTAATTGTTAGACCTAGACTGGATTTATTAAGGTTAATAACCTATGGGTTGGATTAGTGTTAATCTAACCTAGCCCTAAGCTATAAGCTAAATGTTCCTAAGGTTAGCGACCTAGCACTAAGGAAGTTAGACTAAGTATCACCTTATGATCTAACCTATGTTTCTAACCTAACTAATGTTAGTGGAGGAAGGGGACCTATGAAGGGGTGCGAGCCATGGGCGGTAGTTTCTATGGCATTAAATGAAGGGGATAAGCATGAAGGACAAGGATTTAGCGGAGGTTTCAAACGGCCATCGAGGCCGACGTGGCAGAGTCGCCAAATTTGGAAATGGTCTTTGGTTTGCATTTTGTCCATCGCCAACTATGGCGGTCGGTGGCAATGGAGATTGAGCGGGAACTTCGGAGTTAATGCAATTAAGGAACTCGATTTCCGAGCACGGATCGCTCGGGAAGGCATGCAAAATGGAAAACTGGTTGTTTGTTTGGTTTTCCATGCGCTCCGGTTTTCTCTCTGTTTGATCACTGGTTCTTCGAACCAGTCTACTTGGTGTTGCATGGCAACTATGAGAATAACTAGCTCTTTTCTCTGTCAAGGAAAGTTTATAAGGCATGGAAATAACAAATTATTGTTGTTGAATCTAACGTGGAAGAAGAGGAGAAGGCTCGAGCTCATTCAGAGGTCTTCTTCAGATTTTTAAGTGACATTACCAGGCATGATAGGCCCTGAATTTTAAAAATCTTGCTTTACTTCAAATGCTTTCATTAAAACAACTCTGTTCAGGTGATTTCAATTCAGTTGGTTGGAAGCATTGTTTTGGTTCTTCTTTTCCTGTGAAATTAGGAATCTCGTATTTTTAGAAGACCTTGAAGGAATAGTTTCTGTATTTAATCTTCCTTGTGGTTTCACTTCGTTTGAGACCGGCTGTACTTTTATGGTTGCTGAATCTTGTTGGATCTTGCTATAATACTTTAAGTTACTTCTGGTTGGATAACTTGCTGTGTTTATACTACTTGAATGTGACATTTGTAGAAGTCCTCCCTGTGTTGCAATTTTTGGGATATAATCCGTTGAAAGTTTGCAAGGAATATCTATGAAAATGACTCTGTGGAGTCCTTGGAATGTTTCGTATATTTTGGACTTCTGTAGAAGTCATGATTGTGAATACTTATTAGTTAGACTCAGTTGGAGTCCTTGAAAAGTAACTGGTATTACGACTTCTGTTGCTTTGTTATGAATACTGTTGCTTAGCAGTGAATATCGTTGGTACAGACTCAGTTGGAGTTCTTTTTATGTTTCGTATGTTTCATCTTCTGCTTAAGCTTAGTTTCGAATGCTGATGTTTAGTTGAGATTGCTTAAGATATAGATTCAGTTGGAGTCCTTGATATGTATCTTGAATTACGGCTTCTGTAGAAGTTTTGCTGGGAATACTATTGGGATTCTTGAATTGTTGTCGCATGAAATCAACTTCAATCTAAGCCTTGTTTATGAGCATTAGTTGTATGTGATTTGTTGGAGATCTTGATATGATGTGAGTTGGCTCGATTCTCGATTTAAACCCTCGATGTGCATGCATATCATTCAAACTCCTTCTTAACATTCTTGTGTTCCTTTCTGTTCGCTTCTGTGGAAATTAAAGGAAGGGTTTTCTTTACAAATTTTACTCGGTTTGAGACCCTGTTGTATTCCGTAGTAGCTTGGCTTAGGATGAAACTTTGAGGAAAATACTGATATGGAATTTCGGCTTCTGTGAAGACCTTGTTGTGATTATTTTTCTTGAAAACGGCTTCCAATATAAGTCATGGCTGTATTATCGTAAGGATTTGTTTCAGTTGAATGAAGCTGTGCATGTTTGTGTTAGATTCAGTGTGAATGTCACTATATATGCATATGGAAACATCATTTGTTTTAATGTTATCTAGCCTCTTGTTTGACTGTGATAAAGAGGTTATTCTTTTTTATTTCAGCTTTTGATTTAAGTCCTTGCTGTGTTATAGTAGGGATTAGATTGAGCTGTATGTTGCTGAGTGTTTCGACTCAGTGGGATTGTTGTTGTGTTTGTGCATGGTTACGTCTTCTGTTTTAATGTTATCTAGTCTTGTGCTTGACTGAGATAAAGAGTTATTAGCTGTGCCTTGACAAGCGATGGCGTTGGATATTTTCTCGTTTGTTGAATAATATGGAAAGCTATGTTGAGTCTATTTGTTGGATTATTTATTACTGCCTTGCCATGAGGGCTATTGTATTGCTCAGTAAGCTACAGGTAATTTTTATATTTGAATTTTGACGAACTGTAGTTCTTCCTGTGGTCTCGACTGGCTTAGTCGCATGCGTATAATGTGAATGCATTACTCTTGAGAGGACGGTACAGTCATGAGCATGATTGGAAGGGAAATCTGAATGGCTCGGTTTCTTTCTCTTCTGCTGTAAAGTATATGTTGATATATTTATATTTAACTGTTGGAATTGTTAAAACATACTGATGGATTCATGAATTGTTAGGATATTCATTTTTTTGTTGAATGTAATGGTCTGTCGGATGTTTGTTGTCCTTGGGATTCAGATGGATAGTTGTTTTGGATACATTTGTTCTTCTTGGTCACTAATATTTATGAAGAAATATCTGAAAAGTATCTAGGACTATTTAGTAACTATAATATGAGTTACGCGTTTATAGTCATGTTTGAATTACAAAAGAGCATAGTCTGAAATATGTTTACATGTTTGGTGAAATGATTTCATTTAAACAGGTTGTTTAATGAAAACAATTGGTGGATTGCAATTGTTTTAAGAATTAGTGCTTATCATGCTCAGTTCACCGAACTGACCCATGTTGACAATTTTTGCAGATGATTGCCGTATGTGGTAAAGGCACGCAGATCTGATATGATGTTCAGATTGTTTAATTTGGTTTTATGATGAAATCCAACTTGATTCTCTGAATGTACTACTTGAAGAAAGATGTTCTTTTGCTGCCAAGTATTGTATCAAATATGCTGAAGGCATTGAATGTATTTGATTAGCTTAGAAATTAATGTAATGAGGTATTTGTTACTTATGTGTTTGCCTTCGTATCTTGATGGATTGATCTTCTTCGGTTCGAATGATTTTAAGTGCATTTTTACTATAGTATACCGTGGAGATATTTGGGATTTTCTAAGTAAACATTGCAAGGATTATGTGATTGAATTCTTGTAAATATTAGTAGTTTTGTTATGTTCTATCTAAAGCTAATATGGAATTAGTTCACTGTCTTTCGAGTAGCTAAGGGTAAAATAAACCTTAACAGGAAGCTGAACGAGAAGAGTAATTTATCACTCCCTAACCTTGAACAAAGTCAAGACAGCGTATTATTTGATTTTAATTCACTATATCTTAATACTAATAAGTAAGATATATTTCAGTTTTGAGAACTGATATAAACCCTAAAGAGTATGGTTAGCAACCTTATGAGAAGACTTTGGGCTACTGCCCAATTTCGTTGATTTAAATTAATGTACATCAATGAACTCCTTAATGAAACCTCAAGCCTTATTAATTTCTCTTGTGAAATGGGTCTTAATAAGAAAGGCAATTCTAAGGTAAGGAACCCAGGGAATGGGAAAAGACTACCCAAAAAGGAGCGTTTTTAAGTATAACTTTATCTCAACGTAGGTAACACCTTAAAGTTAAGTAGATCTTTTCAAGGAAGTTTTGGAAGGTTGATGGCACAAGTCAACTACAGGGTTGTACCCATGAGAAGATTAGGATCTTCTCGAAGATACAACAATGCAGGTGACTTATGGCGACACCCTTCGCATTGATCGTTAAGATTTACACCTTAAACTCGAACAAGTTTTACTCTGGGACTGATTAGGAACGTGGTCATGTTATAAGGCTGCCCCAGGAGACTCGGGGTATCTTGACACACTGGGTTAACTAGGGTTGACCCAGTATGTCAGCGTATCCCTAGTCCCCGGGAGCATCCTTATAACGTTGTCATTTTACTAATCCGTTCCTGAGTGAATAACTTGGGGCAGGAGAGACTGACAGAAGTCAGTATAAGACATTCTACATAACATAGGAATGGGGTGAAGGACGTATTCCAGATTGACGAGTATGCCGTCAAGGAGTACGAGACATAAGCAGTATGTTTCAAATCTTTGGCCAAAGTATCGCAAGCTGCTGATTGCGTTGTCCTATGTCACCTAGTCTAAGGGACGAGATGCCGATGAATAATGGTAACAATTATTCATATAGGTTCCTTGGACAGAGCATTCTGAACCCCAGATTAGGGAAGAGAACCGTAAGAGTGATGTGTTAAAATAAAAACGCAACTCTTGATACTCATGAATAGATCGGTAGATTACCGAGTCATGGAATGAATAGATCGGAGGTACTCCGAGTCATTACAGCTGCATATGGTTATCTGTTATAAGAATGGTTGTTTTGATTTGTGAGTTCTAAATTATGTATTTAGAACTAGGAAGCATTTATCAAAAAAAAAAAATTTACTTGTTCTAATGTACTAAAATGGGGATGTTACATCTTGGTATCAGAGCTGAAGGTTGCAGCTCTTGGACCTATTGTGTCCATAATCTGATAAAAACCTGAATTTTCTTGTAACAGAAAATGGTTAGAACAAGGGGGAACGTTGCGAATAATGCTCCACCTGAAGGAGGGGTGGCAACAACCCAAAAACTTGAT
Source organism: Taxus chinensis (assembly GCA_019776745.2). Classification (NCBI taxonomy): domain Eukaryota; kingdom Viridiplantae; phylum Streptophyta; class Pinopsida; order Cupressales; family Taxaceae; genus Taxus; species Taxus chinensis. Next base: position 362,761,014 of record CM034157.1, on the reverse strand, counting down.
GAGATCCTTGCTGCCCTGTTGGACACAAGAGATCGTTTAGCTGTACTTGAACAGCAGGTGATGGGAAATGAGGAGGATGATGAAGCTGGTAATAACAATCAGCAACCTCCTGAGGACAACCCTGATATGGGTGTTGATATTAATGCTGGAAATGCACCTGTCCAACCAGAAAACAAAAAGGCCAGGTTGGCAGCAGAACTCACTAATGATATAAAAAGGATAAGCCCACCTAAATATGATGGCACCACATTAGGTGATGGAGCTGAGAACTGGCTCAGCGAAATGGAGAAGTACTTTGCAATAAGAAACTTCTCAGAGGAAACCAAAGCTATTTGGGGAGCCTATCAGCTTTCCCACGAAGCATCTTCGTGGTGGGATAGCCGTAAAGCTGAGCTAAATATTGATGAGACCAATGTTACTTGGGATCAATTTAAAGGCTATTTTAGGCAACGTTGGCTGCCACAACTTTTCTATGATCAGAAAATGACAGAATTCCAGAACTTAGCTCAAGGGAAGCTAACGGTAACTGAATACTGGGAGCGGTTTACAAAACTCCTCAAGTATGTACCACAGTATCAAACTGACGAGAAGTTCAGAATATGGAAATTCATCATGGGACTGAATCCCGTGATAGGAGGAGAGGTCGATGTTCACAGTCCAACCACTATGGAAGGAGTTGTTGAAAAGGCCATACGACAAGAACAGAAATTAAAGGCTATTTCTGCTCATAAAGAGGAAGTGCGGAAGAAGATTGCAAACCCTTCTTCAACTTCACTTGCACCCAAAAAGGGGCCATGGAAAAAGTTTGGAAACAAAAGTAAGTTTCCAGGGGATAATAGTAAGAAAGCAGTAGCAAATAAGCCTGCTGGAAATGTAAGGGATAATTTTGCCAAAAATTATAACAATGGGCAGAAGCCCTATGGAGGACAACGTGATAATTACAAGGCTGGAGGCAATTTTGAGCCTAAAAAGGGACCTGTAGGAGGCTGCTACAATTGTGGCAAAGACCACTACGCAAATCAGTGCCCTTTGAAGAAGGATGATCGTAATCAGCAGCATAAGATACATGCTGCAGTAGCAGACAAGCAAGCTGAAAAGCAAGTGACACCTATAGAAGTTCCGGGTAAGTTATTTGGCATACCTGTCACTATTCTTTTTGATACAGGAGCTACTGAATGTTTCATTTCTAATAAACTTGCTTCTAAACTTAAGAGAAAAGCTGGAAAAATGGATAAATCTTGGACTGTACAGTATGGTAATAACTCTGTTCATACAGTGAGTATGTGTCTTTTTGGGGCAGTCCTTGACTTACCTAACTTTTCCACTGAAGTTGACCTCTATGTTACACCTTTTGGATCGTATGACATTGTCATCGGTGTCAATTGGTTAGCTGACCATAAAGCAAAAGTAGACTCCTATGAAAAGAATATAAAATGTTTATATGATCGGCTGAAATCAGCAGAGATTCAAGGTGTGAAATGGGAAATTTTAGTTAGAAAACTGTCAGCTATGCAGCTTAAAAAGGCCAAAAACAAAGGATGTACCCTTTATGCAGTAAAGATATCTGAATTTTCAGAAGAAGATGGTGATTCCATGAAACGATTTCCTCTGTTACAAAGTTTCAAGGATGTTTTTCCAGAGGAATTACCAGGGTTACCACCCAAGAGGGAATTTGACTTCACCATCGAAATCAAACCAGGAACGGAACCTATTTCCAAAGCACCTTATCGGATGACTACTACAGAGTTAGTCGAGCTTAAGGCACAATTGCAAGAACTTTTGTCTAAAGGTTTGATTAGACCAAGTGTTTCACCTTGGGGAGCGCCAGTAATATTTGTGAAAAAGAAGGATGGAACACTTAGGCTGTGTATTGATTATCGGATGTTGAACAAAGCAACAATCAAGAACAGATACCCACTTCCAAGGATCGACGATCTATTTGATCAGATGCGTGGGGCAGCGGTTTATTCTAAGATAGATCTTCGATCTGGTTATCATCAGTTAAGGATTAGAGAAGAAGATATTCATAAAACAGCTTTCCGAACAAGGTACGGACATTATGAATTCACGGTTCTACCCTTTGGATTAACTAATGCACCCGCAGCTTTTATGAACTTAATGAATAATATCTTTCAAGAATATTTGGACAAGTTTGTACTTGTATTCTTGGACGATATTCTCATTTATTCTAAAAGTGTTGAGGAGCACAATGAGCATTTGAAGATAGTTTTGGGAATTTTGAGAAAAAGAAAGTTGTATGGTAAGTTATCCAAATGTTCTTTCTTTGATTCAGAAGTTCACTATTTGGGTCATGTCATTAGCAAGGAAGGAATTGCTGTAGATCCTTCAAAAATAGTGGCAATAACTGAGTGGCCTGCACCAAAGAATGTGCACGAAGTAAGAAGCTTCATGGGTCTTGCTGGTTATTATAGAAAATTTGTTAAGGATTTTTCTAAAGTGGCTGCACCGATAACTTCATTGCAGAAGAAGGATAAGAAATTTATTTGGAATGATAAGTGTGAAACTGCTTTCAAAAGTCTGAAAAGCCAGTTGACTTCCGCACCTATATTAGCTGTACCAGACCCTAATGGGAGCTTTACTGTTGTAACGGATGCTTCTGGGGAAGGCCTAGGAGGTGTTTTGTTACAAAATGATCAAGTCATAGCATATGAAAGTAGAAAACTTAAGTTACATGAGCTGAATTATGCTCCTCATGATTTGGAGCTTGCTGCCATTGTTCATGCGCTTCAAGTCTGGAGACACTATTTACTTGGGAAACCTTTTGAGTTGAAAACTGATCACTTAGGACTGAAATATATTTTCACTCAGCCTAATCTAAATGCCAGACAGAGAAGGTGGTTAGAATTTTTATCACAATATGATTTTGATATTAGCTACATCAAAGGGAAAGAGAATAGAGTAGCAGATGCTCTAAGTCGTAGGAAGCACATTTCTGCTCTTATAACATTAAGAACTCAGTTTAAGGATGAGGTAAAAAGTGCCTCAGAATCTGATACATACTTTCAGCAAGTAAAAGCAGCGCTTGCTGCAGAACCTAATGATGAAAGGTATAAGGGCTTTCATTTTGATAATGAAGGAATCTTACGTTATGAAAACAGGGTATACGTACCTATGCTGAACGATTTGAGAAAGAAGTTGTTAGTTGAATTTCATAATTCACCTTTCTCTGGACACCCGGGTATCACAAAAATGCTTGCTGATCTGAAACAACAATACTTTTGGAAAGGTATGAAAAAGGATGTTATTGATTTTGTGACTCATTGTCTGGAATGTCAGCGGGTTAAGGCAGAACACATGCACCCTGCTGGACTGTTATATCCTCATAGCATACCGCAGTACAAATGGCAAGTAATAAGCATGGACTTTGTACAAGGGTTACCTATGTCTAGGAATAAACATGATGTTATCCTGGTAGTTGTAGATAAACTAACTAAGGTAGCTCATTTCATCGCTGGAAATCTAAAGGATGATTCACCAGTGCTGGCCAAAAGATTCGTACACGAAATTTTCAGATTGCATGGTGTACCAGAATTGATTATATCTGACAGGGATCCTAGAATGACGTCAAGATTTTGGCAAACACTTAATACAGCTCTTGGAACGAAACTAAACTTCAGTTCTGCATATCATCCGGAAACGGATGGACAAACTGAGAGAGTAAATCAAGTGTTGGAAGACATGTTGCGAATGTATTGCATGGATCAACAGTATAAATGGGAAGAGTATCTTCCCTTAGTTGAATTCGCATACAACAACACTTATCACTCATCTCTTAAAATGGCACCATTTGAAGCACTTTATGGAAGGAAGTGCAGAACCCCTGTTAGCTGGGATAGTGTTGAGGATAGAGTGGTAATTGGACCAGAGATCCTCACCGAAATGGAACAGCAAGTTAAGCTGATTCGTGAACGATTAAAGGAAGCAGCAGATAGGCAGAAGAGCTATGCTGACCTTAAGTGGGTTGATCGAAGGTTTGAGCTGGGTGAGAAGGTTTTTCTTCATGTTAAACCCAGAAAGAGTTCTATAACTTTTGGCAAGGCTGCCAAGTTGTCACCTCGTTTCGTGGGACCTTTCGAAATTGTCGAAATAATCAATCCTGTAGCTTATCGATTAGCATTACCACCTGCTTTATCTCGCATGCATGATGTTTTCCATATTTCTTTGCTTAAGAAATACGTTTCAGATCTATCACATGTTTTAAATTGGAATTCCTTGCAGGTCCAAGACCCAGGAATAATCGTGGTTAAACCCACTCGAGTGCTGGAAACTCGCCAATTGCATTTGAGAAATCGTGAAATACAGCAATGTAAGGTCCAGTGGGACCAGTTTAGCGAAGAAAGTGCAACTTGGGAAAATCTGGAAGAGATGAAAATTGCTTTTCCTTTTCTTTTTCAACAGGATGAAATCTGTTGACAAAACATTTTTTTTATATATGAACTTATCTTTTTCATGATCATATGAAAGCCAGATTGAGGCAAACATTATTCAGGCTGAATAAAATGTATCGTGACATTGATTTCTGAAACTATTCAAGTTGGAAATAGTCACATTGTATTGTGAACTAATTAATTGGTTGACCTGAAGGTAAATCAAATATGTAATCATCGGGACGATGAATCTTTTAGGAGGGAAGCATGTAACACCCTGAACTATTGTTACTTCCTCCTGGGCATTCAAGTGTTGATATATGATTTCTTCTGTAAAAGGATGTGTTCCTTTGATTGTGAAGTCATGCTTGATATAGATTGTATCTTCTTTGCATTTGAAGATCTTTGACTGAGCCAGGATATGCTTGGACTCTTTTATTTCTTTCATTTTTACACCTGAGTTTAATCTGATTTCGGAATGTGTGGAATGAGCCTTGGATCAATTCAGGAGTTAACTCAGGCTGATCTTGTTAAATGAATTGGTTCCCGATATCGTAATATCAGGAAGGTCTTGATCTTGAGCCAGGTAATAAATTCAGATACATTTATACTACTAGCTTATTATCAGTGCTGGAATGAATCCTTTTCGTGAATGTATATTTGTTGGTTCTTATACTGAACGATTCTAATTGTTAGACCTAGACTGGATTTATTAAGGTTAATAACCTATGGGTTGGATTAGTGTTAATCTAACCTAGCCCTAAGCTATAAGCTAAATGTTCCTAAGGTTAGCGACCTAGCACTAAGGAAGTTAGACTAAGTATCACCTTATGATCTAACCTATGTTTCTAACCTAACTAATGTTAGTGGAGGAAGGGGACCTATGAAGGGGTGCGAGCCATGGGCGGTAGTTTCTATGGCATTAAATGAAGGGGATAAGCATGAAGGAAAAGGATTTAGCGGAGGTTTCAAACGGCCATTGAGGCCGACGTGGCAGAGTCGCCAAATTTGGAAATGGTCTTTGGTTTGTTTTTGTCCATCGCCAACTATGGCGGTCGGTGGCAATGGAGATTGAGCGGGAACTTTGGAGTTAATGCAATTAAGGAACTCGATTTCCGAGCACGGATCACTCGGGAAGGCATGCAAAATGGAAAACTGGTTGTTTGTTTGGTTTTCCATGCGCTCCGGTTTTCTCTCTGTTTGATCACTGGTTCTTCGAACCAGTCTACTTGGTGTTGCATGGCAACTATGAGAATAACTAGCTCTTTTCTCTGTCAAGGAAAGTTTATAAGGCATGGAAATAACAAATTATTGTTGTTGAATCTAACGTGGAAGAAGAGGAGAAGGCTCGAGCTCATTCAGAGGTCTTCTTCAGATTTTTAAGCGACATTACCAGGCATGATAGGCCCTGACTTTTAAAAATATTGCTTTACTTCAAATGCTTTCATTAAAACAACTCTGTTCAGGTGATTTCAATTCAGTTGGTTGGAAGCATTGTTTTGGTTCTTCTTTTCCTGTGAAATTAGGAATCTCAGATTTTTAGAAGACCTTGAAGGAATAGTTTCTGTATTTAATCTTCCTTGTGGTTTCGCTTCGTTTGAGACCGGCTGTACTTTTATGGTTGCTGAATCTTGTTGGATCTTGCTATAATACTTTAAGTTACTTCTGGTTGGATAACTTGCTGTGTTTATACTACTTGAATGCGACTTTTGTAGAAGTCCTCCCTGTGTTGCAATTTTTGGGATATAATCCGTTGAAAGTTTGCAAGGAATATCTACGAAAATGACTCTGTGGAGTCCTTGGAATGTTTCGTATATTTTGGACTTCTGTAGAAGTCATGATTGTGAATACTTATTAGTTAGACTCAGTTGGAGTCCTTGAAAAGTAACTGGTATTACGACTTCTGTTGCTTTGTTATGAATACTGTTGCTTAGCAGTGAATATCGTTGGTACAGACTCAGTTGGAGTTCTTTTTATGTTTCGTATGTTTCATCTTCTGCTTAAGCTTAGTTTCGAATGCTGATGTTTAGTTGAGATTACTTAAGATATTGATTCAGTTGGAGTCCTTGATATGTATCTTGAATTACGACTTCTGTAGAAGTTTTGCTGGGAATACTATTGGGATTCTTGAATTGTTGTCGCATGAAATCAACTTCAATCTAAGCCTTGTTTATGAGCATTAGTTGTATGTGATATTGTTGGAGATCTCGATATGTTGCGAGTTGGCTCGATTCTCGATTTAAACCCTCGCTGTGCATGCATATCGTTCAGACTCCTTCTTAACATTCTTGTGTTCCTTTCTGTTCGCTTCTGTGGAAATTAAAGGAAGGGTTTTCTTTACAAATTTTACTCGGTTTGAGACCCTGTTGTATTCCGTAGTAGCTTGGCTTAGGATGAAACTTTGAGGAAAATACTGATATGGAATTTCGGCTTCTGTGAAGACCTTGTTGTGATTATTTTTCTTGAAAACGGCTTCCAATATAAGTCATGGCTGTATTATCGTAAGGATTTGTTTCAGTTGAATGAAGCTGTGCATGTTTGTGTTAGATTCAGTGTGAATGTCACTATATATGCATATGGAAACATCATTTGTTTTAATGTTATCTAGCCTCTTGTTTGACTGTGATAAAGAGGTTATTCTTTTTTATTTCGGCTTTTGATTTAAGTCCTTGCTGTGTTATAGTAGGGATTAGATTGAGCTGTATGTTGCTGAGTGTTTCGACTCAGTGGGATTGTTGTTGTGTTTGTGCATGGTTACGTCTTCTGTTTTAATGTTATCTAGTCTTGTGCTTGACTGAGATAAAGAGTTATTAGCTATGCCTTGACAAGCGATGGCGTTGGATATTTTCTCATTTGTCGAATAATATGGAAAGCTATGTTGAGTCTATTTGTTGGATTATTTATTACTGCCTTGCCATGAGGGCTATTGTATTGCTCAGTAAGCTACAGGTAATTTTTATATTTGAATTTTGACGAACTGTAGTTCTTCCTGTGGTCTCGACTGGCTTAGTCGCATGCGTATAATGTGAATGCATTACTCTTGAGAGGACGGTACAGTCATGAGCATGATTGGAAGGGAAATCTGAATGGCTCGGTTTCTTTCTCTTCTGCTGTAAAGTATATGTTGATATATTTATATTTAACTGTTGGAATTGTTAAAACATACTGATGGATTCATGAATTGTTAGGATATTCATTTTTTTGTTGAATGTAATGGTCTGTCGGATGTTTGCTGTCCTTGGGATTCAGATGGATAGTTGTTTTGGATACATTTGTTCTTCTTGGTCACTAATATTTATGAAGAAATATCTGAAAAGTATCTAGGACTATTTAGTAACTATAATATGAGTTACGCGTTTATAGTCATGTTTGAATTACAAAAGAGCATAGTCTGAAATATGTTTACATGTTTGGTGAAATGATTTCATTTAAACAGGTTGTTTAATGAAAACAATTGGTGGATTGCAATTGTTTTAAGAATTAGTGCTTATCATGCTCAGTTCACCGAACTGACCCATGTTGACAATTTTTGCAGATGATTGCCGTATGTGGTAAAGGCACGCAGATCTGATATGATGTTCAGATTGTTTAATTTGGTTTTATGATGAAATCCAACTTGATTCTCTGAATGTACTACTTGAAGAAAGATGTTCTTTTGCTGCCAAGTATTGTATCAAATATGCTGAAGGCATTGATTGTATTTGATTAGCTTAGAAATTAATGTAATGAGGTATTTGTTACTTATGTGTTTGCCTTCGTATCTTGATGGATTGATCTTCTTCGGTTCGAATGATTTTAAGTGCATTTTTACTATAGTATACCGTGGAGATATTTGGGATTTTCTAAGTAAGCATTGCAAGGATTATGTGATTGAATTCTTGTAAATATTAGTAGTTTTGTTATGTTCTATCTAAAGCTAATATGGAATTAGTTCACTGTCTTTCGAGTAGCTAAGGGTAAAATAAACCTTAACAGGAAGCTGAACGAGAAGAGTAATTTATCACTCCCTAACCTTGAACAAAGTCAAGACAGCGTATTATTTGATTTTAATTCACTATATCTTAATACTAATAAGTAAGATATATTTCAGTTTTGAGAACTGATATAAACCCTAAAGAGTATGGTTAGCAACCTTATGAGAAGACTTTGGGCTACTGCCCAATTTCGTTGATTTAAATTAATGTACATCAATGAACTCCTTAATGAAACCTCAAGCCTTATTAATTTCTCTTGTGAAATGGGTCTTAATAAGAAAGGCAATTCTAAGGTAAGGAACCCAGGGGATGGGAAAAGACTACCCAAAAAGGAGCGTTTTTAAGTATAACTTTATCTCAACGTAGGTAACACCTTAAAGTTAAGTAGATCTTTTCGAGGTGGTTTTGGAAGGTTGATGGCACAAGTCAACTGCAGGGTTGTACCCACGAGAAGATTAGGATCTTCTCAAAGATACAACAATGCAGGTGACTTATGGCGACACCCTTCGCATTGATTGTTAAGATTTACACCTTAAACTCGAACAAGTTTTACTCTGGGACTGATTAGGAACGTGGTCATGTTATAAGGCTGCCCCAGGAGACTCGGGGTATCTTGACACACTGGGTTAACTAGGGTTGACCCAGTATGTCAGCGTATCCCTAGTCCCCGGGAGCATCCTTATAACGTTGTCATTTTACTAATCCGTTCCTGAGTGAATAACTTGGGGCAGGAGAGACTGACAGAAGTCAGTATAAGACATTCTACATAACATAGGAATGGGGTGAAGGACGTATTCCAGATTGACGAGTATGCCGTCAAGGAGTACGAGACATAAGCAGTATGTTTCAAATCTTTGGCCAAAGTATCGCAAGCTGCTGATTGCGTTGTCCTATGTCACCTAGTCTAAGGGACGAGATGCCGATGAATAATGGTAACAATTATTCAGATAGGTTCCTTGGACAGAGCATTCTGAATCCCAGATTAGGGAAGAGAACCGCAAGAGTGATGTGTTAAAATAAAAATGCCAACTCTTGATACTCATGAATAGATCGGTAGATTACCGAGTCATGGAATGAATAGATCGGAGGTACTCTGAGTCATTACAGCTGCATATGGTTATCTGTTATAAGAATGGTTGTTTTGATTTGTGAGTTCTAAATTATGTATTTAGAACTAGGAAGCATTTATCAAAAAAAAAAAAAATTTACTTGTTCTAATGTACTAAAATGGGGACCCAGTTTCTCCACCAAAGTTGACCTGTATGTCACTCCTTTAGGATCATATGATATCATTATTGGAGTTAACTGGTTGGCAGAACATAAGGCAAAGGTCGACTGTTATGAAAAACAAATTTTTTTTTTTTGACAACCTGTAGAAAGCAACAGTCATTCAAGGTGTAAAGCGTGAAGTTGCAGTCAGGAAACTAACAACTATGCAACTAAAAAGGGCTAAAAATAGAGGCTACACCTTGTATCCAGTAAAAATGACAGAAAATGCTGAGGATAATGATTTCATGAAAAGATATCCATTATTAAGGGATTTGAGTGATGTATTTCTAGACGAATTACCAGGTCTTCCACCCAAACGAGAGTTTGAATTTGCAATAGAAATCAAGCTAGGAACTGAACCCATATCTAAGGCACCTTATAGAATGACCACCCTCGAGTTGGTAGAGCTAAAGGCTCAATTACAGGAACTTTTGACTAAGGGGCTGATAAGACCGAGCGTCTCACCATGGGGAGCACCGGTAATTTTTGTAAAGAAAAAAGATGGCACATTGAGACTGTGCATTGATTATAGAATGTTGAACAAGGCAACTATTACGAATTGATACCCACTTCCTAGGATTGATGATCTATTCGACCAGATGCGTACAACATCAGTCTATTCAAAAATAGATCTTCGATCTGGGTATCATCAACTGAGAATAAAGGAAGAAGATATTCATAAAACAACTTTTAGAACAAGGTACGGGCATTATGAATTCACAGTGTTACCTTTTGGGTTGACAAATGCACCTGCCGCCTTCATGAATTTGATGAACAATATTTTTCAAGAATACCTAGACAAGTTTGTGCTTGTATTCTTAGATGACATTCTTATATACTCTAAAAATGTCGAAGAGCATTAAGAACATTTAAGGGTAGTGCTGGAAGTTTTAAGAAAGAGGAAGTTGTATGGTAAACTGTCTAAATGTTCCTTCTATGATGCAGAGGTGCATTATTTGGGACACGTTATAAGAAAGAATGGAATAGCTGTAGACCCTTCAAAGATTGCAGCTATAAACAAGTGGCCTGCGCCTAAGAACGTGCATGAAGTAAGAAGCTTCATGGGATTTGCAGGATATTATAGAAATTTTGTTAAGGATTTTTCAAAAATTGCTGCCCCAATCACTTCACTGCAAAAGAAGGATAAGAAATTTGTCTGGACTGACAAATAAGAATCTACCTTTAAAAATTTAAAGGAACAGTTAACTACAACACCTATTTTAACTATACCAAATCCAAATGGAAATTTTATGGTTGAAACGGATGCATCGGGAGAAGGCCTTGGAGGTATTCTGTTACAGAATGACCATGTTATAGCTTATGAAAGAAAAAATCTTAAGTTACATGAACATAATCATGCTCCAAATGACCTAGAGCTCACTGCCATTGTACATGCACTTCAAATGTGGAGGCATTACCTTTTAGGCAAACCTTTTGAGTTAAAAATTGACCATCTGGGGTTGAAGTATATTTTTACTTAGCCAAATTTGAATGCAAGACAACGAAGATGGTTAGAATTTCTATCTCAGTATGATTTTGATATAAGCTACATCAAAGGCAAGGAAAATAGAGTGGCAGATGCTCTAAGTCGAAGGAAGCATATCTCTGCTCTTATAACGTTAAGAACTCAGTTTAAGGATGAGGTGAAAGATGCCTTGGAATCAGATCCTTATTTCCAGCAAGTTAAAATAGAACTTGTTGCAGATCCAAAGGATGTGAGGTATAAAGGATTTCAATTTGATAGCGAAGGAATTCTGAGGTTCAAAAACAGGGTCTATATACCCTTGGAAAATGATTTAAGAAGGAAATTGTTAACTGAATTTCATAATTCAACTTTTTCTGGACACCCTGGCATTACGAAAAATGCTTGCTGATCTTAAGAAGCAATACTTCTGGAAGGGAATGAAAAAGGATGTGGTGGAATTTGTAACACACTGCTTGGAATGTCAACGTGTTAAGGCGGAACATATGCATCCCGCTGGATTATTATATCCCCACAACGTTCCACAATACAAATGGCAAGTGATAACGATGGATTTCGTTCAAGGATTGCCTATATCAAGGAATAAGCATGATATCATCCTGGTTGTCATTGACAAATTAACCAAAGTGGCACACTTCATTGCTGGTAATTTGAAAGATGATGCACCAGTGTTAGCAAGAAGATTTGTACATAAAATTTTTAGATTGCATGGAATACCTGAATTGATCATATCGGATAGAGATTTGAGGATGACATCAAGGTTTTGGCAAACGCTTAATGCAGCCTTGAAAACTAAATTAAACTTCAGCTCTGCATATCATCCGGAGATGGATGGATAGACCGAGAGAGTCAATCAAGTTTTAGAGGACATGTTAAGAATGTATTGTATGGACCAGCAGTATAAATGGGAGGAATACCTTCCGCTGGTTGAATTTTCCTACAATAATACATACCACACCTCTTTAAAAATGGTGTCCTTTGAAGGATTGTATGGAAGAAAATGTAGAACCCCTGTTAGCTGGGACAACGTAGAGGACAGAGAGGTAATTGGGCCAGAAATCCTCAAGGAAATGGAACAATAAATCAAAATGATTTGGGAACATCTAAAGGAGGCTGCCAATAGGTAAAAGAGTTATGCAGACTTAAAGTGGGTTGATAGAAATTATAAACTTGGTGAGAAGGTCTTTCTTCGGGTTAAGTTGAAAAAGAGCTCAATAACTTTTGGCAAGGATGCCAAGTTATCGCCACAGTAGGTGGGACCTTTTGAAATTGTTGAAATAATCAACCCTGTAGCTTATTGTCTAGCATTACCTCCTGCTTTATTACAAATGCATGATGTTTTTCATATTTCTTTGCTTAAGAAATACTTAACAGATTTATCACATGTGCTGAATTGGAATTCCTTGCAGGTCCAAGACCCAAGAATAATCATGATTAAGCCCATTCGAGTTCTGGGAACTCACCAGTTGTCCTTAAGAAATCGCGAAGTGAATCAATGTAAGGTCCAGTGGGACCAGTTTAGCGAAGAAAGTGTAACTTGGGAAAATCTCGAAGAAATGATATCTACTTTTCCATACTTGTTTGATCAAAATTGAAATTCAAAAAACTGATAATTCTACCAAATTTAGAAAATTATTGGTCTATTTTATAGTTATCTTAAAACACTGTTTTAAAGAGTGAATCTGTTTTTGATATGAACTTATGAATGGAAGGACAATAACTAAATTTTGTCCTAGAAACTCCTTGAATTGGTTAATTTGATCATCGGGATGATGATTCTTTAAGAAGGGAGGAATGTAACGCCTTGATTTTTGTAAGTTATGATGGTAATTACCTTTCATGATGTTGTAACTACAGAAATGAAGATAAATATGTTAAGACACATCTTTTGATCTTAGAGGAATGTGTTGCTGATCTGGACCCTTGTTTGCTGTAACTTGATACTTGGGACAAAAGTTATTATTGTTTGTGTGATTGCTAATGAGACAACAGACTTGTTGTATGCTTGATGAACTCTATTTGCTGATTGACAACACGCATTGAATCAATTCCATTAATCCGAGGTTTGCTGTGGCCTTCTTATGATCGCTTTGTCGATTTACTTTTAAACCATACTGAAGGTTGATATAAATGTTACAGCACCTGATTCCAGGTATGAATATCTGGTAAGTAGATGCCAATGAAAAAGGTTTGATTCTCGAACCACACACCATTGTAATGCTAGATAGCGTAAGACGATAAGGGCTTGGATGAAAGTGGCACAAGTATGTGGAACTTAGGACGAAATGTCTTGCTTAATGTTGAATATGACTGTCAGGCGGAAAGACTTGATATGGAAACTAGTTAATTTAATATTAGGGGATTAAACCCTAACCTACCCCTAAGTTTTATCTTATACCCTAACTACTATCCTATATGGATTTTAGATTTCATAAGGGAGAAAATAGATATAAATTTCATTAACCTATGAACTAGGCAAATGACCTAGATATGGACTATTAAAATCCTAGACTAATCCTAACCTAAGGAAGGGGACGCATAGACCCATGTGGATGGAAAGGATAAGGGGGGAAGGTAGGAAATTTAATGGGACAGTAAATGAAGACTTACATGTACATCGCCAAGTTTGGCAGGAACAAAGAAACGTTGGAGGCGTCCAACTAGCTTTGAAACTAAATGGAATTTATATGCAAATTTGAAATTTGGAAACTCACCAACCCGAGTCGGCGGTGGCGTGAGGAATGAGGAAAGGCAGTGCATTCAATGCATTAATTATCTTGGTCTTAGTGACTAGCTCCCCTTGGAAAGAGGATAGAGGAAAAAGGAAAATTGTTTGTTACTGTGTGCATTTGGATTTTAGTTGCTCTGCATTTTGTTTCTCTATGGTTCTGTCGAACCAGCTGTGTTTTGATTATTATCTCTGTTCTTTGGAAAAAAAAAGGCTATTCTTGAGCCTGTGGAAGTTAGTGAATGGTTGGAAAGCTTGGCCGAGGATGTCGTGGAGAGAAACAACTCCAGTGGGCGTGGTTTTCTTTGAGCCACAAGAAAAATTAACAGGCATGTTAAGCCCTTCTCCTTAAACCACTTACTTTTTCTTAATAGTCTCATTAAAACAACCTTGCTCTTATGATGGGGGTTTTTGTTATTTGATTTGGCTGTTACGTTGAGATGATTTCGAGTTGAGTCATTTTATTTTGCTATACGCGGCTTGAGCATTCTTTGCATAATGATTAAGTTGAATACACTGTCCTTGTTGTGTGGTTCATTTCGACAGTGTTGGGTATTCGATTTATTACCATTTTGGGTTGTGCTAATAAATACATTAGCTAAATGAATATCACTTCTGAGTTCTGAGCATTCTTGTGAAAATGAAAAGATGAGATGATTTGTATGTCTGGTTGAACTGTCCTTAAAAGAATGAACATGACTTGGGTATTCGCGGGTGTTTGAAGAAAATGATTGTTCTTCTTATTGAAATCATTAATGAATTATGTTTTCTCTTTGCTGCTTCAAAATCTGAAGGTAATGGGAAAGAGGATTTTATTGTGCATTTTGGATGTGGTTTGATCTTCTAGTTTGAACTGTCATCATGAAAATGAACATGGCTTAGTGTTTCTGTGTAAATGAATGAAACAAATGAGATTTGGCTTGCTGTTGGGATTGTTTTGCCTGTACCTTGCTTGCGCATCTATTACCCTATGTGGGTTTGCATTGATAAAGGCATTATTATGTGAATATTGTATTTCTGAGTTCAGTGTGTGGAAATGTTTGGGAAAAATAAAACTGTGGTGATATTAATAGACTATTATGCGAGTTATAATTCCTTGATGCTTTTTTTTATTTGCATAAAACATGGGTTCCCTAGGACAATAAGGTTATTGTAGCATCTTACTTTGCTGTACTAATTTGATATGGTATTTTACCTGCTGGTTCTTTTGGTACTAATGTTTATAGACTAGTTGCAATGAACTCTGGTCAACTTTTTGGAAAGGTAATAGTAGTTTTCAATTACTGAATATAATACTCTGAATGAATTATAGTATTAGAGTATGTCTGCTCTAAATAAGAGGTATTTGGATAGACAGTAGAAGAGGTGATATGACCTTGCTCCCTTATATTCGGTTATTGATTTTCATTTATTTCTCTTTGGACTGTTATCATTGATTGATATCACATTTGGATTAAAACTTCTAGTACAACTATGAGGAAAAGAAAGAGAGTGTGAATGGATAATTTGAATTAATGATCATTTTTCTCTCATACAGTTGGAAATTCTTAATTGTTATGGAATGAATTTCGTACTGCTTGGGTTAAGCATTTGTATTTAATTACTGTTTGCTTGTTCTCTTCAGCATTTGATTGCTTGAAATCAGATGAGTTGTATGAAAGAAGGGACAATAATTTGGTTTAGATTTTAGTTAAGATCTATCTTTTGAATTCACAACTATTGTAAGAGAATGGAATTGATAGCATTTATGTTAGAACAACAGATGCATAATTGTGTTTTTAATTCTTACAGATGTTTGTAATCTGGAACTGTTGAAGGAAATTACTTCTTGTAATAATTATTTGGGAAAGAGGGTAGTAATCCTTTGTCTGATTGGGAGGGTTATTGGATGATTGAGTTGATATGTTGTTCATCCTTTTTGGTATTTAATTCTTGAATGATGTTCATATTAACATTTCATAAAAGTAGGGTTCTTTTATTGAGACAGTTAATTAAAAGCACCTCATTTTAAAGACAAGTGCTTAATATGCTCAGTTCAATGAACTGACCTGTGCAAGTAATTTTGTAGATGAAACTTGAATATAAATGAAGACATGGTTGTTTTCTGATACTTCTTTGATTAACTGAAGATGGATTGTATTGATAGCTATTACTCCTCCATGAGGAAATGAGAAAGGAAGAAGTTACATTCTTTTATCTTTATGAGTTGTAATGTTGTTTGATATAAACAAGTCCAGTCGTTTGGACTGGAAAATGTATATAATGTAAATTTGATGGATGAATACAAGTAAAAGTGTGATATTTTCAATAACTGTATCAGTTTGATATTGTTGAATAATTTTGAGAATATAACATTATTCCTTGACTTGGAATTATTCAAATGTTATTGGATGAATTTAAAAGAAAACAACATCTATTCTTTACCTGAATGCAACTTTTACTTTGAAATGTGCAATTAGTTCATACTTGGGTTAAGATGAATTTGAATTGACATTAAAAAGATTTAGATAAACATGAAATCCTAATTGGAAGGTATTCGGGATTAGTTTGAAAACTAAGGGATATCAAATAACTTAGGGGCAGCCGAACCTTGTATTCAGACTCCGTTAATAGCCTTGAATGTTTAAATTCAGAAAATAAAGATATGGGAAATCATATCTATTGTTAACAGACCTTAACTAAGTAAGGTTAAGGAGGATAAATGAATAAATTCATTTAGAATTAGACCTCGTTTAAATGACGTCTGATAAGATGGAATTCTGAATTTGTTTACAGTTGTGGAAAACTTGGTTAAGTTTAATAGGTTAAACTTATTAAGTTATCGATAATGGACTGATTAGTCTAAAGATTAAGAAAGGAACCAAGAAGTGAATAGGCAACCCTTTGGTATGAAGAAGGAGATGTGTATTAAGCTAGAAGATGGATTAAGTCTCTCTTAGCTACATACAACTGTAACAAGAACAAGGATAAATGATCAACATGGCTGCAGAAAGTTGATCTTAAATACTAAGATTATAACCAAATCACGATTGAGCTGGATGTGTACCCTCGATGAGGAGATTCCGTAGGACATTGACATACGCCAGCTACCATATGGTGTCTTCGTGAAGGTGGGGCCTTCATGATGACACAATGTTATAGCTGACATATTACAATGCCCTCCCGAATTAAATCATCAAGTTTACATAAGCTGGATACTAAGTTCGTGGCTGGGGATAGGAATGTGATCATGTATACAGAGTGACTCCGGAGGAATAAAGGTAACTAGATACATGGAGTCTTCTAGGAATGACACCATATGTTTGCGTATCTTTAGTTACCATGAGTAACTTCCTATTTTCGTTCATATTACTAGTTGGGGTTAGAGTTTGACCTTAATTGGAAGGACTGGTAGAGACCAGGAAAGACCATTCTAGATAACAGACGAAGTGAGATGAAGGACGTATTCCATTGGTGTGTATCACATCTAGGAATATGATCACACAAAGCATGTGAAAATATTTGGCCAAAGTATCACAAGTGTTGGTTGCGCTGTCCTAATCACCTAGTTTAAGATGCAGGATGTCAGATGAATATCAGTAACAGATATTCAGATAGGCTTCTTAAATGGATCACTTCGATAACCAGAAATGGTAAAAGAACCCTGTATATTCATTATACTATGCATGACTTAACATGAAGGATCAGTAAGTCACCGAGTCATGAAATGAGAGATCGCTGAAACTTCGAGCCATAAAGTGGAGGTCGATAGTTCTTCGAGTCATTTACAGCAGCATATGGTATTTGTTATATGATTGAATGGCACTGAATGTGTGTTCCATATTGCAAATATGTGAACAGAGAACATTAGTTTTAAAAGGAAATTGTGTGATCCAAACTGCATTAATTGGACAAAGAACAATTATTAAAACTTGAACGTGTGTTTGAATTATATAATTCATAACAGGGAACGTTTTATATAAAAATAAATAAAAAAAATTCCCTTGTTCTAGTATCTTAAAATGGGGATGTTACATTAACATTAGCCCAACATATTAAGAAAAAAATTCATTTAGTACACTATGGAGAACATTTTGTTACACTGTATTCCCTTCGGCCTTAAAAATGTGGGGGCCACTTACCAGCGAGTGATGACACATATTTTCCATGACTATATTCATAAAATCCTTGAATATTATGTTGATGATATAGTTTCCAAATCACGACATCATTCGAGACATGCTTATGACCTTTATACACTCATCGAATGTCCATGAAAATACAAATTACAAATGAATCCAAAAAATGTGTTTTTGGTGTTATAAATGGTAAGCTCCTTGGGTACATTACTTCCCAATGTGGCATTGAAATTGATCCCAATAATATTCATGTCATTATTGACATGCCTCCACCTCAAAATTTACATCATTTACACTCAGTGTAAGGTAAAATTTAGGCCATATGTCACTTTATTTCACAACTTGCTGACAAAACCCAGTCATTCTTGTGGTTAATGAAATAATACACTAAATTTATCTAAGATGACCATTTCAAAAGTGCATTCGACACTATTAAATCCTAAATCCTCCTTTCCTAGTTCCTCTTGTGGCTGAATGAAATTTACTCTTACACGTTTTTGCTACATTCCATGCAATAGGGGCCATGCATACATAACATGATGATTCTCAACATGATAGAGTTTTTTATTACATTAATTGAACTTTACACTCTTATGAATGCAATTACAACTACATTGAGAAATTATGCCCTGACCTCACCTTTATTTTAGATGAATTTTGACACTACCTTTTTAACCATGAGGTTCATATCATTACCAAAGTATGTCCTATATAGTACCTTTTATCTCACACACATCTCTTGGGATTCCTTTCATAATGGGTTGTGCTAATTACAAAATTCAACTTCAAATTCATTACACAAAAATTGATCAAAGGACAAGTTATCGATGATCAATTCACTGATGCACCTCTTTCAGATGCTTCACCTATTTTCTATTATTTTTGAGATGATTTCACTACTTGCACCACTGACATTGATACTTATAATATGTACTTTGATGGGTCACATTACCTCTTAGGAGATGTGGCAAGTATTGTGTTCATCACTCCACATGGTGATCATCCCCCTTTGCATATCGCTTAGGATTTTCATGTATAAATAAAATTACTGACTATGAGGCCTTTATCCTTGGCCTCACCATTTATCGTAAACTTCTTATTCACAATATCTTCATACATGGTGATTCTCAGCTTATTATAAATAAGGTTAACTATACATATCAAACAAAAAAGGAACATCTTATCCCATATAATAACTTTCTTAAAAAAATTCTAGCCACATTTGAATCCTACTATCTCACTGTTATCCCACACCAAGAAAATCGTCATGTGGATGTTATGGTAGTGCAACATCACTAATTCCCTAAGATATGAATGATGAGTAGACCACCATCATCATTCGACACATACAAAAACTCTCTATTGGTAGTCTGCCTTTTGAAGCATGTGGAATAACACGTAACTGTGACCTTCTTGAATGGTTCACTCAGATTTATAACTTTATATATTGGTTGCTTTCAACCTCATGAAGCTCTTCGTTTGTAATGTGATGCCACATGATATGTAATAATTAGTGCTTAATTATTCAAAATATCATTTAATGGTATTTTTTTGCACTGTTTAGGACTAGATGACATCCCCACAGGTTCTTCTCGCATTCATGATAGTCTATGTCTATGTGGTGGTCACTTCTTAGGTAAAGCCATGTCACACAAGATTCTATGTTAAGGATACTATTGGGATACTGTGGAACATGATTGTTTATAATATGTAAAATGTTGTGATAAGTGTTAAAAACATAGTAATATTAATCATGTGCATGCATATTATATCTAACATATTGCTCCATCATGGCCCTTTTCCTTATGGGGTTTCAATTTTGTTAGAAAAATTAATCCCAAATGGGCTGATGGTCATAATTTCATCATTAATGCTATCGAATACTTTACTAAATGGGTGAAATCCATGCCCTTGCAAAATACCATTGGTCTCAACATCTGTCACTAAATTACTACCCACAACATTACATGCTTTGGAATTTCCTCCGCTATTATCACTGATAATGGATTTTATTTCAAAAATAAGGATGTTAAGCACCTCTATGCTAAGTTAAAGATAAAACAAACATTATTTAATCCTTATTATCCACAGGGAAATGGCCAAGCTGAAGCCACAAATAAAACAATTATTAAAATATCACACAAGACCATTGATACTAGTGGCGATGATTGTCATAATCATATTCTATACACTCTTTAGGATTATCACACTAGTGTGTGTACCCCCAATAATTCTACACCATTTTCACAAGTTTATACGTCACTAAAGCAACAATCCCCTTAGATCTAGAAATAACCTCCTTGTAGGTTTTCCTTAAAGGAATTGTTATCCATTGTTACCCCTAGTAAAAATGGACAACTTGAGAAAAATGGACTTGGGGGCACTTTACATCAAATGTTTTTTAATTCCCTATCTGGATTTTTTATCTCAAAAAAATATTATTTTCATGATTACAATGTGAAGAGGAGGTTGAGAGATTTCTAAAAATTCCAAAATCTTGAAAAACAAAGCATCTAGTTAAAATTTATGGCCCATTACTACTTTCCTTAGTAAAGTGGTGAATTGGAACAACTTTACTTAAGTCTTTTGTTAAAGAAGTAAAGCACATTAAAATCACTACTCAACAAAGGAAATTGAAAATTAAGTAAAGTGGTGAATTGGAACTGCTTTACTTTTTTTTAGTAAAAGTAGTAAAGCACATTGAAATCACCACTTAATAAAGGAAATGAATAATAAAGTAGAGTAAAGTGGTGAATTGGAACTTCTTTACTTATTTTAAGTAAAAGCAATCAAGTAAAATAAAATCACCACTTAACAAAGGAAATGGAAAATAGAGTAAAGTGGTGAATTGTAACTGCTTTACTTATTTTTAAGTAAAATCAGTAAAGCACATTGAGAATGCTTCCTAAAAAGGAAATGGAGAAAAGAAGTAAAGCAAGTTGAAATCACCACTTAACAAAGGAAATGGAAAGTAAAGTAATGCAGCAAATTGAAACTACTTTACTTATTTTTAAGTAAAAGAAGTAAAGCACATTGAAAAATCCACAATGAAAGGAATCAATGAAAAGTAGAGTCATGTGGTGAATTGAAACTAATTTACTTCCCCCAAAAAATAAAAAATTAAAGCAGTTGGAGATATGTGATGGTAAAAGCAGTAGTAAGGGTTCAAATCATCACAATGAACTTGAGAAATTGTAGAACTTCAAATGGTCATAACTTCCCACCTAGAGATCTATTTCATGTGTTCTTGGAATTTTTGGAAAGGTCTCAGAGCCTCTACACACTAGAATCTTCAAATTTTAGATTTGGTGGAAAAATGTTTGTCAAAAATCTTATTACTTATTTTACACTCAAATACACAATTATAGTCAACCACTGCCATTAATGAGCATGGGTGCCATTTTATTCTTCTCCAAGCAACAATATAAGATGGAATGGGATTTACAGGTCACCCATGCTACCTACACATCAGTAATTTCTTTTTTTGGAAAATGGGGGCATGCATTCGAGTCACACACATTCTATCTCTTCTCTCCAAATTGCTATAAATTGTAAGGGGATGCATTATTAAGGTCGTTGGCCAATTTTACTCCCCATGATCCCCTCTTCTTTATAGCTGGGCTGTTGTAAATTTGGGGATTCAAGCCTATATCCAAATAATTGCAATGGTTGTAATGGATTCTCTTCCTTTCTATACATGTAATGCACTGTGCATATTCTTTCATGGAGCAATAAAACTGGTGTTTTTTGATATTTCCATCCTTCTCATCTTTGTTGTTATTTTCATCTTACCTCTCATTGTGCTTGCAGGATTTGTGTATATCTTGTTTTATTGTAGGATTTGGTTGTTTTGTGCTTATTGGAATGGTGTATTTTGTGGTTTTTATCTATGGTGCATGACCACCCTCTTTAGGCTCATTCCTTTTATATTTTCAGGTTAGGAATTTTGACAGCATGGGTCCTTTTCTTGGTGTATCACCACTTCTAGTGTAGGATTTGATTTCATGCATCTTCCTCTCTCCTTGTCTCCTTGGAATGTTAGAATAGGTGTAGTTATTTGTGTTATTTGCATTAGGATTAGTTGTGGAAACTAGGATTAGGAAAGGTGTTGGCCTTCTCTGGAGAGTTATCTCAAGCCCACAAGTCCCACAACTTGAGGGATAGCTCCATGTTACCAAATTACACCGAATGAATGCCCCAATTTTATGTTCTGGCATACACATGAGTTATTCGAGGGTGCTATAGTTTTATGATAACAATTTTGGCACACCAGGTGGGACATCACATAATTCAAAATATTTAGCTAGAGTGCAGTTGATTAATTTCTTTCAAACTGAGTTTATGTGTTCTTGGAAAAATAAGTTTTAGTTTTGGAGCCTTTACAACAATGTGCAATTGAAGTAATGAGGTCCTAGATCACCACAAAGAGAAGAATAAGTAATCAAAATTCTCATCTTGCTTTAATACTAAGTAATCAGTAGCCCAATCAGCATAGAAAATAAGAGTAAGTAATTGCACTTCAAATCACCGATAAGAAAGAAAGAGAAGTAATTTATTTTAAGTTATGCATTACTTCAGATTGAAAGTATTTACTTCAATTTGTGTAAAAAATTAAGTTAAGTTACTCAAAGTGAAAGACTTAAGTAATTGCACTGTTGAGTTGCATTAATTTAAGTCAAGTCAAAAGTGGAAAAGACTTACTTTAAGTTGTGAAAAGAAAAGACTTTACTTCACTTCATATTGAAAGACTTAAGTAGTTGCACCTCCAAGTTGCACTATTTAAGTAAATTCATTGATCCAAAGTGAAATATTTCACTTCAAGTTATGTCACTCCAAGGTGTTATTACGTAAGTAAATTCCTTTCTCTAAGTAAAAAGACTTAAGTAATGCATGTTGAGAACACCACAAATCAAGGAGAATAAGTGAAGTTTCAAAAGAATGATAGACTAAGGGAAAAAGCAAGTTTAAATCACCGCAACAAAGGGAAGTAATACAGTTTCTAAATCAGAGCAGAAAGGAAGGAAGTAAATCAAGTTCAAATTAGCGATGAACAAAGAGAAGTAATGTAGTTTCAAATCACCGTTAAGAAAAAGAAATAGCAGTAAGTTGATTAATTAAGGTTGTTTCACTACTTTCAAGAAAGTTGATTGCTCCAACTATGTTTGTTACTTCAAGCTGCAGTAGATTGAAAAGATTAAGCAATCAAGGATCCAAAACCAAACACATATGACAACTCCATTAATCCAAACAACCCATTCTTTGAGTTTCAAACCTTCCTTCCATCCATTTTCTTTCCATATCTTTCACTTTCTTCCACTACATGAAGTTGTGCAATCATGACTTCATTCCTTGTATGGAATTCACACTTTTAGTCGCAATAATACAATCCACCTCTAATACATTTCTCAATTCCTCCAAATCATTTTTATGATCAAATTTAGGGTCACTATGCCTATCCCTATGAATAGTATATGAATCAATTTGGCTATGGAGCCTATTAAAAAGAAGGATATGCATATGGTGACATGACTTATGTGGAGAACATTGATTTATAGGAGAAAATTCAAATTATGGAGGCTAAAATGATGCAGTCAAGGGCTATTCAAATAAAAGCATTCAAATTGGCTTCTGGGCACCTTGTCCATGGGTGGGCCCTTTTCCAAGACATTACAACCTTCAACAACATCTTGACTTCATGGTTAAATGCTGTCAACAACTTACAAAATAGACCGAGGAGATTGAAGTTTATAAGTTTGATGCAAGACAACCTTGTCAATGGATAAATCCACCACTAGCTCCTAGTTTTTATTTTTCCCTTCCTTAATCTACATCATTTCAGCAGTGTCATGATTCAAACTTGCTACATCCTTCCCCTAGTGTGGAATTCATTTCTCCATATTCTAGTCTACCACCCCTTCTTTAATTTCCTTACCCTTTCCCTTCCAAGAAACCATCCCCTCCTCATAAGAAAGAAGTTGCAAGACCTCCTCCATCACCTCAAACAATAGAAAAACTAGTTGAATCCCAACCCACCCCTCCTCTTATAGTCCCAAATCTATTCGGGGTAGAGAAAAATAAAAAAATCAGTAGAGGAGAGGAGAAGATTGAAGATCTTAGCAAAGAAGAATTGGAAAGAAACTTGAAAGAGTGGGCTTGCCAAGTTTAATATCAAGTAAATTCCATTAATGGTTAAGCCTCCTAGTGAAGTTTTTATTCAAGAGAAAGAGGTGAAGACTGATTTTATAGTAGCACATAACACAAACAAGAAAGTGATGATCAACAATCCAATTTCTCAGAATGTAGTATGCATGATGGAACCATCTTTTCATAAGTTGTTGATCCACCACCATTTGTAGAATCAGTCAAAGAGGACGAGAAAAAATAAGCTCCAAGTCCAATTGAAGAGGAGAAAATGGAGGAGAAAAAATCAGATTTGGAGACATTGAATGAGGATGATATCATTGAGATATTTTTTCTTTCATTTGGAGAATCTGATTTGGTTAATGAGTCCATGATGGAGGAGAACATCCAAGAAGACCTTGCTTCCCATAACAAACCTCAAGAGAAACAAGTTGAAGAGTTTTATTTATCAAACTTCATGTTATATGAGGAATTCATTCAAGAGGAATTCAGTATTTAAATGGAGGAGGAGGAAATCTTAAGTGAGCACCATATTTCAACGGATTATAGTGATCCAAAAATTATCCCATTAGATGTTGCAAGAAATCACATTGAGTTGCATGCTGAGGAGGATTTTCATGTGATCGAAGAGGGAGAGAAAATCAAGGATGGCATCTCTTTCATATCAATCATCAAGGTAGAGAATCATTTATCTATAGATGAGGAAAAAGAAGAAGATCAGCTCACAGATAGTCACCTTTTCTAGGAAGGATTACAAGAAGACTTCCTTGCTGGAGTTGAATCTCAGAACAATGGGTAAACCTAGTAGATCATACATTTTCCAATCATTTACTTGGCTTCATTTAACCCAAAGGAGGAGCCATGGAAAATCATGCATGCTTCTAAGCATGAGGATGAGTCTCAAAGTGACAAGGATCGGCTATAATGCCTCTTAGAATTAAATGTAGAGCAACTAGAGGAGGTATATATGTTTTTTTCAGCCGATGGAGTGGAAAAACATCTTGCAACTAGTTTTTCATTCCTATCCAAAACTATGTTTAGTTCCAAATCATCCACATGGCTACAAATTGTGAGAAAGGGAGCTACTTTGCATTTCCAGTGTCAGGTTTTATTTGAGTTTCTTATTTCTCTGGTTAGTGTAGGGTAGGAGTATGTTTTCTTTTAGTACAAGAAGTGCTTAAGAAAACTCTCTATGTCTTATATGAGGCATGTATGATTTGTATTTTTGTATATAGATTTTGGTCATGGTTTCTATAAGAAATACAATGCATCATGTCCCTTTAAGTAGTTGTATAAAATTAATCATAACTACATGAAGAAGTTACGATCCTCAAGAGTAAGAAAATGTAAAGAAACTAAAATAAATTAAGGGGAAGTTTCAAAATTTTCAATTCTATGTCCCTCGAGATCAGATGTAGTTAAAATTCTAATTCTTTGTAAGTGGTTGAAAAATCAGCAATGTCATGGAAGCTTTCCCAATTTTATTTGTAGTAGTCTCGGATTCCAGTAGTGTCCCAATGTGCAACAGGTGTCAATTTCGTGGCAGTGCTTTAAGTGGCATAGATTGCAATTTTCAAGTATAGATCAGTTCCAAGTTGCTTCAGAGGACTCTGTGCCCAATGGATGCTTCAAAGTAGTTGATCTACTCCATCTAGTCAACATATTTCCTTTTGAGTCACCAAAAAATGGACTTGAGTTATCCAGTATGAATCTTTTTCATGATCTTGGGAACCCCTTCTCCTTAGGCTTTAAAAACATTCAACCAACCAAATTGAGAAAAATGGGCTCGGGGTCACTTTACTGTAATTTTTTAAAAATCCCTATCCTTGTAAGTGTTTTTTCCATTTTTCTCCCACTTAAACCCCTTAAAATATTATTTTCATGATTCTAATGTGAAAAGGACGTCAAGATATTTCCATAAATTCCAAGATCTTGAAAAATAGAGCATTTGGTAAAAATTTATGGCCCATTAATGCTTTTCTTAGTAAAGTGGTGAATTGCAACTATTTTACTTATTTTAAGTAAAGCAGTATGGAATCAACACAGGATAACAAAGGAGAAAAGTAGAGTAAAGTGGTGAATTGAAACTGCTTTACTTATTTTAAGTAAAGTAGTAAAGTAAAGTAAAATCCACTTAACAGAGGAAAGGAAAAGTAAAGCAGAGTGGTGAATTGGAACTGCTTTACTTATTTTAAGTAAAGCAATAAAGTAAAGTGAAATCACCACTTAGGTCTGGGAGAAAAATAAAGTAAAGTGGTGAATTTAGAACTATTTTACTTATTTTAAGTAAAATCAGTAAAAAAGTGAAATCAACAAAGGAAATGGAGAAAAGTAGTAAAGTGGTGAATCACTGGTTTACTTATTTTGAGTAAAGCAGTAAAGTAGAAATAAAGGTAATGCGGAGAAAAGTAAAGCTAAAGTGATGAATTGAAACTACTTTAAGTAAAATTGAGTAAAGTAGTAAAGCACATTGAAAAATCCACAATGAAAGGAAAATGAAAAGTAGAGTCATGCAAAAAACACAAACTACTTTACTTCCCACAAAGAATGAAAAAGTAAAGCAACTGGAGATATGCATTGGTAAAAGCAGTAGTAAGGGGTCAGATCACTGAAATGAACTAGAGAAATTATTAAAATTCGAACAGCCATAACTTCCCACTTGGAGCTCTGTTTCAAGAATTATTTGACTTCTTAGAAAGGTCTCACAACCCAATACACACCAATATATTCAAATTTCATATTTGGTGGAGAGAAGGTGGTCAAAATTTTCATTACTTCTTCTTTACTCAAATGCACAGTTACAGCCAACCACCATCATTAATGAGCATGGGTGCCATTTTCTTCTTCTGTAAGCAAAAGTAAAAGATGGAATGAACTTTACAGGTCACCCATGCTACCTCCACATCAGTAATTACATTTTTTGGATTATGGGGGCATGTATTTGGGTCACACAATTCTCTCTCTTCTCTCTGAATTGTTATAAATTGTAAGGGGATGCATTGTAAAGGTTGTTGGTCATTTTTCCTCCCCATGCTCCCCTTTTCTCCAAAGCTAGATTGTTTTAAATTCGGGGCTTCAAGCCTTTTTCCAAATAATGTTAATGTATTCATGTCTTTTTCTACTATGAAAATGCACTGTGTATATTCTTATGGGGAAATTATACTATGTATGTGTTGATATTTCCATCCTCTCATCGTTTATTATTTTTATCTTACCTCTCATTGTGCTTGTAGGATTTGTATATACTCTTAGTTCATTACAGGGTTTGGTTTTTTTATGCTTATTTAGGAATGGTAGATGTATGTTTTTTGGTTTGTGGTGCATGAAAACCCTCTCCAAGTTCATCCTTTCATTATTTTGCAGGCTAGGGAAGTGACTAGCACTCCTTTTCTTGGTCTATCACCACTTCTGGCATAGGATTTAATTTCATACATCTCTCTATCTCCTTGTCTCCTTGGAATGTTAGAATAGGTGTAGTTATTTGTTTTGTTTGTATTAGGAGTAGTTGTGGAAGGTAGGATTATGAAAGGATCTAGCCTTCTCCAGAGAGTTATTTCAAGGCCGTAAGTCCCACATCTTAAGGGATATCTCCATGTTACTGAATTACACTAAATGCCCTAATTCCACAAACTATCCATTCAGGGGGTGTTATAATTTTTTGATAACATGCATTCTCAAAGAAACTGAATAACTTAAAAGATGACTCCATGAGATTGATATGTTTTATTCCCACTGCATACAATCTCTCAAAAAACCTCGGGGTGTATCAAACTCACATTTCCCAACCTTACGATAATAAACTTTGACCACATGAATTCAATCTTGAAGATCTTGTATTAAAAAAAGGTATAAACACATAATGTTTGAATCCCATATAAAAGGAAAATTTTAACCAAATTGGCCCGGCCCTTATTTCATCACAGACATGCTAGGAGGTGGTTTCTATCATCTTTCCACTCTACTTGGGAAGCCACATAAGAACCCACAAAATGTAATGCATATAAATAAAAACTATGCATAAACATCTTCATTACCCTATGAGAAATCTTGTGATAAGGTTCACACTTGACTTTTTAGGGCATACTACATCCATGACCCTCATACACTACACACTTCACACTCTATGATTTACGATACATATTTCTAGCACTATATTATTACACATCATACTACCCTATGATGCATTTTTTTGTTATTGTTCACAATTGACTATTGGGGGCATACTATATCCATGAACACCATACACTACACACTTCACACTCTATACTTTATGATACATCCTTCTAGTACAATATTCTCACACATCATACTATCATATGATGTACTCCAGTTCCACTATTCATACTCTACTTCCAAGGGTTTAAATCTGAAATAAATCTCACCTCTTCTACACTTTACACTACATGTCTTATAATCTATCTTTTTAGCATCTATTTTTAAACCAGTTCCCAATGACACACTCTTTTTTATGGTTTATTCTTGATTGTTGAGGGGTATTTTTTAAATGAACCTCATCCCAAACTCATCCATATCTTCTAGGGGCACACTACTCCTATCACATTCACATTACTGTCATTACCTTTTTCTATATACACATGCATGTTAACTTGTTCTTTAGTTTTGAATGCATACTTTATATGGATATTTACATGCAACAATGATGTTTGATACTATATCTCTTACCAGTCCTACGAAAGCTCTTGGGGCATTGTACACACCCAATTTTTCATGTGTTATATTATCATAATGGTTCAAAATCCCAAATGATGAATTAATATCTTCACCAATGGTGTTTGAGTCCAATTTCTCATTTATAGTATATATTTGTAGTGTATCACTTATGTAATCATAGTCTTTTCTAGATTAGGTTTATTTTCCCATAGTCTATTCTAGAAGCTTCTTGATGTCACATCTCTCCTTGAAAACCCATCTGATAACAAAATTAGTCTAAAAATTTTACCCAATTTTTTTGTTCTCCTATCTCAACCTTTGGTGGTGAGCCCTCACATCTTATTGGTTTCATAGGGTTGAGACTAGAGGTAAGTTATCCCTCCCAAAAGCACATTTCAAAATAAAAATTGAAAAAAATGATATAATTCAAGCAAGAAATACCAAAATATTTCATTTACAAATAATACTACACTTTCTTGCCCTACCAATCTTTTGTGGTGATCCCGTGCTTTCTACTGGTAGTATGAGGTTGGGAAAGGAGGTAAGTGGCCTTACTCACCTATATAGTGTCCTTGATGATGAGCTCATGCTTCGTACTGGTAACATGTGGCAAGGTGTAGGAGGTCTTTTCAAAATAAGTCAATAAGATGTAAACAATTTAGCAAATAAAAAGTGCTTTGAAACCTTAAAATATCGATAAAATAAATTAGATGTGTATGTTACAAGAGATTCCAAACCTTGAAACCAAATTTTTTCAATCAAAAGACCATCTACCAATCTAATTCTAGATAAAATTGCAAGTAAATTACATTCTATACTAAGTAGTTGATCGTGTGTAGGGTTAAGTTGCAGGTTCTTAATTAGATATTTGTCAAATTCTTGTCTTCTTCTCACCATTTTCACTCATTAGGACCATATAACTCACATCCCTTTTGGGTATTTGTGTTGATCCCTTGCATATTACTAGTTACATGGAGTTATGAGTTGAGAGAGTTTGTTTTCTTATTATATCACAATCATCACATTTTTCCAACAAAATAGAAGTGTTAAGTATTGTTTGAAAAATAAAGTTTCTAGTTGCAATTTATTCACATAAGCATCATATATGATTTGAAAAAACAAAAAGGAATCATTTTTCTAAAACATTTGCATCATCATCACCCATAGCATACATTGATAAAAGCATAGAAAAACATCAAAGATTTTAAACATCTAAGAGTACACAAGTGAAACAAACCATCATCAAGTCAACTCTTACATAAGAATAACCAAACCAAAAAGCTATATATATATATCTGTAATAATTTATTTTGTACACAATTCCGTCACACTAAAATTTGTGGTAAAAATTATTGCAATGAACACAAAATCCAAAAAAGTTGATATATAGATGTCTCAAAAAATGACAAAAAAATAATAAGGCATGTAGCCTATCCACAAAATCCTTTCCAAGGTACACGATGAGGGCTCCTGCAATAGCTCCTATGGCATAAGTGGGAGCCTCCATGTGCTAAATGATGTGATTTCCCGTGAGATAAGGAAGGTGAACTTCTAGTAGTCATAGCCTCACTATGAGAATGGCCTTGTCTTTACATCCTCTCAGCCATCTGGTATCCCGTGAGCTCATCCCTCATAAAAATTAAAACCTCTACAACTCTCCAAAGTGGTGTAAATACATCAGTATGGTGATTGGCCATAATCATTTGCCCCACATCTGTAAGAATCTCCTCTTGTGTCTTCCCCATGGGAAGTTCTAGTGTGTTGACAAGGATTCGAAGTATAATATCTCACCATCTATCAGTAGTGGCTACAAGCTACAAAAGAGAACAACGATGGGTTAGAAAAAAAATTAAAAATAAAAAAAAAGAAAATATAGTAGGTAATTCATTAATAATTCTATAGAATATAGTTGAGAGAAGAGTATCCACATACTCAGTTATCTTGGCATCCAGGACGGGTCTATTGGTGGTGGTGGTGGTGGAACTACTACGGGCACCTCCTCTATTACAAAATATTTTGAAGCCACCCATTTTACTAGAACTAATTACTCATCTCCCCCTCCCTCATGTGTAAGAGGATCCTCTGAATGAAGATTCTCCTCCTATACCTCCTCCTTGTCTCTGACTGCTACGGAGGCCTCTCTAGTGACTCTCTACTCTCTATCATTATCCTCCTCACCCTCCTCATTTCCCTCCTTCTGAGTCTCCTCATCATCCTTCTCCTCCACCTCCTCCTTGGTCTCCATGCCCACCTTAGAATCCTCCTCCTCCTCCTCCCTACTATGTGCGGGAACAAGCTCAATATGTAAGATCACCTTGGCCTAGCTGGATCTATGACAACATGTGATGCATTAATAGGGACCCCAAGAGTAAAAATGGTTCACCTGAGAAGGCCCTTAAGACCAGATCTAGCCTCTCAAACTCCATGGTAAACAATAGGAACTAATGGGAGGGCACTAACATAGGCAGCCCAGACTATTGTGGCACTCTATCAACATGGTGAGTTTAAACCTTGCTAGTCCAATCTACTAGTTGGAGAGTGGTAATGCATGTGACCATTGTAACCATCTTGTCCCCCCATAATCCCATCATATTATACTATGGAAATGTAATAAATTCATATGTGGTGAGGGTGGCCAGTGGATGACTTCACCCCTTGATTAGGGCCATAACTGTGCATCTAACTACTCTAATAGCCCCCAGGTCAGTTATCTTGACTCCCCTCTTATAGGGACCATGCGCTCATATACCCAACACGTCACCAATGTAGGATGACTAAGGGCCTTTCCCTATAGTCAAATAACTCTGTAAATATTGTGGTACATAGCCCCTAAGATGTTGAATCCCCATGTATATATGGCCATACTACTCTATGCTCAGAATGATGGGGGACCTACAGTAAAGTAGTTTTTCCCCACCCTCATCTCTCACCAAATGTAAATCTAAGATACCAATAATGGCCTTGTGTAAAGAAAGGATAGGGGTGGAGTAAACTTATCGTAATATCATACTATGCTTGACACCACCACATCATGCCAATCCATCTCCCATATAGGTATCCCACTACCAGGATACCGTAACTGATCTTGCACTGTCTAAAGTCAAACTCCTGCCTACAATAGGAGCATCTAGAATACTATGTACATCTTCCAATGTGATAGTTCACTCTCCTTAGACCATAAGTAGCTGAAAATTGTTCCATTTTGCATCCCAATAGCTCAATAAATCACATAACAAGTGACTCACTTGCGATACTAACTAAGTCTGGGATAATATCCATATCTCATCCATGTGTATTAAATATCTCTCATCTTGAGAAAGTGACTACAAGATAGAGGGAATCCAATCACACTCTCTAGCTTGGCTCCATCAGATGTATTAAACTTGCATTCACTAAAATACCAAAAAGATTAAATTAGATACATCTCATAATTAATACGCTTATCTAAAACATCATAAAACAACACAAAAACTAAAACAATTCTTCACACTTGACCAATTTTAAGTCATTCCTTGGCAATTACGCAATCATCCCTCTATATAGAGAGGTGGTTGTGCAATTGTTGTGGTGGTAGCATAACCACCCCTCTGCATAGAGAGGTGGTTACGCAACCACTACTTACACAGAGTAGAGGTTATGTCCACAGAGGGCACACTATACCTTGGGACCCAAAAACCTCAAAAAGACTCCATTTTTAAAGAAATAAAGGCCACATCCCATGTGGTGCCCCTAGTGAACATTTTAAATACAAAATTAGTGAAAATATTCCCTTCTAGGTTGAATTTTTTCATATTTTTCACATTATAGGATAAATATAAAACATGCAAATAACTCACCTATCTCTGGGCAACTAATCCTCTTGCTAGTGTGGCCTCCATCACATCTAAATGCTCTTTGATTTGACTGTAATTTCATGTAAAACCATCACAGGTGGTCCAGAGCTCAAAAATCTCCAAGTGGGTGAGTGAAAATGATTTCTAGAAATAGTAATTTTGGTTATATATAACATGTTTTGACTCTGTTTTGTGTGTGTGTGTGTGTGTTTTGCAGGGTTGGAGAAATGGTTTAGGTAGATTTAAATCCCCATGGATACAGTAAGTCCTCTTTTCATTTTTATTTTAGAATGTTTTGTCGATTTTGTATTTATATATTCTCATTTACTTCTTGTAGGTAGTAGGAAGCTTAAATTGGCACCACTTTAACACATGAGAATGTTAGGTAAAATTTATAACTCCCCATTTGGGAATGCCATCCTCGAACTCTACATTTTATGCTTATTCATGGATAAAACACTTATTTGAGGGGGAAATATATGCACACCTAATTTTACATGTGTTATATTGTTGGAATGGTTCAAAATCCCCAATGATGAATTTATATATTTTCCAATGGTGTTCGAGTCCAATTTCACATTTTCATTTTATATTTGTAGCCTAGAATGCTTCCTTTATCTATTTCCATGCTTTTCCCTCTTTCCTTTATTATTCTACAAGATTTTCCTTATAATTTTCTCCCATGATATAGAAGTAGTGTCTAGTCCCAACTCAAGTTTCTTATTATCCCACTAGGATGATGCTTCTCGGGAAAGCTGAAAAGCTCCCTAGACTATTTTAGTCTCCTTTGAGAAGTATATTATTTCAAAGTACTCCATTTCACTTAGCCATGATTCATCCCCATCTCCCAAGGTTGTTCCATCAAACTTTGACAGATTTATCCTCTTAATATCAAGGGATAGTTCTACTACCATCTGTGCCTTTTTTTTTCATGTTGTTCATCTTCATCATGGTTTTCTTCCTCCATTACCATCTCCTCTTCAAGAGGATCTTTCTCACCACTAACCTACTATTCTAAAACAACCATATGGTCCCAAGTGTATCAGAGGAGATCAAGAATTTCTTGTAGTTGCTCAATAGGATAAGGGCCTTTAGCATTTTCTGAGGCTTCCCCTACAACAATTCCTTTTCCTTTACGGGCCATCTATCCCTAATTAAGGTAAAATAAGTTTTTATATTAGTGAAGTAGACCAACAAGGTCTAAGAGTTAAAAACCTACAACTCTGATACCAAATGTAACAACCTTAAATTTCAAAACCCAATTTAGTAGAAATTGTTTTTCTATTAATAACATATATACATTCCTCTACGTTACAAATATAATTACTAGATTCATCTAGTTAAAGCAGAAAGTTAAATTATCCTAGAAATTAGCAGACATTTCTCTTCATTATTTATTTTGGAAACTAGTTAAACTAGTTTATGCAGCAAGTCTTAACAATTTAATCCATCCTATAACTTAGCGATAAACCTTGTGCAGCTGTAAAGGTTATATATCCCTGATCTCCACAATCACCCTTAACATTCATTTAAATGTTCATATTTTAGCCTTGTTAGTTTTACCGCATTGCGGTAGTGAGATCCTATGACTGATCCTCTTTGTCTACCTAGAGATTACTTAGTAGCTTCATCATGTATCCTACACTTCGGGATTGAGGAATCATGGTGATTAGAAAATGTACCTAGAAAGCACATTACTTTGGCCAAATTTTTCTAGCTTTACTATGTACACTTAGTGTAGAAAAGTGCACAACCCATCTAACTTGTCTTCCCATCCCCTCACTATCATCTCATCACAGTTATCTAGATTTATTAATCTTAAGTAGATGAACCTATTATGAATCACTACGTTCCTAACAAGTTCATTTACACAAGCTCGAGGAATCCCCAAATTCCTATTATTGGTTACCTACGAGAGGCCTATTTACTACTTAATACGTCACTGCATTAGGTAGTAGATGGGCTACTCACAGGAAGCCTACATTGTGCATTGATACTCTAGTTCTCACTAGGTTCATAACATTCATGTGTAATTCCCTACTTATCAGATAATAGTATAAGTATTTAGTTTCCTTCGCTTGGGGTGGATTAGGGACACAAAGTGACTGTCACTTTGTTTCCCCCTTTATACATTATCAACACTCTATTGGAAAAGATGTGTTAAATATTACCACGGTTCCCATTTGGTCCTTCAAATCCTATTTAGTCACAATATAGCCCGTATTGTTTTTATACCCATTATTCAAGTTATTATTTACGTTACGAGGACTAGACTTAGGTCCTTACTTCTTTAAAGTTAGGTAGTTTCCTGCTTATAGTATACTTCTTGTAATGTGAGGTAAGATAACCTCTTGGTTATGATCTTACTCCTTAGGAGTAATAAACTACCTTATAAGGTTAAGTTTATCATTTTTAGCTTTAGATATCTTTCAATTAAAAATTGACTAATTTATTAACTTTTAGGTTCAAGTATGTTTGCCACTTAATGATTAATCCCAAAATTAGCCAAGACAATATTATTATCCTAGCATGGTTGATATTAATATTGATCTTATTCTTTCTTAAGTCTTAATTAGATTGGAAGCACTTCTTTATATAAGGCTCATACCCCTAGCTTGGTTAGACCTTAATGCCTTAGCTTAGATTTTAGTCCCAATGAATTTGATGCTTAGGCATGCACTATTTCATTTTATCCCTTGTCTAGATTACTATCAAGTTTAAATATCATAATGAAACTAAGGATTGACCAAGACATTACTCATACTCTAGTTTCCTTCTTAAAGAGATAAGACTTTTCATTTTGCAAGTTACCCCATTTTAATTCAGACTTTTATACTCTTTTCTGAACCATACTTTTTCCCATATTTATATTGATAAGGAAATAGACAAGTACATATCATATAGAAAATCTTAGTAACCTAGCCCAATCCAATATTATTCATGTTGAAGTATGTTATGAGGAACCTTAGATTCTTTGAGGAGAAATGACTAACATCTTATGATTTTCCCTTCAATTTTCCAGTTTCATTTATCCCTTTGCATTATTTATATCCATGGAAAGCTATTACTAGATACCAGATTCATTTTTTTTGTTTCACAACTATAATCATTTGAAGCACTAAATAAATAATTGAAAGATTCATTATCTTATCAAATTAATCGTTTTGATTTTCATCCCAAACACGACCAATAATTTTTACATACTCTAACAGCCATAACATTTATACATAATCCAACCCTCCAATTCATTAATATGTAAAAATTTATGTCCACTAAAGGACTATTACAAGAAATAATTTTCCAAAGGCAATTACCTTTAATTATAAGTACAATTACAATTAGATCCAAGATCTATAATAAAACATTCATTCTAACGCCAATTCCAACAAGCTGGAGTGAGATGGTCCAATCATCAATATTTAACTTGTGACACTATTTTGGTTGGAGGTGTTTGTTCAAATAATTGGAAAGAGTTATTCTACATGCTAAAATAATTTTTGACTCATAAATAATTCTAGTTATTTAAACTTAGCTCAACTACCTTGCAGTAGAAATTATTCCATAACAGTTAGGGAGTTGGGATCTTCCAAAAATCTCATAGCTAGCAAAGGAAGAAGTGTGGGAAATATATGTGAAGTGATCCTGAAGGACCACTCTGCATATAGTCCTCCTACTTCTTCAATTGACAAGCCATGTGATTGATGGAGGATACCAGTTTTTGAACTGTGTCAGATTCATTGTTATTACACACACAAAAATGATCCAACTAAAGAATTTAAACCATAAGAATAAAGGAGATTAAATTTTTTTCATCTGATATTATTTCAGCTTAAATCTCATACCATAAAATTCAACCATATATTTTTTATCCAAAAAAATGACTAAGTATAGAATTCTGGAAAAAAAATTGCTAGAGTTTCCCCTTGTATTTTCCACTTTTAAAATTTTCCAGCAATCAAAATAAACTATACTGAATCAAAGTTTGAAATAAATGCTTTAAAATAAAAGGTATGGATCAAGTTGATCCAACCCTCTGAGTTAAAAATCTTGGGATAAGTAAATGAAATTAAATGAACTTAAATGATAGAAAAGTTCTTACCCAATAGTTCATTTCAGCTTTCATACACTTTTATACTGCCTTCTTTTTTTAAAACTTTTTCAAATACCCCAAAAAGGGTTTAAACATATACAACTGAAAAAAAGAGCCACGTTATCATTTATTTCTTTCCATGACAATGGTTAGTACATGGTTCCATTTAAACAACACAGGAAAGCAAGTTTTTCAAACCAAAATCCTTTCCAAACAATAAGTGCAACAACGTAAGTCTTACTTGGTGACACAAACCATACAATTTTTATTTGTAACATACACATTTCATATTTGTATACATTTATTAAACTAGAGGTTCTTTAGACATATCAACTATTGGTTGAACACACAAAAGAAATCATAAAAATATATCCCTTTGTAGGATACAGTTAGGGTAAGAAGAGAAGGATCAAGCAACTCATGAACCCACAACATTAATTTTATTTTCCATCACAATAACAAAGGTACCACTATGAAATTCGAGTTAAGATCCATAAATAAGAAATTTCCCAATAATATTTCTGGGTAAAATCTAACCTAACAACCTTATCATTTTCCAGCAAGAGAACAAGTTTGAAACACTCTGAAATCCTTCCAAGTAATGCACACAACACGCAGCCCACAGTTTTCTCAACACACCCAAAATAGAAAAGGAAAATGGATTCAAACAAAAGAATATATTACCTCTATATTAGCCATACACTTTTCTTTTCCTAAAGAAGGTCGTAACTTAAAAAATACAAAAATGATATTCAAACCAACACAACCATAGTTTCCAATTAAAAATCTAACGATTACCCACAACCAAATCATCAAAACCATATTAGCTGAAAATATTATTGCTAAAAATTCCAAATATTAACCTCCAAATCGATTTGAACTTCAAAATAATAATACCCAACACAACCATAAATTTTCATGCCAACAAAGCTTACAAAAAATCAAATAAAATCAATTTATTCAACCAAAAAAAAGAACCAATTTCTTCTAAATGATTTTTCTACAAAAAACTCAAGCAATAAACTAGATTCAAGCATAATTTTAACACATTTCACACTACAAATGAAAATAGACCAAGAAATAATAACTCATCTCTTTTAAAAACAAGAACTCAGTGGAGCAAGGAGAAAATCCCTTTCCTGAAACACTTTTTCATGTTTTTTCCTTTCTTATGTTGTTCCAAACCCTAGCTGGAATTGATTTCACAATTCCTCTTCTATATTTTCCACAAAACCCTAAATACTTTGCGTTCACATAATAAATAACAGTTTCCCAAGAAAATTGACTTCTCTATGAGCAGAAAATTTCACCAAAGTTCCTCCATGAGAGGAGTTAACTAATAGTAGAAATGAATGCAAAAATAAAAACTAACCCTCCTTTCCACTTTCCTCTCCACACATCCCTAGAATCCCTATCACCCATCCATCTAATACTACTAGGTGGATGGTTTTTCCAAGCCTCTACCATCATGGGAGGGGAGGGATCAAGTCAAAATTAAATGATCAAGCAAATAATACCCTTGCCTTCACATTCACGTGAATGTTCACATCGTGGACTTAATTAAAAAGTTTCAAAACTTTATCATTGCCATTTAATGGCATTTTTTTTTTAAATTGACTTTCAACTAGAAATAATGACCTTAACATATGTTTACCATCATGGTGTTTAATCACCATTCAATTATTTTAAAAACACATCTTATTCAATTCAACATTGCTATCAACCATGTGGGTATGGCATTATGTCCCCAATTTACTAAGAATATATTAAAATAGGGCCACAATGAATGTTATGTAAACATTCAACCAGGCTAATGAGCCTTATAGATTTTGCCAAATCATGACATCACATAAATAATTTTTGCAGTCGTAAATGTAACTAACACATCGACATAATTAATAACTAGACAAAAGGTTCCGTAGTGAAACATACTGCATTAAATAATACTAATCGATGGTATTTAGTTTTCTAAGTACTTAATTTATAATTAATTACTTAGGTAACTAAGTACCATCATTCGTATTATTATTTAATTAATCGATTAAAGATCCTTTTTCTTTTTTTCAATATTTATTTTATTTATTAAATTGCCAAAAAGAAAATATTAAAATAACAAGATGTTACAAGTTTCCATTAGATCCTATTGTTTCTAACAGGGAAGTTTCAGTGGAAGAAGTGCTTCTGAGAAGCTTTTATTTCCTCATGTTACTCTAAGGTAGAACAGAGGAAGTTTAGACCTAAAAGTACAAATTAGAAAAGATTTTGTTTTATTAGAATAAATTAGACCCATTCTACACACGTAAATAACCACACTAGTTTTTTTGCTTGTTTACTTCTGTTAATTTAATTGTAGAGTCAATTTCAATTTCTTCATATTTCTTCTATAGATTTCATTTATTTGTTTTCAGAAAGAATAAAAATCCAAATAATATTAGATTATTTTATTTAGTTTTCTTTATTTTTTTATTTCCATTATTCGATTGAAATGAAAAAATAATAGAGTATATTTTTTACTTATTTTACTAGTTCACTTTCCTCTATTAGATTAATTAATCACATGTTCATATGGCCATTCAAGGCCCTAGGAAGACTAGAGCTTTAATTTTTGATCCTAGAGTTCCACAACCAAATGCACGATAATTATTCACAGATGTTGACATATGCCTCAGGACCATAGTTTTCCGAGCCTAGCTTCTTCCACCCAAAATCATCTTATAGTTGACAGCCTTAAATGTCAAAGTAGAAAAAGTTTACATATTCTGGAAAAGCTAGCCTGAATGAAATTAGATTTTGCGGTTTCACATCCTTTCTCTCTCACCTCCATGACCTTCTCTGGAGATTTCTACTAGGAAAAAATAGGACAATATCCACGCATTCCACAACCGGTTCGGAGAATATTTGGTGACACTGATATTGACATAGTTCTTCGTGTGTCCATTCTCATTGACCGTTCCATTATGCCCACCCAAGTTAGAGAGGCCTTCATTTCCTTAGACAAGAAAATCCCCACGCTTCCCGTAGAAGACATTAGATTACCTTGATCGTTTGTGTTCTATTTATCCATTTTTCATGTATTTCACCTATCCATCTCATTTACCCACCACATAGCCACCTATCCATTTCATTATTATTATCCTAGCATGACTTCGGGAGGTCGCATGCATCTGGAGGTCACGTGTTGATTTTCAAGCGTACAAGCATCTATTACTACTCTTACACATTACAAGTGATATTATTTCATTATTTACTACTTCCTATTATTACTAGCACAATACTTTCCATTGATCTATAAATGCTTTTACATACTTCCTATCTTTTTAACATGTTAACAGGTTATTCATGTGTAGCATTTTCCTTGTAGGAAATATTTACCACTTAGGTTTTCTGTTACACCTTATTTAACATTGTTTTCCATTTATTTCTACTTGTATGTTATTATTTGTGGGCTATTCCATTTTTTCTTGTATGTACACTATATTCTTTTGACTGCTTCAGCCTTGATTGTCTTGTAACATTGTGAGCGATGTTCCATGTTTGAGACCCACTTTTCATGGTCCATTTTGTATACACATATTCTTGTTACACTTATTTTCTATAACATGTTTGCTATATTTTTTACTAACACATTTTTTTAGCCATCTTGTTTGTATGTTCCTGATTTATTGCCATGCACATTCCCTCCCATGCAGGGATACAATTTAGATTAGTTTCAGGTCCTCTCCTTTAGTCGACATTTTCCTTATGACATTACATGCACCCAAAATGAGGGGGGCACACATTGAGTGAATCAATCATCCCATACAACATGTAAGAGCTACAACATAGATATGCATAGTATAGAATTGAAACAGTCTACAATTACATAAATGACCCAAAATATGACTTGGGTCCTTAGTTCAACATAGACTCTAGCATCAAAATATAGAAATTGATTCATGGGTGCTTCTAACCTCTCTTAGGAACCTATGTCTTGGGGGTAGATATAATTACTTTCTCAAATTAGCACAGTTCACAGAGTAGTTTCACAGTACAGGAAAAATCTTCCAGTAATCACAATGCATTCTATCTCCATTCTATCTCCTTTTCAACTCATAAAAAATATAAAACTAATTTGATAAAAATCAGAAAAAAAACAAGATCACACCATCTACAGTGGTGTATAACTAGGAAGTAGTCATGGAAGGAGAGTAACAATGAACCTATCTCCCCAAAAATCTTATGTTGTGGCATGAGATCACCTAAAAAACTCACACTTGGCATAAGATCACCAAAAAAACTCATTCTTGGTGTGAGATCACCCAGAAAAATCACTCTTGGTGTGAGATCAGCCAAGAAATTTACTTTACATGACATTTTCAATACATCTATCTATCCTTTTTACACACATGTTCATCAGGTGCATAATTTCCTTTTACCACTTTTACACATTTACATACTTTTACAAAGTTTTCATAATACATGACTTTAAATACTCTTTTACTCTTATTTTACATGTATTTTATTAATATGCAAAAATAAACAACCTTAAATCAAGCACAATAATAGGTACAACATGGTACAACACAATATGCTTCACCCCTAGGGTCACTTCCTCTTTTTTAGCTTCCACAATTCATTTTTATCACTTCACGCTTTCACTTATTTCTTCAGCACGCTATCACCACCACACTCTATAAGGTTATCAGGTACGCATCTCATATCTAATTTATGTTATTGAGTATTCACTAAAAAAAATAAAGTGGGGAAAAATATAGACACAAAATCACACACTTGGGTACATTTCTAGGTCCTAAGAACATACTTCATTCATATGATTCATAATAAATAAAACTAGTAGTTGACAACTATATTTGGCCTCTTTGATTTGTTTTTTGTCTTCTTTCTAGAATTTTATACCCTAGAACCTACTCAATTTTTTAATTTCTTATCTTACATGACTTCATATACTAGTGTCTAGGTGCACTCTTCCCCTCTGGGCACATGTGAGCATTCTCTATCTTGCTCACTTAATTTGGGTCTCTTTTATATTTTGGACAACTTAGTTTCTTATGGGTTGGCCTTAAAATTTTCAATTACAAAATTCAATCAAGGGAATCATATAAATATAAAGATATGTGACCAACATAAAATACCAAGCTCTAATCATCTATTATCATCACCTAAGCTTATATCCAAAGGCATCTAATAACATCAAATACATCCATCTAGATTTTATTCAAGGGACAAAGGAATGTATTTTCTGTATGCACTAGATAAGAAGGGGAAGTTCATCATTTCATTCACAATCTATTGGTACATCTAGCTATCAACCACTACCAAGTGTGCTTGTATAAGGGCTTCTTAGGGCACAGTTCTATCATACATGCATAATAACTTCATGGATTATGAGATGTAATACAACACTTAGTTATAAGATCACTCATTCGGGTGACCGATGGGTTCAGTTTAAATCCACATATTACATATTTCATTTTTGGGATTTGATGTAGTTCGAGGGATTTATAGGTGATCATATCTTTATAGGTTACATGTGCACTTAATGATCATATTGCGGCATATTGGTGACCAAAAATGACTATCACTGACACTTTTGTGACACCAAAAAAATCAGGTTTCAAGATCTCGTGTAGTCACAAGCACCTAGTAGAGGTCTCTGGTACCTAGTCACCCTTTCCCCAATCCAAATGCCTTGGTCAAACTTCATCTGAATATCCTAGAATTTAGTTTACACAATTGCGATAGTCTTCCCTTCCTGTTCATCAGTTTTCCTAATCCATATCACCTTCATAAAATCATAAATCATCTAAGTCATTCTTTCCCTTTTTTGCACTTAGAGTTTCATATCTATCTAGCTTATTGCTTGTGTTAAATCTACACTTTAGCATTTATTTATCATATATGACTTTGGAATTAAGCATTAAATTAAATTTATATTTTTGTTAAATCAACTACTTATAAGATGGTACCTTCCCTCCCAATATCATCCATTCCCAAAAATGAACCCTTATCTAACAAATAACATGTTATATTTTTTATTAGATTAGGCAAAAAATAGGGATGGAATCCCAGGGGCCATACAAGAGAGAGGAACAAAAAGAGATAACCAATAGGAGTAACCAAACCAAGAGAGTCCCAGAAAACTTGTTAAAATAACTTAACTCTTACAATGCAACTTGGACCCAAGAGAGGAAACCCCTAAAAATGGACAGAAAAAAACAACTAAGAACCTAAAGTTCACCAAAATTTCACCTACAGTTCAGAGAGGGAACCAGCAACCAGTAACACACGTCCAAGGAGCACCAACCAAACAAAACAAATAGGGGATCATGACCTACCATGGCTTCCATTATCCATCTCCTCCTCAGAGATATTGATCCAGAGGTTGAATTTGCTTCTTTTGTTTCCTATTTCCAACATTTTTACCCTGTCCAACAAAACGTTCACTTGATTTTCGAGCTTGTTTACTCTATGTTTAGTTTAAACTTGGTCAGTGACCATTTTCTTTGAAATATTGATAATTTCCACCATATAATCTCTTTATCTAGCACTGAAAGCCTCCATAGCCTTGAGGACACCCTCTAGGTACAACATTTTCCTACTCCATTCATTAAAGACATTGGGATCACCCACACAATATGTTTTCCTGGAAGCACTGGCCTCCCTAAGGCCACCATCTGTATTTTCATTTTCCCATTCCTTTTCCACAGCGATACCCTTTCCTGCCTTCATTTTTGTGAGGAAAACTATGAGAGTGACATCATTCTCCTCAGCATGCTCATCCATCACCATCCTTAAACAAGGGACCAGGGTCGGAGTACCATTCTTGACCAGCAGGAGAATCAAACCTTCATGCAGGGGAAGCTCAACTTTGTCTTGATAAAAGGAAATCAAGGAATTCGTGAGAGAGGTAGCAAGGAAGAAAGGAATACTAATCATCACCTTGTGCCAGAACATGTTGAGTAGAGTCATATGGTGGGTATATATCTTTCTATACTTTCCCTCCAACATGATCTATTTCATGAGTTGGAGGCAGACGTCCTTCCAAACACCAGGGATGCAAGAGTAGGCAATACTATCTATGACGAACCGAAAC
Source organism: Taxus chinensis (assembly GCA_019776745.2). NCBI lineage: Eukaryota > Viridiplantae > Streptophyta > Pinopsida > Cupressales > Taxaceae > Taxus > Taxus chinensis. The sequence continues at coordinate 362,717,226 of CM034157.1, read as the reverse complement.
CTTTCTTTTCCAACAAAAAACCTATCAATCTCCAAATCCCTGCATTTTCTATCCTTATAGAGCTTCAACCCTTCCATTTTAATTTCAGTAATCCTGGCTATATTGGTCTCCAAGACCTTTACATCTATGCTTTGAATATGAAAAACCCCCTCCTTCCAAGAAATGCCAAAATATTTTGACATGATAGAGTCATGATCATGTAATTTGGTGATGAAATTACTGAATCCCCCAACCTTAAGCTTGTTCCACAGACTCGGATTGTTCTCTTCAAAATTCTGACTAGAAGGCTCCACCCTGATTCTGTCACCTCCCATCTTAGCTTTACCAAACTTCCCTTTCAATTGGCATCTCCCCACAATCATCAACAAGTTCACCCTTTCAAAAAGTGAGTGGAAAAGATGATTTTATTGAAAGTTCCCTGGGTACTTGAAATACTTATGATCGCTCATGCTAACATTATGGAACTTAGTGCTCATTTTCTTTAATGATTTCATCATTAAATATTAGAGGGAAGCTTATCTCCTTTGCCCCATATCTTGTACTCATGAATCAGGACACCTATATTTTCCATCTTGTCCACACAAATATTACCATGTCTCCATGTATGATTAATAGAAACTTTATCAAAATCCTTAAGCATTTCCTTGATGTCTTGGATGATGTTTCTTAAATCCCAATTGATTATGAACCTATTATTGAGAGCACTTATGATGATTTAGGAATCACCTTCAATCTGTATATCCTTAATACATTTTTCCTTGACTATTAAAATTCCCCAAAGGAGGGCTCTGGCCTCCGCCATGTTATTGGTTTGTTTTCCTAAAGGGCCAGCATAGGCAAACAAGTAATCACCCTCTTTATTTCTTAAGATACCCCCTCCCCTTGCTTGACTAGGATTTCCTTTAGAAGCCTCATCAAAGTTGATCTTGATAATAGATCCCATTGGCTTGTTCCAGTTCACAATATTATTAGGGTTATGGTTCTCGACTGGACTATAGGTGAAATTTTCTAGCACAACCTATTCCCCTTTCGAAAAAATCTTGTTAGCTTTACTTTTAAAGATTTTGAGATTTTCCTTTATGGCAGTTAGAATCTTCCTCTTTGTCACCACAATCTGTGGTTTCTGGTCTCTAAAGACACTATTATTCCTTGCTTTCCATATCCCCCATAAGAAGTGAGGTAAAGCAAACCTCTAGGCCTAGGTCAAAAAGGGAAACCTAAAGGGGCTTTCCCATTGAAAGCAATAATCTTCAATGTTGGAAGGTATGATCCATTAGATATTGAACAGATCCAAGATCATCATGAAGACACCTTTAGAGAAAGGACAATGTAAGAAAAGGTGATTCACATTTTCCTCCCTTTTCCTACATAAAGAACACCTATTAGGATTCATCATCCCTCTCTTATTAAGGTTATCCACAAACAAAATTCTATTTTGGACAGCTGGCCAGAAAAAAATATTGATCTTTGGGATCAGGTCTTTAATCCACAACTTACCCCAATAGTCTTGTTTTTAATCTTTCTTGAAATGAGGGCTATAGGCAGATTTAACAGAATAGTTTCTTGAATCCTCCTCTTTCCATATGATAGTGTCCTCCTTTGTCTGGAAAATGGGAATGTGAAAGTCCATGAGTTTCTTGTTGAAATCCTGGAAGGGTTTGAGATCACCAAGATAGTCTAGAGGGGGGATTATGGTTTCCTAATGATACTTCTCCTCAAAAAACTAGAAATCCTTAATCCAAAGTTTACCATTATCATCATAGGCCTGAGCCACCTCCTTCCAAATTTCTTGATCATCTAAGGGGACCCCTTCAATCCAGCTATCCCACCAAAATTTGATCTTGTTCCCCTTCCATATCTCCCAAGAAGAACCCTTGGAGAGGATATATTTTGAATCCATTAGGGAATTCCATAAATAAGAGCCTTTAGGAAGGTTATTATGGAATAAAAAGGAATCAATTCTGCTATAATTCCTCAAATATTTCTTTTTTATTATATCAACCCATAGGCATTCCTCTATAGCTATATGTCAACCAGCTTTGGTTAAAAGAGCTTTGTTCATAATAGGTATGTTCTTAAGACCCAAACTACCACACAACTTTGGCTTAGTAACTCTGTCCCACGCCACCAGGGATAAATTAAAATCTTCTAAAGCACTAGCCTAGAGGAATATTTTTTGAATTCTTTCCAAAAAATTTGTTATTTTAGCTGGAAGTTTGAACAAAGACATAATATAGATGGGGAATCCTTGGAGGGAGCTCTGAAGAAGTTCAATCTTACCAGCTTGTGATAGGAGGAGACCTTTCCAGGAAGAAACTTTTTTGTTAAATCTTTCCAATAGGGCAGTCCAAACTGAGATGTCAGGATTTTTAAGGATAAGAGCCATTCCAAGGTAGGAATCTAAAAAGCATTTGATTTTGCAACCAAGGATACGAGCAAGCCTAACTTTAACATGATTATCTACATTAATAAATTAGACAACACTTTTAAGGAAATCGACCATCTTCCTTGAAACCTATTCATACTTATTGGGGAAAAACTTGAAGTTGGTGGCATCTTGAATAGAGGCCTTCCCCATGAGGAAGTTATCATCAACAAATTTATTGAGGCAAATAGAGGGAGCCCATTTTAAATCTTAATACCTTAGAAATTCTTAGAAATCATAGCTTGGTTACAAATTCTACTCAAGGATTCAGCCATGATAACATAAAGGAAGGGGGATAGGGGATCACCTTGTCTTAGTCCTCTACTGGCTTTGAAGAAGCCTTCCAGGCTACCATTGACCAACACCAAATAACTAGCAGTAGATATATAGGTCATAATCATGCTAACCATAATATTATCAAACCCCGCTTTTTCTAGAATAGCCCTAAGGAAAGACCAGCTAATCCTATCATAAGCCTTGTGCATATCAAGCTTAAGGAACATAGCTGATCTAGCAGAGTTATCAATGGAATGAATGGCCTCCAAGATCACAACAATACTATCAATGATCTATCTCCCTGGAACAAAAGCTCCTTGGTTCTCAGAAATAAAGTGGGTGAGCACTGGCCTGATCCTGCAAGATATGATTTTGGTTAGAATTTTGTAACTTGTGTTATACAGGTTGATCGGTCTAAATTCCTTGACTTCTTTGGCTCTAGAAATTTTAGGAATGAGGATTTTTTTTTTTTTGTTGAGCTATCTGAGAAGCTTCCCATTTTTGAAAAATTCTTGGACCATATCAATAACTTCAATCTTTATCACCTCCCAGAATTTCTGATAAAAGAAGGCCTGAAAACCATCAGGACCAGGAGATTTATCAGGTTCCATATCAAAGATCACAAACCTAATTTCCTCTTCAGAAGGGATCTTTAAGAGATCATGATTTTCCTCTAGGGATATCACTTTCTGAGATAGATTCAAAATAGATTTCCATCTTTTCTCGTCAACCCCCTGACCATGTTGAAAGAGATCCTTAAAATAATTTATAATGGCCTAGTTGATATCCTTACTTTCTGATAGGATCTCACCATTCTCACTCTTGATTTCAAATATCTTTAGGAGATTTTTCCAATAGGTCACTGAGAAATGGAAAAAATTGGTATTCCTATCGCCCTCCTTAAGCCATTTCACTCTCGATTTATGTTTCCAGTACACCTCTTCTTTCGCCAAGATGTTATGGTACCTAATTAGGAGATTTTGTTCCTGTTATTTTAGAATCAGATTGAGACCATCAATTTCATTAAGTTCATCAATAGTCCTTATATCTTCATCCACTCTAATTTTTTCTTGGAAGATGTTTCCAAAAACCTCTTTATTCCATTTTTTGAGATGCTTTAATTTAAAACTAAGTCTGTAACTGGCCACCCCAAAAACCTTGATATTCCACCATTCTTGGATTCTGGTAGAAAGATCAGGATGATCTAACCAAATCTTTTCAAACCAAAAGGGCCTAACTTTCTTGATCTAAATACACAGATTAAGGAGGATAGGATTATGGTCAGATCTAATTCTGGGGAGAGTCTTGAGGGAGTAGAGCTGATTCATCATACAGAGGTGACTCACTACAAACCTATCCAATCTGATTTGGATAAGATCTGACCTAGTTCTCCTATTGACCCAAGTGAACTTTGATCCTTCTAGTTCCAAATCCACCATCCCATTGATGTTGAGGAACTTAGCCAGATCGTCCATACTATCAGTGAAGGAAGCAATACCCCATTTTTTTTCCCCGGAGAAAGGGGGGAATTGAAATCTCCTCCAATAAGCCAATCTTTATCTTTGAATAAATTTCTGAAAGACGTGAGATCCCTCCAGAGATTCCTTCTCTCACTCACATTGTTAGGCACATAAATATTAGAAACATACCAGGATTTCTTTGAGGACAGGTTCATGAAACACATAGCCACATGACCAAGATCCGACAAGATAAGAACACCATGCATAATGTTGGGGTCCCAAAGAGTGACCACACCTCTAGAGGCTCCCACAGAACTATGATGTTCCCAACAGCTTTCTTTCCAAATAGTCCTTCCCACATATTTGAATCTCTCCATTGACATTTTAGTTTCTTGGATCATAAAAACATCAGGTTTATTTTTCATTCTAATATCCTTAGCTAATATATGTTTACTGGGGTTATTCGAACCCCTTATATTCCAAGAAAGACATATCATTAACATTTCTTTATATGGGGGAGAAAATTCCCTAGAGTCTTTTGAATACCAGCTTCTACTTCCCTTCTTGAGTTTGTCTTCCTTACCTCCTTGTTACTTTTCTTAACTTTTTGGCTTGAGTCTTTACCCACATCACCCTGAGATCTGCTACGAGTAACAGGTTTGGATTTACTCACGGGGGTATTCAGAGAACCCATATCCTCATAGGTATCAAAAACAAATTCTGATAGAATCTTAAACCCATTTGACGTAGATAAAATTCCTCTTGTCTCTGTCTGAAGGAGCTCTAACCTATAGAAGACATCTCTTCCAAATATAATCCATCAGCAACTTGCAAAGTAGTTTTATCGTCCTCCATAACTTTACTTGCCTCATTCTCAGATACATGGGTTTCATCTTCTGTGACAAGATCTAGCAGTTCCTCATCCTTCTCATTATATTCTTCATTGATGTTTCCTTGTACCTACGAGCTTGATCCCCCTTTTCCCTCACTTGGTTTATTAGGTAGAATCAATGGATCTTCTATTTCAGGAATATTTTCAACCCTACCATTCCTTCCAACCTTCTTCCATTCCTTTGTCTCTTTTTTTGGACCCAACTTTTGGGGGATAACCTTTGTCTCAATCTTCTTTTTTTTAAGTTCCGGACACAGACGTTGTTCATGTCCTACTAACTTGCATTTCTTACAGGAAATTTGGGGATAGATCATAATCAAATATCTACACCCATACCCCCTCTGGGGTCATAAGATTAATATTAGTTTCCAAACATGAATCTTGACTCATATTAACATAGAATCTAGCATGGGTGAGTCTAGTCTTTGCTTTGGTAACTGGATCCAAAGAAATGGGACTCCCCAGGATATTCACTATACCAAAGAGAACCTCTAGTTCCCAGAACTCCAAGGGTAAACCTGGAAGGTTAACCTAGATCGGAAACTCTCTATTGTTGAGATTATGATGGGACTATGTTACATTTTCTAAATATGGAAGAAGTTTTCTAAGTAATTGAAGAGGTAAATGAAGGAATCTATGATGCTCATACTAGTGGCATGGTCCTTACAAATAAAATTTTGCGTGTTAGATACTATTGGCCTACGATGGAGACAAATTGTTTTCATTCTATAAATAAATGTCTATTATGTCAAAAGCATGTTAATCTTGTACATGCTCCATCACAATCTTTACAATGTATTACTACATCATGGTTTTTCAAAATGGGGACTCAATCTCATAGGAAATCTCATACCATCTTCTTATAATGGCCCTAAGCACATTATTACTGCAACTGAATACTTTACCACGTATTTGGAGGATGTTCCTGTCATCTTTTTCACTGGTGTTCATATATCTAAATTTGTCATGAATCATATCATTTTCCACTATGACATCCCTTTTTCCATTGTATCTGAAAATTGTAAATCATTTAAAAATAAAAAAGTGAAAGCACTATTTCAATAGTTCAAAATTCACCAAAAATGAAATACCCATTATTACCCTCAAGGTAATAGACAAGTTGAGAGTTCTAATAGAACTCTTATTCGGATCATGGAGAAAATTGTTGGTAAAACCATCCGTAATTGGCATCTTCAAATCCATCCTACCCTCTGGGATTATAGAACTTCTATTCACACACCTATAGGTGTAACCCTATATTCCCTTGTATTTGGCATTGAATCCATTATTCCCCTAGAGATAGATCTAGCTTCCTTATTGGATATCCTTGCAAGCATTATATGGATAATGATGAGGACTAATAGAGTGGCTAGGCTAGCAGAGCTAAAACTATTTAATGAAAAATGCCACCACCCTTTGGATCATCTCAAAGTGTATCTGAATTAAGTTCGCAAGAGCTACAACAAGTGTATCACCCCTCATGAATTTGAGGTGGGATACCTTTTCCTTAAGGAGAATCATTTCAATACCAGTAAGGAACATGAAAAGAAAGGTAAATTTGAGCTGAACTGGTTAGGGCCATATATTATAGTGGCTAAATTTGGTTCCTAGTGTTTATAATCTTGTCCTATCCTGATGGTGATGAACTTTGGGAACCTATGAATGCCATGCATCTAAATCATTTCTACATATAAGCATGGATACCTATCCTAAAAATCTTTAAAAAAAAAAGTAAAGAGAAATAAATTTATCCAAGTGTGAAAACCACATAATTGTGGCACTTTGGACAAGTCCTTTAGTGAAAAATGGTTTCCAAAACCATATGAGGATTTTGTTGTTTACAAGCACCTCATCTTTGGGGCATGGTCACTTCTTCCTAGCTTCCCAATCTCATCATTTATATGTTATACTATTGAACCTATGTTCCTCTCTGGCCTTGATTCGACTGATCCTCTTCTTGTATATATACATAGGATTCACCCTTGTATATTCTCACCTATTGCTAGGGAATCTTGGAATTTGGTTCTTCATATACATAGTTTCAAAAAACCTTCAAAAATATAAAAAAAATTTACAAAACCCTTGAAAATCCTAAACATTTAAAATTTAAAAATCCAAAATCACAGTGAAAAACTAAAAATTCACAAACATTGGAAACTATACTACAAAAACATCTTACTTAAGTTATTTCTTGTTCTAGCGCATGAAATGTGGATCATCTTGTGGTCTTCATTCATTAATAAATTTGGTTTTCTTACTATGTTTATCTTCCCTTTATATATCTTTTGCTCAGGGTAGTTTCATAGTGCACATTGCATTTTCATAGGACTTCTAGGTCTTTCCTTTATACTCCCTTGCATGTATCATGTCTTGGGGCATCATTTCAACCCATGTCATATAACTTGAACACTTAGAAACTGAAGTTGGATAAAAAAACATTGGTACAAATTTCTTGCGTATTTCTTGTTTAATTATATATATATCTTCTTGTTTATTTGTTGGTATGCTTGTTTACTTTCTCGTACTTTGTTGCTTTATGTATTTTGCTTCGATTCAGTTCTTTACCATAGAAAAAAAATAAGTATTATGGATTTTCATGTCATTTTACCCTTTTGTTGTGTGCTTATATCAAATAAATAACTACTTCTGAGCCAGATGATACATCAGCTACATCGTGATCTTCCCATTCCCGATATATCTTATCTTCCAGTCTAATTGACTTTCTACCTATCAAATTCTTCCCTCCCCACCATCCCTTGTTTCTTCCACATGAAAGATTCCTCGGGATCTATTTCTAATCAATTTATTTGAACAACAGACAACCAATCCAAGTTCAAATTCCTTCTTTGGGCACATGACCCATTTTTCTTCTATAAGATCTATTAAGAAATACATACCTTGTAATTAACAACAATGACCTTGTCAAATTACCAAATAATAGATTTTGTACTAGTATTGTGCAAGGAATGCTGATCTCATTTCCTCTGTATATCCATATTTGGTATATAATCATCTACCTCACCCTTGCGATGAATTTTTCTGCCACTGTGGTCTTTTCTTTATTATTTTCAAGAATCCATCAACCTCTTCTATCACCCCATCGACACTCAAGGGAGCATCCTCCATCCTACTAATTTTTCATTAGCATTACAAAATTTAATTATTTGTAATTATCTACTATCTTTGAAGTGGCATCGCTTGCCTACACCACATCAAAGAGGGGAAAATGTAGACAACTTAAATCTACTATGAAAGTTTTACACTAAAATTGCACTTCTTATCCCATTTTCTATCATTTGGTTATAATTAACATCTTTCTAGCTAATTACCTAACACTCCTCTTCCATCTCATTCAATTAACGAAACTTCATTAATTAACTAGTCTCCCCTTCATTTGGATGCAAATTAACACTAATTTATTATTTATAATCTTATTCTAATTAATTAATTGACCAATATTGATCAATTAATCATATAAATGATAATTTACCCTCCTATTGGGTCATTCCCCCTCTCTAATCCATCACAATCATACAACTTCTCTCTAATTGGATTTTACAAGCCTAACTGGGTCTATTAATCAATGTAATTGATTAATTTAAATCACACCCAATCAATTAAGTTGGAAATTATAATTAACCTTCCATAATCATACTTAACCCTTTCTAAATCCATTTAGCACTTTCTAATACCTAAAGTTCTTTTATCCCACATTCATGAGGATGATAGTTTCTAAAATTTGGAAAACTATATAAAGAACCTACCCCATCCCTTCTAAGTTTACACCATGTCCTTGGTAAGACATTTGGATAAGATAAGATAATTTATCAATTGGAAGGATTATTAATATAACAACCCTTTTCCATCTTCTACTTGGAAAGAGTAGTAAGAGGAGAACCAAATGGAAATTCATGCATATTGATGAGACCACTTCCTCTTCTTTAGAGAAATCCTTCGATTGCACGTGGCTATGTATGTATCACTAATGGAAGTATCTACAATCCAAATCCCATAAAAATTAAAGGATGGATTTCCTATCATGTTTTTAATATTAGATGCATTAGTTTAATATTTCCATTTTAATGGATTTATCTTGATGTTTATGTTAAACTAGCTTAGTTATTGAATCTAATTAGGGTTAGGTTTTAGTAATTAGCTTAGCTTGTTTATCATGCATACACTTTCACCTATCAGATTTTCACCTATTGAATCCTTTTTTGCTAAGGTAAAGTCCACTTTATCATAATTTTCAACTTTGGGTAAGGATAAGAAGGATGATGAGTGTGTTTTTCTTATTTTTTAAATTAAAGGGTTCATACCACATATTTTCTTTTTCCTTATATTCCACCATGTATGCCTTAGGTGATGTATTTAAGATTCCATCATTTGAGGCATTTTGTAAGTGATCTCACTAAGGAACAATAAAATTTTTTTTATCTTGATGTTCTTCCTCGTTCAAAGGCACTTATGCCCAACACATATAAGAGAAATGGAAAGAAAAATAAAAATAAAAAACCCAATGATAAGACAAATTTGACTCAACCTTCCTTTGATTCCAATTCCAAAATGACCAAGTCATCTCCTTCTAGGTCTAAAGAGTCATCCTCTCAGGCCAAAAATATTTCTACTGAGAAATCTACATTTTAATGGAAAATTAGGTCATTCAAAGACACATTATTGGAATACAATGAAAGCATTAGAGACATTAAATAAAAACCACATTTTAATTCATATTTATTCGTCTTCTTCTAAGGATAAAGGAAATGCAATTTCATCTCATGCATTGGTTGCATCTAGTGATATTGGATCTTATATTCAGGTGATTCTCATCACTTGACACACTCACATGAGCATAACACTTCATAGAATCATAAAAATACATCACATTACCGTTGGGGAATCTACACATCTTAATAATTCATGTTAAGACACTATAGATATGTAGGATGGTTATATCAATGATGTACTTTTAGTTCTTAATATCTCAACATTTCCATCTATAATATTTGTCAGTATAAAAATGGAAAGGTTGTGGAGTTATCTCCTCATAATTTTTTGATTAGATATTTACAAAATACAAAGGTGGTTATTGCTTCAGACAATGTTGATCATAGTTCACAGTTATATGTATTTTATGGATTTGAGTCTTCTTGAGGCACATCACTAGTTTTTCATGTCAAATCCTTGAGAATAATTTGACATGAATGATTTAGACCCTTGAACTACAAATATTTATAGAAAATGAGTTCAAAAAAATTGGTGTTCAACCCATCTAATGTGTCTTGTATTGATGGTGTTTGTAGATTTTATGTCCTTGGAAATCATCATCATGATCATTTTCCAAAAGTAAGGATTCACAAGATTTATCTCCCCTTGAGTTGGTTCATAGAAACATCATGTCCTTTCCTACTCATTCCTTTTTTAGGGGCCAAGTCTGTTCTCACTTTCATTGAATTCTTCTCACATCACACATGGGTGTACTTTATTAAGTACATGAGTAAAATTTTTGAACACTTAAAGGACTTAAAGGAATTTTTTGAGAAGTAATCCTCACTTCCTATCAAGAATTTATACAAAAATAATAGGTGGAATGTGTTAGTATTCTATTTCAATACTTTTGTGTAGACCATAGTATTCAACTTCATTATATAGTTCCCTATACTCCTCAACAAAATGGTGTTGTTGAGAGCAAGAATACGATTTTGAGAAACATGGCCAATTATATGATCTATTCCAAGAATATGGTACCTATGATTTTTAGGAAGTGTAGAACATGACAAAAAAGGAGCTTTGGTCTCATATTAAGCCTCATTTTCCCACATTCTAATTTTTTTGTAGTTCACCTTTGGAATTTAATCATAATGAAAAATCAAAATCCATGGAGAAGAAGAATCAATCACTCACTTTTGTTGTATATTGAGAGGATGTGAAGGATTATCACTTATTTGACCCTATCACTCTAATGTTTTATTTCGATGAGATGTATAGTTTGATTAAAAATTAACCCCCATTGAGTCTTCGCCTACATATTATCCTTTAATCACTCCCTTTTTTTCACATCTTCATGATTTTAATCTTCTTAATGATGATTTTTATGTTTTTTTCTCCCTGCTCTACCTTCACCTTATGTTACATATTTTATACCTATTGTTGCAAATCAGCAGCACCCCCTAGATGTTGATCAGATTTCTAGTTTGATCATACTAGCATCCAGTGTGATTGCACAACATTGAATCCTCTTCCCAAGTGTGGGAATTGCAAAAATGGAAGAGAAATCTCCAGATTAGAGGTTGGTTCCTCAACTCTTCTGATCAGCTATTTTACTTTCACTATTGCAGAGGTTTAAACTCCTAAATCTACTCTAAATTTCAAAGGGACAAGGATAGAAAATGCAAAAAGAAAGAACTAAAACTAATGCTAATAGGTGATGCACCAAAGGAGTAGTGAGCATTTTTTACTTCTGTAAATTGAAATAGTTCATAAAATACAACAAAAACAACATGCATAAATTTATAGCTGTAATGAAGTGTTAGAAATTAGGCAAACAACACCAGCAGAGGATAAAAACTAATCACAGGACCTGTATTGTTATTTTAACATCAAAATCACTTGCATTCAAACACCTAAAAGGCAAAAATACAGTTGAAGTTTCTAGAAAAGGTATGTTATTCCAGTAAATCACTTCCAAGGTGAAAAAGGGAGCTTTCCATACACAAAAAAGTTTAACCCTTTGAAAAATGAGCCAAATCTGGCTTTTACAGTGCAAGGGACGAGCCCAGGAGAGAGAAACATGGGAAAACGTGGAAGGGATTCAACCATTGACCAAAATGCCATCAAAACAGCATGGGTGACCTGACAGACCCATTCCCTGACATTTTTAACCATGTTGGGAGAGAATGTGAGCCATTCTTCATTAAAATCGGTGGTTGAAACGTCATTTCTGTTCATGACCATGTGCCAGAAGCATTTTTTATTTTCTCTCTCCAAAATCCACCAAAATGCAAAATTTACCCTGGAATCTTGTAGAGAATTTCACTAGCTTTCCATTGATATAAAGAACGTGAAAAACTGAGATCTGGATCGAAAGATATGGCGATTTGAAGTTTTAGGGCAAAATAGGGCCAAATCGGGTCGCTTTGATATTTTTGGCCTGGACACGTGGCGAGTTCTGATTGGCTGTGGGCCTTCTAGGGGAAAATTTCCCAAAAAAAATCCACCAAGCCATAACTTGAAAAATACATGAGTTAGGAGGAAAAATTTACCTTTCTGGAAAGCTAAGAAAGAGCTCTATCCAATGGTGCCATTTCCAGAAGGTTTTGAGTGCCTGAAAAGCAAAATTTTGTGACTGAGGCACAAGAGAGGGAAGAATGAGAGGAGTTAGCCACAAAATGAGCAGGGGGGACATTTTGGATAACAATACCTAAATGGTTCGTACTACTTTTCAATAGGTTAGTTATATAGTAGGGGATAATTTTGATACTCATTGCACTCATTAAAAGACATATAGGGTTACTCTTTTAGGTCATGTTATTTCATATGATCCATAAAAAATTTTAGATGGGGAAGATAGAATAGAGTCAAACATACCCACAGTAGACGAGTATTTTTTTGATGAAATATCATACTTAGGATTTGGTTTCTCTTCCTAAGGGAAGAAATATGGTCTATTATAAGCAGGTCTACAAGAAAATATATGGAGTATATTATTCTATTGGCAAGTATAAGGTGCATATTTTAGTAAAAGGTTTTTAACAGGTTGAAGGTGTTGAATATTTTGAGACATTTTCCCATATTGCCAACATGGATTATGTTTACAAATTTATTTCACTAGTTACATCAAAGGGATAGTCAATGCATACAATGGATATTAAGAGTGAATTTATTTATGGTGAACATCATGAATATATCTACATAGGTAAAACACTATATTTTGTGCAATAATTTTCATTTGTTTACACTATATATATACTTGAATAATATTGACATATGTCGTCACCCCAATCTAATCTTCACATATATACTTGAATAATATTGACATACTTGAATAATATATACTTGAATAATATTACACACACACACACACACACACACACACACACACACACACACACACACACTTGAATAATATTGAAATATGTGATGCAATGCATTTCAAAATAAATGTATTTCTAGTGTGTGTGTGCACGTACGCGCGCACGCGTGTGTGTGATTAAAATAATGTCCCTTGAGCTAGGATGCACATGTGTCATTCACACTGAGAATAACTAGCTATAAATACTTTTTTCTAATCTAAATGTGTGGTTTACAATTTAGAATAAACCCTCCTATGTAGTGAAGTATGCAGTGCCAAAATGCAATCCTTGGTATAATATATAGAAAATACTAGCTACTTATAATAGTTTTTGCCTCTTGAATGTTTTCTCCCTAATGATTTTAAATAATACATGCATATATATGATTCCTTTACTTAAGTTCCATCATTAACAAGTTAACAACCTACTAAGGGTGATAAAAAATGATAAGAAAGAAATAACATTTGAAAATTTAGAAAAAGAGAAGAGGACAGAAGTGCCTATAGGGGATAGTAGCACTCAAACGCTCTTGTCCCTAATAGGAAATTTTGTATAAGATGCTAAAAAATCTAAATAGTGAAATCAGAGCTGAAAAATATGTCAACTAATATATAGAACTATATGTTGCAAGTTAGAAACAATAAGTAATAAAAATGAAAAGCATAAAATAAATGTCAAAATAAAGTAAAATGGTTGTTAATGACTATTCCTCTTGCTTATGAATCATGCATATAAATGAAGTATTTAGAGGCGATATGTACATAGTAATTGCATGATTTATTAACTACACCAATAGACACACACACACACATAGTAAGTGCATGATTTAGTAAATACACGAATACACAAACATATTTCCTATATCACTTTGTATAGCTAAGTACATCTTCCCTCTTATGAATGTGAGATTGAATCATATTGTAAATACTATTTGAAAGTATAATTACATTTTTATAAGAGTGCATAGTTAATGTTGGAATTTAATTAATTAAAATTACCCCCTGTAATGAACCTTACATTTCATTTCAGTGTTGTGTTTTCCATAATAATATAATATTAATCCTAAAAAGGGTGTAAACACTAACATCACCATCCCAATTTGAATAAATGAATCCCAGAAGTTATGAAAAATACCATGATTTGTAGTGAATACCAAAGTGCATATATCCATTAATGTATTTCAAAATATTTTTGGTTTCCTGCTAATGAATCTCATGTGGATTCTATGAGAAATAGGAAACAATACCAACTATAAAATAAATATAAGGATGAGTGTGCATCATATATAAAATATTGTCAGTAAAATTCTTATACAAAGTAGGCTTAACACTAGGTGTAGTACAAGTGGTTATCAACATGAATCCTAACTAAAAATATATAGGGGAGGGATTGCAATTATGCATGCTAAATTGATGAATCAAGTCTCAAGCATACCTCTCCTAAAAAATTTGGATCCCTTTAGAGTACTTAGTGATCTATAGCCCAAGAAATTAATACATAAGTGCCAAATCTGTCATATCAAACTTCCTTATCAAGATGTGACAAATATCTTAGATCATGGAAGAATAACTATGTGGATCAAATCATCAATATAGAAAACATATATCAAAATATATTAGTTGTTATTTTGTATGTATATTGTAGGTTTAGAATGGAAATGAGTGGTACCATAAGAAAGTAAGAAAAAAATTATTTCCATATACCATGCTTTGGGAGCTTATTTGAGACCTCAAAGTGCATGACAAATCATGTAAACAAATGAAAACTATTGCACAAAATATAGTGTTTTATCTATGTAGATATATTCATGATGTTCACCATCAATAAATTCACTCTTAATATCCATTGTTTCATTGACCATCCCTTTTATGTAAATAGTGAAATAAAGTTGTAAACATAATCCATGTTGGCAATATGAGAAAATGTCTCAAAATATTCAACACCTTCAACCTGTGAAAAATCTTTTGCTAAAATATGCATCTTATACTTGCCAATAGAATAATATACTCCATATATTTTCGTGTAGACCTACTTATAATAGACCATATTTCTTCCCTTAGGAAGAAAACCAAATCATAAGTATGATATTTCATCAAAAAAATACTCGTCTACCATGGGTATGTTTGACTCTATTCTATCTTCCATATCTAAATTTTTTTATGGATCATATGAAATAACATGACCCAAAAGAGTAACCCTATATGTATTTTAATGAGTGAAATCAGTATCAAAATGATCCCCTACTATATAACTAACCTATTGAAAAGTAGTACGAAACCATTTAGGTATAAAATATATATCATAAGGTGAAGGTAGAGCAGGGAGGAAAAAACATCAAAATCATCATTACTCGTAGTGCATTCTTTAGATCATAAACCTATATAAATATTTCTCCACCCACTCGACATCATTCTTCTACCATGGTTGACCCCATTAATGATAAAACTATGAGAAAATCTAAGTAGATGCCTCTCAAGGACATAAAAGCATCCACCAGTGAACATTCCTATTGTGAAGATACCAATGTTGATCAAGCCCAATTAAATGCCCTTACCAATTTCCACTCTGCAATACAAGATCATCTAACCCATTTTCCACATATTCCTTGATGATATATTAGTTTCCAAATAATCTTGTGATAATGTTACCCATAATAATATGACTCATACCTTGGCACACTCTACCATTACTACTTATTCTATCCCAATTTCTTCCTCTCCTTCTAATATTGGGGTCTCCACCATTCACATGTCTATTCCTCCCCCTTATACTCATTATACATCTCCTTTTATATCACACATTCAACCTAGATACTCTTTAGGCACCCATGTTTTATAGTCTCTTTACCATGATTTGTAAGCACCAATTTTTCAGTTGTAATAAGATACTTCTTATTCCTTTCCATCCCTTTATTCCTCCCTTCTTCTTCACACTCCTTTTACATGTGAAGTTTCTTCTTATTTGTTCCTTGCCTATTTTATTTCACAAAATTTTCCTCTATTCAATGGCCATGGAGATCCCTAAGATCACCTTAGATCCTTTCATGTTTCTTTCTTGGACTATGCATGTGATGACACCCTTTTGACCAATTTGTTTCCTATGAGCTTATAGGATTATGATTTGTGATGGATCTATGACTTTCCCTTGAATTTTGTTAAATCATTTAATACTCTTGCTGATTCTTTTTTAGCTAATTTTTCTTTGAATATTGGAATGAAATGTCTTATGAAAAAATGGATAAAATTAAACAAGTCTCTAATAAGCATCCTAGTGATTATGTATTGTGTTACAATAACAATATTTCTAAAATGAATAATGTATTAGATAAATTTGAATTCTAATATATATTTATTCAGTCTTTTTCTTCCTTTCCAAGAATGTACACTTTTTAATTCTTATAATCCCTTTAACCATCTATGTCATACATTAAAGAATAGTGAGACTAAGCTATTTTCTTTGGGAAAACTAAAGTATGTTTCCAACACTTCCAATCATTCCTCATCTTAATATCCAAGAAAGGTTCCCTTTAGACCCAAGTATAATGATGTTAAGCCTATTGCCAATGTTTTTTCTCAATCTCCTAAGATTCATCTCTAATCCCTTTGGTGTAAATTTAATCGATTTACTTATCCTCCCTGTAAGATATTTCACCAACTCCTTGAAAATAAT
Source organism: Taxus chinensis (assembly GCA_019776745.2). Classification (NCBI taxonomy): domain Eukaryota; kingdom Viridiplantae; phylum Streptophyta; class Pinopsida; order Cupressales; family Taxaceae; genus Taxus; species Taxus chinensis. Next base: position 362,700,432 of record CM034157.1, on the reverse strand, counting down.
ATGATTTATTTTCCACCTCCTCTTGAGTATAATACTAATAGACCACATGGAAGGAATTTTGATGAGAATTAATATTGTGATTACCATAGAATTAATGGTCATTATACCATCAAGTGTTTCAAGCTTCATAATTTGATTAAAGATCTCATTGATGATAATGATATCTAACTACCTGAATCCAAATCAGGATGAACTGGGTATTTGAGGCAACATGGGAATGCCTCCAAGTTGTGGGACTTGCAATTGAGATATACCTCCATAGATGTTTGAATTCCTCTACCTATTTCTACTGGTAAAACTACTCCTATGAATGGAAATACAACTACCTATCACTACTATATGATTCCAAAGGACTAGGGTGAGAAGGAGGTACATGAAAGGGAAACATAATCTAAGGGGATGTGATAACACTAGAAAGAGGGGGATGAGCACTCTCAACTGGGTGAAAAAAAGGGAAAATATACACAATAATGGTAGATAAACATGGCATAGTATAAAACAAAACTCACACACTCATTTCCATGAAAGGTAAGTCCATGGGCATGTGCAAGGAGTGCATAACAACTAGGGAAGGAAAGTGAATACGCAAGGAGTACACACAAAGGAAAAATAGAAGGATATATAAGAATAAAGGAGAGGGGGTAGAAGCACACAAAAGGAAGTGAAGGGAAGAGAGAGCACAAGGAAGATGAAGGAAAGGTGTACAAGGGTGTGTGTGAAGAACTATAACCATGTAAATGTATCAATGAAAGAGATCAGTGGTGCGCAAATATGATGTTAGGGCTAGAATGGAACTAAAAGTTATCTAAATAACTAAGGTGGTTATTTTGGATAATAGTTTGGAAATTTTTAGGGTCATATCATTGCTAAATGAAAGAGATAAATGTCCTTAGAAGCATCCATTGGGCTTGGAGTCTTCATGAAAATATGAATTTTTAATTTGCAACTCGAAGAAAACCCTTTAAGTCACTTGAAAACGATGTTTGGACTCTAAAGGATGGATGCAAACTATTGGAAAATTATAGCAAACTGAGACACTCTCTTTGAAATTGTGAGTGCATGGAATGACATCTAGAAGTAACAAAAGAGCATACATACGAGAGTTTGAAAAAGGAAATAACTAGTTACAAATAAGATAATGTGCACAAAATTCACTTGGAGGAACTGAAATTACTCTAATATGTATAATGATGCAAAAGAACTTAATGGAAGTGTTAGAGATAAATCCTATTGAATGGGATATGTAGTGCATATCCATTAAGATGAGACAACTCAAAATATTTTTCCTCCTTAAAAGAATTTATGATTTATGGACCACTCTAAAGTACATCAAACTTTGAATGGTGCCCAAGTTTAACTCCATCAGCATCCCATTTCAAGACTAAATCACACACTTTGAAAACTTGAGCTCTAGTCTTTGTATATAAAAATTGCTTGGTTAACCATTGATGATGTTATAGCTTAATCATGACAGAGTTCTTCAGTTATTTATGTTCAACCAACTCTACTATCCTGATTTATCTTTATTTTGTAACCTCAAACTCTAGTTGTTGGGCCAACTCTAATGAAGGCAATTCTAAAGATAAAATAAGCATAACCTCCTTTCCATAGACAAGCTAATAAGGTGAAGTACCAATTTACTTCTTCACAGTGATTTTTTTCTCCAGAGTGTGTGTGAGACCTTTGTGTACCAATTCCTTTGGTTGATGTATATTATCCACTTCACAATTTTGATCAGGTTCTTATTAGTTGACTTTGCTAAGATATCACCTTAGGGGTAATAATTAAAAAAAATCTTCAAATTAATACCAAAAATAAGATCCCAATTAGAAATTCTTATACCAAGGAAGGATTTTTCATTATCAGAGATAATGGTTTGAGGAATGTCAAACCTTTTTATAATGCCTTTGATAAATTCAAGGATGACTGAATCGATTGATTCCTTGGGCACGACATCTTCTATCCATATGGTGAAGTAATACATAGCTATTAAAACCCAACTATGACTAACACTCAAAGTAGGGTTGGTCATGCTAACGAAATCCACAACCCATTGTGAAAAATGTTGATTTGTTATGATTGGGTGGAGGGGAAGTGCAACCAATTTCTTCTTTCCTATAAAGAAAGAACATTCTTTACATTTTCTGACCCACTTGTGCACATATTAAAAGAGGGTAGCCCAAAAGTATCATTTATTGATTATTTTCATTATTATTTATTTGGAAGAAAAATTTCCTCTAGAGAATCCATCATGAGATTATGCTAACACTTTATCAACATGTATGCCATCAATGTATATCAACAACACACCATCAATTTTTATTTTGAAGAGAAAACTATCAATTATTCTATATGAAATAGAATACGACCTTAGATGCCTTCTCTTTACTTTTCTCAGACCATGAGGGTATTACCTAGAAGAGATAAATGTCACCATGTCCTCCATCCCGGTGAAAATTATCAGATATTCATTCTTCTTAGGTTTAATGCATGGTATTTCTTCTAGAAACAATTAAGAATCTTGATCATTCTGCACATCCTCAGAAAGTTACTTGTAGATTACATTACCTTCAACCAATTTTTTGGCTTTTATAGTCACATCAAATTCCATGATTTTGGTCATCCAAATAGATATTTTCTCACTGATTTCTACTCCATCATGAAGTCCCTCACACCTGAGTGTGAAACTAGCACCATGACATCATTTTTTGTGAATGTAATATTAAATTTATTAAGAGTGTGCATGATGGTAAAGACCTATTTCTCTGTGTGACTATATTGAAATTCATAATCTTTCAATGTTTAACTGAAGAAATCCACTGGATACTCCAGTCCTTGTTCATTTTCTTGAGTCAATATAGTAGAAACACTAGCATCAACTCCATAAACATAAAATATGAAATATTTCAAATAATCAAGATTGATGAGTGTTACGGTACACACAATTTCTTACTTTATTTTGTTGAAGATTTCTTTTCCTTCTTATTTCCACCTTAAGATTGTGTACTTCTTGAACATAAGGGTGATGGGCCTAACCAATCCTAAAAATTTAGGAATGAATTTCCTAACAAAGTTGATTTTACCTAGGAATGATTGTAAGGCCTTATTGTGTGCTGAAAAGGAGAGAGAGAGAGGATGGTTGAGACACACTCAGGATCAATAGAAATTCCAACCTGTGAGATAACATGATCCAAAATCTTTCCTTGTGTAAAAAAAATTTACACTTATTGGGGTTAAGAGATACCCCAAACTCTCTGTATCTCTCAATTTCTCTCTCTAGATGCATCATGTGATCTACTCTATGCTTTGAGAAGACAATTAAGTCATCCAAGTAAACACAAATGAACTCATTGATATATCATATGAAGTAAATATCCATGGTTTTATAAAATTTTGTGCCTACATATGATAAACCAAATGGAGTTTTTTTATTGTATATGTATATTTGAAACTGATTATCTGGCTGGTCCATGCATCATAGGTTGGAATTAGAATTGCCATCCATTCACCGAATCTATTGCATTATTATGTATCCATTCCTTACTCTATACAATCTACCCCTTTATATTTACAACCTATATATGATCCTTCATATATGTCATGTTTACAACCCTATAATTGAGTATCTCAGTCTTGATTTCACAATTCCTATATGATCAATTTATAATAATATATACTAGTCAAGTAACCATCTAAATTGACCTAGGAAATAGGATTTGAATCTCTACATGATTTTGGATAGAGTCATGGACTATCATCTTCATAAGGGTCTCATGATGTTAGCACTTTATAGGTCATATTGTGTGTTTCCCTAGAATGGTCCCATTTTTTACCTAATCTATAGATAGTTAAGAAAGGATCATTTGAGGATATTCATATTCCCATGAAAATTATGTCAACATACTTGTGACATACAGAATTGAAGGCTATGGATTTCATACGTGGCACACATTATTTGTCAAACAATCAACTCTTTTTAATATTGATTTTTTTTGTACTACCCTAGCCAATATTTTTATCCATGTAGTACCATAATGTAATTCTTCACATTTGAACTTCTATAAAAAAAATTGAATTATTGTATACTCATACGATGTTACTATCCTTGTGGCATATTGTTTGGCTATTCTATAAGATGAGTTGGTTCTCTATTGGCAACCATAGCTATAATGCAAGTCATATTGCATGTAATTAAATAAATCGGATCTTCATTTTCTAGTCACAATTGACAATTCTCTCGGTGATCTACTATCATCTTTGCAAGTGCATCAAACACTTTGTCCATCAACGGTATTGTCAGTAATGCATCACATATACAATGGCACTAACCATTTTTCTCATATTGATGTTATACATAGTTTGCATTGGAAAAAAATGATCATTGAAGCTTGAGCCATACTGTTTACTAATTGCAGGCATATGGTCCCTTTCCATCATGTTTCCACAAATAGAATAAATTCCTCATCTTCCATTTGTAGATTGAGATCTTTACATGTCATCCATTGTTAGGTCCCGAATTGGAGCTTAATGGGTTTATCCCATACCCATGCAAGACATCTCATTCTTATGATGTCGAAATTAGGTTATTGAAGTTGATGGATAATCCAACTGAGGTCCCTTGTAGATCTAGAGAACTATTGATCTACCTACTTCACAAAAATAAGCAGACGCACTGGACACCAACGCTTCACATTCTTGAACATCTGTTCAGATGCATCCTCTATGTGGCATTTCGTGTGAAGAATCCTTTTTCACCCTTGGGACCAACGAGGAAAAATTTAGTGGCGAATATTCATTAATTCATGAATATTCCAGTTTTTGAAATTTAAAATTGGTGACTTTTTAGGGTACAAGTTAGGACCAGTTCACCAAAATTTTCTGGGCGCAAGTCAATTTTAGGGGTCAATTCACCATTCCCATGAAATAGAAATTGGTAAAATTCATCTAAATAGATTTAGTTGGTAGCATATTTTTATGCTAATGGCTGACATCATATAGTATGTTGTCATCTGGTAGCATAAAAAATGCTACCGGATGAAAACATTTTATGCTACTAGCTAACAACATATAGTTATGTTGTCAGCCAATAGCATAAAATGTTGTCATCCAGTAGCATTTTTTTTCTACTGGCCAACAACATATTATATGTTGTCCTCCAATAGCATAAAAATATACTACTGACCAATAGGAAATAAAAAAGATACCATCTGGTAGCGTTTAATATTTATGTTGTTATATCTAGATATTCACCATTCATGTAAAAGATAATATTCACATATTCACCAAATATTTTCTAAGGATTTTTTTTAGAGGCACCCTTAAAATTTTCCCTGGGAAGAAATTAGAACATCACCTATACCTACACCATTTCTTCTTTTGGATCCATCAAATTACATTTGCCACAGTCAAGATTTCTCATTATTTTCTTGATTTAGAATAGTATGCAACATGGATTCTTCTTCAAGGATGCAATATGTACCAAGACCAATCTCAATAGCTATATAATAGGGATAAAATTCATAGTGTACCTTGGCCCATTCATCTAATAAAATATTAGGTATAGATGGAGGAATATGCTACTCTTTTGAAATTGAATCTTATTCTTGGCCTTCTTAGATTAGGCAATCATCTGGGAGAGGGAATGAGTCATATGACTCAACATAACAAGAAAATATAGGCTCATATTGTATAGTAAATTAGATACCATACCTTGTTCTAAGTAACATATGATACTGATATGAATACAAGTAGCCACCCATCTTGGTAATGAAATCTCTTTATAGAAAAATGGTGAACAAATGAGGAAATTCAATGATTGACACATCTTGAGTTATAATAAAGCTTAGACATGCATGGAGGGTTAAATCAAGATCCTTGATGACTTTGAGGGTTATGATAATTGAGCCATCAAGTTGGAAGAATACTTTAGGCATAGGGTTATACTTCAGACCTAAGACATCAAAAATTTTCTTAGGCATGACAAAATTATTAGCCCCTGAGTCAATCATACAGTTGTGAACAAGATGTTTACCCACTATAAAGGGCATATAAAAGGGTGGGGTTTTGAAAAAATTTCTTAATTTCTTCTCCTCTATATGGCATAAGTCGATAACTTGAGGTACTTGGATAACTAGATAAACACAAAAAAGTTTCACCAAATTTTCATATAACAAGTCACGCTGAGATGGAATGGAAAGGGTGTCCCACATTGTGACATTTACATTTGTATTTTTTTTCTAGTCCACAATGTTTAATAGAAGGCCCAAGGACTTGTGAATTTGAGGCACAAAAAAATATTTTCTTGATTATTTAGGTGTAGAGGTAGGGGCCTTAGCTTGCGCATAGGCTTGACATATCAAAGGAGGGACACACACCAATTTATTTGAAACATTGCATGGGACCTTGCACATAGGAACATGTGCATTAGAACCATTGGGATGATGAGATGCATTGTTTGTCTTATGATGATCTATCTGAATGGTAGAAACAAAAGGATACACACTAGACTCTAGAATTCTCTTTTTAGACCTTTTATTATTAGCAACATGTGTGTGTGTCTCTGATGTAGCCTAGAATTTACTAGTAATAACTCAGACACATTGGCACATCACTCAGCCTAGACTGAGTACTCACCAAAAGCACACAAAGGTACCAGGCCCCTCTTTAGGGTTGTTTGTGTAGGATGTTAGCAAGATGAAGAGTTAATGTATTCAGATCCATAAATAACATAACATTCCATAGAGCATATTCTAGATATAGATCTAAGGGTAACGAATTTAAATAATAACCATAATGAATTCAACCATGCAAGAACCAGTTATACTCATGATTAACACCTTGATTCAGCCAATACACACCTTATATTAAACACAATAAATATACAGAAGATACTTATAATAAATAATACCATAAGCTTATGCACACATCAGATTTGGCATCATAACCTCATAATAAATTATATCTAGTTCTCACATAGTCCTCCCATAATATATAGATTACTATATATTTATAAGGGTGGGGAATTTCCCTTCACTACTTTCATAATTCCCAAAATAGGTTGCATGTTGAAAATAACTATGTTACTTTACAATAATAGACACACATGCAAGTTCACTAACAATAGATCTCCTCTAGTTAACTAGAAGTAGCAAGTCTATTATTAGCCTAAACCCATGCAAAGTGATTAGTAGCTTCTCTTCCAATAATATCCCATGCATGTTGCGCAAGTCTTTATTCAGTTTGTGTGATTTACACACTATCTCTTATCTCGCATATGTGACAATGGCTAATTCTTGAATCTATCCTTGCCTTTCATGTGTGCATCCTTTCCTATCTTTTTGTGCCTTTGAATGCACCCTATTATTACACATTAACCTTATGTGTTCCTTCTGTTAAGTAGCATACTCTTTTCCACTCAACATTACCCCACACTAAACTGCATTTCTCGTCCTCGGCAATGGGTTTCTCAACTCATCGAATAATAAAGAATCAACAGAATATCCAAAGAAATGAAATAATATGTAGATGAAATAATAGGGGCCATACATATCCAAGTAATGAGGAATACTCAGGTGCGATCTTGTCTTTGCAACTTGGGATGGACTGCAATAGCCCAAGGATACTCTATCGTTTAGCTCATGCCTTCCAACTTCTTCCATTCTATTAGCATAGCTCTAATTTGTCTGTATCTGTCACTATGTCCACTACAATAGATCCCCGATACTCATACTTGCAAGATCCATATTTCTCTACTTCTCATTCCTTGCATCTCTTTGAATAATTCCCGTGAGTCCTAGAAGACATTACTCCTTTGAATAGAATCCATCCTTCGTGCAACTAGTGACTAGACCTCCAATCTAATCCAATGTATCCTTATGGGGGTCTCTGTACTGTCTACAAGTGCATCCCACTGTCTTTTGCTATTTCTAGCACATTTTATCTTTCTCACATGTCCCAGATGTCTCATCCTTAATTGGCTACTTAGCACCTTCATTTTCCTCATTAATAGTGTCCTGATCCTTGAGGACTGGGGTCAGGAGTCCTAGAACATATAGTTTAGTGGGCTAGTTCTACCTTCTTTAGCTCATCTTTTATGGTGGTGAAGCCATTTCCTCATATGATCAACTATTTTCTGTGCAACTATTGCCTTACTATTCTTGTACACTGCAAATATAAATACGCCTTTTTAGATTCATTCTAGTGCTAGTATGTGAATTCTTTCTTCCGCACATGAACCAAATTGAATAACACCTCTTTTTTTACTTCAGTGTAAATCCGAAGGGAATTTTTTTATATACAAATTGGATTTAATATAGTTAATGGTCTCTACTAAATTAAGACATGACAACTAATCTCCTTAACAACACTCAAGAGATTACCATCTCTATATTATTCTTCTTTTACGTAAGTACTGATCTACATTGATTCACAACATGCAATCTAATTAAAAATAGTATTGGCTTAAATGTTCATAATCTCAATTAGACAACCTATGAAAATCTTTTCATGTGCACTTTGATAAAAGGAAGATTTATCCAGACTCCTATTCAATCCCACCTCAATACATTACCTTCACTGAGCCAATTACACCCATGTTCATCAGTACATAACCTTGGGTTTGATGGCTATATGTACTATTCTATGAGAGAACTTGTGATGTACTCCTTGACACATAGGACGTCCTTACAGAAAGCTACTACAATAAGGCTCATCCATGTGAATCTTGACATTGTAGACATGAAAGACTTGTTTGAACAAATGTGTACATTGAATGTCAGATGCCACTACTAAAGCCTATCCAGTTAAATTGGCGTTCGTGCTAAAAAGATGGATTCTGGAATCACCGCACAAATGCAAATGGAACTCTGTCTTCCTCTTCATAACCTCACGAGTCACGCTAGTCATAGTCATCCAGGATTTCCCTCTTTGACCAATGGCCCCTTAAGGTACTTGAGTGCCAAGGTTTACTGTTAGACCATATGATGTCCTAAGTAATGTATCTTAGCTCTATTTCTCCCATAATTCTAGTCTCACTTGTTCTTCATAACTTCAACTTATTTTTACATGCGTCTCTTGCCAACACCACTTCAGGATATGTATGGGAAATCTAGATGCACTCCTCGTAATGAATCCTCCGCCTCCTCATTTACGATGTCCATTTTCTCCTTCTACTTGTCAGTTATCTCCGAACTGATGTGGGTATGATCACGTAGTGATCATTGTACTAGTTGTGTCATGTTCCTATCATTAGTTGGTATTCACTATTATATCATTATGTACACCCCTGAAGCGGTGTTCATTTAGGGTTTGCTTCTACTCTCCATTTATTCATGATCATAATACAACAACGAGATGTCATGTATTATGATTATCTCTTTTATGGCTAATGCAACATATTACGTATGCTATCATCCATTGGCATAGGAATAATCATACTACTCACCAATAGGAAATAATCTGAGTTCATATACCATCTGGTAATGTTTAGTTAATACGTGTATGTTAGATTATATACAGTGTAGATACATTTTAACAACATTGTCATGTAAAATATATGGTCTTGTCTCAACATATTCACTTAAATATTGTCATGAAGGATTTTTTTTAGATGGCACTTGTCTCAAATTATTCCTTGGGAATCTATACTTAGAAATATCACCTTGTTTCCTTTAAGCACCATTTTTTCTTTTGGATCCATCAAATTTTTGGTTTTGACCGACAGTCAGGTTTTATACACTCAATTACTTACTTGATTTAGAATACTATGCAACTTGGATTCTTCTTCAAGGATGCTAAACTATTTTACCAAGACCAATCTACAATAGCTATATAATAGTACAAAAAAATCACAGTGTCCCTTGGCCCATTCATCTAATGATAAATATTAGGTATAGATGGAGGAATATGCGTATAGAATGTTTGATAAATTGAATTTAGTAATCTTGGCCTTCTAAGATCATATAAACATCATCTGGGAGAGTGAACGAGTCATATTAATTTTAAAAACTCAACAAGAATTAATTATTAACAAAGCTCCTTTCATTCTTTAGTCAAATTGAGAGTACCATCATTTCGTGTTATAAGAACACAGAATCAATTCAACACTGATCATCATTTCTTTAAGTAGCGACCCGATAGTTTGCTCATGAAATCTCCTTATAGAAAAATGGTGAAGGAATGAGCAACATATACATACATGGTTGAGTCACAAACTCTTGAGTTACGTAGTATACAAGCTTAGACTAGCTGCTTGGATTATGAAGTAATAGAATCAATATCCTTGATGACTTTGAGGGTAAATGATAATTGACCTCATACAATATTACTGATAAAATACTCTAGGCATAGGGTAAAGACTTCAAACCTAATTGAGATCAACAAACATGTTCTTACTCAAATGACAATTTATTTACTTATTTTCCATGAGTTCCCAATCATCAACAAGTAATTGAAAAGAAACACAGATGTTTATCCAACTTGATTATTCTATCACATATAATCAAGAATGGGGGTTTTGCAACAATTTCTTAATGGCTTCATCCTCTATATGGCATAAGTCGATGATTTTTTAGGTACAAGGATAGATTAGATAAACACAATTATTAAGTCCCTTCCACATCCAAGTCTTTACTAATCATTACATATTGTCACGCTGAAACCTATAAACTTATCAACAATGTCCCACATTGTGAACATTTACATCTTGTATTTTCTTTTCTCAGTTGGATAAATGTTCAAGAGAAGATTCAAGGACTTGCAAATTTGAGGCACAAGTCAATATGCAGTTTCCTTCCATTAACCTTTCCAGGTACTAGAGGTAGGGGCTTTTGCATGCACATAGGCTTACAGAAAGAAATTATATCTATGGAGGGACACACACTAATCACATCTGGTAAATATTAATCCTTGCATGGGACACAAGTCACTTATGAAAATATGTGAAGATTTTTTTAGAACCATTGGGACCTGATGAGACTTGCATTAGCTTGTCTTAAGATGATCTATCTCAAACATTGTAGGAGAGAAAGTGGGGTTCACACTAGTCATAATATAATGAAAACTCTTTTTAAATCACTCGCTATTAGTAGCCAACATGTCATAAGTGATGTACTCTGTGATGCAACCTAGAATCTACTATGTGAATAACCCAGTCACACTGGCACATCACTCAACCTAAGACTGAGTGCTCACCCAAAGCGCACAAAGGTAGCCATGCCCCTCTTTAGGGTTGCTTGTGCAGGATGTTAGCATGATGAGAAGTTAATGTATTTAGATCCATAAATAACATAACATTCTATAGAGCATATTCTAGATCTAAATCTAAGAGGTAATCATGATTTAAATAATAACCATAATGAATTCAACCATGCATGAACCAGTTATAATCATGATTAACACCTTGATTCAGCCAATACACTCCATTATATTAAACACAATAAATACATAGAAGCTCTTCTACAATAAGGTATACCATAAGCTCATGCACGCATTCAGATCTGGTAACATAACCTCATAATAATTATATCGAGTTCTCACATAGTCCTACTACATAGATCACTACATATTTATATAGGGTGGGGACTTTCCCTTCACTACTTATCATAATTCCCAAAATAGGTCACATGCTGAAAATAAGTTCATGTGCCTTTACAATAATAGACACACATGCAAGTGCTCTAACAATAGATCTCTCCTAGTTAACTGGAAGTAGCAATTCTATTATTAACTTGAAACCCATGCAAAGTGCTTAGTAGCTGCTCTTCCCAAAATATCCCATGCATGTTGTCATGCAAGTCTTTATCCAGTTTGTGTGCTCTACACACTATCTCCAAAAATAGCTCCAAAAATGAAAATGGCTAAGTCCTGATTGAATCTTCCCTTGTCTTTCATGTGCATGTGTTTCCCTATCCTTCCCGTGCCTTTGAATGCACCTTTACTCTCATGCACGCATGAACCTTCTTGTGTCCTTCTCCTTAGTATCATACTCTTGTCCACTCAACATTACCCCACACTAAACTGCATTGTCTGCCCATGACAATGGTTGTCATCTTTGATACTTTTAAAGAATAAATAATAAGGAATGGAATGAAATGGAAAGTAATTTTTGTACAAAGAATGAAATCTCACCTGCAACATCCTCTGTCTCAACTAGAAGAATTAATTCTAGATATTCTTCTTTTATCTTCAGCTTCCAAAGGCTACCATTCACTTAGCACAGCTTCTGTCTTTCTGGAATGTCCATGTAATAGATTCCAACTCATCTTGGGAAATTTCTCCCTTCTCATTTTGTAACACTAGAACAATGTTGGACATAGCAGACATTCTTCCTTCCAATAGATCCATTTTTTGTGCTATACGTTTTCCAATCTCATCCAATTTTTCCTTATGGGGGTCTTGTTTTGCTGTAAGGGCCTCATGATTTTTCTTGACTAGTGTCAATATTTCCACACGTCCCAATGTCTCATCTTTCATTGCCTTCAGGACTTCATTGTCTTCTACTATTTTCCTGATCCTTATTACTAGCTTTGGAGCTGCACATATGTTCAATGCCTAGTTTGTTTTCTTTAGCTCCTCCTGCAAGGTTTGAAGAAATGCCTCGTATGATGAAATATTTCTAACTAGTGCATCCTTTTCTCTCTCTGCCTCCTTTTTAGGGTCATTTAGTGCTAGTATGTGAATTGGTCCATCCTCAAGAACCAAATTGAATAATTTATGCACATAGTGCATAGCCGAAGGGAACCTTTCCGGTACCTTGGATTCCAAGTACGGTCTTGCTTTTAAGACATGATTACTAATCTCCTTTTCCATGCTGATGAGAACCCCATTCTTATTTTTCTCTAGGTCCTTCTCTCCTTCAGACATGCATGATCTCTGCATCTTTGGCTTTGATGTCTTCTCTTAGCGCTTTAATATCTTTTCTTAACACTTTAATGGTGGCATATTTATCCACATTCCTGCATGCCACCTCTGTAGACACCTTCACTAAGGAATTACTCACTTGTTCATCAGACATAACCATGGGTTTGATGGTTATATGTCTATTCTATGGTGCCTTTCTCATTCTCCTTGATACACAGGACTCTTCACACACATCAAAATCAGGCTCGTCCATGTGAGTTTGCATGGACCATGAAAATTGTTTCCTCACATGCACATGGTTTCCATGTCAGGGTCCATCAAATCCCATCCATACAATTCCTTGAGGCCCACTGTATTCTGGAATCACACACAGAAAATTTTACTTGTGTCCTCTTCATAACCCATGACTGGCGCAACATACTCTCCACTTTCCCTCTTTGACCTTGGCCCCTTAGGAACTTGAGTGCCAAGGTTTGGAGTTGGATCCTCTATGTCCTGAGTAGTATCTTGCTCTATTTCTCCCAAATTCTTGTCTCCTTGTTCTTCAAACTTCATTTCTTTTTACTTGGTCTCTTCCACATATTTTATTTGTATAGGATATCTAGATGCACTCTCTTCAGAATCCTCCGCCTCCTCATTTAGATTCAATTTTCTCCTTCTCTTCTCAGTTATCTCCTTCTATCGAGAGATCCATGGTGATCTTTGTACTAATTGTGGAGTAGCGTGTTGAGTTTTTGTTCATATGAACACCCCTAAAGCGGTGTTCTTTAGGGTTTGCTTCTACTTCCAATTCTTCATCTCCTTCTTCTTGTGTCTGGGGTGGAGTACTTGTGCACTTAGCTTTTACCATGTCCTTGCGTTGCCTTTTGCCTCTATGTACCAAGATGCCAATGTCTTCATGCTCTTCGTCATCATCATCTACCTCTATATATTTGGTGGGCTTTAGATCTGGTACATTCTCCACTATATTCTTTCCCTTAGGAAGCCCTGGGAGTGCAAACTCATTTTCTACATACTTGTGACCATCAATATTAGGCTTAAGTTGAAGGTATACCAGTGCAGCTCCACTTTCTCTAATTTCAAAAACAGGATTTATGCTTATCATATCTTAAATTAGCCTCTCAATATATGTAGTCTAAATTGGATATACATAAGTCTTCTGTAGTGTGTGGTAGTCACAGTCTACCTTGTTTATAACAAAATTCAGGCAGTGGGCATCAGTAAAATGGTGGAATAATGCCTGTAAGTAGTGCGTTGTGAAGGAATACATAATTTTACACCAGGGGCTCTAAGTCCCATCCTTCATTACAAATCACATGATGTAGAAGTGTTGGTACACCATGAACTACACTTCCTTTTCCCACCACCAAAGGTAACTCCTTGGGGATGTGCCACTCCTCTTCAAATTCCACTTGGAGCCTATCATACCACATCTCTACCCTCTGCTTGAATGGCCCACTCATTGACCCTTCACACAAGTACTTGTCAAATATTTCTGCAAGGGACTTGTTTTGCATGGGATACTCCCAGATCTTGTTCTTTGGCCCATCGGGCACTTTGATCTCCATAAATACAAGGGACAATAGGATAGCGCTGAAACTAATTTTATCACCTATGCGCACTTCCTTGATGATAGTATCTACAAATATAGCCTGATATGTTGTAAATTATTCCATGTGAAATTCTCCTTGTAATGTGTAGCCACATTGTATTCACCTATGACCATCTCTCTTGATCATTCAATTTGGTCACTAGATGTGTAGCTTCCTAAACCACTGGGTACTTCCAATTTTTTGATATCCATTCCATGTGGACCCTTGGTATACCCTAACTCCTTCCACGTCTCTAGGATTTATATTTTATCTGTTAAGTCACTATCCAAATCCACTCATGTGCCCTTTAATCATGTTATTGTTGAAATTAATGTGGTTGTAATCCTTACCCTTCATCCGGTGAAATAGAAAAAGTCTTCATATACTCTACTCATCAACCACTGGTACAAAGGTTCATATTTTTTCAAAATACAAGATCTCATACAATTGGTAGACTCCAATATACTTTAAAAATTTCTCTCTAGCATAGTCATACATTGGCATGTTATGTTTTGTGCATTTTTTTTCTTCGTACTCAATAGCGCATCTAATTCCTTTTTATTATCTGATGTGTGGTGGTTGTAATCACTTATCTTGCACTTATGGATGTGAGAATCCCATTCTTGTCCCACTATCATGCCTTATGGGTATTGCATCTCTGAGAAATTACTCAAGAGAAATTTCAACCTTTGCTTCCACTTTCTTCTTTCCCTTGGCTCCTATGGCAAGTGCTTTCTTTGGTGCCATCTGTAAATCAAAACTTTCTGTCCTCTGTAGTGTGTAAATTATTTCCTTCTATCTTTTGTCATGAGAAATTCCAAACCCTAGCTCGAATCTATGTTCCCTAGTTGAAATCATGTGCCCTAGCTTTTTTGCAATGCTCTACTTCACTCAAACCCTTCACCAATGGGGACGTAAGCTTCTCTTGTGCACAAATATGCTTTCCATGTCTGGTTTCACACTCTCTGCACCTCAACATGATTCTCTCAACTTGTTTTTCACTTAGCTCATTCATTTTTTATGAGTACAATGGTAAAAATGAACTCACATCCCATCCTTATATAGATTTTCAAAAAGTTAGTGCATTTATTACTCCTTCACCTACCAATAATCCTCTCATTAATTGACAATTTTCACAATTTTTGTGTTGTACATATTCATGCCTCAACTATAACCTTTTAGCACACATTCCTACCTTCTAGCTATAGACTTCTCTTAAGCACACTTCCATGCACCTGAGTACCTCACCAGTGTACCTTCTCCTGGTAGTCTCCACGGCCACTACTTACCTCGCATTATATTATTCCTTTGTTTATCTCCATCTATGGTCCTTATTTGGAAGCAATCTTCTATCCACCAACTCTCCAAACTTGAATAACACTTGTAGCAAGTTTGTTCCTTTATGTGTACCCATTTTCCAATAACCACCCCACACAAATGGTATGTGTAGTCCTCTATGTATAAAAATACTGCAAATGGTAATTAGCTTCTGGTGCACAAACGTGCTTATTTCACAAAACACCAACTAAATTGACAAATCATAATGATGAAGAAGAAAATACATTAATGGAATACATAATTGAAAACCTAACCTAAATGGCAACACTACCTTATTACAAACACCAAGAAGACTTATTTATAGTAGGGCTTCAGCCTACTCCCGTTGAAGTAACCATGTAACCATATTCCATCAAGCGTTTCTAACTAAAAAGATCTTATTTCAAGTATGTAAGTGATAACATATGGTCCTAACCAATGTACTTTGAGTTTTCCTAGATGGTGCAAAAACTTAGAATCATAAAGAAGCACCATCTGTCCTATCTCAAGCTTTTTTTCCTTGATGTGCCTGTCATGCCATGCTTTCTACCTAGATTTTTCTTACTTCTGACTCCAGCATGCTATTGCTCTTTTCTCATCCAACTTAATTAACTTTTCAATTCATTCTTCTAATGCTTTCTCATCAGCTAGACCTCCAGCATGCACAATACACAAAGAAGGTAACATGAATTCCATAGGAAGAACTGCTTCTACACCAAACACCAATTGAAAGGGTGTGGCCTTGTTTAACCACTTGTATGTTGTTCTATATGCCCAAAGCACTGTAGAAACTTTATCATCCCAATCCTTTCCTTCCAACATCACAAATTTTTGTCAATGTCTGGCTCAAAATCTTGTTGAAAGCCTCAACAATCCCATTTTCTTGAGGATGATATGGTGTAGTCTTATGGTGTGCAATCATGAATTCATCCAATAGAATTTTGATTGTCTCATTCAAAAATGTGTGCCCTTATCACTTTTCAAACTCAATGGGCATCTGTACCTTGCAATAATATTTTCTCATAAAAACATGGCTACTGTAGCTGATCTACAATCCTTTGTAAGGGCTATTTTTGCCCACCTTGTCAAATAATCTATGCAAGTGATGATATAGCATGATCTAGTCCTACGCGCAGCTTGTGAAATAGGAACCAAAAAATATATAGCCCATTTCTCAAACATTTCTGCACTAGGAATAGGTCTTAACAGAATTTCATCTCTTTGTCCTGGTTTTCCAAGGCATTGACAGTGATCACAAGCCTTGCAATATTCCTTAAAATATTTATACAGGGTCTCCCATTATAATCCAACGAGTATAATATTGTTTGCAGTGGTGTCACCTACATAGTGCCCACCTACAATACCACCATGAGCCTCCTCCATGATATATGTGCACTCATGTTCTAATACACATTGGCACAATAATTCATCTCATCCTAAATTGTATAGGTCACTGCTAATCACATAAATGGTGTCCACATGAATGGAAAGTATTTTCTTCTCTAAGGATTTCATCCCTTTCGGTGACATACCTATATGTAGAAAGACAAAAATGTCCTCTAATTCTGATGGCATGTGTTGTAACCTGTATAACTGTGCATCGGGCATGGTATCTTCAATTGCCTACACTTCTTCTCTCAACTGTATTCTGGATAGATGGTCCGGTCCAAAATTACTTTTCCCTGGTTTTACCACAACTGTAAAATCAAATTCTTGGAATAAGAGTACCCATCGGACATATGCACCCCTGTAAAATGGCCTTTTTACCAAATAATTCAATGTTATGATCCGTATAGAATACAAATGGTGTTGCTAGTAGGTACTATCTAAATTTATGTAGCGCATAGATCATTGACAAAGATTTGTACTTTGTAGTTGTATAATTTTGCTCTACAGGAGTCAAATTTCTACTAGAAAAATAGATAGGATGATCTATAATACCTTCTCCAGGTTGAGCCAACACCGCACCAATGGTCATGCTAGAGGCATCCACATGTACATGAAACAGTTGGTCCCACGAGGGAAAGCACAAAATAGGCATTGTAGTAAGTTTTTCCTTTAATGTCTCGAATGTGTGTTGTTGTGGTTCTCCCTAGTAGAACATCCCTTTTCCTTTTAGTAACTCCTCTAAGGGTGTGACAACCTTAGCATACCCTTTAATAAATTTTCTATAATACCCAATATGACCTAAGAATATTTGCACCTCACTCTGACTGGTAGGCTCTTCCAGGATGATAATGACTGCAACCTTAGCTGGATCAACCAATAAACCTTACTTGTAAATGATATGCCCTAACAATGTTCCAAATGGTGTAGAAAATACACCTTTCTTGATGTTCAAAGAGATTCTTAAATAGAAACATCTTTCAAAAATTAGGTGTAAATTTTCACAATGATCCTTGACAAGTCCATACACCATCTAGTCATCTAAATAAACCTGCAAAAAGTTGTGAATAAAATATTTGAACACTTGGAAAACTATGCGTGAAAATACAGCAGGCACATTTTTCAGACCAAAAGGCATCACAATATAGGAAAAAATTCCCCATTTAGTAGTAAAGTAGTCTTTTCCCGATCATCCTATACAATCCTAACTTGATGATACCCAGAGAATCCATATGTAAAGGAATAGACCTTGCACCCTACAACACCTTCTAATATTTCCCTGGTGAATGGCATAGGAAAGGGATCAATCACACATGCAGTATTCAGCTTCCTGTAGTCCACATATATCCTAATCTGACCATCTTTATTTATACTAATCACCATTTGGCTAACCCATTCTGACTCATACAGAGGCTTAATGATTCTAGAATTCAACATTTTGTCGATTTCTTCCTTGACCTTTTCACATAAGTTGGGGTTCATTCTGTAGGGTATCTTCCTAACTAGGTGCGCACCTTCCTTGATATTTATCTTCATTTCTCCTAATTATTTATGTATGCCTTTTAGTTCATGGTATCCCCTAGGAAATAAGTCATGATAGTCTCATAGTTACTTAATGATTTTTTCCACTTCAAATTTAGACCAATAATCCCCAATTATGGCCTCCTTAGGCTTAGCATCTGATCCAATATTCACTTTCTTTATTTTTATAGGTTCATAATAGGCATGCATGGTCTTATCCACACTTTCCAAAACTTCACACCTACCTGTTAAATGATCTACATCCAGATTTTTTACTTCCTCATCATCCACTTAGTAGACCATCTTTCCTTTTTCTTTCTCAAAGCAAGTGCACTTAATTAGTGTGGCATCTATCTCTGTTTCTTCAGCAAAACATGATCCTAATTCATTTCCATCAAATAACTCCTAAATGAGTTCTTCTTCCTTTACACTATCTCTGATAGTTAACTACTTTAAAACCCTTAATGCCTATTCTATTAGAGGTTTAGTAGAGAAGTAGTCAAAAGTATGGATCAGTCTTGTAATCAAATCCTACCAATTTCCATTCTCTCTATGTAGTTCCACATATACATACCAAGCATGCATAGAACCTTGTAAAGTGAAATAAAATTTGTACAACCATAGAGAAGGTTGTAAGACTTCTTGCCCCTCTATCCAAAGTCTCTCACACTGCTGAACGTGGTACTAAATAGGTTGATTACTATAATAATTTAATATTTGAGTAGGTGCATTGCTCTTGAAGAACTGAGTAGCAAGAGCAATCCTAATTTCATTCCATCCTATAAGATTATCCTTGTTAACCACCTACCAATGCGTTGTTTTCCTGTGCAGGGTATATTCTAGCATATTTTGTCTCTCCAACTGGTGTATCCACTATTCCTCCATGGTGTGCAAAAATACCATAGGATCTCCTTCTCTAATGTATCAAGGTGCCAAGTGATTACTTATTCTCTTGATACAACGAGGTTTCATGTTCCATGCAAATATGCTTCTTACTTCATGCCCTACTAACTCATAAGTACTAAGAGCCCAATTATCTCAAGAAACACTTGTAGTATTGCTAATAGATTATGCATCTTCCCACTAATGGATTCCTTCTTTAGATGGCTTGAGAACTTCTGGGTCCGAGATGACACATACATAAATCCTATTAAGATCTTCCTCACTTAAAGGCTCAACATAGGGCACAAATTTTCCATCTATTAGATGGATAATAACTCTTTCCTCCTTGTTTTCAAAAGTAATATAACCCTTGTTGAACCAAATATCAGCATTATTTTCATAGCACCAAGGGCACCCAAGTATAAATGGGAAGCTATCTGCCTCTGCAAGGACTAAAACCTCAAAATCCCTGATGAACTTGGATCCCTGTATGGTGATGGATGCATCTTTTAAAACATTGATGGGAGTGGCCTTAGTTCGATTTTCTATAAACAACACATTAAGAGATGGTTGTAATGGGGGTCTCCCAATCTATACCCATGCATCTAAAGTAAGCACATTGACTTCTACACCTGTATCAATCAATATATTACTCAAAATCCATCCATCCAAAACAACATTCAGAGTGATTTCCTTTTCATAATCTAAGCTATGAGGAGGAAGATTTGCATGTAGGATCTATCGTCAAGTCTCAGTACTTACACACAGAGTGTTTCCCTTTAGCCAATTTCATAATAATGGAATGATATTCTCTTGGTACAATATTTTTCACACCTCCTTCAAGTCATCAATATCAGTTTGGACCATCTCTGCTACTTTATTTTGTTCCATCTTTCATGATTTCTCCTTTAAACATTGTATTTCACCCTAAAGATTTATGAGTACCTCCATGGTTTCCTGATAAATCTCCTTTTGATGGACAGGATCTGTGTACCATGCATGTAGAACCTCCTCCTTAAAGATGGTAGGATTCTACTATAACACTTATTTGGCGTGTGTTACTTTTGCATGGGTAGTGATCTTTACAGGAAATACCTTGATTCTGGTTCCAACTTGGGCATCCACTGATTTTCCACAATTTTTTGTATCCTAACCATCAATGTGCATTTTTTTCTTGTTTATGAAACTTACTAATATGCTCATATAAATCTAGGAATTCCTCATAGCTATGATTTTTTCCACATAAGGAACACGTAATATTCTAAGGACATTCACACCTGTAGTGGTCAAAAGATCTGCATGTATAACATGTTCTACAAGGAAAATCTCCTCATCCACCACCAAAACCTTGGCCTCCAAATCTACCATGGTATCCTTAACCTCTTCCATGACCTCCTTCAAAACTCCCTTCATTTGATCATAGCGCGCTTGATTTTGATCCCAATCTTGATGATCATTCTTGCCTTTAGAGTTATCTGATACTCCTGTCTGTCGCACACCAATATCTATAACATCATGGATCTAACCAATAAATCTACATTCTTATGTATCATGAGTCACGAAAAAACAAATCTTACAATAGAAGAATACATTCTTCCTTATTACACATTGTAATAATGGGAAGTGGCTAGCATCATGGTTCAAATGACATATCTCACAGTCTAGCATTAATGAATGTACTGATCTACGGGGAAAACTATCCTTTATGTAACCTTCTACTTCACAATCTGTTAACTAAATCCCCATACATGTCTCATGTGTTTAGTTTGTTGATAGTTTCTCTAACTATTTTTTCATATCCGTGATCTATTCTTCCAAAAATAGACTGACCCTAGTGTCTATACTTCTAACTACCTCAATGCGTGAAGCTTTTTCAAGTTCTTCAAGAAGATTAATGTACATATTATGTGACAAAGCCCTTCTAAACAATGCAATCAGAACTCCAAAAAACCATTGTACATGTTGGCTTGCGTGAATATCATAATAGAGCTTAGATAAAAGAATTTTAAGATGGGCATCATACTCCCTAACACTCTTAATACTGCGCTGCTTAATATTCTTGAGCACACTTATACTCTTCTGTTTGAACTCAAGGATGTGAAAGTCTTTAAGGAAAGCATATTTTAATGTTGCATAGTCTATGCAAGTCTGATCAAGGTCAAAATTTATGTACCAACCATGTGTGCGCCCTTGTAACATAGTTGCAAATTGACTTTCCCTGTGCTCAGAAGCCATGATTCCTTTTGCGCACCATAGTATTTCACACATGTGCACATGTTCAACATCATTTTCTATGCCCCTCTATTCTGGGAGAAAAAGATACATATAAATGTAAATATTCTAGGGTTGGTGTAGACCATTCCCACCTGATCCAGAACCTCTTGTGTTTCCTCTACCTCTAGAACCACTAAATCCACCGAAACTAGAACCACTTATACCTCCTAATCCTCCACCTGTAGTCAGAGATAGACCATAATATGTACTTCCCTATGTCCTAACAGTAGTACTGAACTACACCCCCATAGTATGTGAAGTGTTACCACTCCCAGAAGTGAGTCCAAAATTCTATGTGCTTGAATTTTGTGCAGATGATGCACCTAAAAAGGTAACCCCAAATAACAATGAATACATCTATCATGTCATTGATGTACTTTCTATGTGACTTACTCCTGCTCTCCCACTACCTAAATTATCTTGTTGATTATTTTTCATACAAGATACTTGAAAACCAAGTGCAAGGGCTAGGTTGCTAGGTAGATTCAGATGTACACCCATGACCTAAGTCGTCTTTGCTGGCGTGCTTCCATGCGAGGCTGAGGGGGGTTCCCTATCATTCTTTCTAAAATGGAGGTATTCCTAATGCTCTGGCTCCATGTCTTCTACGTGAGATCTAAATAATTCACAATCCATCTCTCTCCTCAACACCATTCACTCTGTAACATCCCACTACTTCTCTATTTCCCTCTAAGGTGCCTCATTATACTTAATCCGAGTTTCTTCTCTCTGCCTTTATGCCGCTAGGTCCGACATCTGTCACCAAACCTATTCCTACCCCTACGCGTGCTAGGGTTTAGTTAGCCATAAATTTATTTCAAAGTTTAGGGTTACCATCTAGATTTTTATCACCATTGGAATGCCTTAAAGGTAAGTTCCCATGGGATATCACAAAAAATTGAATTCTGCTACCTCTGGGAAAGAATAAGTGGAAATTGAGTACTCCAAAATATAGTTGTTTAGAACACCATGAAACCAAGTATCCACAGTATGTGTTAAAATCAGATCAACATCATAAGGGGCTTAAAATTCTTCCTGCATCCAGACAAGTGTGCTGACACCTCCACTATCTATCTAAAATTCCCCCACGATACCACTAATGGCTCAACTCACACCTCTACCCATAACCTAACATGCATCTACATCCAAATCCACACCTACATCATCTTCCTTGCCTAAATATATTACTACTTTAGGGGTCATCCCAATGGCTAGCCTTACTCATCCACCCATCAAATTAGATTTTGTGACATCCTCCAAAACTAACACCAAAATTAACCGGACCCCTAAACAGAAGAACCAATCCCCTAGATCTCATACCCCAACCTCATTAATCACACCCTCATAGCCTTCACCTCTTTTGTCCATCCTAAGACCTCACCCCTCAACCCTAGCAAAGAAACCCCCATCCATCGGTAAAACAAAAATGCAGCAACCCATTTCCTCATCACAAACCTTTAATATACCCAAGCACCTGAAATAACCTCCACCCACACCTGTAACATTTTTACCACCCATACCTCCAATACCATCAATAACTTCTTCACTACCCAAAACACTTACTTCCCTTTCCCTCACACCTCATGCCCAACCTACGCCATCTACCTCCACAACACCTTCGTTATCCCCATGGGTAACCCATCCTCTTCCACCATCTGCTTTTCCTTCTAAATCTTGTACGCCCATATCACCTTTACCCAAGAAGGTGAAACCTAAAGACAAAAATCCACTACCCTCCACTAAGGTAGTTAAACCAACCACACACTCTATTTTAGGTTCATCTACCATGCCCCTACCCAAGCAGACATGACCAACATCTAAGATCATAGCCCAACCTTCTCCCCCTCTTATAAAGAATCTTCCTATACAATCAGCCGCACCTATACCCAAATCCACATTCATCTCCCATTGTGATCCACTAGCGGACCTATGCCAAAATCTTAACCAACCTCCTCAAAATTTTTTTCATCACATTACCACCTCTTAGACCTTACGACCCACTCAAACCCAAACCAAAAGGGTTTGATGAAACAAAAATTTACACCTACCATCATGTGCTTAGACACGATGTAGAGGACTATAAGGATTTGAAAGTTACTCTTGTCTGGTTGTCTCCTCCTGAAGAAAACTTTGATGATGATGACCTTCTCAATGAGGACCTAATTTCACCAGTACCAATTTCCATAGTTCTTCCTTCGCTGCCTACTCAAAAACCAAAAACTCTACCCTCACAACTCTTAGAGCTACCCTCGAGATTTGAAATCAACATGGTTCGAATCAGAGAACTTGCCAAACCTCCACCCAAAATTCATTGCGCCCAACTCATTTCACAAGGTTCCTTCTCACCTCTTGGATTTTTCCCTTCACGTCATTACACCTTTCATGGCTCACCTACTTCACCTACCTCTCCACCTCAAATCAACATGATGCACATTACTATAAGTGCTCAAAAGGAAAAAGGCAAGGAAAAGGAAACTGGCCCACCAAACAACCACATACCCAACATACCATTTGCACCCACATCTAAAGTCACTATCCATGGCCCCACATATCTAATTTCTAATGGAGTTACACATCACGTGATGCTCAAACAATTACACCAATTCTACCCCAAAATGGCACTATATGACCTCATCCAAACCTCTGAATCCCATCGTCAAGCTCTCATGGAGGTTCTTTAATCTATTGAGGTTTTACCTAATGACCCCACACCTGTAGCCTATATTATCACACCTCATCATGTAGCCTCTCTCACCAAATTATCACCTTCTTGTACACCTCCACCTACTCACCAAGTAGCCATCCTTATCTTCTCAAATGAGGAGATCGCACCACACCAAACTGATGACCTAGATCTAACCCTTTTCATCTCCATCCATATAGATAATATATGTGTACGACATGTTATGATTGATGGGGGTGCTAACATTAACATCATCTCCTCCCATGCATTTGACCAAATGCGCATACCCAATAATTATATGTATAAAAATTCTTTCATGTTGCATTCATTTAATGACGCTATCACCTCTACACTGGGCACCGTCATCCTCCATGTTTTCTTGGGATCCCATACTATTCTAGAGTTATTTTACATCTTGGAGGGGGAATTTAAATATAATATGTTACTTGGTGGACCCTGGATTCATGTCATGGGTTTTGTTCCTTCTACTTTACATCGTTGTGTGAAGTTTGAGCATGAATGGCACACCTATACCATTCCAGCTAACCCATCACCTTTCAAAACATGCAACATGCTTTACCAATGCAATGATGTGCTTGTACCCATGAAGGTTTATTCATCCATGACCATTTCCTCTTCACCTACCAGTACCACAACTACCTCAACCACACCTAAATCCTCCATTCCTACCACTACCAAAACCTCCACTACCAACCCATCAGCCTCCCAATCAACTGGCTACACCTCTGATCTAACCTCTAACACATCATCTATCCCAGATACCCACATATCGACCACTGATCCCTTGGAAGGTATTTTTCAATGCCTCACTCTGGGGGAGTATCACCTATATAATGTCAACAAATTCCTTACTCCACAAGAGTATGGAAGCCTTCACCAACACCCCTACTAAGATCACCACATAGGAGAGCATCTCCTTTATGGTCTTCCCTACCTTCGCACCAATCTCACCTATGTGGGACTTGATAATGCCACTTATACACCTGGACTACCATCACAAACCCACCTATTTTCTGCCGACCTCCAGTCACTCACTAATTGCCACTTCGCCCACACCTTCTTGCACCAATGTGTGTGGAAGGGTTTTGGTTTTGGATTTTACAAGCAAGGTCATCACATTGTTATTCCATGTACTACCCGTAAACATAATGATCATAGTGGTATAAGCTTTATTGAACTACCTACCAAGAATGCCCACATTGAACTCATTAAGGATATTCAACCTTCTTCACCTTCTTCACCTACTCCACCTTCTTCACCATCTTCACTGACAGAGTCGATAGATCTAGAATCCATTCCTCCTAACTTTTTTTTTCATAAAAAACATTTCCTTGGGGCCTCTAACTTATCAACGTGAGGGCGAGGCTCCCTCTTCTCTTCCCTTCCTCTATCCTGAATTGATCGATGATGATACACCTTCTATTAATGTCGTTCAATGTCAGGATGATGAATCTATACTCACCTAACTTGGTCCATAAGAATCATATATTCATCATTCATTACCATCTGAGATGCAAACCATGTTGAATGAATTGACTATCAAGATCAACATCCATACTTAGGACGACCCACACATTCTAAAGATTGGTCAATCTTTAGATGCTGTTGAATAGGAAGTCATCACTACTTTTCTCAAAAATCATAACTATGCTTTTTCTTGGTCTTACGCTGACATGCCCGATATTGATCCCACCATAGTGGTCCATAATATTGTAGTTGTTCCTGATGCCAAACCCATAAAACAAAAGTTGAGGAAAATGTACCCTCGCATTGCTCTTCTAGTCAAAGAAGAACTTCAACACCTTTTTGTTTCCTTCATCTTACCCATTGATGATCCCCGATGGATTTATAACATTGTCCCTATCACTAAGGCGATGGGGGGAATTCACATCTTCACAGATTTTCATGACCTCAACCTATCTTGCCCAAAAGACAACTTTCCTCTACTTAGTATTGACCAACTGATTGACCTTACTGCTGGTCACAAGATGCTATCACTCATGGATGGTTTCTTAGGTTATAATTGAATCTTTCTTTTCCCAGAAGATCAACACAAAACTACATTCATCACCCCTTGAGGGACCTTCTACTATCGATTCATACCTTTTGGCCTTAAAAACGTTGGTTCCACATATCGGTGGGCTATGAATTACATCTTCCATGACATTATGCACCACATATTGGAAGATTACTTAGATGATCTCCTTTCCAAATATAAACACCGCTCCGAGCACCTCACTGTCCTAAAAACCATATTTGACCACCTCATTACGTATTGTGTTTTCCTTCAGCCCAATAAGTGTGTCTTCACAGTTCTCTTGGGAAAGCTCCTAGGATTTATCATTTCCTTATATGGTATAGAGGTTGACCCTCCTAAAGTCAAATCTATTCTCAAAATTCATCCACCCACTAACCCACATAAACTCCATAGCTTGGAAGGTGAGTTTCAGTCTATTCACCATTTCATTTCACAACTTTCCGATCGATGTTAGTCATTTCATCATCTTCTCAAAAAGGATGTATCCTTTAAATGGGATGATGACTACCACAAAGCTTTTGAGGCCTTAAAACAATACCTTCTCCAACCACCCATACTCATTCCACCTAAAGACGATCAAACCTTCTACCTATACATCTCTACTACTGATCACTCCTTGGGAGCCATGTTCGCTCATAACGATGAACAACATAGGGAGAGGTGGTTTATTACATAATCCATACTCTTTTGGACCATGAAACTTGATACACCCATGCCGAAAAACTTTTCTTAGCCTTAGTTTTCGTTGCCACAAAATTACACCATTACCTACTCAACCACAAAACATATGTTGTGACCAACACCAACCCCTTACACTTCACGTATGCCAAACTTTACCAAAATCAACATACCACACACTGGCTTATGCTTTTGGCTGACCTCGACCTCAAATAAATCCCTCAAAATTCCATCAAGGGCCAAGCTATCACTAACCAATTGGCTGATGCACCTATTTCCGGGGATTAACCCTCTAACTTTGACTTTCCAGATGAGTCTATTACTACCCTTTCCATAGATGAACCTGCTTACCAAATGACACTATTCTTCGATGGTTCCAAGTGTCAGCATGGGGTGGGGCTAGCATTATACTCATTCTGCTTGATGGTGAGCCCATGTATTTTTATTTCAATCTCAATTTTGATTGTATAAACAATATTGCCAAATACGAAGCACTTGTATTGGGTCTCCAAGCTGCTTACGCCTTAGATGTCAAGTCAATCAACATCTTCGATGATTCTCAATTGGTCATAAAGTAATTCAATGGTATATACCAATGTCATAATGAGATACTTCAAAAGTATAAGCATCATATGGACATCCATTTGACCACCTTTGACCGTTACACCCTTCAAACCATCCCACATTCTACAAATAAATTTGCAAATACCATGGTTTGTTTGGCTTCTTAGATACCCGCTTCCTCCACAGACTCTAAAATATTCGTCACTATACAAAGACTCCAATCACCTTCTTATGTACCTCATGAAGTTTACTCTATCGGAACTGCCACTCCTGACCTGAGTGACCTTTGGTATAAACAATACTCAAACTATCTTTCCCTCTCCATCTTACCTCCTGACCTCACTCGTAATGGACAACGTGCTATTATTAAAAGGGTATCTCATTACATCATCATGGGTGGCCTCATCTATAAGTGTAGCTTTGATGGTATTATCTTACGGTGTGTGACAAGTTATGAAATTCCCTATACCATTAAGGAATTTTGTGATGGCATATGTGGAGGTCACTTTAGTGGTCTTGCGGTTGCTAAGCGTATTCTTTGCCTAGGCTATTACTAGCCAACCCTTAACCATAATTGTTGCGACTATGCTAAGCGTTGTGTAAAATACCAACAACATGCCAATCTTCATTATAAACTTAGTCATGCCTTATAGGTCACCCGTGACCTTTGGCCCTTCTCTCAATGGGGTTTGGATCTTGTCAGAGAGATCAATTCCCATTCTTCCTAGAGACATCAATGGATAATCACCGTTACCAAATATTACACCAAATGGGTTGAAGCCATACCTCTCATCTCCATGAAAGCCAAGAAAATATGTGATTTCATCAATCATCACATTATTTATCACTTTGGTGTTCCGCATCACCTCATCATTGATAATGGAAAACAATTCAAAAATAAGACCTTGTAAAAACTTTGAGATACCTTCAGTATTCAGCTAAGATTCTCATCACCATATTACCCACAAACCAATGGTCAAGATGAATCCAATAATAAAACCCTAAAAAAAATCCTCAAGAAATTGGTTAATGATACTGGGAAGGACTGGCATACACACATTCCTTTCACCCTATGGGTGTACCATACTAGTATTCACACTTCCATTTCTGCCACACCTTTTTCTCTGGTCTATGGTACAAAGGTTTTTCTACCTCTCGAAGTCCAAATTCCATCTCTTCGTATTTCTCTCCATGACATGCTCAATGATGATGACTTTTTCTAGGACCATTTAGCACAACTTGAGTTATTAGATGAACACCATCTTACTGCTCTTGACCATCTCCAAGTTTACCAAAAATGTATCAAACGTGCCTATGAAAAATGTGTCCATGAATGAACCTTCCAAGTTGGTGATCTCGTCTTGAAGGAAAATCAACATGTAACCAAAGATGAAAAAAATAAACAGGGAAAATTTGCTCCTAATTGGCTTGTACCATACATCGTGACTCATGCTTATGGATCAGGTGCTTATTGTTTATCTTCACTTGATGGTAAACCTGAAGCTAAGCCCCTTAATGCCGTGTATCTTCAACCATTCTAATGTTGAATTTTAGTCCTACCTCACCTTCTTCCTCTTTTCATGCTCATCCCTTGAGTGTTATTCACTTCCCTCCTTTCACTATGATATCCCCAATGATTAAACAAGAATCATGTGCATACCTATCACTCTTTTACCCTCTCTTAAATATGTGTACCATGGCTCTGTACATCGCATGATTCTCATGGATACTTTTCATCTGCTTTTAGATGAGATCCCATGGTCTTTTCACCTTGCTTTCTGAACAAGAATCCTATTCCTCACCTTAGTCTTGTCCATGATTTAAAATCCATCACATGGGATCTAACTCCTTGAGTCAAACTTCTAATAAAAATATGAGTCCCTCAAAAAGGAAATCTTTCTCTCTACATCACTGCTATAAATAGATTACTCCCTCAAAGGATGGCTATGTAAAGCCTGCTTCAAAAAAAAGAAAAAAAAAAAAGAGAATTCAAAGCTTCCCATGTTGATCAGCTTTGCGAAGACCTCAAGGAGATAATTTCCTCATCCCGTATAGACTTCCTGCATTAATTAGTCAATCTCAAATACAAGTCAAATAGAAAAACAAAATTCATCATGACTTGCTCATTGTTATCTAGGATCTCTTGCCAAAAAGGCATGCTACCTCATACCATATAAACTAATCACTTTTCACCTTCTCACCATTTACACCTTCATTTCCTACCACCTCAAGGGACCTACTGAAACTATGACATTTGGTGATCATGTGACTATTCTTCACCTTTAGGATAATCAATCATGTAAATTATTTAGGGTCTTATGTTCACCAACCTACCTAAGGTATGGTCCAGCCGTTATGATCCTCACCAATTAGGTGGCTCTCTTTCCTCCTCTTATCTTTCACCTTCTTCATTACGTATTGGTAATTTGATATAGGACTAGACCTTGACGCTTATCTCTGGGAAATTTTCCTTTGTCACCATAATCAAATTAAAATCACACATACCAATGTTCCCATAATTTAACCATACCTAAAAGACCTAGACTCAATCAATCCTATAACCTACCAACCCATTCTCATACCTCCTTACATTTTCCCTGGCTTATGGGAGAACTACATTGGCCTGAAGTCCCTGTTCGCTAGGACTATGTAGGTAGAATTTCGAGGGCATGGGGCCCTTGGAGGTTATCTTGGCCACTCTCTACCCTAACCAATTCCCCCTTTCCCTTCTGTAATCACATTCTACCCTATTTATTTTCCTTTTTATATCAATAATGTGAAATTGAACCAAACAAACAACAATTGATTCACATCTTTACCATCATCACTCATACATTCATTATGTCTACCATTTGTTTCCCATTATCATACATGTTACTATAAAACATCTCAGCGTGACCCATATCATCATTAATTACACAAATTCATGAATTACAGACTCAACCAATCCCAACTCAACCATACCTAAACCAACCTAAACTTAATCATACATAAGTCAACCTGACTCAATCCATACCTAAACTAACCTAAAATTCATCATACCTAAGTCAGCCTAACTCCATCCATGCCTATGACCTGAATCAATCCATGCCTAAACCACAAACCTGACCAGCCACTATCAGAAGCGATCATAGAGCCATTTGCATTCACGGGAGCATATGGGGAAATGCCATCACCACACCAAATTCCCTCCACTTGATCAACTACCATTTTCATCTAGCCATCAAGCTCATACAAGAGTAAGTATTTTTTTAACCAACATTCATCTACTTTCATTTTAGTATGCTTTGTTACCTTTATTATCAGTTTCTACTAGCACTCTCATTTTCCCACCATTTACCTTCATGCAAGTTTGATCATTTCTTCACCCACACCATTAAATTTCCCATACCTGACTATTAAACACCTTTGAGTATACCTAAGATCTCTATATACCTATTTATTGCCCTCTTCATTTCCATTTAGTTTCAAATTTGTCCTTACACCAAGATTTTAATAAGTTTCTGTCACTCGACTGTACTGACACCGGTTACCCATGAAGGTTGTCAGTCGATCCTGAACCATCATCGGTTACACTAGACTGATGTCGGTATCTGTGTTTTACCCTCAGACCAACAACAAAGCCTAAATCCCCCACCCAACACCAAAAACAGTCCAAAATCAGACCCTGACCAGTACCAGTACTCTGAAAAAGACCTTTCCCTTCAAATTCAATCATAGGTTATCCTGTTGTGAGAGAATTTGCTTATTATAATTGAATGAGATACCCAAATCATTTTAACTACAGTAGGATTTTATTTATTGTTAACATTGAATTGTTTTAAAAAATGGATTGATGGTCTTCTAGGGAGTATCACACTTCCCTAAACTAGCATACGCTAGGCAGTCCACTGCCATATGCTATTTAATCTCTTTTGGTGGTATGATTGTTCATTTTAGGTAGTTCCTCCTAGCCAAAATGAATCTCTCATGATCAGCTATGGATCAAGAAGTCATATACACACAACAACCTTCAACCATCTTTAACAGGTATTCCTCCTAGCCCTTTTACCCTTATCTATTTCATCACATTCTGAGACATGATCTAAGAATTAGGTGAAATAGATACCTCTAATCCATTTTAGATGCATAAGCAACCACCCACTCATATAGTTCTACCAAAAAAATAGCGAAGAATATCTCATACAAACTGTGATATAGATTTTGTTCCACCCATGCACGTGCATTAAACTCGGATCCAATGTTTAACCTCCATGCGTATTCTACTTCTAAATCATGTATCCACTCCTCAACACTTACTAGGGTCAACCGGTATGTCTTCATCATGAACCATCCTAAAAATTATTGAAAAAGAGGTCCTTGAAATGAAACCAATGATGCAGCCTAGAATTTACCAATAATAACCCAAGAGCATTTGCACATCACTCAACCTAGACTGAGTGCTCACCCAAAGTACGTAAAGGTACCAGGGTCCTCTTTAGGTTTGATTGTGCAAGATGTTAGAAAGATGAAGAGTTAATGTAGTCAGATCCATAAATAACATAACATTCCATAGAGCATATTCTAGATCTAGATCTAAGGGTAACGTATTTAAATAATAACTAGCTATGCAAGAACCAATTATACTCATGATTAAAACCTTGATTCATCTAATAAACTCCTTCTATTAAACATAGTAAATATACAAAAGCTTCTTACAATAAATAATACCATAAGCTTATGCGTGCATCAGATATGGCAGCATAACTTCTCATTAACTTATATCTAGTTCTCACATAGTCCTCCCATACTATGAAGATCACTATATATTTATAAGGGTGGGGAATTTCCCTTCATCACTTGAATGATTCCCAAAATAGGTCACATGCTTAAAATAGATATGTTCCTTTACAATAATAGGCACACATGTAAGTGTGCTAACAATAGATCTCTTTTGGTTGACTGGTAGTAGCAAGTCTATTATTATCCTAAACTCATGCAAAGTTCTCGGTATCCACTCTTCCAATAATAGCCCATGCATGTCACGCAAGTATTCATCTAGTTTGTGTGCTCTACACGTTATCTCCAAAAATATCCCGTACATGTGAAAATGGCTAAGTCCTAAATATGTCCTTATCTTTCACGCGTGCATCCTTTCCTATCTTTATGCACATTTGAATATGCCTTGTTCTTATGCATGAACCTTATTTGTGCCTTTTTCTAAGTATCATACTCTTGTCCACTCAAAATTCTCTTATTTGAGTTTTCTATAGCTTGGTTCATTACACATAAGTCCTCAACCCCAAATAACATAAGGTTGGTCTCAAGAATAACTTCTAGCACTTCTTCATTTTCTAGTTCACGCGCGCTAGTGGAAGGATCATAACTTGAAGCACTTTGAATCATGAAGGATTATGCACATAAGGAATTTATGTAGTTGTACTGACTGTGTGGTAAATTGATAGGAAATCACCGTTATGTTTCTTGGACCATGTTGTTATATATTGGAACTAGTGTTTTGCTCACACTAAATGTTGCAAGGAGTTACACAAAGGTAACCATCTGTAAAGGGAGGTGTGAATTAACATTCCATTTTTCATTTTGTTGGTTCTTCCTATATTTCTAATTTGGATATTGATTTCTAAAAGACTAATGGATTTGATTTAATCCTTAATTATATTTATTTATGAAGGCTTGCACCTGCTATTTTTCTAAGGATATGACCTTATTAGAAAAATTTATAATCAATGCCTTCATTTATTCATCCTCCATTTGTTGTTGGGGAGAGTAAGACCTGGAGGTAATAGGCTGAGAATGTTTCTTAGGAATGGGAGAAAAAAAATACTAAGGTACTTGAGTTAATTAAGGAAACAATGGAATTGGTAGTCTAGGGGCTAGCTTACCAACTTGGATAAGATAATTTTCTACCCTAATGGATATAGAGTAGGAATTAGGGATCTTTACAACACCCATATATTATATCATAATTGCAATGTCAGAATTCAAAGCTCTTAATAAGTAAAGGAAATAACTTTGAGGGGTTAGTCTTAAGAGGGTAGGAATTCTATACCATGTCTTCTGAAATATGGATTTCAACCATGAGCTCATTAGGAGATCTCTTGATCATTGTGATTTTTTTCTAATAAAGATATGTTATCATATTTCTCCTCAAACTAATTGCAAAGTAGAGTGCCAAGTCCATCCCAGTTAGTGATAGAGGCAGGTCTTAATATTTTGTACCATTGAAGCTTTTTACCTTTGAGTGAAGAAGTGAGAATCCTTGTATCTACATCATCTTCTGTAAATAGATTAACAAACAACACATTTTTTATGTATTGAATGTTCTCAACAAGGGTAGCTTGATTATCACTAGTAAAGAATGGAATGCTTTTAAATGCAGCTACTGGTATATCATGTTGTGTAGGAAGATCCAAATTACTTCCTCCGTTGAATCTAACAAAATAAATATTTATTTGTACCATGGTTAGAAAGGGTCAAAGTACATTGGTAGACCATGTTGAAGGTCTTCCAAGAAAAGGGGTAGATTTCACCCTGCATGCGGAAGATAGAGACGCGTGCATGATGGTTATGCTAATTCTTCTTCTAGAAGAGAACTGAATATATTAAAAAGATTCTTAAACTACAATGCTCTACCTAGTATGTATCCTTATCTTGAAAATGGTGTGATGACTAATGAAAATATTAGATCTGAATGTTTGGAGTCTCTAGATGTGTTAAACAAGCCTCCAAAGGTTGGGAATCACTAAATCACACACCAAAACTTAGTAATAATGAAATTTAAGATTTAAATACTTGTCCCACTGGGTGTGCCAAAAACTGTTGAAGCTAAAAATTGCACCCATCCTAGATCAGGATGAACTGGGGAATTTAGGCAACACGGGATTATCTCTAAGCTATGGGAATTAATCTTTACCCTATGTCAATCCTTGAAAATATTGATCTTTCAGATACTAATGTTAGTCCATCATCTCTTTCTCTTTGTGCATATGATGGATCTATCAGTCCATGATTAGGTCACATTACATTACCTATTATTGTTGGACCAAAAACTCTTAACATCATATTCTTTGTCATTGAATTTACTATTTCATATAACAGTTTACTTAGTGTTCCATGGCTTTATGCCATGCAAGAGGTTCCATATTTAGTAAATCATTGTGTTAAGTTCATACATAATGGCATTGAGTATATTATTTTCTGTAATTTTCATCCATACAAATATTATGGCCATGATCTAAATACTGCACTTCCTACTCCAAGAATTGTTATTACTAATGAATCCCAACCTATGGATATGACACCTCATTTTCTAGTGCTGAAAGGTGATATTTTCATGATAGTTATTATCTTTTCTATGCCATCACCTCCACCTATTACTATTATTTATATGATTCTTTATCAGGGGCTTGTCCAGTCTATGGAAGTTAATCTATCCCCTGCACCTTTGCATGAGCAATTATCATTAAGACACCTTATATTTACATGCACATTTTTCATGAATGATTATTATTGGGAGAACATCCCATTTTATCCCACTTGTGATGTCACTATATGTTCACATGAGGGTTTGAATCAACTAGGATTAAACTTTGAAGATATTTATCCTCCAAATCATGATCCTCATTTGTATTATAGATTCATCACTATCACTATTGCTTATGGTATACGCATCTTTCATCTAATCGTTTACCTTGCATGAACTCTTCACTCTTCTCCACTCACATTAGGGAAATCTTGGATCACTTACATTGGGGTAAATTAGACCATGATCATACTGATATCTCATTTCCTATTCCCTTTAGATGTGTGTTCATATGTAATAGTTCATTTCTTGGCTATGTACATAAACTCATTTGCTAGTATGCACACAGATGCCCATTACTTCCTTTCACCAAAAAATAACATTTTATGGGAATGTATAAATTATGCCTCAATGTCTCATTACTTGATCAACCCGACACTATTTCCTATCAAGATTTGGATGCTTCACCATTTGGTTTTGATCATGGCAATGATGACCTCTTAGATGACATTACCTGAATAAAATGATAACCATGCACTTGGGGGGAAGTACACTCATTTATCCCCCCAACATCAACATGTATCTGATATTCAAATCATTTCACACCTAGAATTTAGTATTCACATATTCATACACATTAGCATCATCATTACCAGATGATGCACTCTTGAGATTCGGTTCACACTTGATTGTTTAGGGAATCATATACACATGAACCTCACACACTACACATTACACATTATACATCCTTACATATCCTACACTTTTAAACATATAAACATCATATTCCTCTTACATTTACTATGAATCATTCACATGTTGTACTTTATACATCTATACATTGTCGACATTCTACACACTACACTATTATATATTTTACATTATTTGCATCTTCTACATCACACACACTTTACAATTCCACACTTATATAACTTGTACATATTACATTGCATACTACACATTACATGTGGCATGCTTTACACATCACACACCTATCACTATATATACTACACAACACTGCACTCACTACCCTATGACACACTCTAGTCTCGCAGTCCATACTAAAATTTTGAGGGTTTACATCTAAAATGGGCCTCATCACACTCACGTGTTCAATCATTCAATTTTTTTTATCATGTGACATTCCTAGTTAGTGCTTTATTCACTTATTTATTGATATATGCTTTAGGATAAATCATCACTCCTATCTTCTTTTTGTGATATAATTTTTAGGCTAAATCATCCCTCCTTCTATCTTCTTTTTGTGATATACACTTTAGGCTAAATCATCACTCCTTCTCATCTCTTTTTGTGATATACACTTTATGCTAAATCATCACTTATTCTACCATATTTTGTGATATATGCTTCGAGATAAATCATCAAAAATTATAGCACCTCATCACTATGTCGCATTCAATATCATCTACACATGATAATTCTACAATCACTATGGCATGCTTAATTCATCAACTCTTTCTACATACAACACATTGTTCCAACCATTTCCTGATGACACACACTCTTGTTTACGGTTCATTCTTGATTATTTAGGGGGTATAAATAAATGAACCTCACTGTATATAATCACATTCACACTCACTCGGGGGACATGCCAATCCTATCACATTCACTTTGTATTCCATTCCATCCATCCAGAGCATATTGCATACCTCGGTTGCATTACTCTTGCTTACATTTACTTGTAAATGTTCACTTTATTACACATGCTAGATAGATATATTTTATGTCATTATCTTTATCAAAGATATATGAGTGTTCACTTTCCTTTTCAATTTTTATTGTAGATTATATATATCCATTACATATAGCATGTGTGTTTGGTACAGTACCTAGTACTAGTCCCACATCCGCTCCTAGCGGCATCCACTTTCGTACACTACAAATATTTTTTCATTTTGTTACACATGATACTACTTTATCAGAATATACACACTTTCACATAATTTTTATCTCTCTAATGTGTTAATGGGCGCTTCATGTGAAGCATTTATTTTGCAGAGATATTTTCTTCCATGGTTGTCTGATACATTACTAGATTTTACTTAACATTGTTTCTAGGATTTTCCTTATGTCTTGCTTGTTCTATAATTGCTTACAGTTGTTACAGACTTGTTTTTCTTGCAACATTGTGAGTCATGTCCCATGTTTGCAACCTAATTTTTATAGTCTACTTTGTTTTCTTGCATGTTTTACATTATCTACTTGCATCTTAGCTTACACGTTTTCTTCTTAGCTTACATTTTCATCTTATACATACATCATTGTATTTTCCTGTACTATAAATTTTCTCCTAGCCACTTGATTTCATGTGCCTTGATTTCTACCAAGCACATTCCTTTCCCCATACAAGGCACTATTTCAGCATAACTATTGGTCCTCCTCTGGGACACATACTTCTTCAATGATTTCACATGCACCCTAAATGAGGGGTAATCATTTTGGTGAATCAATCACCCCATACAGTGTTATAGACAACACATCAAGGTACCAGTACAATATAGTTTTCAGTTTTGGGGCACATAATCAGACTTGGGTCCATGACACAACAACCCTTCCTGGATGCCTGAAACCTGGGGCCAATCACACAATGATTGGTAGTTTAACACATTCTACAAATATCCATACACAACGGATTTTATAGGGTATATGTTCATTAGCACTTACATTTATACAAACCATCTATAGTGGTTTTCTACATAGCAGGAAACATTTAAAGGTTGGGAAATCATACCAGAAAGTTCTCCGTACACTTCTTCCATTTCAATGGTGTGAGATTGTTAGAAAAAATCATGTGTGAACATCACCTACATGATCGTTTATACAATGTTTCCTCATCATGGATCAGGTGCACATGTTCCTTTTTCACATTTTCATCATTTTTACACACTTCATTACATAATTTTTATACATATACATGTGTTTTTGACTACTTATTCAGATTCTATTTAGTAGGTCTATTTGTATGGGAAGTGTTAGTTGACATCATCAACATCAAAACAACACCAATAACAACATCGATAATGACAACAGGTACATCATGAAATCTACACATGTGATTTTTCCTTAGGTTCATCTCTTCACCTTTTATATTTTCTCATCTTTAGTATCCATGCTCCATATTTTATCACTCCACACTTTGTCTTGTCCCTCAACACACTTTCATCATCAATCTACATAGTTACTAGGCACACATATCTATCTACTTTATGATACTGAGTGTTCCTCTCACTAACATAAAGTGGGGGAAAATTTAGACATAAAATCAAGCACTTTGGGTATTTATCTAGTCTTGATTATATACTACTATTTATATGGATCATAAGTAAGAAAATTACTAATTAACCCATGTATTTGGCCACCTTATTTACTTTTTATTGCTACCTTCTGTCTTACACCCTTATTTTCTTAGTATAACTTTTTACTCTTCAAAATTTGTCATCCTAGACACCAGCACCCAGCTAGGATGTCAATACCAGGTGCCCTCATCCGCTCTAGATTCCCATGTCCCCTTTTTACTTTACTCACACTTTTTGGGTCCTCTTTACCCATTTTAGCATCTTATCTTTTTGGTAGTTGGCATTTTCAAGGTTAATAATTAAATTCAAGAAAAGGAATCATATAAATATAAAATTATGTGTTCATAATAAGGGACCAAACACTAAGCACTATCTATCACCACCTAAGGTTGCATCCATCAAGGCATCTAAGAGAACCATTGCATCCATTTGGCTCCAACACAAGGAACACAAGGGATGGTTTTCTACATCCCACTTCGTATGAAATAAGTTCATTTTATTCCATGTACACATTTATTACATTCTATATCTAGCTACTTGCTCACTATCCAAGTATGAAATGCATAAGAACATCCTGGAGCAAAATTCCACACACACAATTAACTATGTTGGGTTTAATATGTAGTGCAATGCTCAATCATAAGTTCACCATTTTGAAAGCTGAGGATAGTCCAATTTCTTAATTTATATCTTTCTTTTTTAAGATTTGATGTGTATGTGAGGTTTTTACAGGTTCGTTCTTCATTGCAAGTTTACAGTGACCTCGACGATCTTGGTGTGAACTTTGAAAAACCATAAAAACTAAAGGTAAACATCTTATGACACCTCATAGAAGTTTTCTTGAACATTTCCATAGACCAAATCACCCATAAAAAATCTTAAGGCACCCGCGGGTGCTTCTGTCCCTCTCCAGGAACCCCAGTCCAACCGAATTCTTCAAATATGCATTTTATTGAGCTCGAGCACAATGGTCAGTGCTTCACATTTTATTTTTTCCCAACTTTGTGTACCTTCTAGAACTCTACAAATCACCTAAGGCTTCTTACCCTCTCTTTACACTGATGGTTTTCACTTTATTGCTTAGTTTGCTTGGGTGTAATTTTTGTATATCATTATTGTTCATTATTTTTACAATAACATATATATTAGGATCTTAAACCCAAATTTAGCTTTATTAGATGGCATGAAAATGGTTCATAGTTTGAGAAAACACTCACACTCTCATTTCCATGTAGCACAATAGAAAATAAAACTACAAGGGACATAAAATATGCACAACATGAAAAAAATACATGGGAAAGTTAAGAAGATGAAATAAAATACAAAATATAAGATTTTATTGCTTCCAAATAATGCAAAATTAATTATAATGGTGAAATAGGTAGGTATCAACATGAAAAGAACTAGATATGAGGCCTATAACTCAAAATGCTAAGGAATAATGCTCTTAGCAAACCAAGAGGGTCCCACCTTTTACAATGAATAATGTTTATGAATATATAGAAGAAATGGGAATAAAAGAGGAGGGAAAGAGATGGAAACTTGGATTTTCAAATCTAATCACAAAAAACATGCACTAAATTCCTAAAAATGTTCATGTAGCACTGTCAGATCTACCTCCCCATGTCAACTTAGCTTTTGGAAGAAGGAAGGAGAAAAAATCTGATCAAATCTAGGTGGTTGAATGACTGAATATGTATATTAATGGATGAATTCATGTTTCTCCATTTCACCTACTAAATATTGCAAGAAAAATGATTTTGAATAGCCCAACATGTATCCCATATCAGTAGCTTTCCATCAAGACCAGGAGTGCATGAATCCAAGCTCTGTAGCAGAAGTTATGAATATTTGTAGTTGTGAAGTGTAAGCTGAACATGCAAGACACATGTAGAAATTTGGTTGGATGAAGGATTCAACTAGATGTATGCTTGTTTTGATAGGTTTTTTGTTGTACACTTAATCTAAAAAGTAAACACATGGAACTTAGTGATTGGCATAAAAATTTTCACTTGACATGTGCGAAGAGAAAGAGGTACAAGAATGAGGAATGTAGATGTATGTAAGTGTGCGCAAGAGGGTGCATGAGGAGTGGGAAGAAAAGGTGTATATATGCAAAGGTATGTAAATATGTGTGAAATAAGGAGAGCACAAGACAAGGATGAGTGAAATAAATTATGTAATGGTAGGTACACAAGGGAGGAAAGTGGATAAGGAATGAGTTTGCATAAGAGTATGTGTGAGAATCAAGAAGAAGGGTCACACATCCAAGGCATGACAAGGACTTAGTAAAAATGTAAGGAAAGTTTGTGGGCATACAAGTAGTGCGCAATCATTGGGGAAATAAAGTGAATATAAAAAGAGTACACACAAAGGGAAAATAGAAGGAGATAAAAGAATAAAGGAGAGGGGTTAGAAGCTTGTGGAAGAAAGCAAAGGGAAGATAAAACATAAGGAGGAAGTAGGAAATGCATGCAAGGGTGTGCATGAATAACTATATCCATGTAAATGTACCAAGGAAAGAGATCAGTGGTGCATGCAACCTAAAAATTTGATGTTAGAGCCAAAATAGAATTGCAAGTTATTAAAATAATCAAGGTGGTTATTTTGGAAAGCAAGAGTATTGTGTGTATGCAACTTAACACTAAATATAAGATATAGAGAGAAGAATATATAGGTACTAAAATAATCCATGAAAGAATAAGACTTAGTAACCCTGATATCTTCCCCTTTAAAAGAGGATAAGAAAGACCTCCTACAAATAAATTAGGTACTTAAAAACTTTCCATAACACAACATACCAAACAGATGTAGATGAATCTAGTCCTAATTTTCTATGGCTATAAAGGAGATAGTATATGCCTTATGTAAAACTATTATATCATACCAACATTACCCCTATATATATTATTATCCCAATTCACCCCCAGGTGAAATGGAATAATTGAACAAGTTCATGTAGCCATTCAAATCTCACAACTAGGTTTCAGTATTCAGGGTAGCATTTAGGTCTTTAAGAAGGTTGAAAACTCACAAGAGGAATTTTTCCTCTTCTTGGTCTTGTCTAAGTTCATATTTTCACTCAATATGGAGGATCAAATGTGAGGCTGAATTTCAAGGAAAATGGAAACCTTCTTAGGGTACTCTTAGTACTTTCACACACTCCTCTAATTTAAAAGGACTCAAATTACATAAATCTCTAAAGGGGTGTTAATGGTTGGGGAGGATCTCTCTTAGTTCAAAGGCCAACCTATGTTGTGCAT
Organism: Taxus chinensis; assembly: GCA_019776745.2. NCBI lineage: Eukaryota > Viridiplantae > Streptophyta > Pinopsida > Cupressales > Taxaceae > Taxus > Taxus chinensis. Next base: position 362,658,513 of record CM034157.1, on the reverse strand, counting down.
AACCATTCTATTGGAAAATTTCCCATCAAGCTCATTGGGGTGAGTTTCCTCATGACCAAATTGGAAGGAGCGCTGGTGAGCTACTTTCATGACCAAGATCATGCAAGGGAGGACCAATTCCTTTGAATTGCTCATCAAGCCATTTAGATTGTACTTTGAGTCTACACGATGAAACCGAACCACTCCCATATTTATGCAGGGTATACATAGTTTTTTCTTATGAAACTTGGCTAACATACATTAGAAGATGAGTTATAATTCAAGTTGTTTTGAGCTCACATATTGTATGAACCAAGTTGCTGGTTTGATAATGGACAAGCCACTTTAGAGATCCTTTGAGCTATAGATTCACATTAGAAAATTCCAACTAAGCTAGCATGAAACCATAATGAAAGCTCTTTAATGTGATCCCGAGATCACTGGTTTGTGACATCCATGGCAGAAGAAGAAATTTTGGATCGTACTGGGACAAATCTACACAGGAAGCATCGTGACAACATGAATTAATTATATGAGAGGAATTTCAGTTGAAATGGTGCCCCATCACAATGGAAAATGGAACAAGTTGAGCTCATCATGAGGTCACAATGAGTCACACTGGGGGAAAGATGATCATAATTTGTGTTATGAAACATGGATGAGCCCTTGGTACAAGATTGAGTAAATAAAGAAGTGTCATAGGATTATTCATAGTGATAATGGTGGTCAGATCTTGTAGAGATGAGGTCGAGTCATAACAATGGTTAAGACGTAATGCACAGACCAAAGGATGCAGACCGAGACATTCATGTTGAAGGAAAGTTGAAGATGGTGGGTGAGTTACTTGGCATCATGTCAAGATCTGTGATGAACTAAACAATTACCAAACTCGATGAAATGTGGAGGATGGGTTGAGTTCCATGTAGAGTATTATCGAAAAAGTGGGAAATCATGTCCCAAATGACCCAAAAAAAATTAGGACATGTGGGCTAGAAAACCTGAAATTTCCATAGGATAATGGTGTGTGGGAGGACAAGCAATGTGGAAAACTTGATCACCTAAAGCCAGGCCTGGAAATTGATAGGTTGTAGACCCTTTTTTGTGATTTTAACTGTATATTACATGCCAAAAATTTTAGAAACCCTAGACAATAACAGGCTAAATTTGTTTAAAAACTGTAAATTATTTTAAAGGGTTTATTTTTTAAAAATACCTATTTATATATATATGAATAGATTATAAATATATCTAATTTTTTTTGGAAATTCCAGCCATGTGAAAGAGCTAAACTGTCAACAAAGTTTGTTTTGACAGGCACCTATAATTTGAAATTCCATGCCTGCCTAGAGCCCAGACTTCCCATGGGACACTTGTGTTATGGGGACTCAAAAAACCCAATCCAAGGCATTGTGTAGGAGTTACGGCGGTCAACGGCCCTTGCAGTCGGTCAACTCAGTACAAGAGGAACCCCATACGGTCAATGCAGGAGTAGAAGGCAAGGATGACATGAGCCTAGGGGTTGTGACTTCCCTAGGGACCAAGATCCCACAAAACAAATCCAATGTAGTTGGTGGAAATTATAACTAACGTGGGGCTCAATGCAAAATAGGTGACTCGCACGTGGATGCAAGGTATGTAAACAACATTGGAAATAATGCGAAAGGAAATGTATCCATGTTAGGTGATTAAATGGTCACCTCAATGAAATTAAGGTGTCCAAGTAATTAGATGGAACACCCGCAAATGCAAGGATATGAATCAACATGCATAGGGAGGTGTAGCCATTAATATATGTGAGGAAAAGATCCAGCTTGACTGAGCTGGCAAAGATATTAAAACATTCAATTTACCCCCTCCCAATTCAAATGAAAATAATGATAAATCAATGATAGGGCCCTACCATATTTAAATTCTCCAAGCATTAAAATTATGAGAGATCACCAGAAAAGAGGAAAATATTTAAAATACATTTCCAGCTACTAAGAAATTAAGTCATAGTCCCGTGGAGTAAAAGCAAACCTGGAGAACCAAATTAACTGCAGTCACTCAGAAGCTCATAGCTTGAACATTTCTCAATGGAATTACACAAAATTAGTCAGAACTGTGATTCTGAGGCCTTCACACGGAGATCAATAAATTCAAATATTAATGAAGATTTGATGGATATTTTTTTAGAAAACAATCTTAGTTCAGTTTGGAAATTACCAGGTAGTTGAGTGAGCATTAAATGAGCATGGGGTGTCAATTTCTTGTGCTGCAAGTTACAAATCAGTATGGGGTTCCTTTTGAAGGTCATGATATCATCATATACCCTCATTTATGGTCACTTACAAGTGGTTGGAAAGTGTATTTAAGGATTACATCCTCTATCTCTTCTAAATTCTATAAATTGTAATGTGGGGCTCATTTTGAAAGGAGTTAGTCATTTTTCCTTCTGGCACCTCTCTATTTATTCTCTCCTAGGTAAAATGTGGAGATTCAAGCCTCCTCTCCATGATTTGTAATGGAATTTTCTTTCCTCTTTCCCACAACTGATGTACTTGTACAAACTCTTAATGGAGCAATAGATTGTGTTTTGTGATGCATTTATCCATCCTTTGCATGTTTTGTTTTCTCTACTTGCCTCTCTTCATTGTAAGGTATATTGTGCATACTCTTAATGTTTATTATAGGTTTGTGGGAGCTATGTTTAATGGGAAAAAATGGTGTTATGTGTGAATATATCTTTGGTTTATGGTGCATCTTTTCCACCCTCTCCATTGCTCAGCTCTCTCCATTTCAGACAGTTGGATTGTGTCTAACACCTCCTTTTCTTGGTGTATCGCTGCTTCTAGTGTAGGTTTATTTTCATGCATCTCTCTCCCTGTCTCCTTGGAAGGTTAGAATAGGATTAGGTAGTTTATTTTTTTGCATTCGAAGTAGCTTGTGGTAGGTAGGATTATAGAAGAGGAACCAGACTTCTCTGGTGGTCTATCCCAAGTAGCAATTCCCATAGCTTGGAGATAGTCTAAAATATTCAAAAGGCCCCAAAATCACATGCTGAATCTTTGAAACATGAAATTAGATGAAGAAAGAAAACTATATGGAGTGAAGTAACTTATTACCATATGTTGATTTACTTCAAAAAAATTTGATGCAACTTGCCTTTATATAAAGAACTCAAAATAGTTAGAGTTGGATTTTTTTAGTCTCAACAAATTACCCATTATATTAAATGATATTAACTAATTATTTATAAGTAAATAATTGTTTTAACGTGTCCCTTTCCCATACATTTGAAAAAACTAGAAGGTATACATAAAAATATGGGCTCAAAAAGATCATTCTTGGATCCTAAAAATCCATTTAGTCTATACATGAGGTAACCTATTATTTCTATAAAACTATTTATTCATACCGACATCACACCTATATACATATTATATAAGGTGCATGCATTTTATAACTATAAATTAATGTTGAAATGGAGGAGTGAAATATTCATGCCCCCTATGAGCTACTTTGATTTGTGTTAAATGAGTCTAAGATTATACCAAAAACCTATATCCACAAGTGGAAATATGAAACTATAGTAAAATCTAGTATAACTATCCTTAGGGTAGAAACATATAATAGGGTTAGGAATACCCATATTGTCATGGTATTTGTATACAATCTTGCATTTATGTACTTTATACGAAATTTTGATATCTAGAAATGTTTATGTTAACTTATTCCCTATAAATTTTTTACATGAACCCATAAATATTCCTATAAGTGTAGAATATTTCTTGATGAATTCCCCCTTTGTTGAGGAATGTGTGATAAAATCATTGGAGTTCACAACTCTAAATAATACATGTGTACCCATGTAATGTGTATTTTATAATCTATAGGAGAATGTGGAAGGATGAAGTGGATGCTACCTTTGAGATCATATACTTGCAAAATGGATTGTGCATGATGAAGAAAAACGATCATAGTAACAATATTAATGATAGAATCGATAGCAATAAGAGCAGTAGTAACACTATTAAAAAAGATATAAAAAAACTAGTATAGACACATAACAACAGTCAAGTGAGAAAGCATAAGTTATAACATGTAGATAAGAGTCACATCAAGGCATTAAGCCACAAACATGGGACACCCATGGTGTCACAAGAAATTCAAGGAGTTCAAGATGTATACAATGAAATAAAAAAGTAGTAACACAATCAATTAACAACCATGTATATCAAATAATGATGTCAAACAATGATAAAAAAAAAATGTTACAATAAGTGGTAATAAATCACATGAAGTAAGATATGTTAGTGCTAAAAAAGATACATGTGTTGGTCCTTTTATCTTAAAAGATAAAATGTACATAATATATGTAATCAATTTTGATGAGGAAGTGGAAAGGAACGATACTGAAACAATAAGAACTATATAGTGTGGATAGATTCCCCCAAGATAAGAATGTAATAAACTAAACCAAAACCTATTAACATATAGTGAATGCATGTGTGAAGAGATTAGAAAATATATTCCATCAATCAAACCATAGTGACAAAAACATATGTAATGTAAGTGCTTAACAACTCAAGCTATGTGTATAGGTCCTTGTTTTGTATTTTTGTAAATATGTGAATGTTTTTGTATTTTTGCATTTTGTTATGTACAAAGAGAGTGGTAACACAAGAGCTACCCATTGAGAGCCTCATGAGGAGGAAAATCACATCCAAAAGAAAAGGGATGGTTGGTCCTCAATTGTTGCAAATAAATATTATCATATATAAGTGATAAGAAAATTCTAGTATGTGCCATTGAAGTCCTAGGATGAGAACTAGATGGAAAATATCCATGAGAAATGGTGTGTGACATGAAAAACCAATAAGGAGGATTTTCAGAGTGAGATCCATGAGAGGTAACATGGGAATTACAAGACCTAACAAGAATCTTAGGAGGGAGAAATCCACTAAAGAGAGCATGTGTACTAAAAGACTTAGGATAAATCCTATGAGGGAGAGAGATGATAGAAAGATATTGTGAAGTAAAATGCCTATCTGGAGACCTAGGAGGGAAAGAGCCACTAAATATATCATGTGAATAATAAGGCCTATATGGAGAACTAAAACTATAAATATGAACTATAGATGTATGACAAGGAAAGATAGGAAGAAGATCCTCAAAAGGAATACCTCAAATTGTCACAACGTATTGATGAATAAACTTGACATTGTTTATGATTTAAAAATAAATAAATCTTAGTCAGAGGACTGAGATCAATCATATAATATCATAGGCATACAAAATGTAACATGCAATGGCAAAAAAGTGTAGTCAACAAGATGATGGGAGTGAATTAGGTGATAACTCTCTGTTTATACTGGATTAGGGTTGGAAATGTGATAGAACACGCTCAATTTAGAAAGTAATGATATGCCTTAAAGACAGTGATCTACAGGCATACCAGATAGAAGTACCCAGAAGGGGACAAGACCACCCTAGGTACTAATGTCCATATCGGGTGCTAGTGTCCTGGAAGTGAGGTTGGATCTAGATCTTTTAGGGTTTGATCATTCCTGCCTTCACTTTAGGAGTTTCTTTGACTCTGAAAACTTCAGGCGGCTGTAGGGTTTCACTAGCCACCTAGTACCTATAAAAATAAACCGATAGCTACCTAGAACAAAGGCTCTCAAGCACACATAATAGATGAAATTAAACATGCATTTGAATCAAACTAACCTCGATGGTCACGTCGAATGCTGATTTTCACTTAGGACTGCACTACATTTTAGAATCAATGTAGTTTGTGATATGTCTGTGATAGACATGTGTGTCACTGTAAAACTCAGGTTGTGTGTGTGTGTGTGTGTGTGTGTGTGTGTGTGTGTGTGTGTGTGTGATTTTTTGTGTACCAAGCCTAAACTCTTGATGCTAGTGACACTATGGGTTTACCCATGATTACAAGGAATCTAATGTGTGTGATGGAATTCATAATTTTTCATCTTCGTATCAAGTGAATTATGTCAACCCTAAATGTAGTCATTGAATGTTTGCAGCTTTTCACCTAAATGTGTAGAATAATGGTAATAGCCCAATTTTTTTCTTAGTACTCTTGCACGCTTAGTAGGTAATTACTAACACATGTATATATATTGATTCATTTTACTTTAATGTTGTCATTAACATACCTAATAGTTATCCACCCATAAATAGATTTGTTGAATGCTAATTTGGACACCTCAAGATGGATTACATAATTCGAAAATATCCAAATCAATGCTACATAAGTCCCCAAATGGGGACAATATACAATTTGAAGAGGGACAATTGGTGTCCTTTCATTGGAGCTAGTGTCGTAAAGAGTTAGTCAAATAGGTAAAACAAACTCATCTCATAGCAGCACTTGGGCAACATATTTTTATTTTTTGAGTTTCACACTCACATCCTTCATTGCGCATAAAATAGCCTCAAATCAAGGTTAAGGAGTTAACATCCACCTCTTTATTCTAAAATTCAAAAAATGTGACCAGCTGACTAACCCCATACGTGCATTTAGATCACATTGATTTCAACAAACTTTAATCACATGGAGATTGCAAGCTAAACGTAGTCAAGCTGATTGCACGGTTGTGTTACAATTCTACTAAAAAATACAAGGTCATGTCACATAAGTGAGTACATGTTAGGTTCGTGCTTCAATGGTTCACTTCCAAAACATGTAAAATCGCGATAATCATTTAAGAGGGAAAGAAAATTTTCTATAGCCTTTTGCACAAAGAGTCTTGTTAGTTTCTCACCATTTAGAAATTGGTTGCGAGATGATGTTTTACTTATATTGACTTATTGAGTGCACCAGCTCCACCATGGAAAACAAAACCTGTCCAATCACATAGAACTATTACATCAAGTAGTGCAGATAATGTATTGATCAATGAGGTAGGTGGGGCAATGACATAATTAAATGAGAAGGGCGAGGAATTCATTAGTAAACGACTGGCGAATTGTCTTTTATGACCCCATTTTGAACATATGGGTTATCAAATGAGTTATTTATATTTTTGTCCTGGGTTACTTTTGAAGGACACTAAAAAATATAATTTACTTTTGGTACATTACATAGAAATGTGAACTGACTCACATGTGCAATAAATTTTATCTTCTAGACTCCATGATACATAAAGTCCCCTTAATTTCCCGTCTTCCTAACTGCAGTTCAAAGGATGCCAGCGTTTCACCAACGGATCTTTTGAGATGAAGGTTCTATTTAAACCTATGACGGTCATCTTCCGTAGTTATAGGATTAGATGGAGTTGATGATGATTCAAGAATAGAAGAATCCTGGAAATAGTGACTCGATGGGAAATTTTAAGCTCCAGAGTAATGTGAAGGTCCATGGATATGTTACATTAGTGGCAAAGAGAAACATGGCAAGACTACTTGAGTTAATGTGCACTATTTTATTACATGTAATGTAGTTCTTGATATTGTGCAAATGAGATTGGAGGGTTGTGAATTTATATTCCCCCCAAAAATGTAGCTTTCACATGAAACCCTGCGCCAACGTAACACAAGTGACAAATTTTTTAGTGATATGAGGAATGATTTTTTCAATATCTTTGCCCTGAAAGGTGATTAACTAAGCGGAAGCTATGAAAGGGTAGCGAGCTACTTGTACACTTGAATATTAGCTATGAACAGTGGTGCATAAAGTAAATGTGCGATGTAAAGCATTAGACCTAAACAACTATGAAAAAATAAGATGTTGAATATGACGTGAAATAGTAATTTGAACTCAACTAAATAAAGTGAACCACGGGACTAGGCGTGTGATCTGATATCAGAGGTGGATGGAAAGATGGGTAGAGTGGTGTGGATGATTGTGTATACAGTAACAAATGAAGGAAGTGGATTTCAGGTAGAACCCCAATGAGTGAAGTGAACTGGAGCACCATAGAGTTAAGGGACTAGGTGGGTACGAGATGGGTAGGGTGCAGATCTGATAGACATCTGGGTACACTTTGGTCTGTGCAATAACATGCCTTCCTACATATGATCTATTACTTAGGGTCACTGGAAGGTGGGTCCGGAGTGAAAGGATATGCTCGTTTGGTGACACATCCTAGATAGTGACATAGGGCACAGAAAAGTCAGATGTTGAAAATGTCATCTCAAGGATCGTAATGTGACAGGGTACTGGACATAGTCAATTCGGTCTAAAAGGCGATAAGGAATCAGTTGTCATAAGAAAGAAATAATGCAAGCTACCATAGAGTTGAGGTTGGTCGAAAATATAACTATGAAACTCAACTGCCACAACGTCTAGAGTTTCCCCAAGTGTGTACTAACTAATGCGTAGCACTAGGTTGTTCTCAGACCCAAGGGTAATAGTGGTGTGGTGAAACAATGAGACATTAGGGAGTCACAGTTCAGTGTCAGTCTGTACTTTGCGATAAGTTGGAGCTGCACTAGTGATGTAGAAAAATCCGACAGATTAGGTATTGGCTAAGATAGAGGAGTTGATCCTCTCCCTAGGTTGTAAGTGTCATGAAACATGGGTGGGTTAGCCTGGTGCCTAGGATGGAATCTAGTGAGGAGTGTGTGGGAATGATCTCCAATGCAATAGATGGATAGTAACTCTAGGTTTGGAATAATCATCTCAGTAGTGACAAGTGTAGGGTCCTTCATTAATGGCACATCATGTGAAGTCATTTCATCACTTATAGGGTTCTGAGTGATTCAAATATAGTTGAATAGATTGTTTTAGGAATGATTAACCCAGTGTTCACTTATTCAAGTTTCAAGTAGGGATCGTGGGCATAATAGGTGTATAAGCATCGATTGGTGGAGTGAGTTATAACAACTCAGTGGATAGTGTTTCTGAACAGTCAATTGCTAGAGTACATGTAGTTGAGTTAGTCATTACTAGATTCGTAGGGAATGACTGCAAAGTTATATATTAGGACTATTATTCATCAATGTATGAAACATGACGAAAGTGGAAGAAATCTTCACTCAGTATTTCAGTGATTGTGAAGAAGGGAGGGTTACAAATTTAGCCCTATCATGCTTGTGAATATTATGGTACCAGAGGGTCCTTCCTTCTTCACACCGTAAAGGAATTATCCCTCTCTTATTTTCTCTCCATTCTGAATTCTTCGTTATGCTATCATGTATTTGTAGGTTGGCCCAATCACTATAACGTGACCTATTGGGAAGGAGTTTTACATGTGGAAAGTGATCACAGTTCTCGACGACATGGTATTAGTGAAAATACTGTAGTCATTTCTAAATCATGTTTAGGGGCATGAGTCACAGTATGGAAATGAGCATCGATCATGTGCAGGAGATGTTAAGGAAAATTGGTAGGGGTATGGGTTTGGGAACACAAACACCTCCAAAGGGGGGTCCTAGATTTAGGGAAGAAGCTCTTACTATGTAGCAGGGATTGATATCAACAGGGTTTCCAGCTTTGACACTAGTTGATCACTAAAGCTATGGACTAAACAAAGCTACACTATAGGACTTGTGGCATTGATAGCTAAGTGTTTTTTCGTAGTTCGTATTGTAGCCTAGGTTTCAAATGACAACACTTGGAATGAAACACAGCAGTAGTTGATCAGATGTATGTCCCTCCTCTTTAAGGAGATGGTGTCTGTACGCCGGAAAAGTGACAAGCGAGCGTGAGAATCAACAAGTAACTCTTCCGCGTACCCGACCTCCTGAGGTCGTGCCGAGACAGCCGGTGGGGGTAGAATATGCATGAGACAAACTAGTTAGGCAGTCTAATGTCTTCGACACGCACTAGTGGAATTTGCGAATCTAAGGCAAAGAAGGCCCTTCTAACTTGGACTGGTGTGATAGATCGATCAGCAAGGATGACTGCTCGAAGGCTCCAATCAATATCGAGCTCTGGCGTGATTCGATCTATGGGTTGCGGAATACGTGGAAAATGACCTGGGATTGTTTCGTGTATATCTCCCGATAAGGTCATATAGTGGATGATGAACATAATTGACTCTATGGACGATTTTCTGGCCTAGTCCAGAATTCCCTAGCTTCGTTAGCCGCTATATCTAGTAAGGATAGTTGTTCGATGATGATGGGTGGAAGTGGAGTGGACCTGAATACCAAGATGCGTAGGCCAGTGTCTATGTCTAACTGACTTGTGGATTCGTTGGGCTGTGGGATCTGTGGATCACAACCATAGACTCTTGGTTGTTGCGGTCCTGTTATGGTCATACACGGGATCAAGTTCTAATCCCTAGTATCCAGTAATCGTATGCTTTCTCAGCTTCTATGTTTAGAACCAATAGTTGTGCAATCTTCTCAGAATACCTTACAGGCGTTCTCGCAACCTGGATTCTTAAGCTGGTATCTATATCTACAAGGGTGTCTCCAGCGTCTGGCTGTGGAACTAGAGGATCACACCTGAATGTTTGTTCTCTTTCGAGCCCTTCTACAGTCATGTGGATGTTTTCTAGGGTAATCTGTAGTTTGGCTGACTTGACCAAAACGCATGTGCTTGGTCGTCTTCTATGTTTAATCCTCTTAACTGAGAACTGATCAGTTGTAAATCTGTGGTTGTTCAGAATACTTGTATCCTGAGATTTTGGTCTATGTCAACTATTGCTGTGACTAGGTTTGGTTGAGGCACGATTGGCTCAAATATATATTCCCTGGGCTCTTGAGGTCCCGTGATTGTCATACGAAACAAAATGCAAATCTAACTGTAACAAAACAAATTCTAACTACGTGAAATAAATCTAACATATATATCTTTTATTCTTCTAAGAAATATTCTAATAATTTTAAGGAAAGCAAACTATTTTAAGCGTATCTAGAAATAATAACTAAACAATAATTTGAAACAGACAAGATAACCGAGTGTAGTTATTTGCCTGTGCAATTTTGTAGAATTATTCTAAATAAAACAGTTTGTCTAATCTACCAGCAAGATTCTCGATCCTACCTCAGAAGTGAGGAGTGAATCATAGTTTCTCAGAAACTATCAATCCCCACAGCTTCCCTGGCAATGTCGAGAATAGAATGAAATGAAATAAAGTGATTAACTACTCTATTTGATATGAATCTGACTAGAACTTTGAAATTTAAAACCTGGACTCTGCAGAACAGTGGCGAATCCGATGGTGTATGTGATCTCGTCCCCTCAGTATGATCTCCTCGTTCTTTCATGTTCACGTGGATCCAGAAAAGCGTGTAATGCTAGCACTGATACAGAGTAGATTTTGGGACAAGGACAGCTCAGAATGCAGACCGAGAATGCGAGTAGGAGAGGGATAGCGCAAGAGTACAGAGCTTGGCTTATGCGATTCCTAGCGGGATTTTACTGCGAGTCATGCAACATGAAGCGACCAGAACCTGTAACTATCGTAAACGAAGAGCAAAACCTGCAACTTTAATGGCTTCCTAAGCTATTCTGTTCCAATGGATTGGATAAAATAAAGACACTACTTGCACAAGTTGGGTATGTGGCTTACCAACAGCTGAATAAGGCTAACCAGGCATATAATGAATTAAACTAAGAACTCCAAGACATAATAAAAACAAATCTGCAGCAAAGAGAAATTATGGCTTACCAACAGCTGAGCAATTTAACAAAAGATGTAAGTGAATTCAGAGGCAAGCTTCTAACTGGATTGGGATGAGATAACAGCACTGCCTGCACAAGATGGGTATGTGGCTTACCAACAGCTGAATAATACTAACCAAGTATGAAATGAACTATACTATCAATCCTAAGCAAGCTAACAGACCAAACCACTGAAAATCAGAAGACTCTAACAAGGAAAATGGTGGCCATTTTCCTCAGCACAAGCTATGCATTTATAGGAATTCCAACACTCAAAAACCAAAACCAAATTGAACTCCTAAACAATAAACAAAGGAAAAACACTATTCCAGGGGACCAAAAACATAAATGCATGCTCAAGTCGGCAAAGAAAAGTTGGTGAATCGTGATATTTCATGCGAGTCGCGTCAAAAGAGTGTTCTAGAAAACACGCACAGGACCGCTGCTCTAAGCAGGGCGGCGGTTACAGGACCGCCGCCCTGAGACCTCAGGGGCGGCGGTTTCGTCACTGAAGGTCAAGAGGCCAAGGAAAGAGGGAAAAAGGGGAAAACAAAGGGCGCGGGGGCTAAGCGGGGCATGCGGGATGTTAACGCATACTCCGAGGGATTTTCCGGATCCCGAACACCTTGCGAGGAGACCTGTATCATCATCGGGGCACTTGTTACACTGTTCTGGTAGTACAGTACCTTACAATTTTGGGTACGTACATATTGCCCCCTTGGAGAAGCGTTTTAGCCATGAAGAGGCATAAAACGTTGGGTCCGAGTATGGCAGTCCCGAAATGGGGAGTTAGAAGTTATACCTTACTCGTCTGTGTGTTGAAATGACGCCATCCAAAATTCACGTTACCTGGAAAATGAAAAGAGAGCTCAAGTGCAGATAGATGCAATAACTTGGAAGATAAACACTAAAATAATAGGGAAGGAGAACGTACCATTCGTGCGGGGATAGAAACTTACCTCCATCAGCGCTCCAAACCTGCGAAAAAGTCATTTTAAAACGAAACAGAACGATATATATATGAAAGTGGGCCCATTTTCCTATTCATTTGCGCGAGTCGATTTGATTGATTTTGAGCTCTGGGACCCACGGTGACGGTTTCTCACGCGAGTAGAGTCGAAACGTTCACAGCGAGATCGTGATCATGCCTCCACGAGCGGAACACCGACCTCAGCGATCACAGGTTGGTTTTCTTCCATTTTGTGTTTTTCCCCCTTTAAAATTGAAATGCTAAATTCATCATAATGGGGGGGTTATTTTTGAAAATGTTAGGTTCAAAAGGTCCATCTAGGGGGGGCGCCTACTGGGTAGGCTCCATTTTTAGTTTAAATGGTCTATTTTTGCTCATTTTGGGCTTTTTGGGGTTAACAACCCGCGTGGGTTTTCAGACCGCGACCGCCGCCCTGGCCAGGGCGGCGGTTACATGACCGCCGCCCTGTTCAGGGCGGCGGTTACATGACCTCCGCCTTAAGGCGGCGGTTACAAAACCGCCTCCCTGCTCAGGGCGGCGGTTTTGCACAGAATGCAAAAGAAACTTATTTTGAGATTGCACTTGTATTTTCTATGCATTTCTATATGTAGTTTTATGACTCTTCCTGATATTGATTCAGATACTAACTTGCTCTGTTTTGTGTGTTTTTGGGTGTATGCAGGCGAGGGAGGAGTATATCAGATGGAGCCGAGAGAGAGAGTGTGATTGGCTTTCGGGGGTATTAGATGCCCTTTCTCAGGATGAGGAGGATACATTACAGAGGGCCGGCATATTGCGTATATCACGCGTGCCCCATGTCACACCATCCAGTCACATTCTTTGTGACTTGTTTTCATATTGGGATGCAGATCGGAACACTTTCCGACTGCCAGGGGTCCGTGGTGAGTGGACCATTACTTTAGAGGATGTCTACCATATCCTGGGGGTCCCGATCATCGGGAGGAGACTCACACTGGAGACGGCAGGGTCCCGAGCACAGATTACACAGTGGGCAGGCTACATGGGGGATGCAGCCATCTCCACGGGGTCGAAGAAGGGAGTGAGAGTTCGATCCATTCCTTCTTTGCCCATCCCCGTATTTCGACAGGCTATCATGGGGATCCTTGCCTCGAGGCTGATCAGGGACAAGGGAGGAAAGATACTTTACTATACTGCTGGGCCCCCATCATTGCACAGATAGAGGGGCATGGCTGGATATATGCCTGGGGCGCAGATATTCTGGGGACCACCTACCATGACTTATACAGGGTGGTCCATCTACAGGGACAGTCTTTGAGCCACCCTACTCTAGTCATGAGTTGGGTGTACGAGCATTTTATCCCTTATGGCAGAGGCATAGGAGGTGGCAGATCCTAGGGAGCTGTGAGGGCAGCTAGATGGACAGATATGTCGGTGCTTAGAGCACCTCACCAGCCAGTTGCCTCTTTACTACAGCAGACATGGAGGCGATACCGTACCAGCTTATGGTCGGCATATGGGGAGAGGAGACTCTTACATTGATCTCCTGCTCCACCACAGGGCAACTTATTGACCGCGTGGGACAAGTGGAGAATACATCCTTTAGAACATAGCAGAGTTCCTCAGCAGTTTGGCCTTCCATATACGGGCATGCTTCCCCCAGTGGCACCAGTTTATAGATCAGTCCGTGAGGCTAGAGGGGGGCCTAGAGGCCGTGGTTGGACAGTGATTACTCCTGGCACTCCCATTGCAGCCAGGAGGGTAGTTCGGGCTAGAGGGAGAGCCGGTGTGCCTTAGGCACCTTTGCTTCAGATTGCTGCGGGTCCTGCTCACAGCAGTGATGACCCCATAGATATTGACTCCGATTCTGAGGAGCTTACAGAGGGAGGGTTATAGGAGCAGACTGATGATAGCGATCCTGAGTGGCATGACACTCAGGATATTTTGCAGGCAGAGAGGGCCCGAGCAGAGTGCAGAGAGAGACGACTCTAGTCTTCAGAGGAGCCACTCTCCCAGGGCCATGGTGGAGAGGATGAGTCAGTTGCGGGGCATCATGTTGCTCCTACTACAGGAGCAGCCCCTCAGTCGGCAGCGGCATCTGCGGCGGGTGCTGGCCCTAGCGACCCATCTTAGAGGCCTGGTGATCCGAGTAAGTTATCCTTCTTCCTTTTAATGCTTGTTTAACTTAGGATTTGTTTTAATTGCTATTTCTCCTTGTGTTTTGATATTGTATCTTTTAACCTCTTGTCTAGTTTCTAATTCATTTTTCTTCTTTGTTTGCAGAGACTGTTGACGAGTGGTGGGATCTAATCCGCAGGGTATGCACTGATTCCCTGATGATCCCTATGGATAGGACCCGTGCGGAGCTATCTGTAGATGTCGGGGAGCCCTCAGCAGCCGGTAGGCATACTGATGTCTTCGCTCCCGTTTGGCACGTGGCCAGGATGGTGTCGACTCTCCGTATAGAGTTGGCAGGCTATAGGACAGCCGAGCATCTTATGAGGAGCCATTCTCATGGCGAGACCGCGGCTGCCCCTCGGGACCCTGAGCCCTCCGTGCATTCAGAGCGCCAGCGTAGCCGGAGCCCTAGGCGAGGGCGCGCACCTTCGGAGGGGTCGCAGAGGGGTTGAGAGACTACTTGGCTCTACTATGTATTTTGTACTGTAGATTCTTTTGTATATCACGGGATCTTTGAGCATTTTGACCATGCCTAGAGCATGATGGCATTGTATATAAACATTTATTATTTATATATATGCATTCGTTTTTGGATCAAAACTTGTCACTCATGTTTTCCCTTTCTGTTTCCAGCTTCCTCGTGTATACTACGATGTATGTTTTATATGCTTTTTTATATATTATCAACACATGTATGCAATGGAGAACAGATGATGCAAATGCTTGCTTTATTTTTGTGTTTCATGATGCTGAATACATGATATTGTAGATATATTGTGATCTTAAATCTTAGCTTCTGTGAGCAATTTGGATACCTCATGTTTGTTTTGGCAAAGTGATGAAAATAACCAGTATGATGAACAGATTAACTTGCCCCACTCCTAACTCCACGCAACTAGTAAGATGCGAGGGCTCATCACCAAGAGCCAAGAAGGGCACAAGTTATGAAATATGGTGAAATGATAGTGATGAAAGACAGACGAAGCTTTGGTGGAACCAAATTGAAAACTACAAGCTTACTCCACCCGAATGACTTCATAGTTTCAGATGCAACTTGCTTTGCGGTTTATCCAGACTTAGACCCGTAGATGGCCACATAGTAGACAAAATCTGGGTTTTTAGGATTTTTGACTCTTTTTAGGAATTTTGAATATCTGATTCATTTGTTTTTGACTCAAAGTTTGAATAGTTTGTTTATGACCTTTTAACATTTGCTTTGTCAAGAGGACCCCCTACACTTTGCCCCATGCTACTAGTAAGAAGTGTGGGTTTATCACCGTGGGCAAGGCATAGGCGAGTAAGGGCATTTCCATCCTTTCCCAACCCTACGTCACTAGTAAGAGACGCAAGCTCATCACCGAAGGTTGGTGGGGCAAGGAAATGTGTAAAAATAAAATTTTCTGTTTAATCACTTTTTGACTTGTCTTTTTGAGTAAAATGTCAGTATATGCTTATTTCCAAAGAGATGTATATATGGGATAGATGTGACACCATGAAGCTTCTAGAACAGACCATAGGCAAGACACCTATCCTAAGAAGAAATCAAAGTGAGAACAAACTTGCAGATCTTGGTATGGTTACCGTTAAGACTTCGTCATGTTTGATTTTATTTGATAAAAGATTCTGAAGTGATTGATGATATCACGAAAATGGAGAGGTATGATTAGAAAATTTTGTGCCAACAACATCATGAGTTTGTAATGAATTGCTTTGAGAATAGATTCCTTGATCACAATTTGTGTAAGAAACAATGGACAAAATGATCCTAATTTATATGAAAATGCAATGTAGATAGCTATATAGGTAGCGTTAGCTGCTTATGCGTAGAAACGTTTGAGGTGCAGGGAATTGACTGTTTTGCCAAACTCCTCACCTTCTAACGTACATAAGAGGTATGCACCATTTCCATAGTCCTTCATGACTCGGTATGGGCCCAACCATTTGGGCCGGAATTTCCTTCCTTCGCCGGTCTTCTTATCGATCCGGTTGTCTAGTCTTAGAACTAGATCACCTTCGTATATGTCGCGTTCATAGACCTTCTTGTTATACTGCCGGCACATTCGGTCAGCATAAGCTCTATGCCACTGCTCAACATCTAACCTAGTTTCATCTAGGCTTTCTAGTTGGGAAAGACGTGCTTCTCTGTAAGCGTCTTCATCCAGAATCCCTTTTAGTGAAATGCGGAGACTGGGTATTTCAACCTCAAGCAGGAGAACTACTTCTGCCCCAAATACTAGTGAGAAAGGAGTTTCTCCCGTTGGTGTTCTTATTGAGGTTTGGTGGGCCCACAATGCCGGATATAACTTCAAATGCCAATCTCGTTTGTTTCTTTCACCATTTTAAGGAGAATGGCTTTCAGTGTTTTGTTTGTCGCTTCAGCCTGTCCATTGGCTTGGGGATAATACAAGGAAGCCATATGATGGCTTATCTTAAATCTACTGCATAGTTCACGAACTTCTTCATTTTAAAAAGAAGTTCCATTATCGGAGATAATGATTTGCGGGATACCGTACTTGCAAATGATTTGGTTCAAAATGAACTTGGCGATCACAGAACCAGGTACATTAGTAAGAGGCATGGCCTCCACCCATTTGGTAAAATATTCAGTGGCTGTGATTATAAAATTATGGCCATCTATGGATGAGGGAGAGAATTTCCCTATTAAGTCTAGACCCCATGTAGAAAAGGGCCATGGAGTTGCGATTGGTTGTAGAGCTTGTGCTGGCATGTGGATCTCGTGGGAGAATTCTTGACATTTATGACACTTGCGTGAAAACTCTATCGCGTCACATTCTAGAGTGGGCTAGAAATAGCCCATTCGATGTATTTTTCAAGCGGTGGCATGGCCACCGAAGTGGCCTCCACATATACCGCTGTGGGATTCATGGAGAATCCTCTTGGACTCTTCTATGTCGACACACCTTAAGAGAATTCCATCGAATGCTTTTCGATAGAGCACCTGCTCTATAATTATATATTTAGCTACGATTATGCGTAAATGCCTTCTTTGTTGCAGTGTAACTGCCTCTGGGTACATATGGTCCATGATATAATTAACGATGTCAGTGTAGCAAGGACATTCAGAGATAGCGGGTCGTGTTTCAATGTAGTATACACATTCATCTGGAAAGTCTAAATCTACTAAATTGCCTCCGTCTAATGGGTTGTCAACTAACCAATCCGCGATGATGTTTCACTCGAAATGTTTCATTCCTTTTAGAAATAGATAAGGGTTAGGGCTAGGAGGAATACCTGTAGAATGTCGAGATGGTGTGCGCGTACCGTAGAGAAAGATCAGGTTGACTGCGAAGAACTCCTTTTTGTCTTGGAAGGACTACCTGCAAATAAGAACACAAGACCACAAGATTTTGATTAGACAATAAATGAGGGAACTGCCTTGGGCCCAGGAAATATAAAACTTCCTTTCGAAGGTGGTCAGTTCCCCTGCCAATATGAATTAACACAAAAGACTGTAAAATATCAATTAAATTGCTTTGTTGAAACAAGTAGGGGAAAGGCTGATTTCTGGTTTTAAACCACAACAACCGATGGCGGTCACTGATAACCGATGCCGGTTACTGATAACCGATACCGGTAGGGTCTAGGATCTGTAGGTTGGTTGTTTTGTGGGGTGGTGGTGTCGTAGGGTAACGGTGTTATTTGTAAGGCTGGTTTATGAGTGATATTAGGAAATGAGGTGATGAGAGGTAAATGAATGATAGTTAGATGCAATGGTTACGCTGGGTAGTGGATCTGGGAATGGATTTGTGAGGACTATGATTCAAAAGCATAAGAAATGTTATAACAGAGGAAGAACTCTGATGCAAGATGTAGACTTACTGGTTTTTGATCAGAAGATGCAAGTTGATCTCCTTTGCTGCAACTCTTCTGGTTTCTTCACTCATCTCTGCTTGGTCAAGTGAAGATCTGGACTCTCTTGATCACTCCCAAATGATCTCTGTTGATTCAAAAATCCTTCGACCCTGATCCAAAATGAAATTTCGATCCTTTGTTTTTGGTTTGGGGAGGCCATTTACAGGGAACCGATGGCGGTTACGTAACCGACGGCGGTCGAGTAGGAACCGGCATCGGTAAGGAAAAAGTAGGCTATTTTTAGTAAAATAGCCCACCTTCCCTGCTTTTCTCCCGAGAGATTAGTTGCGGGCTTGGTCAAGTGACTAGAAGGTCGGTTTTGGGTGCGAGAAAGGGGTCATTAGTCATGGGTGTAGGTGTAGACCAAGTTTTAGGTCTTAATTAGGTTAGTTTAGGATTAGGGCTAGGTCATGATGAGGTGGCAAAATGAGGTGGTAGGTGAGGTGATGGGGATTTATCAATTACAAGGTAATTAATAAATAATTGTGTAAGGTTTAGGTAATGAGGTTAGGTTGCGAAATGGGATGCGGGTCACAAGGGGTCGTAAGACACGAATTTGGTGTCTACATTAGCCCCTTATTGTCGTGTAGCTTGTGTTGTAAAGCTGCGCGGACAATAATATGAAGTGGTTTCTCCTGTTAAGGATATAGGTAATCCCCCTCAAATCTATCACAGATTGAGTGAACGGGAAATCAGGGATAGGGTTGATAAAGGGTACATGTTGTAGAGAGGATGGTAAGGTGGTGGGGTAGGTCCAAGGCAGCAGACGCATGTTGAAATGCAATAGTGCGACTAGGGTACATGATTTGACGAGCAAACCAGCAATGTATAGGCAAAGGTCGATAGTTTATCCAAACAAGGGTGATATAATCCTGGTATCCAAGGCATAGGAAGTAGCTCCAGGGTATATAACAGGTAAGGTACAGGAACGTTTAGGCATGTTCGGCAGTACCAAATGGTTGGTTTGGTTGAGATAAACGTCACGGTCTAGGTCTAGGCAAAGTTGGTCGACAGATCAAGTCAAGGACCCTAATTATGCTAAAACACGAACAGGTGAGCTCGATTGGACAAAAAACTACAGGATGGGTGGATAAGAGTGTATGTTGGTGATGTTGGGTAAGGTATGGAAGTGGTACGGCCTTGGGTCGGGCCAAATGGTTGGGGTGCGGCCTTGGGTCGGGCCGGATGGGTAGGGTGAGGCCTTGGGTCGGGCCGGATGGGGAAGGTTGCGGCCTTGGGTTGAGGCCTTGGGCCGGATGGGTAGGGTTGAGGCCTTGGGTCGGGCCGGATGGGTGGGGTTGAGGCCTTGGGTCGGGCCAAATGGGTAGGGTTGAGGCCTTGGGTCGGGCCAGATGGGTAGGGTGAGGCCTTGGGTCGGGCCAAATGGTTAGGGTGAGGCCTTGGGTCGGGCCAAATGGGTAGGGTGAGGCCTTGGGTCGGGCCAAATGGTTAGGGTGAGGCCTTGGGTCGGGCCATAGGTTGAGGCCTTGGGTCGGGCCAGATAGGTAGGTTGAGGCCTTGGGTCGGGCCAAATGGTTAGGGTGAGGCCTTGGGTCGGGCCGGATAGGTAGGTTGAGGCCTTGGGTCGGGCCGGATAGGTGAACAAATGGTGTTCAGCAAAGGTGGATATAGGCGATATTGGGAGAAAGGGCGATTAGTAAATAGGGGCAGAAAGTTGGGTGAATAAAGACAAAACCGATATCGGTTAGCTATGACCGGTACCGGTTAGGTAACCGATGCCGGTTCCTTAGGGCACGATGTGATCGGTGTCGGTTCTATGTTAAAAACCTATAAAAAGAAAAATACGGCCTGTCATTGTCACATTTCTAATTTGAAAACCAATTTGGGGTGTCTGAGGTGGAATAGTGGATATTGGTGCATTTGTTGCTGAGGTGGCACTATTTGACTGGAGGAGTGAGTTGTTAGCGGGCCCGAGTGAGGAGGAGGCAGTAGTTGATTGGTTGAGGACCCAGAAGAGGACAGTTGGAGCCATGGCACAGCCAGGAGGAGCAGGAGGAGCTGGACCAGCTACCACCACCACCCATCCCACCACGACGACGTGTCATCGTACGGGTAGGTTCGAAACCCCTCATTGTGTTTATTTGATGTTATTAAGCTAGATTTGGGGGTTTGGGTAGGAATTTACATGTTTTTGAGGAAATAATTAGAAAATGGAAATAATTTGGAAAAAGGGAGAGGGTAGATAGGGTAAATAGGCTAAGGTAGGGTGGGTAGGTTTTTAGGGTGTTTCAATGGGTATGTAGGTAGTAAAGATGAAAAAATGGAGGTTTGGGGGGCCGCGTCGGGGGTTCGGCTCCGCAAATTTACAGCGACCGATGTCGGTTGCTAAGCGACCGGCATCGGTCGCAAATTTCAGGGGCAGGGTGTTTTTTGTGTCGTATATCGGCCGGCATCGGTGGGGTGGTTTTGATTGGGGTCGGTGGGAAGAGGGCCGCGGTTTGGGTTTATTGGGGACCGGTACCGGTTTTGTAGTGGTTGTTAGGTTTTTTTTTTTTTTTTGGGTTGGTTATTGTGGGTTGTTTGGGGTTTTGTGGGTTTGGGGTTATGGGTGGGTTAGGTGTTGTTTGGGTTTGGATGGGGTGTTTTGGGGTGGGTTGTTTTGGGTAGAAGAGGGAGGTGGGTAGCGTAGGGAATAGGTGGGTAGAGGGGTGTGTTAGAGAGGGTCGTGGTGTGGCTAGGTGGAGAAGAAAAGTGGGTGTGGAGGGTTGTGGGTGTTATTGTTGTGAAAGAGTAGGGCTAATGTTGTGGGTGGGTTTTGCAGGCACGTCAGCAGTTGACGATGCGGGACAGGATGCCCCCGCTGTTGGTGCGGATGCGACCACATGTGTCCGCAGCGCATTGGGCTATCATGCGCGAGGTGGGACTCGGCGGAGTCCAGCGATATAGAGCGATCGATAGAGATCATAGCTTGATGGTTGCCCTCATCGAGAGATGGGATCCGGCAACCAATGTGTTCCATCTCCCGACTGGGGAGATGACTATCACATTGGAGGATGTGTATCGCATCCTTCGACTGCCGATCGAGGGAGAGGCAGTCTTCCAGGTAGATTCTGAGACGGCCATGGACAGCATCCTACAGGTTTTTGGAGATGCAGCCGCGCTACTTACCTATCACAGCGCGAGTATCGGGTATGGTGATATGTACCGTGCGCACCGACATGAGACACGGCTTGCCGTGCTGATGATGATCGGGATCACCTGCTTCGCCCTCCCGGACTCAGAGGGAGGCCGCTTTCCACGTGCATTGATGGGGGTGCTGCTTGAGATGGTGGAGGAGCACACCTGTTACGCTTGGGCACCAGTATACCTGGTGCAGTTATACAGGGAGCTATGGGGCTATCGCCGGATGAGGCGATTTGGGATTTGCTCTACATTTTTACTTCACTGTTGGGCATATGAGCACATCATATGCATCAGACCAGTAGGGTTACCTCAGCAGCCAGGGCCACAGGTCATATACAGATACGGCTTTCAGAGGTGGTTGGGGGTCGTGGGGCAGCCACGAGCAGTGCTTGCAGGGCGGGATGTCACCTATTATAGACATTTGTTAGAGGGCCTGACAGCGGTAGATATCGTATGGAGACCTTACAGAGGTCATCACCCGCACAGAGGAGCCCGAGTACAGTTACGCTGGATCCAGTACACTTTCTGGATAGCAGGACGGAGGCCGGGAGAGTACGAGAGGATACCCCTAGAGAGGGTACGCAGGCAGATGGGGCTGCGACAGGACGAGCCACCTCCCTTCCCTCAGTACACGAGGGATGATGTAGAGGCCCCACTGCCTGCACCACAGCCCGTGGATCCAGATTGGGCTGCTGAGAGGCCGGCAGATGATGGTGTAGATGATGCTGGTTGTACGGGAGCATACATGGTTTGGTGGGCTGGTCAGAGAGCAGCTAGGATAGCACCGCCGGCACAGCCAGACTTGGCTGCAGTGATAGCAGAGCGAGATCAGCTCAGGGGCCAGGTGCAGTTATTACAGGGGCAGTTGGCTGCTGCACAGGCACAGATAGGTGTCCTACAGGGGCAGCTAGCCCAGGCGCAGGTACAGGCACAGGCACAGGCACCACCACCAGCAGCGGCACAGCCACAGCCCCAGGCACAGGTACAGATACCACCACCAGCAGCGGCACAGCCACAGCCCCAGGCACAGGGGGTACTGGCAGTAGGAGTCCGGGGACCAGCCCCAGTACCTACGGTGGCACGGGACAGATATATGGAGGTGAGAGCGGAGGCCCGGTACTATCAGGATGTTCTTGATAGTACCGGAGCTGAGTATCAGCCATATGCGGCACACCGAGCAGAGACCTCGCATAGTCAGAGATCGCAGGGAGGTGCAGCCACAGCCGGTGTGTCTGTTACAGGTAGGAGGCGGGAGGCAGGACAGGGACCAGCAGGCAGACAGGCAGAGGGAGGTGGAGAGAGCTGAGGGGTCCCTGCACATTTGTATATTGGACATGGGCACCGGTCTGCGAACCGGTTGTGTTGATAGAGGCCTGCGTGCCTACATTTATTCATTTATTGATTCATTATAGACCGGCCTGCGAGCCGAGTACGGGTTGTACA
This sequence comes from Taxus chinensis, assembly GCA_019776745.2. Lineage (NCBI taxonomy): Eukaryota > Viridiplantae > Streptophyta > Pinopsida > Cupressales > Taxaceae > Taxus > Taxus chinensis. The sequence continues at coordinate 362,635,384 of CM034157.1, read as the reverse complement.
GTTGATACCGGCCTGCGAGCCGAGTATATTTTTGATATGAGGGACCGGCCTGCGAGCCGAGTCGAGATGCTTGATAGTTATTGCGGCCTGCGTGCCGGCTTTGTTGGATGATGAGATCACAGAGGCCCCGATGCAGGGCACATTGTATATTTGAAACTTGTATATATATATAGAGATGATGTTTTGATCCACATGTAGTGTTTAAAATGTTTTTAAGTATTTCGTCAATGGTTTGTGATATAGAATGTATGATGAGTTTAATTGACATGTTGATATATGGATGATGTTGATGTCTTTTGCACGTATATATGGATGACATGTTATATGATGAAATGTTGCATGTTTTGGTGCTGGTTTTGGGACATTGTTATATATGTATCTGATGAGTTGGATCCAAATGATGTATAGATAGATAGTTTTTTGTTTTGTTTTGTTTTGTTTTGGTATCCTTAGTTGATGGCTTGTTTGTTTTTGTAAAATAGATGATGTTAATGAAATTGTAATGATATGTGTGGTGGATGGACAAATATGGATAATGGTGATGAGATGCAGGAAAAGAGGCGGGCGCGACAAAAATTAGGTAAAAAATGAAGAAAAGAACCATGTTTCAAAAAGGCAGGTGTGTAACCGATACCGGTTAGGGAACCGATGTCGGTAGCTGATAGACCGATATCGGTCATATAACCGATACCGGTTATTTAGGGATGAGCTTTTCTAAAAATAGAAAAGCTAGGGTGGCAACTTAAGTTCTAATTTTGAGAGCCATGCAAGAAGTTAAATACGCGAACGCGACGCTTTTTGACGACTGGGACAAGTATTTGAATGAGAGATTTGAGTGATAAGGAGAAAAGAGACAGGGTATTGCATGAGAGATTTAGGTGATAAGAAAAGGGACAGGGAAAGTGAATGCGATCTGAGATTCAGACGGTAGAAAGGTGAATTTGAAAAGAGTGGTGATCATGACAGAACGAGGAGAAGCATCCAGTAGGCAGGGACGAGAGGGAAGACAAGTGCCACCGCAAGCTGCTGCAACCCAAGAGGTAAACGTTTTGGTTGTGATTTGATTTCTGCATGTTTTGTGAATAAGAGGGAGATTAAGTGGGTAGATATGAGAAAGAAAACATGATAGCAAGGGTTATAGATGAGGTGAGTGTTACGGGGTAGGTAATCAGGGGTTTCAGGTATGTTTGTATGGACAGAAAGGAATAAACGAGCAATTTATTGTCGTAGGTGGTTGTTTAGGCAAGGTGTATGTAATTAACAGTGACCGATAGCGGTTAGGGATAACCGGTATCGGTTACTCAACCGGTACCGGTTAGCTGTAAACGATACCGGTTGCTGTAGGAATTTCCAGAATTTGAGAAAAAACCCGGGGTGATTTGAGGAATTGAATGGTTGTTTGTTATTTGGATGTATGCAGGCAGAGGCAGGGTTGAGGATGAATGATAGTGTACCAGCGCTGTTGTCACGAATCCGAGCGGATGTAACGCCAGCTGAATGGACATTGATAAATCGTTTGGGGTTAAGTGGAATCCGCTATTATTCACGAATCACACGTAACCATGCTATGTTACAGGCGTTGATTGAGAGATGGAATCCTGAGACAAATACCTTCTATCTGCCAACAGGGGAGATGACAGTGACATTGGAAGATGTGTTCCGTATTTTGAGACTCCCGATTATAGGAACACCAGTATATCAGGCAATGCCTAGCGCGGGGCGGGCAGCGATAACAGCAGTATTTGGTCCATACGCACGAGATTTGACACAGCGAGGTTTGACATTTACGTATGGCATAATGTATGCAGCACACCCTGAGGAGACAAGGTTAGCAGTGATATTAATGATAGCGGTAGGGTATTATGCATTACCGAGGGCGGAAGGGGGAAGATTTCCAAAGGCATTGATGTGTGTTATTTGGGAGATGATAGAAAGGAACGTGACTTTTGCATGGGCACCTGCATATTTGGCGGAGCTATACAGGGGTTTATGGGCTTGTAGGTGAAATCACAGGACTACATTGGATGGTTCATACTTATTACACTGTTGGGCCTATGAGCACATTGTGTGTGTGCGACCAATAGGCCGACCCATCCAGTCAGGAGAGACCGGAGTACAGAGGTTGGGGTTCAGACGATGGGTCCAGACAGAACAGGAGGCAAGATCCCAGGCTGTGACGGGTGACATTGAGTATTATAGGCAGGTATGGGAGAGGGCGACGATTGCGGATATCTGTTGGAGGCCTTACGGGAACTATATGGTAACAGAGAATATAGCTGAGGAGTTGAGGGGTGTAGAGCGATTGAGGTGGATCGCAGGGCACAGGCCAGGTGAGTATGAGAGGATTCCTCTAGATCGCGTGCGGCGACAATTTGGATTGGTGCAAGACATACCGCAGGCTTATAGACCATATATGAGGATCGACGCCGAGGCAGCATTCTCACCTCCCCGGCCAACACCTCCAGAAGGGCCAGAGGAGATAGCAGCCGATCGCAGTGTAATGGATGCAGGAACGACAGAGGCCTATAGGTTATGGTGGGTAGCAGAACTGCGAGGTGTACGTGATCGTCCTGACATAGCTAGGATTACAGCAGAGAGAGATCGTCTGCAGAGTTTAGTGCAGCAGCTCCAAACGCAGGTGAATGAGACAAGAGGATTGTTAGTGGTTGCGGAGTCACGAGCACAGGGATTAGAGGCTGGATTCCTCCATGCGAGGGAGCGTATTCATATGTTACAGGAGAGATTAGCAGATCAGTGGGCGGTACCAATAGCCGTGGTACCGTTGAGGACAGAGAGGCCTGGTGAGCGGCGTCGTCGATCACGATCATCCCCTAGTTCGGGATGAGGCGTGAGGGTCTAAGTAAATGTTAGCAAGGTATAAGAATAAATAAGGATGCCGACCTGCGTGTCGATGATAGAGAAGATGTATGTGTTTAACATCTAAATAAAGCTGAATATGTATGTTGATTTGAGTTACGATAATAATAAGAATGTTTGTGTTTTGATTTTCGGTGTTTTGAAAAAAGGATAAAGAGGAATGTGATGAAATAGAAATACACAAAAAAATGTTTATATTTACTACACATGATAGGTTATGGTAGGGGATGGTCGAGCTAACCTTGGGAGACCCCATGTCTCCGAAGTGCTGCCTACATAGCCCATTGCACAAAGCAAGGAGGGGCCTCAGACCGATGTAGTTCTCCCTTAGGATCAGGGAGAGGTGAATTCAGGCAATTTAGGTATGGTTAGGCGATTGGTTGGTTGGTAAAAGTATTGATAGTAATATTGGTAAGGTAAGGTTGATGGTGTTGGTAATGAATTGGTGATGTTGTAAAAGGTATAAGGGAAGCGAAAGTTAGCCTACCCAAGTGGTAGGGAATCATGTCCTGATTAAGATCAACACACAATCCTAGATGCAAGGCAAAGAGGAAAGAGTGCTCCGCAGGTGAACAGAGCAAAACAAACCACACAACATAGAACGAACTTGAAGCCCTAGGTACCGGTGCATAGACGAGAAGTCAATAGGTGAAAAGAGTTGTATGATCACAACATATCAGGTGTACGTCACGTCCCTTGAGTTGAAACAAATGGTGAGGTGAGGTGAATGGTATAGTTGAGGTACGGAGAACTTATTACAAAGTGAGTGTTCTGACGAAAGAGAACCTACCCTAAATAGACAAGTCCATGACCCAAAAAGTTCTTTTGAATGAGGCTTTTATTTTACTGAATATAGACTGATCGATGCGGGAAGTCTACAAGGGATATTGATTGTGCTATTCTTGAGGTCTTCACAAAGCTGATCCATGCGAGAAGCTTCTGATAAAGGCTGACTGTGTATAGCTGTCCTTCGAGGGAGCAGTCTATTTATAGTAGCAGATATGATTTTAGTGCATAGCTGTCCTTCGGGGGAGCAGTCTATATATAATAGCAGCAATAATTTGGCATATAGCTGTCCTTCAAGGGAGCAGTCTATATATAATTTAGATAGCTAGATGTTCTTTTGGCGTGAAGCATCTAGTTTGGTAGGAAGTTTGACTCAAGAAAATCCCATAAGAAGGTGTTATTTTAAGACTTTAAAGTCATGGACTAGACTAAAAAGGGGAAGGCATCATTGAGGGGAGGTGAGAAGTGAGCTTGATTTTATTTGGAGATGTAGGAAACAAAGTGTATGTAGCGGTAAATGAGCTCAAGGGACGAGCAGTAGGTAGATAAGAAGTGATATAACACCAAATTCAACAGTAGAATGATCGAAGATGCAAGGCATTAAGGGGTTCAGGCTCAGGTTTACCATTAAGCGAAGCTAAACGATAAGTGCCTGATCCATAAGTGTGAGTGATTATATAAGGCCCGATCCAATTAGGAGCAAATTTTCCACGTTTGCTCTTTTCTAGTTTGGTTACATGTTGATTCTCTTTGAGGACAAGATCACCAACCTTAAAGGTACGCTCATGAAGTCGCTTATCATAAGCACGCTTGATACGTTTTTGGTAGATTTGAAGGTGATCGAGAGCTGTAAGACGACGTTCGTCAAGAAGCTCCAATTGGGCTAACCGCTCTTGGCGGAAATCATCGTTGGTGAGAATATCCTGAAGAGATATTCTGAGGGAGGGTATTTGTATTTCGAGAGGCAAGACAGCCTCGGTACCATATACCAAAGAAAAAGGTGTAGCATTAGTAGAGGTACGAATGCTAGTACGATAAGCCCAAAGGGCAAAGGGGATGTGATCGTGCCAATTTCTTCCGGATTCATTGACAACTTTCATGAGGATTTTGGTTAGGGTTTTATTAGAAGATTCAGCCTGACCATTTGCTTGTGGATAGTAGGGTGATGAGAAGCTAAGTTTAATACCAAAGTTGTCACAAAGGTCTTGCAATAACTTATTTTTGAAAGATTTTCCATTATCTGTTATCAGGCGATGAGGAACACCAAAACGACAGATAATGTGGTGGTTAATGAACTCTACAATTTTTTCTTTTTTGGTTGAAATGAGTGGAATAGCCTCCACCCATTTTGTGTAATATTCGGTTGCTGTGATAATCCATCGGTGACGTTGCGAAGAGGACGGGTGAATCTCACCAATAAGGTCTAAACCCCATTGTGAGAAAGGCCAAAGATCTCGGGCGACCTGTAGGGGGTGGCTAGGAGTATGTTGAAGGTTGGCGTGTTGTTGACACATAACACAACGCTTAACATATTCGTAGCAATCGTTATTGAGAGTAGGCCAATAATAACCAAGGCGAAGGATTCGTTTGGCCACGGCAAGGCCACTAAAGTGTCCGCCACAGATACCGTCATGGACCTGTTGGATGGTATGGGTGACCTCCGCGCCGGTGAGACATCGAAGGAGGATGCCATCAAAGCCACGTTTATAAAGGAGTCCCCCCATAACTACATAACGAGAAACGTTTTTAAGAAAAGCGCGTTTGCCAGTACTAGTAAGGTCAGAAGGGAGAACAGAGGTTGTAAGGTAGTCGTGAAATTGGTGGTACCAGGTATCCTGCGAGTTAGCAGACACAGTATTTATCATACAAACTACCGGGGTTGAGTAGGATGGGGCAAAAAGTTGTTGGACCAAGACGAATAATTCAGAGTCAGTTGATGAAGCTGGAATTTGCGAGGCTAAGCAAGCCATAGTATCCGCAAATTTGTTAGTGGAGCGGGGAATGGTTTGGATAGAATAGTGAGTAAATAAGGCTAGAAGTGAATCCACGTAGTGTTTGTACTTTTGAAGTTCCTCATTTTTACATTGGTAGATGCCCATAACTTGATTGACTACCAATTGAGAGTCGCCAAAAATATTGATAGATTTGATACCTAAGTGTAACGCAACTTGGAGACCCAGAACAAGGGCCTCGTATTCCGCTGTATTATTAGTGCAAGGGAAATCGAGTCGGAATGAAAGAGGCATGGGCTCAGCGTCGAGAGGAATGAGAACAACGCCGGCTCCTCCACCACGGTGGCATTTGGATCCATCGAAGAAGAGGGTCATTGGATACGACTCCTCCTTGAGGGAAAGAGTAGCGATGAGTTCGTCTGGGAATGTAAAATTGGTAAATTGTTCCCCAGGTAAAGGGGCCTCCGCAAGTTGGTCTGCAAGAGTTTGTCCTTTGATTGATTTCTGGTGGACAAACTCAAGGTCGAGGTCGGCGAGGAGCATGAGCCATCTGGCGATGCGTTGGTTTAGATGAGGTTTGGCATACATGTAATGGATGGGGTCCGTGTTGGTGATGACGAAAGTTTTGTGATTCAGAAGGTAGTGTCGGAGTTTGGTAGCCACGAATGATAGGGCTAGGCATAACTTTTCTACATGTGTATACCTAGTCTCATAGTCCACCAAAGTATGACTTATATAATAAACGGCTTGTTCTCGATTCTCGGAGTCACGATGTGCAAGCATGGCCCCTACAGCGTGGTCAGTGGCGGAAAGGTAAAGGTAGAAAGGGCGGTCGTCCTGAGGTGGGATAAGCACGGGTGGCTGCAAGAGATAAGTTTTGAGAGCTTCAAAGGCTAGGTGGCACTTTTCGCTCCATTGAAAATCAATGTCCTTTTTAAGAAGGTGATGAAAAGGTTGACATCGATCCGAGAGTTGGGAGATGAAACGTCGGATAGATTGGAGCTTACCTTGTAAACTACGCAATTGTTTGAGATTGGTAGGTGGGGGCATTTCTAGGATAGCTTTGACTTTAGATGGGTCGACCTCGATGCCACGCAAAGAGACGATAAAGCCAAGAAGTTTCCCCGAAAGGACACCAAAGACACATTTCTTTGGTTGAAGGCGGACAGAATATTGTAACAGGCGATCAAAAATAATGGTTAAAACATCGAGATGTTCACTACGATGTTTAGACTTGCCAAGAAGATCGTCGACGTAATCTTCAAGGATAGTGTGCATAATGTCATGAAAAATGTAGGTCATAGCCCGCTGATAGGTTGCACCAGCATTCTTAAGGCCAAATGGCATTACACGGTAACAGAAGGTTCCCCAAGGAGTTATGAAGGCAGTTTTATGTTGATCGGCGGGGGCAACCAAAATTTGGTTATATCCCGAGAAACCATCCATGAGAGAGAGCATCTCATGGCCTGCAGTGAGATCTACAAGTTGGTCAATGCTAGGCAGGGGGAAGTCATCCTTAGGGCAAGCGAGGTTAAGATCCCAGAAATCCGTGCATATCCGAAGTCCCCCCGTCGCTTTAGTGACAGGTACGATGTTAGAAATCCATTGAGGATAGTCAATAGGCAGAATGAAAGAAACAGAAAGGAGTCGTTGAAGCTCCTCTTTGACCAAGAGAGCAATGCGTGGATGCATTTTTCTCAATTTCTGTTTAATTGGTTTGGAATCAGGGTTTAGAGTGATGTTATGGACGGCAATGGTAGGATCAATTCCTGGCATGTCCGCGTAGGACCAAGCGAAAGCTTGGTTGCGGGTACGGAGAAAGGTAGTAAAGGCGGCTTGTTCTGATGTGTTAAGGGATTGTCTGATCTTCACAATGTGAGGATCCTCCTCCATGTGGATGTTGATTTCTATAGTCGATTCATTCAACATGGTTTGAGTTTCAGACGGTAAGGTGCGTTGAATATAGGAGTCGTCCGCCCCAAGGTAAGTGAGGATGGAGTCGTCATCCTGGCACTCAACAACATTAATCGAAGGCGAATCCTCTTCGATCATGTCTGGATACAGAAGGGGGATAGAAGAGGGGTCCTCATTATCACGTTGATAATTGAGAGGACCTAGGAAGATAGCATTTATGAAAAAAAAAAGTTAGGAGGGATAGATTCGGGATCTATTGACTCTGTGGGTGACGAAGGCAAAATGGGTGATGATGGTTCGGTAGGGGTGACGTCGTTGTCTTCTAGAAGACAACTGACACGAGGTTCCTCCTGTGTAGGTGTTTCAGGAAAACCGAGACCACTGCGATCATTGTGTTTGCGTGTAGTCACGGGAATGAGTGTATGTCGGCCTTGTTCATAAAGACCAAAACCAAAGCCTTTCCAAGCACAGCGAGTCAAGAAGGTGAGGGCGAAACGACGATTTGTCAAGTATTGAAAATCGGATTGGAAGGGAACCACACCAAGAGGGGGTTCAGGGGTAATGGAGGATGCGTCAACACCCCCATACGTTAGGTTGGTGCGGCAATGGGGTGGTCCGTAAGAGATTACTTCCCCCACACGACGGTCATAGGTAGGATGTGCATGTACCTGTCCGTATTCCTGTGGGGTATGGAAAGAACTAACGTTATATAGGCGATACTCCCCCAGCGTAAGGCGTTGAAAAACATCTACTAAGGGGTCTGCGGTTGGGATGTTAGCTGCGGGAAGGGAAGTGGTTTTTGCGACGGTGGTTTCATCAGTTGAAGGCGTAGGTGCGGTTGAGGTGGATGGTTGAGGTACATTTGAAGAGGATGGTTGGGTTGAATGTATGGGTGTCTTGATTGGTATAAGCACATCGTTAGGGTGGTATAACATATTGCAGGTTTTAAAGGGGGGAGGATCAGCTTTTACTGTGTAGGACTTCCCCTCGTACTCAAATTTTATGCATCTATGTAATGTTGAGGGAACGCATCCCATAGCCCGGATCCAAGGGCGACCTAGCAATATGTTATATTGGAACTCTCCTTCAAGGACATAGAAGAGTTCGGGTAAAGTACGTGGTCCTACCCGAATGTTGAGGATCACGGTGCCTAAGGTAGAGGTAATAGCGTCATTGAATGACCGCAACATGATGGGATTGGCACACATGTAGCTAGAGGGGATATTCATTTGTTGGAAGGCTTTTGAAGAGATGATGTTTAGGCTGGCGCCCCCGTCAATCATAACACGACGTACCCGAATATCCCGAACGTACAGCTGAGATAAAAAGAGCAGGGTCAGGATCTTCTGGTACCAAAGTCGATAATTTCATCTTCAGAGAAACTGACAGCAGCGGCTTGTTGTACAGAGCCCGAAGTGGTTGGGGAGATGGGTTGTTTAGTGAGAGAAGCAACATGATTGGGTGTTAGAATAGAGGTAACAGGTAAGGTTTCATTAGGTAAAACCTCTATCCCTTGAAGGATCTCAATGAGAGCTTGTCGATGAGATTCAGAAGTCTAAATGAGATCATATAGTGTCATTTTTACGGGCGATTGGTGAAGCTGTTTGATCATAGTTCGGTGGGCAATACCATTAGAGACGAGATAGGCGGGTCCACGAATAACCACTTTAGGTGGTGGTGCAATCGGGATGGTTGACGGAGAAAGAGATGCCGCAGGTGTGTTTTCTTTTGCTTTCCCATTGTTTTTCTGCCCTCGAGTAGCAACACTAATCATATTGATTTCATGAATACGAGAGGAGGAAGACGGTAGGGATAGGTCATGGTCTTCGAGAGGTGGGGCTGTAATGATGATAGATCTTGGTGAGGCGGGGACAGGTGATATAGGAGAGGGAATTGAAGCTAAAGGTCTCTCTCTTCGTAAGTTGTCTTTCTTAGCTTTTCTGTCTGAGAGAGGTGACGGACGAAGTATGGCTTTCAACGCTTTGCATCCCTCTACGTCATGTCCTGGTGTGCGGTGGTAAGCGCAGATTTTAGACTCATCATAACCTATAGGTCGAGGTTTAGACGGGTCATAAGGTCTAAGTGGGGGTAGGGAAATGGTCGCATTCTCCACCAACATAGCAAGGATTTTGGCGTAAGATCCTTTGAGTGGGTCAAAATCGGAGGAGGATGAGGGTATTGGTTGTGCGGGTTTTGGTAATGTTTGGGCGTGGTTGGTTCGTACGGGTGGTGGTTTAGCCGAGGGGTGTTGACACGTGGTTTTCACTAAACGTGGTTTCTTTGGCGCAGAAGCTATATTGGATGATGAGGTCACAGATGATGTGGTATCAGAAAACAACCACGGGGAAATAGGAGTGACCGAAAACAAATCTTTTGATGATGGAATTTGTTTAGGGTTGATAGGTGAACAGGATACGCGGGGTGACGGTGTTGCTATACCCTGGGATTGTTGTACGGGTGCAGAAGGCGTAGGTTGCTTTAAAGAAAACGCAGGAGGTATGATATATTGATGCAAGGTGGAGGGATGAGGTCCCAATATGGAAGGTAGGTGTGACGATGATGGTTTTGATTGTGATAGAGGTACGGATTGAGTTTGTCTCCTAGGTGGCGGGGCGGCTTTATTTTTGGATAAATCGAGTCGCTTAGGCGGGTGCGTTAGACTGGGCATTGGTGAGGTCCCAAGTGTAGGGGAAGATTTGGTTAAGTTAATAGAAGTGGACGGGGCATTTGGTAGAGGTGAGGGGGGTGAAGGTGAGAACATGGGTATTTTAAGCTTCTGTAAACACTTCGGGTATATGGTGGAGGCCTCAGGATTGGTCATTTGCATTTGAGTAGAATACGGCGTACTCAAACGTTCCCATAGGACCTGTCTATCTTCTGTGGAATGACAGTCCTCACGTGTGAATATGAACTTTTGTACGGAAGAAAGACGGGTTGTGATTCCAGTCCACTGTGGGTGTGATATAGGGGGTAGATGAGGCACTGTATCAATAGATGTTAAGAGGTCGACTGGTTGTTGAAAAGATTTAGGTGATGAAGGACTAATAGGTAGGAGGGCGTGTTTGAGGGGATCTGTCATGTTTAAAGAATGTGGTGATGTCGGTTCAAGAGGTTGCTCGTCTAAGGATGAGAAAAGAAGTGGCGAGCCTTCCTCTTGTACAGCAAGAATGGTAGAAGGAGACATTTGGGAAATAGATAAATTAGATAACATCCGCTCACAGTCTTGCAAGGATGTGGTGTAAGCAGACTCATTGATGAGAAGAGAAGTCTGGGCAGTTAACTCTTTTATGGGTAAAGGAATGATTTCGCTTTGGCTTGATGGTGGTGAAGGAGGTTCGGACTCCTGTGTTAGTGGAGAGGCTTGATTCAAAATTTTCTCGATAGAGGCTTTTGGCTGGGAGTCGAAGACTGCATGGATCTCATGAACACTCTCCTCGGCTAAGATATCTTGATTTAGATTACTGTTAGAAGAATGATTCGGGAATGGTTTGTTGAATATTTTCAAATTTCGGTTAGCAGGGGCGTTAGGATTATCGAGGGCTATATCCCCCGCATCAACCATTTCCTGCACTATGTTTTTCAACATCTTGCAGTTCTCATGACTGTGTCCCTTCACGCGGTGGAAGTTACAGAAGTCATTTTCTTTGTACCAGGAAGGTATGGCGCGAGTGGAATCAAACCCGGAATGAGGTTTAACAGGAGGTAAGGTAATGGCTCCTGCTTTGAGCAATTTTTCCAATATCACACCATATGTTTCTCCCAAGGGAGTGTAGTTGATGGGTTCTGCTTTATACTTATAAGTGGTTTTTGGCGGGGTATTAGACGGTGGTTGGGATTTGACCATCACCGCGTGCACGGCCCCTTTTGATTTCGAAGCGGTCGATGGGTGAGGATTGGTGGTGTTAGGTTTGTTGGTGGAATCTGAAGTTCGGAAATTGGGGTTTTTGTTACGCAACCGCAATTTCTCTTCCTCTAAGGCTCGAATTTCTAGTTTCCGAGCCATGGTAAAGGCCTCATCAAATGTGCGGAAAGTTTGAATTTGAAGAGTAGGAGAAATGTGCTTAGCACATGCCCGCGTAAAAAGTTCGATAAGTTCAACCTGAGGCAAGGCATATGTAAGTTGGTTGATAAGGCCCCGCCATCGTCCAACGAAATCTGCGATAGATTCGTCTTCGAATTGTCGGATGGCATAAAGGTCAGTGATAGATACTTTCTTGGCAATGTTAATGGAGAAATGATCCAAGAAAGATTGGGCTAGTTGGTTAAAAGAGAAGATTGAGTGCTGGGTTAAAGCACTGTACCACTCCAAGGCGGGTCCTGATAAGGACATAGGAAAGGTGCGGAGTAACAAGGCATCATCATGAGCAATCAAATAACAAGCATGTCTAAATGATCGCAAGTGTTGTTGAGGGTCCTCTTTACTGTTAAAACGGGTAAATTTTGGTAATTCCCATTGAGGAGGATACGAATGAAGGGGGACAGACGGGTGAATAGGCTCCCGACAAACTTGCTCGTATGTCAAGGCGCTACGACTTCCTGAAACAGAAGCCTCCAGGTTTTGCATTTTGTCCATCATTTGTTTAATGAAATCCGTGGTTGGATGAGATGATGGTGCGATTGTGGTAAACGGAGGCAAATTGGGCCAAGGGCCTCCGCTGGACAATGGTGGGGTTAAGTGTTGATAAGGTATGGAGGATGAATATGTTGAGGCGACCGAATAGGGATGTCCCATATAAGATGTTGAGGTCACTGGATACGTGTATGGGAAAGAAAAGGTAGGCGGAGCTTGAGAAGGAAAGCTAGTGTGGATAGGTGGCAGAGAGCAAGTCATGAACGGAGCAGTCTGCAAGAGAGATGAGGTAGGGGCAGTCGGCGGTAATGATATGTGGGGTCCAAGATTAACCAACGGAAAGCCAATCTGAGTCGTATGAACCTCTGAAGCCGTCGGATTGGGAGACGGGGCTAGAGATGCAGGAAGCAAGGCGGTGTTATCAGGCGGAGTGGGAGCTAAATGAGCAGCTATACTAATAGGCATACCAACAAGGAGCTGACCATCAGGCGTACGGTCAGGGGTATGAGACAAATAGTATTGTACAGCGCTAGAATTAGCATCCAGAAACTTGGCAAAGTCCTTATCTCCCACAGGAATTTTAGGAACCTCGCTGGTATCCGTAGGATTCCCCACAGAATGTGAAGGGGGTGATTCAGGCAAAGAAACAGAGCAAGCATGTGAAACCATGGCGGCGGCTTGCTTTCGAGTGATAACAACCATGGACAGGAGTTCACAGTAGGGTTTCAATCTGTCAGGAACAGAAACAAACTCAGACTGGTGAAATTGGTAGGTTGCTGGTTTGTCAGGAGTTGGAAAGACAGTAACCGATATCGGTCTAGTAACCGATGTCGGTTATACTATAGCCGACGCCGGTCAGGTAACCGATGTCGGTCTAAGAAGTCTGGGCCAACAAGATATAAAAGGCTGCTAATTTGATTTTTAACAACGTTTAGTATACTTGTCCAATTATTGATCACAGAAGACAGGGTATGAAAAAGAAAACAGAACTAACAACAAGCAAGATGCACACGCAAATCCAGAGACTAACCCTAGGGTTAATTTTAATTATTGTGGGCTTATGCCTTTAGACGCGGAACGATGTCAATCCTAAACAAAAGACTTAGGGGAAATGTCAAGTTGTTTTGGCTTATAAGGTTACCTCAATCGGGCGGAGGAATACCGCGGAAAAGGGGGGTGTTTGAGCTGTTGTGTTAATTGTGAAGTGATTCGGTATGTGTTGTGCAGTGAAAGTAAGATTAATTTCTTGTCAATACCGTGGATATCACCCCCACGTGTACGACCTGTTACTTAATCTATGTTCACTAGAATTGAAAACAGCAAGCAGTAATGCAATGCACGTGTTTTAAACCCAAATCGAAAATGATATTCGATGAAGCAAAAGAGATGACTTTCACTAATGCGAGATGTAAAAGCAAAGCAAGTTCTTTTATCAAAATAATATAAAACCTTGTGAATATCTTTTAGAAGAAGAAAACAGCAAGTATACTCCCTATATGAAAGCAAGCAAGAAAGAAAGAAACCCAAAATGGGTCCCACCGGGCGTGCCAAAATGTTTCACTCGAAATGTTTCATTCCTTTTAGAAACAGATAAGGTTAGGGCTAGGAGGAATACCTGTTGAATGTCGAGATGGTGTGCGCGTACCGTAGAGAAAGATCAGGTTGACTGCGAAGAACTCCTTTTTGTCTTGGAAGGACTACCTGCAAATAAGAACACAAGACCACACGATTTTGATTAGACAATAAATGAGGGAACTGCCTTGGGCCCAGGAAATATAAAACTTCCTTTCGAAGGTGGTTAGTTCCCCTGCTAATATGAATCAACACAAAAGACTGTAAAATATCAATTAAATTATTTTGTTGAAACGGGTAGGGAAAGGCTGATTTCTGGTTGTAGTCAGGATAACCGATACCGGCTACTGGTAACCGATGTCGGTAGGGTTTAGGATCTGTAGGTTGGTTGTTTTGTGGGGTGGTTGTGCTGTAGGGTAACTATGTTGTTTGTAAGGCTGGTTTTATGGGTGATATTAGGAAATGAGGTGATGAGAGGTAAAAGAATGATAGTTAGATGCAATGGCACGCTGGGTAGTGGATTCAGGAATGGATTTATGAGGACTGTGATTCAAAAAGCATAAGAAATGTTATAACAGAGGACATGCAAGATGTGACTTACTGGTTTTTGACGAAGATGCAAGTTGATCTCCTTTGCTGCAAACTCTTCTGGTTTTTCCACTCGTCTCTGCTCGGTCAAGTGAAGATCTGGACTCTCTTGATCACTCCCAAATGATCTCTGTTGATTCAAAAATCCTTCGACCCTGATCCAAAATGAAATTCCGATCCTTTGTTTTTGGTTTGGGGAGGCCATTTACAGGGAACCGATGGCGGTTACGTAACCGACGGCGGTCGAGTAGGAACCGGCATCGGTAAGGAAAAAGTAGGCTATTTTTAGTAAAATAGCCCACCTTCCCTGCTTTTCTCCTGAGAGATTAGTTGCGGGCTTGGTCAAGTGACTAGAAGGTCGGTTTTGGGTGCGAGAAAGGGGTCATTAGTCATGGGTGTAGGTGTAGACCAAGTTTTAGGTCTTAATTAGGTTAGTTTAGGATTAGGGCTAGGTCATGATGAGGTGGCAAAATGAGGTGGTAGGTGAGGTGATGGGGATTTATCAATTACAAGGTAATTAATAAATAATTGTGTAAGGTTTAGGTAATGAGGTTAGGTTGCGAAATGGGATGCGGGTCACAAGGGGTCGTAAGACACGAATTTGCGTCCGAAGGTGGAACCATTTCGAGGACAGCTTGAATTTTGGTTGGATCAACATCAATCCCTCGTGACGATATGATTTAACCTAGGAGCGTTCCTCCTGTTACACCAAAGACGCATTTCTCTGGATTTAGCGTGGCTCCATATTCTATTAAACGTGAAAGAATGACATGGAGTACTTTGGGATGGTCACAACGCTTCTTAGCTTTAGCCAATAAGTCATCTACGTAATATTCCACGATTTTATGAATTAGATCGTGAAATATGTATGTCATAGGTCGCTGGTAGGTAGCACCGGCATTCTTGAGGCCAAATGGCATAACAGCGTAGCAATAGGTTCCCTAAGGAGTTATGAACGTGGTTTTAGCTTGATCTTGCTCAGATATTCTGATTTGGTTGTATCCAGAAAATCCATCCATGAGAGACAAAAGTTCAAAACCAGATGTTGCATCAATGATAACGTCTATGGATGGTAATGGGAAATCGTCTTTAGGACACGCTTTGTTGATGTCTCGGAAATCTATGCAAATGTGTATCTTTCTGTTCTTCTTGAGAATGGGAACGGTGTTAGATACCCATTGGGAGTAGTCAACTGGCTTGATGAATCCTACCTGAAGGAGTTTTATTACTTCCTCTTTTACCATGAGAGCTACTTTGGGCTTCATGGGTCTTGATTTTTGTTTAATTGGCTTTGCATCTGATCTAGTGACGAGGTTGTGCACCGCAATGTGGGGTACGACTCCCGTCATCTCCTTGTAATTAAATGCAAACGCCTTCTGATGTTCTTTGAGGATATAGTATGTATTTCCACTTCTTCTGGGGTTAATGAAGAACCTAGTTTCAATATTCTTGGTTCCTCTTCTGTCCCGATGTTGACATCGATTGTTTCCTTGATCAAAGAGGCGTTACCCTCTTCGAACTCCAGTGGTGCTGGAGGTAAATCTAGATCATCCCCGTTTCCTATTGCGTATATGCTAGGTTCCATTTGTGAGGGAAGATCCGTTACGGGATTTCCAAAGTAGGAAGATGAGTGTGGAATCAGGGATAAATCTAGCATGTGATAGGAGAGATGTAGTGCTGCATAGGCTTTTAAGTAATCCAAAGTAGCCGCATCATTTCCAACATGGTCTAGGATGGTAGATTCACTTTCTCTTGAAAGAGGATTTGTCATTATTTTTATCAATGGTTCATCACGAATGGACACTGTGAACTGGGTATCTTTTAACTCATTGCTTGGAGTAAAACGTGATGTTGAGGTTGCTATTGAATCAGCGAGAAGATTTTTCTCTCGAGGGATTGCTTTAATGGATATAAAGCTAAATGCCTTGCTTAAATCTAATACAACATTTTTGTAGAGTTGCAAATGTTCGGCTTTAGTTTCATATACTTCAGAAACTTGGTTTGTCACTAATTGCGAGTCTCCCAGGACTCTGATGTTATCAATACCAATTCTTTTGGCTAAGGTAAGGCCAAGGAGGAGGGCTTCATACTCAGCACCGTTGTTTGTGCATTCAAAGTTTAACTTAAAAGAGAATGGGAGGACCTTCTGCTCGGGCAAAGTAAGAATTATACCTGCCCCTGCTCCATAACGAAATTTAGCTCCATCAAAATGGAGAGTCCAATACTTAGCCGAGAGTATAGTTGTTGGGGCATCTGTTGCATTTGCACACTCTACTTCTACCATACAGAGATCTTTTGTTGGCAAGGAACCAACACCTAGGGAAAATCCTATGCCTACTGAATCGAATGGTAAGAACATTGGTGAATCTTGTTCTATCAACTCAACAATTTTCACAGTATTCCCTAATGATACTGTTTCTTTAGTTTTATCTTTAGGGGTTGGAATTGTTTTGGCTACACTGGAAGTTTCAAGATCCGTCGTAGGTACCAACTTTTCCTCTGGCTTTGGGTCAGAGGGTTTATTAAGTTGGTTTGTTGGAAGTTCAAATTTTGAGTGCACCCTTGGTCTTTTCTTTAAATCAGCTAGGTGTAAATCGAAAGGTTTTGGATCGCCTTTGGCTACAAATACCTTTCCTAGATGCAAGAATCTTACTTCTTGAAATAAAGTGGAAGGGATTGCCTTCATTCGATGTATCCAAGGTCAGCCGAGGATCATATTATAGTTAGTTTCCCGATCTATAATATAAAACTCAGTCAAGATGGTTTTGGGCCCTAAGGTGATCGGCAGTATTATAGTTCCTATCGAAGTGGCTTTAAGGCTATCATAGCCTCTCAAGGTATTTCGTGTAGTGGAACAGTTTGTTTCTCCATATCCAAGTTTTTGGAGGAAAGAGAAAGGGACTATGTTAACTACGGCCCCATCATCAACCATTTCCCGTTTTACATAGTTATTATAAACCCACACTTGCAAGTGTAAGGATGGGTCACCTCGGTGTGTGATCTCAGCATCTGTGGGCATTTTACTTATTTTGAAAGTGAATTCGACATCCTTGTCCGGCTGCCTTGGAGGGTGGATATCAAAATCTACGTGATTTACTTGTGTTTCGAGAGGTGGAGTGATGTTAATTAGATGGCCTAGACCTAATGCTTCTAAAAGAGCAGCTCTATGAGGGGGAGAGTTCTTTAGTAAGTCTAAAAATGAAATGTGTGAGAAGGTCTTTGTTAGGTCACTAATTAAATCATAGGCACCGATGGGTTTTTCAACTATTTGATGACTCTTATCTGTCTCTGGCAGATGACTTGGGCTCGGTTGAGAGAAATACTCTCGTGTTCTTGTTATAGCTTTGATAGGTAGTTCAGTGTCTAATTCTACCAAACTGACTATCTTAGGTCTCGATTGAGCTCCCAACTGTGGTGTAACTGACGGATTTAATGAAGTCGAGGCTTCATGATCATTGTTTCCCATCACTGCACCTTTGTTTGTTCTGGTTGGATTCAGCCTATTGCTATCATGATTTGGGAGTGGATCATTAAAGATCTTGAGGGGAGCATTCTGAGGAGAAACTACCCCTGCGAGAGTATTTGGTGATGATGAGACGGGATCCGCCAAAAACAGGTCTGTGAAGAACTGTCTTTGTTCTTCTGGCAAGTGTTGCATAAATTTATTGTAGTCACGGCACGTTCTAGTATCGTGACCCCGAATTTTATGGAAACCACAATAAGAATTGGGGTTGTAATTCCCGTTTTGTTGGTTTGGTGTGTATTGTGGCCTAAAATTCCGATCAAACTGTTGCCTATTAGGACCAAAGTTTTGGAATTGTTGTTTCTGGTTTTGACTTTGGTTTTGGTAACCAAATGAGTTTTGGCTTGGCCCTTGTATGGGATTTCGCCGTTGTTGTTGTTGTTGTTGTGGATGGTTAAAATCCACTGTATTGATTGTCAGGGTAAAGTTGTTGTTTCGTTGGTTGTTTGTTTGTAACGGAGCATTAACAACATTTACCCTCTTGGGCTGGTCGGTTACCCCATCCGTTGTTACCCCCACGATTTTTGTTAAGGATTTTGGGTCCTTGATTGACATTTGTGGTAGTTGTAGTGTTTTGAGTGGAGGTGATTAACCTCCCGTTTGTTCCATATGTCTTACGACCACTATCTATCACTGCTTGATCTATTCGCAGAGTGCTCTCAAGTACTTCATCGTAAGTTCTTAGTGGGAACTTCTGGACTTCTTCCTTCACCTCCTTGCTGAGAGAATGAAGGAATAAATCGCATAGTTCCATCTGATCCATGTTTGGAGCACTTGCTGATGAATAAAGGACGGTACGCCACCTTTGGATGAAGTGGGCGACAGATTCGTTATGCTCTTGTTTGATGTGTAAGAACTCCCTGATTCCTGTTCTTAATAGTTTGTTCATGTCGAAGGCCTTGATGAACTCAGACACAAGTTTTTTGAATGAATGTATGGAAGCCTCAGGTATTCTGTAATACCAATCGAGAGCAATGCCTTCCAGCGTTTTGGGGAATATTTTAGCAACAACCCCATCCCAAGGGAGTAATTCTCGTATGGCTGTAGCGTAAGCTTTGATATGTGCGTTTGGATCTCCCTCACCCTTGAACTTGGGCAAATCAGGGAGGGGTCTTGGAAGCATGACGCTTCGTATGGTGAAATCTAAGGGTTCCTTTAGGTATTCTGAATAAGTCCCTATCGCATAGCTTTCGACCATTGATGGTGTTTGCTGAGGGAGTGGTGGTGGGATAGGTTGTTGATACGGTGTAGTGTATGTGTTGGCAGGGGCATAGGGAGGTCCCTGTGTTTGAGAAAACATGCCGGGAGAGGAGAACATATCTCCTTGTGGTGATTTAGAGTATATGTTTAAGTAGGACGGGGTATTGTCAAGGAACGGACTGTTCGACACTAGACCGGGAGGAATAGTGTTAGAGATGATGGGCCTTGTTGGCGTTTGTTGTGGATATTGAGGAGGCATGCCTAACGTGCCTACTCCTGTAAGGAGATCTACTTGGCCAGAGTGGTATGGAGGATTGGAACTTCCTGTTTGTATGAACGGAGAATTTTGACTTGCTTGAGCCAGTTCTAACCCTCTCACTCTTTCTACTAACGTTGAAATGACTTCATTTGGTGAAGTCACGGTACTTTGCCTGAGCGGCGTTTGTTGTATACCTTGGTGTTGTAAAGGTACGTGATATCCTGTCATAAACTGATCGCTATCTTGCCAAGTTTCTCCAAGAATATTTCCTGTATGCAGTGGCATAGAGGTATTTTCTTGAAAAGAGATTTCGGGTTGTATTTGTAAACCTCCTACAGGTGGGTACATTCCCCGGGAGCGTTGTTCACTCCTAGGATAACGTATTGATTTTCCATCATCTAAGACCAGGTATGGGTCTGATTGTCTACTAATTTGTGGTCTAAGTAGCATTTGAGGAGACGAACCAGATTCTCCGGTAAACGTCATATTGTTCGAGCCTGAAGGCTCTGTTTGTTGGGTTCGAGGGGGTTGATCTAACTCCTCAGTTTGAAAAGATGAACTATATCTGATTCTTGGGGTTTGTGTTGACAACTGATTAGTTGAATAGTTGTCACCCCATACTGAGAGCGAGGGTGATGATTGCCTATTCTGTTGGGCGTAGTATGCCTCGAGACCCAAGAGGGGTCTGCCATATTCATCGAATCCCGACATATTCGGGGGGTATATGAATACCCGCAGAATAATGGGAAGGAGCAAGGTGAAAGACAGAAGATGAGATGAAGATGAAACAGTTGTTTGTTTCAACTTCTCAAAGAGAAGGTGAAACAGTTTTTTGTTTCACGTTGGGTTCACCAGTTTTGTATGCCGGAAAAGTGACAGGCAAGCGTGAGAATCTACAAGTGACTCTTCCGCGTACCCGACCTCTCGAGGTCGTGCCGAGATAGCCGGTGGGGGTAGAATATGTGTTGGATTCAGACAAACTAGTTAGGCAGTCTAATGTCTTCGACACGCACTAATGGAATTTGTGAATCTAAGGCAAAGAAGGCCCTTCTAACTTGGACTAGTGTGATAGATTGATCAGCAAGGATGACTGCTCGAAGGCTCCAATCAATATCGAGCTCTGGCGTGATTTGGTCTATGGGTTGTGGAATACATGGAAAATGACCTGGGATTGTTTCGTGTATGTCTCCGGATAAGGTCATAAAATGGATGATGGGTACAATTGACTCTATGGGTGATTGCCTGGCCTAGTCCAGAATTCCTTAGCTTCGTTAGCTACTATATCTAACAAGGATAACTGTTCGATGATGATAGGTGGAAGTGGAGTGGATCTAAATACTAATGTGCGTAAGCTAGCGTTATGTCTAGATTGACTTGTGGATTCGTTGGGTTGTGGGATTTGTGGATCACAACCATAGACTCTTGGTTGTTGCGGTCCTACTATGGTCATGTGCGAGAATCAAGTTCTAATCCCTAGTATCCAATAATCGTATGCTTTCTCAGCTTCTATGTTTAGAATTAATAGTTGTGTAATCTTCTCAGAGTATCTTACAGGCGTTCTTGCAACCTGAATCCTTAAGCTAGTAGCTATGTTTGTCAGAGTGTCTCCGACGTCTGGCTATGGGACCAAAGGATCACAACCGAACGTTTGCTCTCTTTCAATCCCTTCTACAGTCATGTGGATATTTATCTAGGGTAATCTGTAGTTTGGTTGATTTGACCAAAACGTGTGCGCTTGGTCGTCTTCTATATTTAACCCTCTCAACTGTGAACTAATCAGTTGTAAATCTGTTGTTGTTTGGAAGACTTGTATTCTAAGATTCTGGTCTATGTTAACTATTGCTGTAACAAGATTGGGTTGAGGCACGATTGGCTCAAATATATATTCTCTGGGCTCCCTGAGGTCCCGTGATTGTCATACGAAACAGGAAATGATACAAATCTAACTAATAACTAAGTAAATCTAACTACGTGAAATAAATCTAAAACATGTATAACTTCCTAAATCTGATATTTTCTAAGATAAACTACTTCAAAAATTTAAGAAAGCAATTATTTAATATATCTAGAAATGACAACTAAACTAATAATGCAATTAAAACAAACAAAACGACCGAGTATAGTTGTTTGTCTGTGCAATTTGTAGATCTATTCTAAATAACCTGATAACTGATATACTCTATTTGAAATACTCTCGATCCTACCTCAGAAGTGAGGAGTGAATCATAGTTTCTCAGAAACTATCAATCCCCACAGCTTCCCTGGCAATATCGAGAATAGAATTAGCTGAAATGAAGTGATTAACTACTCTATTTGATATGAATCTAACTAGAAATTTGAAAGCTTAGAACCTGGATTCCGCAGAACATTGGCGAATCCGATGGTGTGTGTGATCCTGTCCCCTCAGTATGATCTCCTCGTTCTTTCGTGTTCACATGGATCCAGAAAAGCGTGTAATGCTAGCATCGACAGGAGTAGATTTTAGGACAAGGACAACTCAGAATGCAGACTGAAAAATGCGAGTAGGAGAGGGACATTGCAAGAGTACAGAGCTTGGCTTATGCGATTCCTAGCGGGATTTTACTGCGAGTCATGCAACATGAAGCGACCAGAACCTGAAACTATCTTTTTTGAAGAGCAAAACCTGTAACTTTAATGGCTTCCTAAGCTATTCTATTCCAATGGATTGGATAAAACAAAGACACTGCTTGCACAAGCTGGATATGTGGCTTACCAACAGCTGATAATGCTAATGAGGATAAATGAATAACAAGTATTCTAAGCACTAATAGCTAAATCTAATGCAAAGGAAATTCAGAGAAACTTCTATGGATTGGCTGAAATAACAACACTCTGACAAGATGGGTATAAACAATACTAACAACATGAACAATACTAACAAACATGCAAGTGAATTGAAACTATGAATCCTAAGCCAAATTGAAAGGCTAAACTATTGAAAATGAGAAATTGAGAGGCTAAAATTGAGGGGCCATTTGCTTGAGCACAAGCCAACATTTATAGGAATTCCAATCACCCAAAGGTAAAAACCAAATCGAACTCCTAAACAATAAACAAAGGAAAAACACTATTCCAGGGGACCAAAAACATCAATGCATGCTCAAGTCGGTGAAAAAAATCTGGTAAATGTGATATTTCACGTGAGTCGCGTCAAAAGAGCATTCTGGAAAATGCGTGAAGGACTTCTGCCCTGAGCAGGGCAGCGGTTATAGGACCGCCACCCTTCCTGGGCAGTGGTCACGAGACTACCGCCCAGGCAGGGTGGCGGTTTCGTAACTGAAGACCAAGGGGCACAAAGGAAAAGAGGGGAAAAGGGAAAACAAAGCACGCAGGGGCTAAGCAGGGCATGCGGGATGTTAACGCATACTTGGAGGAGCTTTTCCGGATCCCGAACACCTTGCGAGGAGACCTGTATCATCATTGGGGCACTTGTTACGTTGTTCCAATGGTACAATACCTTATAATTTTGGGTACGTACAGTAACCACCAATATTATTGAGACCTCCTTTCATTCAACTAGTGCATATACTCAAAATGTAGTTCATATGGACGGTTCTAAACCCATTATCACTTTTATTGAACCTTATTATCCTCACTCATCCTAGGATAACACTTAAATAATCATTTATCATCTTCTCTGATAAGAGACCTTTCAAAATAGCACTTGTATTCAACCTAGGTAAACACTTGGCTCTTGTGAAAATATTCCTACATGGATGATCTGTTGATTCGATGATTTGACTAGTTATAAGACGTGTGCGAAGGTTGAGAAGTGCATGAGAGTTCCATGTGGAAGTATGAAGGAGGATGCAATGAAGTTTTGGCATGTAGGCACATGAGAAGACATGGACACATACACGTATGACATGTGATAATATGTTGCAAAGAAAAATCAGGGATGACTTGATCACAAAGCAAGCTAGAAATAGAAAAATATTGGATAAGAATTGAGAGATAAAATGATAAGAGAACACATGCCTAATTATAGATAATAATATTAACACATGGATAGAGCACAAATATTTATAGTGAATGGGATGGAAATAGAGATTCCAAAATAAATAATAATGTTTACCTCCTTTGGAGAATCATATGTTTCCCTCTTCCCAGTATAGATCAAGTTTGAGTTTTAGAGAATGCATTCTATATATAGTATTGGTCTATTTTTGGACTATTGGTCATGATCAAGTGGTGAAGGAAAATTTCCCAGGGGCTATAAATACTTACTAGTATTCATGTAATATGCAATGTTTGGAGAATATCTGAGTATGGATCATGTAATGTCTTGGTGTGTCATGAAGAGTCGTGTAAAGTCTTGAGGAGTCATAGATTGTTTGGTATTGTATTGATGATCACGCTACTATGTTAGGGATTGATGCAGATATGTATAAGTTCATATTCTATATGAAGTGTGAATACTTCATAGTAAGATTACATATATGTGATAGATCATGATTTATGAATGAATAATCATCTCTCTTAAGGTTATGTATAATTGTCTTTACACATGATATAATTCCATGAATGTGTATTCTCCATATGGTATACATGTATGTGGTGGTAACCATGTACACATGATATAATTCCATGAATGTGTATTCTCCATATGGTATACATGTATGTGGTGGTAACCATGTGCACATGATTTGCATCTTGACCTGGTATATTTTCATGGTGAGCACCTAGAATTCTGTCTGGGTACATAGGAAGGGACCTATTAGAGTCGTTGTGCTATTTATGAGCACCTAGAATTCTGTCTGGGTTCAACATGTGCAAGTGCGCCTAACTATATCGTGTTAATCCTAGACTACAACGTGACATTTTGGTTCTATTGTTGGGACCTTCTTTAAACAATCAGACTCTCAATAAGTGGTGCGCTTATGGCATTTTGGTTTTCTTTGGAGAATATTGAACGTTGGATATAAGAGGGTGAATATGAATTTATGCTAAGATATAATACTACTGACAAATTCAATCCGTACAAATGGGTCAAGGAAAATATTTATGCAACGTTATTTAGATTCTTTCCGAAGGAGTTATATGATTGGTTAGCAAAGTATGCACAAAATAGAGGGAGTAGGCTAGGACAAAGATAAATATGGAATCAAGACACATATCAAGTGTTATTTGAGTTGGACATACATAGTAGACTTTTGGTGGGAAGGTGCATTTGAGAAACTATACAACTCCATTAGAGTATGCAATCTCTATTTATTCATGTCTAGAGGAATGTCAGTTCCAGTTTCTTGCCTAAAGATCCTAAAGGATCATATCTATGCGCACTTCTAATTTCCATTAATATCTTGATGATTGAACTTGAATTTGAATATCTACAGATGGATGGCTAAAAACCCACTGCATGAAAGGATAAGGAAAGGGGTAAGAAAGGATAGTGTTGGGCCATATGGAGGAATCAGATAGAGAAGAAAGATGATTTACATATAGTGATGTGTGAGATAGGGTGCTTGAAGCAGCGTTGAGATAGAGAGGAAGAGGGCCAAGCGGTAGTGATGGGAACCTTGAGGAAAGTGAGGGGCCGCGAGACTATGTCCCTCTAATATTGGGAAAGTTCATAAGGACCCCCTTGGCATATAGTGAAAGTGAGTTCTAGTGAGGATTTATAAACCATTGGTGTGTATTTGGACCACCCTGAGACGTTAACCCTTGCGCATGGTACTCAAGACATTGGAAATTCATATAGAATATTATCTTGTAGCAGGGTGAAGAACGTGAAGGAAATCAAGGATTTCCATGTTGGGATGCTGATATGGGTAGAAGTGTATCAGTATCTATTTAGGAGGTGCATGAGATAAAAGTAACACAAATGGTATTGGAAACTACTAGTCAACGGGATTTTCTAGATGGTAAGTAAACTTTGTTTGGAACCAGTACCATAGGCACACCACTAGGGAAAAGTGTTAGCATGCAGACTAGCTCTACAATAGGCACACATACATGAATTCTAACAAGGGGCTCAAGAGAAAAGCTATAGTCTTCCCCTAAGAGGAGGAAATATTGGTGGAGGTTTAAGGCCAAGTTCTATTCCTTATCCAAGACAAGGTAATATCCCTCCACAATATGCCTTTGATTTATTATGAGATGTCACTCCATTTTCCTTAATACAAAAGAGTCATGGATACAACTAATCATGTGCATAAATGTGAACTTCTATGGAAAGTCAAGGGGATCACCACTTCACATAAAAAGGAAAGTCAATTTGTAACTACATTTCAGGGCCGAGCACATAATTGGTATCGTAAGTATGATCCACAACAGACAATAGTGGATTATAACATCTTGTGTAACACCTTATTAGAAGAATATGATATCCCCAAGTTTGAATAGAAGAGAATAAATGTGCAAAAGGAGATAAAACAAGGACTTTATGAAAGTGTACGTGAATATGACACACATTTTAAAAATCTATTATCAAAGCTATATTATGATACTCATCCAATCAAGCACGTGGAATGGTTTGTAGGAGGACTATTGACACCCTTCAGGATTTAAAAGAATTATCAACAGGGTTACACAATAACCATGTTGGTTGACCCCTGACTGACACCGGTCAGACAAATTAGTATCAGTTAAATAGGAAGTCCAAACATAGGGGTGAGTCAGTTAGCAGAACACAACCATGGCCACACAGATTTGAGAAGGTATTGACCGGTGTCAATGGTCACTGACTATTTGGATAGGAATATACATAAAAGGTTTGCATAGATTGAGCTCTCTAATACCCCAAACTCCTGTGAAAATGTCACAAAGGGTAATAAACTGTCCAGTAAGATTTACACCTTCTCTATTTTATTTATTGTTGACTGATAAGGTGATTGTAGAGAGCTTTGAAGAAGCAATGCAGGATAAGACTCAATGATGATTGGGAATCATGACATGGATGAGGAGATGAAATCCTTGGAACAGAACCAAACTACTGGGATTTGGTTATTGTTAGCAGGTAAGAGGAACATTGCAGAATGGGTGGGTTTACAGGATCAAATGGAAAAGAGGGTGGACAGAAAAGGCTATCAAGGTAAGGCTTGTAGTAAGGAGATTCACAGTAAGAGGTACTTGATTATTGGTGAAATGTTTTCTCCTATTGTTAAGATGACTTCTATTCGTACTATATTGATATTAGTTGCAATAGAAGATTTGCATTTAGAGAAACTAGATGTGAAGATGGATTTCCTTCATGGTGATTTGGATGAAGAGATTTATATGCCAAGCAATGAGAGGGGTATGAAGATACAAGGGTAAGGAGAAACTAGTGTACAGTTGAAAAAGAGCCTATATGGGCTCAGCAACTCCAAGGAAATGGTACATGAGGTTTGATAGTTTTCATGCATGAGCATGGTTACTTGAGATGTGGATCTGATCATTGTGTTTATTTCAAAAATTGGACAATTGGGAGCTATATTATTTTGTTACTGTCATGTGGATGATATGCTTATTGCAGGATCTAGTATGCAGGGAATTGGTGAGCTTAAGAGAAAGCTATTGCTCACAACATTTTCTATGAAGGATTTAGGAGCTGCAAAAATAAAACCTTGGCATGGAATATCAATGAGACAAGGAAAAACAAGAAATTGTATTTGTCTCAGGAGGATTATATCTACAAGGTGTTAGAAAGGTTCAACATGAGAATGCAAAACCTGTTAGTACACCTGGATGGCTAGATACTTCAAATTGAGCAAAGTTAATTTCCTACATCACATGAGGAGGTCAAATACATGACACAAGTGCCACCTATGGATTAGGATTGAAAGTCTGGCATGGTGAAGCTATGGTTTGTACAAGACCAGACATTACATAGGTAAATGGGAGTTTTGAGTAGATATCTGGCTAATCCAGGTAAAGAGCATTGTAGAGTCTTCCAATGGATACTCAGGTATTTGAAAGGGACATCTAGCATGTAGTTATGCTATGGAGGTTTGGATATTTCATTACATGGGGCTATGTTGATTCAGATATGGCTAGAGATTTAAATGGTAGGAGGATCACTACTTGATATATATTTCACAGTAGGTGGAACAACAGTTAGCTACATTTCAAGATTACAAAAGGTTGTGGCTTTTCTACTACAGAGGTAGATCATGTTGCAGCTACATGAGGATGAGTAATGGAGATGATATGGATGAGTAGGTTCATGAAAGAGTTGGGAAAGGAGCAAAGTGATTGTAAACTATTCAGTGACAGTCTAGAGTGTAATTTATTTGGCAAAAGGAACTCAACGTTTCATTCGAGAATGAAACACATTCAGTTGAAACTATCTACTTCATATGGTAGGTAATTGGAGGATGGACAATTGAATCTGGAAAATATTCATACGAGCAAGAACCCTGTGGATATGCTAATCGAAGCCATTAACAAAGGAGAATTTGGAGCTACACTCCACTTGATATTGGTCTTCGAGTTTGAGACTTGAAGAGATGAAACAAAGCTAAGGAAGGATCCAGAATGATAGTTGTATAGGTATGGTGTAGTAATTAATCTCCAAGTGGGAGATTGTTGAGTTGTGGAGCTCAATTACTTCAGTTTAACATACAATGGAAATTATCTAGAAAATAAAATTGACAAGGGCAATTTTACCGATAACCATACCAAAAATTTTGTTAGGTCTAATCCCTCAATTATCTGTGCGAGCATTAACTCTCGAATTAGATCTATTTATAGAATTAAAGTATTTCTATTAATTGTAATTACATGGCTAAGTGCCCTAAGTCTATAAATGACTATATTAGTTTGAACTTAGTCTTTTTGAGCCTTTTTTGGCTGGGTGCATGGATTTTCCTTGTAACACAAAGTTTTGATGCGCCCACTTAAAAGCCTTTGGTGCATGGTTTTCCATGTTAGCACGTCTTTTGGTGATGCCAAAGGATGTTGAGTCAGTTTTGTGGTGCGCCAAAGGGCGCATATAATCTCGCTGCAACACCACGTTTTGGTGCGCCAAAGGGCGCACACAACTTCGTGTCGACAACGCATTTGGTGCGCCAAAGGCGCGCTCATTCTTCTATTATATCAATATAAGCTTTGCGCCAAAGGGCGCACTTACTTTCCCTTGTCGACAGCAGTTTTCATGCGCCATTTCAAAAGTGGTTGGCGCATTGATGACAAGTTTTTCTATAAATATCAGTGCGCGCCCATGTCATTTTCATTCCTTTTTTCAAGCACGTGATTAGCTCTGGATATTGTCAGCCTCTGCTCCGTCGTTGTCATCCCCCTGTGGACCCGCTCTTCAGATTTTTGCTATATATGTCAAGGTAAGAGGTTCTCCCTCTTCGCTGTTTGTGTATTTTCGGTTCTGTTGGTGTGACTTGGTCTACACTTGCTAGTCGAGTTTTAATATCTAGTATGATTTGAGCTAGCTCTCCCCCCTGTGCTGTCCTGTCTCCTTTTCTTTTTTCTCCTCCCTTCCCTCCCTCTTTCCAGATCTGCTGGCTCCAAATAAGTTGTTTTGACTGATGGCTTGGTTTGAAAATACTAAATCTCGATTTACAATGAAACCTTATTGTCCAAGCAAACTTTTGAAATAGGAGGAAAGAATAAGAAAATATTTGAGCACCAAGAAGTGTAGTTCTAGGCGCACTGGCGCGCCTTGTTACAATAAAAATCAGTTGCGCCCCTTAAAATGGCGCATCTATGGAAACTAAATGAAATTAAACATCTAATCAAAACCCGCGCCAATGGCGCATGATTACTAATCCTGCTAGCATCTAATTAATATCATGCGCCTTCAAAGCGCACCCTGGTTGTGCATGCTCCACAAGTGTGATCCCGCGCCTCCTTAAAAGGGCTTTGGCGCACCTTAGATATCCATGTTACATCCATGAAGATTTTCATGCGCCAAAGGGCGCACCCAGCTTTCATGAAACACAAGCCTTAATTCGCGTTAGTATGATAAGCTAATAAAGGCGCGGGCAAACCCCCGATTGCAGTAACATGATGTTGTGTATACCCTTCATGCGCCGCGCCATACACCTTTGGCGCACGAAAACTTGCATGTTACACAATCCATCCCATGCGCCAAAGGGTGCACCGAATAAATGTAACATTACAGGATTTTTAATGCGCCCTAGCTATAAAATGCAATCTGCTACATCCATGCGCCATGCGCCTTTGGCGCCAGTTAAGAACCTCTGCAACATTCCTTTTCTGTGCGCCTTATCTATTTGGCCTGCAAAGTTGCATTTTTCATGCGTTGCGCCCTGAGCCTTAAAATCTCTAACTCTTTCTTCTGATAGCATTCCAATGGAAGATCAAATGGCCTAATTCAACCTTTTTGGATTGGGTCTCACTTCTTCTTCTTGCAGATCAGCAGGAGTTCGAAAGAACACATGTCTACGTCAAGCAAGAAACCCACCAAATAAGAGGAAAGGCTAAGCTGACAGAAGAAGAGATGAAATAACCAAATATCAGAGGGTCAGGATGCCCGAATCACAGGCTGAGTGCAGTATGGATGTCAGAGACTCAGAATTGGGTCACATTGACATGGAGGAATTCTGGGTTAGTGTGCTCAGAAAGTTACAAGAAGTCCATGGATGGACAAGTTAATAGGCAGTGCCCTGCACTTCGCCGGAGGAATCCCTGTCAGTGCTGTCAACAACAAATTCATGATGGTGATTGCCCAAGCATACAACAAAGACACAAGATGTGTCGAAAATAGCAAGGGTGAGGTAGTCATAAACCTCACTGCCCCCTCATTTTGATGTAATGATAGGGCATCCCTCACCACCGAAACTTCGTGGCTGTTAGCCAACAAGAATGCATCAAGGCCTGGGAAAACAATGAAGACCAGTGCATGCAGTTGATGAATGAGGTCTACCTAAAGAACAAGAAGGTGGTGACCCGGTGGCCACAGACTATCCACCGAAGTGATTTCTCAGAGGAAACTCAGCGATACTATCACCTTCCTGAGCAGAGTCTTCGGGCTTTCAGATGCCCACTATTTCCATAAATGGATGCTGCGGTACTTGGAGACAATGAATAAGAATTTACCCGATCAGCGCTTTTGCTGGGGTGAAATAATAAGCAGCACCATCTCTGAGCAGCTACAACAGTTTGCCACAACAGGAGTGTTCCATATGAACTCCTATGTAGTCTACGCTGTAGCGTCAGCAAGGGATTATCCAAGGCTGAACCGAAGTGGAGTATGGCCTCAGGCCAAGATATTTGATTACTACCCAGAATTGAGGCTGGAGAATAGCATCCAACATTTCACAAAATTAACGATGCATTCTTCTATTATGTCATCTGCCTACTGAGGCCAAACATGACTCATAGCCGGACGACCAAAAATTCAGTGGCAGTCACAGAGAAATGGGGGGCCTTGTTCACCCAATTTCCCACGTTCACCTATCTGAGGGCTGCCAACTTTTTGGGAGAGCCAACCAGGCTACCAAGGTATGCTGGGCCTAAGCTGATTCTACTAGAACTGTCAAGGCAGCTAAGTCACATACCATGAGAAGTGCCTCAAAAGAAAGAAGGGTGGAACTCCTTTCCCCCTCAATGAGTGGGCCGATACACATGCTCCACCCACCATAAGGTGAAGGAAATGTATCGCAGAGCTGGAGCTACTCAACTTGAAGCATGACTTCCCAGCCAGGCCTACCTTCGACCCAAGAAGCTGCCTGCCAAAAGTGAAGCTCGATCCGATCCATGTTCCTCAAATTGAGGATATTTACATTGATGTTCTCCATGAGGCAGAACTCAGAAGAAAGGATCATTCTCGCTTGGCATTGGTAGAAATCATCCAATACGGAGTGGCCATTGTCCCCGAAGGCTTCCAGACTATCGAGAAGATGAAGTAGATAAGGTGTATAATGACACAGATGGGGACAATTGGCCCTTCCCAGCCATTGACAGGAACAAGGCTCCTCAAACAATTGAGGAGAGGGTCAAAGAGACTATGCGGAGAACAGAGCATTGGTGCCGCATGAACGGATGGATCTACCTAGGGGTAGATTTCACAACTTCCCCATTGGGCAATGCACCTCCAAGGTCCAAGAAGCAGCTGAAACGCAAAGGTGCAGAAGGTGAAACTAGCACCATTCAGGAAGAAGCCCCTGAAAGTCCTCTTCCCTCAGAGCCAGAACAAGTTATAACTCTGGAGGAAGAATTGACAGAGGATAGTCCTATACGCCCATCCACCCAGGATGTCGGCGTCGCTACAACTTCAGAGGTCCCTTCTATCCCTTCTTCTTCTCTTCCTTCCCCTCCTTGAGTGACTCAAACGACCACCCCTTTGGTCGTGTCCTCTGCCCCTTCTTCTACCCTTTCCCCTGCTTCTTCATCTATCTTCTCCTCCCTCGCTGATTTGTCTTCCTCTATTTCTTCCCTCATCTCCGAGCTCCCTTCCCTTCCTATGTCTTCTGCAGTTGCGGTTTCGCTTCCTCCCGTGGACACTTCTTCAGCTTTTCTTTCAATGCCGCCGCTGCGTGTCTCCACATTTTTCCCCTCCTCTACCGTTGCTGCCTCCCTCTCTGTCTCTGGTCCTTCTTCTATAGGACCAGCTTGGATCTCTCAGCAGCTGAGCCAACAAAAGAGGAAAGTCCCCATCACTCCGATGGACTTTTCGGTCATTCCAGCTAAAGGAGCAAAGAAACAGAAGCTGGTTACACGCTTCTCGAAGAGCGCTGCAGGTGAGAGAGTCATGGAAATAGCGTACCCCAACCCCCTCAAAGAGAAAGAAGATCTGTCTCTGACAGATTTCACCGTGACCCAAGTCACAATGGGGACATCCTCTGAAAGTCTCCAGGGGGAAGCTCTTTCCGCAGTTGATGCACTCTGCAAAAAGCTTCAGGAAATGAAAGAGGAGAAAAGGCTACTGAAGGAGCAGAACAAATACCTGCTTCAAGCCTTACAGAAGATGGGAAGTGCACCTCCCACAACTGCCGCCGAGACTCCTGAGCTGCTCAGTCAGGAGAAGATCAATGAGTATTCAAAGATCGGCGAGCAAGGTATGGCCGTTTCTGCTTGGAGGAGCCAAATCCTCAAGGATAGTGAAAGAGTAATCGCCGAGTATACCAGTTTATACCTAAACATCGGAAAGGCGAATAAGGAACTCCAAGCATTAGCGGGTCCGATATCAGAAGAGTTAGAGCATGCTAGACTCCAGCACGAGACCTTCCAACAAATGTTCGACTGTTCAGTCGAAGATCTGGTCAAGTTCGGAGTATTCGGCCATCCAAGGGCCCTCAACAAAACTATGTCCACTCTGGACTATCGGATAGATCAGCTGGAATTCGTTCTGGAAAAGATAGACAAGGTAAAGGAAGAGGCCCTGGATGCAATGCATCAAATGGAGAAAGTTGTTCTCGCCATGACTCCAGGGTTGCTCACTCCTTCCCTTACCTTGAGATCAGCTGATGACACTATCCGGATTTTCAAGGAGATAGCTTCTCAAGGGACAGGGCCAGAGGTCACATTTGACACTGAATCTATCAACAACCTACTGGCCTGTAGGGACTTCATCGGGTTCCTTATCGAGGCGGGGAAAGATTATTCCAAACTCCCAGAAAAGCTCATAGATGAGCGGGAGACTTGCGAAGCAATCAGTGAACGGCACAAGGATCCATCACAGGATCAATTTGGGCCGATGATTAGCAAGTTTTTGGAATACCGCGCTCAGTTCCACATATCATCTCCTGAGCAGCATCAGAAACAGGCAACCCCTTTTCGGCCGCAGGATGATGATGATGAGTAGCTTCTTCTTCTTCTTCTTCTTCTTCTCTCTATTCTCCGACTTTCTTTTTGAAATGTCTAAAATGTGTTGATACAAATGATGACATCATCCATGTTGCATCATGGGATGATGTCATCCACCAAGTTGTCAAAGTCAACATGACTTTTAGATATTTTGTAAATATCTTTGTAAATAAGTGGTTGGCTCCATTTTGCCTTCTCTCTCCCTCATCTTCTATAAATATGGGAATACTTGTTGTATTCAGTGTGAACATTTTTTAGATAGAAATAGAAGTGAGGAGAGAAAGACTTTGAGCTTTCTTGTAACAGAAGAGAACAGTAATACAATTATTTCAGACTTTGTGCTCAATAGCTGTGTTATACATTAGATCTTTCTTACGTTAGATCTGTATGTGTTTAATCTGTTGGATTCATATCTACTTTTCCGTCATTTGTTTATCAGTATTGCTTTGTTTATTTATGCAAGTAGGTTTGGCTCTGTTTACTACCAAACTAAAAACATAAATCTTCTGACCTTTCTGCTTTGGAATTCATTTCTTTTCTCCCTTCGGATCTGTTCTTTCTCTTCTCCCTCTTTCATTCCTTTCTTTTCGCAGCCTGGAACACTCTACTGGGATGAGATCCCAACCCCCGAAGGCAGAATCTGTGAGACTTGCATAGGTTCCTGCTAGTAGAAATAGCAATAAACCAGTTTCACTTTGCTGTCTCAAAGAGGGGCTAAGCCCTGCACACTGTTGGCTCGTCTATCCATAGATCTGTCCACGCGACAGATTTTCGGACCAACAGTTTTTGGCAACTCCGCTGGGGAATGGATAGATCTGTCAGATCTATGGTGGTGGTATAATATAAAATCAGAAAAATAATAAAATCACTGCCAGTTTGCAAATCTGAACTTTTTGTTGAAAATCCAAAAATTTGCAAAAGTGCCCGAAATTGAAAATTTTCTTCTGAGATCCATAGATCGGGCCTAGTTACAGATCTTTAGTTCACTGAGTTTTTATCAAAATTAGCATTTTTCCGTAGATCTGAGTTTTGACTGTTTTCTAAAAAAGTTTAAAACCCTCTCAAAAAGTAAAAATCAGATCTGAAAATCAGCCTGCTATTCTTCCCTGCCATCTTATCCTCGCTACTATTTGTCATTAACCGCAATCGGTTTTTCGAAGAGGATAGTTGTTAAATATCTAGAAAAGTGCATGCTGCTGGTTTTTGACAGAAAAACCAGAAAATCAGCAAGTACACCCAAAAATAAAGTTTAAATCTGCGCCATAACATCGCAGATCTGGAAGGTATGCTGGCAAGTGAACCTTTTACGCGCAGCAGGAGAGCCCGTGGAGAAGTTGATCCCACTTTTGATCTGCTTCAAAGGCACAATTTCAGCATAACACCGGCACGTTTTT
The DNA here is from genome assembly GCA_019776745.2 of Taxus chinensis. Lineage (NCBI taxonomy): Eukaryota > Viridiplantae > Streptophyta > Pinopsida > Cupressales > Taxaceae > Taxus > Taxus chinensis. The sequence continues at coordinate 362,601,024 of CM034157.1, read as the reverse complement.
CAGCGCTAAGCTCGGCTAGCCGGTCATCCAGGAGTGTCTCACCCCCACGAAGAAAAAGTCTTTTACAAGGAGCATCTACATCCCTTTGTAGTGCCTTGCTGCTCAGTAGAACCACCCTCCCAGCTCGTGTGCTTTTTCCAGCCTTTCAAATGGCGGTACCATGGGGAAATGCTATGGGTCCTCTCGCACTGCCACATCCAGTTCACGCGCTCCCTCACGGAAATCGAAAGAATTTTCCTAAATTCGATGGGAGCGGAAATCAAAGCACGGATTCCCACATATCTGCTTTCATTATGTCATGCAGTATTTTGGACGTGACTCACGAAGATGTGTCGGTTCACCTTTTTCTGGAAACTCTACAAGGGCCCGCAGCCGAATGGTTTCAGCATTTGCCGGCCGCATCTATCACCAGTTGGGCAACCTTGCGGGAAGCTTTTGAAGACAGATACAAGCCTTCAGAAGATGCGTTTGCGTTGTTATCACGGATCACTCACCTGAAGAAAGAAACCAATGAGACTATGCGTGATTTCGTCACCCGATTCAATGCATTAATCAACCGTGTCCCTACTACCATGCTTCCAACACCGGAGAATCAGAAGTGTTTCTTCGTGAACGCCATGAGCTCAAAAGTCAGCTTCTTGCTCCTTCAAGAGCGAGTAGCTACCCTGACGCTCGCTCAGGCTGTTGCCATTTGGATAGAAGACAATTTGATAATATCTGGCGAGTTGAAAAAGGAATCATCAAAGTCCAAATCTTCAGATCCCTCACCTGCTACTTCGTCTGATCCGGCATTCCAAAAGATGGCGAATGATCTACTCGCATTGAAAAAGTAGTTGGCCCAGGCTCCTAGTTCTTCATACCGAGACGTTCCACGAAGGAGTTTCATTCCCAACAATGTTTCACAAAGACCGCGTCTACCTGCAACTGCTCCACGATTGGCGCTTGAAGCTCCTCCGGTCAATGCTTTGGCCGAAATTGAAGAGGAAGAGCAGTACTATGAAGAACCTTCACCTCAAGATGAAGATGATCAAGATGTCGGTGAGCCGACTGGCGACTCTACTATTGGATACATGGAATTTGATGAGGATGAATCTGATGAAGAAGAGAGTACTCAGGGCTATGCAAGCGGACAATCCTACGCTGTTTTTACCCGCTCGCAAGGAAAGGAAGCGGAAGTTGCTGCCCATGTGCAGAAGGAGAAGGTCGTGTCAAACTTTCCTGCAACCATTGTTAGAAGAGGTAATCCTCTTCCTACTCAATTCCCTGTTAATTCTTTTGCAAAGAAGTCTTTTCCGCCCATCTCTCCTCCGAATCAGCCCCCTCATATTCCTATCAAGATCAGTAACCCTGTTCCACCATCGCGAAGTGAAGGACTCATTCCCTCACCAACGCAACCCTTGACCGCATTCGATATAATAGATCATGCAAAAAAGACCAAGATCCAAATGTCTGAAGCTGAGTACCTTCAGTCAAATCCCGAACAGCTTGTAAGATTAACTAAATATATTCAGAGTCAAGTTGTTACATCTAAACAGGTTTCCCTGAAAGGAATCCTTTCCACTCCTCCTGAATCCCACATAAATGTTGCTTCAACATCTGCATCAGGAAAGATAGAACCTTTCTATCTCTCTCTCCTAATCAATGGCCATAAGTTGAGCAACTGTATAATTGATTCCGGAGCTTCTGATAATGTCATGCCGGCGAAAGTCGCCCATGCTTTGGGCCTCACTCTTACCAAACCGTTCGGCAGATGTTATTCATTGGAAACCAAACAAGTTCCGTTGGTTGGCCAAATCAAAGACACGCAATTTGCGTTTGCGGCTTTCCCAGATAAAAGAGTAAAAATGACAGTCCTCGTTGCTGACATTCCAGCAGCCTATGGAATTCTGCTGGGAAGAAGCTTTTGCAGCGAAGTTGGTGGAGAAATTCACATGGACTGGTCTAAAGCTAGAATACCCGTCAAAGGTGTGATGCAGACTTTAGAACCAGAATCGCAAAAGAAGTACTTGGTTACTAGCTCTGAGGACCCCAAAGCCCAAATCCTTTTTGAATCATCAGGGATGGGGAACTACTTCTTATCTACCGAGACGGGTACAAAGGGCATTTTTGTTCAAGAAAAGGATCTTAATGAGATCTGGACCTTGCAGTTTGATGGCAGTTGCGCGACTAGTGGATGTGGCACCGGAATCGTGCTAATATCTCCCGAAGAGGAGGTAATTCCTCTTTCTTTCAAGTTTCAGTTTTTCAATACTAACAATACTGCTGAGTATGAATCTCTGTTACTCGGTATGCAAGCCGCAAAGGAAAGGGGAATTAAAAATCTAAAGGTACAAGGTGATGCTGAGCTAGTTGTAAATCAGGTCAAAAGGATTTACCAAGTGAAAAATGAAAGGCTCAGGCACTACCGCAACGCAGTATGGGACAGCATCGAGGAATTTGATGCCTTTTCGATAGGGGCAATTCCAAGAGCTCAAAATGACATGGCTGATTCATTGGCCGTTTCAGCATCTCTCATGCTCCCACACCCGGGTTTGAAAACGAACAAATACACCATTGAAGTGGTTTTCCGCCCGAGCGTGCCAGACAACTCTCAGCATTGGCAGGTATTCAACGATGATAATCACCTCATTGCCTTTCTAGAAAAATCAGAAAATTTTGACGAGTTGTATTTTGAAGGATCCACTTCTACATGCCGTGAATCAATCAACGGTCAAAACCATGAATCAGAGGAGAAAGATGGCATATGTTAGCTCAAAGGAAATAAAATTCTGAAGGGCCTGGTTTCTCTGGAGTGCCTGTTTGACAGGCATGACCGTTTTGTGAAAAAGAAGAGGCGAGATGGTCCTGACTCATCCCCAGAGACAGAACCAGTCAATATAGGTTCTGAGGCACACCCACAATTTGTAAACATTGGCAAATGTTGCACACCTGAAGAGAAGCGGAAATTTGTCAAGTTGCTGAAGAAATATATGGATGTGTTAGCATGGTCCTATGCCAATCTAAAGTCCTTCAAGCCAAAGGACGTTCAACATGACATACCGCTGAAAGAAGATGTCAAAGCCTTTCGCCAGAAGCAAAGGCATTATAATCCTAAGATCTCGGGTACCATCCAGGCTGAAATTCAGAAGATGCTGGATGCGAGAATCATCTTCCCTATCCATCACAGTACTTGGGTAGCAAATATTGTGCCAGTGCGCAAGAAAAACGGTGAGATACACATATGCGTAGACTTCCGAAACTTGAATCAAGCTTCGCTGAAAGACAACTACCCTCTTCCGATAATGGATCAAGTTCTGCAAGCAGTAACTGGATCAGAGATGCTGTCCATGCTTGACGGTTTTTCAAGCTACAATCAGATTGAAGTCTCGCCTGAAGATCAATTCAAAACAGCATTCACTACTCCCTGGGGTACATTTGCCTACAGCAGGATGCCTTTTGGCCTAACTAATGCAGGTGCTACTTTTCAACGGGCCATGGAATTTGCATTTAAAGGTATGATGGGAAAAGTCATTGTAGTTTATCTAGATGACTTGACCGTGTTCTCTAAACAACGAAGTGATCATTGTGATCACTTGGAGCAAGTATTGGCCAGGTGCCGAGAACATGGAATTTCCCTAAATCCCAAAAAGTCCGTTTTTGGAGTCACGGAAGGGAAGTTGCTAGGGCATGTGGTTAGCAAAGAAGGAATGAAGATAGATATTGAAAGGGTTAAGGCTATTCAGAGCCTTACTCTGCCTACAAGCAAGACTGGTGTTCATTCTTTCTTCGGAAAGGTGAACTTTCTTAGGCGTTTTGTTCCTGACTTTGCCGAAAAGACTCGCCACATACTGAACATGATGAAAGGATCACCCACTTTCAGATGGAGTGAAGAAGGGAAAAGGTCATTTGAAGAAATAAAAGCTTCTATTGCTCGTGCACCAGTCCTGGTATGTCCCGACTTCTCCAAGGACTTCATCATGTATAGCTACGCATCGGAACATACTGTGTCTGCAATCTTAATGCAAAAGAATTCTGAAGACATTGAATCCCCGATTGCATTCATGAGTTCTCCCCTCAAGCCTCACAAGTTGAAGATGACTCAATTGGAAAAGCATGCCTTTGCCGTTATCAAAGTAGTGAAGAATTTCAGGTATTACATTCTAAACTCGCATATAGTGGTGCTGGTCCCTGACACGGTGGTGAAATCAATTCTAACTCAGCAGGAGTTAGGAATTTTGAGAGGGAATTGGATCGCAAAGGTCCAGGAATATGACCTGGATATTAAACCAACCAAGCTGGTAAGGGGCAAGGGCCTGTGTCAGCTAATGGCTGAAAACAAAGATTCAGAAAACCCTAAAGGAAAAGAGGACTATACCGACGAAGAGCAAAGCCCTCTAGAGGAACCTGATTCTCTGCCTCTAGTTTTATTTGTTGCAACTAGTGATGAGTGGTACTCCGACATCGCTTTCTTCCTTACCTACGGTGAATGCCCAATGCACCTAACCGCAAAGGAGAAGCGCACTATAAAGCTCAGGGCAGCTAAATATGTCATCTGGGATGACGGTTTATATAAACGCGGGATAGACGGTGTCTTCCTGCGATGTGTTGACAAGCCCCAGCAAGTAAAACTACTGGAAAGTTTTCACAATTCAGCCTATGGAGGCCATTTTTCTTCTTCCGTGACAGCACACAAGATCATTCGAGCCAGGTACTATTGGCCGACGCTCTTTCAAGATGCGGCTACCTGGGTGGCAAAGTGTGAACCCTGTCAGAAATTCGTTGGCAAGCCCAAGTTGGCTGCCCTTCCCCTAAGGCCGGTCATTATCAATGAACCATTCAGGCAATGGGGAATTGATTTTATTGGCGCACTCAATCCTCAATCGAGTGCCGGACATAGCTATGTCCTTACAGCAATGGATTACTTCACTAAGTGGGTGGAAGCCATACCCGTCAAGCATGTCACTTCTGAGGTGGTTTGCAGTTTTATCAAAGAGAATATCATTGTCAGGTTCGGCATTCCAAACAAAATCATTGCTGATAATGCTTCTAACTTCTCCTCGCGGGAAGTTATTAGTTTTTGCTATGAATATGGGATAACTTTAGCGCATGCCTCAGATTATTACCCTCAGGGAAATGGTCAGGCGGAATCTAGTAATAAGAACTTGGTGACCATCATACGGAATTTAGTAGATGAGAACCAGCGGATGTGGCACAAGTCTTTGTACGACGCTTTGTGGGCGGACCGCATTACTCCCAAGAGATCTCTCAGCATGTCACCTTTTCAAGTGTTATATGGCACTGATGCCGAACTTCCCATTTCCGCAGAACTTCCTGCTCTGTGCTTGGCACGAGTAATCGAAGATGAAACTTTCCAGAATTCTCTAGAAAAGAGAATCATGTATCTTGTGGAACTTGAAGAAAAGAGAGTAAGAGTGGTCGACAGGATCACTGAACATCAGAATCAAGTAAAGAGGCTTTTTGATAAGAAATCCAAGCAGAGAAATTTTCAAGTGGGAGACCTTGTCCTCTTATGGGACAAGTGAAGAGAGCCAAAGGGCATGCACGGAAAATTTGATTCCCTATGGAGAGGGCCCTTCAAAATCAAGCAACTCAATGGAGAGAATAGTTTCTATCTCTCATATCTGGATGGAGTTGAACTCCCGCTTCCCTATAGCGGGCAACATCTCAAGATCTTCAGGAAGTAGAGATTGCTCTCTTCTTTGTACATTTTATATTTTAGTTGTGTGTTTTCTTTCGTCGTGTGTTTGCTTTCGGTTGGTTGTGTGTTTCCTTTGTCTTCCCTCCGGTCCCCCTTGTTTTTGACTCCGTACCCAATGGATAGGCACATGAAATCTGGGATTCTCTACCCCCGAGTTCACTCAGGGATAGTCCCCAGAAAGAGCCAGCTGTTATCCCGTAAAATTGACAAGGGCAATTTTACCGATAACCATACCGAAAATTTTGTTTCGATCCCTTGTTAGGGATCCTTCGCGTTAGAAACGTTGTAAAATCCCTTCCCGGAAAATCTAGTTTTCGAACTTAGTCTTTTTTGAGCCTTATTGGCTGGGCGCATGGATTTGCCTTGCAACACAAAGTTTTGGTGCGCCCACTTAAAAGCCTTTGGCGCATGGTTTTCCATGTTAGCACATCTTTCGGTGCGCCAAAGGATGTTGAGTCTCTTTTGCGTGCACCAAGGCGCATGTGCCTTATTGTTGACATTACTTTTGTTGCTCCACTTTTCGGTCCGCCAAAGGGCGCACATAACTTCATGTTGACAATGCATATGGTGCGCTAAAGGGCACACGCTTTCCCCTATCGACAGCAACTTTCATGCACCATTTCAAAAGTGGTTGGCGCATTGATGACCAGTTTTTCTATAAATATACGTGCGCGCCCAACGTCATTTTCATTCTTTTGCAAAGCACGTGATCGTTCTGGACTTGTCAGCCTCTGCTGCGTCGTTTTCATCGCCCTGTGGACCCGCTCTCCAAACTTTTGCTATATATCCAAGGTGAGAGGTTCTCCCTCTTCTCCGTTTTGTGCTTTTGGTTCTTTGAGTGTTCTTGGTCTGTGTTTTGGCTTGCTAGCCAGTTTTAAAATGAGATTATGATTAAGCTAGCTCCTCCCCTGTGCTTTCCTGTCTCATTTTCTTCTTCTTTTCCTCCCCCCTTCCCTCCCTCTTTCCAGATCTGCTGGTAAAGTGTGTTGTTTTGAAAAGGCTTGGTCTGAAAATATTTTTTTAAACCTTATATGTCCAAGCAACCTTTGAAATGGAGGAAAGAAAGAAAGGGTTTGAGCTATGAGTTTAGTTCTGTGGTGTACTGGCATGCCTTGTTACACTAAAAATAGTTGCACCCCTTTGACGCATCTACCCACCCTGTTACATGATCTAAACCCGCGCCAATGGCGCACCCATTTGTCATGCTACATCTAGAACTCATGCGCCCTCAAGGCGCGCCTTTCTCACATGCTACAAGTGTCGATCCCGTGCCCCCCTTAAAAGCCTTTGGCACACCATTTATCCATGTTACATCCTGTTTCCATGTGCTAAAGGGCGCACCCAGCTTCCATGCAACACAAGCCTTATTCGCGCAAGTATAAAGCTATAAAGGTGCGGGCGCACCCCCGACTGTAGTAACATGATGTTTTGTAAACCCTTTTGGCACATGAAAATTCCATGTTATACGATCCATCCATGCGTCAAAGGGTGCACCAAATCCCAATGTAACACACAATTTTCATGCACCCTGCTATAAAATGCAATCTGCTACATCCGTGCGCCATGCGCCTTTGGCGCCAGTATAACCTCTACAACACTCTTTTTCTGTGCACCTTATCCATTTGGCCTGCAACATGCAATTTTCATGCGCCCTGCACCCTAAGCCTTAAAATCTCTAACTCTTTCTTCTGCTAGCATTCCAATGGAAGATCAAATGACTAATTCAACTTTTGTGGATTGGGTCTCACTTCTTCTTCATGCAGATCAGCAACTGAGTTCGAAAGAACACATGTCTACGTCAAGCAAGAAACCCACCAAACCAAGAGGAAAGGCTAAGCTGACAGAAGAAGAGATGAAATACAAATATCAGAGGGTCAGGATGCCTGAATCACAGGCTGAGTGCAGTATGGATGTCAGAGACTCAGAATTGGGTCACATTGACATGGAGGAATTCTGGGTTAGGACTCAGAAAGTTACAAGAAGTCCATGGATGGACAAGTTAATAGGCAGTGCCCTGCACTTCACTGGAGGTATCCCCGTCAGCGCTGTCAACAACGAATTCATGATGGTGATTGCCCAATGTTACAACAAAGACACAAGATGTGTCGAAAATAGCAAGGGCGAGGTAGTCATAAACCTCACTGCCTGTCATTTTGAAATAATGCTCGGCATCCCTCACCACCGGAACTTCGTGGCTGTTAGCCAATGAGAATGCATCAAGGCCTGGGAAGACAATGAAGACCAGTGCATGCAGTTGATGAATGAGGTCTACCTAAAGAACAAGAAGGTGGTGACCCGGTGGCCATAGACTATCCACCGAAGTGATTTCTCAGAGGAGCTCAACGATACTATCACCTTCCTGAGCAGAGTCTTCGGGCTTTCAGATGCCCACTATTTCCATCAATGGATGCTGCGGTACTTGGAGACAATGAATAAAAATTTACCCGATCAGCACTTTTGCTGGGGTGAAATAATAAGCAGCACCATCTCTGAGCAGCTACAACAGTTCGCCATAACAGGAGTGTTCCATATGAACTCCTATGTAGTCTACGCTGCAGCGTCGGCAAGGGATTATCTGGGGCTGAACCAAAGTGGAGTATGGCCTCAGGCCAAGATATTTGATTACTACCCAGAGCTGAGGCTGGAGAATAGCATCCAACATTTCACAAAAGTTAACGATGCATTCTTCTATCATGTCATCTGCCTACTGAGGCCAAACATGACTCATAGCCGGACGACCAAAAACATAGTGGCAGTCACAGAGAAATGGGGGGCCCTGTTCACCCAATTTCCCACGTTCACCTATCTGAGGGCTGCCAACTTTTTGGGAGAGCCAACCAGGCTACCAAGGTATGTTGGGCCTAAGCTGATTCTACTAGAACTATCAAGGCAGCTGGTCACATACCATGAGAAGTGTCTCAAAAGAAAGAAGGGCGGAACTCCTTTCCCCCTCAAAGTGGGCCGATACACATGCTCCACCCACCATAAGGCGAAGGAAATGTTCGCAGAGCTGGAGCTACTCAACTTGAAGCATGACTTCCCAGCCAGGCCTACCTTCGACCGAAGAAGCTGCCTGCCAAAAGCGAAGCTCGATCCGATACATGTCCCTCAAATTGAGGATATTTACATTGATGTTATCCATGAGGCAGAACTCAGAAGAAAGGATCACTCTCGCTTAGCATTGGTGGAAATCATCCAATACGGAGTGGCCATTGTCCCTGAAGGCTTCCAGACTACGGAAGATGAAGTAGATAAGGTGTATAATGACATAGATGGGGAAAATTGGCCCTTCCTGGCCATTGACAGGAACAAGGCTCCTCAAACAATTGAGGAGAGGGTCAAAGAGACTATGCGGAGAACAGAGCATTGGTGCCGCATGAACGGATAATCTACCTAGGGGTAGATTTCACAACTTCCCCGTTGGGCAATGCACCTCCAAGGTCCAAGAAGTAGCTGAAAGGCAAAGGTGCAGAAGGTGAAACTAGCACCATTCAGGAAGAAGCCCCTGAAAGTCCTCTTCCCTCAGAGCCAGAACAGGTTATAACTCTGGAGGAAGAATTGACAGAGGATAGTCCTATACGCCCATCCACCTAGGATGTCAGCGTCGCTACAACTTCAGAGGTCCCTTCTATCCCTTCTTCTTCTCTTCCTTCCCCTCCTCGAGTGACTCAAACGACCACCCCTTTGGTCGTGTCCTCTGCCCCTTCTTCTACCCTTTCCCCTGCTTCTTCATCTATCTTCTCCTCCGTCGCTGATTTGTCTTCCTCTATTTCTTCCCTCATCTCTGAGCTCCCTTCCCTTCCTATGTCTTCTGCAGTTGCGGTTTCCCTTCCTCCTGTGGACACTTCTTCGGCTATTCTTTCAATGCCGCCGCCGTGTGTCTCCACGTTTTTCCCCTCCTCTACCGTTACTGCCTCCCTCTCTGTCTCTGGTCCTTCTTCTATAGGACCAGCTTGGATCTCTCAGCAGCAACAAAAGAGGAAAGTCCCCATCGCTCTGATGGACTTTTTGGTCATTCCAACTAAAGGAGCAAAGAAACAGAAGCCGGTTACATGCTTCTCGAAGAGCACTGCAGGTGAGAGAGTCATGGAAATAGCATACCCCAACCCCCTCAAAGAGAAAAAAGATCTGTCTCCGATAGATTTCACCGTGACCCAAGTCACAATGGGGACATCCTCTGAAAGTCTCCAGGGGGAAGCTCTTTCCGTAGTTGATGCACTCTGCAAAAAGCTTCAGGAAACGAAAGAGGAGAAAAGGCTACTGAAGGAGCAGAACAAATACCTGCTTCAAGCCTTACAGAAGATGGGAAGTGCACCTCCCACAACTGCCGCCGAGACTCCTGAGCTGCTCAGTCAGGAGAAGATCAATGAGTATTCAAAGATCGGCGAGCAAGGTATGGCCGTTTCTGCTTGGAGGAGCCAAATCCTCAAGGATAGTGAAAGAGTAATTGCCGAGTATACCAGTTTATACCTAAACATCGGAAAGGTGAATAAGGAACTCCAAGCATTAGCGAGTCTGATATCAGAAGAGTTAGAGCATGCTAGACTCCAGCATGAGGCCTTCCAGCAAATGTTTGACTGTTCAGTCGAAGATCTGGTCAAGTTCGGAGTATTCGGCCATCCAAGGGCCCTCAACAAAACTATGTCCACTCTGGACTATCGGATAGATCAGCTAGAATTCATTCTGGAAAAGATAGACAAGATAAAGGAAGAGGCCCTGGATGCAATGCATCAAATGGAGAAATTTGTTCTCACCATGACTCCAGGGTTTCTCACTCCTTCCCTTACCTTGAGATCAGCTGATGACACTATCCGGATTTTCAAGGAGATAGCTTCTCAAGGGACAGGGCCAGAGGTCACATTCGACACTGAATCTATCAACAACCTACTGGCCTGTAGGGACTTCATCGGGTTCCTTATCAAGGCGGGGAAAGATTATTCCAAACTCCCGGAAAAGCTCATAGATGAGCGGGATACTTGCGAAGCAATCAGTGAACGGCACAAGGATCCATCACAGGATCAATTTGGGCCAATGATTAGCAAGTTTTTGGAATACCGTGCTCAGTTCCACATATCATCTCCTGAGCAGCATCAGAAACAGGAAACCCTTTTTTGGCCGCAGGATGATGATGATGAGTAGCTTCTTCTTCTTCTTCTTCTTCTTCTTCTTCTATCTCTCTCTGACTTTCTTTTTGAAATGTCTAAAATGTGTTGATACAAATGATGACATCATCCATGTTACATCATGGGGTGATGTCATCCACCAAGTTGTCAAAGTCAACATGACTTTTAGATATTTTGTAAATATCTTTGTAAATAAGTGGTTGGCTCCATTTTTCCTTCTCTCTCCCTCATCTTCTATAAATATGGGAATACTTGTTGTATTCAGTGTGAACATTTTTTAGATAGAAATAGAAGTGAGGAGAGAAAGACTTTGAGCTTCCTTGTAACAGAAGAGAACAGTAATACAATTATTCAAACTTTGTGCTCAATAGCTGTGTTATACATTAGATCTTTCTTACGTTAGATCTGTATGTGTTTAATCTGTTGGATTCATATCTACTTTTCCGTCATTTGTTTATCAGTATTGCTTTGTTTATTTATGCAAGTAGGTTTGGCTCTGTTTACTACCAAACTAAAAACATAAATCTTCTGACCTTTCTGCTTTGGAATTCATTTCTTTTCTCCCTTCGGATCTGTTCTTTCTCTTCTCCCTCTTTCATTCCTTTCTTTTCGCAGCCTGGAACACTCTACTAGGATGAGATCCCAACCCCCGAAGGCAGAATCTGTGAGACTTGCATAGGTTCCTGCTAGTAGAAATAGCAATAAACCAGTTTCACTTTGCTGTCTCAAAGAGGGGCTAAGCCCTGCACACTGTTGGCTCATCTATCCATAGATCTGTCCATGCGATAGATTTTTAGACCAACAAGGATGCAATGGAAACTTACTGGAAAATATAGTAACCGTAATTGGTTAGGGGGGAACTAGAATCGGTCAGGCAAGGGAGGGTCCAGCAGCGGTTAGGTCTAACTGAAATCAATTTCCTGTGCGAGGATGTTTTAATTAACTCTTGGTAATTAGATATATTTTTAGAATTAAAGTATTTTTATTGATTGTAATTATATGGCTAAGTTCCCTTTAAGTCTATAAATGACTATATATACGCATAAAAGCTAGGGTTTACAAAAAATGATGATTAACAAGAATTAGAAAGAACTTGAAAAAGTTGGTGAGAGAGAATTCTTGGTGGCCAAGAAAAATCTTGAGAGAAAGAAAGTATTGTACATCTGAGAGGTGTGGAAGATTTTAAATCTTCATTGTATATCTTGTCAAAGATTTAGATAATAGATTGACATGTTTCTTGGTAGACGTATCCCACACTGGGTGAACCACATTAAATCTAGTGTTGATTTATATCTCTTGTTTTGTATATTTCTTCTTGTAGAATATCCACTTTTATTTACATGTATGCTTAGATCTGATATATTGCCTATACAACTGGTGTGCTAACCACAACATTGTACAATCAAACACATACAATTTGAAGTATAAAAAATATAGAACAAGGAACTTATCTCATGTAGGAAATATTAAAGATGTGTTAATGACTAATTTGGGAAAGGGTAGAGTCTAAAATATGGAACAATCAATTTCTAAAGTTGTAAAATCACTATTCAGGACCATAAAAAGAGGTCAAGATAGAATGGTATGATTTTGAACTAGAAATTTAGATGGTTGAGATCATCAAATTTTAGTGTTGCTATTTTTCACTCTTTAATACCTTCAACTTCACATAAAATCCTATATGTCACACTTGAATCATACAAAACAAATGCTAGATATCCCGCAACACACTCAAGCAATCATTAGATCTAAAAATAAACATGTAATGATTGAGTTGGATTGACCCTGGCCATCACCTCATTTTTGAATCATTAAGTGTTGTACTACATTTAAGACTCAATTTAGTTATCCTAGTGCTTTGTGAAAATATGTATACAACTATCCCTTGACCTAAGTTGGTCCTTGTGCCTCAAAACTAATTGCGGGCCATGCTAATATTAAACATACATTTTTTATTGATGAAAATTGATTGCAATATTTAGGAAATTGTTCTCCTATGGAATATGAGTCAATATCAATCTTATAGATCACTAACAATATCTAGCATATCTAGAGTTGAGCTATACATGATCAAATCAACTTATTAGAAGATTTTCTCAACAACCTCTACATATGAGTTGTATTTATAACTCATTTACAATATCACATTGTTGACAAAATTTCTTTGTTCCTATCCAGCTAAATGAACAAGTAATGAAAGAAACTAGAAACAAAAAAATGGAGGGTTTATGGTACCTCATGATGGGATGGGAAAAGGAGGGTGTAAAATATGAGAACCTCCTTATTGTAAGTTCGATGATCTACACAACAAAGAACACTAGAAGAAAAATAAATTAGTATATAGGATGGAGGGATACTCCACTAAGTCAATTTCAAGAAGAATTAACCTACTTGGATGGATGTCAACCCTCTTATAAATAATATGGAATACAAAAGTTAAAAATGGATTTGAGAAAAGTATGCAATATCTTAAACAAAATATCAAAAGTAAATCTAAGATAGTAAAAAGTAGATCTGATCCAAATATGAAAAAAAAACCTCAAAGGGGTCAATGAAAACCTGAGGCTACAATAGGGTAGTTGATGGTGAATGGGGCTGAATGAAGAATAAATGCACAAAAAGAGACCTACAAGCTCTCTTATAGATAGATCTAAGATGAATTAGACCTATAACTAGAACTGAATTGTAGACAAACAGCTGTAAAATAGACTGTATTTGAAAATGGGTGTAATAATGTAAGAAAATTATGGGAAGCAATGGGAAGTGGGGTAAATATAGGTCTGGTTGACGATGAATAGGGGGAGTTGACGATGACTGGGATATGAGAAAATAGATTTGGGTAACATGGTGTAAGAAATGACATGTTTGAATGGTAGAGACAGACTAAAACTAGAAACTAAGACTAGTGAAGACCTGAATGACAAAAACAAGATGGACAGGGGATGGATCGATAGTATTTGGACTGAATCGACTTCAAACTAGATTGGTTAGTGTTGTGCCCCTAGAATATTGACTAAGTATAGAAGGCATGTAGGTGCGTAAGGGACCTAGTTAAAGAAATGTGCACAAGGACAAAGCACACAAGGAAGCATTTAAGAAGTCAGTTTACGGAATACCATGGCACACACGGAGCATGCAGACATAACCAACGGTTAGGGACTTAGAAAAATTGGATGTTTGGGGTAGAACACATGAAAATCATGACCCAACTGTGCATGGATAAGATGCCAGTCTGGCAACAAGTTAGCCCAGGAAGGAGCATGCTTGTGGTAGAATCTTCTAGAAGCACATCATGGGATAAAGTGGGAAGCTCAAACATAGAGGAGCATGCTTGCATGGAGGACCACATTTAGAAAGCCCAGTGAGGCTATAAATACAAAGTACCTGTAGAGTAAATAAGAGAGACTTAGAGTGTGAGCGAAGCTCTACATAAATACTAAAAGAACTTTGTTAGTGAGTAATTGGACTTGGGGAAGGATGTATTTGGCAAGGGGATTGTAATTTTTCTTTTTGGTAGCATAGTTACATTAGTCCAGTTGTAATGCACAACTGTGGTTTTCTTCTCTATGACCCTCTGTAATAGCTCCATGGATGTAATGAGGTTGCATGTTATATATGAATATCAATTATTCTGATGCATACATCTCTTTCATAAGTTCTCTTTCATTTTATGCTAAGGTAGGATGTTTATATATTTCTTTTTGTCATGGTGCACATTATAGATTCTATTAAATACTCTGTCTGAAATGACTGCAAGGATCTAGAGGCCATTATGAGCTCTATGGTTCTTGTATGTCCTAAATCCATTTGAAATTATTTTAAACACAAATCATTGATGATGTTTCTCACTAAACTCAAATAAAAGAGAGACTCGGCACCCGCGCATGCCTTAGGTGAGTTCCCAGCTTTCATTGGGTGATAGGCCGGTGTGCATGGGGTTCCTTTCTTTTGTGATAGGGGTAAAAATGACTACATCTTGGTTCCATTTCTAGGATCTCTTTTTGAAGTTGTAGTGGGAAATAACATGCATCATGATTTGTGTAGTAATTAATCACAGAGCGGTTAACTTTGGAAAGTGTTGAATCATGGTTTAAGAGCATGGAGGATGAATTTTCTCAGAGAGTTAGAACTAGACCTAAGTTTGATGCATGTAGATGGGTAGAAGAGAACCTCTACCATGATTTGTATGAGAATTTTTTGTTCTGCTTCCTAGTGGAATTATATGAATGGCTCATAGCCTGTGCATCTAGATCAAGTTTGAATTATGGATCACTTGTGTGGACCCAAGAAGAATACCAGAGGCTAAAGGATGTAGATCTGACGTGGACCCATGTTATGGATAATTGGTGGAAAGGGGTATTGGCTAGCTAAACTCTGGAGTATGCCATGTCCAAATATTCTTGTCCGGAGGTTTCTGAGTTTGAGTTTATATGGGAGCCTAGAGGATTGTTTCTATGTGTTGTCCCTCTATCTATGAAAATCTTGATGGTTACCATGAGTTTAGAGGCATTTCTAATCACTGGCTAAACCATTCTGAGCACTGGGTGAGGAAGCTACGGTGGAGGAAGATGATAGATGTTGCGGCGGAGAAAGATAGGGAGGAAATACAACTTAAGTATGGTGAAGCACATGAAAGGGAGATTGCTAGACAATGCAAGGTTGAAGGTTTAATGGATGGATGGCGGTAGACATTGTGGGAAGGAATTGAGGTTCACACAAAGGATGTAGAACCTGAGCAGTGTGTGTGACCCCATCTTGGCAAGCACGTAAGAGAGACCCCTTTGGCTTCTGATGAGAGTTCATCGTGCAGAGAGGGAAGAAATGTTAGCGTGCATCTGAGCCCACCTAGTGACCAGACTCTAGCGCTTGGTTTTCTAGATCAAGGGGAAAATATTTTTGATCTAGTTGGTTACATTAGAAGTGATCGATCTACACCTAGGAGATATAATTTCTCATTTGGGCCTTCTATGGCTACAAACACCAACCCAGTATTAGGAGGAATTATCAGGAAAGGTATAGACACGGAAGCTTTTGGTCTCACATATGGGGGTGGTGTAGGGTATACTATTAGTAGTGAGGCATTGTCGTAAACCATAGGAACGTAGTTCAGCAGAACTGTGGGGACCCTTCGAACAACCACTATGGGATGTGGTGGATCTAGGGGGTCAGGAGGAATAGGACCTGGTGGACCTAGTGTGTTTTATGGTTTAGGAGGAGTAGGAGCTAGTGGGTCTAGTGGATCTGGTGGTTTAGGACCTGGTGGACATGGTGGAGCTAGTGGATCAGGTGGTAGAGAAAACACAAGCATAAACCAAGGCTCTGGCTCGGGAGGATTCGGGACCTAACCACCCCCCAGGTTTTCTTTGAAATGTCTCTAGATTTTCCTAATTATAGAGGTATTGAGGATGCTACAGAACATGTTCATAAGTTGGACTTGCTATGGCACACAAAGGGTATCACAACCCCATAACGGAAGGCTAGTCAGTTTGTAACCACATTACAAGGGCACGTACATAGATGGTATAGGAAATATAACACTCATTATATAGTCGTGGACTATACTACTTTAAAGAACGCATTCTTGGTAGAATTCCACATTCCTGAGTTTGAGAAGAATATCATCAGCACATTAAAGGAGATTCAACAAGGAATGGTAGAGAGTGTGCGAGAGTATGATGCATGCTTTAAAACTCTCTTGTCTAAATTGTCATATGACATTGAACCCTTCACAAGCATGCTCAATGGTTTGTTAGGGGGATTGATAACTCCATTTAGAAGGATATTATCTCATAAAACTTTCACACACCTGCACAAGGCGTTAGAAGATTCTTTGCACGCTGAGGCTATTGGAAGGGTTGATAGTGGTGTTAGCCCATTCCTAGAGGCTCAAATTTATTCTATGGCTAAGCAGCTGGAGAAGTTGTCTATGAACTCAGCCCATGAGACTCGCAGTGGTACATGGTGTACAAATTATGAAGTGGAGGGGAATGTGTCAAGGATAGTTTCCCCTGGAGGACGGTACGCACCATAATATAGACTATGAAATTTATCATGGGGACCATGATGCAAATAGATGTCCCTTGTTACAGCACATAATTCAGGAGAATGTGTGTTTCTACTATAAAATATGCACCTATACGACCCATGATACTAAGGATTTTAGGCTTATTGACCAAATCCACAAGGCCATTGATCATGGGGTGTGCCAGACCATTATTTCCAATATTTCTAAAGGTGATGATCACCGTTATGAGGAGTGAGCAGGTGGAGGCGTGCACGGAAGGGGATTTCACATAGGATCCCATGTTTGTGGTAACCACGGAGGAGGAAGAATTGAGTTCCCATGTGGAACCTATTTTAACTGTGGGTCTACAGAGCATTATAAATGAAAGTGCCCAAACTTGTTGCACTACTCATTTTATGGGAAGAAACACAAGTATGAGGAATGCCCTGAGTTTTTTGAGCACATGAATCAGCAGCACCGAAAAGATAAGGGCGCTACAATGGTAAGCATTAAAAATACGGACACACAATTGATGCCACATGTAACACGTGATGCAGGCTTAGAACCTGTTATGGTAACAACAAGAGCATAGGTTACACGTGTAAAGGAAATACCAAAGAAAAAGAACCTAGTTTTAAGGGAAGAAGAGGTACATGGGAAGTACCCAGACCCTACGCATCAAAAGGAGGTATATCAAGATACCATGGATGTCATTTGGAGCTTACAAGGAGAAATCCAATGTCTAAAGGAGCATTCCAGGAGGGAGGAGCAAAGAAGGAAGGTTGAGGCGCCAAGAGTTGACCTGGATGAGGTCAAGGAAGTATGTAAAATGAAAAGGCAAGAGAATATTATTTCCTTCCCCCTCACATCCTTGACTATGATAGGGAGATCACGTTAAATGTTGTCATGGATGGATGGCTCCTTAGTAATATCCTCATTGACACATGTTTGGAGGTCAATGTTCTCACCTTGGATGCATGCCATCAGATGGAAAGGCCTGCATTATAGTCATCTTCAAATGTGTTTTATATAGAAAAAAAAATGAAGGAAATTCCCATCAGTGTCTTACAGGATGTAGCTATCACTATTCAGGGAGCTAAGTTTACTGGGGACTTCGAAGTCTTGGTGCTCTCTGAGGAAGACAATTTCCCATCACTACTTGGGTGCCCATGGTATTATACAAACAATGAGGATCTTCAGTTCAAAAAGGGGTACATAAGCTTTGAAAATGATGAGGAATGGGTCATCATACCACTAGCTAATGGGAAGTCAACACCCTATACTAAACCTTTGGGAGAAGAGGTCTTGGATAGAATATATGTGCTCTCAATCAGGGATCCAGAGATAATCCATCCTACTAATGGAATTATCCAGTTCAAGGATGCTCAGTTGGTAAGTGACACCACTAGTATAACATGTGATAATTGGGTGTGATGGAACCTATGATTTTATGGAGATGGCATAGTTAAGAGGATCTGTGATAAAGGTGACAAAGGCACGCATAGTCCGGCACCTAGGAAGAAAGGAGCTACCTAATTACTCAAGAGGAGCCTCCCTTGAGGTATTTTTGTAGAAGATGGAAGCTCAGTGGAAGGAGGAAAATAAAAGAAGGGGGATGTTAAGTTACATCCTACTAGAAAATGCTACACGTTGGTGGGAAACGCATTGGGATAATCTCTTGGAATGGTGTGTAGTGAGAATTTCCTTCTCTGTTTGATTCTCTAGAAGTAATGCGCCCACCACCATCAAGGACTACCATGGTAAGGAGCCCACCTCTTTCCACATCCAAGCATGTGAGAGGTTCTGGAGAGGAGGTGCGGAAGCTTTTCCACCATCCCTCTGGGTACACAAATTATATTCTACACTGTAGGGTTGCACGTGCACATGTTACATCCACTTTGAGACACACCGCTAAATAGGGAATTGGCAAGAACTAGCGGCTAATATCATCCAATCATTTGAGTATTAAAGCACTAAACCATTGCTGGATAAGTCATTGTAGGAGATCAAGTGCCTTACAATGGGGGATAGTGCCATGGCAGAATATAGGCTACTAGAGTTGCTAGGTGAACCTGGCCTGGAGGTGCACTTTGAGAATAAGAAATAGAAGAGATACAATTTGAGCGTGCATGCACAGAGAAATAAAAAGGCAAGATGGTTTATGTCATAGACGGTGAAGAGATGGAAAATTTAGAGGTTAACCATTCTATAGGCTCATGTGAAGTGATGGATAGTGCTGATGAAAGAACATGCTCTTATCATGAGCCTTTAAAGAAAAAAAATGTTAATATTGGGTCAGAGGTAGAACGTAAGAAAGCTATCATTGGAGATTATTGGTTAGAGAAGGAAGTCTCTAAGATCATTGATCTTTTACATGAATTTGAGGATTTATTTCCGTGCGGGTATCATGAACACAAAGGCGTTCACAATTCCTTGTGGGGAATGAAAATTAAGTTGAAGGAAGGTGCACGCCCGGTCTGGAAGAGACCATACCGAATGAATCCTAACCTGTGCGTGAAGGTCAAGGAGGAAATAGACAAGGTGATAGCATCAAGAATCATAGAGACTGTGGAAGGAGTCAGAGTGGATAAGTCCAATAATTATTAGTATCAAAAATGGACAGTTTTTTAAGGATCAAAAGTGTTGATTATAGGGATCTAAATGCAGTGTGTGTCATTGATCCCTTCCCAACCCTGTTCACTGAAGAAATCTTGGAAGGAGTGGCAGGGGTGTGAAGTCTACTCTTTCATAGATGGGTTTCTCAGGCTATCACCAACTGTGAGGATTGTAAAGGAAGACTAGAGAAAGAAAACCTTCACCACTGAGTGGGGAAGTTTGCATACCATGACCTTTGGATAAAAATGGTCATTACATGTTGTTAAGTGTATACGTTGGTAACCATTCTCAAGACTTGAAGAGAAGAAGTGCCTATTTGGATAATATGGTATGGTATGATCAGGGGTGCATTGTAGTGTTAGGCCTTCCAGGAGGAAGTTGTGAATATCATCCATTAAGAATTTCTTCATGTTTACCTTTTTAACGATGATTTCCCATCTTGGGAGGGATATTGGTAGCCCTTTTAGGGCATGTTTATTTGGAAACAACTACAACCCTGAATGGCCATATGGGTTATTATAGAAGTGCTAATTTGTTGTACAATGTGTTTAGAGAGGAATTTTTTAAATCGAATAGGCTTGTCATCACCCCCTTAGGATGAACTTTATTGTTGTAGCAACAACTATTTGATGTTGACATTATCAGTGAAGAAGGAATAGATACATTAAATGTCAAGAAAAATCTGTACGACTGAGTGCGAAGAATTGTAAATGATGTATGTGATTCACAAGTTTTCATATAGTATCTACTGGCAACTCCCTTTGTATTTTACACTGACCACATGGCATTAAAATATTTGGTGAATTCAAGCCTGTCTTACAAGGGCGCATATGTCGATGGGTGCTATTATTTTAAGAGTTTGAGTTCATGGTAGTTGTGAATCGTGAAAATAGTAATTGTGGACCTGATCATTTTTCAAGAATTGATTCAAGGGAGGAAGCACAGAGCATTGAAGAGACAATGTAAGACATGCAACTGTTTAGGTTGTGGTGCGTGCCCTTAGATTTGGAAAGAAAATTGTAATATTTCTAAAGGAAGGTGTGGCATCGGAAGGGAAGAAGGCCTTGGAGAAAAAAAATTTAGCTATACGTGACATGCCCTATATGGTAATTAATGGAGGCCTGTATAAAATGGGTTGTGATAAGGTTCTGCACTGATTTGCATGCTAGAGCATGAGCATGTTGCTATAATAGAAGAAGTGCATGGTGGGATTACAGGAGGACACTATGCGCGAAATGCAACTGCATGGAAGATATATACACATAAGGCTTTAGTGGGAGACCATTTATCAAGATTGCATATAAAATCTTTTCAAGTGCCTTGTGACTATTGCCAACGCCTTCACAAACCTAGAAAGAGGGATGAAATGGATTTGTGACCAATACCAAGCACAGAACCTGTTTGAGAAATGGGAAATGGAGGTTTTAGGCCCTATTGCAAGAATATACTGAGTCATGCTATGTAATCACTTGCATAGATTATTTGAAGGAGTGGTCTGAAAACCCTAAAGAAAACGGACCACTAGCCACAATGGCCAAGATTCTTATGGGAGAACATTATCAAAATCAATTGTCCTTTGAGTTTAACCATGATAGGGGTATGAATTTCTCCAGGGTTGGGATGGTATGAGGTTTTATCACTATTTGACAAGTATTTCAAAAGTGGCAATCTTCAACATAGACATGCCCATTCAGGGGGAAAAAGTGTCTTAAATGACAACTATTCGTAAAAAATTATAACAAAAAACTTAGTCATATTCTATTCACTTTAAAATCAATATTTCTGATGTCAGAAGACAACATTTCCCTATGTGAGGGTACCATTATCGTGACATGTATTTTATGGGCTTACAGGACATACTTATAAAGTCCGCGGAAGAAACCAACCATTTCAGTTATTTTTGATTCAAAATTCAGGATTTATGTCCACTTGAATTTGGTACCGCAACTCTATTGACTTATAGACACCCCAAAATTTAACACATGTTTCCACCTATGAGCCAATGCTATCCTAGAAGCACCATGTTATTCAATGTATGATTAATTGATTAACTTGATTAGACGATCACTCACACAGGTGTATCCAAATAATGGAAATTAAATTAATATTATGTTGGCCTAGTACCCATTTGAAACAATAAGTTTGAGGTTGGGTCATTTATTACTTAAATGATTAATTAATTAAGTGTGTGCACATCCTAGTTGAAATTCCACTGGTTGGGTCAACATCAATCTTATACATCCTTGACTTCGGAACATGCCAGTATATAAGTCCTGGTTGGGACTGAACTTTCCTAGACATCTTGGAATGGGAGTAGGCATTTGAAGCCCTACATGTACAATCAGTCTTCTTGGATGCAACTTCTGCAAATAAGGTAATTTGCCATTTATTTTAAAATTTTCACTACTATGCAACTTCCTCCAATGCTTTGTTTAGCATGATCATTCAATCGTGTATAACTAATTTCCAACTTTCTGACTTTATAAATTCCAGGCTAACTCTTATTACAAACCTTTTTAGAATCTTAAGTGCATATAAGGATCTACGCATCATTTTAAGTGTATCTGGAGTGTTGAATAGTGCATTTCAAAGTGCTAACACCTAAATTTAGCTCCAACAAAAGTCCAGTTGAATGGTCCAGTTGAATTATGCACTAGAATGCCCTTTCCCACAAGGATGGTTGGTGCCAATGTAAAGCTACTTATAGCACATTCCATCTCTTCTATTGACATTAATTAAGAAACATTACTCTAGGTTAATTGGCCCTTCTATCTAAAAAAGATGACAAAAGAACACCTTCTGTTAATTTTTCTATCTAATTCTCCTATCAGGTTGGATTCTTAATTAATTAAGTCTTGGAGGATTTTCTATTAGATAAATGCAAAATTCCATTTACCTAATTTAAGTCCTTCATTTCCCCTAAATGAAAAATTCTGCTTTAAGATAGAAGAATAGTACCATCTGGTGAAATAGGGTTTAAAACCTACAAGCAAGGATCACGAGGGACGATGTGCACATCAACAGACGTGTGAATGACAACGTGAAGAGATCTCGGGAGGAGTGAGCATCAACCGAATGTGCATGCAAAGATTCGACAAATGGGCAGAACCTGGTTAAGCCATAAAAATCTCCTCTATCTCATAGATCAAAAGGGGTGTACATATAGGAGGTGCTGAGTAACCCCCAGTGCTGCAATCATGACAACTCGAGTAGAGAGGGGGAGTTACATTCCCAGAATAGAAGTGTAACTCCCAATGACACACTGATGCATGCACTGACGTGCTGATGCACTGACGCGTAAGGGAATCTCATAATGACCCCTAAATGACACATGGACCTACGATCTCACCTAAGTGAGATGACTCACCTAATGATGTGGAAAATAATACACACCAACACCCCCCCTTCATCGTAACTTAGGATGAGGCGGCAAGTCAGAAATGAGAAATGGGTCCCAACACAAAGCTTGATGAGGTACCCATGTACAAGAAAGAAGTCCCAAGAAGTGAAGGAAAACCCAATGGGAAAAACATCCACCACAAGAGAACAAAACACTCTCTAATCTAAGAAAGATGCCAAAGATGGGTCCTAGCTATAGATGAGCCTGAAAAGGTACCCATGTACAAAGAGGCAATCTCTCGAAAAGAAGAAGAAGAGAGAAGAAGAGGGAGATGAGAGGAATGCAGAAGATGCCATGGACGGATCTGAACTCTGCAGCTCTAGGAGGTCTCCCAAAAGAATGTCGATGATGAGATCCTCTGCCTCTGGACTGAAGAAGAGCCACCCACACCGAACTATGTGCCTGCCCTTAGGAAGGACAGAAATGACGTGCTGGAAGTCCGCCCACTCCATAAGGAAAACTGAAGGCAGCAACAAGAAGAACTCTGAGTCTGGTGCACGGAAGTGTGACATAGGTCTAGCGAGTGAGTGCCAAGGAACCGAAGGTAATGCCACGTGCGTAGAACTGTCAGAGTGAAGAGGATGAACACCCGCAGAAAGGATGTCCAAGTGATGTGAAGGGAACAAAACATCCTCCACAATAGAAAAGGGATCCACAGCTGAGGGTGGATCAATGAAGGTCTCTGGAAATGTGGAAGTGACATGATTCTCGGAAGGGGCACTCCCAACAACAGAGATGATGAACTCCTCTGAAACACCTATAGATGGATGAGGGACCTGTAGTGCATCACAAGTAGACTCTGCGAAAAGATGACTAAGGTCAAGTAGATACTCGTCCCAATGAGGGGGCTCAACAAACAGAAGAGCGATGTCAGATAGGTATGAGTCATC
Organism: Taxus chinensis; assembly: GCA_019776745.2. NCBI lineage: Eukaryota > Viridiplantae > Streptophyta > Pinopsida > Cupressales > Taxaceae > Taxus > Taxus chinensis. The sequence goes on along the minus strand of CM034157.1, from coordinate 362,577,293 downwards.
CAATGAAGGTAAAGGAGTGGAATGGGCCTCACACACTAGAAGTGGAAAGGAGGCTGGTGTAATGACGGTATGAGACTGAAGTATGAGACTGCTCGATATCTGATGAGATGTGGGATGTGTCAACACTCTCTGGAATAGTGAGAGAAAGAGGAGAAGAGTCCTCTGTAGTACTCTCTACATCAGAACAGGGTGCACAATCCTCGTCATCAGAAGTAGAATCAAGCGAGTCTATGTCAGTTGAACTGTCATCACACGAAGAAATGGAGGAGACGACTAAATCAGCAGCAGCAACAACGGCGACAGTATGTGAAGGGTCTCCATAGAGGGACTGAAGAATGCTCCAGACACAGTGAGGTGGATCCGATTGTGCCACGTGAAACCAGAGAGAACGAGAGACATGCATCATCATGTGACCAAAGGCATGGTCACAAGTGTCAAGGAAGTCCTCCAGATGACGATGATCAGTGGGTGTAGGAACTGGCCCAAGCAAGAAGGGTAAAAGACCCTCATGGGTGAAGTAACATTCCATGGAAGCATGCCAAGCTGAATAGTTCCCTCTCCCGGTGAGAAGTGGCGGAGGCTGTAAGGCGATCCTACGACGCTCACGTCTAGAAAGAGCACTCTCCATGATGAAAAATGCAAGATGCACAAAAGCAAGACGTCGGACTCGGCCGATAATGCGTCTGTGTGTGTAGGCCCAAGAGTACAAGTAACCCCCCCAGAATGTGGCACTTTATAAAAGTAGTGCATTTACAAAATTGGTAATACCATCACGTAGAGTGTGAAAAATCATGCAACTTTGACCAAGGAAGTGCTCAGAAACGAGCAGTGAGTCAAAAGTTATAGCATTAAAACGATTCCCGCAACTGATGGAAAAATACACTAGATGCTGCAAACACATTAAAAAAGTGCTCAAAATGGGTGTAAAGGGTATTGTGTGGGTACTCGTTGGAAATGGCATGGAATTTTAACAGGGGTTTGTTTTGACTGCGAGGGGGGATTAGCCTCCTGCCAACCTCGGACCTCGCCCTCCATCTTCGACACTCGTAGGAGGGGATTAAATTACAAGCCAAAAACAGCCTTATAAATTAATACATGCCAAGAAATGAATTTTTTTTTATTTCACCACCTTAAAAAATTAAAAAAGGAGGTGGAAAGAGGGCCCACGTTTGAAGAGTGGATGAATGCCAAGTTGGAGGGTCCACATGTTGGGTTGTTTGGAGGGAAAACCACCAAAAAGAGTTGTACAGGCTGCTGAGGGTGCTTCAGACACGTGGGAGGCTGCTGAGGGTGCTGCAGACATGTAAGAGGTGCTGGAGGTTGAGTGGCAGGTCTACACAAGAATGAGGATCCGTTTGAAGACCCAAAATGCCCAAAAAATGCCCAAAAACACCAAAAAATGGCCAAAAAACGTTTCAAGCAAAGATTGAGACGTTGAATATGACATTGTAGGTTGCAAGTTATTGGAGATGTGTAAAACGGTCACTGGAGGTGTTGGGAGTAGGTGTTGTAGGTCTGCACAAGCTGGAGGAGCCATTTGAAGACCCAAAATGCCAAAAATGACTAATTGCAGTGTTGAAATGTGCTAAGCTGTTGGAGGAGTGGTTGGAGATGCGCCAAGTGCCATGTTGGAAGGAGCTATGTTCCTGAGATGCCTGAGATGTATGCAAGTGGCTGAAGCAAGGACAAATGACCTAGATCAGAGTGCAAAAACATTTTTCCAAAGCAAAAAAAAATGCAGTTTGGCAGTTTGTTGGTGTTCCATGCAAGGATCCGTCCAGACATTCACAGCCAGCAAGAAGGGATCTTTCTAACAAACGTGAGAACAAGGCAAGGCTGAGTACAAGCTCTTGGTGCATGAAGCAAAGAGAGAATAATGTCTGATGGTGAACTTGATGCACAAGGATGGAGTGAGGCCGAGAAAAGACCAAAACCAAACATCGAGTTTCAAACAAGGCCTGAGGAGCTTGAAAAAATGAACTGTCAAAGATTCCATAGCATAACCTGATGTAGAGAATAAAAATATGAGCATATGTAAGCAAAGAATTGATGAGCCTGAGAAGACACCAAACTCCAAAAACACCAGAAACTTTAACACAACCAAAAAAACTGCGATCAAACCCAAATAGAAGTATAAACGCCTGAATCAATGCAAGAAGAGGACAACTAGAATATCCATTATGACACATGCTAAAAGAGATCTTTATATCATGCCGAAAGCCAGAAAACATGCACAGAAACACCGATGAGTGCATAGATCCACAAGATCCACTCTAATACCATGAAAGAGGGTTTAAAACCCACAAGCGAGGATCACGAGGGATGACATGCACATCAACGGACGTGTGAACGGAAGCGTGAAGAGATCTCGGGAGGAGCGAGCATCAACCGAATGTGCATGCAAAGATTCGACAAATAGGCAGAACCTAGTTAAGCCATAAAACTATCATCTATCTCATAGATCAAAAGACGTGTACATATAGGAGGTGTTAAGTAACCCCCAATGCTACAATCATGACAACTCGAGTAGAGAGGGGGAGTTACATTCCCAGAATAGAAGTGTAACTCCCAATGACGCATATGATGCACTGACGTGTTGACGCACTGACGTGCTGATGCACTGACACGTAAGGGAATCTCATAATGACCCCTAAATGACACGTGGACCTACGATCTCACCTAAGTGAGATGACTCACCTAATGATGTGGAAAATACACACACTAACATTTATTTTCTTGTGTTTCCCTTTCATGTTGTTGTTTTGTTTTGTGCCTTGGGTGCCAGTAACCTTATTACTACTTTTTTAGAATTTATGAGTGCGCAAAGGATTGTGCATCATTTTAAGTGTGGGGTGGAGTAATGTGAACGAGTGCATGGTCAAAGTGCCAAGGAAGTTTGTGTTAAAAATCCCAGTTGAATGGTTTGGTTGAAAGAGGTGTATGGAGAGAAAAGATGGAAGAAGGATGGTTGGTGCCAAGGTAAAGCTACTTATAGATCCCATGTACAAGGAGGAGAAAGTGAATTAAGAATCATGAGGTAGGTGGGAGTAAAAATAAGGACAGAAGAAGTGCCTTCAATGCTAGTTTTTTGCGAGTAAGAGTCTCCTATTAGGTTGGATTGGTTATGCACCAAAATGGTGGAGGATTTTCTGTATAGGTTGGGCACATGCAGGAAAGTGCTTAAGTCAGGATTTGTTTGAAAAATCTGCATTAAATGAAGAAAGTATGGTGGTAGGTGAAGTAACACTTAATGCTAAAAAAGGGAAAAACTATAAATAAGGGGGTCGGGACAATTCATTTTTCACTTTGCATATAAGGAGAACAAAGCACTTTTTTCACCTTTACAAACTAGGGCTTCCAAAAAACTGATCCGTGTGAAGAAAAAATTGAAAGGATTGAAGCATGAGTAGCTAGTTCAAATTTGTGAACCAGAAGGAAGTGTGAGAAGATTTTTTCTTGTGAAGGGAGTATCCCAGTTAGGGTTTGAAGAACTAGGGCACGAGTGTGAGTAATTTTCTTCATAAGTTCGAGATCTAAGATTGGAGAGAGTGGAACGATAGAGTAAGAGAAGTAATTTAAGTGGGAAGAAGACCTAGAAAATGGCACCCAAGAAACCAGCTAGTACACCCAAGAAGGGAAAAGGAAAGGACAAGGGAAAGTAGAAAGAAATTAAAGCTAGCACAAATGAGGAATGGTATGCAAAAATGTAGCACCCAGATGGAATGTTGTTGGAGAAGGAGTTTGAGTCCCATCTTAGGGATATGTCCATAAATGATTATAATCATCAGATAAGAACAATTGAAAAGGAGTTAGTGTTGGAGTTAGTGCACCCAACAAAAAAGAGGATGCTAGAGGGTTTTCCCATATATAATGATGATGTAAAGGTCAAATTGGAGAAATTAGGGTTACTACAACTCTTTGAGTTGCCATACTTTGGGAAACCTGAGTGACTGTATCAATGACTGATGTCACGCGTGCATGAGAACTATTTTCACTTCATGGGGTGCAAGATGCGCATAACACCTCAGCTCATTTCACATTTCATAGGCCTCATCTGTGAAGGAGACAGGTTGGAAGATGACTTGACAAACAACGAATTGATTAAGGAAACTATCGCCACTTTTTCTTACAAAAAGGGGTCAAGGTATTATGATGTCACAAACATCAAGGATCTAGTAATGAAGATGGTCGTGCACCTAGTGTTAAATTTGAATGGCCAAGAGAGATGGACCGAAGTCAATAAGCCATGGTTGAATGTTTGCAGGAAGATTTTAGAGGGCACCATCTATAATTTTTTCACATTCATCGAGGATGAAATTATCAACTACGCAAAGGAAGGTGACAGGATCCTTTTAGGAAATGTGCTGCTAACCATCATGTTTTTAGAGATTGGGATACCAGACGCATCAGATAAAGTCATATGGGAGTACCCTACTAAAGACCCCTCACCCACTAAAATATTTTAGAAGTATGCTTGTGACACTATGACAATAGTGCACAAGGTGCACTTGGAAAAGTGGTACACACGCCTAAGGAATGCGTTCAGGGTAGAATGGATATTCTTGAATAACTACCAATGGCCACTACGGGAGAGGTAGAATTTTTTGTGTACTAGCATTACTGCTTGGGTAGATTCAATTTAATAGATGACTCATGGAGCCCATGGTGTAATCTCCCCTTTGCCTTCACAGCTCATACTTCCAAGCCCATGGTGTAGTCTAAAAATTTTAAGTTGGACCTTGGTAGTTTGGACCAAGACCATAGGAAATTGTGTAAAAGGTTGGTCTACCCTGGTGAAAGTGCATACATAGAGTAGTATGTGTCACATGAAGTGTAAATGACAAGGTCCATGACTCTACCCATTGCAGGAGGATCCGTGGCACACATTTACATTCGCATAAGACCAAAGTCAGAGAAGGGCACATACCTAGAAAATGAGGTATCTATACCTCGAGATCCAACTGGGAGTAAGATACCCGCACCCAAGTAGGAGGAAAAGAAACCAAAAAGGAAAAATCCAAGTGTGGTGGACATAGAGGAAATAGGTTCCCCCAGGGCAGGCACTGGACCCAGTACATACGCATGCAAGAAAAAGGTCGTAATAAGAGACAAGACTCCAGAACCAGAAGAGCCATCAGATAAGGAGTCATCAGAAGAAGAAATAGAGTCACCTACACCAGAATCTTTAGTCAGGAAAAAACATAGGGTAGAAGAGGAGACCACCTCAGAAGAAGCTAGAAGTATGAGCAAGTACATACGAGAGAAGGATGGTAGTGAAGAAGAAGTAATTGGGGAAGAGGACACCAGGAAAGATCAAGGGCCACCTATTTTTTATATACATGATTTAGAGGAGGAAGGAAAAGAAGAAGAATAAGGGTTCCTTTTTATGTGGTACAAGGATGGCCAGGTAGGAGGAAGTGCCCAGGACATGGGAAAATATGAAGAGGCTAGCGCGTAGAAGCAAGAGGTTCCAAGCTCGACACAAGAGAAAATGTCCAAGGTGGAAAAAGAAGAGGAGATGAGGGACATTGAGACCCTAGTGGAGGACAAATTGGAATACGGTACTGAGCCAATATCAAGCAAAGAGAAGGAGAGCACAGATGAGGAATGTGGCAGCACTAAAGACCTAGTTTTAACTATAATTATACCCAAAGGTAAGCACACGGGAGGAAGGTTCACAGAGGGGGGGAGGCCATAGATGGGTTATATTGATGACCCCAATAAGGTGTTTCATGCGTGGTTCCAGAGTAAACTTTTGACAGACGGGCTTGTATGCATGTTATCTTTTAACAAGGAGGCTGCCTACCCGCTGATAAGGAAGATGATCTCTTGGGCAATTGAGTCCCACTTTGGTGAGCCATAGTTTGAGGTAAGCCATGGGGAAATAGTAACATTGCTAGGATGAGGAGAATATAACCTAGTGGTGGATAGCCAGTAGCTCTCGAATGAACAGCTATGCAACATGCTTAATAAGGTCTCCATTGAGATAGAAGCTAGGATCTTTGGGAGAAATGATAGAATCAGGGACCTCGAAGGGGAGCTTAAAAATAAAGAGGAAGAGCTAGCTACATTAACCAAAGAGATGGGATAGGAAAAGTTAATCAGTGCCCAGTGGAAACAAGAGTTGAAGGATGAGAAGGCCAAGGTGAGCGTTGTGTACAAGAAAGTGGAATCTATCAACAAGGCCATACTATTAAAGCATCTGGACCTAGCATTTCCCACCTAGAAGTATGGATCTACCTTGGGATGCCTAGAGGATTTAATAAGGGTGATCACCATGGAAAGATAGTCGTTAGCCTTGGAGTTAGCAGAGGAAGTGGCAGCACTTTTAGAAAGGGAAGATAAGTTGAAAATTGTAGCACTCGTCGTAAAGTACAACAAGGTACTGGCTGATGTAAGGGATACTTCCCGGACCGCTGAGGCCACATACAATAATTACATATAAAGGGGAAAATTAGTAGGTGTTTTGGTCGCCACTCATGAAGTAGAACTCAAGGAGCTCTAGGAGAAAAACAAGGGAATAGGGTGGAAAGAGACAAAATCCTTTCCGAAGTTGATAAGAAATCAGAGGCCATTGAAGCCTTAAGGGTTTCAATCAAAAATCAGTTAAAGGAGCTATATCCATGCATTACATGAAGAATGGATGCACTAGAGGATATATGCAAGGAGTTAGAAAAGATCACGGATACTATGAGCGCACAAGGGGATGGACTAAATTTTGGGGAGGTAAGCGCCCTGGTCAGCGACCTCTATCAAAGAGCGTAGGACAAATTTGATTCCTGGAATAAATTGGAAGATGACTTGAAAAAGGATTTTCCCAATCTGTTGCAGTAATTATTTCACTCGCCCATTCTTTCTTCTTTCCCCATTCTTTCATCCTCTTATTCTTTTTCCTAGGCGTAAGCCTATTGTATTCTTTCTCTCACTAAGAGGAGTGTTCCCACGGTTGGAGAATAGGTGTAGTGTGGGGTGATGTTAAGCCCCTAGAATATTTACTAAGTATAGAAGGCATGTAGGTGCGTAAGGGTCCTAGTTAAATAAAGGCACACAAGGACAAATTGTGCAAGGCAGGATTTAAGAAGTGGGTTTAAGGAAGTCTGTGGTGCGCACGAAGTGCACAGACATAACCAAGGGTTTGGGACTCAGACAAATTGGATGTTTGGGGTAGAATACATGTAAATCATGGCCCAATTACACATGGATAAGATGTCAGCCTGGCGCTAGGTTGGTCCAGGAAGGAGCATGCCTACGATAGAATCTTCTAGAAGCACATCATAGGATAAAGTGGGAAGTTCAGGCTTGGAGGAGCATGCTTGCATGGAGGACCACATTTAGAAACTTGGCATCGGATTTGAGGGCACTGGAAGATGAGTTGGTAGCCTAGTGAGGCTATAAATACAAGTGTCTATAGAGTAAACAAGAGAGACTTAGAGTGTGGGTGGAGCTCTACAGAAATACTGCAAGAACTCTGTTAGTGAGTAATTGGACTTGGGGAAGGATGTATTTGGTGAGGGAATTGTAATTTTAGTTTTTGGTAGCATAGTTACATTTGTCTAGTTGCAATGCATGACTACAGTCTACTTCTTTGTGACCCTATGTAATGGCTCCATGGATGTAATGAGGTTGCATGTTATATATATGAATATCAACGATTCTAATGCATACATCTCTTTCATTTATTTTATGCTAAGTATGGATGTTTTGTATATTTCTTTCTATCATGGTACACATTATAGGTTCTCTTAAGTACTCTATCTAAAATGACTACAAGGATCTAGAGGTCGTTCTGAGCTCTATGGTTCTTGTATGTCCTAAATCCATTTGAAATTCTTTTAAACACAAATCATAGATGATGTTTCCCACTAAACTCACATAAAAGAGAGACTCGGCACCCACGTGTGCCTCGGGTGAGCACCCAGCTTTCGCTGGGTGATAGGCTAGTGTGCATGGGGTTCCTTTATTTTTTCATAGGGGTAAAACTGACTACAGTTAGGGCATGAAAAAAAATGGAATGAATAAAATGAAGACTTACAGACATAACTAATGGATGAAATAGAGTGTTGGGAGGTCCCTGAAAATACCTGAACTTGCACAAGATGTTAGTGATAACAATATGATAATAGAAGCAAATGAAAAGGTAAAGCAAGATAATTATCCCTAAATCACTAATGTAGATACACAAAATATCCAAGAAGACTCTAAGACATGTAGGATATCTGTAAAAGTATTCAATGATGGAAATAAGATCACAAGATTGATTTAAAATATCAATATTATATCCTTGAGAAAGGAGGGGCAAGGGCGTATTTATACTACAAAATTGATCATGAGGAGCCATCCATTAGGGTGATGGAATGATTCCTAACTCAAGGAAAAGAGTCCCCAATGAAGCGGGATTAGGGTTTTATGGTGCCTAGGTGGGTTAGGGTTACATATGGAAGAGAAATGGGTAGGTGGCAGGTTATAATGAATAAATAAAGGCCCTAGATAGATACATTTATTAAATGAGGGCCTACAGATAGAAAATTGAAAGGATCTAGAGATGATATATGGGGGATTTAGGGACAAGAAATGAATTAGGTGGAGATTAGAATTAATTAACAATGATTAGGAATAATTAAATTGATTTATGGAAAACAAAAATAATGAGATGAAGATTATGATTAATTAGTGATAATTAATCATAGATAAAAAAATGAGATGATTAATGATGAATAATGGGATAAATTGATTCTAATAGGAAAAATATGTTCGAATGGGTGGCCAAGATGAATGAGAGTGAAAGCAGGGTGAAGCGGATGAATGATACCAAAGATTGGTGTCTACATTTACCCCTTTTTGATGAGTGGTTTATGTTGGGAAAGACAAAAGGAAAAAATGAGAAGAGATGAAAAGATTATTTTATTGGGTGCTCCCCCTCAAACTTGGGATTGATGAAAAAGGAAGTTCATCATAAGTTTGAAAGAGACAGATGAGAAAAGATGAGAAGAATGAAAATAAGGGATAATAAGATCCTAGATGAGGATGAAACAAAAGGTAAAAATATGATGGTGATTTCGATATCACTTCGATAGGGAACAAAGGATAATCTCAATAGAGATGACAATGTCCTATAGACTAGTGAGTGGGTAAAAATAACTGATAAAATGGAGGGAAACCAATGGGAATCCACTCAAATAGAAAAGCAATCTAGGACCAATGGGTCAAAGGAAAGGATCAAGCATGCATAAATAAATGTAAGAAGGGTCAGGAAAAGAGTCATGACAAAATGAAGAGGGGTGGGTTCAAGAAAAATTTTCCAGGGAGGGACAAAAGCTACCGTAATCAAAATATGCCTCGAGAGGGAACACAAAGAATGGGCATGAAGGAAAGATAATGAAGGATAAAGTATGGAAGATGTTGGGGGATAAAATGAAAAGGATATAAAATTAATAATTCCCTAGGAGAGAGAGAAGGAAAATGGAAAATATCAAGGTAGGGTTAACAGTGACTAATGTCGATTGACCTAGGGCCAAACGGCGGTGACCAAATAGGATACTGACTAAACTAGGGTCGATGGGCTATATAAGCCCATGTGTTGGCCCAAAGAGCTCATTTACACATGACCAAGTGACAATTGAGATATTTGAGATAATAAGAGAGAGAGAGTTAAATTGAGAGAAATGGAGGTGGACGAGGAGTGGGAAGGAAGTACCAGAGGACCCAGAGGATGGTGAGTATCGAATCCCTGGCTTGTTTTATGTATTTTGTATTATTTTTCTTTATTTTTTTCACATTTTTTGAAATTTTAGCTTGACACTAGGGGCGGTTGGCATTGACTGGTCACAGAATTTTCTAATTGGGCTTACAAGGTGACAATTCGATCTTAGGAACATTGACCAACCTAGGTTGGCATGAACGAAGGGGAAAAGAAATATTTTTGAATTTGGATGAGATTGATGAACACATTTATAATGGTTACATGTTTTCACTTTTTTGCAGGCACGAGAGACATTTTACATGAAGGATAGAGTCCCTATTTTTATGGTTAGATTCATGGGAATATAACAGATGTTGAATGGGAGCACCTAGAGGTAATTAGATTGGGTGGATTCTGATACTACCAGTGGATTCCATGGGATGTGGGACTGATTATTACATTAGTGGAGAGATGGGATGTGCAGACCTGCACATTTATGGTTTAGGAAAGGTGAGATGATAGTGACCTTAGGATGTACATCACATCCTTATATTACCTATTTAGGGAAGATCAGGTGGTCCCTATTATAGTGGATATCATGTTGATAGTATTGACATGGATATTTGGAGTTGATGCCCAACAAATACTTTTTTATTAGGGGAATTTTCATACGAGAGGATATATGATCATGCAGATGTCCGGAGTTGATTTGATTTATTTATAATGGCGATATCATGTTATGCACTACTAGACTCAGGATGCATAATTTCCATGGACATTGGTAGGGGTCCTGGTCGATATTGTGAAACACAAGATAGTTTATTCCTTCATAACCACGTTACTGGCATAGGTTTATCATGAGCTTTTTGGATATGTGGAGAGGAGGAGGACATAGGGTTGGATGTTGGATTCCTCCTACATCATTAGGCCTATGAGTACATAATAGTGATTAGACCACCAGGGTTATTATGGGTTACATGCGACCATATCGAGTTGGCAGTGGGATTTTTGGTGATGGCAAGCCAATTAGGCTCTTGGTAACAAGAGGGAGAGGGATTCCACATGGTAAAGAGGTAGAACTTATGGATCTTAGATAGATTAGATCAGATGACATTTATACTTTTATTTCCCTACATGGCCTTGGGTAGATGCCAAGCTAACATGTAAGAGGAGGACTCGATGGGTAGAGGGGAGAATGCATAAGATGATTAAGGCCATCCAATTTGAAAGATTTTGGAGGTATTTTGGAGTCATCTAGATAGTCCCTAGAGATCCCATTACATATAAGCAAGATAAGTCTGAGAGATATTTTCCAAGTTGCACACATGGCTGATCCATTGGAGGAGGTAGGAGAGCCATTGGATGAGGATGATGACGTGGGGGTTGGTGCAGGTTTTTCTAATTAGATGACTATGGGACATGGGAAACATAGGTGGTGGTAAAGGGAGGTGATGATGGAGATGAGGAGGAGGAGATGACTCAGGAGGAGGATGTATCTCCTTGAGGTGGGATTGAGGATGCAGATGAAATCTCACAAATGTGGGTAGAGCATGACTTAGCTTGACTTGAGAGGGATACCACTTAATAAAAGTGATAGGATGATTTCTAGGATTCCCTAAATTTTTTACAAGAGATAGTTAAATCCGTCACATAGAGATATAGATATAGGCGATAGCTAGAGGCCTACAAATTAAGATTGAGGGATCTTGAGTCCATATTAGTTGTAGAGTCAAGTCCAACACTAGTACCAACCACATCAGAGGAGGTTGAAGGGTAGATGGGTCCACTAGGGACATCCCATTGAGCTTATATATAAAATTGGTAGTGGAAGCTAGGTACTATGAGGAGCTTGTGATGAACAATCTCCCTCTGACGACGAGGTATGTAGAGCAGCTAAAGTTGCAACAAGGAGGAGGGAGTGTCGCATCCCATCTAGCACCATCGAGGATTATTACAGTGCATGACATAACCACCATGAGGGAAGGATCATAGTGAGGCCCATATTTTGATAGTGGAATATCCCCCAAGAGGTCGTGACTTGTGATTATCGGATGTAGAGTTTATTGTAGGTGATGCATCTAGACATGAACCTTAGTGTCCTGTAGTACATTATGTACCTGTACTTTTGATTCATGATTATATATATGATGATGATTTTGATTCATGATGTATGTATGTAAAATTTGATTTTTTTATGATGTTGATGATGATGATGAACATGTGATGAATGGTGTTGATTTTATTGCTATGAGTAGTTATATGTGTGAGTTAAATGTGATCATGATTTGTATGGGTTTTTTATGATATCATCATTTTTATTTAGATGTAGATAATATGATGGTATAATGATGATATTGATGATGATGATGAAGATGATGATGATGACTATGGTTGTGATTTTTTAGATGGTTATTAGAGATTATTATGGATTTGTAAGTTAGATATAAATGTTGTAAATATGATATTGAAGATGCTTTAGAATCAGATGGTATGGTTTGAAAAAAAATGTGATGGGTTTATTAGTGTGATGGAATGTAATGGATGTATATGAATGTCATAATATGAGTTAAACCTAACTATGATGTGATAATTTGAAATTATGATTGTAATGCGTGATGCAATACAAAATGTATGATGTATGAAAATGTGACCTAACTAGGAGATGTCCAAAAGGAAACTTAAACAACACATGATCATAGTAAAAGAACTTACAAAGAAATAATGCTTCGAACTGGATGGGAGGTGAACGAGAAAGGAACTACTTAAGGCAATGCACTTGCAATGAATAACAAATGTTAACACATAACCAGCAATAGTTAGTTATTTCATGGATCATATTGGAAAATATGGAAAGTAGACTCATAAACCTACTGTTGACACACAAAATGGGTTTAGATGTGACTTGTACATGGGAACTAGGTTCTCCATAGGTGGATTTCCCTAGGTCTATGCCTAGACTGGGTAGGGAAGAGAAATCTGATCAATGTGGGAAGTTTGTAAAAATGAGAAATATTATCAATGCGGGAAACTTTCTTGGGATGTTGATCTTTCTTTTGAATACTTGACCTTATGAGATAGAAGGTTCATCAATGAGGGAAGCATTTGCTGCCATGATACAAGGAATTAGCCATCCTTCGAGTGAGCAGTCTACTTTATATTTTTATAAATTTTATGGAATGACAAGGATGATATACATGATAGCCACCTTCCTTCGAGGGATTGGTCTATTATTATTTTTGAATTTTTTTACATGAACAACTATCCTTCGAGGGAGCAGTCTCTATTTTTTATAATTTTGAATTTTTTATAAGAGCATCCATGAAATTTTTTTTTTACATGGGGAAGAGCTGGAATAGCTAGGTAGGCCACATAAGAGGGGAAATGAATGTACAAGTGACACCTTTGGTCCCTTAGTGTGGTTCCAATAGGTAAACAAGATGGTGATGGGTGTAATGATTGTAAAATTCTCACCAATAAGGGAGAACCTATCCATAAGGAATATGCTATGAGTAGAGCCATGGTGCCCATATTCAAGGTCATGACTAGGAAAGTGATGGTAGACCACATAATTCCAAATCATTACAATGAGAGATGGAAATGGCTAATGATGGATGGATGACCATGGAAATGAAATAAGTTTTCATTGGTAAGTATGCTAACAATAGAATTGCCTCAAGTGCAATGCGTTAAAGGGTTCCAATTCCAGTTTACCATCTAGGGAAGCCAAGTGATAGGCCCCAAACCCGTACATATGCATGATAATGTAAGGTCCAATCCATTTGGGAGAAAACTTTCCATGTTGGATACTTTCTAGAGTAGTGAAATTTTGTATTTCTTTAAGGACAAGGTATCCTATGTTAAATTCACAATCTTTAAGGTCATTATTATATGCACGATTGATTCTCTATTGATAAACATGATGGTGTTTAAGAGTGAGAAGGTGGTAATTATCTAACAACTCATATTTTTTTAGACGCTCTTGGCAATAATATTTATTGGAGATGAAGTCACATAGAGAAATGTGCAAAGAAGGGATTTGGACTTCAAGAGGAAGAATGACATTAAATCCATAGATGAGAGAGAAAAGAGTAACACCTGTGGAAGTGTAGATGCTAGTCCTATAAGCCCAAAGAGTGAATGGAATATGAAGGTGCCAATTACAACCTGATCTATCAATAGTCTTGGTGAGAATTCTGTGAAGGGTTTTGTTAGTGGCTTTGGTTTGACCATTAGCTTGAGGATAATATGGAGAAGAGAAGCTAAGATTGATGTTAAATGAGTCACAAAGCTTCTTGACTATTTTTTTTGAAGGACTTTTTCGTTGTCCATGACAATTTTATGAGGGACGCCGAAGTGAAAAATGATGTGCTGATAGATGAAGTTAATGATTTGATTAGCTTTAGTTGATGTAAGTGGAATTTCTTCCACCCACTTGGTAAAGTATTCAGTAGTAGTGATGATGGAATGATGGCATTTAGAAGAATAATTTGATGATCTGATGAGATCAAGACCCCATTGTGAAAAAGGCCAAAGGTCCTGAGCTAGTTGTAACACCTGGCTAGGAATGCGGATGAGATTGGAATACTGCTGACATTTGACACATTTCTTAACATATTCATAGCTATCATGATTGAGTGAGGGCCAATAATAACCCATGCAAAGGACATGCTTGGTAACTGCCAAACCACTAAAATTTCCCCCACATATACTTTCGTGGACCTCTTGGATAACATGAGTGGATTCATGAGACTTAAGGAAACAAAGAAAATTCCATTAAAGATACACTTGTAAGGATGCTGCTAAGGATGACATAGTGGTTAACATGCATTGAAGAAAGGACCTCCTACCATTTTTAGACAAGTTAGAGGGGATGATGGATTGAGATTGATAATCAAATATTTGAAAATACCAAAGGTCACGAGGATTAGTGTCAACATAGTTGACATGAGGAAGGTCATGAATATGGGTGGGTTGATCTTGAATGTCCAACAACAATAGAGAGCTAAGATTACTCATTTTCTAAGGAATGAGATAAGTGAGAGAATCCATAGTGTCTGTAAATCAATTAGATGATCAAGGGATAATTTAATCATATGTAGAAATCAAATGCCCCAAGGAGGAATTCAATAATCTCCTTATATTTTATAGGATGTCATTTTTTACACTGATAGATACCTTGACTTGATTGATGACAAGTTGAAAATCCCCATAGATATCAAGGACCTAGACACCGAGAAAAATCATGGTTTCGAGACCTAAGATAAGAGCTTCATACTCATCCATATTATTCATGCACTTTGAAGTTAAGCTTGTTTGCGATGGGGATAGGAATTATCCCAAGGAGGAATGATAATGATGCCAGTACCTACCCCTTGCTGACACTTAGAACCATCAAAGAAGAGAGCCATCTTAAGCGGATGGAATTCATGATAAAAATTAAAGATGGGATTGTCAAAAAAGTCCTTGCGAGGAATACGATTATCTTGAAGATAGGCATCGGCTAGCTGGTCAGTGATAGGTTGGCCCTTAATCAATTTTTGAGAGATGAAATCTAGGTCAAACTCTATCATGAGCATGAGCCATCAAGTGATGTGATCATTATGATAGGGTTTAGATTGCATGGTTTTGATAAGATGGAAGCTAGTGATCACACAAGTATTATGATTAAGAAGGTAATGATGAAAGATTCAAGGTAGGAAAGAAAATAGTGCAATAGAGATTTTCAACTTCAGTGTAGTGAGTCTCATAATCATGAAGAGTGGAATTGATATAGTAGATGGTATGTTCATGGCCTTTCTCATCATGATGTGCCAACATAGCTCCTAGAGCATGATTAGAGGTGGAGACATAAAGATAGAAGGGATCCCCCTCACGTGGAGGTGTAAGAACTAGGGAGATAAGAGATATTACTTAAGATCATTGAAAGGCCTTCTGAAATTATGGTCCCAATTGATTCAACATCTTTATGAAGGAGATGGTGAAAAGGATAGAAATGATCAGAAAGCTATGAGATGAAGTGATGAATGGATTGAAGATGACCTTGAAGACTACAAATATGATTCATGTTAGAGGGAGGAGGCATCTCAAGGATTTCCTTGATCTTGGTGGGGTCAACTTTAATACCCCTGATAGAGATGATGAAGCCAAGGAGCTTACAAGTTAAGACTCCAAACACACTTGGCTAGATTGAGACAGAGAAAGAAGTGGATAAGGCATCTCAAAGAGGACCTCAAGGACAATGAGATGATCATGTCAATGCTTAGATTTACCCAAGAGGTCATCAACATAGTCCTTTATAATCTTGTGGATGATATCATGGAAGATGTAAGTCATGGCCTGCTGATAAGTGGCTCCAGCATTTTTCAAACCAAAGGGTATGATGTGATAGAAAAAGGTCCCCTAAGGAGTGATGAAAAAGGTCTTATGTTGGTCTTCTAGTGTGATAAGTATATGATTATATACAGAAAAACCATCCATAAGAGAAAACATCTCATGGCCTGTAGTAAGGTCTACAAGTGATCAATGTTAGGAAGGGGGAATTCATGTTTAGGGAAAGTGATTTAAATCTCAAAATTCCATGCAGATACAAAGCTTTCCAGACACTTTAGTGATGGGTATGATGTTAGAAACCCATTGGGGATAGTCAATGGGGATGATGAAGTTAGCAGAAAGGAGGCATTGCAGCTCCTCTTTGACAAGGAGGGAAACTTGAGGGTGCATGTGGTGAAGCTTCTACTTAACCAACTTAGCATTGGGAAAGGTGATGATATTATGGAAAATGACGGATGGATCAAGGCATGAAATGTCAGAGTATGACCATGTGAAGGCTTGACTATGACGAGAGAGGAAATTGGTGAAATATTCAAGCTTTTACATCAAGGGATAGACCCACTTTGAGAATACAAGGCTCCTAAGGAGTCCCTATGTTTATGTCGATGGTGGCTTCGTTAAGAAGAGTGTATGTGTCAGATGGCAAGGTCTTATGAAGATAATAATATTCTTCCCCCATGTGAGAAAGGATGGCATCATTGTCAGCACAATGGAGAATGTCGATGGTAGAAGAGTCTTCTTCTATCATTTCTGGATGTTGAAGAGGGAAGGGACCTAGTCTGATTTTCACACTAATAAGTGACCTGTCCCAAGGTGATGGTGGAGACTAAAACAAGGATAGATGAAATAGACATGGTTTCATCCATATCCATAGCCTCATGGGATGGATAAGATGGAGGATCAATGTCCATGAGCATCATAGATGGTGGAAGGGGATTGAAATATTATTCCTTATAACCTAGTCCAAAATTTCATGGGGTTTGTGAGATTGATCTATGACAAGGTCATCATGCCTTGCTCATAACACCCCATTCCAAATCCTTTCTTAGGTGCAATGATGAAGATAGGTGTGAGAGAATGATTGCTTGTAGAGACAACCAAAATCCGTTGGTGTATGGTTTAGTATGAGGTTGGATGTCGATGTGAGATGAAAGGTAATCAATGGCATCATAGATGAGAGTGGTTTGAAGATGAGGTGGTCCAAAAGGAATATATCCCAATGTTTGGTTGGTACATGGTGCTTTGTTAGGTATACCGAGTCTATTTTGCTTGGGAAGATAATTTAGTTTGAGAAGGTGATACTCCCCCAACGAGAGCTTATCCATTACTTTGTCAATAGAATAATCATTAGGAATCTTAGATGTGGGAATGGATGAGCTAGTGGATGGTTGAGATGAATTATGTGTGGGGATGAGCACATCATTAGGATGATAGGTCATATTACATGCTTTGAATGGTGTAGTATCTGTAGGAAGAGTTAGAATATTCCATTCACACTCATAGTTGATGCATTGATGAAGTGTGGAAGGGATGCAACACATAGTGTGAATCCAAGGTCATCCTAACAATATGTTATATTGAAACCCCCCTCTATGATACAAAATATTTCATGAATGAGTTTTTAACTAAAACAGGTGGCAAGAATAACCATACCTAAGGGTAGGGAATAGTGTCATTAAAGAATGCAAGACCGCGGGTGATTGGATGAAAATGGATTTAGGAAGCTTGAGTTGGTTGAAATTATGGGATGATATGATGTTGATGCTAGCTCCATTATCTATCATAGATTGATGAATGAAGGTGTCATTGATATGGACAATGATGAAGAGGGGAAGGTCATGCTCTTCCGGTGTGATGTATGGAATCTCAAGGCCATCAAAATATATGGAGGTCAAAGTAGTAAGTGATCTGACAAGAGATGAAAAGAGTTTAGCCTCATCATAAAGGGTAGGAATGTATTTAAGAGTTTCCTTGAGGGCATTTCTATGATCGAGATATCTTTGGATAAGCTCATAGAGTGACATCTTAATTGGGGCCTTGGTGGATTTTTTTAGTGATACTCTGTTCAAGAGAAATAGGCCGAGGGGAAGCTAAGATGGACACCTTGGGTTTTGATGATGAAGATGGTTGGGTAGAATCTTTAGAAGGATCATCAAAACCACCTTGGAATTTGATTGAGTGGGTGGAGGAAATTCATGATAAGAATGAGTGGTGACCCGAAAAACATCAATGTAGAGAGGGGGTGTTCTTCAAAAGGAACCGAGGTGTGTGGAGGAATAGTGATATAAGTCTTAGATGAATGGGGTGACTTGGATATTTTAGTAGATGAGGGTTTTGATGAAGAATTCGATGAGGAAATAATTTATCCCTCTTAAATAAGTTTATCTTGGTCGAAGAGATTATGTATGATGGTTTGAAGGGCCTTACAGTGTTTAGTGTCATGCCCTGGTGCACAATGGTATGCACAAATAATATTAGATTCAAACCATGAAGGTTGTGGTGAATTCAGATCGAAGGGTTTGATTGATGGTAAAGTGATTGTTGAAGCTTGGAGTAATTGGTAAAACATTGTTGTATAATACCCCAAGGGAATGGTGATGATGTGGTTGTAGATGAAGGGGTTTTTTACTAATGTAATGATGATTTGATTTGAGGTGGTTTGATGAGAGCTCCTTTATTTTGTCTAATATTTGGAAGAGTATGAATATTTGTTTGAGTTTGAGTCTTGTTTGATTATGTGGATGACTTGGATTCAATTTTGGGCATAGAAATGGTAGATAGTTTAGAAGGAGGATTTGTCTTAGAAGAAAGTCATTATTGTGTTGTCTTATTAGTGGTGGAAATTTTGGATGAAGGGGGTGGCCCCAAAATAGAAGAGGATGTTTCTAAGGATGATGATGTATTATTGAGAGGATTTGTCTTAGAGGAAGGAATCTATAGCTTTTTAGGTGGATGTGTAAGAGATTTTTGAATAACTATACTAGGGTTTTTTAGCTTTTTCTTGTGGAAATTTTTCCCTGGTAGAATTAGTGGCATATCTTTAGCTATAGACTCAATGATGACTTGTTTTAGTAGAAATTTTTGTAATATTTATGGTGGGAGGGGTTTCTTCATGATGCATTTAACAACATCTAAAGGGGTGGTTGATTGTGTGGTTTTAGGATGAGTGGGTGTAAGTGTTATAGGCATAGTTGGTATGATATAAGTGTCAATTGTACTTTTATTGATTATGGGTGTTTGTATAGTATGATGACATGGTGTAGTCATAGGATGTAATTTCATGGATGTTATGTAGTGGATGTAATCACACTTGGGTTAGGAGTTGGCGTAGGTATATTGAAGATGATGATGTGGTCGTAGTTGTCATAGGTGAAGAAAGGGGTTATATAGATGAAGTTATAGGTGAGAAAGATGAAGGGGGAAGTATAATAAAGTCCAATGAGGTTGTAGGTATAGTGGATGTTGATAGAGGTGTGATTGTAGGAGAGGGTCTAAATAGATGTAGTGTGGTAGTATGAATATGTAGTAGATGTTGATGTCAAAATCTGTCTATAGTGTTAATGATGTGTGCATTATGTGAATGCATGTAGAAGGTTGAGTCTGATTGTTAGGTAGATGGTTTAGGAAAGGTTTCCTGAAGACATCCAAGTGTTGATTAGGTGGCATGTTAGGGTTTTCGACTTGAAGGTCACTCGAGTTTATAAATTTTTGAACTAGATATTTAAATGTGTGACACTTTCAATATCATGGATATGGACTTGGTGATACTTGCAATAGTGTTATTTGTTGTACCATGCTAGTTTAAGTCATGCCTCATCAAAATTTCTAATGGGTGGAATTCAAATGAGGTTAACCACCATAAACTTGTCAAAAATTATTTTTTATAATTCCCCAAGAGGAGTGTAATTAGGGGTCAAACTAGGAGCTCATTGTACAGGCTCTGTGTGAGAAGTGGATGTGTATGATGACTTGACCAAAATGGCATCAGCTGTGGTTTTATATTTGTCACTATGTGTGGATGATTTCATGAACTCCATCTTAGTTTTTTTGGATCAAATTTTAAGGTGACATTTCTCAAGGGCACAATGTTCAAGTTTACGATCCATAGTAAACAACTCCTTGAAGGTCTGAAATGATTTGATTTGGAGGGTGGATGAAATATGCTTCGCACAATATCATGAGAAGAGTTCAATGATATTGGTCTGTGGAAGAGGAAATGAGATTTTATTAATGATTCCATGCCATCATGTAAAAAATTAGGCAATATATTCATCATCGTATTGTTAGATGTCATAAAGGTCAGTGATGGTAGTTTTACACACAATGTTTATTAAAAAGTGTTCAAGTAATAGTTGTGAAATTTGAGTGAATGTGAAAAGAGAATGTTGTGGGATGTTGTTATACCAATCCAAGGATATTCCAGCTAAATACATGGGAAACATGCATAGAATAAGGTATTGACCAAGAGTGATGAGATATAAAACATGCAGAAAATCACTTAAGTGTTATTGAGGATCCTCCTTATCATTGAATATAAATTTTTTAGGTATTTACTAGTGAGGATGATAAGTTTTGATAGGAACAGATGGGTTGATGGGTTTGTTATAAATTTAATCATAAGAAAATGTGGTCTTGGATCCTAATGCTATGGCTTCAATATTGGCCATTCTACTTAGTAGATCATGTAAGGGATCATTGGATGGATGTGGTGTTGTAATAGGAATTTGAGATGTGTATGAGGTGGATGTATGAAGTTTTTGACATAATTGATATTTTTGAGGTTGTGTTAGTGTTTATGGACGTGTTTGATGATGGGGAACATAATTAGAGGGTTGTGATTGTATGGGTTGAGTCACAACTTGATGTTAGTATATGGGAATGTGATATGATTGGTTAGATTGAGTGGGTTATTGTGATATTGGGACATATGATTGATTGGTTATAGGATTGGTTGGAATATAAATAATAGGTTTTTGAGAAGTTTGAAATGATTGAATAGGGGAGTTATGATGATAGGTTCCTTGATGAGGTGGCATATGAGTTTTCATTGATTCAGATGGAAGAAGTTGTGAGATGACCACATTAGCATGAACATGTGAAGTGGAAATAAGAGGTAATATCTTATGATGCTAATTGGATATGGGAGGAAGAAAGAATGAATCTTAAGTTGCTTGGATAGGAAGAGAAGTGATGGGGAGGGAAGAAGGAATGCTAGTATTAACATGAGGTAGATCAGGTGGAATAAGAACCACCAATTGAGTAGTTTGATGATTGTTTGAATTGGAATAAGATGGTTGATTAGGATAAAATTCATGTTGGGATTTGGCCAACTCACTCATGGATCTTGGCAAGAACATGATAGAGTTGGGAGGTAAGAACTTGAGTGGACTCTGTATTAGAGTGATAAGCATAAATTTGTTGTAATGGAGGCCCATCAATGGGAAGGTTAGTTATTTTACAAAGAATATTATCATGGAGAGAAACCATATTTGCATAAAGAAGCTCCTGAAAATTCATAGATCCATGAGGGATGAGGGGAGGCCCAGAAGCATTGATAGAAGAAGTGAGCATATGAGTGTATGGTCTATAAGGGATGGAATGATGAAGGAAAGAATTCGTTTCGTCATGGGGATTGGATTGAAAAAAATGTACCTCTTGAAGATTAGGAATGGCGATGATAGGTTGAGTGACTATAGTTGAGATGAATAAAGGAGTAGATGTGAGAATAGAAAGCACATTGGTTGGTTAAATGGTAGCAGGAATTGAGACATTGTTTGGCATGTTTTGTTCTATTTTCTTAGATTGAGACCTAGTAATAAATGGCATGAAACAAACAAACAAAGTTAAAACTATGTTGGTTTCTACTTAAAGCAAGCAAGTCACACAACAATTTTTCACATGTCTTGATTAATTTAAGATGTGAAAAAGAAAAGAGAAAGAGGCTAAAGGGGGACCTAGGAAATGAAAATCTATGGATGGTTTTAGGTAGTTATGGCTATGGTGTCCTTGATATACCCAAAGGCACATGAGGCCCAAATCTATATAGAGATGATAACGTGGCCAGGACACCACAAATAATTTCCTATTGGATGATGAAATCCCAAAAATTCCACCTGGTAAGGATTTTCTAGGTGTGTAAATTGATTTGTGAGTCTGGTTGTATGTGATGAAGTTAAATGCAGTGTGTTAAATCCCCTAGTTAGACTATATTTTCAAGCAATACTGAAAGGGTTTGTCCTAGATCCAAAATCAAATGTGTCATTCGATGAGGAAAACAAGAAATAAATGGAAATTATAATGCAAAAATGATTAAATAAGAAAAAGGGAAACACTTGGAATACACCTTTCCTTTTTATCTGATCTTCAAAAAAAGAATGCAATAAAAAGCCAATCCTAGTAATCCATGATGTAACACGAACAAGAAATAAGACACATTAAAACATATACTCCTTCCTTACAAGGTTAGAGGAAATAAAAGAAAATGAAAAATAAAAATAAATAATAAGACTCACTTAGAGAGGGTGGCTCCCATTGGGTATGCAAGAATTTTAATAAAGTTTATGTATTCCTATACAAGTAAATGAACTAGTAATGAAAAAACTAATAACTAAGAAAATGGATGGTTTATGATGCCTTGTGATGGTATTGGAAAAGGTGGGCACTAAATATGAGAACCTCCTTGATGTAAGTTTGATGGTATGCCCAAAAAAGAACACTAGAAGAAAACTCTATTAGTAGATAGGATGAAGGGCTACCTAAAAAAGTTGGTTCCAAGAAGCATGAACTTACTTGGATGGATGTCAAACCTATTTTATATAATATGAAATATAAAATCTCAAAATGGATCTGATAAAATTATGCAATATCTGAAACAAAATCTAAAAAGTAGATATAAGATAGTAAAAAGATGATATGATCCAAATATGACAAAAAAAAGAAAACTTGACATGGGTTGATGATGACTTGAGGCTACAATAGGCTATTCAATGGTGAATAGAGATATATGAGGAATAAATACACCATAATATACTTGTAAACTCTCTTGTAGATATATTTGTGATGAAATGGACTTGAAAATTGAATTGAACTGGAGATAAACACCTGCAGAAAAAACTAGACCTGAAAATGGGTGAAAGAATGTAAGAAAATTATGGGAAGTGATGGAAAGTGGAGTGACTACATGGCTGGTTGATGGTGACTAGGGGGTATCAATGGTGAATGGGATCTAAGAAAATAGATCTAGGTAACATGGTGTAAGAAATGATAGGATCTGGATGACAGAGACAAATTGAAACTAGAAAATTATATTGCTTAAGACTTGAATAACAGAAACAAGTTGAATGGTGGATGGATTGATGATACTCAGACTGAATTGACAAAAACCTAGACTAGTTAGGGTATGGATGAAAATGGAATGACTTAAACAAATAACTATAGATAGAAATATGGGCCAAAATAGAATGGTAGGAGGCCCCTGAAGATACCTAAACATGCATAAGATATTAGTGACACAAAAATGAAACAATATGATAATGAAAGTAAATGAAATGGAAAAGGAATATAAGTCTCCCTAAATAACCAACGTAGATGCATAAAATATCCAAGAATACTCCAAGATGTGTAGGATAGTTTCAAAAGTATTCAATTATGGAAACAAGATTGTAAGATATCCTAAAAATATCAATGTTGCATCCTTAGAAAGGAGGGGACAAGGGTGTATTTATAGGGTTGACGATGACCTGGGTGGGTCACTGCTGATGGGGGAGATCCATGAACTAGGGTGGTGGAATGATTCCTAACTTGAGGAAAAGAGGCCTACATGAAGTTAAATTATGGTTTTAGGGTGCTTAGGAAGGTTAGGGTTGCATAGGGAAGAGAAATGGGTAGGTGGGAGGTTAGAATGAATAAATTAAGGTCTTATATAGATAAGTTTATGAGATTAGGAGCTAGGGATAGAAAATTGGAAGGATATAGAGATGAGAGATGGAGGATTTAGGGATAATAAATGAATTGGGTGGAGATTAGAATCAATTAACGATGATTAGGAATAATTAAAGTGATTTAGGGAAAATAAAAATAATGACATGAGGATTAGGATTAATTAGAGATAATTAATCATAGATAAAATAATAAGATGATTAATGATGAATAATGGGATGAATTGATTCTAAGAGAAAAACTAAATTTGAATAAGTGGCTAAGATGAATGAGAGTGAATGTAGTGTGAAGGGGGGAACAATACCAAAAATTGGTGTCTACACACACTACACAATATGTTAATAACCTTACGAAAAATATGCATTCTTAACATTCACCCCCTTAGTTTAGAAACAAAAATTTGGTATGCTTTTCCCCCATATCACATTCTCTCCCCTCTTTATCACCATCATGTATGTTCATACCCATATCTTATTTGAATTCCCATTTCCCTCCTAAACCCTGTTTACTCCCCTTAATTTCCTATTTTTCTATATTAATCCTATCCCATACCATCATTATTTTATCCTTCATTATTCAACCTTAACAAAATTTTATTATCCCTAAACACATCCACTATATTAATCATATCCCATTTATCATCCCTAGAATATCATATACCCTCACTCAATGTTTTCAATCATCCAACTACCATTTATCATCCCTATGTAACCCTTATCCACCAAATCAACTCAAAACCCTAATCCTACCTTAATAAGGCCTCTTGTCTCAATTTTTGCATCATCCCCATTATAGAAATAAATGGCCCTCTGTATTCAATGGTGACCCTATTAGAGCACCAACGACACCATAAGTATATCACTACCCACCTCCTAAAAGAGGATAAAACTATGGGTATTTTGACTTCTTGCAAGATTTTCTTGTTTTCTTCTCTTCTTGTGACTTCTATCAACATATTAGAGTCCTCTTAGAGCCCTTGCATATCATTTTTATAGATATAAAGCATGGATTTTTCTTAGAGTGCTATCTTGCTTCATCAAATTTGTAGGCTCGTTTGTCATCTTGGAGACCTAAAATATCATTAGCCAATATTATTTCTTTCCTATAGTATGTTTGTAATCTATTAAGGTTCATCAAACCCTAATCTAGCCTTAGTCACCATAGATTATACTCTGGTCACTGTCGACTTGATCTGCATCATCTATTTTTCTTAAATTCTACCTCCCTACCATCAACTCCTTAGTTTTTGAAGCATCTAGATCTATGAGATCTTGTAACCTTTATCTTTTCCTTATTTGACAACTCAGATCTCACCTTTTTCTACCTCAGTCACCACTAACCACCACATATATTATCCCAGTCCCTATTCACCCAATATGCATCCATTACATTTGAATAATTTACATATTTTTCTGTTTTGTATGCTTCTGTGCCATATATAGGACATCTTCAACATCCAACATTCTTTTCTAGATCTACTTTTTTCACATCTCTTGATCTTCTCTGTTACAATCTTCATCAACTATTTTTGGTTATCATCAACCCTATCTGGTTTAATTTATCTTCTCTTAAATTATTACTTTATGTATTATCTTATCTTTGATCTTGTATATCTTTGATCTTTGTTTGATTCTTGTTATCTTTTACACGCTATCTGTCCATTATTTTCAAGCTATTTTATAAAATATGGGATGACATCCTCCTTAGGAAGTTTATCACTTCTCAAGACTGACTTCATCAGGTAGCCCACCATATATTCTACTAATATTTTTCTTATCTTGTTGTCTTTGTGTTGTACATGTCTTCAAGCTTGCCATGGAAAGGATTTATGTGTCAGTCCTTCATCTTCATCATCATCACATATCATTGGTATCATTAAACCCTCCCATATTTTGGAGTTTATTATTTTATTTCATACAACTTCATTAAATTGAAACAGGAGAAAAAAACTAATTAAACATTCTAACATGCATGGTGGGACCTACCACATCATTTGGTAAGTTCCCTATTTTATTTTCATTTTCTATTCTACATTATAGTTTCCTCTTTCCACTAATATTGAAGATTGGATTTGCTCGCTTGTATGCTTGGTGGGTTTGCTTACTTGCTCAAAAATGCATGCATTTAGTTTGGAAAAAGAGGAAAAGCATTATCTAGATGTTCTTCTTTTATCCTTATTTTCTCCTTTTTGCATCATCCCCCATCATTTTTTTTTGTTCTTATCGAATACCACATTTGGGATTTGCATCTAAAAATGAACATATTTTAATGATTTCTTGATCATATAGTTTAAGTAGGTAGTAAATTTCTCGCATTCACATTTCTTCACACATAACCAAACCACACAAATCAAATTTACACATCTAAACATTTCCTTCCAGGTGGAATTATTAAGATCTTTTAACCCAATAAGAAATATTCCACAATGTTCTAGTCATGTAACATTTTTTTACTATTTTTATATTAACTAAGTCCCTGACACCCTTATCATTATTGTCCATATAGTGCAAGGGTGGGCCCCAATACCAAGCCATGTACCAATAATCATCACATATTTTTTCCTCACATACCTTTAGGTATATTGAGGACTCCATCCATAAACATACCATAAACCATCCATAGATCAACCATTTCTTTAGGATCCCTTTGATCCTCTTTCCCTCTTCACATTTATTACATAAACAAGATGAAAAAACTTTGTTTCTTGATTTGTTTGTTTCATTAATAATTTGCATAGGTTTTAACTTGGTTGCTTCAAATGGGGATGTTGTTAAAAGAGGTTAATTGTTCCATTT
Source organism: Taxus chinensis (assembly GCA_019776745.2). Lineage (NCBI taxonomy): Eukaryota > Viridiplantae > Streptophyta > Pinopsida > Cupressales > Taxaceae > Taxus > Taxus chinensis. Next base: position 362,550,551 of record CM034157.1, on the reverse strand, counting down.
CACAACAAACATCCACACTTTATATTGTTTACTCTACACCTTTGGTCAATTCATCTTCAGTTTCCCAATCCATTTTTTATGAATCCTCCTCATGAGCCCCGTATGGTTCTAACTAATCCCCATGTTAAAAATAATCCTTTTTTCTATCACCATTCCATCCAATATAGACTAGCTACACCTCCTTCTACTACTTTCTTAGGAGAATTTTAACCTCCCACTATCCCTTGTGGATGCTTGGAGTTTTAGGAACTCCTTGATGTTAATCTTATCACTTCCCATGACTACTTATCTCAAAAATACACTAATATCCCTATTGATGGACCTCACCTCAATAAATTTATGTGTATCCCTCACATTCCAAATCCATTGAATTTCTTACTTCATAACTTTTTGTCTTCTTCCCTATGGCCATGAATGAGTTGGCGTTATCCCAAATTAAACATGTCCCTCATGGATTTTAGCATGGTTTCCAAAACCCATCAATCCACATAATTTGTGGTCCCTATTCTACCTAATCTACTTGGTATCAATACCTTTCCTACATCTTCTATCCCCATTCCTTCTTCATCTACCCTTACCATCAACACACCCAACCACTATCTTCAAGAATCCAGCCTAATTCCTCCACCACTCGAGAAACATGTTCAAATATTTTTGTCTTCTTTCACATCTCAAGTCCATGCTAATGTTGTTACCTCACAATCCCACCCTTTGGAGTTGACTTGGACTAATTAACCTCCACTCTGAAGTATCTTTCAACACATGTTTACCAATCAACCCACTCAAATGTCTCAACCACCTCATTCACATATCCCAACTCATTAAACACAATCTAAATCCAATCCTCATATCACTCAACAACAATATTATCAATATTACCTATCTAATTGCATCCCTACACAACATCTTATTTTGTATCCCATCTAATCACAAACCTTCAATTATATTCCTCCTTATCAATCATCCCCACAAAATCCTAATTACACCCAAAAATATTAATCTTACCCACAACCCAATCCATTTATTTCTTATAACCCACAACCCCATCAATCAAATCCTCATCCTCACACATCTAATGATTCTATGTAAGCCTTATTGAGTAGAATGTCTAACCTAGAGGCTGCTACCTTGGGTCCTAAGAGCACATTCACCTACGAGAAATTTTTTAATGAACATATCAACCCATCTATACCCATCAATCCATATCCTCCACATTTGGAGATTCCTAAATTTTCTAAGTTTAATAGTAAAGAATATCCCCAAAAACATATTCATGCCTTTAGGAACTCATGTTATCTCATTTCCCATGATCAAGAACTTATTATTTGTACTTTCCCCATGTCATTGGCTGGACCCACTCTAGATTGGTACAATGGCATTCCTCAACACTCCCTCTTCTCCTTCACTCAACTTGTGCAAATTTTCTTTGAGCACTTCTCCATCAATATCATGCATAAGATAACCATCATGGATATTTATGCCATGAAACAATTTGAAGATAAATCAATCACTAATTTTTTCATTAGGTGGTGTGAAATTATTAACTAACTATATTTCTCATTTCCTCAAATTGAGCTCATTGAGCTATTTTCTGAACATGTGCCAAAGATATTTCATCTACCCTATAAATTTAGTGCTTTCAAAATTTCAAGGAAACTTGCACCATGGATCAAAAATTAGAGCTATACACCCTTGAGAAAGGACATGTTAATATTTGATCCAAAAAATCCAAGACTAAATTCACCAATTCATTCACCCATAACAACAGATCCAAGAATGCGTAAAATGACATTGTCATAAAAAATTCTTTTGCATCCACATTTCATATGTAGCCTTCAAAAATATATCCTTGACCAAACCCTACCTATAATCATCTTGGAGAATACAATAGCTCCATCTTCAATAATCCCATGGATTCACACCTTATCCAACTTCCTCCCATCCGATTTTTTTTGTCTCTTGTGCTAAATCCACATGGTATCATGAGAATCATTATTTCAAACATCATCAAGTATGTGGCCATGATATCAAAAAATTCCATACCTTTAAGGACCTATTGCAATTGATTGTCGATCATAAAGAATACAATTATATAATCCAAATGATCCCTCTAATCAACCATTAGATGTCTTCAAACAACCCTTTACAAATCATCTTCCAAAAAACCAATACAATCCTCTAACATATTAAGTGTCTAATGCTCATGTAATCAACACTTTAAGTCAGGATTAAATATATGAATCCCTATCTACATCTACATCTATAACCGTGTCTACTTCAATGTCTACATCTACACCCTTATCTACATTTACATCTATAGCCACACGCACATCTTCATCTACAACCACATATATACCCACATCTATTACACCCACGTCTACTTCAAGATCTACAAATATACCGACATTTGTAACCATATCTACATATATACCTATATTTATTCCCACATTTATCTAAACATCTACCTCTGCATCCACATCTACACCCATATCTACATCTATACACAAATCTAAATCCACGACCATATCTATATTTCTTGTTGAAACCTCTAAAAAATGAACATCTCCCCTTGATTTTGGCACCAATAATATACCAATCTGATCCTTACCTCCAACAAGTATGAAAACTCCTACATCAACACTTCTTAATTCCACACCATCCACAAAAAATTCTAATTCTATTGATGATACTACTCAAAAACTATCCTCATATTCTACCACCACATCTACAAACCAACATGTATCTAAACCATATGATCCCATTCCTAAAGAAGACTCCACAATATAAATCATCGTTATCTACACAAAGGGTAAAACTTCAAAAACAAAATTTAAAAACCTGGGTGCCCCTATTTGAAAATCCCTTACTCATCCACATAAGAAATTGAATATTCCCCCTTTGAAGCCCAATCAATGCAAATAACCCACTATCTAATCATCCATATTAGGGCCTCATAAATCTATTATAGGACTACATCCTCCATCCAAATCTCCCATCGCTACCACATACAAATTGAAATCATTTACTCTTCCTCCCAAAGCTAAATCAGAATCCAAGCCCCCAACAAAACCTAGGGTCAAAATTCAGTCAAGAAGATATTTTATTATGCAATAGTGATTATGATATATTTGACAAAGTTAAGATAATCACTATTACCTTAATCATACAAAATTTCACCCAATAAACCACGAGTTTCCTCTATTACAAACAAGGCCATTTACACCAATCATGGATTCAAGTCAATAGAAAAGGGAATAAAACCCCCATAGATCTACACAAGACCCCCAAAATTTCTCTTTTATATTATTAAGACCGTGATACAATATGATGTCGAATGATGTATGCAATGGTAATAATATTACCAAGGTAATAATGAATCCCATAAAAAAATCTTAAGACAGTTTGAGAAGATTGAGGTAAATTTATTTTACCTTAACCAAATAGAAAACTCACATATTACTTATAACCACTTATCTTGCACAAGGATCAAAACCTCTGAACCCAAGTATCACATTGATTCCACAAAAAGGATATACACATCACACTCACAAATTAACACATAGAAGGGGATAATCAAAATACACACTTGTGAAACAATCCCAACAATTTCCCTTTCATAATAATAATAAAGATAGAAAGAACAACACTTGTTTATAATCTTTAATGTATTTGATAATATTAGGGTAACTAGTTATTACCTTAATCAAAACTAAGACCTCCATAATAACCACAACTACCTTAGCTAAATAAATTCCAAAAAATGCAAACACAAGTTTCGAATCAAACACCTAGGAGGTACCAATGAATTTACCTAATCATTACCATGATATGATCAATGGCTTATACTGAAAAACAATTCCTATGACTAAGAGTCATGCAAACACATACTCATTTCCATCTGTAACTAAAGTAAGGTCATACACTAACTAAAATAAAAATGACATTTTCCAGCAATAATTTCTTATATGCATGACTATATTAAGGTAAATACCATTTACCTAAAACATATAAAAGATCACAATAGTGCCATATTAGTCAGAAATCATATACAATCAGAGAGATCTGTAGGATACATACTTACATGAAAAACCTCAGAGCTTCCCATTATATTATTAATACAATAAATTGTTATTTCTTGTTAGAAACCATTTGATGGGCTAGAAGAGGATAAACTAGAGGAGTAACTAAAAAATGTTTTCCAACATATGACATAAAATATAGACACAGTTATTCGGATCACCCTCAATGTGTAACCACCTGAATGGGTATTTAGTAAAATGTCTTTATAAACAAACCAACATACGATTTTCTTAAACATAAATCCATGAGATACCCACTTATTATAACAAGTTATAATGTATACCCATAAGTGAAAAGGTCAAATTAATAAAAATATCACAGGCTTCTGGGTATGTCCCAAATTAAATAAATTATTTATCATATTAATAATAACAAAAGCCCATGGAAAGGCTCACAATAAACCAACAACATAGCATAATACAACCCATTCCAGTAGGCATGGAAAACCCTTTGAGTAAATTCACACACATAATATTATTTCATAAAACCAAGCCAACCAATATCGATTTTTAATCCAAAAATTTATTTCGAAAGAGAACTTGATTGTAGAGATTCATTGTATGAAAATACAACATGGAATGAGCTCTAAAGGGGGACAGAAATAATGATTCATTCCTGAGATGCCCAAAAGCTTCTAATATTTCCTCACAAAAATCCTAAGGCACCACTTATTTACAGTAAGTCTAAGCTCAAAGATTTTGTAGGAACTCACCCACAATCACAAGCTCTTTCCAGGAAAAATTTAGATTTCGAACTTGCTAATGAACACTTGTAGCCTCTTTTCAACTTTCCTATATTCAAATACAAATTTTTTTCCTTATTTTAGAAGAGACATAAATGGATATTTAGTTGCATGCTAAAAATATCTCTCAAGTAAGTTCATGCGGAGCTTCTAGGAGCTCAAAGTGTAAAACAACCAACAAAAAATGAAACCCCTATGCCTGCATGTGGTTTAGCTTCTAGAGGAAGCTACCAGTTTTTGAGGTCTGAGATATCCACTAATGCATTTAATTTTCTCCTTGCCATGTACTAGTTTATAATTTAAATCAAATAAATCATATCCCAAAATTGGCAGTAGTGTCATACAAGTGACTCCCAAAACTTTAAACAATTTAAAACACTAATTCATGCATGGTTTGGGTCGGTCCCTAATTACCCAAACGTAATAGTATAATGCCTAAATAAATGATCATCAATCATCTGACAAAGGTCCTCTTAGTATAGATTTTACACATAAGTTTAACAATTATCAAAATTAGTGAATGGGGTCTAGGTGTAAGAAATGAACAATATAGATTTCCTTGAAAAGGATTGGTGCCCATATTAACCATCATCATAAGGTTAACCATATAGGTCCAATATGAAATAATTTACCATATTAAACTTAGGGTTGGTGGTGGTTCATTCCTTTCCCAACAATGTTAGCTATTGGTATCATAAAATTTACTCACATAGCCCTAGACACTAATTAAAATGAACATGATCATATTACCATTATATTTATAATGAAATTTTTATACCTTAATTCAGTCAGTGGTTGGTGTTAGCCGATCAATATAATATAAAAAGAATAATGTGGAACCGTACAAGTGTAGGTTATGTCCTAGTAACAATTAATCCAAACCCATCTATTTAGTCACATCATAAAGACAATAATATCAACACAACAATGCCACCTGAACATCATCAAAGTTTAATGCAACTAGTTCATTATTTCATGCACACTCCCATAATGTAATAAAAAATCAAACAATAATAAGTTATAAGTGATTAGTGATTTACACACACTTGGCAGTAAACACTATGGTGTAGTTGTGTATGCAACAACGTGTAAGTGTGTATACCATCTTTAGGGTACACACATGTATGTGTAGCTGCATAATCAACTACATAACATTGTTTTTTACTCAACCATTGTAAATTATTCACCAATTATTGACTTATCCTTTAAAAAAAAAAAACTAAATTTGTGGGATGTGACATACTTCTCCCTTAATGAATCATCATCCCGATGATTTTTTATCTCATTAAATGAAATAAGAACAATCAAAAACAGATCATAGCCATTTTTTTTGAAATTTTAAGCCTTAAAATTCAAATCTACTGGTTGTGACAGCCTTTTATTCCACCAATCAAAGTCAGACAATATAAAATATGAAAATTTCCTTGTCATTCTAGTGGCCATAATATGTAATATTATTTATAATACAAATAGTAAAAAACACACCATATATTGTAGAAATAAATAAAGAAAATATTATTTTTAATTTCTCACAAGTATTCTTAAGTCATTTTGTTTCATTAATATTTTATTTTTCCGAACCTTTTCCTTGTGTAATTCCTAATTTAATTTGAAATGTACCCATTGATATTCCTTTTTCAGTTGGTTTTATCTAGATTCATCCATGGTTTTCATCTCTCAAATATCTTCATCACAATTTCATGGTCAATGATTACTTAAATCATCCAATTTGTTCCTTTCTTTTCCCTTTTAGGCTTGTTATCCTACATACCAACAATCTTTGACTTACACTGGGAATAATTAGTATTAATAAATATGTCTTAAGTCCTTTATTGAGATCAGTTACAAATCCAAATTCCATGATGAAGCTTAAACAATGTTAATGTTGCATTTCCAGACATAAATTTGCAATTTCTCTTCACATGCAAAGGATAAATCATATTTCTAATTATGGTTTTAAGCTAATCACTAGATACCAAAAACTCAACTTTACTAGTATCAAATTAAAATAACAACAGGAAGTTCTACTTAACTTACCTGATGTCACATTAGGAAATATTATTCCTTCATCTTATATTTTTAGTCAACACAGCTTTGTTCTACTGCTTGTTGGAAATCACAAGTAGTCTTTCTTAATTAACTCATTATGGCAATCTACAATTTCTGCTACATCATTTCCACCACTTTTCCTAAAGTTGCAGATGGAGAAGAGATAACACTCTTGTCTACTTTTTATCTTTTTGATTTAGAATTTATTATAGATCTCATTTGATCCTAATTGGCCTTTTAAATCATTGTTGTTATAATAGATATCCCTATCCTATCTACTTCATCTCCCCTTTTACGGGATTTTATTTTGTGTTGGATTTAAGTTCCAAAATATTCCATTACGAATTTTCAATAATCAAGTATCCCTCTATTGATTGTTATTAATTAGTTCAGTTTGTTTACCTTGGTTGATATTATTCACACTTTACCTATTGCTCCTAGAATCCTTCGAGCTTCATGTGTCACGAAGGACTGTTAGAATGTTATCTAACTTATTTACTGCCGAAACTTAAGCATAATTTGGTTTGGTTAATTCTCCTTGGTTCATCCTTCATTTATTCAATGTTTTCAGTGAACAAAATAAGATATTTTGTTAGCGTATGGAATCAATAGGTCCAACAATTGCAACCTTCATCTATGATACTAAAATGTAGCACCTATTTATTATGCTTCTTAACTAGAATTTTGTTTATATTAACTTCATGCTTCACTGATTTAAATACCCAACATTTAACTCTAGCATAAATCTGAAATTGGATGCATTCGATAATAGTCATAAACCATGTACAACTGCATGAGTCGGTTAGTAATCAATTCCTCATAGATTAATATTTACGAGTGTGCATACAAGGTATAATATTGGTTTTTATTTTCAATAATTTATAATTAAGTAATGTTTTCTAGAATCATACCAATAACTCAATCATTTGAATCTCATCGAGCATCATACATCTTATATCTCTGTGAATCTGGAAAGTGTAATCAAACCCTTACACTACGTTGATCAAAGATTCAGAGAATTGTTTTCCATGCTCAGTTCCATGATGACACATTATTCTTTAGGAACTTGTTATTCACCTAATTCAGTTATATGGATTCTTTTCCATTTCTTAAGTTATTATGTCCATATTTAACAACGTAAAAATTCATTAATGTCCATGTCTATTTAATAGTTTCATTTAGTTTACTAATAATGGTAAGTACATTTGTACTAACAAATAAATCACAAAGTGCCTAAGTCCTTTGTTATTTACCATCGTGATTTGGTTTTTCACGAAGGTACTCTACTACGTAATTATGTGTCACTGATGGTAGAAGGTAGTAGCCTTTGTTGGATTGTTTTCATCATATAGCTTAGTTAAACATCATGTTTAACATAAGGTATACTACGTCTTTCCCAACTTGTTTATTCTTGTACAATAAGTTCATATTTTATACTAATTCCTAAAAGTATGCTTCCACACTTGTAATCCAGATTATGACTTCATGTGAGTTATTTATGAATAGGTATGTCCATACCATGACTCTTTTTAATGTTATGTTGTACTCCTTTGTTCAAATTGACTATTTCTATTATCAGATACTTAATATCTCACTCATGTAAGTAAATTAATTTAAATCCCCTTTTTCACTTTTATCATTTGGAAACTTATACGATTATATATAACAAGTAATTTTTTTCTTCATAGCTCATCTAAGTATATCTTCTTACTTATTAAGTTCATCACTTGTAATAATCTAGTTTATTTTACCCTTATCGGTACTTTCTTTCATCATTGTTTAAGTATAATTTTTTCCCTCAAGCATGCTTAATGTTACAACCTTTATCACTATTTCATTGTTCATTTGTTTGTTTGCGATGATATCATAAAAGGAAAATATTATTGTAAATAAACATTACTATTATGTCATATATTTGATGTATGTCAAGCAGGTGTGTGTGTGTGTGTGTGTGTGTGTGTGTGTGTGTGTGTGTGTGTGTGTGTGTGTGTGTGTGTGTGTGTGTGTGTGTGTGTGTGTGTGTGTGTGTGTGTGTGTGTGTGTGTGTGTGTGTGTGTGTGTGTGTGTGTGTGCGTGCGCGCGTGTGTGCGCGCGTGTGTGTATGAAGATATGAATATTAAATAAGTACCATCTCATAACAAGTAATTTATTATTAAAAATGACACTTAAACATGACATTATCCCAAATATAAATCAACATAATAATACAGAACCACATTATTGTAATCTTAATTTAGTTTACCTTTCTTCCCTCAAGGAACTATTATTGCCTTTATTTCCAGGTGCCTTAAAGGCATAACACAAAGAAATAAATGCATAAACACATATAACAATCATGCATATAATCCAATCCACTTTAAAAACCAAAGAATATTATCATTCATAAATATAACTCTTCTTTCACACAGATTTCCTTTTATTTTGCATTCAAATTCTATTAGATAAATTCTACCCTTTTTTCTAAGTTTGTAGTAATCCTTCTATTCACATAAGTCAATAAAACATATCATTAAAATGATATGATCAAGACATAATAGATACTTGATTCCATTTACTCAAAATTATTCCAACATAACATTGAACTATCCCTTATAGTAGGGTCAAATTACAAGCAAGACATATGTTTCATTATACAATTTAATGATTATGATATATTTGAAAAAGTTGAGGTAATCACTATTACCTTAATCATACCAAAGATCACTCAATTGACCACGAGTTTCCTCTATTACAACCAAGGCCATTTATACCAATTGTGGATTAGAGTCAATAGAAAAGGGAATAAAAGCCCCACAAATCTATATGAAACCCCCAAAATTTCCCTTTTATATTAATAATACAATGATACAATACGATGCCAAATGATATATGTAATGGTCATACTATCAACAATGTAAGAACAACTCCCATAAAAATGTCTTAAGATAGTTTGAGAAGAGTAAGGTAAATTTATTTTACCTTAACCAAATAGAAAACTCACATATTACTTAGAACCACTTATCTTACACAAATACCAAAACATGTGAACCTGGGTATCACATTGATTCCACTAAAAAGTTATACACATCATAGTCACAAATCAACGCACATAATGGAATAATCACAATACATACTTGTGTAAAACCCCCAATGATTTCCCTCTCATAATAATTGTTGGGCCTCAAAATATTGGCTAAGTACAAGACGACACATGGGAACACAAGGCCTATATGTAGAAGGGCACACAGGGTAAAGGCATACAAGATAGGGTTTTAGAAGAGTGTAGCAAAACCCAAGGCACATACACAAGGAAAAGGAAAGGGTTTCAAGACTTATCCATATTCAGCATTTAAGGAAGCACATGAGAAAAACGTGACCCGAATGAGCATGCAGAGTGGATAAGGTGCCAGCCTAGAAACTCGATGGTCAAGGAAGGAATATTCCATGTGATGGAAGGATCCAGAAAGACATCATTGTATAAGGTATAGAGATCAGATGGGAAGAAGCATGCTCCATTGAAGGAACACATGGACACTTGGTAACCGATCTATTACTTTAGGAAGGCATGGAGGTGGATGTTAAATCTATATATAGAGATGCATAGGTAGAAGAAAAATGTGTCAAGAGAGATATCAAGAGAGGCAAAGGAGAAGAAGAGGAGAGGAGAGGCTCTATAGAAATAGTAGTAGATTCTATGGGTTAAGGTTCTCATTAGGAGGATAGTAGGAGAGATGTCTTATCTAGAGGGATGGGTTTATGAACATCTTTATAATTTGGAAACAATAGTTTAGGATTCTGATGTATAAGTCGTATCTACATTAAGACATTTGGTTTGTAATGACCTTGAGGGATGTAATGTGGTTACTAAATAGAGAGTAATATGAATATATGGATTTCTTTTAAAATATATACATTGTTCATGGGTATAAACCCTAGTGCCTTGTCTTTGTATTATTAGATCTATTTTCTATTTGATATTTTCCTTATTATCTGAATGAATGCATGGTTCTTTCCCTTCTTGTATCTAATATTTTTTTAGTAGGGGATGTATTCTCACAAAACTCACATAAAGGAGGGGCTTGGCACCCACGTGTGCCTCGGGTGATCACACAACACCCACTAGGTGATAGGCTAGTGTGCATGGGATTAGACTGTTGTTTATAAGGACATAAAAATGACTACATCTTGGTTCCTTTGACGGGACCTATTTTTGAAGTTATTGTGAAAGATGGATACATCCACATCTTGGTTCCATTGATGTTTGATGATTGAGCACCTAACCTTAGAGAGTGTTGAAGCATGGTTTAAGAGCACGAAGGATGATTTTCTTAAAGATTCAGTGTGATACTCGCATTTGATGCACGTAGATGGGTAAAAGAGCACCTGTACCATGATTTGTATGAAACTTTCTTCTGTTGCTTTCCAGTAGAATTATATGAATGGATTTCAGCATATGCATCTAGATCAAGCTGGTACTATAGATCACGTGTATGGACCCAAGATGATTACTAGAAGCTATAAGATATTGATCTGACTTGGATGCATGTTGTCGATCACTGGTGGAAAAGAGTTCTGACCAATTATATTTTAGAATACGCCATTTCTACGTATTATTTTCTAGAGGTTGCTAAATTCAAATTCCTAAGGGAACCTAGAGGATCATTTTTACGTGATGTCCCTTTGGGTATGAAGATATTGATCATTACTCTAAGTTTAGAGGAATTTCATATGGTCAGCTAAGCTTCTCTAAGCGCTGGGTGAGGAAGCTAGGGTGGAGAAAGATGGTGAACATTTTGGTTGAAAAGGAAATGGAAGAGAGATGACTCAAGTATAGTGAATCTCATGAAAAGGATATGGCTAGACAACATGAGGTTGTAGGTGTGATGGATCTATGGAGGTAGATGTGGGAAGGAGTTGAGGTTCATAGAGAAGACGTAGAACCTGAGCAGTATGTGATACCCCATCTTAGAAAGTGCAGGAGAGAATTCCATTCACCTTTTGATGAAATTTCATCGCATAGAGAAAGGAGAGGGATCGGTGCACATCTGAACCTGCCTGGTGACCAAACCTTGGCACTTGGTTTTCTAGATCAAGGAATAAGTATTGCTAATTTGGTTGGTATCAAAGGAAGTAACCGATCTAATCCTATGAGATATATTTTCTCATTTGGGACATCCATGGCTACGTAAACCATTCTTGTATTTGGAGAAATTTTTGGACAAGGAACAAATACACAAGGTTTGGGTATCGCATCTGGAAGTGGCATGTGATAAAAACTAGTAGTGGGAAAATATCACAAACCCTCGGTTAGTAGTTCAGTGGGACGCTAGGGACACTAGGCATGACCAATTCAGGTCATTTTTCAGCTATAAGAGGTGAATCTAGTAGTGTAAGAGCCATAGGACCTGGTGGAGCTAGAGGATATGGTGGGTTAAGAGGGAATGAACCTGATGGGTCTAGTGGATCTAGTGGTGGAGGAAACATGGGAGGAAACCAAGGTTCTAGGTCAAGTGGACAAGGGCCTTAGCCACCCCACAAGTATTTTTTGAGATGTCTTTACTCCTACTGTACTACATAGGTATTGAAGATGTTGCAGATCATGTGGAAAAGTTTGAATTACTATGGCATGTGCAGGGGATCACTACCCTAGAGTGAAAGGAACTTTAGTTTAGAATAATGTTGCAAGGGCATGCACATATTTGGTACCGTAAGTATGATCCCCACCAAACGGTCATAGATTACAATGCGTTGAAGAATACCTTCCTAGAAGAGTTTCAAATCCATGAGTTTGAGCAAAAAATCATTAGCACCATGAGGGATATTCACCAAGGAATGGTGGAGAGTGTGCAATAATACGATGCGCTGCTCAAAACTCTCTTATCAAAACTATCCTATGACATACACCCCTCTCACCATGCTCAATGGGTTTTTGGGGGATTGATAACACCATTTAGAAGGGAACTATCACACAAGACTTTCATAGACCCACATGAGGCCTTATAAGCTTCCCTATGCGCTGAGGCTATTGGGAGCATTGATACCAGTGTGAGCCCTTTCCTAGAGGCTCAAATTACTACAATGGCCAAGGAGATGGAGAAGTTGTCTACAAACTTAGCGCATGAGGTTCATAGTGGTCTTTGGTGTATATATTGTGAAGTGGAGGGGTATACAAAGGATAGTTTCCCTAGAAAGTTGGTACAAACTATGGTGATAAACTGTGAGATTTACCATGGGGGTCATGATGCAAATAGGTGTCCTCTACTACAACGTGCAATCCATAAGAATGTTTCTTACTATTGCAAGATTTGTACCTCTATGACCCATGATACCAAGGATTTTAGGCTGATTGACCATATTCATGATGTTATTGATCTTGGTGTATGCCAAACTAGCCTTCCAAGCAGTTCCAAAGATGATGATCACTTCTATGAAGGGCATGTAGATGGAGGAGCACACAGAAGAGGTTTTGTGGAGGATTTCTTGGTCATAGTAACCATGGAAGAGGAAGAAGTGAGTTCTCACGTGGAACCTTGTTATAATTGTAGATCTATAAAGCATTATAAATGTGAGTGTCCTAACCTGCTACAATTATCATGGTGTGGAAAGAAAAATAAGTATGAGGAGTGTCCTGAGTTATTTGAGCATATGAGCCAACAACACCAGAAAGATAAAGGCACTTGGATGGTAAGTATAAAGAAGGCTAACTCACAGTGGATGCCAAGAGTGGCACATGAGTTAGTATTAGAACCTGTACTAGTGACAACATGAGCAAAAGGTTGTGAATGTAAGGGATATGCCAAGATAGAAATTGGTTAATAGGGAAGAAGTTGTACATGGGAAGTATCCAGACCCTGCACATCAGAAAGAGGTGTACCAAGAGACTATGGATGTGATTTGGAGATTACAAGGAGAGATCCAGTGTCTAAAGGAGTAGTCAAGGAAGTTAGAGAAAAGGAAGAATGTTGAGGCTTAGTAGAAGGATCTGGATGAGGTCAGGGAAGTGTGTAAAATGTTAAGACAGGAGAATATCATTCCCTTGCTAGGAAAATTGTTACGGAAAAAGATACCATGCACTAGGAGAGAGCGTGAAAGGTAGGTGCTACATTTCAATCTTCCTCCTCACATCCTTGACTATGATAAAGAGATCACATTGAATGTAGTTGTTGATGGGTAGCTTCTGAGTAATATCCTCATCAACACAGGAATGGAGGTAAATGTTCTCACCTTTGATGCATGGCATAAAATGGGAAGGCCCACATTACAGCCATCTTCGAATGTGTTTTATATGGAAAAGAAGACAAAGGAAATGTCGATTGGAGTCTTGAAGGATGTAGTTATCACTATTCAAGGGGCCAAGTTCAATGGGGAATTTAAAGTCTTGGCACTCACCAAGGTGGATAATTTCCCAGCATTACTTGGGTGCCCTTGGTGTTATAAGAACAATGTGGACCTATGGTTTAACAATGGGTATATCAGTTTTGAGAACAATCAATAAAGAGTGATCATCCCTTTAACATATGGGAATTCAGTGCCCTATATGGATCCCTTAGGAGAGGAAGTCCTCGACATAATCTATGTGTGCTCCATCAAACATCCTAAGGTAATTCATCCAATAGAAGGAGTCATCCAATTTGAAGATGCCTCAGTCTGATGAGTGATACAACTAGCATAATATGTGACAATTGGGCACACGAGAATTATGAGTTGATTGGGAGAAAATTGAAAGTATCTATAACAAGGGTGGCAAAGGCATGCTCAGTCAAGAACCTGGGAAGAAAGAAGCTACCAAGTTACTTCAAAGGAGCAAGACCTGATGATTTATCATGAGAAATGGAGGCTCAGTTGAAAAATGAGGACGAAAGAAGAAGTATGCTTAGTTATAACTTGATGAGGACTGTAGCATGTTGGATGGAAACACATCGTGAGAGTCTCCTAGGATGACAGAAGGTAAGAGTCACATTTTCTTTAAGGTTCTATAGAAGCATCATGCCCACTATTATCGAAGACTACAATGGCAAAGAACCTACCTTTTCCCATATCCAAGCACGTGAGAAGGCTTGGATGGAGGGCACAGAAGCATTACCACATTTATTATGGGTGTATAATTTATATTCCACCTTATAGGGTTGTGCGCGTGCATGGTATATTCACTTTGAGACATATCGTTAGATAAGGAATTGGAAGGAGTTAATGACTGATCTCATTCATGTGTTTGAGTATCAAAGTACTAAGCCATTAGTGGATAAGGTGTTACAAGTTGTCAAAAACCTTAAAATGGGAGATAGTGCTATGGTAGAAGATAGGTTACTTGAGTTGTTGGGTGAACCTAGTTTTGAGACACATCTCAATGAAGAAGAATAAGAAGAAATATAGTTTGAGCACACGTGCATTGAAAAGGAAAAAGTAAAGATGGTCTATGTAGTAGATGGTGAATAAATGGAAATTTTGGATATCAACCATTCTACAGGTTCACAGAAATTCATTGATAGTGATGATGAGTGAGTGTGTACCTACCATGAGCCCTTGAAAACAAATAAGGTTAACATTGGGAAAAAGACAAAACCTAAGGAAGCTATCATTGGGGATTATTGGTTAGAGAAAAATGTTTCAAAAATCATTCATTTGTTACATGAGTTTCAAGATCTATTCCCATGAGGGTACCATGAGCTCAAAGGATTTCACCATTCCTTGGGGGAGATGAGGATCAAGATGGAGGAAGGTGTGTGAATGATTCAGAATAGACCCTATCGAATGAATCCAAAATTGTGTGTAAGAGTCAAGGAGGAGATAGACAAGATGATAGCATCTGGTATCATTGAGGTTGTGGTAGAATCAAAATGGGTAAGCCCAATGGTGATAATTATTAAGAAGGATGGAAGGATAAGGATTTGTGTTGACTATAGGGACTTGAACGCAGTATGTGTCATTGAACCTTTTCCAAACTCATCCACTAAAGAGATTCTGGAAGGAGTAGTCATGTGGGAGGTCTATTCTTTTACGGATGGGTTCTCAAGGTATCACTAGGTCAGGATTGCAAAGGAAGACCAGAGAAAGACAACTTTCATCCATGAGTGGGAAAATTTACCTACATTATCATGCCTTTTGGATTGAATAATGCACCTGCTATGTTCTTGCTCATGATGATAAAAGCATTCTGGGACATTATCCATAAGTTTCTTCAAGTCTACCTAGATGATTGGATGGTGTATGGGATAGTGAAGGACCATTGTGACAATTTGAGGCTAATGTTTGAGATATGTCAGTAGTTGAGGATATCCCTCAACATTAATAAATGTGTCTTTGCTACTCCATTTGGAACCATTTTGGGACATATTATATGTAACGAGGGCTTGTTAGTGGATCCCACAAAAGTTTTTATTATTGTGGGATTGGGAGAGCCTACTAATCAGAGTGGAGTATGTGGATTTCTTGGACATACGGGGTACTATAGTAATTTCATCAAAGGATATACCAAGATCACCATGTCCTTGGAAGAATTGATAAAGAACAAGAGTTTCTTTCATTGGGGAGAGGCACAATAGAAGTCATTTGACAATTTAAAGGATAGACTTATCACTGTGCCCATACTACATCTCCATTGCTGGGATAAGCCTTTCCATGTGCATGTTGATGCCTCATAAACAACTATTGAGGAAGTACTAGCACAACCTAATGGGGGGATTATTAATCACCCCTTGTGTTTTGAAAGTAGGAAGTTGACACCAGGAGAACAAAATTACACCACTACGGAGTGTAAGTCACTATCAATGATCTATGCACTGCATAAGTTCAAGTAGTATTTGCTATCAACACCATTTATATTCTACACATATTACATGGCACTGAATTAATTGGTAAACACGCTAGTTTTACAAGGGTACGTATGTCATTGGGTCCTGTTATTTCAAGAGTTTGAGTTCATGGTGGTTGTAAAACTAGGAAAAAGTAATTCAGGACCTAACCACTTATCAAGCATTGACTCAGGATAGGACACATAGAGTATTGAGGATATAATGCCAAATGTGCATCTATTTAGGTTGTGGTGCATGCCCTCAGATTTAGAAGATATTGTGGTATTCCTTAAAATAGGTGTGGCACCAGATAAGATGAAGACTTTGGAGAGAAAATAGTTAGCAATACATGCCACACCCTACATGTTGATTAGTGGAGATATGTACAAATTAGGTCGTGATGATTTTCTACACCAATGCGTATTAGAACATGAATGTGTAGATATTATGGAGGAAGTGCATGGAGGAATTGCATGAGGGAACTATGTGGGAAATGTAACTACATGAAAGGTTATACTCACAGGGCGTTGGTGGGAAACCATCTACCAGGATTGTATTGAATTTTGCAAGGCCTGTGACTATTTTCAATCCCTAGGAAAACTTGGAAAGAGGGATGAGATTCCATTAAGGAAAATAGCTAGTGTAGAACCATTTGAAAAGTAGGAAATCAACTTTGTAGGACCCATTTCACCAATCACGTGAAGGACTGGCTCATGGTATATAATTACTTTCACTGATTACTTGACAAGATGGGAAGAGGCAACACCTACAAAGGAATACACTTCAGCGATAACTGCTAGGTTCTTATGGGAAAACATAATCAATAGGTATGGATGTCATTTGATCTTGACTAGTGATAGCGGTACACATTTTCTCAATGAAATGGTCAGGATTCTACTAGTAGAGTTTATGGTTTCCCATCACAAGACTACCCCTATCATCCATAGGAAAATAGAACTTCTGAGGCATTTAACAAGATACTAAGTCACACGTTGACCAAGATTTGTGATGTAAAAAGACATGATTGGGATTTAAAAGTATCATCCATTCTATGGGCATACAAGACAACCTATAAAATTGTAACATCCCCATTTTAAGATACTAGAACAAGGGAAATTTTTTATTTATTTATATACAACGTTCCCTGTTATGAATTATATAATTCAAACACACGTTCAAGTTTTAATAATTGTTCTCTGTCCAATTAATGTAGTTTGGATCACACAATTTCCTTTTAAAAACTAATGTTCTCTGTTCACATATTTGCAATATGGAACACACATTTAGTGCCATTCAATCATATAATAGATACCATATGCTGCTATAAATGACTCGAAGAACTACCGACCTCCCACATTATGGCTCGGAGTTTCAACAATCTCTCATTTCATGTCTCGGCGACTTACCGATCCTTCATGTTAATTCATGCATAGTATAATGAATATACAAGGTTCTTTTACCATTTCTGGTTATCAAAGTGATCCATTTAAGAAGCCTATCTAAATATTTGTTACTGATATTCATCTGACATCCTACATCTTAAACTAGGTGATTAGGACAACGCAACCAGCACTTGCGATACTTTGGCCAAAGATTTTCACATGCTTTGCATGATCATATTCCTAGATGTGATACACACCAATGGAATACATCCTTCACCTCACTTCGTCTGTTATCTAGAATGGTCTTTCCTGGTCTCTACCAGTCCTTCCATTTAAGGTCAAACTCTAACCTCAACTAGCAATATGAACGAGTATAGGAAGTTACTCATGGTAACTAAAGATACGTAGACATACGGTGTCATTCCTAGATGACTCCGTGTGTCTAGTTACCTTTAGTCCTCCGGAGTCACTCCATATACATGATCACATTTCTATCCCCAGCCAAGAACTTATTATCCAGCTTATGTAAACTTGATGATTTAATTCGGAAGGGCATTGTAATATGTCAGCTATAACATTGTGTCGTCATGAAGGCCCCACCTTCACGAAGACACCATATTGTAGCTGGCATATGTCAATGTCCTACAGAATCCTCTCATCGAGGGTACACATCCAGCTCAATTGTGATTTGGTTATAATCTTAGTATTTAAGATCAACTTTCAGCAGCCATGTTGATCCTTTATCCTTGTTCTTGTTACAGTTGTATGTAGCTAAGAGAGACTTAATCCGTATTATGCCTTAATATGCATCTCCTCCTTCACACCAAAGGGTTGCATATTCACTTCTTGGTTCCTTTCTTATTCTTTGGACTAATCAGTCCATTAGCGATAAACCTAATAAGTTTAACCTATTAAACTTAACCAAGTTTTTTTTCCAAAACTGTAAACAAATTCAGAATTCCATCTTATTAGATGCCATTTAAATGAGGTCTAATTCTAAATGAATTTATTCATTTATCCTCCTTAACCTTACTTAGTTAAGGTCTGTTAACAATAGATATGATTTCCCATATCTTTATTTTCTGAATTTAAACATTCGAAGGCTATTAACAGAGTCCGAATACAAGGTTCGGCTGCCCCTAAGTTATTTGATATCCCTTAGCTTTCAAACTAATCCCGAATACCTTCCAATTATGATTTTGTGTTTATCTAAATCTTTTTAATGTCAATTCAAAATTCATCTTAACCCAAGTATGAACTAATTGCACATTTCAACGTAAAAGTTGCATTCAGGTAAAGAATAGATGTTATTTCATTTTAAATTCATCCATTAACATTTGAATAATTCCAAGTCAAGGAATAATGTTATATTCTCAAACTTATTCAACAATATCAAACTGATACAGTTATTGAAAATATCACACTTTTACTTGTATTCATCCATCAGATTTACAATCTATACATTTTCCAGTCCAAACGACTGGACTTTGTTTATATCAAACAACATTACAACTCATAAAGATAGAAGAATGTAACTTCTTCCTTTCTCATTTCCTCGTGGAGGAGTAATAGCTATCAATACAATCCATCTTCAGTTAATCAAAGAAGTATTGGAAAACAACCATGTCTTCATTTATACTCAAGTTTCATCTGTAAAATTACTTGCACGGGTCAGTTCATTGAACTGAGCATATTAAGCACTTGTCTTTAAAAAGAGGTGCTTTTAATTAACTGTCTCAATAAATTAACCCTGCTTTTATGAAATGTTAATATGAACATCAATCAAGAATTAAATACCAAAAAGGATGAACAACATATCAACTCAATCATCCAATAACCCTCCTAATCAGACAAAGGATTAATGCCCTCTTTCCCAAATAATTATTATGAGAAGTAATTTCCTTCAACAGTTCCAGATTACAAACATTTGTAAGAACTAAAAAAAAAACACAACTATGCAACTGCTGTTCTAACATAAATACTATCAATTCCATTCTCTTACAATAGTTGTGAATTCAAAAGATAGATCTTAACTAAAATCTAAACCGAATTATTGTCCCTTCCTTCATACAACTCATCTGATTTCAAGCAATCAAACGCTGAAGAGAACAAGCAAACAGTAATTAAATACCAATGCTTAACCCAAGCAGTATGAAATTCGTTCCATAACAATTATAGATTTCCAACTGTATGAGAGAAAAATGATCATTAATTCAAATTATCCATTCACACTCTCTTTCTTTTCCTCATAGTTGTACTAGAAGTTTTAATCCAAACGTGATATCAATCAATGATAATAGTCCAAAGAGAAATAAACGAAAATCAATAACTGAATATAAGGGGGCAAGATCATATCACCTCTTCTACTGTCTATCCAAATACCTCTTATTTAGAGCAGACATGCTCCAATAGTATAATTCATTCAGAGTAGTATATTCAGTAATTGAAAACTACTATTACCTTTCCAAAAAGTTGACCAGAGTTCATTGCAACTGGTCTATAAACATTAGTAGAAAAAGAACCAGTAGGCAGAATACCATATCAAATTAGTATAGCAAAGTAAGATGCTACAATAACCTTACTGTCTCAGGGAACCCGTGTTTATGTAAATAAAAAAACATCAAGGAATTATAACTCGCATAATAGTCTATTAATATCACCACAACTTTGTTTTTCCCAAACGTTTCCACACACTGAACTCAGAAATACAATATTCACATAACAATGCCTTTATCAATGCAAACCCGCATAGGGTAATAGATGCGCAAGCAAGGTAAAGTCAAAACAATCTCAACAGCAAGCCAAATCTCATTTGTTTCATTCATTTGCACAGAAACACTAAGCCATGTTCGTTTTTATGATGACAGTTCAGGCTAGAAGATCAAACCGCATCCAAAATGCACAATAAAATCATCTTTCCCATTACCTTCAGATTTCGAAGCAGCAAAGAGAAAACATAATTCATTAATGATTTCAATAAGAAGAACAACCATTTTCTTCAAACACCCGGGAATACCCAAGTCGTGTTCATTCTTTTAAGGACAGTTCAACCAGACATACAAATCATCTCATCTTTTCATTTTCACAAGAATTCTCAGAACTCTGAAGTGATATTCATTTAGATAATGTATTTATTATCACAACCCAAAATGGTAATAAAGTGAATATCCAACACTGGCAAAATGAACCACACAGCAAGGACAATATATTCAACTAATCATTATGTAAAGAATGCTCAAGCCACGTACAGCAAAAGAAAATGAATCAACTCAAAATCATCTAAACGTAACAGCCAAATCAAATAACCAAAACCCCCATCATAAGAGCAAGGTTGTTTTAATGAGACTATTAAGCAAAAGCAAGTGGTTTAAGGAGAAGGGCTTAACATGCTTATTAATTTTTCTTGTGGCTTGAAGAAAACCATGCCCACTGGAGTTGTTTCTCTCCACGACATCCTCAGCAAGGATTTCCAACTAGTCACTAACTTCCATAGGCTCAAGAATAGCCTTTGTTTTACCAAAGAATAGAGATAATAATCAAAACACAGCTTGTTCAACAGAACCATGGAGAAACAAAATGCAGAGCAACTAAAATCCAAATGCACACAGCAACAACAATTTTCCTTTTTCCTCTATCCTCTTTCCAAGGCGAGATAGTCACTAAGACCAAGATAATTAATGCATTGAATACACTACCTTTCCTCATTCCTCACGCCACCACCGACTCGGGTTGGTGAGTTTCCAAATTTCAAATTTGCATATAAATTCCATTTAGTTTCTAAGCTAGTTGGACGCCTCCAACTTTTATTTGTTCCTGCCAAACTTGGTGTTGTACATGTAAGGGCTTCATTTACTATCCCATTAAATTTATTACCTCCCCCCCCCCTTATCCTTTCCATCCACATGGGTCTATGCATCCCCTTCCTTAGGTTAGGATTAGTCTAGTATTTTAATAGTCCATATCTAGGTCATTCGCCTAGTTCATAGGTTAATGGAATTTATATCTATTTTCTCCCTTATGAAATCTAAAATCCATATAGGATAGTAGTTAGGGTATAAGATAAAACTTAGGGGTAGGTTAGGGTTTAATCCCCTAATATTTAATTAACTAGTTTCCATATCAAGTCTTTCCGCCTGACAGTCATATTCAACATTAAGCAAGACATTTCGTCCTAAGTTCCACATACCTGTGCCACTTGCATCCAAGCCCTTATCGTCTTACGCTGTCTAGCGTTACAATGGTGTGTGGTTCAAGAATCAAAAATTTTTCATTGGCATCTACGTACCAAATATTCATACCTAAAATCAGGTGCTGCAACATTTATATCAACCTTCAGTCTAGTTTAAAAGTAAATCGACAAAGTGATCATAAGAAGGCCACATCATACCTTGGATCAATGGAATTGATTCAAGGCATGCTTTCAATCTGTGAATAGAGTTCATCAAGCATACGACAAGTCTGTTGTCTCATTAGCAATCACACAAGCAATAATAACTTATGTCCTAAGTATCAAGTTACAGCAAACAAGGGTCCAGATCAGCAACACATTCCTCTAAGATCAAAAGATGTGTCTTAACATATTTATCTTCATTTCTGCAGTTACAACATCATGAAAGGTAATTACCATGATAACTTACAAAAATCAATGCGTTACAAAAATATTGTACAAGGCCACACCATTTTAGTTGTGTTTGGCGCAGAGGTTGCTTTTCTCGTTGAATACATGTTACCATCACTGCGTATAGCATGTGTAGGAGGTTTAGATGATGGACAAGCACTCAAGGAAAGGACTGATAGATTGATGTAGTTAGAAGAAATGTGATCACTTTCTAGATGGAGTCAAAAAACTAAAAAGGATAGAAAAAATTCATGGCATGATCGTCAGTTTAAGAATAAAAGTTTTGAGGTCGGGTAGATGGTTTTATTTTATGATTCCAAGTTCCTGTGCCATCCTAGGAAATTAAAATTCCATTGGTTGGGCCCTTACATCATCTTATACATCCTTGATTCAGTCACATGTCAATTACAAGTGTTGGATGGGACAAAGCTACCTAGCCATTTCAATGGGAGTAGGTTGAAGCCCTACTATAAATAAACCTTCCGTGTATTTGTAAATAAGGCAGTATTGCCAGTTAGATTAGAATTTCCCTTTATGCATTTTTTTCTCTTTTCTTTGTATTTCCCTTTCTTGTTGCTTGTTCCTTTCTATTTTTTTGTTTTGCACCTTGTACACTGGTAACTACATTATTTTCAAAATGTTGTGTATGTGCAGAGGACCACGCATCTATTTTAGTGTGAGGTAGAGTAGTGCGAAGTGAAGTATAAGCTGGCAGTAAAAGTTAAAAAGATGGTTGAAGGATAGAAAGTGTGTTAGAAATAGTGGACGAGAATGGTTGGTGTCAGGATAAGGATTTATAAATACCAGGTACAGAGAAGGAAAAGCACAAGAACAACATGTGGTAGGCGAGGAAAAAAATTGGGTAAAGGACAAAAGAGGTGTCTTCAGCGTCGCAAACGCGCACATAAGAGTCTTCGGTTAGTAATGATTTTTGCACACTAGAAGGTTGTAAATATTTTTTCATGTAGGATTGGGTGTGTGGGTAAGGGCACTTAAGGTCATATTTAGTGGAAAAAGTTACATTTAATGCTAATTACATTGGTAGGTGGCATAACATTTATTGCTATAAACAAGGAAAAATCTATAAGTATGTGGTATGGTGAATCATTATTTTACCTTGTGATTACGAAGTGGAAGAGATCTTGCGAACTAGGGCATCTAGAGAGATTTGCGTGAAGGAGGAAGAATCATAGAGATCTAAGTGTCCAAATAAGTTGATCTACAAACCAGAGTGGAAGGAGTACACTAGTGTGGGGAGAGTTCTTTTGGAGTACGTCATCTTGTGGAAGATTTTTCCTGTTATGATTTGGTAGTTAGGGCACAGAGGTAGGAGGATTCTTCATGGAGTTGAGCCTTAGAGTTGAGAAGAGTAGTAGAGAAGAGCAAGGAGGAATTTAATTTTTAACCTAACAAGTAGAATGACACCAAATAAGAAAACCATCTCGCCAAAGAAACAGAAGGGAAATGGAAAAGGAAAACAAATTGTTGTTGTTGCTAGTTCCAATGAAGAGTGGTATGCAGAGATGCAGTACCCAGATGGAGTGTTGTTGGGAAAAGAGTGGGAATCTTACTTGAGGAATATGGCCGTAAGTGACTAAAATCATCACATAAGCACTATAGAAAAAGAGATGGTGTTAGAACTGGTTCATCTAACAAACAAGACAACGCCAAAAGGAATTGTGATCTACAACGATGATGTGAAGGTAAATTTGGAGAAGGCTGGGTTGCTACAACTATATGAGTTTCCCTATTTTGGAAATCCCAAACAGTTATACCATTGGTTGATGTCATGCGTACATGAAGACCACTTCTATTTTACAGGCCACAAAATGCGCATAACTCCTTAACTCATATCAAATTTCACTGGCTATATTTACGAAGTAGATTCCATAGATGATGACTTGGATGATAAGGAGGCCATCAAGAAAAATGTGGAGGATTATGACTATAAAAAGGGTTTGTGCTATTTTAATATCATAGATATCCCTGACCCTATTATGAGAATGGCCACGTGCTTGGTTACCAAGTTGAATGATCAAGAAATTTGGACACAAGTTAACAAGGCATGGTTTAATGTATTCTAGAAGATTTATGAAGGCACCATTTACAACTTATCTGCCTACATTGCAGATGAGATCATTAGCAGTGCATAGGAAGGAGAGAAGATACTATTTGGAAACATTATCCTCACCATCATCTTCTCAGAGATTGGAGTGCCTAATGGGCCAGAGAATTTGATATGGGAGTATCTAGAAGAAAATACCTTGCCCACGAAAAGGTTTGAGAAATATACTTGTGAGACCATGACAGTCGATCAAAAGGTGCACCTGAAAAAATTGTACAAGAGGATCCCCGACACATTTGGGGAAAATTGGAGGATACCTGATCAGTTTCCATGCTCGTAGATGGGGAAGTGGAAGTTTTTTATATATCAGCATTTTTGTATTG
Source organism: Taxus chinensis (assembly GCA_019776745.2). Taxonomy (NCBI): domain Eukaryota; kingdom Viridiplantae; phylum Streptophyta; class Pinopsida; order Cupressales; family Taxaceae; genus Taxus; species Taxus chinensis. The sequence goes on along the minus strand of CM034157.1, from coordinate 362,525,462 downwards.
GCCATAGTTCACCTTAACAGATGGGACTAAGAGTCCATGGTGCAAGCTACCATTTTCTTTCATTACACAATACTTCCAAGTGGGGGTCAACCATTTTAAGGAGGCCAAGAGACTAAGGTTTGACCTTAGTGAGGTATATAAAGACCACCACGAGCTATGCGCCAAAATATAGAAGCATGCATATGTGGAGAAATATGTCTCCCACGAAGTGCAGATGATAAAACCAATAACGCTACCAATTCCTAGAAGGTCTGTAGCAAGGGTATATCTGCACATAAGTCAAAAGTTTGAGAAGGGTGCCTACCTAGAAAATGCTATCTCCATTCTAGAAGAACCCACAAGAATAAATAATTCCACGCTAAAGAAGAGGGAGAGAGAAGAGGTGCAAGAGAAGAAGGCACCAAGTGTGCAGACAACACAATCTGTGGGTGCACCGGAAACAAGCACTAAGCCAAGCACTTACACACATAGGAATAAGTCCAAAGTTATGTAGAAGAACCCAAAAGAAGAGGTGCCAGAGTAAGAGTATCCCCTCACAAGATAAGAGTCACCAAGGAAGGAGTCTCCCAATGAAGTGAAAGAGAGGGAAGAATCTCCTATACTAGAATCACCAGTTAGGAAGAAACAAAAGGTAATACAGAAGGAAGACTCAAGGGAAATGAAGGGGTTGGAGGCCTATAAGGGAGAGATGGATGAAGAAGTTCATAATCATCCCATGTATGATATACATGATTCATAATAAAAAGGAATTGAAGGGAAGAATGACATAGAAGAAACAGATGCTCAAGGTAAAGGGGTGAGTAAAGAAGTAAACACAAGAGATCAAAGGACCCCAAGCCTAACCAAGGAACAAATAGAAGAATCCAAAAATAGAGGATTGGAAGGAATCGTCAAAAGGTTAGTGGAACAGGAAGTAGAGCACAGTGCAGATGAAGTGATGAAGGAGATTGAGGAAGAAAGTGTTAGAAAGGAGTATGACAACATGGGTGGAGATCCCAATCTGGCTATGAGATTTCCAAAGGCTATACACACAAGTGGGATGAGCATGGTGGCAGCACAAGGGCAGGGAATGGGTTACATAAATGATCAAAGTAAGGTGTTACACATGCACTTCCAGATAAATGTGCCAATAGAACAACTCCTAGCCATGCCCTCATTTGATGTAGAAGGCGCATACCCACGAACCAAGAAAATGCTATCTTGGGCATTTGAATCACATGTCGATGAACCTGAGTTTGAGGTAAGACAAGGGGTGCTAATGAAGATGCCATAGAAAAAAGGAATAAACCCCTTGGTTAATATTCAACAGTTGTCAGATGTTAAATTATGTAATGCACTCAACAAGGTTTTACTTTAGGTTGAGGCAAGACTTTTTAGAAGAAATGATAAGGTGAGATTCCTAGAGGTGGAATTGGAGAAGGATGAGGAGATTCTCAAGAAAAGAAAGGACCTGAAGCAAGAAGAACTAATCAGTGCATAGCTAAGGTGTGAACTGAAAGAGGAGAAGGTAAGGGCATACAAATTACACAAGAAAATCAAGATGATTATGGATGTTATTGTCTTAAAGCATCCTAACCTAGCACCACCCAAGAAAAAATATGAATCAACCTTGCAGTGCTAGAGGATTTGACTCACATCCTCACTATGGAGAGGTGGTCACTCACTTTAGAGTCCAAATAAGAAGCACTAGGTGTACCAAGAGAGAGAAGAAAAGATGAAGGTTGTAGGGATTCTTTCTTAGTATACTAAACTCCTTTATAATGTGAAGGCCACCACGTAAGTTGATAAAGTTTCCTATGATAATTTTGCTAATAGAGATAGAGTAGCAAAAATATTGGTCGCCACACATGAGATGGAACTCGAGTTTTAGGAGAAGAATAAGGGTAATAGAGTAGAGTGGGATAGGATCTTGACTGAGGTGGATAAGAAATAATAGGCTATTGAGACCTTGCGGAGCTCGATCAAATACTAGTTGAAGCAATTATACCCACAGATAACCTATAGGATTGATGCCCTTGAGGATTTAGGAAAACAGATGGAAGGAAATTTTGAAACGATGATTGCTAAAGGGGAAGGGATAATATTTGAGGAGGTAAGCATCCTAGTAGGTTACCTCTATCAACAAGAAAATAGTGAGGTTAATTCCTAGGAGAAACTAGAGGAAAATATAGGGAAGGATTTCCCTCTCCTCCTTAAAAAATGAACATATTCTCCTTTATTTCCCCATTCTTTCATTCTTTCTCCCAATTCTTCATTCCTTCATTATTTTTCCAACTATTTAGATCCCACCATTCTTTATTCATTAAAGAGAAGTGTTTCCAAGGATGGAGAATAGGCTTAGTGTGGGGTGATGTTGGGGCTTAGAATATTGGCTAAGTACAAGAAGGTGCATGGGCACGTGGGGCCTATATGAAGAAGGGTGTGTAGGGTAAAGGTGCATAGGAAAGAGTTTTAGAAAGGTTTAGTAGAACCCAAGCTGTACACATAAGGAAAAGGAAAGGGTTTCAAGACTTAGCCATATTCATCATTTAAGGAAGCACACGAGAAAAGCGTGACCCGACTGAGCATGCGGAGTGGATAAGGTGCCATCTTGACAACTTGATGGTCAAAGAAGGAATATTCCATGTAATGAAAGGATCCAAAAAGACATCATTGAAGAAGGTGGAGATCTCGGATGGGAAGAAGCATGCTCCATTGAAGGACCACATGGACACTTGGCAACCGATCTATTACTTTAGGAAGGCATGACGGTGGATGCTAAAGCTATATATAGAGATGCTCGGGTAGAAGAAAAGGGCATCAAGAGAGATATAAAGAGAGGTAGAGAAGAAGAAGAGGAGAGGTGAATATCTACATAAATATTAGTATATTCTATGGGTTAAGGTTCTCATTAGGAGGACAGTAGGAGAGATGTCATATCTATAGGGACGGGTTTATGAACATCTTTGTAATTTGGAAAGCATAGTTTAGGATTCTGATGTATAAATATTATCTACATTAAGACATTTGGTCTATAATGACCTTGAGGAATGTAATGTGGTTACTAAATAGAGAGTAATATGAATATATGGCTTTTTTAAAAATATATACATTGTTCATGGGTATAAACCCTATTGCCTTTTCTTTGTATTATTAGATCTGCTATCTATTTGATATTTTCCCTATTATTTGAATGAATGCATGGTTCTTTAACTTCTTGCATCTAATATTTTGTTAGTAGAGGATGTATTCTCACAAAACTGACTTAAAGGAGGCTCTCAGCACCCACACATGTCTCAGGTGAGTACCCAACACCCGATGGGTGATAGGTCAATGCGCATGGGATTAGACTGTTGTTTCTAAGGACATAAAAATGAATACAATAATAATAAATCAGAAGTAATTCAAACAATCCTAAATTATGCTACTCTTTCATTTTACAACAATTTTCTAATGGTATATCAATAAAATGCATTTAATGTTTTAAGCTCAAATAGAGGAATCAAATTATGCAAATAGATTATGTGATAGAATGTTGGAAATGTTTATTAAACTAGATTAGGGTGTCATCAAGTTGCTCATAAAACATCTTGACCTAATGGTGTCATCAAGATTCTCATAAAACATATCGAACTAAAACTTAGTGTTGGAAACGTTTGTGGATATTTTGGACATCTTCACATCCAAACATATCTCTTAGGGGGTATGAACTTGTCCTCTATAACTACACACTTAATCTAAGTACTAGGAACTATTTTCCTATCTTTGGAGGTATGATTTTGAATTCTTATCCTTGTGATGATTGTGTTTTGATGAGATATAGGTTCTCCTAAAATTAAAATCATAATTTGTGCCCTTTGACATGAAAAGGGGGTTAATAGAATTTGGGTTGGACTACCTTAGCACACCCCCATCAACATGATGAGAATTACAATACATACCACTACTCTGATGAAGTATCAAGCCCATGTATTTCTTGAACCTATGATTATAACATGTCATATAGAATAAAAATAGTATAGATCACTCCACTCGAGCCTCACTTAGAAGCACACACTTGATACTTCACATTTTTATCATAGGTTGATCTAAGAAAAATATATATATGACTTCAAATTTTAATAGATTTTTTTTATGGGTTCTCTAGAAGGAATGTGATATTTTACTTATTTCTCTTTACCGTATTAGAATGTGAAAGTAAATATCCCTATATGCACCTAAAATATTAGGGTGTGTTTATATTTACATGTGACCATTCATAATATTTCTCTCTTAATCAACCCACAAATAATACCTAGGTTAAGAAATCTAAGTTATTCTTTTGAAAAATTGGTCATTAGAATTGTAAGGGATAGGTGTGTGGAAGGTTGGAAAATTTCATGGTTGAACCAATCCTACACCTACAACCCTATTTAAGGTGTGAAAGGAATCAGGTATGAGATAAGAGGGATTTTATATAGATGTTCTATAACATGTACTGATATTTTTAAGGAGTTGAGCTACATAATAGTTGTCATATAGTGAGACTATGATGCAATATATAGTATGAGGGTACCTTAAATTGGTCATTTGTGTATAAAAAGGATAATTTCAAAATAAGTTCTAAATACCATATTTCCAAGTACTTGGACCAGATTTTGAGTACTACATCAGTATGTTTGCTCCATTTTTAGTGTTCCATTAGTATATTTTATTTGTTTCAATGTGCTTATTTTTGTTTATCCATGTTTTATCATGTGTGATCATTAGTTTATGTTCTTGTGTGTGTATACGCATGCGTACACACATGTGCGTAATCAAACATATAGAAAATATCTTATATATATCACTAAAATGTATTCACTGCCATATTTGCATGTTCGATGATTAATATCTCTAAGATGTTTTGTATTTGTTCAAAATTTTATATGTCACATGTTTTCTACTAAAAAAAATTATCATATGTTAGGTGTGTTTTATGGTGTCATAATCTATATCTTGGCCAATTTTATTTTCATGTATTTTCCTTTGTTTCCGTTATTTATATTATGAATTAATTGGCGGAAGTAATCTTGTGCATGCCCTACATTTCTTGTATATATCTTACATAGGGGCATATCCTTAAATGTATTATATTTTATCATCTTTCCCACGTATGAGAATAGTTGGACCATAAGGAGCATGAACTTCTTGCTCTTCAATTGTGTATACTTTGCTCATAAATGGGGAAACTTGTTTGGTATGATCACATTGCTTATATAGCCCCAAGCACTAATTAAAATGAACAGGATCATATTAGCATTTTTCTTATAATCACCATTTTATATTTCCTTTGGTTCAGTAGGAAACTTTTTGGCATATGACCACCTAAATATATATCCAAGCATCATGTGAGTGTATATGTGAACCTTCTAGAGTCTTAGTAACATTATTCACCTTATCCATCAATTTAGTTGCATAACACTCCTAGATTTATATTATTAAATAGCAAATTACATGGGACATGATCTATAATGTTAATGTTACATTAGTTCATTATATGCACATATGGAACTGTATGCTTCAACTTTTAGGCCACAATAAAAAAATTATAAATGCTAAGCAATTTCATGATTACATCTTTCCATTTAAACATTGCGATGTGATTAGTTTTCCTAGAACAACGTGATGCACATAGTCTATTTACCCTTTAAGATATACATGACCCAAACATTCATCTACAGACCTCAAGTAGGGAACATGTTTATTACCCATCCCTCATTTTAATTCTAGTTATGTAACCTTAATTTTCGGAAACTCAAAATAAATTTGTGGGGTGTGACATCACTTATACCCCCATACCTTAATGAATCATCGTTCCCATGATGATTTTTATCTCATTAAACAATTCAAAACAATCAATCTTAGATCATATTAAATTTATTTAGAAATTTTTGTTGAGATTAAAATTTACTTGCTATGAGATTCATTCAAGATTCAACATCCAATATTTTTCAAATAGTCTGAAACCATGTGAAATTTCCTTCTCATTCCAGCTTCTTTATGTTTCAATATTATTTATTAAATATCAATTATATAAACATGCTATATATTTGCAGAAACAAACCAGGAAAACATTTATTTTAATCTCCCACAAGTATTCTTAACCTATTTTGTTTTATTACTTGCTTATTGTTTCAAACCTTTGCCTTGTGCAATTCCCAATTTTATTTGAAATGTACCTAATGATCTTCCTTCTTTGGCTAGTTTTATCCAAATTCATCCATGGTTTTCATCTCTTAGATATCTTCATCACAAATTCATGGTCAATGATTACTTAAATCATTTAATGTGTTCCTTTCTTTTCCATTTTAGGCTTGTTGAATCCTTCATATTCAACTATTATCTTTAGACTTACCTTTAATAATAATATCACTATGTCTTAAGTCCTTTAATGAGATCACTTACAACTCCAACTTTCGTGATGAAGCTTAAGCATCGTCAATGTTGCATTTCCAGACATAGATTTGTAATTTCTCGTCACATGTAAAGGATAAATCATATTTATAATTTTGTTTTTAAGATAATCACTAGATACCAAGAACTCAACTATACTAGTATCAAATTAAAATAGAAACAAAAATTTATACTTAAGTTACCTGATTCTCACTTAGTAAATATTCCTTCCTTCATCTTAGCTTCATAGTTCGACCTCCGCTTATATTGTTCTGGTTACTTGTGCTAGAAATTAGTATGGTCTTGGATCTTTCCTTCAACTCATATCTGACAATCTATTTGGGTTTCTTCCACTTTGTATTCCACCTTTTTAAAGTTGTTGGTGGAGAAGAGCTAACTCTCTTGTATAATGTTTCTCTTTTTGAGTCATAATTTATCGCAGATCTCATTCTAGCTTAATCGGCCTTCCAAATCACTACTACTATAGCAGATAGTCTCTCCTATATACTTCATCTCCCCTTTTGTAGGATTTTATTTTGTGGTGGATTTAAGTTCCAAAATACACCATCATGAAATTTCAACATTGTGATCATAACTATGTATAATTACTTGTTAAGTCAATTGTTAAAGGTTTGAACTTGCATTTCACACTCTAATAGCTTTCTCCTAATATCCTTATAGTTGGTGTGTATCTTCAAGGACTGTTTCCTTCAAGTACTTTATAATAACTTGATTTACGACCAAACCTTCAAGCATAATGTTGGTCTAATATGTTTGCATGTGGTCATCCTTCATTAGAAAGGCATTAGAATAAATTTCCCAGTTATTTGCACAAATTTGAGAATTTCATGAGTGATATTTTTCGAACTAAAGAATGGTCCAAGATTTGTAAGGTCATCAACTCTAGATTTGTAACACCTCATTATTACGCTTCTCAAATAGGAATATTTTTTTTCATCCTTTACTTTAAATTCATGGTTCCATGATTAAATACCCAACCATTTAAATCTAGCATAAATCTTAGAAGTGAATCAATCTGATAACAATTATAAACCATGTTAAGTTTCATGATTCGGTTAGTAACCAATTCCTCATAGATTAATCTTTACGAGTGTGTCTACAATGTATAATATTGGTTTCCTTTTTCAAGTATTGATAATAAATTAATGTTTTCTAAGTGTATACCTGGGTATCAATCAATTGAATCCCATCTGGTATCCTACATCTTTAGATCTTGGTGAAATCAGGACAGTATAATCAACAACTTAGAATACTGTGATTAAAGCTTCATAGATATGTTTTCCATGCTCAGTTTTGTGATAACACATTCCTCATTAGGAACTTGTCCTTCACCTAATTTAGTTATATGGATTATTGTTCATTTATTAATTTATTATGTTCATAGTTAATAACGTAAGCATTCATTAATGTCCATTCCTATTTACTAGGTTCATTTAGTTTACTAATAATGATAAGTACATTTGTACTAACCAAACAATCATAAAGTTCCTAAGTCCTTCGTTCCGTACCATTGTGATTTTTTTTTTCATGAAGGTACTCTACCACATAATCATGTGTCACTGATGGTAGAAGGAAATAGAATTTTTCAAATTTTTTTAATCATATAACTTATTTAAACATCATGATTAGCATCAGGTATACTAAGCATTTACCAACTTGTTTATTCTTGTACAACAAGTTCATCTTTTATACTAATTCCTACAAGTATGCTTCCACACTTGTAATCCAAATTATGCCTTCATGTGAGTTATTTATGAATAGGTATGTCCATACCATGGATCCTTTCAGTGTTATGTTGTACTCATTTGTTTAGATTAACTCTTTTTGTAATCAGATACTTAACATCTCACTTATGTAAGTACATTAATTTAAATCCCCTTTTTCAATTTTATCATTTATTACTTCATTATAGTTTATACTAGATTTATTTATCAAACTACACTTTTATTATCTGTCAACTTATATGATTATAGAGAACAAGTACTTCTTTTCTTCATATCTCATCTAAGTATACCTTCTTATTTATTAAGTACATCACTTGTGATAACACCCAAAAACTCTTATAATATGAATAACTAGTAAAGGATAACACCATAGTAGCCTAGATCTGAACTGAATCTTAAGAATGAAAAAATATAAAAGCTTAAAAGCATGCATTAACGGAAACTAGATCAAATTAAACATCTAATCTACAAGCATATTTACAATGTGAGATGTTTACTAATTAACATAGACCTAATTAGATCTAAGGAACATCAAATTATGTTTGTTGCTACTCCACAAATGGTGAGAGGATCTCTCTAACAATTGCTACAAATCCATATTAGATATACCTCTACTAACCAATATGAAGATTGGATGCAAATATTGAGCAAGCTAATCAAAGAAGGAAGTAAGGCTCTTAATCATATTTATTATATGAGATATTAACAAAATCATGGTGTAATGTATGAAAGAATGTGCTTAGTCCTTTTTATAGTTTTCTATTTGAGGAAAAATTCCATCTAGGTGCATGTGAGACTAAAATGGATAAAGTATATTAAGGCTTGTTAATCATGATTAGTGAATTAACAAGCGATTAGCATGTGAGAAGCCTTAATTCACCACTTAGGGTCAATTAAGAGGCTATGATAAGCTTTTGAAGCCTTCTAAGATGTCTTAGAGGAAAATAGGGTGATTTTGAATGGTTGAAAGAGGGGTTTTAGTCAAAAATAGGGTTTTTTGACTAAAACAAGTGTAAAATAGGTTTATTTATCTAATAATCACTAATTGTTTGTTTAGAAGAGGATTATGACTCACAATATGTCGTAAATTGGCATCCTGAATGTGAAAGAAGCTAGGTAATCAACAAATAGTTGTTAATTAACCAAAATGGAGGGAAACGTTAGTTAATTATTGGAAATTACTAATTATAATGGAAATGTTAAGAATGAGAGTAATTAGTGTGCTTTTATCAATAAGATTGCAAAAGTGGATTTTAGGTGTTTACATTTGCCCCTGTTTGAGGTGAAGTAAGTGAAGTCACTTCAAACATAGTAGAAAAGCATAAAAAAGTAAATTTTTGAAGAAAAATTAGTAGAATGTAGGATTCCCCCTCAAGTGTCAATGGGGTGATCGAAGAATTTGATCAACGATTGAAAATATGATCGAAATGAATAGAAGAAACGTGACAGGGATAAAAATGATTTTTTCCCCAGGTGTTTTGGAAGAAAAATGAATAGTAATAAGACATGACAATTAATGTAGGAATATATTTTACATCCAATATTTTAATAAGAAACATTTTTTCATCATGTTTCCCCTATGATATAAATCATCGACCTTTATTATAAACAAAAGTGTAAAACAACATGAAAAGCTATATTACTAATATTTGGTCATTGTTAAAAATGTGTAACTCCATGAAACATACATAATGAAATGTAATATGAGAAAGTAGACCAGCTAACCTAACAAATAAACAAGTAAAATCACACATACTCAAATAAACAATGCTCAAGATAGTTACACCAATGTTTTTGTTATCAAGCTTTAGTTCTCGAATGTTCATGTCTTAACTATGGGGTTAAAAATGGTGCCCCAAGAAAGGATACATGTGAGGGGAATAACATAGGACACAATTAGTCCTATGAAAATAATTCATGCACTATGACACAGTTTCTGGTAACTCATTGTTGCATGGGAGTACTAACATAGTAAGCAAACCAACTTTGTTCATGGAGGTAGATCAAAATGATCCACAAGTCATTTGAGATAAGAACAAGAAAGAACCTAAGAAAGATGTTTTTGTAGGAAAAATTTCAATGTCATAGGACAATGCATTTGATATAGGCTTCATCTGTGTGCATGTCGATTACCAATTTTTGATTTTTTTTGAATTTTAGCAGTTTTCTGGATTTTTAATGATTTTTACTAATTTTTTGGATTTTTTGAAAAATGTTATACTATTTTGAATTTTTAATTTTATAGAAGAAAAAATTGTAGAAGAAATAAAAAATTCATGCGACATTACCAAAAGACATTACAAGGCAAAAATATGCCCCAAGATAGTATAAAGGGTTGTCTGGAGGAAAAAACATGCCCCAATGTAGCAAAAATGTTCCAAAAATGATTATTTATTAAAAATAACCATCTCAGAGAGTACTACAAGAATCTAGAAGAACCATGGAGGTCACATCACCATCTATGGACATCACGGTGAATGAAAACACCATGGGGAAAGCTATAAATACCTTTCTTGAGGGACGTAAAACCATCGCAGCTAATTCATTTACACTCCTCATTTGCTATATTTTTAGAGAGAGAGCTCAAATGTTGAGAATTATGGCATGGATTCAAAGATGGGTACATCATGCAGATAAAGTCTAAGAGGTCATTAGGCCTTCCCATGAACCTACACCAGTATGTAGATTTAAAATTTAATCTCTTAAGCTCATTTAATGCACTTAATAGCTAGGAAAGAATAATGATTTTATGAATGCGTGAGCCCTAGCGCATGCATACGCAAGTTTTTAACCTAATGCATGGGTGAAAAAAGGGAAAATGAGTCTAGGAGGGGGTTGTGCATGTGAAAAAATAGGCACATGTATGCAAATTCTGATGTGCGGGTGCAAAAATAGGGTTTAGCCACTAAAATGCACATAAGCATGAAAATTGATTCACATATGGGGTCAGGGGCAGGTATGCACAACACATGTAAATGAGTTTTCTTGGTCATGCATAGGTGTGAAAGGAGGAACACAAGCATGCTAGGGGTCACATGGGAATGATAGAGAGCACACGGGCATGCTAGGGGGCATGCCAACATAATTTTTTAAACCCTAGGCTAGCCACTAAAGATGAATTTCAAAATTGTTAACCTTAGGAAACAATTTAGGAGGAATATACGAATGTAGATGGAAATATAACATCTTAGGATGATGTCTTAATAAGAAATGAATCTTAATGAAGTTCTTTTTATCACCAAATCAAAGCACCCTTTGATTTCTTAGCATGTGAGTGTGTTAAGCCAAATGGTGTGATTAGGTAACATGGTACTATCTCTAAGTTTTGGGACTTGCTACTTGAGATAATCCTCCAGAGAAGGTCGGTTCCTCTTATTAATCTAGTCCAAGCTACTCTAATGAAGGAAAACTACTGACTATCTCTATCCTATAATTTCCAAGGTACTAGGGAGAGAGAAAGATCATGAAAATGAAAGAAATTATTCTAACAGAGGTGATACACCAAAGAAGGGTGTGAGAACAACTCTCTAATGTGTGAAAATGGGAGAAAAATTTGGACTAGAAAGGGTTATAATAGATCTCCATAGTATAAAAGAAGCATTCATAACTTCATTTCCATAGAAGAACAACTATAATGAAACCTGCACAATGATTAGAGAGACACAATACACCTGCAACAAGAATAAAGAGGCAAGAAGAATGAAAATAAACATAACAAGGGAAGATACATCCACAACTTGCATCTATTTCTTCATTGATATGCACAGATCATTCTATTACAAGAGAAAGGCCAGGATTGTCATACAAGAAGTCCTCTACAAAGGCCTGCAGCACATTAGTTTCACAAAACAAAAATGGTATAGTTTTTCTACTAGAATTATCCTCCCTTTACAATGAGAGAACACTTCAATTTAAAGAAAATGAAAGAGATGAGAGAGAAACAAGAATAATTGGATATGCCCTTTTCATTAATTATAAAGTACCCAAAGTGGGAAGAAACCATGATAGAAAATCCTCAAAATTCATCCTTGACTGATATACAACTTCCAATGAGAGAAAATTGTTGCACATGCCCATTAATTGCACTCCTAACCACTTTGAGGGTCCTTGTTTGGAAATGGATCTATTTCTTGCAAACTTTGCTATCAATTCCTCATAAATTTTAGAATTTCTCAATCCCTATGTGAAGGTATCAGAACCATAATTTGAATGAGACTAATCTTTTGCAATTCCCTTGATACATTATTAAATTATGAGCTTTTGAGTGACTGCAGCTGATTTGGCTCTCCAAGCATAGTTTCACTCCACAGGACTGAGTATTTAATTTTGGCCAAAAAATGACTTTTAAAATATTTTCTCTCTTTCTCCAAAGTTGTATGCCTTGTTTAAATGATTCAAGAATTTAGAATATGGTGGGGTCCACTATTAACCTTTATTGCTTTTATATGGAAGGGGGGATGTTGCTTTAGAATAATGCATTGTCATCTCAGCTAGATCAACTAAGGTTGTTCTCACCCTTTCACCGCCACTAAGTCGCTCTCTTATATGTTAGGATCTCTTCTTATACACTTGACAGCTCAGCTTCACATGTCAAGCTATTGCTCCAAATTGGCAGGGGGCCATACTCCTCACGGTACCATGTTGATTGCTTACCCATTGACGTATTCTTTTGCATTGGTTTTGGTGTTTTACATTGCATTAGTTAATTCATATTACACTGACCACATCGCCTTTCACGTTACATCCACTAAATCCTCACATTGTTTGGCATCAAACCCACCTTGTATTATAGGTATAGGCCTCCCACATTGGACTTAACTCCCTATGGCTTGGGCCATTTGTGTCATCCCATCCTGACTCACCTACAACTCAGGCATCTACCACCTCTTCATGCTCATGTTGGTTCTTTTTCCCCCCTATTGAATCGATTGGGCCATTGACTCATCCAAGGACCACTTCCTTTCAATTTTAGTGAAGTGAAGCTTTGGTTTCCTACGTGTCCCATGGGCCACTTGGTCCCTCCAACTCTGAAACTCCTACATAACTCCTTGGAGCTATTTCATCCCATCTCCACATTATTTTCTATGGTGAGTTTGGATTTTCCATGCATGTGAGGCCCAAACCCAGTGGTCCCTCTGGGACAATTCCACTTGCCTCAGCCGCAAAGGCTTCCCACGTTCTAATTTATGGGCTCCTTGAGCTAACGTAAAAATCACCCACTATTTACTGAGTGTTGGCCACCTCACCGAGCCACCTCCCTAAGCTCTAATTTTCTATGTTCATCTCTGAGATAAACCTCAATCAACCAAGTCATATAATATTTAATCCAGTTCTATGTATGGCCACTGAACTCCCTTCTTTGTAAATTTCCCTTCAATTCAAACATGTATCTTTTTCATTTGCACTATCATGACTTTCTTAGGTGGAACAGATCTCATCATATGTGATCAACTTGCTCTATTAGACTAGTCAGAATTTAAATTGACAGGACTCTCCAACTATGAGTTCCAATAATGAACATACTTTTAGCAAGTATCCATCAATTCAAGCTTCTATAGACAATGATTCAACCTCTCCTAATGCAAAGCTCACAGTCCATTATATCATGTAGCCTACCTTGCTCTCATCGAGAATAACTTGAAACGAACTTGACCTGATTTACTCAGTGAACCTAAAATGAAGATCTCGATGGATTCTAGTAGCTCAGCACTAAGACAGGATTGCCCAGTTCGATACCATAAAAATAGCTTGGTTTCCATTATGCATAGCTCGATCTCTTTATAGCCAGTGTGGCTTGGTTTTCCTAAGAAGTTTCTTGGTGTCAATATAATGTTGGCCAGCTCACTTGGTATTTTTGACATAGCTTGGTCTAACCTAATTTTATCTTGGTAATCAACATGTAACCTTCCCCTTCACAACACAAAACTAGCTCATCTTGCCAAGGGGTGGCTCGGTTGGCTCATTACATGAGCTGGTAGAAAATTTAAACCATTTCAACTCCCTCAAATTCACATCAAACCTAATACATTTATAGACTCTTTAGATGTACTGAGGCTATGTGAAGATGCTAAGATTATCAAATTTTTCCATTTTTTTTGCAAGGTGGGTCCCACTGCTGGTCTCCAAAACTAAATAAAACTTTGAAACTAAATGAAGACCAGGAAGAGGAAAAATTCCTCTTATAGCAGTCAACTCTCTCAAAGATCTTGATTATTCCCTGAACATTGAAATATGCATGTAAGATCTGAATCAGATATAAGAGTTGTTGAGAAGACAATGTATAACAATTAGCAGAAGGCATACAAAATATTTACGTGGAAGAGAAGAGCACATCCAAAGGCATGGGATGATCAGGAAGGAATCACGTGCGAAGGACAGATACAGATTCAGGACTTATCCATTTTCACGATTATGATCTATTTTTGGAAGATGGCATTCTTTTCACACAAATTGGAAAAGACTTACGTTACATGAATTGGATATTTTTGGAAGAGTGGCTATGGATCCCTTTGCATTGATGCAAGCTAAAGATAGAATTGTTACTGCACATTTAACTAGGATAGAGGTCTATTGTTAGCATTCTTGCATGTGAGCCTATTATTGTAAAGGTGCATGGCTATTCTTAGCATGTGACCTATTTTGGGATTAGATAAGTGGTGAAGGGAAAGTCTCCACCCTTATAAATATGTAATGAACTGTGTAGTATAGTAGTGGTATGTGAGAACTGAATTGTGAGGTTATGTTGCCAAATCTGATGCACACACCAACTATGGTATTATCTATTGTAATGAGATTCAATGTATTTTTCATGTTTAATATTATGGAGTGTATTGATTGAATCAGAGTGTTAGTTCTAAGTATAATTGGTTCTTACATGCTTGATTTCATCATGGTTATCATTTAAGTCTGTTATTCTTTAGATCTAGATCTGAACATGCACTGTAGAATGATGTATTAATTATGGATCTGAATGCATTAAGTCTTCATCATGCTAACATCCTGCAACAACAACCCTAAAGAGGGGCCTGGTACCTTTTTGTGCTTCGGGTGAGTGCTCAGTCTAGGATGAGTGATGTGCCAGTGTGCCTGGGCTTTTACTGGTAAATTCTAGGCTGCATCATTGGTTCCATTTCCAAGACCTCTTTTTCAGTTGTTTTCAGGATGGTTCATGATGAAGACATACCGGTTGACCCTAGCAAGTGTTGAGGAGTGGATACATGACCTAGAAGAAGAATACACATGGAGGTTTAGCATTGGATCTGAGTTTGAAGCATGCATGTGGGTGGAGCAGAATCAATATGACTATTTGTATGAGAGCTTCTTCGCTATCTTTTTAGTAGAATTGTAGGAGTGGATGGTTTCTTATGCATCTAAATGGAATTAGAGGTATCACACACTTATGTGGATAGAGGAATAATTTCAGATCCTTTATGATGTTGATCTGATTTGTACTTGCATTATGGATACGTGGTTCCATGGTGTTTTGAATAGCTATATCTTGGAGTACTCAATTTCCACTTATTCATGCCCAGAGGTAGCTGAATTTCAATTTTTATGATATCCTAGGGGAACTTACATGTAAGGCATTCCACTGGCGATCAAAATTATGATGGTAACCCTAAACTTGGAGAGAGAACTGATGGCTAACTAAACCCCACCATGCACGGGGGTAAGAGTAGGTTTGGTGAAAGATGATAGACTTAGCAGGAGAGAGGAAGAGAGAGGAAAGGTGGCTTAAGTACAATGAGGCACGTGAGAGGGAGATAGAGAAGTAGTGAGATATTACAAACTGGATGGCATTGAGGAGAGAGATGGCTCATGAAGGATTTGGAGCTCAAGTAGAAGGCATGGATCCGGAGCATTTTGGAAAGAATAATAGGAAACCCTCCTTAGTATCACATGGAATTTCACTAATAGAGATGACCTAGGTAGGTGTGCATCTAAATCTTCCTGGGAACCTTTCCCTTGCACTTGGTCTTCCTATATTTAGTACAACAAATAATCAGCAAGCTAATTTAGGTAGTGGCAGAGAAGGAGTAATTCATATAAAAATCACATCAATGGAAGCAAAAACATATTCATTATTGTTTGGGGGTACCCTTTTAGGTGTATCTTCTGCACATAATTCAGACACAAAATTTTGGACTCTCTTTTGGGAGTAGTAACATTTCACAAACTATAGGGGTGTAGTTCAGTACTACTATTGGGACACAAGGGAGTACAGCTCCTGGTTCGAATCCATATATAGGTTTAGGATCAAGAGGTATAGGTGGTTCTAGTTCTGGTGGATCTGGTGGTTTTGGAGGTAGAGGAAACACATGAGGTTCTGGATCAGGTGGGCAAGGTCCGCACCAACCCCAAAATATTTACATGGAGATGTCTCTTCATCTTCTAGAGTATAGGGGCATAGAATATGTTGCTGAACATGTGCACATGTGTGAAATACTATGGAACACCAAATGAATCATAGCTTCTAAGCATAGGGAAAGTTAATTTGCTACTACATTACAAGGGCACGCACACAATTTCTACAAAATGTTTGACCTTGATCAGACTTGCGTAGACTATGTAAATTTAAAAGATGCTTTCCTTAAAGAGTTTCACATCCTTGAGTTCGAGCAGAAGAGTATAAGTGCACTCAAGGATATTAAGAAAGGCACTACTGAGAGTGTTAGAGAGTATGATGCTCATTTCAAAATGTTGTTATCTAAGCTTTCTTATGATATTCATGTGAGCCAACATGCGCAATGGTTTGTTGGAGGTCTGATTACACCTTTTAGAAGGGCACTATCACATAAGACATACATTGATCCACGTGAAGCACTTGAAGTAGCTTTACACGTTGAGGTAGTTGGAAGTATAGACACTAGGGTGAGCCCATTTTTAGAAGCACAGATCACAGCTATGGAAAAGCAGTTGGAGAAGCTATCGGTAAATTCAACACATGAGACTTGCATAGGGATTTGGTGCATAGATTGTGAAGTGGAAGGTCACACAAAGGATAGTTGTCCCCATAGATCAGTACGCTCATTGTTGTTGGACTGTGAGATATGTCCTTTAAACCATGATGCTAGCCGCTCCCCATTATTACAATACACAATAAGGAAGAATGTCTCTTGTTACTATAAAATTTGTAGGTCCACAACTCATGACACAGAAGACTGCCAACTGATTGGTTAGATCCATGATGCTATAGATATTGGTGTACGATAGACAAGAGTTTTAGATAACTCTAAAGGAAAGAATGAGCATCAGGATTGGGATCACAATCAGGAGCAATATGATCAGAATGAAGGGTGTTTTGAAGGTGTTGTGGTAGAGGTTGAGGATACCGTAGTGGGTTTAGAGGCTGAGCCCGTGGTGGTGGATGAGGTGAGTTCCCTCATAGAACATGTTATAAATGTAGATCTCCTGACCACTACAGGTGTGAATGTCCTCAGAAATATTAAATTTTATTTCTATGGAAAGAATCATAGTTATGAGGAATGCCCAGACTTGTATGAACATTTTAGTAAGTAACATAAACAAGAAAAAAATTGAATAGGGATGGTTAGGATACAATGCACTATGGAAAATCAGTGGATGCCCAATTTGGAACTACGATGTGAATCATTGCAAGTAAGGATCACTAGCCACGATGAAGTGGTGCATGAAAAAGAAGCATTGTAGCAGAAGCCTACCATCACTAAGGAGGAGGTTCTATATGCATGGTACCCAGATCCTACCCATCAGAAGGAGGTTTATTAGGAAACCATGGAGGTACTAAAAAATCTTCAGGGTGAAATACAATATTTAAAGGAGAAATCACGGAAGATGGAGCAAAAGAAAGCATCAAAGACGGTCCAATCTGATATGGATGACTTGAAAGAAGTGTGAAAGATGTTGCACCAGGAGAATATCATTCCACTATTAGGGAATTGGTTAAAGGGAAACACTCCACATGCAAGTATTGAGACTAGATGATAGATCCTGCATGTAAATCTTCCCCCTCATAGCCTAGATTATGACAAGGAAATCACTCTGAATGCTTTTTGTGGATGGGTGGCTTTTGAGTAATATATTGATTGATACAGGTGCATAAGTCAATGTTCTTACCTTAGATGCATGGGTACAAATGGGGAGACCTCCATTGTAGTCATCTTTGAATGTATTGTTCATGGCTAACCGAACTAAGGCCACTCCCATCATATTTTTAATAGATACCTCCATTACCATACAAGGAGCCAAGTTCACTAGATATTTTGAGGTCTTAGCATTGGCAGAGGCAGATAGCTTCCTAGATCTACTGGGGAGCCCTTGATGATATGAAAATAATGTTGATCTTCAATTGAACAAGGGTTATATAATCTTTGAAAACAATGAGGAAAGGGTTATTATCCCATTAACAGATGGTAAATCTATGCCCTATGTTGAGCCCTTGAGTGAGGAAGACATGAATAGGATTTATGTATGCACCGTCTGGGACCCATAGGTGAATGACCCATCTAAAGAAGGAATCCTTCAATGGGAGGATGCATAGTCTATTAGTGATACTAAAAGTGTTGCTTGTGATAATTGGGCTCATAGAACTTATGAGTTGGTAGGATGTGAAGTAAAGAGTATATTTTCTAACGAACGTAACCTGCATTGTATCAGGATAATAGGTAACAAATCAGTACCTCATTACACTGGAGAAGGAGACCCTATGGTGTTCTTTCGTGCCATGGAGGAATAGTGGATAGATTAGTTGGAGAGATGAAATATGCTAGCATATACCCTACATAGGACAACAATGTGTTGGTGGGTGGTTCAAAAGGATAATATTGTAGGATGGAATGAACTTAGGATTACTCTTACTACTAGGTTCTTCAGGAGCAATGCACCTACTCAAATCTTTACTTATCATGGTAATCAACTTGTTCAGCACCACGTTCAACAGTGTGAGAGACTCTGGATAGAGGGGCAGGAAGCTTTACCACCTTCACTCTGGGTGCACAAGTTTTATTCCACTTTATAAGGTTGTGTGCGTGCTTGGTATGTATATGCAAAACTCCATAGAGAGACTAGAATTTGGTAGGATTTAATTATAGTAATGACCTAGATGTTTGGATTCTTCTCTACTAAACCTCCGATGGAAGAATCATTAAAAGTTATAAAAGAGTTTAACTATGGGGGATAGTGTCAAGGTAGAAGAACTCATTCGGGAGTTATTTGATGAAGGAGACTCAAGAATGCATTTTTATGCAGAAACAAATTCCAATGCCACATTACTTCAGCGTGCTTTCCTTGAGAAAGAAAAAGGAAAAATGGTCTACTTAGTGGATGATGAAGAAGTAGAAAATATGGATGTAAACCATTCAACAGGTAGGCGTGAGGTGTTAGATGGTGCAGATAAGACCCCACACACCTATCATGAACCTATGAAGACAAATAAAGTGAATATTAGATCAGATGTTGAGCCTAAGGAGGCCATAATTGGAGACTATTGGTAAGACTCTCAAGTGGAAAAAATCATTGAGTTACTATGGGATTATCAAGAATTATTCCCTCGGGGGTACCATGAACTTAAAGGTGTGCATAAATCATTAGGAGAGATGAAGATAAAGCTTAAAAAGGGTGTGCACATAGTTATAAAGAGACCCTACAGGATGAACCCCAACTTGCACAAAAAGTTAAAAGACAAGATTGAAAAAATGTTGAAGTCTGGAATCATCAAGCCCCTAGATGAGTCTGAATGGGTTAGTCGAATGGTGATCAGTATCAAGAAGGATGATTAGATTAGGATCTATGTGGACTATAAGGAGCTGAGTGTTACATGTGTGAATGATCTCTTTCCTATTTCATTCACTGAGGAAATACTAGAAGGCATTGCAGGGCATGAAATCTATTCATTTACACATAGGTTCTCTGGGTATAATCAGGTTAGGATTACCTAGGAGGATCAAAAAAAGACTAATGTTACTACTAAATGGGGAAACTTTGCCTATAATTTTATGCCTTTTGGTCTAAAAAACATGCCTATTATATTTTCATGCATAGTTTTCCAAACATTCAAAGTTTTATTCACACCTTCTTATAGGTTTATTTAGATGATTGGACAGTGTATGGACTTGTTAAGGATCATTGTGACAATATGTGCTTAGTTTTTGAAAGATGTAGATAGTTGAGTATCTCTTTGAACATCAAGAAGTGCATACTTTCCACCGTTTGGAATATTTTTAGGACACATAATCTTCAAGGAAGGTTTGTTGGTTGATCCAGCTAAGGTTGTAGTCATTATCAGCCTAAAAGATCCTACTAGTCAAAGTGTGGTGAGTGGATTCTTGGGTCACATGGGGTATTATAAGAAATTAATAAATGGGTATGCCAAGATTGCCACACCTTTGGAGGAGTTATTGAAAGGAAAAGGCACATTCTACTAGGGATAACCGCAACAACGTGCATTCAAGACATTGAAAGAGAGACTTACTACCACGCCTATTCTGCACTTTCCTTCATGTGACTAACCATTTCGTGTAAATGTTGATGCCTCTAGCTTGACCATTGGTTTGGTGTTGGCTTAGCCTGGAGAAGGTATTATAGATCATCCTATCTATTTTTCTAGTAGAAAGTTAACTCATACAGAGCATAATTACACAACTACTGAGCAATAAGCTTTGTCAATAATCTATGTGATACATAAAGTCAGATAATACCTAATAGCTACACCATTTGTATTTTATACAGATCACATGACATTGAAGTATTTAGTAAAAAATCCCATTTTACAGGGGTGAATATGTAGATGGGTACTCTTATTTCAAGAGTTTGATTTCACAATTGTGGTAAAACTAGGGAAAAGTAATTCTAGACTAGACCATTTATCTAGAATATAGTTAGGAGAAGAGGCACAAGACATTGAAGATACCATGGCCGATGCACAGTTATACAGGTTATAACATGTGCCATCAGAATTAGAGGACATTTATATCTTTCTAAGAACATGTATGACAGTAGATGGAATGAAATCCTTAGAGAAGAAACAACTTTCTTTACGTGCAACACCCTATATGTTGATTAGCAGTGACCTGTACAAGTTAGGATAGAATGACTTATTATGCCACTATGTATTGGAACATGAATGCATAGACATCATGGAGGAAGCTCATTATAGTCTTGTCGATGGCCACTATGTAGGTGACACCACTGCACATAAGATTCTATTTGTTGGATTATGGTGGGAGACCCTGTATCAAGATTGTAAGGCATATTGCAAGGCTTGTGATCACTATCAGGGTCTTGGGAAACCAGGTTAATGAGATGAAATGCCTCTAAGACCTATTACTAGTGCATAATCATTTGAGAAATGGGCTATAGATTTTTTGGGTTCTATTTCACTAGTTACGTGCAGGACTGGATCACACTATATCATTAATTGCATAGACTATCTGACAATGTGGGCAGAAGCAACACCTACAAAGGATTGTGCAATGACTACAGCAGCCAAGTTTGTGTGGGAAAATATTATTACAAGATATGGATGTACTTTGAGTTTGACTAGTGATAGGGACACAGATTTTTTGAATGAGACAATCAGGACATTATTAGATGAATTTATGACTGCGCACCATAAGAATACACCCTATCATCCTCAATCTAATGGAACTACTAAGGATTTCAACAAGATTTTGAGCCAGACATTGACAAACATTTGTGATGTTGGAAGGAAGGATTGGTATGATAAAGTGTCTACAATGCTTTGGGCATATCACACAACATATAAAAGGTTGAACAAAGCCACACCATCTCAGCTAGTATTTGGCACAAAAGTAGTTCTTCCTATGGAATTTATGCTACCTTCTCTACACTGCATATTATGTGTTCTGGAGGTCTAGCTGATGAAAAGTAATTAGAAGAACGGATTGAAAATTTAATCAATATAGATGAGCAATGAGAAATAGCATGTTGGAGTCAAATAAAAAAATTCCAAGCAAAAAGCATGGCATGACAGGCACATAAGGGATAAAAAGCTTGAGATAAGAAAGATGATGCTTCTCTATGATTCTAAGTTCTTACACGTGATTTTATTGAATGAGGTGTGTTTCCTTGATTGTTGAAAATCATGCTTGTTATGGATAAATCATCTCTACTCTTGGATTCATTGGACTGAAATGATATGGCTTACAAGAATCCATTTTTCACTTCTTAGTAGGTGAGTTGCAATCTAGTTTTGAGAGTTGCAAACTTATCTCTTTTACTGACTCATCCTTGGATCAATTCTAGTGATCCAAGGAATGTTTTAAATCTCCTTACCAGACTGAATGGTAAAATTGACATTCATAGGTGGAGAGACGTAGTGGACTGAACTTTGTATGTTACAAATTCTTTGGTCTTGTATGAATGTGCCTTCATTCGGTTGTATGTTTGTGCTTGGGTCTTTAGGATTGATCTCTTTAGGACATTAATGGCATAAATGAAATATAGTCTGCTTCATGACTATGAAGGGAATCTAAATCCTATAAAATAAAGGATTATCCTAATGGTACCTAAACTAGGTAAAAGCACCTACTTCCTAGCTATGTCTACTTATTTGGGTTTCAATCTAACCTAAGCTTCTTATTCTATTTCATTTGGATGGTCCTAACCTAAGTTCTTGTGCTAAATGAATAAGGGAGAAATTACTAAAGTAATGCTAGGCTATTTTAACCTAATACCTAATACTATATGGTTGTGAATTTGATCTAACCTAAGGTGGAAATTACCTATGGCAATGTTTTAAGACCTAAGGTAATTATTGTTAGACTAACCTAAGTTTTGGGAAATCTATCCTAAACTATTAAAAGGGAACCTAAGGGTCGCATGGCATTATGGTGATGGTTCCAATGGCATTTAATTGATTTGATTTGGTTAAATGAATGGAGGTACAGTTAGTTTTGGAAAAATAAAGTAGACTTTAGTGGAAGCATACATGGAGGCTTCACTAAAGATGGAAATGCATGTTAAATTAGAAATGGCATTCACCACTTTTGGGAGGCGGTGGCAAGGAGAGATAAGTGGGAGATTTGGGAGTAATTGTATTAATGGACCTCAGTTTTTGTGTGCAAACTGTCTTGGAAACAAGGAAGGTGGATTTTTTGGAGGTTGTTTGATCTTGCATGCATTGTGATTTTTTCTCTGCATGGAGCTATCTGGTTCTTCAAACCAGTAGTTTGACTTCTACTTTATGGCTATTTTTGGTTTCTCTAGTTTATTTTTGATTGAGGGAAAGTATATGAGGCATTGGAAGAAAATATGTTTGTTTGTTGATCTTTCGTGGAGAAGAAAAAGAGTTGGAAGCTCGGCTAGAAGTCTCCTTCGAATTGGTAGAAGCACTATCAGGCATGATAGGCTCTACCCATTAAGATTTCTTGCTTTCTTCTAAATGATTCATTAAAACAATTCTGCTCTCTTGAGATAAATGTTTTCATGATTTGTTTGGTTATTTACTTTCATGGTTTTATGAATCTTTGTGGTTTTTGGATATAAATCCATTGCTAAATAATGTTAGCCTTTGGAAACTTTCTCTTTGTGCAAGTTCAGTGGTGACATGCATGTGAAACTTGTTTTTCAAAGCTTGTATTTCATTCTGCTTGTGTTCGAGGTTGGTGTTGTTCTGAAATTGTATATGATGCTTTGTGTTTCATTCTGAACTTATATTAGAGCCTTGTGTTTCATTCTGAGCTTGTATTGGAGCTTTGTGTTGCCCAAAACTTGTGTTTGAAGCTTAGTGTTTAGCACTATACTCGTATTCAACACTTTCGTGTTCTGAACTTGTATTTGAGTCATTGTGTTTGGTTCTGTACTTGTATCCTGAGCTTGATTTTTACTCGTATTCAAGGTTTTGAAATACTTAGAACTCGTTTATGGGACTATCTTCTCGAAAAATATTGGGATAATAGTTTTGGCTTGAGTTGATTTGGTTTTCTCTTTTGAGATCTTCCTCTTGTAGATTCATGAGTTTGAATGGTTGTGGTACTTCTAGTTTTGATACTATACCACCTTCTCTGAACTGGTAAGGGCATGTAAATATGGAGGATATTCTTCCCTCCTCTACTCTGTGAAAACCCATGTCTTGTTGAAGGCTTGACTATTTTGTTTGAAGGATTAATGGACTGGAACTGTATCTTGTTGTGGGTTTGGTTTGATATAGAGTTTGTTTGGAATAGTCGTTAACAATTTTTGAGGTTTATGGAAATGTGGTATGCATACTCCTTCTTGTGATTGATGTTTGAAACAAATACCTTCTCTGTCACAATCTTTTTAGATGGAGTTATGAGAGTCTTTGTTGTGTTTTCTATTTCAGTCTGATTGGAGGTAAAGTTGAGACATTGCTTGACTTAAAAGTATATTGGGTTTTCTTACTCACTTTCAAATCCTCTTAAATTGACTTTTGGGTTTTTAAGGAAAGAAGAGTTGAATACTCTCTCATTCTGAATCTTGTTGATAGGATTTATTACCTCTGTTTCAAGGTTGTTTCATTTAATTTGTCTTCATGATGACCATGAACTATATGTCTCTTTTATATGGAGTTGTGTAAGACCTTGAAGTTGGGAATACAGTTTCTATTGAGTTCGTGAGTTTTATTGAAACTTGTTTATCTTATACTGTTTTGGGTTTTCTATTCTTTGTTGGATTCATTGAATGAATCTCTGGGTATTTGAAAAGAGAAAGGAATATGTTCTCTTGTGGACAGTATTCTGGGACTGTACTGTGTACTCCTTTCTAAACTTGTGTTTAATGAATTGGAATATATAAACCAGGTTGTATTGATTTGTAAGGGACACTAGAAATGTGACTTTCTTTTGACTGTGTGTTTGGTTTTGTATTCTCCTTTGGGAACTAGTAAAAGAACTTCTGATTTTGGAAATAGAAATGGAATTCATTTGATATTAGAAATGAAATGAATTCTTTATTGGACCTTTTCCTTTTGAGATCCTTTAACTTTTGAAAAGATAGGTTTTGCTGATCAAACTTCTCTGTGGCATGACTCTCTTTTTAGCTGTAGAGAGATTGTTCTCTTAGGTCTTCTTGAATTTTGGTTCAGCTTTCTGTCCTTTCTATCTTATAGGAAATAGTGAGAAACCACTCTTCTGAGATGGAAATTTCCTGGTGGATTTTTTAGTCTACTTTGTATTAGTCATTTGTTGTAATGATGTGGAAAGAGAACAGCTGAGTCGGTTTAGTAAAAGAGAAAATGTAAACATGTTTAGACCGACTGCTATGTTTGACTGAGTCATACTTCATTTAGATTTTTTATTGGAAGGTTTTCTCTTTTTGCACCCTTTCTTATTATGAATCCTCCCTTGGATGGACATGAGAAGAGATTAATCTTGTGTGAGTCTAGCTTTGATTTGTGGAACTTCTGGTTTCATCCTTGAATTATATCTTCTAACATGTAGAAGTTAGTTAAGACTTGCAGGTAGACTGTTTTGACTCTCTTCCCTTCTTGGATTGATTTGGGATTCTTGTTAGATGTTGTCTCTTTAATGTTGAATCCTTATATTGTTATCCTAGAACTGAAGTAGTTATGTGTGTTCTGAACCTGTTTCTGTCTTTCAGATGATTAGTGTATGGGGAACAATATGTATTGATTCTTCTTCTTTTCTTAAGTTGTAGGATGAAACATCCTAATATGAGCTATGCTGTGAATAACTTCTTTTTCTACATATTATAGATAAATGTTGTATTTCTATTCTGATAGAATTATGAAACAATTGGATGACAAGACCTGTTGTTTGTTTAAAAGTAATTGATAGGATCAATTAAACTATATGTTATAATGCAGATGTTGTGGATTATATTATGCTCTTTTCTTAAAAGTGAATTCAGACTCTTATTTGTACTTCTTTTCTGGTTGTTATTACTTATGCTTATTTGTATGATATATTAATTGTTTCATTAAAGAAGAGTTATTTTAATGGAACAATTAGTGGAATGCACTTCGTTTTAATGCTTAGTGCTTAGCATGCTCAGTTCATTGAACTGACCCATGCTAGCAATTTTTAGATGGACATCGTAAGTGATAAAAGAAGGAAAAAAAAATTTATGATGCATTGGCTTATTTAATTCTTGGATCTTATGTAAAGAATTTTGATTCATTCTTGAGTTGTATTGGAAAAGAGAAGTGATGTTCTTTTATGATCTTAATGATGATTGACATGCAGTATGTCTGAAATGCATAGTCTTGTAAATGTATATTTTATCATGATGAATTGAAAGGTTTGGAGACTGACTCCAATTTGTTGTGTAAATTCTCTTGTACTTTATATGACAGAAATAGTAGTGATATCTTGTCGATATTCTTTATATCTGTTTGTATACTATTGTTGTTATCAATTAATAAGTTGGATTAAGGGGATAGTACAATCTCCCTTACTATTTTGAAACTTGTTAAATTGCAAAAGATGTCATTCTCTAACTACACAACTATAGTTTAATAATGAAATATGCATTGGTTATACAATTAAACTATATGAGTAAAGAATGATAAAAAGGTTATGTTAATCCTAACATCTAACCATGTAGAGGAAGATTCTTCCTCTCTCAAAAGAATGAAAAATAAATGGAATGGTGGTTATGATCTTTAATCCTTGTACTTCGTTTATAAAAAGTAAACACTAGCTGAATATAGGTGAATGATACACCTTCTTGGACAGCTAGGTTACATTAAGAATTAACCGTTTGATGTTTTCTGCCCTATTTTTGGGGATAACTGCTTGTTAAGCCAGGTTAATAAACATCAATGCAAGCATGAGTTAATGAAGTTCTTAATATCAAATCAGATTAATTATGGATAAAGAACTTAATGAATGTTGGAATTAGGGTTAGGCAGGGTTGCTGTAATTTGAATCTTAATCCAATTAAATTAAATCTAATGACCACTAAGGGGTATGTACATCATGATGAATCAGTTCTAACAGATGTTGGCACACACCAACTATAGGACTGTACCTTCAAGAAGTCCAGGGGCTTCTCGAGGATACAGTGTTGCAGTTGACATGTGGCAACACCCTTCTGTATTTGTTCATCTAGATCTACACACATCTGGACTTGAACTTAGTTTCTCTCTAGGTCAAGTTAGTAGCATGTTTAGGATAGGGAATAGCTTTCTATGACTCAGGGTACCTTGGCACATTCAGTTGACTTAGGTCGATCGAGTATGCCCATATACCCTAAGTCATCGTGAGCATCTTCCTATAAAAATTATGTTGCTAACCTGGGCTAGGGTCAAACCTTGGGCAAGTGGACTGATGGTAGTCAGTAAAGACCATTCTAGATAACAGAAGAGTGAGGTGAAGGACGTATTCTGAAATGATGAGTATGTCATCTAGGAATAGTAACATGAACAGTATGTTGAAAATATTTGGCCAAAGTATCGCAAGCTGTTGGTTGCGTTGTCCTAAGTCACCTAGTTTAAAGCAACGTGATGTCAGATGAATATTGGTAACAAATATTTAGATAGGTTCTTTAAACAGATCACTCAGTACCTAGAATAGGGTAGGAAAAACCAAGTATACATAGTATACATAAAGTATTCTATACTTTAAGACAAACATGAGAGATCGGTTGGTAACCGAGTCATGGAATGAGAGATCAATAACATACCGAGTCATTACAGCTGCATATGGTTATCTGTTATGAGATTGATTGGCATGGAATGTGTGTTCTAAATGATGTTTTATTTAGAACAGAGAACATTGTGTTTCAAAAAAAAAAATCCCTTGTTTCTAAAGTCTTAAAATGGGAATGTTACATCTTGGTATCAGAGCTGAAGGTTGCAACTCTTGGACCTATTGTGTCCATAATCTGATGAAACTTAAATTTTCTTGTTAACATAAAATGGTTAGAACAAGAGGAAATGTTGCAAATAATCCTCCACCTGAGGAAGGAGCAGCAACTTCCCAAAAACTTGATGAGATCCTTGCTGCCCTGTTGGACACAAGAGATCATTTGGCTGTACTTGAACAACAAGTAATGGGAAATGAGGAGGAAGAAGATGTTGGTAATAATAATCAGCCACCTCCTGAGGACAATGCCAATTTAGGTGTTGATAATAACAATGTGAACATACCTGATCAGCCTGAGAACAAAAAGGCTAGGCTGGCAGCTGAACTCACCAATGATATAAAAAGGATAAGTCCACCCAAGTTTGATGGCACCACATTAGGAGATGGAGCTGAGAATTGGCTCAGTGAAATGGAGAAGTACTTTGCAATAAGGAATTTCTCAGAAGAAACAAAGGTGATATGGGGAGCATATCAGCTTTCCCATGAGGCATCTTCATGGTGGGACAGCCGTAAGGCTGAGTTAAATATTGATGAAACTAATATCACATGGGATCAATTTAAAGGTTACTTTAGGCAACGTTGGCTGCCGCAACTTTACTATGATTAGAAAATGACTGAATTCTAGAACTTAGCTCAAGGAAAGCTAACTGTAACTGAGTATTGGGAGTGGTTTACTAAACTCCTTAAGTATGTACCTCAGTATCAAACTGACGAGAAGTTCAGGATATGAAAATTCATCATGGGATTGAATCCCATTATAGGAGGAGAGGTGGATGTTCACAGCCCAACCATGATGGAAGGGGTTGTTGAAAAATCCATAAGGCAAGAACAAAAATTGAAGGCAATTTCTTGCTCATAAGGAGGAAGTAAGGAAGAAAGTTCCCAACTCCTCTTCATCATCTCTTGCACCTAAGAAATGACTATGGAACAAATTTGGAATGAAAAGTAATTTTTCAGTTGATAATAGTAAGAAAGTAGCAACAAATAAGACTACTAGTAATGCACATAACAACTTTGTCAAGAATAATAATAACAGACAAAAGTCCTATGGAGGTCAGAATGATAATTCTAGGGCTGGAAATAAATCTGAGCCTAGAAAGGGACCTGTAGGAGGCTGTTATAACTATGGCAAAGATCATTACGTAAATCAATGTCCTTTGAAAAAGGATGATCGTAATCAGCAGCACAAGATACACACTGCAGTAGCTGACAAGCAGGCTGAAAAATAGGCCACGCCCATAGAGGTTCCAGGTAAGTTATTTGGCATACCTATAACTATTATTTTTGATACCGGAGCTACTGAATGTTTTATTTCTAGTAAATTAGCTTCAAAACTAAAAATAAAAGCTGGAAACATGGATAAAACATGGACTGTACATTATGGAAACAATGTTGTTCATATTGTTAGTATGTGTCTTTTTGGAGCAGTCCTTGACTTACCTAGTTTTTCCACAGAAGTTGATCTTTATGTTGCACCTTTGGGGTCTTATGATGTAATCATAGGTGTTAATTGGTTAGCTGAACATAAGGAAAAAGTGGATTGTTTTGAAAAACATATTAGTTGTTTAGATGATCTGTAGAAAACAACAGAGATTCAGGGTGTGAAACGTGAGATTTCTGTTAGGAAACTGTCAGCTATGCAACTTAAAAAGGCCAAAAATAAAGGTTGTACCTTATATGTAGTAAAAATTGTAGAAATAGCTGAAGAGAACAATGATGTCATGGAACGATATCCATTGTTACAAAACTTCAGTGACATGTGTTTCTAGAAGAGTTACCAGGTCTTCCACCCAAAAGGGAATTTGACTTCACAATTGAAATCAAGCCTGGAACTGAGCCTATTTCTAAGGCACCATATCGAATGACTACTATAGAATTAGTAGAGCTTAAGGCTCAATTGCAAGAAATTTTGTCTAAGGGTTTGATTAGACCAAGTGTTTCACCTTGGGGAGCACCAGTAATTTTTGTGAAAAAGAAAGATGGAACACTTAGATTGTGCATTGATTACAGGATGTTAAACAAAGCAACAATCAAGAATAGATACCCACTCCCTAGAATTGATGATCTATTTGATCAGATGCGTGGA
Source organism: Taxus chinensis (assembly GCA_019776745.2). NCBI lineage: Eukaryota > Viridiplantae > Streptophyta > Pinopsida > Cupressales > Taxaceae > Taxus > Taxus chinensis. The sequence goes on along the minus strand of CM034157.1, from coordinate 362,495,454 downwards.
GCATCGGTATATTCTAAGATAGATCTTTGATCTGGATATCATCAATTACAGATTAAGGATGAGGACATTCATAAAACAACTTTCAGAACAAGGTATGGACATTATGAGTTCACGGTTTTACCTTTTGGATTAACAAATGCACCTGCAACTTTTATGAATTTAATGAATAATATCTTTCAAGAATACTTGGAAAATTTGTGCTCGTATTCTTGGATGACATTCTCATATATTCTAAAAGTATTGAGGAACATCATGAGCATTTGAAGATAGTTTTGGAAATTTTGAGAAAGAGACGGTTATATGGTAAGCTATCTAAATGTTCTTTCTATGACACAGAAGTGCACTATTTGGGACATGTAATAAGTAAGAATGGAATTGTTGTAGATCCTTCTAAAATTGTAGCTATAACTGAGTGGCCTACACCAAAGAATGTACATGAAGTTAGAAGCTTCATGGGACTTGTTGGTTACTATAGAAAATTTGTAAAAGATTTTTCTAAGGTGGCTGCACCAATAACTTCATTACAGAAAAAGGATAAGAAGTTTGTTTGGAATGAGAAATGTGAATCTGCATTTAGAACTTTGAAGGAACAGTTAACTTCAGCACCTATTCTAGATGTACCAGATCATAATGGAGACTTCACAGTTGTAACAAATGCATCGGGGGAAGGTCTAGGAGGTATTTTGTTACAAAATGATCATGTCATAACTTACGAAAGTAGAAAACTAAAGTTACATGAGTTAAATTATGCTCCACATGATTTAGAGCTTGCTGCCATTGTTCATGCACTACAAGTTTGGAGGCATTATCTACTTGGTAAATCTTTTGAATTAAAAACTGATCATCTTGGGCTGAAGTATATTTTCACTCAGCCAAATCTTAATGCAAGACAATGAAGATGGTTAGAGTTTTTGTCTCAATATGATTTTGATATCAATTACATCAAAGGTAAGGAAAACAGAGTGGCTGACGCTCTAAGTCATAGGAAGCACATTTATGCTCTTATTAAATTGAGAACTCAATTTAAGGATGAAGTAAAAAGTGTTATGGAATCTGATTCTTACTTTTAGCAAGTAAAAACAGTGCTTGCTGCAGATCCAAATGATGTGAGGTATAAAGGTTTTCACTTTGACAATGAAGGAATCTTAAGATTTGAAAACATATTATACATACCTGCACTAAATGATTTAAGAAAGAAATTGCTTGAAGAATTTCACAATTCACCTTTTTTTGGACACCCTAGTATTACAAAGATGCTTTCTGATATAAAACAACAATATTTCTGAAGGGGATGAAAAAGGATGTTATTGATTTTGTGACACATTGCCTTGAATGTCAACATGTTAAAGCTGAACATATGTACCCAGCCGGTTTATTGTATCCTCATAGCATACCGCAGTACAAATGGCAAGTAATAAGCATGGATTTTGTACAAGGGTTGCCTATGTCAAGAAATAAACATGATGTTATTTTGGTAGTTGTTGATAAACTAACAAAGGTAGCACATTTTATTGTTGGTAATCTGAAGGATGATTCTCCTGTATTGGCTAAAATATTTGTACATGAAATTTTTAGATTACATGGAGTACCTGAATTAATCATATCTGATAGAGATCCTAGAATGACGTCAAGGTTTTGGAAAACACTTAATGCAGCTCTAGGAACTAAGCTGAATTTCAGTTCTGCGTATCATCCGGAAATGGATGGACAGACTGAAAGAGTTAATCAAGTTTTAGAGGATATGTTACGAATGTATTGTATGGATCAACAATATAAGTGGGAAGAGTACCTTCCACTAGTTGAGTTTGCTTATAATAACACATATCATGCCTCTCTTAAGATGGCACCTTTCGAAGCACTATACGAAGAAAATGTAGAACCCCCATTAGTTGGGACAACATTGAGGATAGAGAGGTAATTGGACCTGAAATCCTTACGGAAATGGAACAACAAGTTAAAATGATTCGTGAATGCTTGAAAGAAGCAACAGATAGGAAAAAGAGTTATGCTGATTTAAAGTGGGTTGACAGGAAATTTGAACTTGGTGAGAAGGTCTTTCTTCAGGTTAAACCAAAAAAGAGCTCTATAACTTTTGGCAAGGCTGCCAAGTTATCACCTCGTTATGTGGGACCCTTTGAGATAGTTGAAGTAATCAACCCTGTAGCTTACCATTTAGCATTACCTCCTGCTTTGTCATGAATGCATGATGTTTTCCATATTTCTTTGCTTAAGAAATATGTTTCAGATTTATCACATGTGTTAAATTGGAATTCCTTGCAGGTCCAAGACCCAGGAATAATCATGGTTAAACCCATACGAGTGCTGGAAACTCACCAGTTGCATTTAAGAAATCATGAAATAGGTCAATGTAAGGTCTAGTGGGACCAGTTTAATGAGGAAAGTGCAACTTGGGAAAACCTAGAGGATATGAAAACTACTTTTCCATATTTATTTGATCAGAATTGACTATGATGACTGATAAAATTTGTGATTTTATCTTTATATGTCAATAAGTCTGCCAGTTTTGGGCAGATGGCTATTTATTTTTGAATAAACAGCTATGTGAATGCTGATTTCTGGAACTTTAAATTCTTATATTTTTGCAAACATATATTAATAAAGTGAATAAATTGATTTTCCTTAATGCAATGGTCAAAATAAGATAATCATCGGCACGTTGATTCTTTTTAGGAGGGAATTATGTAACACCTTTGACAAACAGTTATATTTCTCTTTTGCATTACAAGCATTGGCATGTGATTTTCTTGAATGAGGTGTGTTTCCTTGATTGTTGAAAATCATGCTTGTTATGGATAAATCATCTCTGCTCTTGGATTCATTGGACTGAAATGATATGGCTTGCAAGAATCCATTTTTCACTTCTTGTAGGTGAGTTGCAATCTAGTTTTGAGAGTTGCAAACTTATCTCTTTTACTGACTCATCCTTGGATCAATTCCAGTGATCCAAGGAATGTTTTAAATCTCCTTACCAGACTGAATGGTAAAATTGACATTCATAGGTGGAGAGACGTAGCGGACTGAACTTTGTATGTTACAAATTCTTTGGTCTTGTATGAACGTGCCTTCATTCGGTTGTATGTTTGTGTTTGGGTCTTTAGGATTGATCTCTTCAGGACATTAATGGCATAAACAAATATAGTCTGCTTCATGACTATGAAGGGAATCCAAATCCTAAAAACTAAAGGATTATCCTAACGGTATCCTAAACTAGGTAAAAGCACCTACTTCCTAGCTATGTCTACTTATTTGGGTTTCAATCTAACCTAAGCTTCTTATTCTATTTCATGTTGGATGGCGTCCTAACCTAAGTTCTTGTGCTAAATGAATAAGGGAGAAAATTACTAAAGTAATGCTAGGCTATTTTAACCTAATACCTAATACTATATGGTTGTGAATTTGATCTAACCTAAGGTGGAAATTACCTATGGAAATGTTTTAAGACCTAAGGTAATTATTGTTAGACTAACCTAAGTTTTGGGAAATCTATCCTAAACTATTGAAAGGGAACCTAAGGGTCACATGGCATTATGGTGACAGGTTTCAATGGCATTTAATTGATTTGATTTGGTTAAATGAATGGAGGTACAACCAGTTTTGGAAAAGGCAAGTAGAATTTAGTGGAAGCATACGTGGAGGCTTCACTAAAGATGGAAATGCATGTTAAATTAGAAATGGCATTCGCCAGTTTTGGGAGGCGGTGGCAAGGAGAGATAAGTGGGAGATTTGGGAGTAATTGCATTAATGGACCTCAGTTTTTGTGTGCAAACCATCTTGGAAACAAGGAAGGTGGATTTGTTGGAGGTTGTTTGATCTTGCATGCATTGTGATTTTTGCTCTGTATGGAGCTATCTGGTTCTTCGAACCAGTAGTTTGACTTCTACTTTATGGCTATTTTTGGTTTCTCTGGTTTATTTTCAATCGAGGGAAAGTATATGAGGCATTGGAAGAAAATATGTTTGGTTGTTGATCTTTCATGGAGAAGAAAAAGAGTTGGAAGCTCGGCTGGAAGTCTCCTTCGAATTGGCAGAAGCACTATCAGGCATGATAGGCTCTACCCATTAAGATTTCTTGCTTTCTTCTAAATGATTCATTAAAATAATTCTGCTCTCTTGAGATAAATGTTTTCATGATTTTTCTGGTTATTTACTTTCATGGTTTTATGAATCTTTGTGGTTTTTGGATATAAATCCATTGCTAAATAATGTTAGCCTTTGGAAACTTTCTCTCTGTGCAAGTTCAGTGGTGACATGCATGTGAAACTTGTATTTCAAAGCTTGTATTTCATTCTGAACTTGTGTTCGAGGCTTCATTGTTCTGAACTGGTATATGATGCCTTGTGTTTCATTCTGAACTTATATTGGAGCCTTGAGATTCGTTCTAAGCCTGTATTGGAGATTTTGTGTTGCTCAAAACTTGTGTTCAAAGCTTCGTGTTTAGCACTATACTCATATTCAATACTTGCATGTTTTGAACTTGTATTCGAGTCATTGTGTTTGGTTCTGTACTTGTGTTCTGAGCTTGAGTTTTACTCATATTCAAGGTTTTGAAATACTTAGAACTCATTTATGGGACTGTCTGCTCAAAAATCTTGGGAGAATAGTTTTGGTTTGAGTTGATTTGGTTATCTCTTTTGAGATCTTCCCCTTGTAGCTTCTTGAGTTGGAATGGTTGTGGTACTTATATTTTTGAGACTGTACCACCTTCTTTGAACTTGTAAGGGCATGTAAATATGGAGGATATTCTTCCCTCCTCTTCTCTGAGAAAACCCTGCATCTTGTTGAAGGCTTGACTATTTTGTTTTAAGGATTAATGGATTAAGGAACTCTGGTATCTTGTTTATTTACTGGGTTTGGTTTGATATAGAGTTTGTTTGGAACAGTCGTTAGCAGCTTGTGAGGTTTATGGAAATACGGTATGCATACTCCTTGTGATTGATGTTTGAAATGAATACCTTCTCTATTACAATCTTTTTAGATGGAGCTGTGAGAGTCTTTGTTGTGTTTTCTATTTTAGTCACAATTGGAGGTAAAGTTGAGACATTGCGTGACTTAAACGTATATTGGGTTTTCTTACTCACTTTCAGATCCTCTTAAATTGATTTTGGGTTTTTAAGGAAAGAAGAGTTGAATACTCTCTCATTCTGAATCTTGTTGATAGGATTTATTACCTCTGGTTTGGGGTTGTTTCATTTAATTTGTCTTCATGATGACCACAAACTATATGTCTCTTTTATATGGAGCCATGTAAGACCTTGAAGTTGGGAATACAGTTTCTATTGAGTTCATGAGTTTTATTTAAACTTGTTTATCTTATACTATTTTGGGTTTTCTATTCTTTGTTGGATTCATTGAATGAATCTCTGGGTCTTTAAAAGAGAAAGGAATATACTTCTCTTGTGGACAGTATATTGTTTTTGGGACTGTACTGTGTACTCCTTTATGAGAAATGAATTCAAACTTGTGTTTAATGAATTGGAATATATAAACCAGGTTGTATTGATTTGTAAGGGAAACTAGAAGTGTACTTTCTTTTGAACTGTGTGTTTGGTTTTGTATTCTCCTTTGGGAACTAGTAAAAGAACTTCTGATTTTGGAAATAGAAATGGAATTCATTTGATATTAGAAATGAAATGAATTCTTTATTGGACCTTTTCCATTTGAGATCCTTTAACTTTTGAAAAGATAGGTTCATTTGATCAAACTTCTCTGTGGCATGACTCTCTTCTTGGCTGTAGAGTGATTGTTCTCTTAGGCCTGCTCAACTTTTGGGTTCGGATTTTTGTCCTTTTTGTCTTATAGGAAATAGTGAGAAACCACTCTTCTGAGATGGAAATTTCCTTGTGGATTGTTTAGTCTACTTTGTACTAGTCATTTGTTGTAATGATGTGGAAAGAGAACAGCTGAGTCAGTTTAGTAGAAGAGAAAATGTAAACATGTTTAGACCGACTGCTATGTTTGACTGAGTCATACTTCATTTGGATTTGGTATTGGAAGGTTTTCTCTTTTTGCACCCTATCTTATTATGAATCCTCCCTTGGATGGACATGAGAAGAGATTAATCTTGTGTGAGTCTAGCTTTGATTTGTGGAACATTCTAGTTTCAGATCTTTGAATTATATCTTCTAACATGTAGAAGTTAGTTAAGACTTGCAGGTAGACTATTTTGACTCTCTACCCCTTCTTGGATTGATTTGGGATTCTTGTTAGATGTTGTCTCTTTAATGTTGAATCCTTATATTGTTATCCTTGAACTGAAGCAGTTATGTGTGTTCTGAACCTGTTTCTATCTTTTAGATGATTAGTGTATGGGGAACAATATGTATTGATTCTTCTTCTTTGCTTAAGTTGTAGGATGAAACATCCTAATATGAGCTATGCTGTGAATAACTTCTTTTTCTACATATTATAGATAAATGTTGTATTTCTATTCTGATAGAATTATGAAACAATTGGATGACAAGACCTGTTGTTTGTTTAAAAGTAATTGATAGGATCAATTAAACTATATGTTATAATGCAGATGTTGCGGATTATATTATGCTCTTTTCTTAAAAGTGAATTCAGACTCTTATTTGTACTTCTTTTCTGGTTGTTATTACTTATGCTTATTTGTATGATATATTAATTGTTTCATTAAAGTAGAGTTGTTTTAATGGAACAATTAGTGGAATGCACTTCATTTTAATGCTTAGTGCTTATCATGCTCAGTTCATTGAACTGACCCATGCTAGCAATTTTTGTAGATGGACATCGTAAGTGATAAAAGAAGGAAAAAACTTTTATGATGCATTGGCTTATTTAATTCTTGATCTTATGTAAAGAATTTTGATTCATTCTTGAGTTGTATTGGAAAAGAGAAGTGATGTTATTTTATGATCTTAATGATGATTGACATGCAGTATGTCTGAAATGCATAGTCTTGTAAATGTATATTTTATCATGATGAATTGAAAGGTTTGGAGACTGACTCCAATTTGTTGTGTAAATTCTCTTGTACTTTATATGACGGAAATAGTAGTGATATCTTGTCGATATTCTTTATATCTTGTTTGTATACTATTGTTGTTATCAATTAATAAGTTGGATTAAGGGGATAGTACAATCTCCCTTACTAGTATGAAACTTGTTAAATTGCATAAGATGATGTCTCTAACTACACAACTATAGTTTAATAATGAAATATGCATTGGTCATACAATTAAACTATATGAGTAAAGAATGATAAAAAGGTTATGTTAATCCTAACATCTAACCATGTAGAGGAAGACTCTTCCTCTCTCAAAAGAATGAAAAATAAATGGAATGGTGGTTATGATCTTTAATCCTTGTGCTTTGTTTATAAAAAGTAAACACTAGCTGAATTTAGGTGAACTATACACCTTCTTGGACAACTATGTTACATTAAGAATTAACCGTTTGATGTTTGCTGCCCTATTTTTGGGGATAACTTCTTGTTAAGCCAGGTTAATAAACATCAATGCAAGCATGAGTTAATGAAGTTCTTAATATCAAATCAGATTAATTATGGATAAAGAACTTAATGAATGTTGGAATTAGGGTTAGGCAGGGTTGCTGCAATTTGAATCTTAATCCAATTAAATTAAATCTAATGACCACTAAGGGGTATGTACATCATGATGAATCAGTTCTAACAGATTTTGGCACATGCCAACTACAGGACTGTACCTTCGAGAAGTCCAGGGGCTTCTCGAGGATACAATGTTGCAGTTGACATGTGGCAACACCCTTCCATATTTGTTCATCTAGATCTACACACATCTGGACTTGAACTTAGTTTCTCTCTAGGTCAAGTTAGTAGCATGTTTAGGATAGGGAATAGCTTTCTATGACTTAGGGTACCTTGGCACATTCGGTTGACTTAGGTGATCGAGTATGCCCATATACCCTAAGTCATCATGAGCGTCTTCCTATAACAAATTATGTTGCTAACCTGGGCTAGGGTCAAACCTTGGGCAAGTGGACTGACGGTAGTCAGTAAAGACCATTCTAGATAACAGAAGAGTGAGGTGAAGGACGTATTCTGAAATGATGAGTATGTCATCTAGGAATAGTAACATGAATAGTATGTTGAAAATATTTGGCCAAAGTATCGCAAGCTATTGGTTGCATTTTCCTAAGTCACCTAGTTTAAAGCAACGTGATGTCAGATGAATATTGGTAACAAATATTCAGATAGGTTCTTTAAATAGATCACTCAGTACCTAGAATAGGGTAGGAAAACCAAGTATACGTAGTATACATAAAGTATTCTATACTTTAAGACAAACATGAGAGATCGGTTGGTAACCGAGTCATGGAATGAGAGATCGGTAACATACCAAGTCATTACAGCTGCATATGGTTATCTGTTATGAGATTGATTGGCATGGAATGTGTGTTCTAAATGATGTTTTATTTAGAACAGAGAACATTGTGTTTCAAAAAAAAATTTGCCTTGTTTCTAAAGTCTTAAAAATGGGAATGTTACATCTTGGTACCAGAGTTGAAGGTTGTCAGCTCTTGGACCTATTGTGTCCATAATCTGATGAAACTTAAATTTTCTTGTTAACAAAAAATGGTTAGAACAAGAGGAAATGTTGTAAATAATAATCCACATGAGGAAGGAGCAGTAACTTCCTGAAAAATCAATGAGATCCTTGCTGCCCTGTTGGACACAAGAGATTGTTTGGTTGTACTTGAACAACAAGTAATGGGCAATGAGGAGGAAGAAGATGCTGGTAATAACAATCAGCCACCTCCTAAGGACAACACCAATTTAGGTGTTGATAATAACAATGTGAACATACCTGATCAGCCTGAGAACAAAAAGGCTAGGCTGGTAGTTGAACTCACTAATGATATAAAAAGGATAAGTCCACCCAAGTTTGATGGCACCACATTAGGATATGGAGCTGAGAATTGGCTCAGTGAAATGGAGAAGTAATTTGCAATAAGGAATTTCTTAGAAGAAACAAAGGCGATATGGGGAGCATATCTGCTTTCCCATGAGACATCTTCATGGTGGGACAACCGTAAGGCTGAGTTAAATATTGATGAAACTAATATCACATGGGATCAATTTAAAGGTTACTTTAGGAAACATTGGCTACTGAAACTTTATTATGATAAAAAAATGTCTAAATTCTAGAACTTAGCTCAAGGAAAGCTAACTATGATTGAGTATCTGGAGTAGTTTACTAAACTCCTTAAGTATGTACCTCAGTATCAAACTGATGGGAAGTTCAGGATACAAAAATTCATCATGGGATTGAATCCTGTTATAGGATGAGAGGTGGATTTTCACAGCCTAACCACAATGGAAGGGGTTATATAAAAAGCCAAAAGGTGGGAACAAAAATTAAAGGTAATTTTTGCTCATAAAGAGGAAATAAGGAAGAAATTTCCCAACTCCTTCTTCATCATCTCTTGCACCTAAGAAAGGACCATGGAAGAAATTTAAATGCAAAGTAAGTTTTCAGTTGATAATAGTAAGAAAGCAACAAGAAATAAGACTGCTAGTAATGCACGGAAAAAATATGTTAAAATCAAGAATAATAATAACAGACAAAAGTTTATATGGAGGTTAGAATGATAATTCTAGGGCTGAAAGTAAATCTGAGCCTAGAAAGGGACTTGTAGGAGGATGTTATAACTATGGAAAACTCTAACATCACTTTTCTAACCCCTCTGTGAACCCTTGCGAACCCTAAATGGTTGACATGTAACTATAGGCCATGTACCATGGAGAAGTCTAGGGGTAAAAATGGTGGAGAATGCTGGAAGACATGTGCAACATTCAGAACAATAGATGAACCCATGGTACAGAACAAGTCCTTTCATGGTATTGATCAGGAATTTTGTGGCAGGGGACCTAAGGAATTCTTCTTCATGGCTCCCAATTATGGCCAAAGTTTCCTCTCATGGTACGTTTCATCACCTAGTTTCTGACACCCTTTTCAAAGGCACGATCTCCCTATACTAATCACTTTGCTAAAATGATCATTCTTGATAACAAAAGTGGTAAAAGAACTGTAGGCGGTATGGTCTAGGAATGCAACCTCTGAACACTATTCTTCAGATGGATTTCCAAAGTGAAGCTCATATATTGTGTTGTCTTAAGTACCAGGGTTAATGTAATCATGGTATTGAATGTTATTGGTTAACAATTGACTATTTAAAGATATTTTAAATTAGGAGTACTTGGAAAGGGATGAGTCCCATCATACCTAGTTGACATAAAATTCGGTTACTAACCCATAGATTTCATTTGGGGAAAGTCCTCAATGAGAATGTTACTACCTAGAGCATGAGCTAATAGGGAGATTCAGTGGGCTTGATTGGCCAAATGTATGTGTCTTCATGAATGATTACAAAGCACATTGATCCCGATTCATGGTTAACGATAAATGTTAGATCTTTACCATGGTGAAGAATTACTATTGGTATTTTCCACCTCAATTGGGACAATTGGAAACATAGAAAAAACTCTAGTTGTTTGCAATCAATAAGGTTACCATGAAACCCTTGAAGAATATTATTAGTTGTAACAACAATCAACCAAATCCTTTGCATGACAAGGCTGCAAAAAGGAAATTTTGGTGTTAGAAAATTTACCGCTCCAATTCTAATGCAAATGCACCCAAATTTGCCTGAACTAAAAAGGAAATGTCCCTTTGGGTGAACACTTTTGATTGAAAACCATAATGGATCCATGCACACAACCTTTGATAGAACTCCTTGGTAGAATGAAGCTGAGACACATCACAAAAATCTACCTGTAAATACTGAACTATAAGTCTCAAAAAAAAGGCTAGGCTGCAATCATTGAGATTATGAAGGCTTCCCTTTAGGTGAGAAATGTTTTGCTATCAGGACAATGTTTGCGGAGTAGAAAAGAGAAAAAACATGGAAAAAACAACTTTGGAAAAATGTATTGCCTGACAAATTTTCATGGTGATCAGAAGATGAGTCAATTATTGGGACAGATACTTTAGAAGATGATTTTGTTTAATGATCATAAAACCCTCTTTCAGAGAATAACTAGTTGTTATTAATGACTACCAAAGAATGTACTCAGTATCAAAATGACAAGAAGTTCAGGATACAAAATTCATTATGGAATTAAATCCCATTATTGGATCCAGGAGAGTAATGTTCAAAAACCACTATGGAAGGGGTTGTTGAAAAAGCCATAAGGAGGAAAATTGAAAGGCAATCTTGCCCATAAGGAGGAAGTAAAAGAAAGTTCTCTAACTCCTCTTCATCATCCTTGCACCTAAGAAAGGACTCATGGAAGAATCAATTTGGAATGAAAAGTAAGTTTTTTGTGATAAGCAGCAAGAAAATTGCAGAAAATAAACTATTTGCTGGTAATGCATGAAACAAATTTGTAGGTTTTTTTCCTGAATAATAATAATGGACATAAGTCCTATGGAGGTCAGAATGATAACTTTAAGGATAAGGAAATAAATTTGAGCCTAAAAGGGACCTGTGGAGGCTAATACAATTGTGGTAAAGGATCATTATGAAAATCAATGTCCTTTGAAAAAGGATGATCGTAATCAGCAGCACAAGATACACGCTGTAGTAGTTGAAAAGAAGACTAAGAAATTGGCCACGCCCATAGAGGTTCCGGGTAAGTTATTTGGCATACCTATAACTATTATTTTTGATACCAAAGCTACTGAATGTTTTATTTCTAATAAATTAGCTTCAAAATTAAAAAGAAAAGAAAAATGTAAACATGGACTTTACATTATGGAAATAATGTTGTTCATACTATTTGTATGTGTCTTTTAGGAGCAGTCCTTGACTAGCCTAGTTTTTCCATAGAAGTTTATCTTTATGTTGCACCCTTGGGGTCTTATGATGTAATCATAGGTGTTAATTGGTTATCTGAACATAAGGAAAAAGTGGATTGTTTTGAAAAAACATATTAGTTGTTTATATGATTTGTAGAAAACAACAGAGATTCAGGGTGTGAAACATGAGATTTCAGTTAGGAAACTATCAGCTATGTAACTTAAAAAGGCCAAAAATAAAGGTTGTACCTTATATGTAGTAAAAATTATAGAAATAGCTGAAGGGAACAATGATTTCATGGAATGATATCGGTTGTTACGTAACTTTAGTGATGTGTTTCCAGAAGAGTTACCAGGTCTTCCACCCAAAAGGGAATTTGACTTCACAATTGAAATCAAGCCTGGAACCGAGCCTATTTCTAAGGCACCATATCGAATGACTACTATAGAATTAGTAGAGCTTAAGGCTCAATTACAAGAACTTTTGTCTAAGGGTTTGATTAGACCAAGTGTTTCACCTTGGGGAGCACCAGTAATTTTTGTGAAAAAGAAATATGGAACACTTAGATTGTGCATTGATTACAGGATGTTAAACAAAGAAACAATCAAGAATAGATACCCACTCCCTAGAATTGATGATCTATTTGATCAAATGCATGGAGCATCAGTATATTCTAAGATAGATATTTCGATCTGGATATCATCAATTACAGATTAAGGATGAGGACATTCATAAAACAACTTTCAGAACAAGGTATGGACATTATGAGTTCACAGTTTTACCTTTTGGATTAACAAATGCACCTGCAACTTTTATGAATTTAATGAATAATATCTTTCAAGAATACTTGGACAAATTTGTGCTTATATTCTTGGAAGACATTCTCATATATTCTAAAAGTATTGAGGAACATCATGAGCATTTGAAGATAGTTTTGGAAATTTTGAGAAAGAGATGGTTATATGGTAAGCTATCTAAATGTTCTTTCTATGACACAGAAGTGCACTATTTGGGACATGTAATAAGTAAGAATGGAATTGTTGTAGATCCTTCTAAAATTGTAGCTATAACTGAGTGGCCAACACCAAAGAATGTACATGAAGTTAGAAGCTTCATGGGGCTTGCTAGGTTACTATAGAAAATTTGTAAAAGATTTTTCTAAGGTGGCTGCACCAATAACTTCATTACAGAAAAAGGATAAGAAGTTTTTTTGGAATGAGAAATGTGAATCTACATTTAGAACTTTGAAGGAACAATTAACTTCAGCACCTATTCTAGTTGTACCAGATCCTAATGGAGACTTCACGGTTGTAACAGATGCATCTGGGGAAGGTCTAGGAGGTATTTTGTTACAAAATGATCATGTCATAGCTTACAAAAGTAGAAAACTAAAGTTACATGAGTTGAATTATGCTCCACATGATTTAGAGCTTGTTGCCATTGTTCATGCACTACAAGTTTGGAGGCATTATCTACTTGGTAAACCTTTTGAATTAAAAACTGATCATCTTGGGCTGAAGTATATTTTCACTCAGCCAAATCTTAATGCAAGACAATGAAGATGGTTAGATTTTTTGTCTCAATATGATTTTGACATCAATTACATAAAAGGTAAGGAAAAAAGAGTGGTTGATGCTCTAAGTTGTAGGAAGCACATTTCTGCTCTTATAACATTGAGAACTCAGTTTAAGGATGAAGTAAAAAGTGTTATGGAATCTGATTCTTACTTTCAACAAGTAAAAACAGTGCTTGTTGCAGATCCAAATGATGTGAGGTATAAAGGTTTTCACTTTGACAATGAAGGAATCTTAAGATTTGAAAACAGAGTATACATACCTTCACTAAATGATTTAAGAAAGAAATTGTTAGAAGAATTTCACAATTCACCTTTTTCGGGACACCCTGGTATTACAAAGATGCTTGCTGATATAAGACAACAATATTTCTAGAAGGGGATGAAAAAGGATGTTATTGATTTTGTGACACATTGCCTTGAATGTCAACATGTTAAAGTTGAACATATGCACCCAGCTGGTTTATTGTATCCTCATAGCATACCGCAGTACAAATGGAAAGTAATAAGCATGGATTTTGTACAAGGGTTGCCTATGTCAAGAAATAAACATGATGTTATTTTGGTAGTTGTTGATAAACTAACAAAGGTAGCACATTTTATTGCTGGTAATCTGAAGGATGATTCTCCTGTATTGGCTAAAAGATTTGTACATGAAATTTTTAGATTACATGGAGTACCTGAATTAATCATATCGGATAGAGATCCTAGAATGACATCAAGGTTTTGGCAAACACTTAATGCAGCTCTAGGAACTAAGATGAATTTCAGTTCTGCGTATCATCCGGAAACGGATGGATAGACTGAAAGAGTTAATCAAGTTTTAGAGGATATGTTATGAATGTATTGTATGGATCAGCAGTATAAGTGGGAAGAGTACCTTCCACTAGTTGAGTTTGCTTATAATAACACATATCATGCCTCTCTTAAGATGGCACCTTTCGAAGCACTATACGGAAGAAAATGCAGAACCCCCATTAGTTGGGACAACATTGAGGATAGAGAGGTAATTGGACCTGAAATCCTTACGGAAATGGAACAAGTTAAAATGATTCATGAACGCTTGAAAGAAGCAGTAGATAGGTAAAAGAGTTATGCTGATTTAAAGTGGGTTGATAGGAAATTTGAACTTGGTGAGAAGGTCTTTCTTCAGGTTAAACCGAAAAAGAGTTCTATAACTTTTGGCAAGGCTGCCAAGTTATCACCTCATTATGTGGGACCCTTTGAGATAGTTGAAGTAATCAACCCTGTAGCTTACCATTTAGCATTACCTCCTTCTTTGTCATGAATGCATGATGTTTTCCATATTTCTTTGCTTAAGAAATACATTTCAGATTTATCACATGTGTTAAATTGGAATTCCTTGTAGGTCCAAGACCCAGGAATAATCATGGTTAAACCCATACAAGTGCTGGAAACTCACCAGTTGCATTTAAGAAATCGTGAAATAAGTCAATGTAAGGTCCAGTGGGACCAGTTTAATGAAGAAAGTGCAACTTGGGAAAACTTGGAGGATATGAAAACTACTTTTCCATATTTATTTGATCAGAATTGACTATGATGACTGATAAAAATTTGTGATTTTATCTTTATATGTCAATAAGTCTACCAGTTTTGGGTAGATGACTATTTATTTTTGAATAAACAACTATGTGAATGTTGATTTCTGGAACTTTAAATTCTGATATTGTTGCAAATATATGTTAAGAAAGTGAATAAATTGATTATCCTTAATGCAATGGTCAAAATAAGATAATCATCAGGATGATGATTCTTTTTAGGAGGGAAGTATGTAACACCTTTGACAAACAGTTATGTTTATTTTTTGCATTACAAGCATTGGCATGTGATTTTCTTGAATGAGGTGTGTTTCCTTGATTGTTGAAAATCATGCTTGTTATGGATAAATCATTTCTACTCTTGGATTCATTAGACTGAAATGATATGGCTTGCAAGAATCCATTTTCACTTCTTGTAGGTGAGTTGCAATCTGGTTTTGAGAGTTGCAAACTTATCTCTTTTACTGACTCATCCTTGGATCAATTCGAGTGATCCAAGGAATGTTTTAAATCTCCTTATCAGACTGAATGGTAAAATTGACATTCATAGGTGGAGAGACATAGTGGACTGAACTTTGTATGTTACAAATTATTTGGTCTTGTATGAATGTGCCTTCATTCGGTTGTATGTTTGTGCTTGGGTCTTTAGGATTGATCTCTTCAGGACATTAATGGCATAAACAAAATATAGTCTGCTTCATGACTATGAAGGGAATCTAAATCCTAAACCTAAAGGATTATCCTAATGGTATCCTAAACTAGGTAAAAGCACCTACTTCCTAGCTATGTCTACTTATTTGGGTTTCAATCTAACCTAAGATTCTTATTCTATTTTGTTTGGATGGCGTCCTAACCTAAGTTCTTGTGCTAAATGAATAAGGGAGAAATTACTAAAGTAATGCTAGGCTATTTTAACCTAATACCTAATACTATATGGTTGTGAATTTGATCTAACCTAAGGTGGAAATTACCTATGGCAATGTTTTAAGACCTAAGGTAATTATTGTTAGACTAACCTAAGTTTTGGGAAATCTATCCTAAACTATTAAAAGGGAACCTAAGGGTCACATGGCATTATGGTGACGGTTCCAATGGCATTTAATTGATTTGATTTGGTTAAATGAATGGAGGTACAACTAGTTTTGGAAAAGGCAAGTAGACTTTAGTGGAAGCATACGTGGAGGCTTCACTAAAGATGGAAATGCATGTTAAATTAGAAATGGCATTCACCAGTTTTGGGAGGCAGTGGCAAGGAGAGATAAGTGGGAGATTTGGGAGTAATTGCATTAATGGACCTCATTTTTTGTGTGCAAACCATCTTGGAAACAAGGAAGGAAGATTTGTTGGAGGTTATTTGATCTTACATGCATTGTGATTTTTTCTCTGCATGGAGCTATCTGGTTCTTCGAACTAGTAGTTCAACTTCTACTTTATGGCTATTTTTTGTTTCTCTAGTTTATTTTTGATCGAGGGAAAGTATATGAGGCATTGGAAGAAAATATGTTTGGTTGTTGATCTTTCATGGAGAAGAAAAAGAGTTGGAAGCTTGGCTAGAAGTCTCCTTCGAATTGGCAGAAGCACTATCAGGCATGATAGGCTCTACCCATTAAGATTTCTTGCTTTCTTCTAAATGATTCATTAAAACAACTCTACTCTCTTGAGATAAATGTTTTCATGATTTTTCTGGTAATTTACTTTAATGGTTTTATGAATCTTTGTGGTTTTTGGATATAATCCATTGCTAAATAATGTTAGCCTTTGGAAACTTTCTCTTTGTGCAAGTTCAGTGGTGACATGCATGTGAAACTTGTATTTCATTGTATTTCTTTGTTGTTTCATTGTTGTTCTGAACTTATATTGATGCTTTGTGTTTCATTCTGAACTTATATTGGATCCTTGTGTTTCTTTCTGAGCTTTTGGAGCTTTGTGTTGCTCAAACTTGTGTTTGAAGCTTCGTGTTTAGCACTATACTCGTATTCAATACTTGTGTGTTCTGAACTTGTATTCGAGTCATTGTGTTTGGTTCTGTACTTGTATTCTGAGCTTGAGTTTTACTCGTATTCAAGGTTTTGAAATACTTAGAACTCATTTATGGGACTGTCTGCTCAAAAAATCTTGGGAGAATAGTTTTGGTTTGAGTTGATTTGTTTATCTCTTTTGAGATCTTCTCTTGTAGCTTCTTGAGTTGGAATGGTTGTGGTACTTCTGTTTTTGAGACTGTACCACCTTCTTTGAACTTGAAAGGACATGTTAATATGGAGGATATTCTTCCCTCCTCTACTCTGTGAAAATCAACATCTCGTTGAAGGCTTGACTATTTTTTTTTAAGGATTAATGGAATGGAACTATATCTTGTTGTGGGTTTGGTTTGATTTAGAGTTCATTTGGAACAGTTGTTAACAGTTTTTCAGGTTTATGGAAATGCAGTATGCATACTCATTCTTGTGATTGATGTTTGAAATGAATACCTTCTCTGTCGCAATCTTTTTAGATGGAGCTTGTGAGAGTCTTTGTTGTGTTTTCTATTTTTAGTCACGATTGGAGGTAAAGTTGAGACATTGCTTGACTCAAACATATATTGGGTTTTCTTACTCACTTTCAGATCCTCTTAAATTGAGTTTTGGGTTTTTAAGGAAAGAATAATTGAATACTCTCTCATTTTGAATCTGTTGATAGGATTTATTACCTCTATTTTTGGGGTTGTTTCATTTAATTTTTCTTCATGATGACCACAAACTATATGTCTCTTTTATATGGAGTCATGTAAGACCTTGAAGTTGGGAATACAGTTTCTATTGAGTTCGTGAGTTTTATTGAAACTTGTTTATCTTATATTGTTTTGGGTTTTCTATTCTTTGTTGGATTCATTGAATGAATCTTTGGGTCTTTGAAAAGAGAAAGGAATATGTTCTCTTGTGGACAATATACTGTTTTTGGGACTGTACTGTGTACTCCTTTCTGAGAAATGAATTCAAACTTGTGTTTAATGAATTGGAATAGATAAACTAGGTTGTATTGATTTGTAAGGGACACTAGAAATGTGCTTTCTTTTGACTATGTGTTTGGTTTTGTATTCTCCTTTGGGAACTAGTAAAAGAACTTTTGATTTTGGAAATAGAAATGGAATTCATTTGATATTAGAAATGAAATGAATTCTTTATTGGACCTTTTCCATTTGAGATCCTTTAAATTTTGAAAAGATAGGTTCATTTGATCAAACTTCTCTGTGGCATGACTCTCTTCTTGGCTGTAGAGTGATTGTTCTCTTAGGCCTACTCAACTTTTGGGTTTGGCTTTCTGTCCTTTCTATCTTATAGGAAATAGTGAGAAACCACTCTTCTAAGATGGAAATTTCCTTGTGGATTGTTTAGTCTACTTTGTACTAGTCATTTGTTGTAATGATGTGGAAAGAGAACAACTGAGTCAGTTTAGTAGAAGAGAAAATGTAAACATGTTTAGACCGACTGCTATGTTTGACTGAGTCATACTTCATTTGGATTTGGTATTGGAAGGTTTTCTCTTTTTGCACCCTATCTTATTATGAATCCTCCCTTGGATGGACATGAGAAGAGATTAATCTTGTGTGAGTCTAGCTTTGATTTGTGGAATGTCTGGTTTCAGATATTTGAATTATATCTTCTAACATGTAGAAGTTAGTTAAGACTTGCAGGTAGACTTTTTTGACTCTCTACCCCTTCTTGGATTGATTTGGGATTCTTGTTAGATGTTGTCTCTTTAATGTTGAATCCTTATATTGTTATCCTTGAGCTGAAGCAGTTATGTGTGTTCTGAACCTATTTCTATGTTTTAAATGATTAGTATATGGGGTTAAGTATGTTTTGATTCTTCTTCTTTTCTTAAGTTGTAGGATGAAACATCTTAATATGAGCTATGCTATGAATAACATCTTTTGCTACATAGTAAAGATAAATTTTGTATTTCTATTCTGATAGAATTATGAAACAATTGGATGACAAGACCTGTTGTTTGTTTAAAAGTAATTGATAGGATCAATTAAACTATATGTTATAATGCAGATGTTGCATATTATATTATGCTCTTTTCTTAAAAGTGAATTCAGACTCTTTATTTTTACTTCTTTTCTGGTTGTTATTACTTATGCTTATTTGTATGATATATTAATTGTTTCATTAAAGCAAAGTTGTTTTAATGGAAAAATTAGTGGAATGCACTTCATTTTAATGCTTAGTGCTTATCATGCTCAGTTCATTGAACTGACCCATGCTAGAAATTTTTGCAGATGGACATCATAAGTGATAAAAGAAGGCAAAAAAATTTATGATGCATTGGCTTATTTAATTTTGGATCTTATGTAAAGAATTTTGATTCATTCTTGAGTTGTATTGGAAAAGAGAAGTGATGTTATTTTATGATCTTAATGATGATTGACATGCAGTATGTCTGAAATGCATAGTCTTGTAAATGTATATTTTATCATGATGAATTGAAAGGTTTGGAGACTGACTCCAATTTGTTGTGTAAATTCTCTTGTACTTTATATGACAGAAATAGTAGTGATATCTTGTCGATATTCTTTATATCTGTTTGTATACTATTGTTGTTATCAATTAATAAGTTGGATTAAGGGGATAGTAAAATCTCCTTTATTATTTTGAAACTTGTTAAATTGTAAAAGATATCATTCTCTAACTACACAACTATAGTTCAATAATGAAATATGCATTGGTCATACAATTAAAACTATATGAGTAAAGAATGATAAAAAGGTTATGTTAACCCTAACATCTAACCATGTAGAGGAAGACTCTTCCTCTCTCAAAAGAATGAAAAATAAATGGAATGGTGGTTATGATCTTTAATCCTTGTGCTCCATTATAAAAATTAAACACTAGCTGAATTTAGGTGAATGATACACCTCCTTGGATAGCTAGGTTACATTAAGAATTAACCATTTGATGTTTGCTTCCCTGTTTTCGGGGATAACTACTTGTTAAGCCAAGTTAATAAACATCAATGCAAGCATGAGTTAATGAAGTTATTAATATCAAATCAGATTAATTATGGATAAAGAACTTAATGAATGTTGGAATTAGGGTTAGGCATGGTTGCTGAAATCTGAATCTTAATCCAATTAAATTAAATCTAATGACCACTAAGGGGTATGTACATCATGATGAATTAGTTCTAATGGATATTGGCACATGCCAACTACAGGACTATACCTTCGAGAAGTCTAGGGGCTTCTCGAGGATATAGTGTTGCAGTTGACATGTGGCAACACCCTTCCATATTTGTTCATCTAGATCTACACACATTTGGACTTGAACTTAGTTTCTCTCTAGGTCAAGTTAGTAGCATGTTTAGGATAGGGAGTAGCTTTCTATGACTCAAGGTACCTTGGCACATTTGGTTGACTTAGGATGATCAAGTATGCCCATATACCCTAAGTCATCATGAGCGTCTTCCTATAATAAATTATGTTGCTAACTTGGGCTATGGTCAAACCTTGGGCAAGTGGATTAACGGTAGTCAGTAAAGACCATTCTAGATAACAGAAGAGTGAGGTGAAGGATGTATTATAAAATGAAAAGTATGCCATCTAGCAATAGAAACATGAACAATATGTTGAAAATATTTAGCCAAAGTATCGCAAGTTGTTGGTTGTGTTGTCCTAAGTCACCTAGTTTAAAGCAACATGATGTCAGATGAATATTGGTAACAAATATTTAGATAGGTTCTTTAAACAGATCACTCAGTACCTGGAATAGGGTAGGAAAACAAAGTATACATAGTATACATTAAGTATTCTATAATTTAAGACAAACATGAGAGATCGGCTAGTAACTGAGTCATGGAATGAAAGATCGATAATATATTGAGTCATTACAATTGCATATGGTTATCTATTATGAGATTGATTAGCATGGAATGTGTGTTCTAAATGATGTTTTATTTAGAACAGAGAACATTTTGTTTCAAAAAAAAATCCCCTTGTTTCTAAATTCCTAAAATGAGAATGATACATTCTTGGTGTTTGTAATAAGGTAGTGTTGTCATTTAGATTAGGTTTTCAATTCTAGATTTCCTTAATGTATTTCCTTCTTCATCGCTATGTTTTGTCAATTTAGTTGGATTTTTTGTGTAATAAATGCATTTGCGCACCGAAAGCTAATTATTATTTGAAGAAATTTTTATGTGTAGAGGACTACACATACCATTAGTGTGGGGTGGTTATTGATATCCAAGTATGGAAGTGTTGAAAATTAGTACACATGAAAGGAAAAAAATACTACAAGTGCTATTCAAGTTAGAGAATTGTTAAAAAAGAGAGATTACTTCTAGAAACACGGACCATAGGTGTAAATGAATGAATAAACAAGCATAACACAAGGTAATTAGGGGCCATGGGAACTACCAGGGGAAGTCACAGTGGCAAGGTACTCAGGCACATTAAGTTGTGCTAAAGAGAGGTTTGTGGCTAGAACGTAGGAAGGAGCTCTAGAAGGTTATAGCCTGGGTGCGAAGATGTACCGTGTAGAAAGAAAAAAAATGTTTGATTAATGGGAGGATTGTTGGTAGGTGGAGAAGCAATACATGCACTAAAATTTTGAAAATCTATATAATGATGGGATGTGAGTTCATTCTTATTATTGAAATTGTGAGAATTTGAAAAGATCTAACTCAAAATGAGCCAAGCGAATCATGTTGAGGTGTGAAGAGTGTGAAACAAAACATGGAAAGAAGATTTGTGCACATGAGAAGTTTACGTCCCCATAGGTGAAGGGTTTGAGTGAAGGAGACGTGATATGAAAGAGCTAGGGCACGCGATTTCCACTAGGGCATGGAGATTTAAACTAGGGTTTTAACTTGCTCATTACATAGGGTAGAAAGGAGATATTTTTAAATGGTGTCAAAGAAAGCACCTACAACAGGAGTAAAAGGGAAGAAGAAGGTTGAAGTGGAAGAAGAAATTTCTCCTAAGAGCAATTTCTCAGAAATGCAGTATTCAGAGGGCATGATTTTGGGACAAGAATGGGATTCCCACATCCATAAATTTAAGATCAACGATTACAACCATCGTACACCGAATAATAAGAAGGAACTAGATGTGTTGTTGAGCATGAAAACAAACAAACACATAACATAAGACATGCCAGTGTACGATGACACTGGAGAGAAGTTTCTAAAGTAGATTGGAGTCTACCAGTTGTATGAGATTCTATACTTTGGAAAGTATGAACCATTGTATCAATGGTTGATGAGTAGAGTCCATGAGGAATTCTTCTACTTTATCAGATGGAGTGTTAGAATCACAACCACCTTAATTTCAACAGTAACAAGATACAGGGCCTCAGGAGTAGATATGGAGAGTGACTTAACAGATAAAGCAATGATCCTAGAGACAAGGAAGGAGATAAGATATACCAAGGGTCCACATGGCATGAATATTGATAAATTGAATAAGTACCCAGTGGTACAGATAGTTGCACATCTGATAACAAAGTTGAATGACCCAGAAAAATGGTTGTTTGTGAATACAATATGGCTACACGTTGCAAGGAAAATGTCTCAAGGGGTGATCTACAATATCGCGGGTTACATAGCAGAGACAATCATTGTAGAAGTGTGTACATGTGACATAATTATTTTTGGTGTTATTTTATTATCTTTGGTGTTTATGGAGATTAAAGTGCCCAATGGGACAAAGGAAAATATTTGGGAGTACCTCACAGAAAATAAATATTTGGTGAAAATATTTGATAAATAATTATGCGAAGGGACCATGGGGTCCTTTAAATAGAGGGAAGAGATGTGTTATGACAAGATATACATGATGTTCGAAGAGGAGTGGCACATACCCATGGAGTTACCTTTGGTGGTGGGTAAGGCAATACAATTTGCATTCTACCAGCATTTTTACATCATGGGATTTGTGATGAAGGAAGGATCTTGGAGACCTTAGTGTAAACTACCATATACCTTCATAGTATGCTACTTCTAGGAATCAGTTCATTGGTTCACAGATGCATGCCACCTAAGCTTAATCATAGATAAAATAGATTGTGATTATTAGACTCTGAGAAAAACATATGTATATGTAGGATGGAATGCCTACATTGAGAGGCTTATATTAGATGTAATAAACATGAAGTCAGTAAGATTGGAATTTGGAGACGTTGGAGTAGTGCTTGTGTATCTTCAACTCAAGCCCAAGATGGAGAACAAAAAATATGTGGGAAATGAGTCCGCACTTCTAGGGATGCCTAAGGGTAAGCAGACATTAGAGAATGTGCCAACTTGACAACCTCCAAAGACTCTAGTGGTGGATTGAGGATGGATGAAAAGATAATGATGTCCTGGAGCATAGAGGACAAAGGAATCCTACAGACAAGGTAGGAATTGAGCACAAAAATACACCACCTCAGGTGCAAAAAGGAGATGATGAGGACTTGGATGATGTACAAGGAGAGGGCCACTTCAAATGGGTATTCAAAAGAGCTAGAGCCCAAGTTTCTACACCAAATTTAGTGCACATATCACCATGAATCTCTCCACAGAAGGAGACAACTAAGAAAAGGAGGATAAATTTGAAGTTGAATGAGGAGGTAGAAGAGTCTGAGGAAAGCGTGCCTGAATCTCCTACAAAACTAGAGGAAGGTGTAAAGGAGGTAGATGGGATAGGGAAAGAGACTACTTAGGGCATAGCATAACAAGCTCCAAATATTGGTGTTCAAGTTCCTAAGGGGTCAAGATCAAAGAGGACAAGTGGGGATTATACTGCACTGGTCATGGGCTACTCTGAGGACACAAGTAAAATTTTTTGTGCCCATTTCCAAAGCAGGGTGGGCCTTAAGGAATTATATGTATGGGAATTGATGGATGAGGACACAACCACTGTGCGCACAAGGAAATAACTATCTTGGTAAATACAAACACATATGGATGAACCAGACTTCAATGTATGTGAAGAGTCATGTGTATCAATAATATTGAAGAAGACACCTCAGGCCAAACACATAACAATAAATCCTACTATTATGCTAGATGAACAAGTAAGTAATGCTTTGGTGAAGGTATCTACAGAGGTGGAAAGGTAGAATGTGGATAAATCTACAACTATTAGGGTGTTAAAATAAGAGATCACAGCTAAAGATGTAGAGATAGTGTGCCTATGATAAGAGAAGGACTTAGAGAAGAAGAAGAACAATCCTTTCATCAACATGGTACAGGAAATTGGTGACCATGTCCTAAAAGCAAGACCACATTTGGAGTCTTAGGTACCCAAAACATTTCCTTCGGCAATGCATTATGTACGTACCTTGGTGGATTTTTTACTTGAGGATGGAACTATGTGCATGCCAACACCAAAGGATCCTGAGTAGGAAGCAGAGCAAGAAAAGGCTTAAATGATGAGGAAGATTACATCTTATGAGGCATTACTCCAAACCTTACAGGAGGAGCTGAGGAAAGCAGACCAAGCATTGAATATTTACACAACTCTGGAGGTGGTCATCAGGATAAGGACCATGGTAGAGGACAATGAAGTCCTAAAAGTGATGAAGGATGAGACACTAGGTCGCATAGAGAGGTTGACATTGGTAAAACAAAAGTGTGAGGCCCTTGCAACAGTGCAAGAACCCCATAAGGAAAGGTTAGATGAGTTGGGGAAGATTATAGCACAGAAGATGTATCTTCTAGAAGGAAGAATGTCGCAATGTCCAACATTGTTCTAGTTTTGCAGAATGAAAAGGGAGAAATTTCCCAAGATGAGTTGGATTCTATTATGGTATATATTCCAAAAAAAGTAGAGGCCACACTTAGCGAGTGGCAGACATTAGAGGTAGAGATAAAGGAAGATTATCCAGAGTTGATTCTTACCATTGACGCAGAGGATATTACAGATTAAATCATTCTTTTGTATAGAAAATTCTTTACTATATTCCATTTATATTATTTCTTATTCTTTGAACATTCAAGAGGTAACCATTGCAGGGGAAAAAATGCAGTTAGTGTGGGGTAATGTTGAGCAAAAAATGTATAACACTTAGTAGAAGGCATACATAAGATTCATGTAGAAGAGTAGAGTGCATTCAAAGGCACGGGAGGATCAAGAAGGAATCATGCGCGAAGGATAGAGACAGATTCGACGCTTAACCATTTTCACGATTATTATCTATTTTTGGAAGATGGTGTGCAAACAACACAAATGGGAAAAGACTTGTGTGACACACATTAGCTATTTTTGGAAGAGTATTTATGGAGTGATTTGCATAGATGTGAGCGAGAGATAAAATTTATACTGATAGTTAACTAGGAGATATCTATTGTTAGTGCACTTGCATATGTGGCTATAATTGCAAAGGCACATGGCTATTTTCAGCATGTGACCTATTTTTGTAGTAGATAAGTGGTGAAGGGAAATTCCCCACCATTATAAATATGTAATGAACTATGTAATATAGTATTGGTATGTGAGAACTAAATTATTATGAGGTTATGATGCCAAATTTGATGCACTCACCAACTATGGTATTATTTATTCTAATGAGCTTCTATGTATTTTTCATGTTTAATATAATGGAGTGTATTGGTTGAATCATAGTGTTAGTTTTGAGTATAATTGGTTCTTACATGCTTGATTTCATCATGGTTATCATTTAAGTCTATTATTCTTTAGATTTAGATCTAAACATGCACTGTATAATGTTGTATTAATTATGGATTTGAATGCATTAAGTATTCATTATGCTAGCATATTACAACAACCCTAAAGAGGGGCCTGGTACCTTTTTGCACTTTGGGTGAGTGCTCAGTCTAGGTTGAGTGATGTACCAATGTGCCTGGGCATTTACTGGTAAATTCTAGGCTGCAACAAGAGTCCCTCAATGTAAGCCTATTTTGTTGTCCAATTTCACCTGGTGGTAAAATTGGATAACAATTTGGAGACTCATGGGTCCATCTTCCCATTAGATGGATTATGACCAGTTGCCTTGAAGTGTTCATAGGGCATGAAGTCTCTTGTTGACCACCCCAAGCTGATTTGAACTGAAAACCTATAGCTCAAATCACTTAGGATGTCATCGATTGAATGTGGGACTACCTTCCATAGCTTGCATTTTCCAAATTTTGTAAGAAAATATTGAATTTTTTTTTGTGAGAGTGGAAAACTGTCTTCAAATTTGAATCTCACACATTCCCCAACAATTGTGATCCCTGAGGTTGAATGATGGACACCTATAACTACTACCACAACATCTCTTTTTGAAAAGATGAGACTGGTTTTCTTGGAAAGATGAAGCATACTGCATAATTAGAGTGAACAACTTGTTAGCTCAGACATCATGAAACTCTATTAAAGAATAATTTTCTCTCTTCTTTTGAATTTTCCATTTCCAACATATTTTTGGGGGGTTAGCTAGGTAGAGTTGTTCACACAGAAGTTTGGCTTCTATAACTCACAACACTATCATCCACTATTACAAGCCACCCCAAACTGATCTTCCTAATTTGGTTAAGGGAGAAAGAAACTTGGTTATTGATCTTAAGAAGAAAGAGAATGGAAATTCTGAAATCTACCTCTTAAATTGATTTTAGTTGCTTTGTATTTGAATTTCCTTTGGGATAACAACTGTTGCTTGTAACTGTGACTTTCTTTGCTGCATTTTTATTCTTCTGGAAGCATGATGAAATGCATAGGAACTACACTAGAAGCAATAGAGCATGTGCTAAAGGAACTTAGGGAAAATAAAACCTATTCTAAAAATAGTACAATGTGCACAAAAACTTGGAGGAATGAAAAATCCTAAACTAATATGTACAAGGGTGAGAAATCTTCCTTCTAGTAGTAAT
Organism: Taxus chinensis; assembly: GCA_019776745.2. Classification (NCBI taxonomy): domain Eukaryota; kingdom Viridiplantae; phylum Streptophyta; class Pinopsida; order Cupressales; family Taxaceae; genus Taxus; species Taxus chinensis. Next base: position 362,468,668 of record CM034157.1, on the reverse strand, counting down.
GTTTGACGTAGATTCCATTGACTGGAATCTATAGTTCTTCACCATCTAACTTCTTCAGTCATAAGGCATTTTTGTTCTTGCACTCCATGATCATTTAGGTAACACTCCATATAACATAAAACTTGGAATGTTTTACCAGTTTTACTTGATCGATATCTCACTTTAGTACCAAATATCCCTCTTAGAATGTCCTAGCCTTAGCCTTCTTTTCAAATTTCCTCTTGATTAGTGTTTGATCCTTCTCCATGGTTTGCATTAAATGCTCTCTAAATTCTCCAACTCCATGAGCTCAACATACTTGGCTTCCATATGTTCAAACTCAACTAGTTCCAACTGCTTCATGATCCCTAATGTTGGAAACTCAAATGATATAGGAAACATTTCTTCTTTCCCTTATACCAGCTTCTATGGAGAACTACCTGTAGACATTTTGGGTGTAATTATATCAGCCCATAAAGTGATTTGAGCTTTGTGTGCCAAGTTCTATGATTTTCATCAAGATTTCTTCTTATGATTCTAAAAAAGTTCTTGTTTATGGACTCTGCTTAGTCATTACCCTGGGGGTATGATGAAGTACTGAGATAAATACCATTATTAACAACCCATTTAATGATTTTTGTATCAAGAAAATCCAATGCATAACTGATATGATAGTGGCAGGGACATTAAACCTGGTGACTATCCCTTCATAGAAGTCCAATATGTTCACCTCCTTGAGTGCCACTACTTCGGTCCATTTGGTGAAATAATCCATTGCTGTTAGAATCCACTTGTGGCCTTGGCTCGAGTTTGGATTGATGAATCCAATGAGTTCCAATCCCCATTGCATGAAGGGCTGATCTACTAAGATTGGGTGAAGTAGAAGCACTGCTAACTTCTCCTTTCTTGTGAAGAATGAACATTTTTTACACTTATTGATCCATGCATAGCAATCACTAAACACTGTAGGATAGTTAATAACCAACCTTCATGATCTTGAGAGTTATTACTCATGGGGAAAAGTGACCTCTAGCTTCTCCATCATGGAAATCATGCAACACTTTATCAATTTGATTTGTTATGACACACCTTAAGAGAACTCCATTCACATCTTTCTTGAACAAATACCATCAATAAGACATACGAGAATGGACTGAATATTCTAAATTATCTCTCTCTTTTATTTTCTCCAATCTGGAGGGTCATAGACCTATTTGGATATAATGCACCATATCTTGAGTCCAACATTGGAATGGGTGCATCATCAGTTGGCTGCTCTTGATCATTTTGCAACACCAAAACAACTTCTTCTTCACTTTCTTGCTCAGCATGTTGTTTGGAAGCTAGCTTCTCATATAGGCCTTTGCCATGGACCATCTTAGTTACTTTGATCTCAATATCATATTCCATTACTCAAGTGATCCAACTTGCCATTTTCTCATTCAACATATTTTTCAGGAGAAAGTTCTTGACTCTAACATGAGACACTAATAACTGAATATTATTTTTTGATACCAAGTGTCTGAAATTCTTAAGATTCTTAATCACAACTAAGACATGATTTTTAATGAAATAATATCTTACCTTCATAATATTCCAAGCTTTGACTGAAGAATGTTATGGGCTTCTCTGAACCTTCCTTATTCAGTTGTACCAAAATGGCTGAAATTGTATCTGAACCTCCAAAATCATAGAGAATGAAATCTCTTGGAAAATTCTATATTGATTAAAGTTGGGGCTTGAGATATCGCAATGCTTAATGGACTCAAAACTATATTTTCCTTTTATTGTCCATTTGAATAGGAAATATCTTCTTCAACATCATTATCAATGGCTTCACCAAAGTGGAAAAATAAGGCACAAATCTACAGATGAAGTTTATCCTCCCCAAGAATCTTTGGAGATCCTTCTTGTGACTCAAAAATGGTAGAGTTTGGATGGCTTCAAATATCACAGGATTAATTATCATTGCTTCATTTGAAACAATGTGGCCCAACAATTTTCCTTCATGTGCCAAGAATATACATTTTTCATATTCAAAGACACTCTAAATCTTCTACACCTTTGAAACACTTTCCTGAGGTGAAAGATATGGTTTGCCACATTTTTATAGAATAAAATGATATCATCAAGATACACCAACACTATCTTTTTGATTATCCCTTTTAATTCCATATCCATAGCTCATTGAAATGTTATCCAATATTTGACAATTCAAATGATATATTCCTATAAGCATATATGCCCCATTTTTAGTGAAGGTTGTCTTGAACTGGTCATCTTCCTTCACCATGATTTGATTAAATCCTGAGTAGCCATCCAACAATGAAAACCTTTCAGAACCAGCTACTACTTGTGAGATCTGTTCCATTGAAGGGAGTGGATAATGATCTTTGAGTAAAGCTCTATTCAGATCCTAGAAGTCCACACATAATCTATCTCTCCATTTCTCTTCCTCATTGGCACCAAGTTTGCTACCCAACTTGAATTTTTGATAAGGAAGATGATTCTAGCTTCAATCATCTTATTCAATTATTTTCTCATCAGAGGTTCAATGTGAGGATTCACCAACCTTTTCTTCTATCTGATGGGCTTGGATTTCAGATCTATTTTGATAATATGCTATGCTAATTTTGGATTGAATCCTCTCAAATATTTATAATTCCAAGTAAATACATCAGGAAAGTCTTGAAAAAGTTGAATGATTCATATTTTTCTTGCTGAGTAATTTCCAATTTGAATACCTTACCTTTTTCCACTGAAATAGGCATTTGAGTCTTCATCCTTGACTTGAATATTTGCTTTTTCCTTTCAAGAACTGATCATTTAGGTTGAAGATTAATTCCAAAGTCACAAGACCCTTGGAAATTTTTTCATTCTCAGTTGAACCACTTAGTCACCATACTGCTACTCCAGTTTATCTTCATTTCTAGCGGAGAACTCAACTTCTTATTATAAAAAATTGATGATTTGTTGACCACTTTTGAAGAATTTCTAACTAGTTTTATTTTCCAAAATAGTCAGTCTTAAAACTGCTATGATATGAGGTTGGTTTTCTCATTTTTGATACTTTCCACAACGTCAAATGCTACCCCAATTTCTGCAAGTCTTATCTACTGCCTCATTCTTCTTCCTTGGGATAGAATTGATGCTAAAAGATTCAAAATCTTCAATAAAATCCCATACCTAATTCTTGTAAATCCTTTGAGAATATCATTCTTAGCAAAATTTTGTCCCTCTAATTTGGTTTGTAATTAGCTCACTATCTCTAAATACTTGCAAGTTCTTAATACCTTTCTTTCTTACCCAATACAATCTATGGATCAAAGCTTCATACTCAGCTGTGTTATTTGAACATGCGAATTGAAAGTTGAAGGTTGAATAGTATTTTATACCTTAAGGTGAAACCAACATAGCTCCTCCTCTAGCACCTTGTCTACTCCTTGAGCCATCAAAGAAAAGCTACCAAACTTCATTGTCTTCTTTATCATCTAACTTGGTGATTATAGGAAGAGGTGGATTCTCTTTGTGAAAGCAATAAATTCCTAACTAAGCTTCTTTTATTTCCTTGTAAAGATCAAAATCATACCTCTTATTATGCCATTCATCAAGATTTAGGTCTGGAATGCTTCCAACTTTAGTATCTGCTTTATGAGTGTCTGGACAATCTTCTTGATCAAAAGTTGAAACTCAATTTACATTAATTGAGATTATTACATGTGGTTCAATATGAAAATGTGCAATCGGTTGAGATATGATTATAGCCTTAGCTCCATACCTCATTCTGAATAACATATATGACAATCTACATACAAGTATCCTCCAATTTTAATTATGAAGTCTCTTGACAAACACAATGTAAAGAGTGGTGGAAAATCTATGACTGATACATATTACAAGATTGTGACATTTGGGCATGCATGTAGTGTAAATATTAATCATTTGATTAATCCAACTATTATTATTTATTTTCCTATCCAATTGCACTACACCTTCTTAGAAATTAGATTCATACTCTAGGCTCAACTGATCAACTATTTGTTTTAGCACACACTGAATACTTGATCCCAAATCAATCATGCAATTGTGTATAAGATTTTTTACAATGATCAGAGATATATAACATGGGGGAGGCTTCATGTTTTTACCTTATTGACCTCCTTGATTTCCATCTTGTGGAGGTGCATTAGTTAGCACCTTCTCTTGATTCTTGGACAATTCATTTGATGCAGACCAATTTTCCATAGCATCTTGCAAAAGATATCTTTGGCCCAGAATAACTAATGAATCCCAAATTGAAATGTTTACATTCATTTTATTCATTTGTTCTATGATATTTAAAGGAGAGGAACTATCCTTCTACTACCCTTTACTTTACACAACTTTTTCTTGCACATGGGCTACTACAGCTGGTACATGAGCTGGTCTAGAAGGTGGTTTGGGCTGATTTTTCATGTTTGGAGTTACACTTTGATTTCCAACTCTTTGTGGAGTGATAGAGGTATGAGAAGCATTTATATTAGATGGTTTTCATTCCTCTATATTCCCCTTCATATACAATGTGTTGGCTACCACACCTTGAGAAGGGGCTTGATTTATTGCACAGAAATCCTCAACTTTACAATTCACAAGTGTGGTATCATTCGGAGGTGCCTCTGGAGTAGCTTCCTGCTGCTGATTTTCTTCTTAATTTGCCTATTGTTCCATGTCAACAGTTATCACCATTAGTGCTTGATTTTCACATAACTGTCCCTATAGCTTGTTGTTTCCCTTATTTTGTAGGGTTGATTGCACGAGAACCACGACATAACAATAATTTCCTGCAGCTTTGTGTTAAACTAGTATTTGTAACATTCCCATTTTAAGACTTTAGAAACAAGGGAATTTTTTTTTTACATAATGTTCTCTGTTCTAAATTAACTTAATTTAGAACACACATTCCAAAGCCAATCAATCTCATAACAGAAAACCATATGCAGTTGTAATGACTCGGTGGAACACCGATCTCTCATTTCATGACTCGGTATCATACCGATCTCTCATGTTAACTTAATAATTTGTATACTATGTATACTTGGTTCCTTTACCCTTTTCAAGGTATTAAGTGTTCTATTTAAGAGGCCTATCTGAACGTCTGTTACTAATATTCATCTAAAATCCCTCTTCTTAAACTAGGTGACATAGGACAATGCAACCAGCAGCTTGCGATACTTTGGCCAAAGATTTTAAACATACTGTTCATGTTTATATTCCTAGATGACATACTCGTCAAATGGAATAAGTCCTTCACCCCACTTGATCTATTATCTAGAATGGTCTTCATTGACTTCTGTCAGTCCACTTGTTCAAGGTTTAACCCTAGCCAAGGTTAGCAACATGGCCTAGTGTGGAGGACTTGCTTACGGTGACTAAGGGTACATAGACATACTCAATCGACTTACATTGATTGGGTGTGTCTATTTATCCTAAGTCAATGTGAGTTGACCTTGACACTAGGTCATGCCCCTATATTTACCTAGGGTAGAACTGTGATCAAGTCAGAATTTATGTAGATTTAGTTGAGTAAACTCTAAAGTGTGTTACAAGATGTCAACTGCAACATAGTATCCTCGTGAAGACCTAAGTCTTCACGAATGTATTGAATTGTAGTTGGCGTGTGTCAACATCCATTTGAGTTTTCCTCATCTGGATGAAAATACCTTAGAAATAAGTTAATGACTTACTAATTATCTCATTACAAATTAATTATAGTTACCCTACCAAGAAACTAGGTTCATTGAAAATTACGGTTCCAACTTAAAAAATACAATTAGAAGTAGGTATGTAGATACATATGCTCCCTAATCATTTCATAAGTTATGTTTTTATACCATTAAAATTCTTATTTATATTTTACATAACATATCCAACACACATTTAAAGAGATGTTTGCTTACTTACTTAGCAAAACCTTATCTTAATTAAGTTATGAGTAAGTTATTTTTATATTAGACTTCAATGGAATGAATTTTAATCCTATTTATTTTCCTTTTCTTCATTCCTATTCTAGTTAAGGAATTCTTCAAGAGGAAGCACACCTTCTACTATCCAAGGAAAACATTCAGATTCATTCCCGAAAGGTCTTAAAACAAGTTTATGATTCATTGCATGGAAGTTGTCTTCCCTTTTCTTATAAAGGGTTAATGTTCATTTATAACCCCATAGTATATTATAAGTTATCATAATAGTTTTATTAACCCACAAAAAAATGATTTAATATATCCATAGTGATATAGTTGAATATCCATGCACGAATGTCAACTTAATAAGTTGCATTTCACTAGAGAGGGTAGTACATCTAGTACTCTGATCTCTATTCAATATATTGCAACCCAAAATGGTATGTTACTAATAAAAAAATTATAGTATAACATAACATTTCCATTCATAGAATACCCCAAAAGGATTACGCATCAAGTAAAAGCAAGTCCAAAAATATTTCATTCATCAAGATGATTCATACATTGTAAGTCCAATAAGTAGAATTGAAACATTTTAGCTTTAATACAATGCAAAATAAACCTATGCATCATCATGCTAATTTCAAAGCCAACCTACAACATTTCTACATTAACCATGAAATACATTTCAAGGTAATATGCTACAAATTCTCATCTCTTATTGAATTCTAAAAGAGGAGTTATATACAAAAATAAGAGAGAGAGAGAGAGTGATAAACCATAACATAAGTAGAAGATCAAATATAACTTAACTTATCCTAAAAAGAATAAAAAGTAATTCAGATATAATTTCATCACAATCCCAATATGATTTGCAAACATTACTTTAAATGATTCATTAAACAAATAAAAATATCCCAACTATCGTTTAGGAATACATTTCATAGATAAAACCTAAGTTCATCCATCTCGACATTTATTTCACCTAAATTCATGCCTAAGATGCTGATAATCCAAATTATAAACACAAGAGTAAGTTTAGGATGATCCAAATAACATAATTTAAATGATGTTACTAACTTTAAATGTCCATAATACTCAATTTTAGAATTAGAACCCAATTTAAGTTAAATTCACAGAAACTAAACGAAGATAATTATCCTAACTCAAAAGGGTAAGATAAAATTAGCTATGTAATTGGGATTAAACACTTAATTGCCAAAGAGATATAACATTAAATAAGTTAAGTCAAGAGAGTAGAATGGTAACTTATTTGACAATCAGATACAACTAAATTAATCATACCAATATTTTCCAACACTAATAAAAATATTACTCAAATATTTCCAACTAAAACACAATAATCCATCCAACCATTCACTACTTTAGTAATGTTCTACCCTATAGCACAACATAAACTCAATCTTATCAAAATAGGTCCAAAAGTTAAATGATTCTATTGATCAAAGAAGGACAACACCTTTGTCTTGTTTGAAAGAGGAAGAAGATTGATGAAAATAAAGAGATATATATTAATTTCTCTTAACTCTAAGCATAATTAGGAAGAGACCAAAGATAACTATGAACAAATACTAGCAAGCTCATTCTATACTTTCCCAAACCAAAATCCCAAACAGAGAATGAATAAGGGATCAAATTGAATGACAAAAGACTAGAAGAAGGGAAGAAAAAATGAACCAAAACATCATTACCTTTCATCATCCAATGGGGACAGTAAAGATAACACCTAAATCTGCAAGACAATAAGTAACCATTTTCCAATAAACACAAAGGAGAAAGGAAGAATATTATTTGAAGGGTAAGCCTACTCAATGTTCCTAATTTAGATCCACAAGATGAAAGAAGTATATAATGTGATTTAACCAAACAAGGGTCACCATTCTTTTTCATCAAAATAATACTGTCTAAAATCTAAATGAGCTAAAACTGAGTTTGATGGCCAAGATCAAAGATCATGCAGCTAAACACATCAAACAATGTCCATAGAACTATTCAGAGGTTCAAGTTGACAACAAACAACTGTAAAAAAACATGCAAATACCTAAGATAATGTTTCCTTCTTAGCAACAACTGCCTCAATTTTAGAGGTTACCCAAATACTAAAAGAATAGAACAAGAATAACACTTCCCTTACGAATATTCCAAGAAAATTATACTTCCATAAGAAATTATTCCTTTTGAAAGGAGATAACAAGATTATACTTACCAGACCCTCAATTAACAAACAAAAAGTTCTAGCAAGCCCAAATAGACGAAACTCCATTCCATGCAAAAACCCTGAATAATTTATCTTTCCCTAAAAATCATAGGGACAGACGACTGCAACTGGGAGGGTAAGAAAAATGAGAACCCAAAATCACAATCGCTGAAGTGATAAGGAAATAGACATGATCACAATTTTTTTGAGCCTTCTATAAGAACTCAGAAGAATATGCTAAAACCAGAGTCCCAAAAGTTTACCCTTCACACAGATTCATGCAAGGTCAAATAATCAACAAGATATATAAACAAATTAGCACTTGAAGTCTTTCCATAGTGGTGAAATAAAATATTCTACAACAAGTTCCACAAATTTAAGCAACCGAGCCTACTTAAAATTTTACACAGTTCAAACAAGATCACCAAAAACTTTTGACTCATCTCAAGCTCATGCAAGAAGGATAAAAGCATAACCCAACAAATCAAATCAAGAGAAAATGAAACCCAAATCACACTTTCCCTCTTACCAGTGGAGTCAAAACAACATTCATATAAACAACACCACAAAATAAACATATGCAGAGATGATCTAAACAACCATGCAAAACAGATTGTTCCAAGAAGAGCAAAGTTATTTTAATGAAATCAATTAAGTAAAAGCAAAACAACTTAATGGGTAGAGCCTATCATGCTTGATAGAGCTTCTCCTTCACTTATTTGCAGAAGATTTCCAAGAAGAACTTCAACAACTTCTTCTTCTCCATGAAATGTCAACCAAATTTCAACACTTCTCCCTTCTTCTTATAGTTTTTACAGAGTCCAATAATAGCTCTATGCAATGCAAAAATAACTAGTCATGCAAGAATCGAACTGGAGGTTTGAAGAAATGAACAACATCATGCACGAAAATGAACCGAAAGATTAAAACAACAAAAACCCCTCATGCATCTTCCTAGGTAGTTTTTACCAAGTTCAAAAACATTAAATGCCAAGGACTGTCAGTTCCCTCCTTTTTCCACGCCACCACCATCTCCATATTTGGCGAAGACTAAATTCAAATTTTGCATGCAACCAAACTCGGTGGAGGTGCCAACTCAGCCTCCCCTAACTTTTCCAATGCCCATGCCAAAGTTGGCAGTAGGAAGAGATAAGACTGCATTAAATCCCATTTAATATCTAGAAACTGATGCCACCGACCACCCAATTCCCATGTCATTCCATAGGCCCCCTTTAGGTTAGCCATACTTTAAGTTAGGTTAAATTTAGTTTAGGAAATCAACATAGGTCCATAGGTAGGTCCATAGTATTATTCTTAACATTCTAACTAATGAAAAGATCATAGAGATATAGGCTAGACTTAGCTCTATGATGTAGTTACTTACATTTAAACATAGATACATTAGGTTCAAGGTCCTCCAATGACATCTCATCCTAAAAATAATAGAAAAGAAGAAACCATGACACTGGATTAAATATGAAGTAGAGATCCATGAAGAGGGTCATTTACAGCCCTCACACACTCCAGATCAAAACTCTTCCATCTGTCCAAATTGGACTTCATGTCAACAAGACATGTAAATTAGAAGCATACCTTGTATCAATGGAGTTGATCCAAGGTAATGTTGTTCAATTCCTCTTAAATTATGAAAACAAAAACTTAAATTCATAATCCCATGCAGTGAATTTATCTTGCATAACAAGGATGGGTTTGCTTCATTTTTAATTAAGACAAAAATATGACAGAATGTACTTATTCAATAGATAAATTATTTTCTACTACAAACATGATTTCCAAAGTCATAAGACTACACCATCTTAAGAAAAAATCACATGTCAACATTTGTACCTTCTAAAGTAGAAATCATCATAGGTACTAGTCATGTTTGGAGGTATTACATACCTCCCTCCTAAAAAGCATCATCGTCCCGATGATTAACTTAGTCAAAAATAAATTCAATCAAGAATATAACCAAGATATAATTCTTTCATTCATAAGTTCATAACAAAACCAGATTTGAGAAATTCAAATTTTCATAATTATTCAGCATTAAAATAGTTGTTTCAATACTAAAGAATTTAGTATCTGCCCAAAACTGGCAGGTTTATTGATATACTAAGAATAAAATCTTCAAGTTTTATCAATCAACAGAATCAATTCTGTTCAAATAAATGTGGAAAAGCAATTTTCATGTCTTCAAGGTTTTCCCAGGTTGTACTTTCTTCATTAAAATGGTCCCACTAGACCTTGCATTGACTTATTCATGATTTCTTAAGTGCAACTAGTGAGTTTCCAGCACTCGAATGGGTTTAACCATGATTATTCCTGGGTCTTGGACCTGCAAGGAATTCCAATTTAACACATGTGATAAATCTGAAACATATTTCTTAAGTAAAGAAATATGGAAAACATCATGCATTCATGATAAAGCAGGAGGTAAAGCTAAACGATAAGCTACAGGGTTAAATATTTCAACAATATCAAAGGGTCCCACATAACGAGGTGATAACTTGGCAGCCTTGCCAAAAGTTATAGAACTCTTTTTCGGTTTAACCCACAGAAAGACCTTTTCACCAAGTTCAAATTTCTTGTCAACCCTTTTTAAGTCTGCATAACTTTTTTACCTATCTGTTGCTTCCTTTAAACATTCATGAATCATTTTAACTTGTTGTTCCATTTCAGTAAGGATCTCAGGTCCAATTACCTCTCTGTCCTCTATACTATCCTAGCTTACTAGAGTTCTACATTTCCTTCCGTATAATGCTTCGAAAGGTGCCATTTTCAGAGAGGCGTGATACATGTTGTTATAAGAAAATTCAACTAATGGAAGGTACTCTTCCCATTTATACTACTGATCCATGCAATACATTCATAACATATCTTCCAAAACTTGGTTAACTCTTTTAGTTTTCCCATCTGTTTCTAGATGGTATGCTGAACTAAAATTTAGTTTAGTTCCTAAGGCTGCATTAAGTGTTTTCCAAAATCTAGATGTCATTCTTGGATCTCTATCTGATATGATCAATTCAGGCACACCATGCAATCTGAAAATTTCATGCACAAATATTTTTGCTAAAACAGGTGAATCATCCTTAAGATTACCAGCAATAAAATGTGCCACTTTTGTTAGTTTATCCACAACAACAAGAATAACATCATGCTTATTTCTTGACATAGGCAACCCTTGAACAAAATCCATGCTAATTACTTTCCATTTATACTGAGGTATGCTATGAGGGTACAATAAACCAGCTGGATGCATATGTTCAACCTTAACATGCTGACATTCTAAGCAGTGTGTCACAAAATCAATCACGTCCTTTTTCATCCCTTTCCAAAAATATTGTTGTTTTATATCAACAAGCATTTTCGTAATGCCAGGATGTCCTGAAAAAGGTGAATTATGAAATTCAGTTAACAATTTCCTTCTTAATTCATTTACCAAAGGTATATATACTCTATTTTCAAATCTCAAGATTCCTTCGTCATCAAAGTGAAAACCTCTATATCTCACATCATTTGGATCTGCAGCAAGTGTTGTTTTTACTTGCTGAAAATAAGAATCAGATTCCATAACACTTTTTACTTCATCCTTAAACTGAGTTCTCAACGTTATAAGTGCATAAAATATGTTTCCTACGACTTAGTGCATCTGCCACTTGGTTTTCCTTTCCTTTTATGTAACTTATGTCAAAATCATACTGAGATAGAAATTCTAACCATCTTCATTGTCTTGCATTCAGATTTGGCTGAGTGAAAATATACTTCAGCCCAAGATGATCAGTCTTTAGTTCAAAAGGTCTACCAAGAAGATAATGCCTCCATACTTGAAGTGCATGAACAATGGAAGCAAGCTCTAGGTCATGGGGAGCATAGTTCAGTTCATGTAACTTGAGTTTTCTACTTTCATATGCTATAACATGCTCATTTTGCAACAAAATACCTCCAAGACCTTCCCCAGAAGCATTTGTTACTACAGTAAAGTCTCCATTAGGATCAGGTACAACCAAAATAGGTGCAGATGTTAACTGATCCTTTAGAGTCTTAAATGCAGATTCACATTTTTCATTCCACACAAATTTCTTATCTTTCTTCTACAATGAAGTTATTGGTGCAATGACCTTCAAAAGTCTTTAACAAACTTTCTATAGTAACCAAAAAGACCCATGAAGCTTCTAACTTCATGTACATTCTTAGGTGCAGGCCACTCAGTTATTGCAACAATTTTTGAGGGATCTACAACTATTCCATCCTTACTTATGACATGTCCCAGATAGTGCACTTCCATCTCATAGAAAGAACATTTGGACAACTTACCATACAACCTTCTCTTTCTTAAGATTTCCAGAACTATCTTCAAATGCTCATGATGCTCATCAATGATTTTAGAATATATGAGAATATCATCCAAGAATACAAGCACAAATTTGTCCAAGTATTCTTGAAAAATATTATTCATTAAATTCATAAAATCTATAGGTGCATTTGTCAAACCAAATGGTAAAACTGTGAACTCATAATGTTCCATACCTTGTCCTAAAAGTTGTTTTATGAATATCTTCATCCTTGATTCTTAACTGATGGTATCCAGATTGAAGATCTATCTTAGAATATACTGATGCTCCATGCATCTGATCAAATAGATCATCAATTCTAGGAAGTGGATATCTATTTTTGATTGTTTCCTTTGTTTAACATCCTATAATCAATGCACAATCTAAGTGTTCCATCTTTATTTTTCACAAAAATTACTAGTGCTCCCCAAGGTGAGACACTTGGTCTTATCAAACCTTTAGACAACAGTTCTTGTAACTGTGCCTTAAGCTCTACCAATTCAATGGTAGTCATTCGATACAGTGCCTTGGAAATAGGTTCGGTTCCCGGCTTGATCTCAATCATGAAATCAAACTCCCATTTGGGTGGAAGACCGGGTAGTTCTTCTGGAAACACATCACTGAAATTTCGTAACAGTGGGTATCTTTCCAAGAAGTCACTATCCCCTTCAGTTGTTTCAGAAATTTTTACTACATACAAAATGTAGCCTTTGTTTTTGGCCTTTTTAAGCTGCATGGATGACAATTTCCTAACTGAAATCTCACATTTTACCCCCTGAATGTCTGTTGTTTTCTATAGGTCATCCAGACAACTAATATGTTTTTCAAAACAATCAACCTTTTCCTTATGTTCAGCTAGCCAGTTAACACCTATGATTACATCATAAGACCCCAAAGGAGCAACATAAAGATCAACTTCAGTGGAAAAACTAGGCAAGTCAAGGACTGCTCCAAAAAGACACATACTAACTGTGTGGACAACATTATTTCCATAATGTACAACCCATGATTTATCCATTTTTCCATCTTTTATTTTTAATTTTGAAGCTAATTTAGTAGAAATAAAGCATTCAGTAGCTCCAGTATCAAAAAGTATAGTTACAGGTATACCAAATAACTTACCTGGCACTTCTATAGGTGTAACTTGCTTTTCAGCTTGTTTGTCAGCTACTGCAGCATGTATCTTATGTTGCTGATTGCGGTCATCCTTCCTCAAAGGACACTGATTTGCATAATGATCCTTGCCACAATTGTAACAGCCTCCTATAGGTCCTTTCTTAGGCTCAAATTTATTTCCAGCCTTAAAGTTATCATTCTGTCCTCCATAGGACTTTTGTCCATTATTATTGTTCTTGAAAAAGTTGTTTCATACATTAGCAACAGGTTTATTTGCTGTAGTTTTCTTGTTATTATCAGCAACAAATTTGTTTTTCATGCCAAACTTTTTCCATGGTCCCTTTTTGGGTGCAAGGGATGAAGAAGAATTTGGAACTTTCTTTCTGATTTCTTCCTTATGGGCAGAGATTGCTTTCAATTTCTACTCCTGCCTTATGGATTTTTCAACAACCCCTTCCATAGTGGTTGGGCTGTGAACATCCACTTCACCACCTATAATGGGATTTAATCCCATAATGAATTTTTGTATCCTGAACTTCTCGTCAGTTTGATACTGAGGTACGTACTTGAGAAGCTTAGTAAAATTCTCCCAGTACTCTGTTACAGTTAACTTTCCTTGAGCTAAGTTCTGAAATTCAGTCATTTTCTTATCATAGTAAAGTTGTGGCAGCCATCGTTGCCTAAAATAATTTTTAAATTGATCCCAAGTGATGTTTGTTTCATCAATGTTTAACTCAGCCTTACGGTTGTCCCACCAAGAAGATGCCTCATGGGAAAGCTGATAAGCTCCCCATATTGCTTTAGTTTCCTCTGAGAAGTTCCTTATAGAAAAGTACTTCTCCATTTCATGCTGAGCCAATTCTCAGCTCCATCTCCTAGTGTCGTGCCATCAAACTTGGGTGGACTTATCCTTTTTATATGATTAGTGACTTCAGCTGCCAATCTTGCATTTTTATTCTCAGGCTGATTGGGTGCATTTGCATTAACATTGGCTACATTATTGTTATCAACACCCAAATTCCCAATATTGGCATTGTCCACAGGAGGTGGCTGATTGTTATTACCAACATCTTCTTCCTCCTCCTCATTTCCCATTACTTGTTGTTCAAGTACAACTAGATGATCTCTTGTGTCCAACAGGGCAGCAAGGATCTCATCAAGTTTTTGGGTAGTTGTTGCTTCTCCACCTGGTGGTGGGTTGTTTGCAGAATTTCCTCTTGTTCTAACCATTTTCTGTTAACAAGAAAATTTAAGTTTTATCAAATTATGGACACAATAGGTCCAAGAGCTGTAACCTTCAGCTCTGATACCAAGATGTAACATTCCCATTTTAAGACTTTAGAAACAAGGGAATTTTTTTTTGCATAATGTTCTCTATTCTAAATTAACATAATTTAGAACACACATTCCAAAGCCAATCAATCTCATAACAGAAAACCATATGCAGCTGTAAATGACTGGGTGGAACACCGATCTCTCATTTCATGACTCAGTATCATACCGATCTCTCATGTTAACTTAATAATTTGTATACTACGTATACTTGGTTCCTTTACCCTTTTCAGGGTATTAAGTGTTCTGTTTAAGAGGCCTATCTGAATATCTGTTACCGATATTCATCTGAAATCCCACTTCTTAAACTAGGTGACATAGGACAACACAACCAACAACTTGCGATACTTTGGCCAAAGATTTTAAACATATTGTTCATGTTTATATTCCTAGATGACATACTCATCAAATGGAATACATCCTTCACCCCACTTGATCTATTATCTAGAATGGTCTTCACTAACTTTTGTCAGTCCACTTGTTCAAGGTTTAACCCTAGACAAGGTTAGCAACATGGCCTAGTGTGGAGGACTGCTTACGGTGACTAAGGGTATTTAGACATACTCAATCGACTTGGGCATGTCTATTTATCCTAAGTCAACATGAGTTGACCTCGACACTAGGTCATGCCCCTATCCCTACCTAGGGCAGAATTGTGATCAAGTCAGAGTTTATGTTAGTCTAGATGAACAAACTCGAAAGGGTGTTGAAACATGTCAACTACAACACAGTATCCTCATGAAGACCCTAGTCTTCCTGAAGGTACTGCCCTATAGTTGGCATGTGTCAACATCCATCTGAGATTTCCTCATCTGGGAAAACATACCTTATAGAAAGTTAATGACTTATTAATTATCTCATTACAGATTAATTGCAGTTACCCTACCGAGCAACTAGGTTCATTTAACATTAGGGTTCCAAGTTAAAAACTACAATTAGAAGTAGGTATGCAGATACATCTTCCCCCTAATCATTTCATAAGTTATGTTTTTATACCATTAACATTCTGATTTATATTTACATAACAGATCCAACACACATTTAAAGAGATGTTTGCTTACTTACTTACCCAAACCTTAGCTTACTTAAGTTCTGAGTAAGTTCTTTTTATATTAGACTTCAATGGAATGAAGTCTAATCCCATTTATTTTCCTTTCCTACATTCCTATTCTGGTTAAGGAACTAATCAAGAGGAAGCACACCTTCCACTATCCAAGGATAACATTTGGATTCATTCCCAAAAGGTCTTAAAACAAGTCTATGATTCATTGCATGGAAGTTGTCTTCCCTTTTTCTTATAAAGGGTTAATGTTCATTTATAACCCCATAGTATATTATAAGTTATCATCATAGTTTTATTCACCCAAAAACATTTGATTTAATATATTCAAAGTGATATAGTTGAATATCCATGCACGAATGTCAACTTAATAAGTTACATTTCACTAGAGAGGGTAGTACATAGAGAGGGTAGTACATAGTACCCCTGATCTCTATTCAATCTATTCCAACCCAAAAGGGTATGTTACTAATAGAAAAATTAGAGAAGAACATAACATTTCCATTCACAGAATACCCAAAAAGGATTACACATCAAGTACAAAAGTCCACAAATATTTCATTCATCAAGATGATTCATACATTATAAGTCCAAACACTTCAGACATTTCTAATGTCAAACAACAATAACAAGATCAATTACAAGTACAACTTTCTTTTTCCATCAAATACATTTCAATAATGAACATATTTCATCATAAAAGATCCAGTCTCTTTGGTAAACAAATGTAACTTCCTATAAATATTTTCTCCTTTCATCACTTACGAAGTCCATCTGCAAAATTGCTAGCACGGGTCAGTTCATTGAACTGAGCATGATAAGCACTAAACATTAAAACAATGTGCTTTTAGCTAACTGTTTCATAAAGAGAACTCTGTTGTTATGAAACAGTCCTGAGCAATTCAGAAAGACATACCAAAAGGAGTTACCATACACAAATAAGTGAGAGAAAGAGAAAGAGTGATAAACCATAACATAAGTAAGAATAGATCATGATATAAACAACTTCAACCTTCCATACTATTGTCTTTCATAAAAAGAATTAAAACAGTAATTCAGATAAGTAATATTTCATCACAATCCCAATATGATTTTCATACATTACTTTACATGATTCACTTCTCAGTTAAACCTATTTAACATAAGAAGATAACTATCCTAACTATCTTTTAGGAATAGTTCAGCAGTAGATAAAACAACAATACTTCCATCTCGACATTTCATTCACCTAAATTCATCCTAAAATCTTGAGATGCCAATAATCAAATTAAAAACACAAGAATAAGTTTAGGATGATCCAAATCACATAATTTAAATGTGTTACTAATTTAAGTATCCTAATACTCAAATTCAGAATTAGAACCCAATTTAAGTTAAATTCCAACACTAAACAGATCTCATCAAAGGGTAAGATTAAATTAGCATGCAATTAGGACTATACTTAATCCCCAAAGAGATACAACAATTACCAATTAAGTCAAAAGAGTAGAATGGAAGGGTTTAACAATCAATTCAACTAAATCAACCATACAAATATTTTC
Organism: Taxus chinensis; assembly: GCA_019776745.2. Lineage (NCBI taxonomy): Eukaryota > Viridiplantae > Streptophyta > Pinopsida > Cupressales > Taxaceae > Taxus > Taxus chinensis. Next base: position 362,451,149 of record CM034157.1, on the reverse strand, counting down.
TACTAAGCACAAGGATTTACTCAAACATTTCCAACCAAACATAGTAATCCATCCAATAATACACTACTTCAGCTATACTGCCCTAGCATAACCTAAAATCAATCTTACCAAATAGGTCCAAGAGTTGAAATAAATAATGGAACAGATCAAAGAAGGACAACACCTTCATCCAAGTTTGAAGCAGGAAGAAGATTGATGAAAAGAGAAATATATATTAATTTCTCTTAACTCTAAGCATGATTAGGAAGAGACCAAAAGATAACTATGAACAAATATTGACTAGCTCAGTCTATACTATCCCAAACCAAAATCCTAAATAGAGAACGAATCAGGGATCGAATTGAATGGAAAAAGTCCTGAAGAAGGGAAGAAATGATGAACCAAAACATCAGTACCTTTCATCATCCAATGAGGACAGTAAAGATAACACTTAAATCTGCAAGACAATAAGTATCCATTTTCCAACAAACACAAAGGAGAAAGGAAGAATATTATTTGAAGGGTAAGCCTACTCAATGTTCCTAATTTAGATCCTTGAAGAAATTTGGAAGGAAGTATATAATGTGATTTAACCAAACAGAGTCACCATTCCTTTTCATCAAAACAATACTGTCAAAAATCTAAATGAACTGAAACCGAGTTTGATGGCCAAGGTCAAGAAATCATGCAAACTAAACACATCAAACAATGTCCATAGAACTATTCAGACAGATCAAGTTGACAACAATAACCAAAAACAAATGCAAATACCTAAGATAATTTTTTCCTTCTTAGCAATAGTTGCCTCAATTTCAGAGGTTACCCAAATACTCAAAAGAATAGAAACTGAATAACATTTCCCTCATGGGATTCCAAAATATACTTCAAGGCATTTCGAGGAGACAAGATTAACTTACCAGACCCTCAATTAAAGAAAGTATAAATTTAAAGATAAAGCTGAAAGAACTAAACTCCATTCCATGCAAAAAAACCCAACAATTTATCTTTCCTCAAAAATCACAGGGACAGATGACTGCAATGGGGAGGGTAATAAAAATGAGAACCCAAAATCACAATCACAAAGTGATAAGAAATATACACAATCTCAATTTTTTTTTGAGCCTTCCATAAGAACTCAGAAGAATATGCTAAAACCAAGAGTCCTAGAATTTTATCCTTCACAAAGATTCATGCAAGGTCAAATAATCAAACAAGATATTCAAATAGATTAGCACTCTGAAGTCTTTCCACAGTGGTGAAATAAGATATTTTACAACAAGTCCACAAATTTAAGCAACCGAGCCACTTAAAAGTTTACACAGTTCCAAACTAGATCACCAACAATTTCGACATCAACTCAAGCTCATGCAGAAGGATAAAAGCATAACCCAACAAATCAAATCAAGAGAAAATGAAACCCAGATCACACTTTCCTCTTACCAGTGGAGTCAAAACAACATTCATATAAAACAACACCACAAAATAAACACATGCAGAGATGATCTAAACAACCATGCAAAAACTAGATTGTTCCCAAGAAGAGTAGAGTTCTTTTAATGATCAATTAAGTAAAAGAAAAAAAACTTAATGGGTAAAGCCTATCATGCCTGATAGAGCTTCTCCTTCACTGATTTGCAGAATATTTCCAAGAAGAACTTCAACAACTTCTTCTTCTCCATGCAACATCAACCAACTTTCAACACTTCTCCCTTCTTCTTATAGTTTTTATAGAGTCCAATAATAGCTCTATGCAATGCAAAAATAACCAGTCATGTAAGAATCAAATTGGAGGTTTGAAGAACTAAAAAACATCATGTAGAGCTCGAGCTCGAAAATGAACTGAAAGATCAAAACAACCATGCAAAACCCCTCATGCATCTTCCTAGGTAGTTTTTCCAAGTTCAAAAACATTAAATGCCAAGGACTGTCAGTTCCCTCCTTTTTCCACGCCACCACCATCTCCATATTTGGCAAAGACTAAATTCAAATTTTGCATGCAACCAAACTTGGTGGAGGTGCCAACTCAGCCTCCCCTAACTTTTCCAATGCCCATGCCAAAGTTGGCAGTAGGAAGAGATAAGACTGCATTAAATCCCATTTAATATCTAGAAACTGATGCCACCGACCACCCAATTCCCATGTCATTCCATTAGGCCCCCTTTAGGTTAGCCATACTTTAAGTTAGGTTAACTTTAGTTTAGGAAATCATCATAGGTCCATAGGTAGGTCTAAGTTTAAGTCTTAACATTCTAACTAACAAAATATCATAGAGACATAGGTTAGACTTAGCTCTAGGACATAGTTACTAACATTTAGACATAGATACAATAGGTTCCCATTCGAAGAAAACATTGCATGCTAACAAAAAGAAGAACCAGCCATGACATCTGCATTCAACATACAACAGAGATCCATGAAGACTTCATCAATTCTCTAGCACAGTCAGAATCCAGATCAACTGATCTAAAACTTGGTCATTATGACCACAAAATTATGAATTAAAAGCATACCTTGGATCAATGGAATTGATCCAAGGTAATGTTGTTTGAAGAGTTTATTAAAATAGAAAACCAAATTTCTCAATTCAAGCAGTGAACTAATTCTGCATAAGGAGGTGGGTTTCTCTTATTAAATACAACAAAAACATGACAGAATGTACCTGCTCAATAGATGAATTATTTTCTACTGCAAACATGATTTCCAAAGTCATAAGAGTACACCGTCATAAGACAAAATCACCTGTCAACATTTGTACCTTCTAAAGTAGAAATCATCATAGGTACTAGTCATTGGGGGGCATGAATGGGAGCTAATGTAGGTGTTTAACTAGTGCTTGGAGTTTCTAATTCTACATAAAGAGGCATACATGGCATAGGTACAAGTTTACTAGCTTAAATCAAACAATTTTCATCTCTAATAGAAATGTTATAGGCTTTGGGTAAATTTGTGCCTCCGATATATTGTATCATCATGACATTGTTAGAATTTAAAGCTTTTAGGAAATAAATAAAATCACCTTCAGCTGCTAGTGTCATGGTAAGTGGAATCCTATCTCATGTCCTTTGAAATCTAAAGTTGAAGTCAACCATCTGCTCATTTGGTGCTCTCTTGATTGTGTTTAATTACTCTAGTAGAGATAAATTGTCTTCCTTTTCCCTAAATTGAGCACAAATATATGTGCATAACTGATCCCAATTTTGAATTGATCCTACTCATAGGATTTTGAACCATTGTAGAGATTTTCCTTTTAAATAATAATCCAATAATTTGAAAAACACATCCATTTCATTAACTTCATATATAGCACAAACATTTGCCATGTATTTAATGTGATCAATCAAAGTTGTATAGTTCTTCCCAGTGAAATATGGAACGTATTTCAATGCTGCAACTAGAATTAGATTTTATGCCTAGAGAGAAAGTGGGCTACTGCCCATGAAATTCACAAAAGGATTTTGTTGCAGTGGTGGTTTTTGATGATCCATTCTGATTGGTTTGAGAACTCTAGTTGATTGAATGAAATGCCTACCAGGTGGAGGTGTTGATAGTGTTCTATTTGGTGGAATGGAGACCTTTGAGCTCTTCTCCCCCTTCTTCCTCTACCTAGAGAAAGTTATAAGTATTCAAAAATTCATTATTCTCTACTTCTTGACCTTGTTTGAGTCCTCATAACTTCCACAAGTTTGGGATGGTAAAACAAGTGATTTATTCCCTTTTGGAGTCTCCATATGTGCAATTTCAAAGCCTCTTACAGCATAGAGTTTATATCAAGAGCACACAAATATTTCTATAATAAAATGAAGACTTATTATTGTCCCATTGGGTGTACCATAACTATTATGACCAAATCACATCACCCTCTGATTGCTTAGCATGTGAGTGTGTTAAGGAAAGTAGTGTGATTGGGTAACATCGGTACTATCTCCAAGTTGGGGGACTTACTACTTGAGATATACCTTTAGAGAAGGTTAGTTCCTCTTCCCAATCTAGTGCAAGCTACTCTAATGAAGGAAATATTGAATATATCTATCCTATAATTTCTAACAGACTAGGGAGAGATAAAGAGCATGAAAATGGATGAAACTATTATAACAGAGGTGACACACTAAAGAAGGGTGTGAGAACAAATCTCCAATATGTGAAAATGGGAGAAAAATGCAGATTAGAAAGGGTGATAACAATTCTCCACAATCTAACAACAACATTCACAACTTCATTTCCATAGAAGCAAAACTATAATGAACCATACACAATGAGTAGAGAGACATAATACACTTGCAACAAGAATAAAGAGGAAAGACGAATGAAAATAAACATAACAAAGTAATATGTATCCACAAATTACATCTATTGTTTCATTGATATACACAAATCATACTAATGTAAGAATTACTTTACAAAGGTCTGCAACACATTGGTTTCAAAAAACAAAAATGGTAGAGTTTTTCTACCAGAATTATCCCCCCTTTACAATGAGAGAACACTTAAATTTATAGAAAATAAAGGAGAGGAGAGAGAAATAAGAAAACTCAGATTTACCCTTTGTATCAATTAAAAATTACCCAAAGTGGGTGGAAACCATGATAGAAAATCCTCAAAATTCATCTCTGATTGATATACAACTTGTAGTGAGAAAAAAAATTTGCCCATGCCCATGAATTGCAATCCCAACCACTTTGAGGGTCCTTGTTTGGAATTGGGTCCATTTCTTGTAAAATATTCCATCAATTCCTAATCAATTATAGAATTTATAAATCCATGTGTGAAGGTCTTGGAACCATGATTCGAATGGGACTATTTTTTTGTAATTCCTTTGATAAATGCTTAAGTTATGAGCTTCTAATTGATTGCGGCTGATTTGGCACTCTAGACTTACTTTCACTCCATGGGACTAAGTATTTAATTCTTGCTAGAAAATGACTTTTAAAATATTTTCTCTCTTTCTCCAATTTTTTCTACCTCATTTAAATGATTTAGTCATTTAGAATATGGCGGGGCCCACTATTAATATTTATTGCTTTTATATGGAAGGGGGGATGTTGCGTTAGAATAATGTATTGTTAGCTTGGATGAGATGGCTCTCACCCTTTCATTTCCACCGAGTCCCTCTCTTGGATGTCTGACTCTCTCCTTATACAATTTGACTCCTCAACTTCACATGTTAAGCTAATGCTCTAACTCAATGAGGCCCCATTACTCCTTGCAGTTCCACGTTGATCGCTTGCCCACCAACTTATTTTTTACATTAGTCTGGGTGTTTTACATTGCATTGGTTAATTCATATTACATTGATGACCTCTCCTTTCATGTTGCATATGCTGAATCCTTGCATTTCTCAACATCGACCCCACCTTGTATTGTGGGTATAAGACTCCCGCGGTGGACTTAACTCCCTATGGTTCAGGCCATTTGTGCCCTTCCAACCTGACTCACCCACAATTTGGGCTTCTAACACCTCTTCATGCCTACGTTGGTTCTTCCACCCCCATGTTGACTCGATTGGTCCATTAAATCATCTAAGGCCCATTTAATTTCTATTTCAGTGAATTTAGGATTTTTTTATCTGTGTGTCCCATGAGCTATTAGGGCCCTCTAAATACAAAACTCGTACATAAATCCTTGCAGCCATTTTAGCCTTTCCTCACACAAATGGCTCAAGTGTAACTCAAGCCTTAGAAACCCACCATCTCTATATTGATTTTTGCTAACATTTCAGATTTTCTATGTACAGGAGGTTAAAACCCATTGGCCCTTCTAGGAAAATACCACCTGCCTCAGCCGCAAAGGCTTCCCATGTTCCAATTTGTGGGATCACCAAGCTAAGGAAAAACTCACCCACCATTTGCTAAGTGTTGGCCACCTCCATTTCTCAAACCAACTCGATGTCACTCTCAACTACTTTATAGCTCTCACAAATTATGACTTGCACATATTCATATTGTGGCCTGAGCTCCATTTCTCTATGTTAATCATCGAGCCAAACCTCAATCACCTGAGTCACATCCTGTTTAATTGAGCTCCATGTATGGCCACCAAACTCCCTTCTCTATAACATGCCCTTCACAAATATCGTGTATCTTTTGTGTTTTCATTATCATGGCTTGTTTAGGTAGATTGGCTCTGATCATATGTGCTTGAATTTTTCTATTAGACTAGTTAGAGCTTAAATTGATAGGGCTCTCGAACTATGAGTTCAAACAATGGCCATGTTTTTTCCAAGCATCCATCAACTCAAGCTTCCAAAGAGAATGATTCAACCTCTTCTAATGTGAGACTCATAGGCCATTATATCTTATATCCTACTTTTCTCTCTTTGAGACCAAATTGAAATGATCTTGACCTGATTTACTTGATGCACCTAAAAATAAGAGCTCAGTGGTTTCTAGTAGCTCAGCACTAACACAAGATTGCCCAGCTCAATGCTACAAAAACAACTCGGTGGCCATTCTACATAGCTTGATCTCCTTAAAACAAGTGTAGCTCAATTTTTAGGAGTTTCTTGGTGTCAATACAATGTTGACCAACTCACTCGGGAGTTTTTACATAGCTTGGTCTAACCTAATTTGAGCTCGGTAATGAACGTGTAACCTACCCCTTCACAAGACAAAACTAGCTCAGCTCACCAAGGGGTAGCTTGGTTGGCTCATTACATGAGCTAGTGGAAACTTCAAACCATTTCAAATCCCTTACATTAACATCAAACCTAATACATTTATAGACTCTTAAAATGTTATGAGGTTGTGTGAAGATGCTAAGATTAGAAAAAAATTTCCATTTTTTTTTCAAGGTGGGCCCCACTACTGGTCTCCCAAAATGAATTAAACTTTGAAACTTAATGAAGATCAAGCAGAGGAAACATGGGGGGTTCGCCTTGCAAAAATGAACTGACCCACAATCCTGAGTGGAAAGAGAACACAGAGCTTTGGGATTACCTGCAAATTGGGGGCCTATCTAATTTCATTGAAAGGATCCAAGGCTTCGACTAAGACATTTCTATCAAATTTTCCCAGGGTTGGAAGAATAGGATTGTCAAGTATAGTAACATGGAGATGGAAATCACGGAAGATCTCATCACTCAGATCACAAGCCTCAGCCTAGAAGGCACAAAATTCTTCAATAAGAAGGTGGACAGAGAGGTGAAGACCAAGAAATTTCTTGAAGAGGGGGAAAATCTTGAGTTTGTGGCCGCTAGCATCAAGGTGGCGTCAATTCCTAAACCTTTTGCTGAGCTGGCCAAAATGGTGATTAGGCACGTTACCCTGGAAGGAAGATTTGTGACTATACCTCAAAAGCATCTGATTTTTCTGAATCACTTTCGTAGAAATAACAGTATCATCTTTCCTCACTATTTGATTAACTCTCTGGAGAAATCTATAAGGGAAGTTTAGAGCCACTCTAAGGCTGTCCCTTTGCACCAGGGACTTATCCTCTTGATCCATCGACACTACTCCAGCTGCCCTCCCATGAATCCTACCCCATCTCCCTCCTCCATACCTCCACCTGCCTACACTGCTTCCACTCCCCCCTGCTTAAAAGAAAGAATGAAGATATTGTTTCCAGAAAGAAAAGCAAGAGCCTTAAAGCTAAAATCCTTACTTCCCAACCGGTCCTAAGGAGCCACAAAGACTTGGAACTTGCTGAAAACCTCCTACATATTAGCAAGCCGGTGGAGGAGCCCAAGGAGGAGGAATTGCTGGACAGGGTGGAAAGATTAGAAAAGGAGATACAAGAGCTCAAAGGGGCTATAAAAAACATGGAAAGAGCTAAGGGTAAAAGAATCCTTCAAACTGAGGAGGAAGAGGGGGTTATTGCTGAATTCTACAAGGAGCTACAGTCCTTAGATGGTAGATTGGGGAATTCTAAAAGCCGCAATGACTGCATATTGTCTTCCCTCAAAAGCATTTATAATTTCATTGAACAACATGTCCATAGTGTCTGCAGTTTAAGTGGGGTTAATGAGGACATTTGGGGTCCTAAAGAGAAAAGGGCTATTGTAATTTCCCAAGCAGATATGCAAGACTCCTCTCAGGCCACTGCCATTTCCTTCTTCATGTCGCTATAGGCTATCAAGACCAAGATTGACAGAGCCATCAAGTAACGGGTTGTTGTGATGTTGTTTTTTGGCTGCGATGTGGCTATCATCTGGCAGTTCTTGAGCTATTTTTTTGGCAGAGCTCTATATGTTGTTTCTCTTTTGGTTTCTTTTTTATCTTTCCTTCTTTCTTTTGGATCTTTGTATGTTTAGATCCTTTTTTCACTTATATTGTAATATTTGGCTGTTGAGCCCTTCTTGGTTGACTGTTTTTCCCTTCTCTGGGTTGTTTCTCTCATCTTCACTATCTAACTTTTGAGCCCTTTTGTATATAGGGTATAGTCCGTTCAAAACTATTTTCCCTTAATAAAAAAAAATGAAGACCAAGAAGATGAAAAATTCCTCTTGTAACCTTCAACTCTCTCAAGGATATTGATTCTACCTTGAACATTGAAATATTCTTGTAAGATGCGAATCAGCTATGAGAGTCCCTCAATGCAAACATGCTCTATTGTCCAATTTCACCCATGGGTAAAATTGGATAACAGTGCTCGTGTAATTTTATAGGTGAAATTACAAAAAATGGATACACAAGAGTGATTCAGGTGGCTCAAAGCCTTTGAGGTGACATTTAAATGACAAGAATAGCATGGGTTGATTTCCATTCTGTAGGCCAGTGGTTTGGAGTATGAGGAAGACATGCCCCAAATCCAACTAGATCACACCCTTCTTACTACCTTAGGAGATAGATGACAGAGCAAGTCGTAGTGTTTCAAACTACCCATAGGTGAGATGAATATTACACTATAGGATGTTTCAAAAATTATTTGAGTACCTGTCTATGGAGATTTGATATATTATGTTGGAAATCAAGGCCAAATTTATTCCTTCCTCTATGAAATGTTTCTACATAGGGATATTCGACGAGTGGGTATGTCAGTAGATCTCTATTCTATGTTCGATGATCAACAGTTTTCACGGATACTAGTTTACTTGATGGCCCTTGCTGGTGGAATACTACTTCTTGACAAGATGGGTGCACACTTTCCACTAGGCCTGACCAGAGTTATATATAGAGTTATGGATGGTGAGAAGATTTTCTAGGGATATTGTATATTATCTTATTTGTTTCAAGATCTTCACTTGATATTATACTGAGGTCAGAAGAACCTCACATCTGGGACCTTATTAAAAATATGGGCATGGGACAATATAGCTATAGGTTTCCTGCATGGAGTACTATGAGATAGAGATGCAGGTGATCATTTTTTTAATGGATGGGAGCCAGTGGGTGATGATGTATGCTAACACTTGGGAGACACCCTCTATTATAGGCATACCTTAGATGGTTTTCAGTTATGTATGGTCACATGGATGCGTTATAGACTATATAGGTGGTAAGATAATGGATACCATATTTGTTTTACCGAGATAGAAAACTTCATTATTATGATTTGAGGCTTTATCAGAGAGTGGTATAGAGTAAACCGGGTCCAAAGACAACTCAACCATGTTTAGGGTGTCCCATGTGCTGAGATGTGGTATGCACGTAGGACATGTGAGATGTTTAATATGGGTCCATGGATTAGGCCATAGAAAGCACTTTTCATCTTCCTTCACATGGTGTCATAACCATGGGTTCCATTACCCTAGGTAATAGATCTCGGGAAGACAATCGAGTATGCAACATGGTATGCTACAATGTTTCCCTTATACATTACCATTCCATAGGTTGTGATAGATGTAGGGATATCCATAGAGGCATAGGGTCTACATGGTTAAGCTCTCAGAGATAGCGAGATTAGGCTAGCCAGAGGCTAAGTTTACACTATGGGGAGAGGATATATAGATTCCACAAGGATAGGGACAAGCATAAGCACTTAAGGGTCCTCAAGTACTAGTACAACAACAAGTGCTAGCATAGTAGTAGGTAGTAGTATAGCCACAGGTTCCGCTACAGGTGCCCTTGACACCACCTCATATGATCCTGCCACATAGTCCACCACGAGGTGGATGGGAGGGGGGATAGAGATGATTCAGATGGAAGATACGGAGGATATGGATGGGGTGACCTACCAGACATTCCACTAGGAGGAGGATGGAGCCAGGAGACAGGGGAGCTAGTTGTTTTGTGGTAGCATTTGTAGCAGGTAGTAGCACAATAACTACAATTCACTATAGAGAGAAAAGGCTACCTCATAGAGAGATCATATAGTCTTAGAGGGACCAGGTAGTTTATGATAGGACTCAGTAGATCATAGAGAAGACACAGACTTAGGAATACATTATTATATTGATAGAAGAGTGTGATTCTCTACAACAAGAATCCACAATAACTGGGATGTAGGATATACTCATAGATCAGATAAAAACTAGTTGTGAGTAATCATATTATAATGATTTTTACCATGAGGCCATCCCAGAGGGATAGAGGGACACTCCATTTAGCCAAATAATGATTAGTAGATCCAAATCAAGATCACAAAAGACTTCATGATCTGTAAGATTAGTGCAGTAGCCTTCAATATTACAGTCTTCAACACATCAAGTGCCACCACCACAGGGCCCATAGCTAGTTTCCCCATCATAGGGCTCATAACAGATTCCCTCTCTTAGGGGAGCATAACATATACCACCTCAGGGTCATTGATCAGGCAATCTAGAGGTAGGCAAGAGCCATGGGTGACTTTTTTTTATTGTACTAGATGAAATATATATAGATTTACCTCTTTTTAATGTATGCCTCAATATGAAGACACATTTTTTATAGATTTACTATGTATTTTATTTATTATGCCTTGTGATGAAGGAAATTTTTTTTATAGACACCCATGATTGCTCATTGTATCATATGTATATCGTGAAAAATTGTTTTGTACATGGACATTTATGTTTATGATGATAATTATGGATTTATTTACTTATCACATTTTGTGTTTGCTAGATAAAATGTTTAATCCACATTTTTACTATGGTTTATCTGTAGGGGGGACAAAAGGTGGTCCCTCTTGCCCCTCTTGGTGATATTATATGATGTTAGCTTAACATACATGTTTAATTTTCATGTTCATGATTATTTATCTTAGCCTTTATTAATATATGATGTATAGATGTGATGATATATGATATGATAATGAAATGACAAAAAACTATACAAGAAAACAACAAGTATAAATTAATCAACTCTAATCAAAGCAACACAACTATATACAAGTTTACAAGATAAAATGAATTTAATGCAATGTACCAAAAATTAAAGTAACACTCAATCTAACTAAGAAAATGAATCCAATTTATAGAAAAAAAGGAGTAGTGTACCCATGGCATGCTTTTTGTAATGCATCTTACCTTATGAATGGTTGTAGTAGTCTTTGTATACTTAAAACAATAATATGATAGCAAATGTGGCTTAAATCAACCAATTTGTGTTACATTATTTTTTCCTTTCCTTCTGTTCTTTCATTGTTGATGTGTTTCCACCATGTTTTGCTTATTTTCATGTCATTTATGTTAACCATATAGGTTCATTATTTTATTTAATCATGGAGTTATCAAATTTCTAGTATCCACCCCTTTCAGCCTTTCATTCAAACTTATTTCTTCTCTAACACTTCATAAGAGAGTGATTATCTTCTCTTCTAGTGTGATCACCACCCCCCTTATCTTAGGATTTCATTTTAATGAATCTCTCTAACTTTGGTCCCTATTAATGACTATTTTAGGCTTAAATAGTTTCTGTTTTTAGTGGTAGGAGTAGTGTTATAATTATTTTAGTTAGGTATAGAACTAGCATTCTCTACAGCTCTCTCTCGAAATGCAAGTTCCACACTTAGAGACAATCAAATATTGTTAAAAATTTCTTGATCTATCATGATCAAATATATGGTGCACTTATAAGCTACAACACATATGACAATCAACATTGTACAATATTTAAACCTAATATGAAAATTCTCGACCATTTGAGGTGTAGAGTAAGGGATGAATAAGACATAAATTTACATATTTTACCTTACTCCTATTTGTAGATAATGGAAAAAAATCAAATAGGGGTCAAGTCATTCGAAGCATCATGGACTTATTCAATTAATTTGCAAACTCCACTTTTGAAAATGGAATATGGAGAGGATAAGTGGTAGAGGTTTTTAAATGATTAACATAGGAAGAGGAATCACCCTATGGAACCTTCTATTTCTATTCAAAATGGCATTCCATGAAGGAAATATAGCTATAAAGTGGGAACAAAGATAACTATTGAACCCATAGCCAATAAAGAGCCCAATTCTACATGTAAATTTGATATTTTAAAGATTATCATATCTTAATATAGAGCCCTAACAGTTGAGAAAAATAATGGTAAATGAGCATCCTTCTCCCCTAAACGGGTTAGGTGATGGAAATTTGACATTCCTCCTTATGATAGGTTTGATGTGGATCTCATCATTGCTTATATTATAAGTACTTGTCTAAGAAATATCTTATGAGGAAACTTCCATGTCTAAAAAATCTTCACTAGCTTAAGATAAAGTAAGATATGATAAAGGTATTACCCCTATAAGAAATTAAGTAAATACATATTAGATTAACCAAAAAAGATATAGAAAATCTCTAGGTACTAACCTTATCTAAAGATAGGTTTTATTTACATATGCAAAGTGAATAAATAGGGTTTATAAATAAACTTCTTTTAGGGAAAGATGACACCATCCTCTCCCTATAGCAAGAACTGGTATAAGAAAAAGCATGAATTTTTTTCTTTTTAAATGATAGTTGGTTAATTAGAGAATGAGATAAAACATAGTACGGACAAACCACTAGTATACTCCAAGGAAAGGGGTCTTAAAATAGAAAATGTATAACCTTCTTTAATGGAAAAAGAGATTAAAAGGGGACTGGTGGCACCAATTTTTTAAAATTATATTGTCACATTTGTGAGGAGATAACTGAATCTAGGTATAAAATAGACGAAATAGAGAAAAAAAATCACTATGAAATGTTCTAATGAACAGGTATCAAATGGTACAAGGTGATTTTTCAGTTGAGTTAGCTAAATAGAATATACTAAATAATGTGTATTGACACTATTATACTAGGATTTCAAAACATGGATAAATAATTATAATAACTTGGGAACAGAAAATGAAAAGCATCAATGAAGATATCAATGGTTAAGATTCTAAAACTAGACATTAGTGATTAATTTAACCTCTACCTACCACATTAGTTTATCTCTTTTACAATGCAAGAGGACATCAAATTTCTAAGAAAGCCATTTTTAGAAGGGACAAAAATTTCTTAGGTGCGAATTTATTTAGACTCTCCTACGAAAAAAACCTCATGCATTTTGAAAATGAAAAATGTAAATATGGAAGCCTATGTATTAATCTCTACCAAACATAAGAATTTTCTCTCTAAATTTTACTATGCAAAAATATCTTTTAGGAGTCCATCTCACACATTATGGTTAATTTGTTTATTATAGAGATTCAAATTCAGCCCTCTATTTCCTTTTTACTTAATCAATAACTTATGCAAGGTCTAGAATGAAATGAAATCCAAGTATTTTTATATTTAGCAAGTAGAAGTTTCAGCCATTTAATTTGAGGGTGTTGATGAAGGTTATATCCAAAGATGAGATGGCAAGAATTTTTCATTTCATAGTAATATTCTTATTTAGGTAATAAGGCCATTTGGTAACCATTTTAGATATTGAAAATTTAGTTTAGAATGGTTCTAAAAAAATTAGGATTTTATACCATGACCACATTAAATCTTCTTTCCAAGCATGTATACTACAACATGGGAAGGGATTCAAGAAAACCTTGAGAAATAATTAAATAGTATTTGATAATACTTTGATGTGGGAATAGAAAAAGGGAAAATACTATGATAAAAGATTATTGGTTGGGAATGAAGTAGTAGACCTCCATTAATGTTAACAATAGCTCTTATGTGGAGGTTTGATTCAGAACAACTTGATAGAATAATTTGAGAGGTGGAAAACAGTGAGGATGTACTATGAGAGGATGTGGGTAATACTAATAATACTACAAAATGATTGGGATTATTATCTTTAAAATGTAATATAATTTCATTAGGCTCCTAGAAGACCTAAATGTAGGAGAGAGAGAGAGAGAGAGAGGTGGATTGAAAGAAGACATTCCTGACACTAGGCATTCTAGTGAAAAGGGGATATTACTTGACTTAACTCTTGAATGTGTTGACTTGGAGAACTCTCAAACAAACTAGCTCCATAATTAATACATGTTATATTTATATGGGAGATAAGATTTGTATATTGGGGATCAGATATTTAGAGTTGTTCCATTAATCCTTTTTAAGACCTATAGAAACTCTATGGGATCACTGGAAGTTTGTTCTATCCAAGTAAGGAAGTTTGTTAATGTTTAAGAATTATAAAATGACAAAGGAAACCATGTTTGGGAAATAACCAGGTTTAAACCAGTGATTAATGAATGAAGTTGGTTACTAAGTGGATAAGTATAAACATTTTTGAATCCAATGAAGAATGAGATTTTGTATATCTTGGAATGATTTATGTGATTGGAATGATTTTTCATATCTTGTAATGATAGGGTAGGATTAAATAAGTATTTATTTATAAGTTTATTTTAACCTATAAGATTGTGAATATGTTTCATTAGTGTAAATTTATTTATATCACTTTCATTGTAGGGTCTTAGTTAATCAAATATGTATTTGACTATTTTATTAGTTTAGGTAGAATTTAAATATTATTCTAAAATAATTCCTTACTAGATCTAAATATTTATTTCCACATGGTGATTCCTTAATGTATGTACTATGAAAGAGGTTAATCAACTGAAAATATAAATGAACATACTTCAAACAATACTACAGCTTAATTCTCATATATGTGTATCACTAGAGAATTTATCAATTGTTAAGGATTGTGTTGGTACTAAAATTTGTTCTCCTTTTCAGTCTGAGTAGCATCAAAGATATAGCATGAATCTTGAAGACGGGTAGATCATGATGTATGTCATTTTGTAGCCGGGGATGTGATCTAACTAGAACTCATATTTGTGGAGAGATGGATAGCACTCAAATAGGACTTGATCTTGTCCTAACTATTTTAGGTTGTGCCTTTCAACCAAGGTAAGAGAACCTATTTTGTAACCCTCAAATGGTGAAGGAGATGAAGATATCCCTCAATTTGTGCAAATAGTATGAAGGGGCCTTGGGAAAATATGATCAACACTCCAAATCTAACTTTCACAAGTTGTCACTTCAGATTATGGAGATACTTTCAATTGCAAGACAAGGGTTACTAAAGACATTTTAAAATCCTGATCTATTCTACATACTTTAGCAAATGGATTTTGATCTTCTGTGGGTATACAGGTCAAAACAGGGGTAAACCATGGTAGGATTAGTTATTTTGAATGAATTTTTTGTGGGAGTTTAGACAAGACAAAGCAAGGTCCGCCAGACTCTTTGAGGATTCAACAAAATATGGAGAAACTTAACAGATAGAAAGTATCAAAATAGTTAATCATCCCTTCAACCAGGATATGTGCATGAAATGGAGGCCCAAATCTATAATTTTCCACACAATATTTGATCATCTATCACAAAATCTTGAGTTAGAATGAACCAATGAAGCATTTAGCAAATCACTATTTAATCATGACCTAAGGTGCACCCAAAGGTTTACAAACAATCTCTGAAATCAAGGAAGGTAAAGTGATTTTAAATTTGTTTATCTCTTTATCAGATGAAAGCTCTTTTGAATGTGAGATTGCAAATGCCACTAAACTATCAAAAGAAATGAGACCATGTATGATCAAGAGATATTTTAAACACAAGACTGCAACAGGAAACAAGAAACACAAATTTGAAATGCATTTTGAAATGTAAGCATTCACAGATTTTTCCCAAAGACAACACAGAATAACTCAAAAATGATTAGATTTATCAGCAGGGGAATGTTTTGAAAACAATCTCAGAGCTTGTTAATGGCTATACATGTGTAACCAACTTAACATGATTTGAAATCTGATACAGAGAGATTTACCATGAGTTTCTCAGGTTGTCACTCAAAGAATGGGCTTCTTCCCAGATTTTCTCGTGAAATTTTTAGTTTTCTAGGATTTTTTAAACTCTTCCAACCCTTTGCATGAAAAATTCATGCAATATATAGCTTTCAATCTCCTTTGAGCCTTCTTTCCCAAGAAAAGAATATTCCAAAGGATCAAATTTGTTACAAAAATTCCTCATGATTCGCAGACAGGGACGTTTAACAGAACACGTCCAAAAAGTTGCCAGTTGTCTCAAAAAGAGATGAAATCATTGCAAAATTCACATCATTATCCATTGTGGAGGCACATTTTTCATCTTCAAAGCATACAGACCCCCTTCCTTTCATTATTTCATCCTTATCCCTCCAAAATTTGACTCTGTAACTTTTGGATTTGATATTTCACATTTTTGGATGGGTTAGGGAAAAATTTCATTTCAAAAACATCTTTGATCTTCAAATTGATCCTCAAAACCAATTGCATTGGTCCTTGCAGGCACAAACGACATGAATTTGTCAAAAATTTGATCAAAATCGATGCAAAAAATGCATTTCCACACTTCCTCGAGCAAAAATGGTGGCCAAACTGAAAAATGCACAATTACCGTTGATCTATCCTTTATCCCTTAATCTGAGCCCTCCACGTGTCACAATGTGATTGGAAATGGGCTTGAAATCAATTTTTGACATTTTAATCCACTTTGTGGAAAAATTTAAAAATTTGAGGCATTTTTCCCGCCCGTCTGCCCTTTTAAAACAAGCGCTAACACATGGCCCAAAGTGGGCCCCAGTGGAATCGCGGCTCGATTCTTCACATTTCTACCTTTTTTGGAAAAAAGGAATTTTTTTCAATTTTCCTCTGTGGCTCTACCCTCCTATAAGACACATTTCTTCATATGATTTTTTGAGGGGAAGCTTCATTTTACCTTTTAATTCATTTTCACGAAAAAAATGGAAATTTTTTGACATTTCCTTCCCCCACACCTCCGATGCATGAAAATGGGCTGCCACGTGTCCCAAATTGGGCCCCATTGGAATTATGGACCGATGCTTACACATTTCCACCTTTTTTGGAAAAAGGAAAAATTTCCAAATTTCCCCCATGGACCCACACTCTCCAATTCTGCCCCTGATCTCTAAAGCCATACACGTGTCCTCCATCCTGATTCATTGATGGAGCCCTGGCCTTTTCTTTTCACAACTTTTAACTCTTTTTCCAAAATAAAAAAATTCTAAGTCCTTCGCCAGACCGAGCTTTTGATGAAAACATTACACGTTCTCACCTCTAATTCACTGATCAAAATGTGTTCATCTATCATTGCGGGCCTGGCGTCTAAACCATTTAGAAAGGCATTTTCTTTGTACCACTTGAATTCAGCAAAATTAGCACTTGACAGACCCACCATCTACCTTCACTCTAATTGGTGAAACATTTGTACCTCCTTTGGGGCTAGCGGAGCTATGGGGAAAATGCACTTTTTTCCTCTTCCAAAACACAAAAAATGTTAAGTTTTTCAGCAAATTAGCCGAACCAATGTCCAAGTAAAGCATGAGCCACATAGGAGAAGATTTTTGAGCTAAAATTTGATGGGAAAAGGATTTTCGTATGACCCTCAAAAAATTAGAAAAGCCATGTTTCCGATGAATGCTGAAGATGAAATTGACGGGAAAATGATGCCCGTTTGACCGTTAAAACACAGAAAATGCTAGGGATGCCTTAGAATTCGATTTTTTCACTAAGGATGACAAATTTCTCAAAATTGAACCAACTGAAACATGTTTTCAAAGAATTTTTTATCATGGAATTGGATTTTCAATGGCATACAAGTGAAAATCGATCAATTTTAAATTTCGATGATTGGGAAAAAATGAAAAATGGCAGAGCCCACAAATTTTGGAAAAATTAGGGCACACATACAGATTTCTTTCAAATTGGGGAAAAACAACAAGTTTGTGAGCATTTTGAAGCATCCAAGCAAGAGGGGAAAAGTTGTAGACCACTAATTTGAGAGAAAAAAAAATCAGAGCATGCAGAATGAAGGAAAATTTAGGGAAAAATGGTGCAAGCTCAAAAATGGCACCAACAGTGGATAGACAAGTAAATTCATTGGTATGTAGTAGGTTCAGGTCCCTTAATAGGGAAACAAAGGAAGAATTGATTCAAAATGTGTATTCGTGGAGATGCAGGAGGTAGTAAACAATGTATTTGAGGGTTCTCGTCCAAATTTCAGCTAGCTATGCAGACAGTGGATACAAGAGGAGTGGATCAAACAAGAGGTAATATGTCAGGATCCCAACCAGGGTGATGTGATACTTACGTTGCACAACACGAATCATAGCTTAATGGACCAAAGGTCTCATAAATAGATGGGACTCATGAGGTTACACCTTGACATGTTACCCATCAGGTGAGATGACTATTACCTAGAAATGACATTAGCACCAATGATTTGGTGGCTATCGATTGTAAATGCTGATAAATTATATGTAATATTTCTTCTAAGGCCTCGGTTGAGCCGATAGTGACTGTATTTGGTGAGAAGATGGGTGAATTGAGATATCACAGTGCCAGCATTAGCTATGGTGATATGTATGCATCACACCCACAGGAGACCAGATTAACAGTTTTAATGATTGTGGTGGTGGGATGTTATACACTCCGATATTCAAAGGGTGAAATATTTTCTCAAGCCTTGATGGGGGTGTTAGAGGACATGATTGAGGAGTGGGTTTTTTTTCATGGGCCCCTTCATATTTGGTACAGTTACATAGAGAGTTTTGGGTATATCATAGGATGTGGCAATATGGCATTTGTTGCATGTATTTACTACATTGTTGGGCATATGAGCATATAATATGTGTGCACCCATAGGATATTCTATGATAGGACTGGCACATAGGAGTTTATAGAGTTGGATACAAGAGGTTTTTTAGTAGGGGCACATTCGCAAGTAGAGAAGGTGTCACATGATGTGACATATTATAGGAGAGTACTAGAGGGACTATATGTGATGGCCATTTTATGGAAACCATATGTGGATTTTCCATCTTATGGAGGTATGAAAAAGGATTTGGTTGGGCTTTAGTTAGTTAGATGGATATAGGGTAGGCATTTTAGTGAGCATGAGATGATTCCAGTAGAAAATTTTTGATGCAAAGTTCAAGTTGCAACAATACGTGCCTCCACCATTTCCTTAGTATCACAGAGATGATGTGGAGAGACCTTTATCTCCACCCCATCTAACAATGCCAATAGGGCAGGAAGAGTGGGTGAGTGATAGGAGGATTGATACTTGACATAGGTAGAAATTCTGGATGGATATGAGGTTTCATTGATAGATGAAGTTATTACTCCACCTCCTAAGAGATAAATGAAATCAGAATGTAACCACCATTATAGTTAAGAGGGATGTGTTACAGGGCTAGGTGACCTCCCTATAGTTATATCTCACATATTATTAGGGACATAGGTGGTTACCCTTACAGGTGTGTAGTTAACAATTTATCAGAAGTGTTGCATGTGATAGGGTTACAGGCCTAGATAGTTATATTATTAAGGGAAATAACCACTTCACAGGAAAATGTAAATTTATTACAGAGTGCAGATAGTTGTGCGGGCACTAGTACAGGCACCAACAATGGGATTAGTTCCTATTGGATAGGTACAGACATCATCACAAGGCCCAATTTTATTAGGGCAGGGTACATATGATGGGGCGAGAAAAATGGGTCATCCCCATGTTATAGTGACTTGGATTTCCAGGCAAAGATGCTTTTGCCTCACCTCCTAGGTACTATCAAGATAAGATAATGGATGTTGGTCTTTAGGTGATGTCATACACAAAGCACAAGGCCCATCTGGAAGCCATCTAGAGGACTAGTTCATGGACCCAGACCAATATCAACTATTGAGCATCATACACCTATAGTTTGCATACGGTGAGAGAAAGGTGGTGAGTGATATGAAGACCAAACCAATTGAGGAGGATATTGTTGAGATGATGAGGGGAAATGGATACCTAGGACTTGATGAGGGTACTTCCGTGGTGCACGTGCAAAGGTATCACCGTTGTGTAAGGGTGAGATATAGATTCTTGGACATCCTAAATGAAGTAATCACTTACCTAAGAAGCTGATTCAACTAGTTTTTATGTGTCCAAAGAATGTTTGGGTGAAGACATACATGTAATAAATAATATGTTAGATTTGTAGGCGTGAAGGCTCATGCCCAAGAAAGATGGAGTCGAGACTTAGTAAGTTTTGGATAAGAGGGAAAAGACATGCATAGGGAGTGAATAAAAAAGTGACCAGATATAGATGTGGATAAGCTATGGAGACTTGCGGACCAAGGAAATGATATTACATAGAATCACTATGGTTATCATAAAAGGATGGGGAGTAAAATTTCTTAAGTATTAGCTGACACATGCATGCTAAAGGAACTTGATTGAGGTAAATTCATGGTGACATCTAGAAAAATTCTCAGGTAGTGGTAGAGAAATGATGAAAGGATTCCATCAGGATTTCATAAGTGATGATGGGCGGTTAAGAGAAGATTCCTTCGAATCCTTGACAAAGAGGGTCTTTCTATAAAAATGAAAAAAGGGGATATAGTTAAGAGAGATGGATAGGGAGGACAGATGTGGAGAAAAAAGAAAGTGGGATTGAAAGGGATATAGATGTTGTGTAATGAGTAATGATGAGTGGTGTGATGAATTATATTTAAAGCTGTCTTGCTATTATGAATATTTCCATGAATGGAATCTTTTTGATGTAATATTACAAGTCACCATATTTCAAGTTCATTAATATAGTCTTATGAAGTAATTTTGTAACACTCTGGTAGCGAATCTTGATCACGAAAACATTTTTTGTTACCCTTATTTCATGTGTTTGTTACTAAGTTGATGATATACATGGGTGGATTCTACTTGATATTTAGATGACTTCATGCTAGAAGGAAAATGCTGGAATGGCATTCGGCTAGGGGTTAGTTGACCTTCATCTTATACCATGGATACAGTACATTTACCCTATGGCACTGTCCTACATTCCCATGTAAGAAAGAACATTCTACCCATTGCTCACCCTGCTGGAAGGGCTCCACCCCCTACGTGTGCGCTCTTGGTGAATTTCAGACTAATCAGATGATATACTGATGCATTTGGGATGGGGAAGCTTCATCGACAACAAGAAGGTGTAAGACTTTGAGATTGGTCCAATCTTTTGAGTATTTTTGACAAAAACTAGCCTATGGAGGAATTAGAGTAATGTAAGGCTCGATGAGTCAATTTGTGACCTCTCGTTAGTCACCATGATATGGGCCACATAAATGTGGTGGCATACATACCTTCCATTTATATATTTGCTGATGAGATGATGTGATTATTTATGGCTTTATTTCTATTGTACTGTTATTATGGAAACTAGATGATTAGGCATGGTGGAGTCAGATTTGGGCATGGTGGATTCATAAACATTAGATGGTTTAGGCATGGTGGGGTCATGAAAATATATCATTTAGGTATGGTCAAATCATATGTAGGCATGTTGGATTCAGGTGTAGGTATAATGGAGCTATGAGAAGTAGAAGGTTTAGACATCATTGCGTCAAAAATTTCTAAGTTTTGTGATGGAAATTGAAATGTGTTTGGGCATGGATTTTGTGGGTGACTTATGTTTGAATTGTATTTCCATTATATTGATTTAATGAAAACTTAGTTATTTAGGAATGATTTGTATCAATTTTATGATGACATGAGATGATGTTATTTGATGGATGTTGTATCATGGTAGGTATGTTTATATGAGGTTAATTTAATTTAATTTTCAAATAATTGTGTTTATGGAAATGAACTAAATGGGTTTAGTTTAGGGGGAAATGTTGAGGGAAAAGAGTGGACGATCTAACCTCAAAGGTCCCCATGCCTCAGAGTGTTTCCTACATATCCCTGGTGAATTGGGCCTTAGGACGATATAGTTCTCCCATAGGATATGGAATAATAAGATGAGGTATGTTATTAGGTGGGTGGGTTGTGGTATGGGTAAATGGGAAAGGTAAGTTATGTATGGGTGTGTAGGTTGATTAGGCATGGTTGATTCTAGGTTGTTTTAGGCATGGTTGAGTTGAGGTTGTTGAGGAATGGTTGAGTCTAGGTTGATTAGGCATGGTTGAGTCTAAGCTTTTTTAGGCATGGTTGAGTCTAGGTTGTGTAGGTAAGATAGAATGTGTAAGATAAGTTGATTGAAGTAAATGATAAATGGAAATGTAGGTGAAAGGAGAAGATATCCCAAAAACTAAGTGTCGAAGTATTTCTCCTATGTAGAAGAATCAATAAGTAAGCAAAGGGGAAAATGGTAGAAGAGGAAAAAATGTGCCATAAGTGGCATGAACCATTACAAACATACCAAAGATAGGCTTATGAACTTAAGACACTGAAAGCATTACATGATTAAACTTTCTAGGGGTGAAAGAAGCTACATGATCACAAAGTGTCACATGTGAGCCACATCCGTTGAGTAGGTAGAAGAAGAAAAGGAGGGAAGGTGAGGTGGAGTGGTTTGTGTAGTGTAACCTTTTTGTGAGACATCATGCCCCTTCTGCAAGATACCCAAAATTAGAATAAACAAGTCCATGACCAAAAAGCTTGTATTTTTCTTGACTTTTTTGTATTATCTTATTTATTTTGTTTTATAGACTGGTCGATGTGGGAAGTCTATACAGGATGAATAGAATATATCCTTGAGGTTTTCATGAATATGATCTATACGAGAAACTTAAAAATATTTTTATTTTATTTTTTTAAAAGTCGTATTCTTTTTTGATAGACTATGTACAATAGGGCTAGCTTTTTTAGCTATCCTTCATAGGAGAAGTCTATTTATAGTAGTGAGATAGAAAGATAGATGTCCTTTTGGATGGAGTCATCTATTTACGAGAGGTTTGACTCAAGGAGTTGAATTTTAATATCCCATATATTACTTTTGAATTTTTTGGACTTGTAGATCATGGATAAGACTATAAAGGAGTATGGCTTCTTTTATGAAGGAAAAAACACAGCACGCAAAGGTTAACTATGAATGATAGGTTTTTAAATGATGAATGACCATGGGATTCCATCCTGGAAAGGATGAAAAATATCCATGAGAATCATGCCATGAGTAGATCCATGGTAATCATATTTAAAATAAGGTTGAATGATGATGGAAAATCACACGATTCTTATGTAGTCGTTGGTCTTTAAAGAGGTAGATGAAAGGAAAGGTTACTCAAGGGATGAGTGTGTAATAGAAAAAAGGTGATATAGTACTTGATTCAACAGTATAATGATTGAAGATGCAAGGCATTGATGGGATCATGTTCGGGTATACCTTTAAGAAAAGATAAATGATATGCACCTGATTTATAGGTATGAGTGAAGATATATGGTCCAAGCCAATTAGGAGAAAAATTGCCCCATTTTCTTTTCTCTGATTTGATTCATGTTGATTTTCATTTAGGATAAGGTCACCAACCTTGAAGGTTTGATCATGGACACATTTTTTATAGGCATGTTTGATATGTTTTTGATAAATTTTAAGGTGATAGAGAGAATTTAAAGGATGTTCATCTAGAAGCTCAAATTGGGCCAAATAGTCCTGACAAAATTCATCATCATTGAGCATATATTTGAGTGAGATACAAAGAGATGGAATTTAGAATTTGAGAGGCAAGACGACCTCTATACCATAGATCAAAGAGAAAGGTGTATTAGTAGTTGAGGTGTGAATACTAGTGCGATAATCCCATAAGGTGAAAGGAATGTGCATCTACCAATCCTTTCTAGTATCGTCAACCACTTTCATAATAATTTTGTTGAGAGTTTTGTTAATCGATTCAAATTTAAAATTTATTTGAGGATAATAAGGTGAAGAAAAATTGAGTTGAATTTTGAAGGCGTCATAGATTTTACGTAGGGTTTTTATTTTGAATTGTTTTCCATTATCAATGATGAGGTGGTGAGGAACAAAAAAAAGAAGAATGATGTGATGGTTGATGAGTTCACATATTTTCTCAGCTTTGGTAGAAATGATAGGTACATATTCCACCCATTTAGTGTAATATTCGATCGCAGTGATTATCCATTGATGACATTGAGAAGAATGAGGGTTAATCTCTATGACGAGATCCAAACCCCATTGAGAGAAAGGAAAAAGATATATGGAGACCTTTAAGGTGTGACTAGGGGTGTGGTGAAGATTAGTGTGTTGCTGAAATTTCACACACCATTTCACATAGTCACATAAATCTTGGTTTAGAATTGGCCAGTAATAGCTAAGGTGAAGGATACCTTTAGTGACAACGAGGCCACTGAAATGACCTCCAAAAATTCCACCGTGAACTTCCTTGATAGTGTATGATATTTCATAGCTTGTAAGGCATCATAGGAGGATACCATCAAAGACATGTTTTTAGAGAATACCCCCCATAATGACATAACAAGATACACTTTTAAGGAAGGACCATTATCCATTGCAAGTGAGATTTGGAGGTATAATTAAAAGGGAAAGGTAGTCAACAAACTGCTTATACCAAATCTCACATGGCTCAGTTTCAATTATTCCTACAAAGTTAATGTCTCGGAATAGATAAGAGGGTGATTGTAACCTTTGTAATATGATAAATATTTTCAAGTCTGAAGGAAAAGCAAATATTTGAGAATTAAGACATGCCATGGTGTTGGTGAATTTGTTAGTGGAACGCATGGTGGTTTGTAGTTAATAAGGGTCAAAGGTAGTTAAAATCATGTCTACGTGATGTTTATACTTTTAAAGTATCTTGTTACAACACTGGTATAGACCATTGACTTGGTTCACTACCAGTTAAGAATCACCAAATATATTCATGTATTTAACGTCTAAGACTATTGCGGTTTGAATACATAACATGAGTACTTTGTATTTGGAAATTTTGTTAGTGGAATCGAAATCTATTTTGAAAGATAAGGGCATGGGCTCACTGTCAAGAGGCCCCATGCTGACATTTGGAACCTTCAAAAAATAAGGTCATCTAATTAATAATATCATCAAGTGAGAAGATAGTAATGGATTCATCAAGAAAATCAAAGTTAGAAGGTTGATTGGTTAGTAATGATTTGTCCTTTGATAGATTTTTTATGGATGAATTCAAGATCTAGGTCTGCAAGGAGCATGAGCCAATGTACATCAATTTGGTGTTGGTAAGGTTTGGCATACATGTAATACAATGGGTCATTGTTGGTGATGATGAAGGTTTTGTGGTTGAGTATATAATGGCGAAGTTTGGTGGTGACGAAGACCAAGGCTAGGAAATTTTTTTTAGCATGATTGTATATAGTCTCATAGTCTATAAGACTACAACTTATGTAATAAAAAAATTGTTCCCTATGTTTCTTACCATGATGAGCAGGCATGAAACCCAAAGAATGATCTTTGGCATAAATATAAAGGTAAAATGGTTTTTCATCCTTTAGTGGGATGAGCACAAGTGGCTAAAGGAGGTATTTATTTAATGCTTCAAAGGCTTTGTGGCACTCGTCATCCTAATTGAAGGAAACATCCTTTTCAAGAAGATGATGAAAAGGGTGACATCAATTGGAAAGTTGAGAAATAAAACGTTGAATAGATTACAACTTACCTTGAAAACTATGAAGTTTTCAAAGGTTAATAGGTGAAGGCATCTCATGAATATCCTTGATTTTGGTGGGATCAATTTTTATAACCTGTAGAGAGATGACGAAACCAAGGAGTTTTCTTGAGAGGACGGTGAAGACGCACTTCTTTGGTTGAAGGCGGACATAGTATTTGATAATACGATAAAATTTGACCTTAAGAACCATGAGATGTTTAGCCTGACGTTTAGACTTAACAAGAATTTCATCAACATAATCTTCCAAAATGTCATACATGATGTCATGGAAGATATAGGTCATAGCATGCTAATATGTGGCACTAGCATTTTTCAATAGTGATGAAGGAAGTTTTGTGTTGATCTTTCGGTGTGAATAAGATTTGGCTATAACCCAAGAAACCGTCCATGAGTTATATCATCTCATAGCTGACAGTGAGATCAACTAGTTGGTCAATACTTGATAGAGGAAAGTTGTATTTGGGGAAAGCTAGTTTAAAGTCATGGAAATCCATTAAGATGTGGAGTCCCCCTATCACTTTAGTGACAGGAAAAATGTTATAGATCCATTATGGATAATCAATGGGTAGAATAAAACAAACATAAATGAGCTAATGGAGTTATCCTTTTATAAGAAGAGAAATGCAAGGATGCATTTTTTGCAGCTTTTGTTTCGCAGGTTTGGCATCAAGAATAGTTATGATATTTTGAACCATGATATTTGGGTCAATATCATGCATATAGACATAAGACAAAGAAAAAGCATTGCTATAATCTCAGAGAAAAGAGGTGAAGGCTTCTTGTTCAGCAGAATCTAAAGATGTGCCTATAAATAGAATGTGAGGGTCATCATGAGTGTAAATATTGATCTCTATGGTTGATTAATTGAACATGATTTGCGTCTCAGATGGTAATGACCAATGAATGTAAGAATCCTCCACACCAAGGTAAGTGAGGATAGAATCATCGTCTTGACATTAAATAATGTTTATATAAGGTGCGTCGTCATTGATCATGTCATGATATAGTAAAGGAAAGGAAGAGGGAGCATTGATAGATCAGATGTACCAAGGAAACAATGTTTTTGGAAAAAAAAAATTAGGAGGAATGGATTTTGGATCCATATAATCTGTAGGTGAAGGTGGTGGGTTAGGTGAATGAGGTGGATAAGGTGTATCTTCCTCTACGAGGTCGATATGGGATTTCTTAGAAGAAGGTTCTTTAGAAAATCCAAGACCGTAGCAGTATTTTTCCTTCCTGAGTGTTGTAAGGAATGAATGTGTGAAAAACCTATGCATGAATACTAAATCCAAAGTATTTCCAAGCACATTGATGAAGGAATATGTTGGCGAAGTGAAAATTGGTGAGGTACTAGAGATCATATGAGAACAACCGAGTTTGAGTGAATATTTTCTTATACACGTGGAAAGAAATGATGTTGATATTGTTACCTCCATCAATCATAACATGTCAAACAAATGTATTATAAAGGTAGATGGAAATTAATAGGGAGGGGTCAACATCATCTAATTAGAGAGGGATAATCTCTAAGTCAGAGAAACTAAGAGTAGAGACTTGATGAATGGTAGTAGGTACAAAATATGGAGACAAAGTCATGAGAACAACCACATGCTGAGGAGTGAAAATAGCGGCAAGGGGTGTGGGGTCATTAGGCATAACCTCAATATATTGTAGGACCTCGATGGGGACCTGACAATGAGAGTCAGAGATTTGGATGAGGCTGTAAAAAGATATTTTCAAGGGTGACTGGTGAATTTGTTTGATCATGGTACAATGTGTGACTCCATCAAAAATGGGATATGCCAGTCCATGGATAGTTATTTTGGGTGCATGTGAAAATGGAATGTTGGGTAATGGAAAGAGGGACATAAACCTAGTGTGGGATAAAAGCATTGTGAAATGAGTATGGTGCACTGTCATTTTGGAGGAGGTTAGGCTAGTTCCCTAATCTGGACCAGATTGATCTTAAAGGTCGAAGGAGGAAAATAATTATGTGGATGTGTATGTGAATTTCACTGAATAGATATGGGGTGAGGCTTCGTGGTGACAGGTGAAGGTGGAATGGGAGATTGATCCAAAAGGTTATCTTTTTACAATATCTCTTTGGGAGAACATAGTTGAAGAATAATATTCTTAAGGGCCTTACAAATTTCAACATCATGCCCTAACACACGATGATAGGCACAAATATCAGTATCATCAAACCCTTTTAGTTTATGTTTGTGTGGGTTGTAAGGCCAACAAGGTGGTAATGTAATGATAGAAGTTTCTAAAAGGTTAGTGTGGATGTTAGCATAAGACTCTGTCAAGGGATCATAATGAGAAGTGAGAGTGGGTTTGGATGGAGGTTTGTGTGGCTTTTCTGGGAGAAGCATTTCTAGAGGCGGAGCTAGTTTATATGTATGTTTACATGACTTATCTGGAAGAGGCGTTCCTGGAGGTGGAGTTGGAGGGTGGATAGGTGTAACTAACTTTTTAGTAGGTAGTGTGGTTTTGGGTTTGGGTTACACCTTCTTGGGTAAAGGTGTTGAAGGAGTATGTGAAGTAGAAGGGAATGTCGAAGATGGAAGGGGACAATTCAACCAAGGTGAGAGTGGAGGTGAAGTGAAGGTAGTGGTAGGAGCCAATACAAGAAGTGTGGTTTGAAGGGAAGATAAAGGCATAGGTAGTGGAGCAGATATAGGTAATATAAATGGATTAGGTGGAAAGGGAGGTTGCGATAAATATATAGGTTGCTTTGTTTTAGGTTTACCTTAGGTAAGAGACTACTTGACCATGGTTAATGGATGGGGACATAGGATGGATGTAATTGGCAAAGGTGAAAGAGGAGTGGGAGAAATTGGGGTAATAATTCTAAGAGGTTTGGTCTTAATCTTAGGTGGGGAGATAGGCCTGGTGATAGTTTGGGAAGAGGTATCTAAATCAATCTTCACAGGTGGATGGATTAGACTTGGTATCAGCATAACCCCTAATGTAGCGGTAAGTTTGGGTGTAGGTGAAGATATAATTATAGGTATGGATGATGCAAAAGAGTTACTATAACTAGCTCATGTGTGATTTATTTAGTTATCTTGAATGCTTTAGGATAAATCATTGAAGTTTCTATGGATGACATTTGCATTTGCATTGATACAAGAATTTGAAGGCATCCTCAAAGAATGGAATAGTAAACATACTCCAAACAATCGGAAAAACATGAGAATCGTATAGAAGTGGAAGGGGGTGATGATGAGTTGGTAGTAATCCCTATAAATAAATTTGATGTCTATGAGAGAGGGAAATGGTTGGCTTCAGACTTTATGGGTAGAAGAGACAATAAAAAATCGACAAGGTCTTTAAAAGCCATTGGCGAATTGTCACCAATAGGAAGAGATACTACAAGTGGATCCTCTGTAGTTAGAGGAGGGGGCAAGGTGGATGATGTAGGTTCTTTCTTTTGTAAAGAATAAGGTAAGACTATATTCTCTTTGAGTAGAAGAGTTAGTAATGCAAATTGTTTGATAGGTAGAGAAATGAGTGGGGTAGATGAAATGAGTTTCTCGGTAGAAGAAATGATAGATAAGGTTGACTCCCCTGTGGATAGATGATAGGATGAGGTGGAATCCTTTGTGGGTAGAAGAGTAGATGAAATAGTTTCCTATGTAGGTGGAGGAGTTCATGCAAGAATTTCCTCAATAGATGGTATAGGAGGAAACTGAGTAGAAGGGGCTTATATGATATCAAAAATGCCATAAACCTCTCAACATTGGTATCATTGGTTGAGGTTTCACTATCTTGGTTGGATGATGGGGTGTGATTTAAAAATGACTTCTTAAATATGTGGAGGTTTTGGTTATCCGGTGCATTGGGGTTATCCAAGTCAAGATCTCCATTTTCAAAAATTTCTTGGACGATGTTTTTGAAATTTATACAATTACCGTCATTATGACCTCTGACATGATGATAGTTGCAGTAATCATTCTCTCTATACCATGTTGGTAGAGGATGGGAAGGGTCAAAACCAGTATGTGGTTTGAAGGTTGGAAGAGTTATGGCTCCTATATTTTAAAAAAATTCCAAAACCGAGGAATAAGGCTCTCCTATGTGAGTGTATCATCATTTTTCGCACCTGTATTGAAAGTTATGAATAAGAGAAAGAGTGGAAGGTAGTTTTGGTTAGTTAGATGGATGAGATAGACCAACTTTTAGGACCACCATGTTGGCAGATCATTTGGGCTTTAAATTATTAGTTTGTGGTTTGGAAGAGGAAGAAGAGTCATTTGTTTTGAATGAAGCACTCTTGTTATGAAATTATAGTTTCTTCTCTTCGATAACATGTATTTCAAGCTTCTGAGCCATTGTAAATTCCTCATTGAATGTTTGGAAGGTTTTAACTTGGAGATTTGGAGAGATATGTCTTACATAAGCTCTAGTAAACAACTCTATTAGTTTATTTTGGGGAAAATGGAAAGTGAGTTGGTTAGTATGGTTGTGCCAACGTGTGACAAAATATGTGATAGACTCATCTTCATACTGGTGTAATGAATACAAGTTGGTTATGGTAACCTTAATGAAAATTTTAATGGGGAAATGATCAAGAAATTCCTAGGCTAATTGATTGAATGAAAAGATAGAGTGCTTAGGTAAAGAACTATACCAGTCCAAGGCAGGTCCTGTGAAGGACATTGGGAAAGTTTGAAGAAGCAAGGTGTCATCATGGGAAATCAGATAACATACATGTTTAAAATATCTCAAATGTTGTTGTGGACCTTCTTCGTTATTAAATCGGTTAAAATTTGGCATTTCCCAATGTGTGGGATAAGAATGAATCAGAATAGAAGGGTGAATAGGCTCATTACAAATCTCATCGTAAGTCAGAGAGTTGCGGGAGCCAAAAATAGATGCTTTAAGGTCTACATCTTATCCATCATCATCTTGATCAAATCATTTTTCTGATTTGAATGAGGTGCACCTCAAGTGGTATAAGGATGTGGATACAATGAGTAGGTCATAGAAGGTACACATGTATATGAAGGTGCTGAGTAAGAAACATGAGAAGGGGGGATATAATTAGTGGTAGATAATGATGGCATATACCCTTAATGGGAAGTTTACATAATAAGGGGTGGATGAGATAAGGTATAGGTTGGAGGAGTGGGTGTAGAAACCCTCATAGAAATAGGTGGAAGAGTAGAAGATATACACATGACCAAACTCTAAAAGGGGGTTGACGTAACTAGAGGTTATGAGGTAATAGAAACTGATGATGTGGGACTCCCTACAATAGGGGACATAGATGATGGTGAGGTGGATGTCGAAGATGTGATAGGTGTTTTAGGTGTGGAAGATATGGAAGATTTGTGAGTATTATGAGAGATGATAGGTTGTAAGAGGGAAGTAGGCACCACTACACTAGAGGTGGCCAACACAAAAGTTGGAGGCACAATGGTAGAGATGGATACATGCATATCGTAGATAAGTTGTCCTAACAAGTCATAGGTAGATGAGTGAGTAAGGTAATTTTGTAGGGCTATGGGATTGTGATTGAGGGGTTTTAGGAACTCTTCGTCACCAGTGGATATATAGATAGAAGAAATGGGTTCTGTGGGAGAAGAAATTGAAGACAACGAAGGAATAGGTGGTAATGGTTAGTAGCTAGCATGAAAAACTAGAGCATTGGTTTTTCTATGAGTCAAAACCATGTAAATGGTGCCAGAATAGGTAATATGATCTCTGCAGATGGTACATAGACATAGAAAAAGACAACAGAAGAAATATAGAAAGTGGAATTTGGTCGATGTTTTAACAGAAAAATCAAAACACAAAGTCCAACATTGGTTGGCTAACTAATGTTAGTGGAGAGGGGTAACCGATTCCAATTGGTGGACTGATGTAAGATATTGTGAATGAATGGTAGATTTATAAATCTGGTGTGAAGAATGTAAATCTGGTGGATGTGAACTCTGTTGATGGTGACAGAGACTCAGGAATTAGATAACTTTTATAATTAAGTTACAAAAAATATACGTGGGTGAATTGAATATTGTTTAGGGATAAATAATATAAATAGTTGGGAATCGATGCTGGTATGAAGAGGTAACTGATGTCAGTGGCTATAATGATTCCAGTTACAGTGAAATCTAAGAAGATGATGAAATTTTGAATTTTAGGTGATTAAGTCAAATGAAAACACCAACCCATGAACTGAGTATGATAGTGATGAGTCCTAACACACCTAGAATGAACCTGAATACACTATTTATAATGCTGGGGCATGAATAATAAGAAAACTAAGAGGGAATAGACTCACAACTCAAAACAAAATTCAAGAAAAAACTAGCAAACACGTAAAATCCTATGCTTTCATATTTTAATGTTATGTGGCTTATGCCATTTAGAATGAACTATGAGTAGAATGGAGTTTTTTATCAACGAGGGTGCTCTTTAAGTATTCTATGGTTGGTTTCAGGTATGTTTTGGATAAATGTACTGAATATAATTTACGTTACGTGTGATACAACTCCAATATGATGACTAGCCAGAACACTAGTTGGATCCACCACTAATCTAATTATTAATCATTAACAGTAATTTCTAGGAAGGAGGATGTTTAAGAAATGAGTAATTTATTTCATTGATTTAGTTTGGAGTGTGTGTTGAAGAAGTGATCTATGCTTAATTCCCGATAACCATCAACTTGTCATGACGTCTAATATGTAGGTTGCAAATAAATTTAGGTGAAATAAATGCAACATACGAAGAATGAAATGTAGATATTTTAAAACCCAAATCGAAAGTGAAATTGGATGTAACAAATAGAGAATAGGTCAAGAGGATACTCTTTCACTAAATTCAGGTGTAAAAGAAAGTGAGAAGAATTATTTTAAACACCAAATGATGAATTTCCTCTAGAAAAGTAGAAGAGAATATTAACTAAGGAGAAATTTAATGTGAATTTTTTAGAAAATAAAGAAACACACAATTCCCTAGAATGAACAATGCAAATAACCCACAAGAAGGGGTCCCACCGGGCATTCCAAAATGTTTCACCTCAAAGTAATGCGACAAAACAAATAAGGGTAATGGGCATAGGAGGAATACCTTTCAATAGTCGTGAGAAGATTGTGCACATTGTTGACATTGATCAGAATAAATGTGAGAGCTTCCCTTTGGCTTGACCTATATAAGAAAAACAACAAGACCTCAAAATAGCATTGACAATATAGGTTAGTGGAATGCCTAGTGAGTGCTAGATTCAAGAAGTGAGGTGCTTCCTAGAAGGCTATAAATCCACTTTCAAGTAAAATTTAATGCAAAAAATAACATGAAACAAGGAAATATTTTTGTAGTTGTATGATTTAGGTATCTTATGCCAATACAATAAGTAAATCTAATCTAAAAGGAAAATTTATAATTAGATCCAGAGATTTGGTAGGTCATTCTAGGTTTGGAGATCTAACAAAGGTTGTAGGTGAGGTTTGGGTGAGGTTTGGTAAGGTTCTTGGTTATTGGGGAGAAGTTACGAGCTTGCTGATGTAGAATAAATTACCATTCACAAAGACCGGTATCAGCTAGGTGATCGATGGTGGTACTAGAAAATGACCAACACCAGTTCGGTGACCGATGCCAGTAGGGGCAATATAGTTGGAATGTTATAAATGGGTGTTTTGGGTCTCTCTGTGATTGCATAGAGAATTGAAAGGGTTTAGGAAGGATCATATGATTTTTATTAAGGCTCAACAAGGGTGGTAGAGGTGTTAGGGTGGGTGAAATGGTGCAAATTGATGGAATAGGTGGTGAACATGTAAAAGGTGGTACTCAGGATAGGGAAGGATCGGATGAAAGATGTAAATGAAATACTTAAGATAAAAACAAGAACTTAACAAATGAGAATGAATTACTTATCTATTATCATGTAGATCTAAAGGTGGTAGGTGATTGACAAGAGTTTGTGGAAGATATGGGAATGAGTCCAGTGTCGCGATAACAGAGCCTATGTGCTCTATTGTGATGATCTAAATTTGTGGATGAGATGACTAGATGTTGTTGAAGACCTCATGGGCTTTGGTTCATTGGCATGTAGCTTGAATGCTTAAATGTATAAATTCTAAAGCTTATATGAGTGAATGAATTGTAGAACCCATGCAAAGATTTAAAAAAACTTACTTAAGGGTAATTGACTGTGGTTAGCGAACCAGCACCGACCAAGGGAAAACTGATGTCGGTAAAGAAGAATTAGTCTTAGGTGGAAAAAATATCTTGATCTTCACTAATTTTGGTGTGAACTTGATTTGTAATATTGTTCTTAAGTGAGGTATGACTCTTAGATAAGTGGGAGTGTTGTTGGAAAAATAATAATACATTAATATTAGTTTTGGAGAGAGTCTAAGTTGGTTAGGATAAGTAGGGACTTATTCTTAGTTAATAAATAGACTAGGAATAGGTCTTAGGATGAGGTAGAGCGTTGATCTGGATATTATTCCAATTAAAATAATTAAATAAATAATAGTGTGAGGATGAGTATTAATTCAATTATAGGTTATTAAATTAATATCAATGTGGGAAAGGGGGTCATGCCTAGGTATATGTCTTGAATTAATTATTTGAAAGGGGTTAAAGGGATTGTGACCCAATTTTGGTGTCTATAAAAAAATTTATATTTTTTTAGGATTTTCAAAAAGTTATACAATTTTTTTTATGTTTTCAATGATTTTTTTTGAAGCTAAATATAAGGAAATGAAGAAATGTGGATGTCGACAGTGTTAGGTGGGATGTATAAGGGTAGAATGTCACATACTATGTGAAATAAATGATTATACAAAGTTACCCCCATCGTGATGTGGGTATATACAAAGGAAAACTCTTCACCCACAAAAGTAGGATTAGTCGGATCAAGGCTAAGAAGACTAGGATAAAAAGTAGCTCAGACACAGACAAAGAATATCTTAGGACAAATTTCTCATAATCCTAGACCTAAAATGCTTGTGAAAAATGAACCCCCCCAATGGTGCCAGAACCAGTTTTCACCAAAGGAATTATCCAAAGTGCCACCATTGCGTGGTTTTTACTATTGGATGCACTTGTTTATTTTTCTTTTTATTTTTCTATTTTTATACTTTTTTGCTATTTTTTTTATATTTTAGGGACCCCACACTTAAGCATAGAAACATTTAAGATTTATTACATTCATGGGTTCTCAAATTTCCTGACTATCTAAATAGGAAAGATTGTAGGCACCTAAACCAAATTTTTTGATCCCAACATATGGCCCTAACTAGATAGAGTCAATTTTAACCTTATTTTCTCTATCTTTAGTGGTGTTGAACTGATTTTCTTTTAGCACCAAGTCTCCCACCTAAAATTAACTAGGTATGACTCTTTCATTGTGACTTCACCATACTCAATCCTAATACACTTTAAGGTGATATAGAGCATGAATTCATTTCTCATCTAATTTCTCTAACTATGTCAGTTTATCCACTATGTAGTCCTCTTCTTCATTCAGGTAATCTCTCAACTCTATACATAAAGAGGGGAGATTGATCTCTAGGGGTAGTATGACATATGTGTCAATCACTAGGGAGTATGGAGTGGCACCTATAGTAGTGAAAATAGATGTTATTTATTCCCAGAGGGCAGGGTGAATCTATAAATTCCATTACATCATGTTGTATTCACCATCTTATACATAATATGGATGAAGTTTTTATTAGAATCTTTAGCTTTCCCATTACCTTAAGGGTAATAGGGGGTTGAAAAATTGAGGGATATTTGAAAGTGTTTGCATAACACTTTCACAATTTTATTTTTAAAATACTTACCATTGTAAAATACAATGGTAGAAAAAATACCATATCGGAAAATTATGTGGTTCATTATAAACTTAGATATCTTCACACCTTCGACATAGGTAAGAGGAACAACCTATACCCATTTTGTGAAATATTTTGTGGTAGTGATAATGAACTTGTGTCCATCTAAGGATATAGGTTTAATCTTACCTATAAGATAGATCCCCCACTTTGAGAAAGGTTAAGGTTTTGTGATAGGTTATAATGATTGCACTGGCCCATGTATCGAATTTACATTCTTATGACAATGCAAGCATTTCTTTACATATTTGCATAAATCATTTTCCATGGTAGGAAAATAGTATCCTACTCTAAGTATCTTCCTTTCTAAGATGATCCCATTTATATGGGCCCCGAATATGCTTTCATACACCTCTTTGACCACTAGGATGGATTCATCCAATTTTAACTAGAAAAGTAGATTCCTGTCATTTCCTCAATGGTAGAAAATTCCCCTAAGTAGGATATAGTGGGATATATGATGGATAAGGTTTCTTTTATTATCATGGGAAATGTTTTTAGGAAAGGTTCTATCATGAATGTAATCAAAGATGTCACAATACCATGGGGAAAAGGGACCAATAACCTCGCATACCAAATAGGAATATGACATGTCATGCATTGGTTTCCATAGATTTTCAATGAAGAATGCCATATCATTGTTCCCATTAAAGATACTCAACATAGATCCCATTGTGGCCATAACATTTGTTGCTCTATTCTTTCCTCTTGGGATTTTTTGAAATGTAATCTTCTCAAATAACTCCTTCACATAATCAACCATTCTCTTGTACAGAAGAAGTTTCTCATCTGTAACTTTATACTCATTTGTTACTTGTTTAATAATCAACATAGAATAACCTATTTTATTTACTTGTCTAATATTTTTCTTAATAGCTAGCTTCATCTATGCAATAAGGGTTTCATATTCTGCTATAGTATTTGTGCATGGGAACCCGAGTTAGAATTTCTGAGGGATCAAGTATCCTGAAGGAATGGTCAATATAAATCTGACATCAGAACCATGAAAGGTAAAGGAGCCATCAAATTATAGCTTCCATATAATATATTCCTCAAGATACATTGTAAATGCATCTAGGAGTTCCAGACTAAAAGTGTCAGTACATGGTAGTGGGGCTTCAGCTAGTTTATCTTCTAAAACCTTCCCTTTTATTGATTTATGGTGTACATAATTAATGTCAAACTCGCTTAGTAATATGATCTAATTAGCCATCTTTCCTATGAGTGCAGGATTTGATAACAAATATTTTAATGGATCAAATTTTGAGACAAGCTTGACCTTATTATTTAATAGATAATGATGTAGCTTATGAAAAGTAAAAACATGGCCAAGAAAGCCTTTTCTATCTATGGGTAGTTGATCTCGTAAGCTATCAACATTTGGCTTGAGTAATAAACTTATTTTTCTTTCTTATCCTTATCATATTGACCAAAAAATGCCCCAATTGCAAAGTGTGTGGTAGAAATGTAGAGTAAAAATGGTTCACCCACCATGGGCAGTATTAGAATAGGGGTTTTCCCAAATATTTTCTGAGCAAAGAAAATGATTTTATTGGTCTTATCCTTAGTGAAAACTGACATATTTCTTGAGAAGATGTGTGAATGTGTGACACTTATCTACAAGATGAGATATGAACCTTCCAATTTCTTGGATCTTACCTTGCAAGATTTGCATTTATTTGATATTCTTCAGAGGAGGCATTTCTGCTATAGCAGTAACCTTTACAAGATCTACTTCTATTATTCTTCATGAAATAATGAATCC
This sequence comes from Taxus chinensis, assembly GCA_019776745.2. Taxonomy (NCBI): domain Eukaryota; kingdom Viridiplantae; phylum Streptophyta; class Pinopsida; order Cupressales; family Taxaceae; genus Taxus; species Taxus chinensis. Next base: position 362,413,793 of record CM034157.1, on the reverse strand, counting down.
AAATAGTTTTCCAAATAACACACTTAACAACACATATCTTTGGGTTTAGGTGGGTCTTATAGTCCCTTAGATGTTGAAAGATGTGTTGTAAGATCTTTGGAAAATCTTTTCGAGTCCTGGATTTTGCCAATATGTTATATACATAATCTTCCATGGTGTCACTGATCATGTCATGAAAGATAACAGTCATTTTCCGTTGATAGGTAGCACCTACATTCTTAAGGCTAAAGGGCGTGACTTGATAACAAAATGTCCCCCATTGGGTGGTAAAATTCATCTTATGTTAGTCTTCCTCCTAAATTTTTATCTTCTTATATCCTAAAAATCCATCCATGAGTGATAACATCTCATAACCAGCTATTGAATTGATAATCATGTCGATGTTGGGAAGAGGAAAATCCCCTTTAAGAAAATATTTATTAATATCTCGGAAATCAGTGCAAACTCAAATACCAACAGGTTTCTTCTGCACTGGAACTACATTATAAATCCACTCTGAATAGTCAATAGGGCTGATGAAGCCTACTACCAATAACATTTCTAGTTCTTCTTTGATCAACAAGGTGACATGAGGATGCATATTTTAGAGATTTTATTTTATGGGCTTGGCATCTAGGTGTACAACAAGATTGTGCACCAGTAATGCAAGATCAATTCCTAGCATGTTTGCGTAAGACTAAGTAAACATATTTGTAAATTATCATAAAAGCAACACAAATTATTTTATTCTTGAGTTGAGATCAAAGCTCCCAACTTGACTATTTTGGGTAGTTCCTCCATGCCAATATTGAAATATACTGTCTCCCCCACAATTTTTTTTGAATCATCCTCCATACGCATAGGATTAGGGGGGAGATTACTATCTTCTTCTTCCACAAGTGATTCAAAGAGATCTTTATCCTTAAGTGGGTCAACTATCTTGTCCGTTGATTTTTCTGTTTGTTTGTTGACAAACACCTCAAAGAGGTTTTCACTATAAGACTTGGACTTGTTCTTTTTGCAAGGATCATTTTAATAACTTTTTCCCTTATTTTTTTTCTTAAATGACTACACAACTCAACCTCCTCACTAAATTATGCACATGCATTAATCTGAATCGAGAATCATTTCTTGTGGTCACGTATTGGAATACTGTCATGAATGCCCAAGAACTCACCAATAGCCTTGTCGTTCTAAAAGATGCCAATTAACACATGTCATCATTGGTACCAATTAATGAGTGATGGGTAAATGAGGTTTAGTGTCTAAGTGGTAAGGGATATGGAGGGGGTTATAGTTAGGATAGCCACGTTGGAAAAAAATTCGTGGAGGCGAGGTCTTTGTAAAGACTACATTGGGAATATTTTTCACTTTCATATTCATATGGACCATCTTCGCATTCACAAGAGGTATCAATGACCTTTAATGGGTGAGACCCATATAGTTGGATGCCAATACCATGTGTACTCACTTTAGGATGAGGTATTGGAAGAGCTTCCAGTGTACCTTGTTCATTGCAGCCATGGCCAAGTCCTTTGTGTCCCATGGTACACATCATTTGATTGGGGATAACATACCTAGGTGATTGATTATCATAAAGCCATTTCATCATCTTTAGGACAAGATATAATATATTTGAGTAGCCTTTCATCTTCTAATAATCCACCAAGAGTGAAAGTGTCGAAAGGTAAATTTTCCCTGGATCTTTGAAACTTGTAACATGACCTACCATGCACTTTGGCTGATAGGGGAAGGTTGTGAACTAGAAGGGCCTACTGGAGATCATATTCTCCACAATCATTTTCTCTAACCTTCATCTCCCACGTAGCAAAAGGATACTCTTATGTAGAAGCACCATTATCATTAGAAGATAAGTATCTAGATCCACTCGTGAAGTGAGGGCCTTTGATTGAACTAAACAACTATCTCTGTAGAAGGAAATTTGTAAATGGTGGGGAAATATCCCGATAATGCTCTGCAATGAGTAAAAGGTTGGGGATCTCCTGAATAGTGAGGTTCTACCCTTCATGATGTAACTTTAAGCACTGATGATATTTTGAAGGTAAATATTGCATGGCATGAATCCATGGATAGATGAGAAGTATGTTATAAGGGAGCTCTAAGTCCAAGACATGGAACTTTGTATCTTGATTGATAGGACCTACTACTAATGATAAATTAATCATACCAGCTAACTTTCATTCTTCATTTTCATATGCCTTTATGGTGATGACCTTTTTTTATAAATCAGCTTTAGTACACCCTAATTTTCAAACTAGCTTTAGAGTACAAATTTTTAAACCCAATCCGCTATCCACAAGCACTCTTTTTACCTTATTACATTTTATTATGACTTTAATATGTAAGGGTAAGTTATGAGAGGCATTTTCTTCTAGGATTTAATTTGGACTGAAGGTTATATGCTTTGTAAGAGAAATTTTTGCAACCATTTCTTGCAAGTTTGTTTGGTTGATATCAACAGACACTCTAGATCCCTATAGTGTCTTACAAATGATGTTTTCATGAACATTAGAAATTTTAAGGTCTAAGATTGAAATCTTAGCCGTGGTTTTCTCTAATTTTTCAAACACGTCATAATGAATTTCTTACGTAGTAGGGAAGGGTGTTTTCAAATAACAAGGTGAGCTCTTAACATTTCCATGACACATTCCATTCATTTAATCTTGGTCATGTTGATATGCTCAATAGGTGGATTGAAACAACCTATTAGGGCATCATAATGGTTCATATTTGAAACGTAATTAGTAATTTTAGTTTGAGATGATTGTCCTTGATCTGACTTTTCCTTTCCTTTGTTGTGTTTTGGGAAAGCTTATTTGAAGATCCCCATGTTTACATTGGGAGATTTGGTAGGGGTGGCAGAATCCATTCCCACATTGCCACTATCGATTAAATCATGAATATAGTGTTTTACTGTTAAACACTTATCAGTATTATGACCTTTGACATGGTGAAATCCAAAATATTCATTTTCCCTAAACCATGATGGCTTAGGTGTGTCATCCCAATAAGGCATAGTTTTAAGATATCGATCTATATTAACCACCTCTAACTATTTTAATATTGATGACATAGAGTTCAATAGTGGTGTGAAGGCATGACGTTTATACTCTATAGGTGGAGTTCCCTTTGCAAGTTTCAAGGGAGCATGATTTTGAAATTCTTACAATCATTTTGAGTTACTATTCCATCACCTATGACATTTTTTTGATTGGGAAAAAACTTTGTCTTGTCACTAGGTTTGGAATAATTATGATCACGGTCACACAAAACGGGTTTTATGGTCCCTATAGCTAACAACACATTCTCTATTTAACTACCCTTTTTAATCACCTCTTCAAATGTGTTACCACATTGCATTTGTAAGTGGAATGTAATTTCAAGGTGGATATTAGGTACAAATATATTGATCAAATATTTCTCTGGGATATAACAAGGGAAGCAGATAGCTAACCCTCACCACCATTGTATAAAACTACTGAATTTCTCATTATTCCATTATTTTGTATTACATAAATCTAACATGGTGACATCATTTTCTATATTAAATGAAAAGTGATGTACAAAATTTTCAGCTATTTTTGGCCATGTAGATATAGATCCCTTAAGGATGTGTAAAAACCATTCTAATGTTTGGCCTCCCAAACTTTGTGGGAAGAGGTGAATGAGGTAGTTATTGTTATACATGACCTCTTGACACATCATATAAAATTATTTAATATGGTCTCTAGGGTCACATTTTCCCTTATATTTTTCAAACTTTTGACAATCAAAATGACACATGAAGGGTACCTACAACATGGCTCTATCAAAGGAATATGGTCATAACTCTTCAAATTGGTACTTTTTGTTATTTCTTGTTTTTCCTTCTTGTAAAGTTATAAGGGCATTTTTCATGGTTGACCACTCTTGATTAAAGAGTTGGTATTGTGTGGGTGGTGTGGATCTATATAAATGATTAAATCTATTTGTATCCGCACCTTTATTTTCTGTATAAAGTTTTTTTACATGCCTCTAGACGAGGAGAGTTGATATTGAATTTGTGGTATGAAGCTTTTGGTTTAGCTTTTGGTATTTCTTGTTTTAAAGGTTTTAGTTGTTCCTTGTTTACGTGCAAAGCCAAACTTGCCAATTGGAAAGTGAGAGCTTACACTTTTTGTTCTAAAGTTACCTCTTGAGTGGGTACTTCTTTACAATTCTCATAAGGAGGAGGTTTCTCCTGATGAGCATGCTCTTTATGGTCCTGACAATGACCTCTAACAATAGATATATGATAGTCTCCATTATTTTCGAAAGGTATCTCCTCATCAGTTTGTCATCCAAAAGTAGAGGCATGACCTGGGTTTAAGATGTCATTAATATTCTGAGAAGGACATTCTACTTTTATTCTCCATGAACCATACCGGAAATGAGATAAGGGTCAACTGTAGAGGGTAACCTTGCTCCAAGATCTATGACATGCAATATGACCTCATGTTTGTTATGGTATATATAATCATCAAAGTGGGTGGGATTCAACTCAAAATTTTCTTGAGGAGAGTTCTCCTCACCACCACTATGATAAACCATGACATTATCTTCTAAAATTCATTTTAACATGTCATCTCCAAAGGGACCTGCCCCTAGTTTTGGATGCTGCATTCTTGTGGTAGGAGGCATAATGTGAAAGGTTTTAGTAGGGCTGACTAAAATGGACCCTAGATAAATTTCTGCAGGGTAACAATGCCAAGTCATCACAAAGAATGTGGAATATCAAATGGTCACAAATCTAAAGGTTGGTATGAACCAAAGGATACCAAAGAATAAATAATAACACACATTAATGTAATATATGACAAGAAGTATCTAGGATAAGACAAAGAAGTATAAGACTCAAGTCCAATCATAATAATAGTTTACTCCCTATGTTTTTACAAGATAGGTTCAAAGAAAATAGTGACAACACAATATCACCACTTAGTTCAAGTTTAAAATAGATAAGAACTAAATGCTAAGAAATTGTTAACTTGATCCTCTAATAAGGTATATGAAAACCAATTTTAGACACCAACAAAGTCCAAGTCTTTGGAAATGGAAGTTACAAATGTGACCAGCATAACAACACTATTTAGACACGTTAGTCAAGATTTGAAGAAAGAAATATTTTAGTATTAAAATTATGTTATCATGATGTGAACAACACCTTAACACTAAAAAAAAATCAAGGAAATGTTAGGATTAAAATATAATCCTAATTATACCAAGGAGTTACTATACATGTGAGCAGCGTAACATTACAATTTAAAGACTTAGACCAATTTTCACAATGGAAACAAGACGTAAGTATCAAAATTGTATGGCTATAATGTGAGCAGTAGAACAAATAAAAGGAATTCAATGATGATATCACCTAATCTACAATAATAATTAGTCTCAATATGGGTGTGAGATAAGGGGCATACTAGAACATGAAGATGTACCATTCACACTACATTCTGACATTGTAACCTAGTCATGCAAGTAGACTACAAAAATGGTGGACATGATTATTTCTAGTGGTATCCATGTATTTTGTTCTTCTCCCAAATGGGAAATACAAAAATAAAGGTGTAAACAAAGCGGTGATGAAACAAACTAAGTGTAACTTTGGCATAGTTTCACCTTGTCTTAGGATAAGTTAAAAACTAAGACAAAGTAACACATCATAGATATCATGATGAATATCACATAGTTTCAACTTAAATATAATCTTTCCTTGTTCGAAGAATAAGGTTTTGACTCCAAACAAGTTGGTACTTTATGAGGGCTCTTTTGAAACACAATGTCTAAGTCAAATTGGCTCCAAGCCACAAGATTCCTAGTGGTTCACTCTCTAGGTTTCACAAATTACTTCTGTGAGCTCAGTTTTCCAAGCAAGTCACATTGACTTATCTTATATTATCCTGGATTTACTTTACCCCCTTCAATACAATGAGCAATAGATGTGTTTAGTTTTTTTTTCATTGGGGTTGTAATGAAGATAAATTTGACTTTAACATCACCAAGACATACTAATCAATTGGGTAGTGAAGAAATTTCCTATTTCCTTCACAAGATTTCCTCTTGTGTGCACTACTTTGGGGTTCCTTTAAGCATTCCTTTTGTTATCTTAAGGTTTATGGGTAAGTGCAACAAGTTGGGGGACAAAAAGGGGGTCATAAGTGGACATCATATTGTAAATAACAACATAATATCAACTTGTAGGGATTATTAGCAATATATACACTCAAAATTAGAAAAACTTATATTAATATGAATCGTAGCATCTGGAATCTAGTTTCTAAAATACTAATTTTTTTTAAAAGTGGACAAGATTAGATATAATAAACACTCAAAATTTAATGACTTGGTATTTTTTTTAAAAAACGCCTATAAAATTATAGTCCGTTTGCCCACGATTTGGATGACCAAAAATTGATATATATTTTTCTCCTTTGGTGAGAAGTTAGATGCCACTATCTGTCTTGGGATGGATTTTATTTTTTATTTTTTTGAGTAATGTTTTATTTTTTATGATTTTTTCCGTGAAAGTGGTATGAAAACATAAAGAAAACATAGCACTTTCTGTTTGCCCGCCATAACTTCATCAAAAAATATTGAAATCAAATAATTTTTTTTTGAACATGTATATAATTTCACCACGGTTGGGATGGTATAAGTTTTATCACATTCTGATAAGTGAAACAAAATTTGCAGTCTTAAACCTACACATAAACATTCATAGGAAAAAGTGTCTTAAAGACCTACTATTAGTAAAAAATTATAAAATCATATTTATCCTATTCTATTCACTTTAAAATCAGTATTTCTACAAAGCTAACAGTCTCCCCTACGCAATGGTACCATTTTTATGACATATTTTTAAATTTTTGGCATGGTTCAAGTCTGTGGAAGACTAAATTTGATGTTTTTCTGTTTTTAATGTAAAATTCAGGATTTGATGTCCACTTAATTTTCCCCCAACTTGGTGCACTTACCCTTATGCCAAAGGAAATTCCTCCAAGTTCAAGCGGATGAGCCGTAGCTCTTAACTGAAACCTGAAATATAGTGTGATGAATAAAGGTGTGGTGTGTTTTCTTATCTTTTGGATTAGGAAATTTGGTTGAGACCCCCATTGGTAACCTACATCACACGTGTAATTAGAGGTTTTTTTATATTCTCCTTTCTTTTGCAATCGTTGGGTCCTACACAAAAATGGTTGGTAGTTATCCAAAAAAAGATTTACAATATCATAAAAAGATGATTAAATGTTGTTTTTGGTTCTCAAGATCATCTTAGGACATGAGAGAAGAGGATACACAACAATAAACCCAACTAGATAACAATGAAAAACTTATAAATCAAATAACCACCATAATGCTTTACAAATCAAGGTTTATTCCCAATTAATCTAAGTGATTTTTAGTGAAAGACTAATTTTATTTATTTTTGTTCTTAAGATCATACAAGCTGCAAGAAAAGAGCATGCAAAAACTTTAGCTTTGGTTATTTATCAAATTAATAGCTCTTAAACTAAAGGATCATATACATTCCAAATGAAAGTTCATTCCCTTAAGCATAAAAAATGAATAATGAAATTTCCTACTTACTCTAAGGTTAGGAAAAGAAGGTTTAAATTTGCTTTTGATTCTCAAGATCACATAGGGTGCAAGAAAAGAGCATACATAACTTTATTCCAAACTCATACAATGCATGAAAATCAAAAAAATCACCAAAAAATTAAGTAATTTTTTAGAAAATCTAATTTAAATGTTCAAACCCTACAGAAAATAGTTATAGAAACATGCGACTAACCACAAACAAAAAATTAGAAATGCCAACTTTGAAAAAAATGAGAAAATTTACACAAGACACACATGCAAGCCCCTGAGAGCATATACATGCCCCTGTGAGCATACACATGAGCCTGAGAGTGTATGCACATTGGTTTCTACATACACATGGCTCTGTGTTTTTAATACATTCATTAATTGTATACAAACACCTCAAGAGGCATATGCATGTTCCTGTCACAAATTAATCCACAAAAGGCCAAAAATCAACGTTGTGTATGCACAACCTAGGAGGCATATGTGCATCGAGTTGAGCGTATGCACGTGCCTTGAAGCATATGCACATCAATTTTAGCGTATGTGTGCTAGTTTTAACATATGCACACACCTTTCCTATAGGTCATCAAACATGGTATTTGACAAGAAAAATATGATAAAGCTCAAATATTTAATATTCTGATGTAATTTTGATAGCATTTTACCTTCTTAGATCCTACAAAGAACATAAAAACAAAGCATCTACTACTAATCTAGTTTAAGCAACTATCAAAATTTGAAATTAATCTACAAAAATTGAAATTTACTTTAAAAAATATTGAAACTAATCTATAAAACTTAAAATTGAATGAATGTAATGGGGTAGGCTCCCACCAGGCATTCCAAATGATAACACCCAAAAAAATTTGTAATATGACTAACTGGTAAAGGCTAACACCATAATAGCCAAACTGAAGCTTAAGAATGAAAAATCAAATATAAAAGCTTAAAATCATGCATTAATGACAACTAAATTCAATTAAAAATCTAATCTAAAAGGATCCTTACTATGTGAGATGATTACTAATTAACATAGACCTAATTAGATCTAAGGGAAATCAAATTATGTTTGTTGCTACTCCACAAATGGTGAGAGGATCTCTCTAACAATGTCTAGAAGGCCATATTATATATCCCTCTACTAACTAATATTAAGATTTGATGCAAATATTGAGCAAGCTAATCCTAGAAGGAAGTAAGGCTCTCAATCATATTTATTATATGAGATACTAATAAAAACATGGTGTAAATTATGAAGGAAGGTGCTTAGTCCTTTTTATAGTTTTCTATTTGAGGAAAGAATTCATCTTGGTGCATGTGGGACTAAAAAGGATAAATTAGATTAAGGCTTGTTAATCATGATTAGTGAATAAACAAGTGATTATCACGTGAGAAGAATTAACCACTTAGGGTCAATTAAGAGGCTATGTTAAGATTTTGAATGCTTTTGAGATGTCTTGGAGGGAAATGGGGTGATTTTGAATGGTTGGAAGAGGGGTTTTAGCCAATAATAGGGTTTATTGACCAAAAAAAGGGTAAAATAGGTTTAATTAGGTAATAATTGCTAATTGTTTATTCGGAATGGGATTATGACTTACGATGTGTCGTAAATTGGCATCCTGGATGTCAAAGAGGCTAGGTAATCAACAAAGCATTGTTAATTATCCAAAATGGAGGGAAACATTAGTTAATTAGTAGAAACTACTACCTATGATGGAAATGGTAAGAATAAGAGTAATTAGTGTGATTTTATCAATATTATTATAAAAGTGGATTTTAGGTGTCTACAACTTGCAATAATCCAGTTCAGATAACCCTTATCGGTACTTTCTTTCATTACTATTTAAGTATAATATTTTCCCTCGAACATGCTTAATGTTACAACTTTCATCACTATTTCACTGTTAATTCTTTTATTGTGATGATATCATAAAATGACAATATTATTCTAAATAAACATTACTATTATGTCATATCTTTTATGTATGTCAAGCAAGTGTGTGTGTGTGTGTGTATATATATATATATATATATATATATATATATATATATATGAAGATATGAATATTAAATAAGTACCATCTCATAACAAGTAATTGATTATTGACAATGACACTTAAACATGAAATTATCCCAAACATAAATGATCATTTTATCAAATGGTATATCATATATTTTTTTATATAGATACATAGTCAGAGAGAGAGAGAGAGAGAGAGAGAGAGAGAGAGAGAGAGAGAGAGATTAACATATACAGTCAAGAATACAGTTAGCTCAATGGATTTCTTTTCAAACTCAAGATAAATATATATTTCAATTTTAATCAATGTAAATACATTCTTTTTCATTCTCATAAATAGGCACAATACAATCATGTAATTTATAATGTCTTCCTTTAATCATCTAATAATCCTTTCAAACCTGCATTGTTTAAACATGGTCAGCTCTACACGAACTGGCATGAAGGGTTATCTTTACTACTTAACAACTTATGCCATATAATATATGAATAAAATGAAGTGCTACAATATTATATCATATAATCAACATAATAGTACAAAACCAAATTATTGTAATATTAATTTATTTTACCTTGCTTCCCTCAAGGAACTATTATTGCCTTTATTTTTGGGTGTCTTCAAGGAATGATACAAAGAAAAAAATGCATAAACACATATAGAAAACATGCATATCTTCCAATCCAATTTAAACACTAGAGAAAATTATCAGTCATAAATAGAACTCTTTTTTCACATAGATTTCCTTTTATTTTCATGTAAATTCTATTAGATAAATGTTACCCATTTTTCTAATTTTTTAGTAATCCTTCTATTCAAATAAGTAAATATACCAGATTATTAAAATGATATGATCAAGACATAATATATACTTGATTCCATTTACTCAAAACTATTCCAACATAACATTAACATATCCCTTATAGTAGATTCAAACTATAGTCAACATATATATATCATTATACAATGATGATTATGATATATTCAAAAAAGTTAAGGTAATCACTATTACTTTAATTGTACCAAATATCACCCAGTAGACCACAAGTTTCCTCTATTAGAACCAAGGCCATTTATACCAATCATGGATTAGATTCAATAAAAAATGGAATAAACTCCCCATAGATCTGTATGATACCCCAAAATTTTCTCTTTTATATTAATAAGATCATCATACAATACAATGTTGAGTGATATATGTAGTGGTCATACTATTACCAAGGTAAAAATGACTCCCATAACAAAATATTAAGCCAATTCTAGAAGATTAAAGTAAATTTATTTTACCTTAACCAAATAAAAACTCACATATTACTTACAACCACTCATCTTACACAAAGACCAAAACCTGTGAACCCTGGTATCACACTAATTTCACAAAAAGGATATACACATAAAAATCACAAATCAATGTACATAAGGAAATAATCACAATCCACACTTGTGCAAAACCCCCAGTGATTTCCCTCTTATAATAATAATAATAAAGATACATGGAAAAGCACTTTTTTATAACCATTAATATTTTTGAGAATATTAGGGTAACTGTCTATTACCTTGATCAAAATTAAGACCTCTATAATAACCATAACTACCTTGGTTAAACTAAGTCTAAAATCTGCAAACATGGGTTTCAAATCAAAGACCTAAGAGGTGCTAACGAATTTCCCTAATCATTACCATGATATGGTCAATGGCTTATACTGGAAAATAATTCCTATGACTAAGATTCATCCAAACACATACTCATTGCCATCTATAACAAAGGTAAGGTCATACACCAACTAAGATAGAAACAAGATTTTCCATAAATAAATTACTATATGCTCCGCTAGATTAAGGTAAATACCATTTACCTGAAACATATAAAATATAACAAAATTGTCATCTTAGTCAGAAATCATAGACCATCAGAGAGATATCTAGGATACAGACTTGCAAAAAAAATATGAGATCTTCCCATTATAGTACTAATATAGTAAACTATTATTTCCTATTCGAAATAATTCGATGGGCAAGCAAAGGACACACCAGAGGAGTAACTGAAAAATGTTTTCCATCACATGACTAACAAGTTAGAAGTAGTTATTTGCAATACCCTCAATGTGTAACCACCTAAAAGGGTACTTAGTAAAATGTCATTATAAATAAACCCACATACAATTTTCTTAAATGTAAATCCATGAGATACCCACCTATTATAACAAGTTACAATGCATACCCATAAGTGAAAAGGTCACAGTAATAATAATATCAAAAGCTTTTGGGTATGTTTCAGATTAAATAAAGTATTCATCATATTAATAATAACAAAATCCTATGGAAAGGCTCACAATAAGAAACCAACATAGTAAAATGCAACCAATTCCAACAAGCACAAAAAAACCCTTTAAGCACATTCACACACATAATATTATTTCATAAAACCAAGACAACCCATTATCGATTTTTAATCTAAAAAATTAGTTTGAAAGAGAACTTGATTGCATATATTCATTGTATCAAAACATGACATAAAATAATCTATAAAGGGGGAAAGAAAGAATGATTGATTCCTAATATGCCCAAAAACTTCTAAGATTTCCTCACAAAAAACCTAAGCCACCACTTATTTACAGCAAGTCAAATCTCGAAGCTTTTATATGTACTCACCCACAATCACAAGGTCATTCCAGGAAAAAATTGTATTTCAAACCCACTAATGAACACTTCCAGCCTCTTTTCAACTTTCCCAGATTCAAATACAAAACACAATTTCCTATTTTTAGCATAAACACAAATGGATATTTAGTTACATAATAGAAATTATCTCCCAAGTAATTTCATGCAGAGCTTTGAGGTTCTCAAAGTATAAAACAACCAAAAAAATGAAACCCCTATGCCTACATTTAGTTTAGGTTTCAGAGGAAGCTCCCATTTTTTGAGGTCTGAGATCTCCATTAATGAATTTAATTTTCTCTTTTACATGTAGTGGCTTACAATTTAAATCTAATAAATCATCTCCCAAAATTGGCAGTAGTGTCATCCAAGTGACTCCCAAAACTTTACATAATTTAAAAAAAACTTGTGCATGGGTTGGTTCGGTCCCTAATTACCCAAAGCTAATAGTATAATACCCAAATACCTTATCATCAATCATCTGACCGAGGTCCTATTTGTATATCTTGTACACATAAGTTTAACAATTATAAAAATCATTGAACAAGGTCTAGGTTTAAGAAATGAACAATATAGATTTCCCTAAAAATTATTGGTGCCCATATTAATTATCATCATAAGGTTAACCATATAGGTCCAATATGAAATAATTTACTATATTAAAACTAGGGTCGATGGTGGTTCATTACTTAGCCCAACAATGTTATGTATTGGTAACATAAACTTTACTCAATAGCCCCAGACACTAATTAAAATGAACATGATCATATTACCATTATGCTTATAATCACAATTTTATACCTTAATTCAGTATGTGGTTGGCGTTAGCAGATCAATATAATATAAAATAATAATGCGACATTGTACAGGTGCAAATTAGGTCCTAGTAACTGTTAATCCAAATCCATCAATTTAGTCATGTCATAAAGACGATAGTATCAACACAACAATGTCACTTAAGCATCATCAAAGGTTAATACAACTAGTTCATTATTTCATGCACACTCCCATAATGCAATCAAAAAATAAAACAAGAATAATTTATAAGTGCTAAGTGACTTACAAATACTCGGTGGCAAGCATTGTGGCATGGTTGCACATGCAAAAATGCATAAGTATGTATACCCTCTTTAGGGTACACATGTATTTATGTAGCTACATATTCAGCTATGTAATAGGTTTTGTTACCAAAACCTTGTAAATAATTCACCAGTTATCAGCTTATCCTTTCAAAAACACAAATTGAATTTGTGGGGTGTGACACCATCTCCCTCTTTATCTAAGGATAAAGTGTCTATATGCATTTTATTGAATTAATCTAAGTTAATGAAAGGAAACAAACACCAAGTAGAATTCTAACTTAGTTAATCAACAACATAAACATCATGATAAAGATAAAAAGGAAAATCTTAACTAGCATGCATCAAACATTAAAACATTAATTTCAAAACCAATCATTTAATATTTGGATGTTTTTTATAATTGTAGATACTCCTTTAGTTATCTGAACATAGCTATGTCCGATCAAAGGGAATTATCCATGGAAGTGGAAGAGATCTCACCAATATGGCTTAATTATCATGTTTGGTTATTCTTTTACTACTATTTTCCATGTAGAAGATGGAAATGGTTTCTTAATCAATAAGAATTCCAAGATTCAAATAATATTATCATATGCAGATGTATTACAAGGACGTGGTTTAAATTTAGAAAAGGTGTACTACGTTCTTTATATAGCTTTCAAGTTTTGGATAAGCTTACAACCTAGTGAATGTGGGATAAAGATAAAGTAGATTTTGAAAGGGATAAATATGATTAGAAGAGATTAATTATATATTAGAAACTCATGGGAGTTGGGGGTGATTTAATTAATTAACTAGGATTAATTAATAGCTGAAAATAAGGTTAATAATCCATTTAGAGATGATTTAGAAGGAAATAAGTAGAATTTGAAGGGTTTGAAAAGGGGATTTAACCAATAAAAAGGTATATTAATTAAATACAAGGTTAAAAGGCTTAATTAATTAATAATGGTTAATTAATTAATTAAAAGAGGATTATAACTAATGAACTGTCGTTAATTGGCATCCAAGATGGGGGAAGGCTAGTTAATTAAAAAGTGGTGGTAGTTGACCGAAATTAAGGGGAATGTTAGATAATTAATAGGAAATAACTAATTATAATAAAATTATGGGAAAGATGATAATTAGTGTAATTTTAGTATTAAAAATATGTATTTGGATTAAGGTGTCTAACATTTTCCCCTTTTTGATGTGGTGTAGCGTAAACGACACCACTTCAAAGAAAGTAGACAATTACAGACAATTAAATTTTGACGAAGTAGAAGAAAAATTAGTAGAATGGAGGATGTCCCCTTGAGTGTTGATGGAGTGATAGAGGAGGTTGATTGACGCTAAAAAAGAACAAAGTAAATATCATAACAAAAGAATAAGACACTGCAACAAATGAGATTGAAATGGATCCTGGTAGGATATTGTGCAAATGATTGATTGGAAAAGAAGTTCTGTGTTTTTATGTATGGAAGAAACAAGGGAAGGAGGGAGGATAAAAATAATGCCTATTGCCCTAGATGTTGTGGAAGAAATGATTTATAACAATGGAAGTGATTCAAATTGGGCCTGGTTGGCCATTGTTGGAATCGATAAATAGAGGCTCCCGTGCTGCAAGTGGAAGAATAAAGGAGGGGGAAGAATTGGAAAATGATACAAAGAAAGTTAGTGAGATTGAAAATGGGAAACATGTACATGGAGAATGGTAAATTGCAACATAGCTGAAAAAAAATCTAACTCAAGAGTAACTGTTTATTTAATATAAGCATACAAAAAAAAGTAAAATGATATGAAGAGCCATAATACTTATTTTTGTCATTGCTAAAGGACTAACTCAAAGAAAAATACACGAAGCAATGCAGTATGAGAAAGTAAACAAGAAGACCAAAAAACCAACAATTACAAAAAACATAATCAAATAATGCTCAAGAAATTTGCACCAATGTTTTTGTTATCCAACTTTAGTTCCCAAATGTTTGAGTTATACAAAAAGGGATAAAATGGTGCCTCAAGCAAGGGGAATAAATAGAGAACATAAAATATCATGAAAAATTTTGTGCTCTATGAAACTACCTCAAATAACGACATATGCAAGGGAAGAAAGACATAAAAAGAAAACTGACTTTATTAATGGAGGAAGATCAAGGTGATATGTATGTTGTGTGATAGAACAAGAAAGCACTTAAAGTAATATGTTTTATAGGATAGTTTTAAATGTTTGATGATGTTGTGTCTTTTGGGGTTTGCTATTTTCAACTCTCTTATCTCCCATGGCCAATTATAAATTGCATTGAAGCTAACCCGAATTGGTAATTCAAGCTCTGTACTAGCTCGACCAACTGAGTTGATCCCTACATTATATGCCAGATAACCTCTTATGTGCCAGCACTCCTAACTTATCATCCATATCCTCTAAATTCCTTGCCAACTCTCTTATCTCCTTGTCAATTACTCACTACATCCTCCAACTTGGCGCTTATCTCCTCATTTCCAAACTGAGCTTACCGGCCCGACAAGATACACACTTGCATTAGAAAAAAGTGGTCTTAAGATTGATATACATTCAACGGCCACCTAAATTTAAAAATTCCCCCTACCTAACCTGCGCTCAATGTGGGAATATTCCCAAAAAGGAAAACTAAAGTGGCGGAGGAGGGATAAGGGATTCAAACCCTTATCCCATGTTTTCCAAAAATAACGGGGCACCGTTGTGCCAAGTGGTTGATACAAGCTATGAAAGGCGAGAGGTTTTATTTAAAGAGCTAATTCTAGTAGACTATGTATACTTAAAGGCTTATTGTGAGAGCTAGGAGAAAAATTGGAGAAATTTTCCAAAAGAGACCAGGCATTATTTTGCTGGAGAAATATTGTGGCAATTAGATAGGTCTGATTTTGCTTTAAATTTCATTTGTAAGTATATTAAGGATTATTTTAATAGATTGGTTACATTTATATGGACACAAAGACGTAGGCTTTAACACAAAACTTAGTTATCAATTGCATGGCTCAATTTTCTCTGTTTTAGGAGTTTTTCTCTAATTTACATAAATATTACAAATTTTGAAAAATAATTAATACAAGGAAAAGTCGTAATGTCAAAATAAATCCATGAAATCATATTTCAAAGTAAATTTTGGTGAATGTTTTACAATTTTCTTAAGATTTTGGATCATATTTTGGTATCATATCTGGTCTATGATCAGTTTAATAATGCTTAGATTGCAAGTTTGTGTTAAATGTTAACAATATCTTGTTCTAGAAAGGGTGAATGAGAATTAGCAGGTGTTGATTTGAAAATTGGTTCAATAAGATCATGAATCCCAAAAAAGGGTGATGAACGTGAAGAAGTAGTTTCATCAATCATTCCTTCAAATGAAAGAAATGGTGGAGGAATTGTACCGAGATAGGAGAAGGCAGATGGAAAAAGAAGAAAAAAAAGGTAAAAATAAATATGGATCTTCATCTGATTTTGATTCTCCTAAAGGTGAGAAAAAAAAATGATTTTTCCAAAAGTGAAGTACAAAAATCTTATTTTCTTCTTTCATTAAAACTAGACATCAAGTTTGAATTTCCAATGTATAATGTGGAGCTTAATGAAACAAATATGGATAACTAGATCAAGTAGATTGAGATATATTAAAGTGTTCAGAAAATTTTTGATGATGAAAGAAAAATTCATTTGGAAACTCTTTGAATGGGTGGTACAATACTCATATGGTGGGAGAGTAAGCTCTAGGAAGTAGATGAGAAAAAAGGTAAAGTAATATCTTCATGGTATGATTTTGTTTCTGATCTAAGACAACAATTTTATCCTCTAGGATTTATGTAACAAGTCATTATGGATTAGAAAATTTTTAGAAACACTAAGGGATAAATTGTTCAAGACTATACAAAGTATTTTTAAAAAAAGGCTCTTATTCTTGGTATTTCTCTCCATACACAAGAAACACGACTTAAGTATATTGGGGTATTACATAATTATCTGAGAAATATGATTCTCATTCTAAATACTACTAATATTGATGCTTGTGTGTGAAAGCTACACATTTTAAAGCAAGAGGGAAAATGACTAAGGAGCATTCCTCCTCAAAAAACAAGAACAAGCAATTTGAAGGTAAGGAAAATGGTTTGAAAGAACAAGGTAAAAGAAAGGGTAAGAAAAATAATAATTCTACTGTTAAGAAAGAAGATGAAAAACCATTTTGTAATCATTGTAAAAAGAATCATGATGAATCTAAGTTTTGTAAGTTACATCCTAAAATGAAGCCTAAATGGTTTAATAATAACAAGGAAAAGAAAAGAAAATGAATAATGTAGCCTAGATTTTACCACTAACAACCCAAGGCACGCTGACACATTACTCATCCTGAACTAAACACTCACCCGAAGTGTACAAGGGTACCAGGTCCCTCTTTAGAGAAGCTTGTTCAAGATGTTATCATGATTGAATGTATGTTTTAGATCCATTAATAGATAAACAAATATTCCATAGTTCATAAACCAGATCTAGATCTTAACCATGTAAAGAATACTTTAAAAATTACTATAATAAGATTTACCATAAAATATCCATGATCAGTTACATCCAACACATATATCCATCATATAAGTCCAATTATATTAAATACTGCAAAAAACAGAAGCTTTATACATCATACAATTTCCATGGTCATGCACGCTCATAATTTTGTAGCATAACACTACAATAATATCGGATCCCTAAACCATGAAAATCAATACATATTTATAGGGGTGGGGACTTTCCCTTCACCACCCATACACCTTAAAAAATAGGCTACATGATAATAATATCCATGCACCCTTACATGAGAATACAAAAGATATGCAAGCTTACTAATAATAGATTATCTACTAGAATAATTGTTGTTTAGTAGCTCCTATTAATAGCTTCAAAAATATGCATGGCGCTTGTTATTACAGCTTATCTAAAATATCCTTTGCATATTCATCAAGTCTCCTAGAAAACTTTCTCTGTAATCCATGTCCAAAATTATCCCCAAACTGTAAAATGACTAAATCTTGATTTCAAACTATTCTGGGCACACCCTGTTTTGCTATAATTTCACGTGCTCCTATGCACTTTGTGTCTGTGCACCCAATCCTCCCATGATTTCATACATAAGCTATAAAATAAGGATGGAAGCATGTAGAATTATATTAATCAGAAGAATAAAAATACAATAGTGCAGGCTACAATATTTATACATATTGGATAGCTGTGATAAAAACAAAAGAGGAGTTGCAACAATGCAACAAAAAAATTCAAATATAGTAGGTTCTAAATCACATCTAGGGAAGCACAAATGAATAATAATAGTAATACTGTTATAACAATATAACAATCCATATTGTTTGACTATAAACAATAATATGGTTTATAACTATATAACAACAATTATTTAATTAATAAAATTAATTAAATAATTGATTATATTAATAATTAATTAACCTAACATTCCCCCCCTTAATTTTGCATTGTCTCAAGGGATGAGGAGAGGAACTCTCTGAACAACTCAAACTTGTCACGTGCAAGTGACTTTGTGAAGATATTTGCTCATTGTTCAGCTGTTGGAAAAAATTGAAGCTAGATGTTGTGCTTCAACACATGCTCGCATGTATGAAATGAACCTGTACCTCAATGTGCTTTGTTCTCTCATGAAAAAATAGATTGTGAACAAGTTTGAGAACACCTTCATTGTCAACATACATGGTGGTTGGTTTGTCTTGTGGTATTCCAAGTCCTTCCAGTATGTGACGTAGCCATATCACTTCACAGAAATCTTCTCCTACAGAATGATACTCAGCTTCTCTGGAAGAATGAGAAACAAAGTGTTGTTTCTTGCTTCCCCATGATATTGGTCCAGATCCCATAAAAATACAAATCCTGAAGTGGATTTTCTATCATCAATATTTCCTGCATGATCTGAATCTGAATATCCAGACAAGAAGAAGTTGTCATTCTTCTTGTATTCTAGACCAAGATCCACTGATCCTTTGAGATATCTCAAGATGTGCCTTACTACTTTCCAATGAAAAAATTTGGGTTCCTACATGAACCTAGATAGATAGCTTACTGCAAAGCTGATATCTGGTCTAGTGTAGGTCAGGTAAATGAGACTCCTAATCAACTACCGATAGAGAGTGGCACTTACCTCAAGAGATGGATCTGAATGAGATAACTACAATCTATTCTCCATAGGTGTAGCAATTGGTGTGCAATCCATCATCCTGAATTTCTTGAGTGTTGTCTTGGTATATTTCATCTGAGAAACAAAAATGTGATTCTCTTTCTACCATACTTCCAATCCAAGACAATAATGCATCAGCCCGAGATCAGTCATGTCGAACGATCGATTAAGATCTTTCTTTGTTACATCGATCATCCTCACTGAACTTCCAGTGATGACTAGATCATCGACATAGACAACAACAATCACAATCTCCCCCCTTGATTTTTGAGGTAAAGATTGGGATCGTATGGATTTCTAACAAATCCATGTTGTACGAGATGCTCATCAATCTTGATGTACCATGCCCGAGGTGCCTGTTTAAGGCCATACAGAGATTTCCTGAGTCTGCATACCTTTGCTTCTTGACCAGGTACTACATATCCCTCAGGTTGAGTCATGTAGACTTCTTCTTGTAAATCTCTATTTAGGAAGGCACTTTTTACGTCCATCTGATGGACTTTCCAACCAAACTGTGTAGCTAGAGCAAAGATCATCCTGATCATTTTGATCTTAGCTATGGGAGAAAATGTCTCCTCATAGTCAATGCCTTATTTTTGTGCATACCCCTTTGCTACTAGTCTCACTTTATACTTGTCCACTATGTCCCATCTACTTTGTACTTTGTTTTAAATATCCATCTGCATCCAATGGGTTTCTTCCCTGGTGGAAGATCGACAAGCTGCCAAGTGTTATTTTTCATCACTAATTGATATTCAGAATCCATGGCATCTTTCCAAGATTTTGACTGTAGGGCTTCCTGGACTGTAGAGGGCTCATCAGATTCAATAACTCTACTCATCAAAGAAAAGTTAACTTCTTCTCTTGCTTTACTGTGAGTCCATGTGGTCTAGGGGTGGATGTATCTGTGGAGCATCCATTCTTGCATCTCGTAATGTGCTAGTACACCACTTGGGCATACGCTGAACTATTCCCATGGGTCGTGGTTCTATCTGATCAACACCATCATCCCCATCATCACTTTCATCATCTGAGGGAACATCAACTTCAATTTTTACAACTGGTGAAGAATCTACATCAGGTGAGTCTGGAGGAGGAGACTCTGCTTCCTTCTTCTCAAAAAACTCAACATCTCTGCTGGTGTAGACTTTTCTGGTCTTTAGATCCATCAATCTGTACCCAAGAGTCTCTTCACTATACCCAATGAAGATGATTTTTGTGACTTCATGTCCAATTTATTTCTATTCTTCTTGGGTATGTGCATACTTAATTTGCACCTGAATACTCTAAGGTGTGCAATAGATGGTTTCCATTTGACCATGCTTCTTGTGGTGTTACTCCTTCAAGAGCAATCGTGGGCACTCTGTTCAACAAATACACTATTTTTTTTGCTTCTTCTACCCAAAATGTCTTTGCAAGTCCAGAATCATCAATCATGCATCACACCATTTCCATGATAGTATGATTTCTTCTCTCAACAACACCATTCTGTTGTGGTGTGTGTGGAGGAGGCATTTGTCGATGAATCCCATGAGTTTGTAGGTAGTATTTGAACTCATTACTGGTGAATTCCCCCCCTTGATCTGAGTGGAGAGTTCTGATGTGATGACCAGTTTTGTTCTCAACTACTACTTTGAACTTCTTGAAAGTTTCAAAATCTTCACTTTTCTTGCGAAGACAAAAAATCCACATTTTTCTTGAATAGTCGTCAACACAAAGCATGAAGTATTGGAACCCAAAATGACTTGGTTGCATCAGACCACAAAGATCAGTATGAACTAGGTCAAGTTTTCCATGAGCTTGTAATGTACTCTTCTGGAATGAAGTTTTGTGTTGTTTACCTGCTAGGTAGTGAGGAAACTTGTTTGTATCCTTCTGAAGAGATGGTAGCCCATGTACCATATTATGCCGGTGAAGTGTCTCAAGATACTTGAAACTTACATGACCAAGTCTCTGATGCCACAACTGTGCTGAGGTGGAGTTCTTAGCCATAAGTGCTTGATCATCTATGTGAACAAAATCAAGTTGGAACATGCGTCCCACATTGGAGGCTTTTGCAACTATTTTCAAGCCTCTTGATTTGTCTCGAATCAAACATGTTTTCTTGCCAGAATGACTATCAAAGTCAATTTTAGGTTGTGATCAAGGAGTTGACTAACTGAAAGAAAATTCTTTGTCAACCCAGGGACATATAAGACATCTGATAGTCTACAGTTGCGTGAACCAAGGGGTAGAGAAATGTTCCCAATCCCCTGAACTATATATGAAGAATCATCTCCCAACGAAACATGATTTTTTGATGGCGTGTCCCTCATTGAAATAAACCAGTCTCTGTGGCCGGTCATGTGTCGAGTGGCCCCGAATCAACATACCAAACATCACTAGATGACATGGATGGTTCACTTGATCGAGCAGTGAACAAGTAGTCTTGATTATTCTGACTGTTCTTCTTTGCTCAGCAATATTTCCTTGCTGATGGGGTCTTCTTTTCCAGTTCCCCTTTTTTCTACCCATGATTGTGGTTAGAATGTCCCTTGTAAGATTGTTGTTGTGGAGGTCCAAAGTTACTTGATGAACCTTTCTTGTAAGTATTATACCAACAATCTTTTAAGTCATGTCCTCTTTTACAAATTGGACATTGCTTCTTTTGTTGTTTGTCCCCTTGATACTGATTCTGATGTTGGGAATTTTGATAGGAATTAGGTTTTCCTTTACCTTTTCCTTTCCATTTTTGATGTGAAGAAAGTGCCTTTCTTCTTCATCATCCTTATTGTGCATTGCTTCCTCTTGTTGCAGTAGGTTTACCAATTTTTCAAAACTAACTGTCGTATTTGACAAGTTTAGTGTTGTTACAAAAATCCGGTATGAAGAAGGGAGTGCTCTCAGAATAATGGGAATGAGATCATCATCTTTGACCATTTCTCCTAGGGCTAGAAGTGAAGCCCTCAATTCTGTAACTCTTCTTAAGAAAGCTTCAATTTTCTCATTCTGTTTGAACTTCAATGTGTGTAACTGACTCTGCAAATTCAGTATAACATTCTTGTTTTTGGCCTCATATACTATGCTCAACTTATCCCATGCTTCTTTGGCTATTTTGGCATCTCAAATTTGGGGTTGCACATCGTCAGACACTCCAAACAAGATGATGAGTTTGGCCTTCTGATCTGCTCTATCAAACTGCCTCTGTTGTGTTGTATCAGTAGTTGATCTAGTCATAGTACCATTCACAACAGGCCAGATCTCTTCAAACTCAAGTTGTGTCTTGATTTTTGTCTTCCATGCAACATAGTTATTTCCTCTGAGTAGTTGTGAATCCAGAAGAAAAAATTTGGGGGCATTGGTGCCCATTTTGTAGAAAACACTGACAGGGTTTGGCTCTTATCACTCCAGGTATAAGGTCTCCCAATCTATATACCGTTAGTCTGATATACCAAACCTTTCTATATATGTGCCCTTCTGATATACCCAACAGTACATGGAAGAATCTCACCCTTTCTATATGCCTGATGAGGCATTACGTATGTGAAAGAATTCAATACGTGGTACTAAGATAGTACTGAAAGGGGTCTGTGTGATTATTGACACCGGCTCAAAGAAATATCCTCATACGCGCACATAACTTCACTATATACTTGGATAATTTCTCAGTCTGGATTTATGTCATGCAATCATTCACAGATGGATGGGATGGCTCATAGTGTGTGCACTGTGACCTTATTACTCCCTGTCCATTTAAAGGTTCGATGCCCAGACGACATTGTTGCAGCTATATTAGGCATTAAGTGCAGTAGTAGTCATGACAGATTTACCCGTAAGTGCTTCCCAAAGGCACTATATATATACCGAACGCTGCGAATGAGATCTAGGATCTCGTGAGTGTTTTAGAACCAATTTTTACTATTTTAATTACAATTCTTTGCCAGTTTCTGAGCAGTTACAATATTTGTAGTTGACTATGGCAACCTACAAATTAGTACAATATACTGCAAGTATATAATTACATTCAAAAATTTGGAAAAAAATGAATGGTGGGATTTTTTTTTATTTTGTGGGCCTTGGTGGCCTTCCGGAGCCCAATATGACCCAAAATGCTAAAAAATTTAAAAAGAGGCCCAAGATGAAGTTTTTGGATGGTCTTCCTTTGGAAAAAATGCCCCGAAATGAAAAAACAGGCTTTATGGAGAGAAAAAAATTACCCTAAATTAGGGATTTTCTCACTAAAAATTTAGTGACCTATTTAGTTATAACTAATAGGTTTAGTGAGGGTTTTTCACCAGATTTGCCTCCAACTATGGCAATTTTTCTAAATTTACCTCCAGATTTTAAAAATAAAAAACTTGTGTTTTTGGTGTGATTCAAACCATGCACCTCACACTTCTAAATATTTTCCTCTATCCACATAGGCTCTATGAGCACTTGGTGTATGAAACCGAGAAAGTTATATTTAAAACAAATGAATTTCAAATTCACCTTTTGAAAAAAGTGACTTAGCTGTCAACTTGGCTTGAGAGGATTTGCATGGATGAGATTACATCTGGATCCATGTTTGCATGCATGGATTGGTGCAAAAATTAGGGCTTTGCACCATTTATCTGAAATGGATCTGAAACTTAGCTTTCATTCCTCCTCCCTAGGTTTTTATTCGACCACCTTTTGCATTTTTTTTTCCCTTGTTGTGTCATTTGGCAATTTGATTTATCCACATTGAGGCTGCATTTAAGTTTACTTTTCACTTCTATTTTCACTTACTTTCAGGTTCATGGTTGTATAAGCATTTGCTACAATACCATTTTTGTTGCATGCAACACAGTTCGGCCAGGTAGTTTGTTTTTATTTGGGAACTGGTTTTTCTAATGCAGGTTGGAACCATTGGATATTCACCTATGCTTGTTGTAGGTTGCAATGTCAGGATTTGTCTTGAGGAGTTCCTTTGAAACTCATCATTGGTTCACTCTCCTTTCGTCACAGACTTTTGAAAATTCTTGAAGTGGAACATTTGTTGATGCAGGTGCACTCAATGAGTGGAGAATTTTGGAGGTTTATGAACCTTGAGTAAGTGTTTGGTTTATGTACAAATTCCTCTTATCCTTTTGCAATGCCAACTATCTTTCAACACTAACTCAGCATTTTTTCTCGACTTATGAATGACTCAATCCTCTAACATCACAATGCTCAACTCTCCAAAATTCAGCATAGTCTGATAATGTACACTAACTTCTTGCTAAAAACCATTAGCAGAGACCCAAAAATGTCCTCTAATATTAGAGGTAAAACCCCTAATGGGGAAAAAAAATTTTGAAATTTTTAAAAAAATTGCAAACCTGCATCCAGGGAAAAATTTTCCTGGTGCAAGAGCACCAAGGCAAAAAAAAATTAAATTCCAAACACCTGGAGAATGGACAAGAGGTTGTGGGGATGCAGGGATTCTGGGAAGTTGCTGGAGGCAACACAGGCTCTCTAGAAAAGCAAATTCTTCTCCAAGACTTTTCTTCCTTTGTAACCTTTCTCCAACCTTTTTTGCTTCAGGAGCTCAGATTCTTCTCTCTAGTACCAAATGTAGAAGCAATAGATGGAAGCCTGTGATCTATATTAAATTAATCAACCATTTAGAATAGTGCAGGCTACAATATTTATACATATTGGATAGTCGGGATACAAACAAAAGAGGAGTTGCAACAATGCAACAACCAAATTAAAATACAGTAGCTTCCAAATCACATCCGGGGAAGCACAACAATAATATTGTTAAAACAATATATAACAACATCTGTAATTTTTTAATAAAACAATAATATGGTTTATAACCATATAATATAACATTATTTAATTAATTAAATAATTATTTAATTAATAATGGTATAATTAATTAACCTATCATCAAATAATCAAACACTTTAGGGGTTAACATCCGCATAAGAATTAACGTCTTCTTCCCAAAATGAACAGGTCTTCAAATTGGGAAACCCACTTGAAAGGATACTAATGTGTTAATTTATTTTATCTTGAGAACATAGTTTAATTTTGTTGTAGAAGGTTTATCGAAAGTAAATCTGAGGTCAATATTGATTGACCCAGAATAGCAAAGTATTCATCATATTCCAAAAACCTTAAAAGCATGCATTTCAAAGTTCTTTGGTTTGACTTTGAGTATATTTTCACTGAGGGATGATCATAAGGAACTGAGAAAATATTTTTCAACATTAAGATAGTTTGGGCCAAATGTGGTTGCTGAAAGGAATGATAACTAGATCGTACCAAGCCAAGAACATAGATGCTAATCAAACACCACGATCAATAAGATGAAAGCAATTCACCAGAATAGCTTTACATAAAACCTTTGCAAACAAATGAGCAGCAATATCATATATTATTATGGAACTCAATGCAATACATTGAGAATGGGCCTTGCTTAAATAGGTAAGGAATAACAATCTAAGAACTATTCAAGGTCATATATCAAGCCATAAATCAAGGAAATAACTAGTCATCGAAGAACTAGTCAAGACCATAGATTTAGGAGAGAACTAGACATCAAGGATCTAGTCAATACCATAGATCAAGGAAAGAACTATACCTAACAACTAGATAATATCTCCTAATATCTAAATAAGATAAAAGAAATATCCACACACATAAGTGGGTGAGGATAAATACAATAAAGGTAAATAAAGTACCTAGGTGAACATGAGCTAAGGTAAATACCAACTCTAACACCCCCTCTCAAGGGAAGCTAGGGGCCAAAATAGAAGTGGCATGTCCATAGTATGAGTCCTGGCAACTAGGCCTGATGAGGTACTCATGTACAATAATTGGGGAAAAAGGGACACCGCAAGGTACCCAAAACCAGTAACAACAAAGTAAAGAGAGTAAAAACCTTTCCAAATTCTGCATCCCAAGAAGCTCGGATCAAAAAAATCGTATAATGCTAAAGAAGTTTTATGTACACTGTGGTGTGAATCCACTGCTAGATCACAAAACTCAAAAAAAATTGACACTAGGTTTCACCAAAATAGCTCCATATAAGGAGACTGTCAACAAAGTGATGTCAAAAGTGCAGAAAAAGAAACACCAAACATAATTCGATCAACTGCTGAAAATAGGTGTGTCATGATCCAAGAATAATAACCAAAGCAACAAGACAAGGACACAAACTCTATAGTGTCATGATCCAAGAAAATTCAAGGTTTATTTTTAGGCAAGGACACGAAACCCGAAGAAGCAAGATCAACACCACACCCTCCCATACTACTGAATGGGTGGAGTGATGCTACAAATTTGTATGAGTTGCCAAAACAACTACTCAAACACTGAAAAAATAACATTGGAATGCACCAGAATAGATCCCCCATAAGAGATATTGTCAACATGTCAAAAGTATCAAAAATACAGATACAAAATCTCTCAACAAATAAGAGAGATACACTATACCTGCTAAAGAAAAATACTCAAAACAAGGAGCATCACAATGCAAAAGGTATAGAAAATGGAGTAAGAGGACGAATGGTGGAGGAGCCACACCTATAGATTCCTCTCAATGAATGCCTATGTCACCACCACGAGTGATCAAATATCCACCCCAAATTAACATGGATGGATGAAGAAGATTCCTGGATATGACTTGGTGAAAAATGCACAATGGGTGCATGTAAAAGAACATCAGAATGTGTGTCAGGTTGATTATGTCTGACAGCTAAAATATTAGGTTTCTCAAGCTTGAGTTAAGGTGCAAAAAATCATGTGTTGCTCATGATCCTCAGAAATAGTCGAGCAAACAAAAAAAGGATCTCTGTCAATGTGTGATCCCAACGAAGTATCTACTCGAAAACCAATGTCATGACGATAATTCCACTTAACATGTGGAATAGAGGAAACAATACCATGTGAATGTCTTCTAATGACTCTGTTAGTGAGACCCATAGAACGAAGCATGCGAGAACTGAATGTAGTGGTATGCTTCTCAAAAAATCCATGCAACTGAGAAAAAATATGATACACAACATGTGGTAGTGTAATAGGCACAGATGTGGAAGAGTATGTAGTAACAAGCCTCACAGGTTTAGAATCTTCAAAATCAGTTTTAGGCTCAAAGACTGGCATATCGATGTCAATGGGTACAAGAGCAACAACTACAAGTGGACTAGGAGCATGGATATGGTTGTCCACAACATGATGGTGATGTTATAGGCTAACAAGTTTGTTCTGCAAGGAGTGTATTATTGTATCCCTATCATGAATGAGTGATTGTAGAAGATAATTTTGCTTTTTGAGTGATCTATTTTCTTCCACAAATTTTATAATATCCTCTTGAAGTCCACATACTTCAAATAAAATCATATCGTTCTCAAAATCCATGACAGCTACAAACTGTAACTCCCAAAAGTTTAGGACATCGGGCTCAGCCAAAATTATATCCATAATTGATTACAACACTCCTCCATATTTGGTACTTTATAATTATAGTGCAAGTCTCAAAATAAATATTTCTAATGGAAAGAGCATGAAAAAAAAGAACTTTTACAAAAAATGGCACTCAAAACCGAGTTACCGATCAAAAGTTACGGGCTTTTTAATATTTTGCTTTGTTACCTTCCTGCATGCAAACTGAGACAAGTACGCTACAAAAGAAAATTGCCATGTGCAGATCTCAAGAAATCCAATAGATCTAAAGAATAATCCTGCGAATTTTTTCTTCATGGCATGAGTCTTAAGGCAGATTAGTGTGCTTCCTTGCAACAATACAAAAAACCTAGAAAAAATGACCGCCTCTAAAAATGGTTGAGCTTACAACTGATCTTAGAGTTTCCCACCTTTCGGATCCAATAGAAGCCTCTGTTTTGCATAAAAACACATGCAACAACAAAATATGACCAAATCCCAAATATATGAATATACAATGAATTTATTTACAAAATAAAACTTACAGACAGATGCCAACAAAAATATCCAGCTCTGATACCATGAAAGGAATGATAACCAGATCGTACCAAGCCAAGAACACAGATGATAATCAAACATCACGATCAATAAGATGAAAGAAATTCACCAGAATAACTTTACATAAAACCTTTGCAAACAAATGAACAACAATATCATATATTATTGGAACTCAATGCAATACATTAAGAATGGGCCTTGCTTAAATAGGAAAGGAATAACAATCTAAGAACTAGTCAAGGTCATAGATCAAGCCATAAATCAAGGAAAGAACTAGTCATAAAAGAAATAGTCAAGACCATACTAGAATCAAGGATCTATTCAATACCATAGATTATACCTAACAACTAGATAATATCTATAATATCTAAATAAGGATAAAATAAATATCCACACACATAAGTGGGTAAGGATAAATACAATAAAGGTAAATAAAGTACCTAGGTGAACATGAGCTAAGGTAAATATCTACTCTAACAACATCATATACAAGTTGGGAGTTGTAGTCATCAAGGGAACAATTCATTTAAATTGGCACGAATTCATGAGTTGATTTAAAGGAGTTTATCGGGGTGCAAGGAGTTTGAATATTCATAGTCTCACTGCACTTGAGTTTTCAATCAACAAGGATCAATGGATTTCATCAGGAATGGTATCTCCTGTTCTTCTTATCTCGCTCTTTCTCTCTCCTCCTCTCCCCATATTTCTCTCTCTCTCTTCTCAATGTTCTAATTTTTCATTGGTATTGCACTTATTCATATGTATTAATGTTTCTAATGTAATAAGTCACCTTTATGTTATGAAAAGGGACTTAAAAGTTTCCTAGGAAGTTGGGAAATGTTTAAGTTGTGTAAGGACTATGAAAAGGCATTGGGGAGAAGATGAAGAGTCATATCTCACTCTATAAATTATAAAGTCATTCCCATTTCAAAAGGTTGACAATTAATCTTGTAAACTCAAGAGTGCATTGTACTTAGAGAAAACAAAGGAGATAGACATTTTATTCTACTTTCCTCCACTCTCAAATTTCTTCCATTCCCACACTATGTACAACTTTTTTTTAAGAAATCAATATAAGAAGGAGTTTCTAACTTTCTTAGACTAAAGGGTTTCTTGATACTTTATGATCAATAAATTATATTTGGTCTTGTTGTTATTTGCAGATTTGTTTCTTCTCATGAATGCATGTGTTGAAATTTATGACTAGTGTGTGCAGGAATCTGATTTTCTACCTACAACATTAGTTCTCCTACCTCATTTCTCACTCCCCTTTCCCACTCTTCAGAAAAAGTCTTCCCTAGAAAAAGGTTGCTATCTTTTCTGCAAGGTTAGTGGAGTTCCCCTATTGGAGTCTTGGCCACAAGGCCACCTAGAAAATCCACTTTTTCATGTGCATGTATATACAGAAGTTGCACTAATTAAGTAGAGGGAATTATCTTCCCAGATCATTGGGAATAAATCCAAAAGTTTGTCCACTCGACAAATTTTATCGCCAACATTTTTTTGGCACCCACCGTGGGGTAGATTTAGCAGCATCTGCACCCAAAATATGATCGTAAGGTCCAAAAATTCAAAAAAAAAATGAAATATTCAAAAAACAAACTAAAATAGTTCATGAAAATCCATTACTGAAGGCTACACTATCAATTTCTTACAAGTGTCCTTTCGTATCCCACAGTGTCTTTTCATATTCCTATTACAGATTTTTTCAGTGTTATAATTTGAAGAAGACTTTTTTGAAGTAAAAGATGATGTGGAAACAATAGGAGACGAAGTAGAAGGAACTCAACCCATTATACCATGGGGAAGAAATATAGGGCCACTTGCTCTTGAACCACCTATTCATGATCTACCAATAGGTTCCCGCAAGAACATTCCAAATTTCAAAGGTTATGGCACACAACATCCTAAAGAACACATCGATGCCTTCACCACATCATGTGGAATTCTTGGTGTCCAACATGAAGATATTGCTGTGAGACTGTTCGTGGAGTCCCTCCAAGAAAAAGTTGGTTCACCTCTTGCCTTCCTTATCCATCACTGGTTGGAATGACATCAAGACTACCTTTGAAGGAAAGATTTAAATCAACTGAAGAACTGTCAAGACCTCTTGGCATTGGCTCAAATAAAGAAAGGAGAAAATGAAACTATGAGAGACTTTGTGGCTTGTTTCAACTGGTTGCTTCAGGATACCTGAAGAGGATTCACTTGCTCTAAAAATAATTTCAAGATATTCTTCATCAATGCTCAATCACCAGAAGTAGGATTTTTCCTATGAAGAGTTCAACCAAGGAACATTGTAGAAGCACAAAGGATGGCCATTAAACTTGATGATGATCTCATCCTCTCTAGAAAGATCAAGAATCCATCAAAGGGAAAGGCCCAACATCCTAGAGATGAGAGAACCAATCCATCCAAGAAAAATTGGTGAAAATGAGATGGTTCTCTTTGAAGAGGGAATTATTTGAATGAGTTTCTTCTCAAAGAAGACCAACAAAAATCAGATTGCAGGAGCACCCCAAAGGCTTTCCTTGGAGGCCCCACCTATCAATGCAAATTGTAGGAGTAAGAAAAATGAAGAGGAGCTTGAACTATAAAGTGAAGGTGGTGATTTCCTAGAAAGTGATGAGTTTGAGAATGATACACAAATCAGATTCTGTGAGTATTCTAGAGGTGATGAAGAAGACAAAGAAGATGCACCCAATTTCTCATGTGTGGTATTCACTCATTCTCAGTCTAAGAAAGGAACACCTCCCTCCACTACTGCGATAGAGCCTAAAAATAAGACTGAAGATCCTCCTATGGCAACTCTATAAAAAAAATAATTAGTCGAGGATCTCCGCTCCCACCCTCCATGGAGTCTACATTGTTGAAGCTTGATCCTGTAGCAAGTAAGAAGGATCCCGCAATCCCAAGTAATTCTTTTGATGCCTCTTCTAAATCTAAATATAAATATACCCCTGTAAAATATATTACTTTGAAATATCCTACTTTACCTTTCAAAATACCTTCCATTCCCCAAAAATATACTCATTTTTCCAACCCTATCCTAAATCTAAAAGCATTCCCTTCATCACCTTCGCATGTATCTACTCCTTTTGATTTGATAGAATATGCGAACAAAGCCAAAGTCAAAATTACTGAAACTGAATATTTATGGACTCATCCTAAACAATTTGAGAGGTTCATCCAATACATCAGGAGTGGTAGTCCAACACCCAATGGTGTAACTTCTAGTTCTAAAGGCATGTTTCCAAACCCACCTACACCTCCCTCACAGAACATTCTTTCGTTAAGCACATCCAAGACTGACAAGGTTGATCCTTTCTATGTCTCCCTTCTTTATTGGAGAATATGTACTGAATAATTGCATAATAGATTTTGGTGCCTCAGACAATGTGATGCCTTTGAAGGTCACCAAGGCTCTCAAACTTACCATGACTCCACCTAGTGGCTCTTGTTACTCTTTGGAGTCAAAAGAGGTCCCACTTATAGGGAAGGTCAAAGATGCACAGGTGGCTCTCACCAGATTTCTAGACAAGAAATTTTCAGCAATGATTTTGGTAGCAGATGTCCTAGCCTCATTTAGAATGTTGCTGAGTAGAAGTTTCTGTCAAGACTTGGGAGGGAAAATTCAGATGAATTGGTCATCTGCAACCATACCAATGAAGGGAGACATGGAGAAATTGCTTCCCAAGAAAAAGATCAGGTACACGGTATGAAAGTCTGAAGCCCTAGAAGCTAACATCTTGTACCAAAATAGCAAGAAGATGAATCACTTTTTGAAAACCAAGGAAGAAGATGATATTCCCATCTTGATAGGTCCATACATGCCTTCCCAGAGAGATTTGGATTTTGAAGAAGCATTGAGGAGATTTGAGTTACAAGAGGGCAGCCCCGAATTACCAGATGATGCAAACCATGAGGAAGAGGAGATGGTTCTTGATGATTTTCAAGAAGAAAAATCAGCTTATATGCTTATCCAAGATGAGGAGTTATTCTCATTCCCATTTGGGGATGAAGATGATCTCAGTTAGGCCATCTATGGAGAGACAAAATCAGCTTGTGATGAGCCCGTGAAAGGTTTGAAATAAATATTCATACAAGAACTGGTGAGAGCCATAGAAGAAACAAAGGACCCCGAGTTCAGTCTTGAACTCCTGATGCAAGCCATGAATATGCAAGATAAGCGTGAAGCTGATTTGGAATCCTTAACCAATGTGAAGGTTGGCCATATTGAGATAAGGCAAGATGAAAAATATGATGTCACTCTTGAGCTAATGGTTGATGGATGCAATAACGAAATGGAGATATTTTCTTTCCCATTTGAAGATGAAGACTCTTTCCATGATGAAGAAATTGAAGCAAGGAGTTTCAAGACCTCTGAAGATGAAGCTCTTTTTGATGAAGGATTGGTAGAGTGCAGTGATTCCCAAAATGATGAGGTAATCCCTCTAGATAGTTTCCTTGAGCTGCATTCTTCAAAGGCGTACAAAGATGAGTTGTAGGAAAAAATGAAGCATAACTCCATGCAAGAAATCTTGGATGTAGTAGAAGTTGTGGAAGACCCCGAGCTGATTCTTGATCTCTTCACTCGTGCCATGGACATACAAGACAAGTATGAGTTTTCCTCCAATCCTCTCATCAGTACTCAAATGCCTCACAGTGGAGTAGAGATAAAGGATGAATCTAATGTTTCTCATGGAGAAGATGTCAATGAGCATAGACCTAGGAAAGAAAGTAACTCAGAATATTCAAGAAATTTGAACAAAAATCAGCTTTGGGGTAGTGATGAGATGCTCTATGGAGAATCATCTATATGGATAAACATGGAAGGCAACTGACACTATGAAACTAATTTCAAAGAACGTGAAGGAAATTGAATTTCTAAGAAAATACTTGAGCATCAAGAAGCTCACATGGAATCAATCCTACAAAGTACAAAGACAATCATGGAAGCACCTGGATTTCATAAACAATTAAGGAAAGGAGGTTACTTTCTTGAACCATTCAATGGCTTCACAGAACAACATCACTCAGTGTTTCCCACTCAAGGGTAACTAGTGAGGAATGAAAAGTGCTTTAGTGAAAGCGGGTTGTCCCCCACCTTATACCATAGGTGATTGTTAGGTGTGTTTCCCTTTCTATCATGTGTCTTTCCTTTTTGTGTGCATGTGTTGTGTTTTCCCTTTTTCCTTGTTTTGTGTGTGTTTCCTCCTCTCTCTCTCTCTCTTGTAAGTTGTACATGACTCTGCAGGGCCCAATGGATAAGGCACTGGTCAATGAGTTATATGGTTTAAAATTGAGATTTTGGATTCTCCATGTCATGTCTTCACTGTGCTCAATCCATGTCATGTCCCCAAGCTAGAGCCAGTTGTTGTCATGTAAATGTGCAACAAGGAAATTAACAATTTCCAAGCACAAAAACTATACCCTTGTGCCAAATTTTTCATGTCCTATCATTCCAGGCACCCCAAGTCTACCCATCTCAGTCCAAATGACCTCCCGACTAATGTTATCTCATCCCCTAGGTGATTTAGGAAATTCAAATCAATCCCCTAGGTGATTTTAGGATGTTCATTGAAAATGCAAATTTTGGGCAGTCACGGGAAGGGCTATCATTGGCCTTCCTAGGACTGGAGCAACCCCATGGAGTGGATCAGAAAATAAAAATGGATGTGGAAGATAATTAAAAGGCCTAGGAACATCATGAAGGTTATTTAGGAAGGTTTAGGGAATATTTGGAGCAATTGGGGGAGTTTCATCAAGGTTGGGGATTCACAGGCCTAGGTAGTGCAAAGGCCAAAATAAGTTGTATAGAGCTTCAAAAGGTGATTCCAGGAGATCTAGATGGAGTTAGGAGTAAAACAAAACATCTTCAAAAGGTAATTCCAATCCCTACATGATGGTGAAATCATATTTTTCACAACACCTTGGTGCACATAGGTTTGTAGGTAGTTTTTCTCAGGCACAGGTGGAGTACCAAATCACAAAATCCTTTTTTAGGGATCAGATGGAAGAATCAAGACATTAGACCCCACCATTGGATTCAAAATTCCATTTTCAGTCAGGATCATATAAAATGTTTCTGAAAAATTCCATTGAGAGTTCAAGTTATCATCGTCGCAAGTTGTCCTCTTGGAGCAAGTTTAAGACTTAGCCAAATTTTGGGAGGACATGTAACAACTCCATGAGTTTGAATGGATTTTATGTCCCTAATTTCCCTAAGTTTAGGTACATAAACCTTGGAAAAATGTGCCCATGACCCCATGTGACCTCTGGACCACCCCATGCAACCATCAGCTCAATTGCCAGTCAAGCACATGTCAGCTCCCACCGGAAATTTGATGTCCCTCATTTTGGAGGGAAATCAAACCTCAAAATTCCCTATTTTTGGTTACCCATGTGACATGCTTCTAACCCCTCAGTGCTTTAAAGATGATTTTGGAGCACATTCCCTATCCATGTCACACATGTCATTGCTCTTTCTCACTATGGAAATTGATGTCCCTCACATCTATTTGAGGTGAGGGACATCAGGGAAAAAAAATGCACCCAAATCCAACTCCAAATATTGAAAATTTTCTAACTGTTTCCTACTTCTTGCTTCTAACTGCTTCTCACTGCCAGAAGAAAGTTGCGGAGAACACCTCAGTCCACCACTCCACCATTGCCAAAGCTCAAACCAGATTCACCACAGCAATGAAATCCTCTACCCCATGGTGATACACATGTCTCAGAAAAATATTTCATCGAAATAAGAAGAAGAAACGAAGAACAGAGTAGAAGAACAGTGGAAATCCCCATTGCCATGAAATTAAAATTTGAAAAATCTTCCAAACCGGTGCACAGGATTGAACAACCCATTTGTTGCTGAGTTCTTATCTCTTGAAGGCCATTAAAAAATCATATTCAAACCTCCATTTTCAGCAAGGAATGCTCATAGTGAAGAAATTTCACTTCCAGCTCCACGAAGAACAAAGTTCAATTTCCCATCAAACCGGTTGTCGGATTGAAGTAAAATTTCACTAGTGAAGCACTAAGAAGTAAAAACCTATCGCAATGGAATTTGATTTCATTGCGAATGGAGAAAAAAACAAGAACTGTAAATTTCAAGCTCCATTAATGGCTGCCATGACATAGTAGTGGAAAAAATCAGCAAGCTACCTCTCCACTTCTCAGGGTTCCAGTGGGTGAAATCGCACGAAAATTGGAGGGAATGATCATTGAAAAATCTAGTTTGGGGTGAACTAGTTTTCATGCCATGAAGTACCTATTTTTTAGGGATATGGAGGGATGTGTTTTTTATCAACATTATTACCTGTCACATAAAGAACATTTGTGAAAAAGGCAGTGATCTACCTCTTCAATTCTCAAGGTTCAAATGGGCAAAATCATGCAAAAATTGGAGGGGATGATTGTTGAAATATCTAGTTTCATGTGAACTATTTTTCATGCCATGAAGTCCATACTTTTCATGAATATGGAGGGTTGTGTTTTTAATCAACATTATTCCCTCTTTGAATATTCAAATTTGAGGGAAAACCCTTCGAAATTCTCCCAAAAAATCTAGTTTTTCTCAAATTAGTTTTTACACGATGAAGTTGCTAGTTTCTTAAGATATGAAGGACTGAATTTTTATCATTATTCTGCCCTATTATCTCCATTCCTAAATCTCTTACCAGGCATAAATTTTCATGTTTCATTTCTAAGCTTTCTGAAAAGTGAATCATAATAAAAATTGGAGCACGAGTTCGTGACAAAGAGATGAATAAAAAATAGTTGTTTCTGTCATAAATTGAGGTTGTTTTCACCATTTACTAAAAATAGCATATGTTATACTTACTCACATGATATAAATGGCCAGCCCCACTAAATTTCAAGTTCAATCACTCAAGACAATAAGAAAAGTGGTAAAATGGAAAGTAAGATAGAAAATGACTTTTCCCAAAATAGCAGGTCTCCAAATTGCAACCTACTTAAAATAGAAATGTGCTAAAAATAACAATAGTTTGTGATAAAAATGGTATAAGGTTCAGAAGATGAAACTGGAGCAAGAAAGTTGATATGTCCTAGAATAGTAGAGCATGGTCTCATATTCTAAAAATAGTAGGTTGTTCTCAAAGGGAAAGTTTGACACATTGAGACATAGAGGGATGATCATTTCAGGGAACTGGACAATATTTTTCAACACTTACTAGATATTTTGGGTCACATGTATATCATACACAGGTTATGAGTTGTAGTCATCAGTGAAATATTTCATTCAACTTGGTAAGAATTCACGATCTGATTTGAAGGAGTTTCTCAGGGTGCAAGGAGTTCGAAGATTCAGAGTCTCACTGCACTTGATTTTTTAATCAACAAGGATCAATGGATTTCATCAGGAATTACAGATCCTCTTCTTCTTCTCTCACTCTTTCTCTCTTCTCCTCCCCTAACTTTCTCTCTCTTCTCAATGTTCTAATTTTGTGTTGGGATTGCAATTTTTCATATGTATTAATGTTCCTAATGTAATAAGTCACCTTTATGTTATAAAAAGAGACTTAAAAGTTTCCTAGGAAGTTGAAAGGTCACGATTGGAATATGGAAATGAAGGCAATGTGAGGGAGGATGAAAGGTCATATCTCATATCTATAAATTGTTAAGCCATTCCCATTTCAAAAGGTTGACAATTGATCTTATAAACTCAAGAGTTTATTGTACTTAGAGAAAGCAAAGGAGATAGCCATTTTCTTCCACTTTCCTCAAATCTCAAATCTCTTCCATTCCCACACTATGTACAATTTTTTTTTAAGCAATCAATATAAGAAGAGGGAGTTTCTATATTTCTTTAACTAAGGGGTTTATTGATACTTTGTGATCAATAAATTATATTGGTCTTGTTGTTATTTGCAAAGTTGTTTCTTCTCATGAATGCATGTGTTGAAATTTCTAACTAGTGTGTGTAGGAATCTGATTTTCTACCTACAACATTAGTTCTCCTACCTCTTTTCTCACTCCCCTTTCCCACTCTTTAGAAAATATCTTCCCTAGCAAGAGATTGTTAAATTTTCCACAGGAGTCAGTGGAGTGCCCCTGTTGGATGCCCGGTGATAAGGCCATAAGGAAAATCCACCTTTTCACATACATGTATATATGCCAGATATACCAGTTAAGTAGAGGGACTTAGATTCCCAGAGCATTCATAAGAAATATACAATTTTTTCCACCTAAAAAATTTTCTTGCCAACACAGACCAATTAACAAATAAGAAAAAACAAAAATACTCAAATAGACAACATTTAATAAAATCGCACTAATGTTTTT
The DNA here is from genome assembly GCA_019776745.2 of Taxus chinensis. NCBI lineage: Eukaryota > Viridiplantae > Streptophyta > Pinopsida > Cupressales > Taxaceae > Taxus > Taxus chinensis. The sequence continues at coordinate 362,375,987 of CM034157.1, read as the reverse complement.
GTTATTTAGTTTTAGTTCCGAAATGTTCGATTTATACGACAAGGGTTAAAATGATTCCCCAAGCAAGGATACATGTAAGGATATATATGAAGGAGATATAAGTCCCATAAAAAAAAACATGCAATATGAAAATACTTTTAGTAATGATATATGTTAGGAAGACATACATAGAAATAACTCCAATTTTGTTGATGAAGGAAGATCACAAGATGATCTGCATGTCATGCGCAAGAACTAGGAAGCACTAAAGTAAGATGTTGTGTAGGATAGTTTTTCAATTTTTAGATTTTGTGTTTTGTGAATGTTTAGGATTTTTATGTGTTTACCAATATTTTAGGATTTTTGAAGGTTTTACAATTTTTTTGGGGTTTTTGAAGGTTTTACCAATGTTTTTGGATTTTTTAAGTTTTACCAGTGTTTTTGAATTTTTGATGTTTTTACCAATGTTTTGGATTTTGATGTTTTACCAATGTATTTTGATGTTTTACCATTTTTTTGGATTTTTGAATAATTTACTAATGTTTTTTTATTTTATAGTATTTTGTGAATTTTTAGGGTTTTTGATAGTTTTCTGAAGTTATGTACATGAAATTAAAGATAGAAAGATGCCCTCAGTGAGATTTGAGAATATACAAGGATAAAATCTATGCAAATATACAATATTAAGATCATACAGATCAAGGACAAGAAGAATAAGTTCAACAAGATGATAAAATTAAGCCAATGAAGAGCTAATAAGGACCAAACGTGCCCCCAGTGCAAGCTGGCCAAGAAAAAAGTAGAATATTTTTTATTAAAAGAAGGGATAAAATTTCCCTCAAACATAGTAAAAAGGAAATTTTATACATATGGATGTTATAAATGAAGCAAAAGAATACTGTGGATTCTATGGATGGATATGGAAAATGTATCTAGATGATTGGCAATAAAAAAATTATTAGCCAAATGTATAAATTTTGAGACAAAATAAGGACTAAAGCAATATTTTTAACAAGTTCCAAATAACACTTGGTAACATACTAACAGTTTTTACTAATCAAGATATAGTGTGTGCACATGGAAATTAATTACCTCTTGAAGTAAATATTTGATAGGAAATAAGTGAAGACAAACTAGCCAATGTGTAGGAATGATTTATTTTGAAAGGTGATTTGTGAATGAACGGTGGAAGGGGATCCATACATTTCTCCATTGTCATTCAAGTGTCCATATCCCTGACGGACATGAATTTGATTCTAGTCACAAAATTACTCTACTTCCATTCAGGTGTTCATAACCTCAATGGAGATATTGAAAAATACCCCATAGAGAGTTTTATTAATTTCCTTTGATTTTTAATTGATTTTTTTCTTTCATAAAACTTATTTCATCTCTCTTGATTGTTTTGATAAGAGTTTAAGAACCACTTATGGATTGATAGAAGGATGTGGAAGTGATTGTGATGATGAAATTGGCTAGTGTCAAAAAATATTCCCAAAAGGTCCTCGCAACAAGTTTATTAGATGTATGATAGTGATAGGGTCTCTAAGACGTCAGTCATTCTTTAATTTACCAAGGTGATGAAGAACCAAGGTCAAATAGATACCATAAAGAGAAATGTTGCACAATGAGCACAAATAGACCAACCAAAATATCACCAAAGAGATGAAAATCGTGAGTGATTTGTAAATGAATGGATGGAAAAGAAGGAAAGAACATCCATGTGTATGTAATACCTGATTGCAATGTTTGATCTTTCTAGCTTTGATTTTTTGTAATATTTTAATGTTTTATCATTTTTTTGATTTTTTTAAGTTTTTTTTCTTTTTGAAAAACATTTCATCTCTCTTTATTTTTCTAATAAGGGGTATTGGGCCTCGAAATATTAGCTAAGCACCAAAGGGTGCATTCGTGTGCAGGGCCAGTAAGAAGAAGGGCACGGGGGGAGAAACATGAAGGAAAAAGGGTTTAGGAGAAACCAAGGTGCACATGTAAGGCAAGACATCGAGTTTAAAGGACTTGGCCATACTTGGCATTCTGTGGCACTTGAGGTCATACTTGCCAAACGTGACCCGATTATCTGTTATGGGAACAGATAAGGTGTCATCTTGGAACCTTGGTGGTTAAGAAACAAATATTCCATGCATGGAATATTCCCAGAAGACATCATTACATAGAGTGGAGGGTTTGTAAGGAGATAAGAATTTGTCATTGGAGGACCACATTGACTCTTGACATGTGATCTATTCAAGAGAGAAGGCATGGAAGTGGGTGTTGAACCTATATATAGAGATGCTCGAGAGAAAGGAAGAGAGACCTGTGGGATATAGGAGATAGACAGAAGGGGATACATAAAGATTATGATGTGGGATTCATGTTATAGTTTAGAGCACTTAGTAATAAGGGTTTAAAGTATGTAACAAGTATTTTCACATCATTATGGTCTATAATAAGGGTTGATATGGGAGGCCATAGCTAGAATCTCCCATTAGGGAAGATTTGTAGGGGTACAAAATTTATCATTGGGCATGTATGGTATGAGATGACCACTTTTGATTGTAATGAGGCTACCATAAATTTCTTGAATGAATCCATATATATATATATATATATAACCTTGATGACTGATTCCATTTTGTATATAGACCCATGTCCAAGGGTGTAAACCCTCATGTTATATGAGAATCTTTGGTCTTAGATATATATTTTCAATATGTTTGTTATAAAACTCTATAATGATCCTCCAAAATTGAAAATGTTAGACATCCCTTCTATATTATTTATAATTTGATGCACTATTTATTCTACAAACCATTCTCCACTAATGAAAAAACATTCTCACAATTCTCATATAAAGGAGGGGCTCGATGCCCATGCATGCCTCGGGTGAGTGCCCACAACTCACTAGGTGATAGGCTGACACACTTGGGATTAGAAATTTTTACTAAGGGTACATGAAAAATGATTACATGGGTTAAGATCTAGTGATTCCTTGATGGAAGGATATAGAAGTGATTATGATGATGAAATTGGATAGTGTGAACAAATACACCCAAATATCTACTCAAATTTTTTATTAAATTAAGATAGTGATATGATTTCTAGTATATCATTTGTTCATTAATTTACCAAGGTGATGAGAGACCAAGGCCAAACATATACAATAGAGATAAATGTTTCAAAATGAACATGAATAAACCAACCAAACGATCATTGAAGGGATGAACATGTTGGGTAATTTGAAGAGGAATGGAAGGAATGGAAAGAAAATCCATGTACATTGCAAATTATGATTGTAGAGTCCCACCAGGTGTGTCATATGTATGCACATGATTTAATTAGTCTAAGTTAATAAAAGGAAACTAACACCAAGTATAATCCTAACTTAGTTGATCAAAAACATAAACATAATGAAAAAGATCAAAAGGAAAATCTTAACTAATATAAATCAAACATTAAAAGATTAAATGTAAAACCAATCCTTTGATATTTGGATGTGCTTTGTAATTGTAGGTACTCCTTTAGTGAGCCAAACTTAGATACATGTGATCAAAAAGATTTCTCTATGGAAAAGGAAGAAATATCACCAATATGGCTTAATTTCCACGTTTCATTCTTCTAATACTACTCTTTTCTAAGTAGAATACGGAAATGGTTTCTTGATCAATAAGCCTTCCAATATTGAAATTATCTTATCATATGCAGATGTCTTACAAGGACATAGTGAATTTTTTTGACAATGTGTACTAGGTTCTTTATATATCTTTCCATTTTTGGAGAAGCTTACAACCTAATGAATGTGGTATAAAGTTAAAGTAGAATTAGAAAGGGATAAGTATGATTAAAATATATTAATTAGATATTAGAAACTCATGGGATTCAGGGTGATTTAATTAATCAAATGGATTAATTAATAGGCCAAAATAAGATTAAGAAGCCATTTGGAGATGATTTATAATGAAAGTATTAGAATTTGAAGTGTTTAAAGGGGGTATTTAACTAATAAGAAGGTTTATTTATTAAATATAAGGTTAAATGGATTAAATAATTAATAATGGTTAATCAACTAATTACAACGGATTGTAACTAACAAAGTGTTGTTAATTGGCATCAAAGATGGGGGAAGGATGGTTAATTAAAAAAGTGTCATTAATTGAATGAAATGAAGGGGAATGTTATCTAATTAGTGTGAATCACTAATTATAATGAAATGAAGGGAAAGAGGATAATTATTACAATTTTAGTACTAAAACTGCATATTCATATTTATGTGTCTATAGTGTCCATCCTATCCACTCCAAGAACACAAAATCCTTCTTCCATTGAGTAAATCATCGTAAAATAATTGAATCATGATCTTGTCAAAAAACATCTCTATGAGCTTATCTAAAGCTCCCCTAATCATAAAAAATATCTCATCGAGAATTTATAACACATACCAATCAAAACTGATGAGTCTCAACATTTAATGACCCTCATTTGAGTTCTTACAACTTCTGCCTCTATCTCCTTCAATGATTTTGAAATGCCTAAAATTCTACCCAAAGATCATGACCATCCTGTTGATAAGAAAACACTTGACATAACTCACACAAGAAGTCTGCATGAGAAAATAGGCTAGGTTCAAGGGCATGAAGGGACATGAAGAACCCATGAGGACAAGTCAACATTCAAGACTTAGTTGTTTTTGGGCATGAAGATCTATTTTTATAAGATGACGTGTATAACACACTAATGATGCAGAGACGTGTGCACCACACATTGTCTATTTTGGAGGATCAGATTTAAAGTGCTTTTACATGGAGACAGCTATAAGAATAGGATTGTCACCTCAGTTAACTATTAATAGGTCTATAGATAGCACACTTGCATGTGTGGCTATGCATGTAAATGGCGTGTGGCTATTAATAGCATGTGGCCTATTTTTGGAATAGATAAGTGGTGAAGGGAAAGTCCCCACCCTATATATATGTAGTGAATTACCTAGTAGGGAGATGATAGATATAGAGAGATAGATAATATAGTGTATGTGTGTTAGGGATAAGTATACAAAGACATGTGCATATGTTTCTGGATTACTGTATCAGATCCATGCGCGCATCGGCATAGATTGTCTAGTATTGTAAGAAGCTTATGTGTTATTGTGATAATTAAGAGATGGAGATATTGACTAAACCTAAGTGTCATTCATGTGTGTAATTGGGTAGTGCATGTTCTTATTTCTATCATGATTATTGTTTAAACCTATTCTTTCTTAGATCTAGATCTGTCATGCACTGTATAATGATGTATTAGTTATGGATCTATATGCTTTAAGTCTTCATCATGTTAACATTCTACTACAACAACCCTAAAGAGGGACCTGGTACCTTTGCACGCTTCAGGTGAGCACTCAGTCTAGGCTGAGTGATGTGCCAGTGTGTCTAGGGTATTATCTAGTGAATTCTAGGCTACATCATTGGTTATGTTGCCGGGACCTCTTTTTTAGTTGTTTTCAGGATGGTTTGCGATGAAGACATACAGGTGAACTCTAGCAAGTATTCAAGAATTGATACATGATATGGAGGAAGAATATGCACAATGGTTCAACGCCAGATTTGAGTTTAATGCACGCGCATGGGTGGAACAGAACCTGTATGACAATTTATTTGAGAGCATTTTTTCCATCTTTCTAGTAGAATTATACGAGTGGCTGATTGCTTATGCATCTAAGTGGAATTGGATGTATCACGCACTTGTCTAGACATATGGAAGAATTTTAGGCCCTTTATGATGTTGATCTGATCTGGAATCACGCTATGGATATGTGGTTTCATGGTGTTCTAAACAGTTATATTCTTGGAATATTCAATTTCGACGTATTCTTGCCTGAAGGTAGCTGAATTCCAGTTTTTACGGTATCCTAGAGGAACATATTTGCAAGGTATTCCACTGGTGATCAAGATCTTGATGGTAACTTTGAACCTGGAGAGTAAACTGATGGCTAACTAAACCTCACCATGTGTAAGGGAAGGAACAGGTTTGGTGAAAGATGGTAGACCTAGCGGCAGAAAGGAAGAGAGAGGAAAGGTGGCTTAAGTATAATGAGGCACGCGAGAGGGAGATAGAGAAGTAGCATGTACCATTGCAGAAAGTATGGCATTGAGGAGAGAGATGGATCATGAAGGATTTGAAGCTCACATAGAAGACGTGGAGCTAGAGCATCAGGAACTCCCCCATATTGGAAAGCATGACAAGGATCCCCCCTTGGCCTCACACAGAAGTGCATCAGCAGAGACTACCTGGGCCATGGGCGTGCATCTTAATCCACCTGGTGACCTAGCCCTTGCGCTTGGTTTTCCAGTATCTAGTACAACAAGTAATTAGCAAGTGAATTTAGGAAGCAATAGAACTAGAGTAAGTAGGAGAACAAGTACATCAATGGTAGGACAGATGGATTCAATGTTATTTAGAGGAACATTTTCAAGTGCATCATCTGCATAGAATGTAAGCACACTGAATGTTGGATTCACCTCTAGAAGTGGAACTACCACACAGACTGTAGGGGTTCAGTATAGTACTATTGTTGGAGCACAGGGGAGTACATCTATAGGTCCTATTCCAGCTACAGGTGGAGGATCAAGAGGTATAGGTGGTTCTAGTTCTGGTGGATCTAGTGGTTCTGGAGGTAGGGGAAACACAGGAGGTTCTGGATCAGGTGGGCAAGGTCCACACCAACCCCAGAATATTTATATGGAGATGTCTCTTCATCTTCTAGAGTATAGAGGCATAGAGGATGCTGCTGAGCATGTGCACATGTGTGAAATATTGTGGCACGTGAAAGGGATCACAACTTTTGAGTAGAAGGTGAGTCAATTTGTTACTACATTATAGGGACATGCACACAGATGGTATAGGAAGTTTGACCCTGATCAAACTTGCGTGGATTATGCAGTGTTGAAGGATGCTTTCTTGAAAGAGTTCTATATCCCAGAATTTGAGCAGAAGAGTATAAGCATGCTCAATGATATCAAAGCAAGGCAATACTGAGAGTGTATGTGAGTATGATGCCCATTTTAAAACACTCCTATCTAAGATTTCTTATGATATTCACACAAGCTAGCATACACAATGGTTCATTGGTAGATTGATTACACCATTCAGAAGAGAACTGTCACATAAGACATACACTAATCCACATGAAGCACTGGAAGAAAATTTGTGTGTTGAGGTAGTTGGAAGCATTAACACTGGTGTTAGTCCATTCTTAGAGGCAATATATTGTAGATATGTCAAAACAGTTAGAGAAGCTATCAGCAAATTCAGCCCATGAAATGCGCTCAAGGATTTGGTGTACAAATTGTGAAGTGGAAGGTCACATGAAGGATAGGTTTCCTCATAGATCTATATGTTCATTATTGTTGGACTGTGAGATCTATCATTTAAATCATGATGATAGTCACTGTCCTTTGTTATAGCATGCGATAAGGAAGAATGTATCTTGTTACTGTAAAATTTTCTGGTCCACGACCCATGATACTGAAGATTGTAGGTTGATTGGTCAGATCCAGGATGCTATAGACATTGGGGTATGAAAGACAAGTAACGGATAATTCTAAGGGTAAGAATGAGCACCAGGATCAGATCATAATCAAACGCGCTATGACAGGAATGAGGGGTGTTTTGAAGGAGGTCATGGAAGAGGATGTGGATATCACAGTGGATATGGAGGATGAGGCCGTGGTGGAGGAAGAGGTGAGTTCCCTCATGGAACATGTTATACATGTGGATCTCCTGACCACTATAGGTGTGAATGTCCCTAGAATATTACATGTTCTTTCTGGAAAAGAACATAGCTATGAGGAGTTCCTAGACTTGTATGAGCATCTTAGTAAGCAACATAAGAAAGAAAACAAAGGTGTCAGGATGGTTAGAATCTAGCACGTGGTAGAAGATCAGTGGATGCCCAAGATAGCACCAGGACCTAAGGCATTAATAGTGAAGATTACTACATGAGCTGAAGTGGCGCGCGCAAGAGAGGCATTGCACCAGAAGCCTACGATCACCAAGGAGGAGGTTTTACATGCAAGGTACCCAGATCCTTCTCATCAGAAGGAAGTCTATCAAGAGACCATGGAGGTCCTTAGGAATCTTCAAGGTGAGATACAATGTTTAAAGGAGCAGTCAAGGAAGATGGAGTAGAAGAAAGAAATATAAAAAGTCCCCTTTGATATTGATGACATCAGAGAGGTTTGTAAAATGTTGCGTCTAGGAGAATATTATTTGTTTGCTAGGAAATAGGTTGAAGGGGAATACCCCATGCACAAGCACTGAGAATGAATGACAAATCCTACATGTAAATATTCCCCCTGATAGCATTGACTATGACAAGGAAATTACTCTGAATGTTGTTGTGGATGGATGGCTGTTGAGAAACATATTGATTGATACAGGTGCGGAAGTGAATGTGCTTACATTAGATGCATGGGTACAAATGGGGAGGCCTCCATTGCAGCCATCATCTAATGTGTTGTTTATGGAAAATCGGAATAAGGCCACTCTGATAGGATTTTTGAAGGATACATCTATAACCATATAAGGGGCCAAATTCATTGGGGATTTTGAGGTATTAGCACTTGCGGAAGCAGACACTTTTCTAGCCTTACTTGGATGCCCTTGGTGTTATGCGAATAATGTTGACTTGAGATTCAATAAGGGGTATATAAGCTTTGAGAACAAGGAGGAAAGGGTTGTAATACCTTTGACAGATGGGAAGTCTACACCATATGTTGAGCCTCTAAGTGAGGAGGACTTAAAAAAAATCTATGTACGTGCTATTCAGGACCCAGAGGTCAATGAGCCATCAAAGGAAGGCATCCTATAGTGGGAAGATTCTCATTCTATTAGTGATACTATGATTATTTATTGTGATAATTGGGCTCATGGTACATATGAAGTAGTGGGGCATAAGGTAAAAAGTGCAGTTGTGCACAAAAATAGACTTCGTTTTGTTCGACGGATATGTAGCGCAATCCCTTGGTATACTGGGTTAGAATATCTTCCTGTATTTTTGAAAGCTATGGAAGCATAGTCGAAAAATCAAATTAAGATAAGAGATATGTTATTGTATACCTTGCATAGGACAACAACGTGCTAGTGGGTAGTCCACAAAGATAATATTATAGAATGTGAGGAGATTAGAATCACCCTATCTACTAGGTTCTTAAGGAGCAATGCACCTATGCATATCTACACTTATAATGGTGATCAACATGTTCAACATCACATTAAATAGTGTAAGAGACTCTAGACAATGAGAAAGGAAGCATTACCACCTTCACTGTGGGTGCATAGATTGTATTCTACTCTACAAGGATGTGCACGCTCCTAGTATGTATATACAGAACTACATAGAGAGACTGGAAATTGGTAGAATTTGACTACAGGAATTATCCAGACCTTTGACTACCTCTCGACTAAACCTCCAGTAGAAGAAGCATTAAAATTTTTCAAGTGCCTATCTATGGGAGATAGTGCAAAGGCATAAGATAATCTTTAGGAATTATTTGGTGAGATAGAGTCCTAGAGCATGTTTTGAAAAGGAAGAAGAAATGGACTCCATACTACTTGAATGCACTTGCCTTGAGAAAGAGAAAGGAAAGATGGTTTACATAGTGGATGATGAGGAAGTTGAGAACCTAGATATTGAACATTCACAAGGGGTGCGCAAGGTCTTAGATAGTGAAGAAAAGGATACATGCACCTATCACAAACCCATGAAGACAAAGAAGGTGAATATAGGTTTGGAGGCTGAGCCAAAGGAGGTATTAATTAGAGACTATTGGTCAGAATCATAAGTGGAAAAGATCATTGAGTTACTCATGGATTATCAGGACTTATTCCCTTGAGGGTATAATGAACTTAAAGGAATGCATGAATGAATTGGGGAAATGAAGATAACGATTAAGGATGGTGCACACCTAGTTAGAAAGTGACCTTATAGAATGAATCCCAATTTACATGAAAAGGTGAAGGAAGAGATTGATAAGATGTTGAAATATGGGATTATTAGACCCCTGGATGAGTCAAAATGGGTTAGTCCTATGGTGATAAGTATCAAGAAGGATGGTAGGATTACAATATATGTAGATTACAGGGGGTTGAATATTGCATGTGCCAAAGACCCTTTCCTACACTATTCACTGAGGAAATACTGGAAGGAGTGGCAGAGTGTAAAATATATTCATTCACAAATGGGTTTTCTGGGTATCATTAGGTCAAGATTGCTCAGGAGGATCAAGAAAAGGAAACTTTTACTACTGAATGGGGTAGTTTTGCCTATACTGTGATGCCTTTTGAACTAAAAAATGTGCATGTTGTATTCTCATGGATAGTTGTTTAAACAATAAAATATTTTATTCAAAACTTCTTACAGGTTTATCTAGATGATTAGATAGTATATGGGCTTGTGAAAGATCATTGTGACAATATGCACTTAATGTTTGAACGATGCAGAAAATTGAGTATCTCTTTGAGCATCAATAAGTGCATATTTTATACACCTTTTGGAATACTTTTAGGACATATAATCTCCAAGGAAGGTTTTTTGGTTGATCCAGCTAAGGTTGCAGTCATTCTAGGCCTGGTAGCACCTACCAGTCAAAGTGAGGTGCGTAGATTTTTTGGTCACATAGGGTATTATCAGAAGTTCATCCAAGGGTATGCCAAAGTTACTGAACCCTTAGAAGAGTTACTAAAATGAAAAGGTACATTTTATTAGGGAGAACCGTGGCAGCGTGCATTTGAGACATTAAAGGAGAAACTTACTACCACACCTATTATGTGCTTTCCCTCATGGGATAAACCATTTCATGTGCATGTGGAATGACCTTTGGCATGGCCATTGGTGTTGTGTTAGCTCAACCTAGTGAAGGTATTATAGAACATCCAATTTTATTTGCTAGTAAGAAGCTAACTCCTGCTAAATATAATTATACAACTACAGAGCGCGAAGCTTTGTCAATGATCTATGCATTACACAAGTTTCGACATTACTTATTAGCAACACCATTTTTTTTTATAAAGATAGCATGGTGTTGAATTATTTGGTGAAAAATCCCATCTTACAAGGGCACATATATAGATGGGTACTCCTATTTCAAGAGTTTGACATCACAGTTGTGGTGAAGCTAGGGAAAAGTAACTTTGGACAAGACCACTTGTCTAGAATTCACTCAGGAGAAGAAGCACAAACAATTAAAGAAACCATGCCTGATGCATAGTTATATAGGTTACTGTTGATTTCAAATCACAGCACCCATGAATATCTACAACTCGATGGGTTGAGACTCTCAATGTGATTGCATAACATGGAACTTTTCCCAAGTGTGGGACCTTGTGAATCGGGAAAGCTCTTCGAATGAAGGCCGGTTCCTATTCCTCTGTTCAGATGCACACGTAAAAATGTAGAGGGTTTACTCAAAAACCTAATCTAACTTTCCAAGGAGATAGGGTAAGAATATGCATAAAATATAAACCTAAACTACAAAGGTGATGCACTGAGGAATGAAAAACATCTATCTTGCCAATAAACACAAAACCATTAAAATGTAATGCAAGATCATGCATAGATAACTAGATTTGTAGTGAAAGATCAGGAGGATGCAAATGAACCTAGATAGGGTTGAGAATCATCGACAAACATGCACTAATTGCTCCAAATATTGATACAATACACTACAAAATGCCAAGAGGAAAGGTTGCATTACAGTTTTAGATGGGAGGTTTGAACTCCACAAATTCACCTACCAAAGAGAAGAAGGGAGGGGAAAAACAAGAATGTCCAACGTTTAGAAAGAAGCCCCTCCTTACAATTTATAGGAAGAATGAGAGAGGGAAGAGAGAGGAAATCTAAATCTACCCCAACCACCTCCAGGTTGCATTTAATTCATCTCATTATGGTGGTAGGTGACAACCCTAGCAAACCCAAAAGTGGCAAACTGTATTTTGCATTTTTAAGAATTTGTTCTCACCTGATTAAAGATATCCAGTCTTAGTTTGACAGAGGACCTTGTAAGATTATGAAAATTCCAACCTTGCGTGAATCTGAGCTTCCTGTGAAAAGTTATGGCCATCTGAATATCTGGGTCAGGGTCTACTTCCTGTCAGCACTCAAAATATTGCACCTCCCAAAGATGCACCTCGGCGCAACTATCCTCATGTCGACATACTATTATGTGCGCCATGGGAACATCCATTTTCATGTCAACACCTCTTTACCCATGCCTCTGACCTGCGCCATGGGCATGAATTTTGGTGTGTCGACATCTTCCTACTTGCGCCATGGGCGCGTCTATTTTCATGTCGACATCTCTTGTTGAGTGCCTCTGACCTATGCCTTGGGCGCGAATTTTGGCTTGTCAACATCTTCTTACCCTTGCCATGGGTGCATCCATTCTCATGTCAACACCTCTTTACCTACACCTCTGACCTACGCCATGGGTATGAATTTTGGCATGTTGAAATCTTCCTACCTACGCCATGGGCGCATCCATTTTCATGTCGACACCTCTTTACCTGCACCCTTAACTTATGCCATGGGCGTGAATTTTGGCGTGTCAACATATTCCTACCTTCGCCATGGGTGCATCCATTTTCATGTTGACACCTCTTTTTGTGTGCCTCTGACCTGTGGCTTAGGCGCAACTTTTGGCGTGTCGACATCTTCTTACCTGTGCCATGGGCGCATCCATTTTCATGTCGACACGTCTTTACCTGTGCCTCTGACCTGTGCCATGGGCGTGACCGTTGGTGTGTCAACATCTTCCTACCTGCACCATGGGCGCATCCATTTTCATGTCGACACCTCTTGTTGTGCACCTCTAACCTGTGCCTTGGGCGTGACTTTTGGCGTGTCGACATCTTCTTACTTGCATCATGGGCGCATCCATTTTCATGTTGACACCTCTTTACCTGCACCTCTGACCTACACCATGGGCATTAATTTTGGCATGTTGACATCTTCTTACCTAAGCCATGGTGCATCCATTTTCATGTCGACACCTCTTTACCTACACCTCTGACCTGCGCCATGGGTGTGACTTTTGGCATGTTGACATCTTCCTACCTGCGCCATGGGCACATCCATTTTCATGTCGACACATCTTTACCTACACCCTTAACCCATGCCATGGGCGTGACTTTTGGCATGTCGACATCTTCCTACCTGCGCCATGGGCACATCCATTTTCATGTTGACATCTCTTGTTGTTCACCTCTGACCTGCACCTTGGGCGCAACTTTTGATGTGTCGACATCTTCTTACCTACGCCATGGGCGCATCTATTTTCATGTTGACACCTCTTTACCTATGCCTCTGACCTGCACCATGGGTGTAACTTCTGGAGTTTTGACATCTTCCTACCTGTGCCATGGGCACATCCATTTTTATGTCGACACCTCTTTTTGTGTGCCTCTGACCTATGCCTTGGGCGCAACTTTTTGTTATTCCCATATCTACCCGAGGGGGAATATATATACAACAATTTGGTGACTCAACAGGGTCACCTGCCTGCTAGGTAGAAGATCAGTGGCCTTTTAGCAATCCATTGGGCATGGAGTCATAAGCAATAACCTGAAACCAACTTGATCTCTGATCCCGAGCCTGATACCGTAACTCCTTCGAGAGCATGCTGAACTGTAAAAATTCAACCTGAGAGCAACAAAACCTGTGCCAGAGCACTTAGGGAAATTGAAACCTAACTACGACAAGAAAATGTGCATATGCACTTAAAGGAATTGAAAACTAGGATAATATTTACAAGGGTAAACCTTTTCCTTTTAGTAGCAATGTTTAAGATAGATTCTGTTAACCAGAATCGGGAGTTCTTCTCCATCCAATGTAGATAATTAGAAGGCATTACTACTTTTACATCTTGTGACCATGTAGGGGCCACTCCAAATGGCATCAAACTTGGAATGCCTTCCTGGTTTTGCTCGATCTACATCCCATTTCAGAACTAGGTCCCCTTCTTGGAAGGTCCTTGCTCTTGCCTTCTTATCAAACCATCTTTTTACCAAGGATTGATCCTTTTCAATCATTAGAACTGCATGTTCTCTTATTTCTTCCAATTCCATCAACTCTACATACCTGGCCTCCATTGGTTTGAACTTAGACAACTCCAACTACTTCATGAGCTCCAATGCTGGTGATTCTAATGATATATGCAATACTGCCTCTTTCCCATAGACCAACTTGTAGGGGGAATTACCTGTAGATCTCTTTGGCATTATCCAGTCAGCCCATAATGCTGATTTTAGCTTGGTATGCCATGTCCTTTGGTTCTCATCCAGAGTCCTTCTGATGATTCTTAGAAAATTCTTGTTTATGGACTCTGCCTGTCCATTACCCTGCGGGTAATAATTTGAAGAGGTGCTCAAATAGATTCCATTCTTGACAACCCATTCTGTAATCTTAGAACCTATGAATGCCAATTTATTATCTGATATGATAGTGGCTAGCACACTGAACCTGGTCACTATTCCTTCATAAAAGTCTAGTATGTTAGACTCGTTTGCTTCTTTGAGCGCTACTGCTTTAGTCCACTTGGTGAAATAGTCTGTTGCCGTGAGAATCCACTTGTGGCCTTGGCTTGAGTTTGGGTTGATGACCCCGATGAAGTCCAATCCCCATTGCATAAATGGTTGGTTAACCAAAATTGGGTGCAATGGAAGCACTGCTAGTATTTCTTTTCCTGTGAAGAGTGCACATTTCTTGCACTTTCTTATCCATGTATAGTAGTCATTGAACACCGTGGGCTAATAATACCCTGCCTTTATTATCTTGAGAGTTGTTACTCATGGGGTGAAATTTCCTCCAGAATCTCCATCATGAAAATATCATAACACCTTCTCAATTTGACCTGTCCCAATGCACCTCAATAGAACTCCATCGATGTCTTTGTTAAACAAAACACCATCAACAAGCACATATGGAATGGCTTGTAATTTGAAGTATCTCCTCTTTTCTTTGCTCATTTCTAGAGGGCATAGGCCTATCTGTAGGAAGTGTATCATATTCTGAGTCCAACAAGGAGCGGGTACACCATCATCTTCCTGTTCTTGACCATCATGTAGTACCAAGACAGTCTCTTTTTCATCACCTGCTTCAACTTGCAGACTCAAAGCTAGCTGTTCAGGTAGTCCTTTTCCATGTACTAGTTTTGTGACCTTGATCTTGATGTCATATTCCATGACATGGGTTATCCATCCTGCATGTTTCTCATTCAAATCCTTGTTTAGCAGGAAGTCCTTGACTCTCTCATGATAGACCAACAATTGGATATTGTTGTTTGAGACTAGGTGCTTGAATTTCTTTAAGCTCCTGATCACTGCAAGGACATGCTTTTCAATTAAAGAGTTCCTATTTTCGTATTCCTCCAAGCCTTGACTGAAGAAAGCAACTGGTTGTTCTAATCCTTGTTTCACTGTAACAGGATTGCATAAATGGTGTCTCCACCACCGAAGGCATATAACATGAAGTCCTTGGAGAAGTCTGGATTGATGAGAGTCAGAGCTTGAGATATAGCCTCTTTTATTGCCTTAAAACTTGCCTTGCCTTCAGATGTCCACTTAAATGCCATGCTCTTCTTCAACATCAACGTTATTGGCTTTATAAGAGCTATAAAGTTTGGAATAAACCTGCGGACAAAATTGATCCTTCCCAAGAATATTTGAAGAGCCTTCTTATGACTTGGCAATGGCAACGCTTGAGTTTCTTTAACTCTTTCTGGGTCAATTGTCAATCTCTCCTTTGAAACAATATGGCCTAGGAGTTTTCCCTCGTGAGCCAAGAATATGAATTTTTTTGGGATTCAATGATACCCCAAATCTTCTACACCTCTGAAATACTTGCCTCAAATGAAAGAGGTGATCCACTACATTTTTGGAGAATACAGTGATGTCGTCAAGATATATTAGAACTATTTTATTGATCAATCCTTTGAATGCCATATCCATTTCCCTTTGGAAAGTGGCTCTAGCATTTGATAGCCCAAATGGCATCTTCTTATAGGCATAGGTGCCCCATTTGGTGGTGAAAGCTGTCTTGAATTGGTCATCTTCTTTCACCATTACCTAATTATACCCTGAATAGCCATCTAGGAGAGAGAATCTCTCCGAACCGGATACCACTTGCAATATTTGTTCCATTGAAGGAAGTGGGTAATGGTCTTTAAGAGATGCCATGTTGAGGTCTCGAAAGTCCACACACAACCTAATTTCTCCGCTCTTCTTCCTGACCAGAACCAAGTTTGCAACCTAACTTGAGTGCTTGATCAGGAATATAATGCTTGCCTCTATTAGCTTATTTAGCTCTTTCTTCATTAGAGGCTCAATCTGAGGGTTGACTGGTCTCTACTTTTTCCTGATGGGCTTAACATCTAGATCCAATTCTATGGTATGTTGTGCCAACTTCAGATTGAATCCTCTCAAGTATTCATAGCTCCAAGTGAATATATCTAGAAATTCTTTGCAAAGTTGTATGAAATCTAATTTCTCTTGCTCAGTGGCCACTTTGCCAATTTGAAGTGTTTTTCCTTCCCCAACTGGAAATGGCTATGAATCTTCTCTCTTGACCTACATGTTAGCATTTTCCTTACGAAACTAGTCGTTAGGGTTGAAGATAGACTCAAATGTTACTAAACCCTTGGGAATCTTGTTTGTCCACAGCTGCACTACTTGATCCCCATACTACTGCTCTAATCTGTCTTGATTCATAGTTGAGAATTCAGCCTCTTCTTGTAAGAAATTGATGATCTATTAATCACTCTCAAACACTTGCCAGCTTGTGTTATTATCTGGAACTGCTGGCCTCACAAGCACATGGATATGTGGTTGTGTTTTTTCCCTTCGGATGTTGTCAACCACATCAAACGTTGCTCCAACTACTGCGAGCCTATCTACAGCTTCATTTTTCTTCCTGGGTATGGACATGATGTTGAAAGCTTGGAAATTCTCAATGAGGTCCCATACCCTGTTCTTGTAGTTCTTCAGTAGGTCATTCTTTGTAGCATGTTGTCCCCTAACTTAGTTGATGATTAGCTCGCTATTCCCGAACACCTGCAAGTTCTTTATGCCCTTTTTCCTGGCCCAATGAAGTCCATGAATCAAGGCCTCATATTTAGATGTGTTGTTTGAACAGGAAAACTTGAAATGGAAAGCTGAATAATATTTGATGCCTTAAGGTGAAACAAGAATAGCTCCTCCTCCTACACCTTGCCTACTCCTTGATCCATCAAAAAATAACTGCCATACCTCATTGTCATCCCTATGGTCTGGTTTGGTGATGCTAGGAATGCCCTGGTTTTCTTCATGTATGTAATAGACTCCTAGCTTAGATTCTTCTATTTCTTGGTAGGGATCAAAAGCATGTACCTTGCTTGCCCAGTCATCCAGAGTCAAATCTGGGATGTTTCCAACTTTTGTGTCAACTTCATCTATGCTTTGATAATCTTCTCAATCAAATGTTGAACAGTTGGCATTGATTTGGCTTGGAGTATGAGGCTCAATATGAAAGTTTGCAATTGGTTCAGATCTGATTGTGACCTTAGTACCATATCTTGTTCTGAACAACATGTGTGACTAGTCAGCAGATAAGTAGCCTCTAATTCTAGCTGTGAAATCCCTTGATAAGCATAGGGCAAAGAGTGGTGGCAAATCTATCACTGACACATCTTGCAAAATGGTAACATTAGGGCATGCATGCAAGGTAAGATTCAAACTTTTAATCACTCCCACTGTTGCTACTGTTGTCCCATCCAATTGCACTACCCCCTTTGATATGACTTCATATTGGAGACCCAACTGATCAGCTATTTGCTTGGGTAAGATAGAACTACTTGCCCCATAATCAATCATTCAATTATGTACTAGTTTATTGCCAATGATTAATGAAACATAGAATGGAGGGGGCTTCAAAAATTTACCTTGTTTTCCTCCATGAATCCCTTCAGGCTGAGTGGCATTTGTGAGGACATTCTCTCACATATGGACCTGCTGGTTCAAAGTTGACCAATCCTTCATGGCAGCTTGTAGAAGATCTCTTTGGCTTGGGATGGATAAAGATTCCCACATTGATATATTCACATTTTTCTTCTTCATTTGATCAATGATGCTAAATGGGGATGAAGAATCTCTTTGTTGTCCTTTAGGCTACACATTCCTTTCTTGTGCATGGGCAGCAACAACTGGCATTTGAGTTGGTTTAGAGGGTGGTTTGGGTTGTCCTTGCATGTTTGGAACTGTATTTTGCTTACCGACACCTTGTGGAGTGATGGAAGGTTGTAGATCACTTGGAGCTAATGACTTCCCTTCACTAATATTCCTCTTCTTTGATCTTTTGTTAGCTGTTACACTCTGACAAATTATTTGATTCATGCCACAAAAGTCCTCATCTTGCCAATTCGCAAGTGTAGTATCATTTGGAGCTGTGTTTTGCTGAGATGTCCCTTGTTGCTGATTTGTTTCTTGACTCACTTCACCCTCTACGCCAGTAGTTGTCACCATCAAGGCTTGGTTCAAAGCACCATTGAAGCACATAGATTGGTTGTGAAGTTCATTGTATGGGAAACACCAATCATACTCTTGAGCTATGTTGTTTTACACTGGAACTAAGGCTTTATAAGTAGACGCAACATTTGGGTTATAGGGCTGAAATGGTCTATTTGTGGGAGGCCTTACTTGGCTTTGATTTGCAGCTAGATTGGGTGGCCTATTGGGCTGGTATGGTGGCCTAGCCTGGTACTGCGCTTGAGGCTGATACGGTCTAGCACTTTGAGCTTGCTATCTTTTGATAGTCACCAGCTCATTTCCAAGGTTCTGTAATTGTTTCATAACCTCTTGGAGTTCATTTGAAGCACTAGAGGATGAATTAGAAGTTTCATTTGAACTTTGATTTCTAGGAGTGGGAATAGGAGCCAAAGTGGGTGCTTGACTAGTGCTTGGACTTTCTAAGTTTGGATGCAAGGGCATGAGAGGCCTAGGAGCCAACTTACCAGCTTGAATAAGACAATTTTAAGCCCTAATGGTAATGCTATAAGCAGAAGGTAAGGTTGTGCCTTCCATAGATTGAATTAACATAGAAATATCAGAATTCAAAGCCTTAAGATAATATAGAAAAGCACCTTCAGCTGTTGGCCTGATGGCCACTAGAATCCTATCCCAAGACCTTTGAAATCTGAAGTTGAAGTCAGTCAGCTGCTCATTGGGAGCTCTCTTGATAGTTGTCAATTGTTCTAGTAGAGACAAATTGTCTCCCTTTTCTCCAAACTACTCATGGAGAACTATGCATAACTGATTCCAATTTTGGATAGAACCAGCTCCAAGGCTCCTAAACCATTACAATGCCTTCCCTTTGAATGAAGATGCCAACAATTTGATAGCAACATCCATCATTTATCTCATGGATTGCATAAACATTGGCGATGTCTTTGACATGAACACCAGGAGTGGTATGATTTTCTCCAGTGAAAAATGGAATGTTTTTCAATGCTGCAATTGGAACTAGATTCTATGTATTGAGGGCAAGTGGGCTGTTGCCAGTGAAATTGACAAAGGGATTCGGTGGTAGATGTGCCATTATGATTGGCCTAAGAACTCTGGTTGATGCGAGAAAAGCTCTACCAGGTGGAGGTGTAGACAAAGTCCGGTTAGATGGAGATGGTGATCTTCATGGTCCTCTTTCTCTCCTTCCTCTGCCTAGTGATAGTTGCAAGTGGAAAAATAGCCCCTCTTCTTGAGTATCAGACCTGGTTCAAATTCTTCTCATATGCCTGGGAAACTTTTGTTGCTACACCGCTGAATTCTATCCCTTTGGAGTTGCCAGATGTGTTAGAGAATGATCCTGAAAATGCTAGATCTGCTAAGTTATACACCAAACCTGACAATATTAAACAATAGAATTTAAAAGCTTGAAGGACCTAGAAGATATAGTTCTTCACTTTGGTTATCAAGTTTTGTTGTGTCGCTACTAATCCCCAAAAGGTATAGGCAAAACTTAGGTCATGTATGGTAACTCACAAAACTTGAAATACATCGTGTCAAAACTTGAGACATGCTCAACACCTGGGAAAACTTGAAATACTAAAAAACCATGAAATTTTGAAAGTCAAAATATCAAAAATCTAAGAATACCCTTTTGAATATTATCCCCCGATCTATCAAATACTGAAATTTTGACTTGTTTTGAGCAAGTTAAGCCCTTAAAAATTGATTTCAAAGTTCAGCCTGGAAGGTGAAAAATCTGAACTTGTAAAACCTACAATTTTTTAGTCCAAATCTATTGAAAATTCGATCAAATCTTATGGAATGACCTCTTGTCCCACCGGGTGTGCCAAAAATGTTGATGGCGAATCACAACACCCATGAATGTATACAACTCGATGGGTTGAGACTCTTAGTGTGATTGCATAACATGGAACTTTTCCCAAGTGTGGGACCTTGTGAATCGGGAAAGCTCTTCGGATGAAGGACGGTTCATATTCCTCTGTTTAGATGCACACATAAAAATGTAGATGGTTTAATCAAAAACCTAATCTAACTTTCCAAGGAGATAGGGTAAGAAGATGCATAAAATAAAACCTAAACTACAAAGGTGATGCACTGAGAAATGAAGAACATCTATCTTGCCAATAAACACAAAACCATTAAAATGTAATGCAAGATCATGCACAGATAACTAGATTTGTAGTGAAAGATCAGGAGGATGCAAATGAACCCAGAGAGGGTTGAGAATCATCCACATAAATGCATTATTTTCTCCAAATATTGATACAATACACTAAAAAATGCTAAGAGGAAAAGTTGCATTACAGTTTTAGATGGGAGGTTTGAACTCCACAAATTCACCTGCCAAAGAGAAGAACGGAGGGGCAAAACAAGAATGTCCAACATTTAGAAAGAATCCCCTCCTTACAATTTATAGGAAGAATGAGAGAGGGAAGAGAGAGGAAATCCAAATCTACCCCACCACCTCCAGGTTACATTTAATTCATCTCATTATGGTGGTAGGTGAGAAACCTAGCAAACCCAAAAAGTGGCAAACTGTATTTTACATTTTTAAGGAATTTTTCTCACCCAATTAAAGATATCCAGTCGTAGTTGGACAGAGGACCTTGTAAGATTTCAAAAAATTCCAACCTTGCGTGAATCCGAGCTTCCTGTGAAAAGTTATGGCCATTTGAATATCTGGGTCAGGGTCTACTTCTTGTCAGCGCTCAAAATGTTGCACCTCCTGAAGATGTGCCTCGGAAAAAATATCCTCATGTCAACATACTATTATGTGCACCATGGGCACATCTATTTTCGTGTCAACACCTCTTTACCTACACCTCTGACCTGTGCCATGGGTGTGACTTTTGGCGTGTCGACATCTTCCTAACTGCGCCATGGGCACATCCATTTTCATGTCGACACCTCTTGTTATGCGCCTCTGACTTGTGCCTTGGGTGTGAATTTTGGTGTTTCAACATCTTCTTACCTGTGCCATGGGCACATCCATTTTCATGTTGACACCTCTTTACCTGCGCCTCTAACCTACGCCATGGGCACGACTTTTGGCTTGTCGACATCTTCCTACCTACACCATGGGCGCATCCATTTTCATGTCGACACCTCGTGTTGTGTGCCTCTAACCTGCGCCTTGGGCGTGACTTTTTGTTATGCCCATATCTACCTGAGGGGGAAGATATATACAACAATTACAACATGCACCATCATAATTAGAAGACATTTTTGTCTTTCTATGGACTAGTGTGGCACCAGAAGGAATGAATGCATTAGAAAAGAAACAACTTAATATACGTGTGACACCATTTATGTTAATCAGTGCTGACCTCTATAAGTTAGGTAGAGATGAAGTACTATGCGGTTGTGTATTATAGCATGAGCGTAAGAATATAATGGAGGAGGAACATGGTGGTATTATAGGAGGCTACTATGCAAGTGATGCAACTGCCCAAAAGATCTTACTTGGTGGATTATGGTGGGAGACACTATATAAAGATTGTATAGCGTATTGCAAAGTATGTGACCATTGTTAGTGTCTAGGTAAACTAGAGAAAAGAGATGAGATGCCTTTAAGACCTATTACTAGTGCTGAACCATTTGCAAAATGGGCCATAGATTTTGTAGGACCTATTTCACCATCCACACGTAGGAATAGGTTGCACTATATCATTACTTGTACAACAACTACAACAACTAGGTTTCTATGGGAGAATATTTTTACAAGATATGGATGTCTTTTAAGATTGACGAGTGATAGGGGTACATACTTTTTGAATGAGAAAATCAAGATCCTATTAGATGAGTTTATGGTTACACACCATTTTGAGCCAGACATTGACAAAAAATTGTGATGTTGGAAGAAAGGATTGGGATGATAAAGTGTCATATTTTCTTTGGGCATATAGAACAACTTATAAGAGATTGAACAAAGCCACATCATTTCAATTGGTGTTTGGCTTAGAATCCATTTTCCCTATAGAATTTATGTTACCTTCTTTGTGCATTATGTGTGTTGGAGGTCTAGCTGATGAGTAGGCATTAGAAGAACATATTGAGAAGATGATTCAACTAGATGAGTGATGAGCCATAGCATGCTCGAGTCAGAAGTAACAAAAGGCCAGGTAGAAAGCATGGCATGATAGAAACATAAGGGATAATAATTTTGAGATTGGACAAATGGTACTTCTCTATTACTCTAAGTTCTTGCGCCATCCAGGAAAACTTAAGGTACATTGGTTAGAGTCATATTTTATTACTTACATTATTGAAACAGTTGCTTGCCAGTTAGAAGCACTGGATGGAACATGGCTACCCGGTTAATTTAACGGGAGTAGGATGAAGCCCTACTATAAATAATTCTTCTTGGTGTTTGTAATAAGGCAATATTGCCAATTAGATTAGGATTCCATTATGTATTTCCTTAATGTATTTCCTTCATTTTTTCTATGCTTTGTCACTTTAGTTTTTGTTCTTGTGTAATAAGTGCACTTGCACACATGAAACTAACTACAATATGGAGCATGTTGATGCACAACGGATTGCACATAATTTTAGTGTGGGCTGTGGTTATTAATATCAAGGTGTTAGGAAATCTATGTTAGTGTTCACATGTGATGACTTAAATAATAATTACGTGAGTAATTATTATCTTGTAAATGGTTAGTAGTTAATAATATTATTGTTATATTAATAATAATATATATTAGTTTGGAGTTATTTTAACAAATTATGTAATTTGAGTCGTGCATTATTACATGAGTAATAATCACATCTAAATAGATATTTGGGGGGTTAGTAGGTTGAAAAAACTCCTCATTTGTAGGAGTGATATTTCATATATATTTGTATGTCCTGTATGTATGATAAGGGAGAAATAATAGAGAAGATATTATACAATTGTGTTTATTATTATTGTTATCTCTATGTAGATCTCGTTATACAGCTTTACAAGGTACAAGACTACTGGAACTGAAAGGTGGAAAGGAATAAGATGCTACGGGTGTTTATCAAACTAAAAAGATTGCTTCTCAAAAGTGACCAAGGATGGAGATGAATGAAGAAAATGTATAAAATGAGGTAAGTAGAGGCCATGATAACTACCAAGATAAGCTATAGTGACGAGGTACTCAGGCACATGGGTGCATGCTGAAGAGAAGTTTGTGACTAGATGGTAGGAAGGTGCATTAGAAGGTTATAGCTAGGGTGTGAATATGTACCATGTGGAAAGAACAAATTTGGTCAATGAATGAGAGGATATTTGGTAGGTGAAGAAGTAATAAATACATCAAAATTTGAAAATCTATATAAAGACAGGATGTAAGTTCATTTTTACCGTTACGATTAAGAGTATTTGAAAAAGAGCTAAGTGAGCAGAGCCGAGTAATTGATTTGAGGTGTGAAGGGTGTGAAACTAGACGTGACAAGTAGATCTGTGTGTAGAAGAAGCTTACGTCCCCACTGGTGAAGGCTTTGAGTGAAGTAGGATGAAAGAGAGGAGCTAGGGCATGCTAACTTGAGATAGGGTTTGAGTTAGGAATTATAGAGTTGAAGATGAAAGTGTCTATAGAAGGATTGGAAGGTAAAAATGGCACCCAAGAAAGTATCTGTAGTGGGAACAAAGGGGAAATTGTGAAGGATGAACTTGAGTCCATCGTTTTGGACATTCTAGAGAAATCAAAGAAGGCTCTCACCAAGTGGCAGGACTTAGAGGCTAAAATAAAAGTAGAGTATCCATAGTCGATCCTTCAAGATGAGACAGATGAGGCTACCACATAAAATCATTCTTTATTCATTCAAATTCTTTCTGATTCTTTCTATTCAACATTTTTTTGGAGATAACCATTGTCGAGGTGAAAATGAGATTAGTGTGGAATAATTTTGATCAGAGAACACTTCAAAGAACTCACACAAGAAGTCCATGTGGGAAAATAACCCAGGTTCAAGGGAGTGAAGGGAATAACCTGCGCGTGTAGGACAAGTCATCATTCAGGACTTAGCCTTTTTTTAGCATGAAGATCTGTTTTTTGAAGATAGCGTTTAAAACACACCAACGATGCAAATACATACACTCCATGCACTGTATATTTATGGAGGATTGGATTTAGAGTAATTTTTCATGGAGACAGTCTAATTATAGGATTGTCACCTCAGTTAAGTATCAATAGTCTATAGATAGCACACTTGCATGTGTGGCTATGCATGAAAACAGCATGTGGATATTAATAGCATATGCCCTATTTTTGAAATAGATAAGCAGTTAAGGGCAAGTCCCCACACTATATATGTAGTGAATCACCTAGTAGGGAGATGATAGATATAGAGAGATAGATAATATAGTGTGTGTGAGAGAGAGAGGGATAAGTATATAGAGACATGTACATGTTTCTAGATTACCGTATCTGATCCATGCGTGCATTGGCATAGATTTCTAGTATTTTAAGAATCTTATGTGTGATTGTGATAATTAAGAGATGGAATATATTGATTGAACCTAAGTGTTATTCCTTGGTGTAATTAGGTAGTGCATGTTCATATTTCTATCATGATTATTGTTCAAACCTATTCTTTCCTAGATCTAAATATATCATGCAATGTATAATGATGTATTAGTTATGGATCTATATGCTTTAAGTCTTTATCATGTTAACATTTTGCTACAGCAACCCTAAAAAGGGACCTGGTACCTTTGTGTTCTTTAGGTGAGTGCTCAGTCTAGGCTGAGTGATGTTCCAGTGTGTCTAGGGTATTCATCACCATCTACATTAATGACACCTTCATTCGGTGATCTATGATTGATAACGGTCCTAACATCAACATTATCTCATCTCATACCTTCAACCAAATAAATATTTTTAATGCTATTTTCGCTCAATCACTCACGGTCCTTTATGTTTTTAATGATATTGTTGCCCCTACAATGGGAACAATCATCCTCCCTATCGACATTGGTGAAAACATCCTCCATGAACTCTTCTAAATTGTTGATGGGTATTTCTAATATAATATATTTCTTAGATGTCCATGGATCTATGTTATGTGATGCATCCCATCCACTCGTCATTGCTTCCTTGAATATGAGCATGATGGGAAAATCCACATGCTCCCTGTCAATCTTCCTCCCTTTAAATTATACCACATGACATATAATAAAAAAATGTGCACATTCCCAAGCAAGATTCATCTTCCAAATTTTCCCCTAGTTCATCCATGCTTATATTCAAATTACCCAATGATGAATCTCTTGACATTGTGATGCAGATTCTCTCACTGGGGGAGTATCAAATCCTCACTCTTAACACCCTTCTCACTCTTAATCGATTCGGTAGACCCTACAAAGCTGCCATGTATTAAAATAAATTCAAGGATATAATTTCCTTTGGTCCATGTAATATGAAAACCAATCTTATTGACGGTGCAATTAATAACCCTTCCTCTTATGCTAATAATAAACCCCACACAAATTTATACACTAATGGATTCAACTTACTCTACAATATATCATTTGCCTACACCTATCTCCACCGCTATGTGTGGAATGGATTTGGTCTTAGATGTTATGAAAAAGGCATGCATGATTTTTTCCTTGATCAATCTCACAAACCCCAGGAGAAGTTTATATTGGAATTCAAAAAACACCCCACAAACTCTCCTAAAAACACTGCTCCTACATCCGCAATGAACATCAATTCATATAACCATTCCTCATCCAATGACCCCACAGACATGGATAATATTGTGTTCCTTCCCCCTAACATTATTTAAATATCCACAATCACCCTAAGGCTGTCACCTATCAAATTTAAGGTGAAACTAGGTCCCTTCATCTCAAATTCCCCAACATGGTAGAGAAGTATTCCCTTACCATCGATATTCTTCAATGTAGTGATGATGAATATATTATTTCCTACATGGGGTGTAATATTCTCATGTTTATAAGGCCTTACCTCATAACATATACACTATTGTTGATAAATCCACTATTGATATCAATATAACGTTTATCAAGTTCGTGTTCTTAAAGAATTTAATGCACTAACTACTTAAGAAACTAGAAAAATCAGAAATGATGGAGGTTTTTTGTTACCTTAGATATGTGATGTGATACAGGCACAATATGACCATGTATTTTGCTACTACAAATTAGAAGAAACCTAGAAACAACACTGAAAACAATATTGATTTGGTAGTTTAGGCAAGAGTTACCAACAAATTAGACCCCAAGAAGGGTTATCGAAAAAGTATACCCCAAGAAGTGTTAAATTCCTTGGTGAATGTCAACCCCTATGTTTGATAATATAAGGTAAAAGAAATAATAATAAACATGATAACATGTAAAATCTAAGGTTTACAAAAAACTGGCACATAAAAATTTGATCTAGATGAATGCAAAACAAGACAACCTGACAGGGTTTACGGCAACCAAGGATACACAAAGGTAGGTCAATGATGACCTGAGTCATAAGGGTAGAACAACAACTAGAATTAGTAAAATATGGATACCTCACTAGAGCTGATGAAAGTTTTCATGTGACATAATATCATGTATACTCCGAAATTGGATCCATTCTCATGGATTCAGAGAGGGTATTGGTGAGTGAACATGAAAGGAGTAATACAAGTAAGCTACAGGATTCCGGTGAATTTTGAGCCATCAAAAAAATCTTGTGACCCAAGTTCAAAGAAAAAAGATGCACATGTAATCTCTCGTCATCTAGAAATAGTGGAACTTTTGGTGATCAGATAGTGTAAAGGAATTTCCCATACCAAAGGTTACAAAACCTAGAGGAATAAATGAATTAGGGATGACCTAGGAAGATTGATGATAATATTTCATTGGGTCAAGTTGCTACACAAAGGTGACACTCATCCATTCAAGGAATATTCCAGTTGTATTCTCACTCAGTAGAATAAATGTTAGGAAATAAGAGATAAAATATGTGGAATAATCCCTTACAGAATCGCAATAGTAGAAACTAATATGCAGAAAATATTACATATCTCAAATAAAAGTGCAGAATAATATAACAACAAAACATAGAGAGACAAGATTTAATGTGGTTCACCCAATTTGGGCTACGTCCACCAAGAATCACTTGCTCAGATTTTATTACAAGCCTCCACTCTCTCAATACAATACCCAGATCTGTTTGGAGCTATGCTCAACAAACTCTACAGAATTCACACCTGAATTCAAAAACACATCTGTAAAACATGTTGCTTGTCATATGTATCATATGCATAAGACCATATAAATAGACAATTGCTTAACTAGTTTGATACAAAACCGTGGGTATCAAAACCATGGGCCAAAACCATCCCATAAACCTATGGGTCAAAAATCACACCCATATGAGAAAAACATGTTTCCTGGTATATCAACAATGTTTAAAGGTAAAAAAAATTAGGGTTACACTCCCAAACCCTTATGAGAAAACTGTGGAAGTGTATAGTAATCTTAGTTTACAGTCTTTAACACTTTCTCACATGAAAACAATATCCACAATCTAAATAAAAAACTAATAGAATATGCTGATAATGGAGTCTCGACTGTTTCTGGACCTTCAAAAGGTTAAGTGCAAACAAGGCAGTAATAATATGATAATAACTACATAAAATGATACCAAATGATGATAACCTCACAAAGGAATGTCTAAAATTAATGCAAAAAAATAGAAGAGGATCTGAGAGGTCTTTATTCATTACAAATATGTTCATTCATGAGAAGCAACTCACAGGTTGCAATAAATTTGGGGTATGTGCATGTATCTGATAAAGAATTGAAAGAAAAAACTGATCTTTATAGGGTCGACGACAACTGGGCTGGGTCATCGCTGACTTCAGAGAAAGTTTCCCCAATGGGAGGATTTTTCTACTTTTGGTATGATTTCATAGTTTTAAGGATGGGATTGAATGCTTTAAATCATTAGGTGGGAAGAGGATGTTTAAGGATTAGGTGTATATGAGTTAGCGATAGAGATAGGTTAGAAAAAGTGTAGGGATGGGAAATAGAAAGTCCATTAGGGAAAGGGATAGGATAATAATTTATTAATAATAATAAATTATTTAAAATAAATAGGGATTGGATAAATGGGGTAAAATTTTAAAATAAATAAAATGGGATGGGTTAATTTAAAATTAATTATGCGCACGTAGGAGAATAAGGGGTATAGATACTTATTTTAGATGTCTACATTTTTTCCCTTTTGTTGAGCAGATTAAGATAACAAGCCACGAGAAAAAAATGATGAGATTTAGATGAGGATTGATGAAGGGTAGATGATGAGCTCCCTTTCAAATGTGAGATTGACGAAGTCAACGGAAATTGATGTTGCATTTGGAAAAATGATATTTGATGAAGGGTGGTTAAATGAAGAAAAAATGGGTGAAATTATAACAAAGGAAATATTCCCCAAGTAAAAATGATCATAATATTAATGAAAAATATGACGGTGACTCCAATATCACATTGGTAGAGGAAAATTATGATCCCAATGGAGAAGGGCTATAATTATTTATAGACCAGTGAGTGGGTGAAGATCACTGTAGTATGGATACAAGCCGGGATGACCAACGGGTCATGGGAAATTCATACAAGTATTTACAACTACATGTAAAATGTATGTGAAATCCTTTGTACATGAGGAATCGATCGAATAGGTATGCATTCACGATGACGAGGATGAAAATTATGGTGGCCCAAATGGGACACAAATATGGCCCGAAAGGCAAATTGAAGAGACAAATGGTGAAAAGGTGTTCTCCAAAGGGGAAGATATGGCCTTAAAGGAAAAAGGGAAAACAAAATATGCCCCAAGTGGGGAAATTATGGCCATAAAGGTGGAATTAGATTGAGGGTATGGTTCCCCCGAAGAAGGGCACAAATATGGTCAAAAGGGTGGACTTGATATGATGAATGCAATGCCCAAAGGGGAAAATGAATATGGACTCAAAGGAGGACTTTGTGCATGGATTAGATAGGATTTGTGAATTAAAAAATCCCAAAGGAGGAGTGATTATATCCATAAAAGGTAGACTTATGGAGTGATAGGATTAAAATTTCCCAAAGGAAAAATAGATATGGCCATGTGTACGGACTTAGAAAGTATGTATGCCCTATAACACCTCTAACATGGCTAATATATATGATGAATTTTATTTAGTAAGCTACAAGCGTTGACTTGTGATTCTTGTCTTAAGATGGTGTACTCTTATGATTTATGAAATCATGTTTACTTTAGATAATATGTTATCTTCTAAAAAGGGTACAATTTTGTCATGTTTAATGCTTACATAGAAAATGAAGTTAATTCATCTCTTCTTATGATGAAAATTTCACTGCTTGGGAAATTTATTTAGAAAAATCCTGAGTTTTAGTTTTCTTCAGTAATTTATTGGGATGCAGAACAACATTACCTTGGATCAATTTCATTGATCCAAGGTATGCTTCTAATTCATAACTTTGTGGTCATAATGACCAAGCTGGATAGATCATGTGGATCTCTGAACTCTGAAGTATGCTGAAGTCATGAAGGATCTCCATGGCTCCCTTCTCAGTATCTGAACTTTGATGGTAATCTAATTCTTCTTTGAAAGTTATGATGTAATTATTCTGTTGATGCAGAAACCTAATTAAAATATGTTCCTTAAATTAATAACTCTATCCTAAAGGTGAAACCTAACCTAAGTTACTATGTTCTTTTGTTAATGTGGGATGTTAATAACAAAAGGGACCTAAGACTAAAACTATAGACTTAGACCTAATGACCTATGTTAGTTCCTAAACTAATGTTGAACCTAACCTAATGTTTGGCTAACCTAAAAGGGGCCTATGGGACAAAATAGAGAGGGGGAGGTCGGTGGCATCAACCCCTAAAAATTTATGAGGAATTAATATAGTTTTATCTCTTTTTAAGCTTGCTAAATTTGGTGAAGGCATGAGGAAAGTTGGGGGATTGAGTTGACACCTCCGCCAAGTTTGAGTTGCATGAAATTTTGAAATTAGTCATTGCCAAACATAGAGATGGCAGTGGTAGGAGAAGTGGAAGGAATGAAAGTCCTATGTTTGCATTTAATATTTTGAAAATGGTGAAAACCACCTAGGAAGAAGAAAGGGGGGTTTTGGTTTTGTTTTGGTCATTTGGTCTTTTTCGAGCTTAAGCTCTGCATGTGGTTTTCGCTCTTCAAACCTTTAGTTCAAATCCTTGCATGAATGTTTTTCCTTGCATGGCATGAGAAAGAAGAAAATAGGCACTACTGGGAAAACTATAAGAAGAAGAAGAATAAGGTTTTGAGGAGATTGTTGGCATTTCGAGGGAAAGAAGTGAAGCTCTTCTTGGATGATTTTCTATGAAAAAGTGAAAACATGGAGTTCTATCAAGCATGATAGGCCCTATCCATTAAGTCCTTTTGATTTTAATTAAGTGCTTCATAAAAACAAATATGCTCTTTACTTGAAACCTTCTAGTTTTTATGATTGTTTATTCTTGCTTCTTGGTGTTTGTTTTTTTATCTGGATGCAAACTAGCTCTTTGTTGAAGAATTGGGAAATGAAATCTAGAAGTGTTGATTGTTGTTTTTATGCTAACTTGTGGAGTCTTCTAGAGTGACCTCAGTTTGAATGAATATCAAATTGATAGTTGTTTAAGTTTTAAATAGTTACATGGTTTATTGAAATTTGAGGTTTTAACTTACATGCTTCCATTATTATGTTGTTTGAAATCTAGCTTGAAGGAGTATATGTTTTAACATTATGTCATTTTTAGGTTAAGGTGGGTACTTTTCTTTATATATTTTCTTGGTAATGTAAGCAGAGACAACTGTTCTGTTCACAACTAGGATAGTACTATATATTCCCTTTTCTGAGTGGAATACCCATCTCGTGTTGGATTTGGAAGTACTTCTATTTCTGGGGAATTTGCTTTTGTCTTTTCTCTTTCAATGAGCCTTGTCTGGCTAAGTGCACAAAGGGAATGAATTCATGTGAAAAATTTAAGGTAACATTATGTTGTTTATAATTTGTATTTTATTAAACCCATTTTTGGTTTTTAGTTACCTTGGCAGATCTTTATAGGTATGGAGATTAATCTCTCTAAATCATGGGTTGTTGAAATTTAGGGAAATAAGTTTTTTTGAATGATCTTTTTCTTCTCTTTATTTGATAATTTATAGATCCTTGAGGAACTAGCTTGAACTGACTATGAGTTGCTTACCTTTCCTGTTGTCGTTGAGATTATAAGTATTGGAATGATTCTTTGTCATTCAGTGGAAACGTGAATGATGATGTTACTTCGTGGAGGAAGGAAATACTGAATTACTTATTGTATGATCTTGTTTTTGTTTTTTTACCTATCTTGTTTATTGACTTCCAACTCTTGAGCTCGTATAATGTTATCTCAGTTAAGAACTTATTGATCTTAAGTGGGTTTATCTTGTTTGATATAGCACTTTATGTGCATTAATCTTAGGGAAGTTTGATTCAGTGTCTTTTTGTCTGTCTTTACTTAGAATGTATGCCTATCTTGTGAAAGGATATATGGTTGTAGCTTGATCCTTTAACTTATTACTAGATTGTATATCAAGAAGTTTGATTACTTTATTAATTTCTCTTCATGATGTATACCAACATTGAGATTCGAGAAACCAGATTTTTCTGATGTCTAACTATTTTCCTTTCTCTGGAACTAATATACTTGGTTAGAATATTTAGGATACTTTGATAGATTTGTGAATTTTGTGTTGATGAGTCTCTTGAGGACATGTTTGAAATCCCTTTTCAAAGGCTAGAATGTTATTTACTCATTTCCTGTGTAATTGTTCCTTTGGATGAACTCTAGCATAAGATAATGGAATGATAATGATTTAGTTTGGTTTGGTACTTTAACCATTCTAATCTTTTCATAGATTACATAGTGGTTGGTTGAAATTTGTGTGTAGCTTGAAGGACTAGCTCATCTTTCCTTTGGATTTTGGTTACATAAATGATGTTGTTGCCTAGGACTGCAGAGTGTTAATTATGATTTTCTGTTTGGTGTAATTTGAACTGAACTCATTCAGGTTCTTTTAGAGTATATATTATGTGAGCTGATTTGTTGTTCCTAATTGATTAAGTCTTCTTTACCTTGAACATGGAGACATAATATTAATTAGTACAACTTTAGCCTCTATAGTGAACTTTAAATCTTCATGCTTTTTTGATGGATTATAATTATGTTTTGTTAAATATTTCATGTATTGATTTTTATGTTCTCTGGAAATAGAAAAAAAATATACATATTTAGATGGGTAGGTTTTCTATCTAGTATTAATTCTTGAAAATTTAGAACTGGGTTAATAGGAGGAACTTATTATTGGAAATTGAATGATAAGGTAAATTAGGATGAAGTATGAATTTCCTTTCTTTAATTCTGTTGTTTTATTCTAGGATGTTGAAATTATTTTTATGATGAAAAGTTAGGGTTGATAGGCTGATTGACTAAACCTTACTTTTGATTTGAAACTTTAAAACATCTCTCTCTTCTTCTTGGGTTGTATTCTTTTATGGATAATTCTTTCTGTTATTATTGTTTGTGTTTTCTGGACTATTTCATAAACAACATAGTTCTTTTTATGAAACAATTAGTTAAAAACACAATGTCTTAATGTTATAGTGTTTATCATGCTCAGTTCAAATGAACTGACCTGTGCTAACAATTTTTCATAATGGATTTCGTAAAATATGAAAGGAGAAAGACATATAGAAAGTTACATCTATTTTACTAAAGAAATTGCATCTTTATTATGATGAAATGTGGCTTCATTACTTGAGATGTACTTGTTGGAAAAGAAAGTTGTAATAAGATTTAGTTTTGTACTGTTGTTTTGACACTTTGTAATCTCTAAAATGTTTCTGGATTCAGTGAATGTATCACTCCTTCTTAATGAATAAAAGATGTGATGATTTCTAAATAATAATTTATTGTAATACTTTCTTGTCATGAATTGGGATGTATTATTAAGTATTATCCTAATGAAGGAGGGCTATGTTTATATACTTAAATGTTATGAAATGATTGGGGTGGGAATTTGAAATGTTAGTTGGCTTATTTTCTCAATTAGAGATGCAACTTATAAAGTTAACACTCATAAGTATATCATCAATCAATACAATAAGGACTATAATTGAATTATATGGATGTATGTTTATTAAATATTGATATAATTAATCATGTACAATCTATTTTCATAAATGGACATTAGTCCATGAAAAGGGAAAAAGGGATAATTCCCTTGAGTTCAATCATGGAGACATAATTTAATAACTCTTGTTGATGTGTTATGAATGTTGTAAGTAAATAATTTAAAGTGATCTTCCTTAGGAAGATTTCCTTAATCAAATTAGGAATGCTTGGAAAGGAATTAAATGGAATTTAGACTTCATCTCCATGAAGTCTAAAATAAAGGTTTATAAGGGACTATATAAGCTAGGGCTGAAATAAGTGGAGAATCAATTAATACTTTCATAACTTCAAGAGAAATTTTGTCATGATATTATGTAAGTTGTTTCGTTTAAGACAAACTGAAGCATGTAATTAATTAGTTAGGAAGAAAATTTTATCTACATACCTACCTCACATGTAGTTTCAACTTGTAACCTTATAGGTTAAATAACCTAGTTGAATACTTAAGCATTACAATAATTAATCTTTAATGACGTGATTAACAAGATAATAAAATGTTAATCTAAGGTATGTATGTCCAGTTGAGGAAACTCAATTGGATGTTGACACACATCAACTGCAGCATAATACCTTCATAATGATAGGAGTCATTATGAGGATACTATGATGCAGTTGACATGTCTCAACACCCTGCATAGTTTGTTCAACTTGACTGACATAAGTGCATGACTGGATCACAGTTCTACTCTATACAGGGATAGGAACATGATCTAGTGTTGAGGTCAACTCACATTGACTTAGG
Source organism: Taxus chinensis (assembly GCA_019776745.2). Classification (NCBI taxonomy): domain Eukaryota; kingdom Viridiplantae; phylum Streptophyta; class Pinopsida; order Cupressales; family Taxaceae; genus Taxus; species Taxus chinensis. Next base: position 362,341,508 of record CM034157.1, on the reverse strand, counting down.
ATAACTAGACACACCTAATCGATGTAAGTTTATTGTGTATGTATATGTACCCTTAGTCACCATGAGTAGTCATCCACACTAGGACATGTTGCTAACCTTGTCTAGGGTGAAATTTTGAATCAAGTGGGACTAACAGAAGTTAGTAAAAGACCACTCTAGATAACATAACAAGTGTGCTGAGGGACTTATTCCATTTTATGAGTATGTCATTTAGGAATGTAAACATGATAAACATGTTTAAAATATTTCACCAAAGTTTCAGAAGCTACTGGTTACATTGTCCTATGTCACCTAGTTTAAGAAGTGAGAGTTTAGATGAATATCTGTAATAGATATTCAAATAGGCCTCTTAAGAAGAACAATTGGGTACCCTAAAAAGGTAAAGGAACCAAGTATACGTTGTATACACATTACTGAGTAACATGAGAGATCATTTTAGTACCAAGTCATGAAATGAGAGATCATTGTTTCACCGAGTCATTACAGCTGCATATGGTTTTTTGTTATGAGATAGTTTGGCATTGGAATGTGTGTCCTAAATTATTTTAATTTAGAATAGAGAACATTATGAATAAAAAATTCCTTGTTTATAAATTATTAAAATGGGAATGTTACATCTTGGTATTAGAGCTGAAGGTTGTAGCTGTTGGATCTATTGAGTCCATAATCTGATAAAAAATTAATTTTCTTGTTAACATAAAATGGTTAGAATAAGGGGAAAGGTTGCAAACAACCCACCACTAGGTGGAGAGGTAGCTACCACCTAAAAACTTGATGAGATCCTTGTTTCCCTATTGGACATAAGAGATCGTTTGGTTGTACTTAAACAACAAGTAATGGGTAATAAGGAGTAAGAATATTCTAGAAATAACAATCAGCCACCTCCTATGGACAATGCTAATGTTGGGAATTTGGGCGTTGATAATAATAATGTTGCAAATGCTAATGAAAATATACCCAATCAACCTGAAAATAAAAAGGTAAGGTTAGTAGTTGAAATAAAAAATGATATAAAAAGGATAAGTCCACCTAAGTTTGATGAAACTACATTAGGGGATGGAGTTGAGAACTAGCTCAGGGAAATGGAGAAGTACTTTGCAATAAGAAAATTTTCAGAGGGAACAAAAGTAGTATGGGGAGCTTATCAGCTTTCCCATGAGGCATCTTCCTGGTGGGACAACCATAAGGATGACTTGAATATTTATGAATTAAACATCACTTGGGATCAATTTAAAAATTATTTTAGGCAATGATGGCTGCCACAACTTTACTATGATCAGAAGATGACAAAATTTCAAAACTTAACTTAGGGAAAGTTAACTATAACAGAGTACTGGGAGAGGTTCACTAACCTTCTTAAGTATGTACCTCAATATCAAACTGACAAGAAGTTTAGGAGATGATAATTCATTATGGGATTAAACCTTATCATAGGGGGTGAGGTATATGTTCACATCCCAACCACCATGGAAGGGGTCATGGAAAAATCCATTTAGCAGGAATATAAATTAAAAGAAATATCTACCCATAAGGAAGAAAATTCCTAATTCATCTTCATCTCTCGCACCCAAAAAGGGGGTATGGAAGAAGTTTGGTACCAAAAATAATTTGTTTGTTGATAAGAGTAAGAAAAAAACAACAAATAAAATTGTTGCAAATGTTTGAAACAATTTTGTTAAGAACAATAATAATGGACAAAAGTCCTATGGAGGATAGAACAACAATTTCAAGGCTAGAAATAAATTTGAACCTAAACAAGAACCTATAGGGGCTGCTACAACTTTAGAAAAGATAATTATGCAAATCAGTGCCCTATAAGGAAATAAGACAACAATCTGCAACATAAGAAACATGCTCCAGTAGTTGATAAACAAGCTAAGAATTAATTAATGCCTATAGAAGTACTAGGTAATTTATTTGGTATGCATGTTACTATACTTTTTGATACTGGAGATATTAAATGCTTTATTTCTAGCAAACTAGCTTCAAAACTAAAAACAAAACTTGGAAAAATCTTGGGATGTACATCATGGAAATAATGTTGTTTGTTATGAATAAAAATTAGCTTAATTCATTATTAGTTGATATTTGAATAAATGTAATAAGTTAAAGTATTTAATTTAAATAGTTTAAACTTATGTTAATAGGTATTAGTTATCCTTAGTTGTTAGTTAACGAAGTAATAGTGTTCGTATCCCAATATTTTCGGAATCATGTTCTATCTTGCATATTTTGTTCCCAAATGATTTCCATGAGGGGTAATAGGGGAAGTTAGGGGCAATATGCTATTTCTGCATATTTTCTCAGATTAGGTGATTTGATTCCATATATTGTGGATGAGATAGAAGTTGTCCAATATTTATAAATATTGTAGCTCTCTCATTTTTTTATAATGCTTGATTTTATATTAATAAAATTATGTAATAATCATCTTGTTTTCTGTAATTAAATCTAGTTTGCAAACAAGATTTGCTATCAGAGTAGCATTCTAATCCAAGGAAAAGTATAGGAAGTTTTTAGGGAGATATGGAGAAATTACAGAGCTAAGAGGAGCCATAGATTCCCCCATCCATTTCACAGCCCCTACCTAAATCCACACCTTGGTTCATGGTTGATTTGTAGTTGAAGAACACCTGAAATGCAATCACAGGCCCTTACAAACTTGGATGTAAATTTGTTGCAAAAGGTGACATTGTTTCATTCTCTGGTATTTTTTAGAAAACATTACATGTACCTACTTTTTTTTTTAATTTGAAAGCATTTTAATATATATATATATATAATATTTTTGCATTGTGGGGACCCAAGATTTTTAATCTCCCCATGTAATCTATGGTTCGTTGTTTTTAGTACATTAACAAGAAGTGCAAAAGATGTTACACAACAAGCTACATTTGATCATGCAAATCAAAAAGTAAAGTTAATAATATTGTTTAGTGTTTTAGATGAGGTACAACCTCATATTCATGAGACCACGAAAACAAAAGAATCTTGGGAAAATTTGAAAACAGTATATGAGTCCAAAAATAAGAACATGATACTTCATCTCTAGAGTCAATTATTGAACTTGAAAATTCAACCAACTGAGAAAGTTGAAATGTTTTTGACAAGAGTAAAAACTCTGTGTGCATCACTTCTAGCTTTAGAAGAAGAGGTTACTAGAAAATCACTCGTTCCCATAGTATTGAGAGATCTTCCTCCTTATAGGATTTTTGTGACCACATTAAACATAACTAGTCAAACAACAACTTTTGAAGAGTTAGTGAATATGCTACAACAAGAGGAAGTTACTCACTCAACTACTGAAACTGGAGAGTAGGCACTTGCTTCTAATCAAAAAGGGAAAAAATAGCCTAAGTCTAGTAAACAACCTCAGAAGTAAGGTAATACTCAACAAGGCCAAAAGAACCAACAAAAATGTCTTATTTTTGGTCGAAAAAGACATGAGTTAAATAATTTTTGGTACAACACATTCCAATAAGGATTGTCAAGTGGTAAAAATATTGATTACCAAAAAACAAAATCAGGCCAACAACAGAGTAAACAGGGATAAAATTATCAAAAGTGGAAGAAGAAACCAACTCAACAAGGAAATGTATCCAAACAAGAAGATCAATTTGATGATGATGACTTCCTATATTCTGCACAATCAAATGAAGTATCTAATTCTACAAATCAAGTTTGTTATGTCAAATCAGGTGCAACTCAACACATGACAGGAATGAAAGATTGGTTCTTCAAAATGAGTAAAAAAACCACCCAAAATCATGTCTCTTTGGGTGATGATACATCATACAGTGTTGGAGGCATTGGTTCAATTTCACTACCACTTGGGCATCATAATTGTAAAATTATAGATGATATTTATGTCCCTTGTTTAACAAAAAATATGTTATCTGTGAATCAATTATTAGATCACAATCTCAAAATTGAATTTGATTGTAAAGGTGGTAAAAATATATGCCTAATTTGAGATAAGTCACAAAGCTCCAAAATTGTTGTAAAATCTTTAAATGTGGGAAGAATGTTTTAGTTGAATTTTGTTCAACAAAATGATCAAGAACTTTTAGCCAAGGATACATCATTAACACAACTATGGTATCAAAGACTTGGACATGTGAGTTTTGGCTATCTTGACACACTTTGTCGATACAACATGGTTAGGGGTTTGCTACCTCTAAAAAAGGGTACAAATAAATGTCAACATTGTTTGGCAGGAAAAAAACATAGAGTGTCATTCAAATATAGTACATTTTGAGCTAAGGAAAAATTTGACTTGGTGCATACCAATCTATGTGAAAATAAGGAGGGTATACACTAGTCGGGATATTGAGTTCTTTGAGAAGAAATAAGAAGAATCTCCTTCCATATACTCACATGATGAAAAAATAGTCCCTACAGTGAAAACAGAGGATGGTGATCACTTTGATAATGACAGTGATGATGGAGGACATGGTGAAATTCAACCTCCCATAGGAACCACAAAAAATATGCCTAAATGGTATATAAGTATGATTAGAGATGTAAAATTGGATAGTGTCCCTGAAACATCTACCAATGGAATAAGGACTTGCAGTATGGCTTGAAATGAGTTCAATTTGGGCTTAATGGGTAAATTTGTTGAAACTACTGAGCCATCAATAGTTTCAAAAGCCCTACAGTATAAACCTTGGAAAGATGCTATGGATGTAGAATATAAATCACTTATGAAAAATAATATACATCAACTTACAAATATTACACCAAGAAAAAATCTGATTGGATGCAAATGGATCTTCAAAATGAAGTACAAAGCAGACAAAAAAATTGATAAACATAAGGCTATACTATTTTTTAAGGGATATGCTAAAAAATAAGGCATTGATTATGATGAGAATTTTTCTCCCACAACTAAGATAAAAAATTGTAGGTTAATATTTTCTCTAGCTACACAATTTGGTTGGAAAATACACCAAATGGATGTGAAAAGTGCCTTTCTTAATGGTGATTTATAGGAATAAGTTTACATGACTCAACCAAAAGGTTTTGTCATATCAGGTAAAAAGGAAAAGGTATGTAAAATCATAACATCACTACATGGTCTAAAATAGTCTCCCAGGGGTACATAAAAATCAATGAGCATCTCATTCAACATAGATTCAACATGATTCCATACGATCCTAATCTCTATCTCAAAAATAAAGGGTGGAGATAGTGATTTTTGTAGTATATGTCGATGATCTAGTCATCACTAAAGGATCGGTGAGGATGATTGATTCAACAAAGCAATATCTAACATGATCATTCAACATGATCGATCTCGGGCCTCTACATTGTTGTCTTGGACTTGAAGTTTGGAAAAGAGAAAATCATATCTTTGTGTCACAATTTAAATACTCCAAGACAACTCTCAAGATATTCAATACGATGGATTATAATCCATTTTCCACACCTATTGAGACAAGACTTCAATTTTCTCGAACAGATCCATCACCACAAGTAAACATAACTCTCTATCGACAGGTTATTGGGAGTCTCATCTACTTGACTTACACTAGACCGGATATCAGCTATGCAGTTAGCTATCTTTCATGGTTCATGCAAGAACCAAGGGTTTCTCACTGGAAAGAAAAAAAGAAGATACTGAGGTACATCAGAGGAACTATGGACTATGGCCTAGAATAAAAGAAGAATAATAACTTCTTATTGACAGGATATTCAGATTCAAATCATGCAATAAACATAGATGATAGGAAACCCACTTTAGGATTTGTATTCTTTTTGGGATCTGGACTGATATCATGGGGAAGTAAGAAGTAGACTTGGGTTTCAAGATCCTCCATAGAATCAAAATATCATGAAGCAAGTGGAGTTGTCTGTGAAGTGATATAGCTCTGACGTATACTTGAAGGATTGGGAATACCAAAAAAAATCCAACTATCCTACATGTTGATAACGAAGGAGTATAAAAACTTGTTTGGAAACTAGTTTTTCATGAGTGTACCAAACACATTGAGGTGTAGGTACATTTCATTCACAAACATGTTTAAAACAACAACATCCAACTCCAATATTGCCTAACAGATATGCGACGTGAAGATGTCTTCACAAATTCACTTGCTCGAGGTAAATTTCAGGGTTTTAGAGAATTTATCTCCTGTTCACTTAAGACCATACTGAACTAAGGGGGGAATGTTATGAATCAAACTTAGCTTAATTCATCATTAGTTGATATTTGAATAAATGTAATAAGTTAAAGTATTTAATTTAAATACTTTAAACTTATGTCAATAGGTATTAGGTATCCTTAGTTGTTAGTTAACTAAGTGATAGTGTTCTCATCCCAATGTTTATGGGATCATTTTTTGTCTTTCATATTTTGTTCCTGAATGATTTCCATGAGGGGCGATAGGGGAAGTTTGGGGCAATATGCTATTTTTACATATTTTATTAGATTAGGTGATTTGCTTCCATTTATTGTGGATGAGATAGAATTTGTCCAATATCTATAAATAGTGAAACTCTTTCATTTGTTTGTAATGCTTGATTTCTTATTAATAAAATTATGCAAGCATAGTATTTTTTCTGTAAATTAAATCTGGTTTATAGACAAGATTTTCCACACAGTTAGTAAGTGTCTTTTTGGAGAATTCCTAGAATTTGATCTTTATGTTGCTCCTTTGGGATCTTATGATGTCATAATAGGTGTTAACTGGCTTGCTGAACATATAGCTAATTGTAGATTGTTTTGAAAAAAAACATTATTTGTCTTGATGAACTGCAGAAAACATTAGATATCCAAGGGATAAAACGTGAGGTTTGAGTTAGAAAATTGTCTTCTATGTAGCTTAAAATGGCCAAAAACAAAGGTTGCACCTTGTATGCAATAATTTTTTTTGAAACAGCTAAAGGGGATAGTGCTTTCTTGGAAAAATATTTGTTGTTAAGAGATTTCAACGATGTGTTTCTGGAAGAACTACCTGGTCTTCCACCCAAACATGAGTTTGATTTCACAATTGAGATCAAACCAGGATCTGATCCTATTTCCAAGGAACCGTATCAAATGACTACCATTGAACTAGTATAGCTTAAGGCATAGTTACAAGAACTATTTTCTAAATTTTTGATAAGACTGAGTGTTTCACCTTGGGGAAAAAGAGTATTTTTTGTGAAAAATAAGGATGGAACACTTAGACTATGTATTGATTATAGGATGTTAAATAAGTAAAAAATCAAAAACAAATATCCACTTACTGGAATTGATGATATTTTTTATCAGATGCATGGTGCATCAGTATATTTTAAGATAGATCTTCATTTTGGGTATCATCAATAAAGAATGAAAGACAGAGATATTCATAAAACAACCTTTAGGACAAGGTACATGAACTATGAATTTATAGTTTTACCTTTTGGATTGAAAAATGCACCGACATCTTTTTTGAATTTAATGAATAATATCTTTAAAGAATACCTAGACAGGTTTTTACTTATATTCTTGGATTATATTCTTATCTTTTCTAAAAGCATTGATGAGCATCATGAACATTTAAAAATAATACTTAAAACCTTAAGGAAAAGAATATTATATGGTAAATTATCTGACTGTTCTTTCTATGAGATGGAATTACACTATCTAGGACATGTCATAAGGATGGAATAGTTGTAGACTCATCAAATATTGTTGCAATAACTAAGTGGCATGCACCTAAGAATGTACATGAAGTCAGAAGCTTCATGGGTCTTGTTGGTTATTATAGAAATTTTGTTAAGGACTTTTCAAAGGTCGTTGCACCAATAACTTCATTATAAAATAAAGATAAGAAATTTTTGTGGAGTGAAACATGCGAATCAACATTTAAAACTCGAAAGGATCAATTAACTTATACACCTATTTTGGTTGTACTTGAGCCTAATAGAAGCTTTACGGTAGTTACAGATGGTTCTGGAGAAGGACTCAATGGTATTTTGTTACAAAATGAACATGTTATAGAATATGAGAGCCAAAAACTCAAGTTACATGAGTTGAATTATGTTCCCCATGACCTAGAGATTGTTTTCATAGTACATGTACTTCAGGTATGGAGACATTATCTTTTAAGAAGACCTTTTGAATTAAAGACTAATCATCTTGGGCTGAATTATATTTTCACTCAACCAAATCTGAATGCAAGACAACGAAGATGGTTATAGTTTTTGTCACAATATGATTCTGACATAAGTTACATAAAAGAAAAATAAAATAGAGTGGTAGATGCACTAAGTCATAGGAAACATATTTCTTCACTTTTAACTTTGAGAAATCAGTTTAAGGATGAGGTAAAAAGTATCATAGAATCTGATTCTTACTTTCAGTAGATAAAAACAACACTTGCTGTAGATCCAAATGACGTGAGATATAAAGGTTTTTCATTTTGATAACAAAGTAACCTTGAGATATGATAAGTGGATGTATATACCTTTAGGAAAAGAGTTAAGGAAAAATTCAATGGAGTAATTTCGTAATTCACCTTACTCAAGACATATTGGTGTTACGAAAATGCTTGTTGATATAAAACAATAATATTTTTGGAAAGGGATGAAGAAAGACAACTAATTTTATGACACACTGCTTGGAATTTCAACATGTTAAATCTGAGCTTATGCATCCAGCTAACTTATTATATCCTCATAGCATACCACAATATAAGTGGAAAGTAATTAGCATGGATTTTATTCAGGGGCTACCTATGTCAAGAAATAAACATAATGTTATTTTAGTTTTTGTTGATAAATTGACAAAAGTAGCACATTTTATTGTTGGTAATCTTAAGGATGATTCACCTATTTTAGAAAAAATATTTATGCATGAAATTTTTAGATTACATGGAGTACCTGAGTTGATTATATATGGATGATATGGAGGAATGATCTAAAGATATAACTAAGAACACTGGTAGACATGCTAACATTTTAATGGTCATAAGTGCAATTCATTAAGGGGTTCCACTTTGATTTTACCATTAAGGGAGGCCAAATGATAGGCTCCTGACCCATACTTGTGTGTAATAATGTATGGTCTAATCCAGTTAAGAGGACACTTTCCACGTTGTCTCCTTTATAGAGTAGTGACATTCTAGTTTTATTTGAGGACGAGGTCATTGATATTAAAATCATGTTCATTAAGGTGTTTATCGTAAGCATGTTTAATACACTCTTGATAATCATGATGGTGTTTAAGATTGAGAAGGAAACCTTTATCTATTAACTTGACCTATGTTAGAGGATCTTGGAAATAATATTCATCAGAGATGAAGTCGCAAAGGGATGCACAAAGATGGAATTTTAACTTCAAGAGGAAGGAAAAATTCATAATCATAAACAAGAGAAAAATTCATAGCCCGTATGGAGGTATGAATGCTAGCGTGATAAGCCTAAATGGAAAAAGGGAGTTGAAGATGCCAACTCTTCACCTGTTTGATCAATAGTCTTAGTAAGGATATTTTGAATATTTTTATTGGTAGATTCAGCTTGGTCGTTAGCTTGTGGATAATATGGAGAATAAAAGTTGAGTTTAATGTTGAATGCATTATATATTGTCTTGAGATATTTATTTGTAAATGACTTTCTATTTTCCATGAAATTTTTTTAGGGAATGCTGAAGTAGTAAAGAATGTGCTAGTAAATAAAATTAATGATTGGACCAGATTTATTTAAGGTGAGTGGGATTGCTTATACTCATTTCTTGAAATATTTTTTTGCAGTGATGATTGAATGATGTTTTTGTGAAGAATGAGGATTAATAAGACTAATAATATTGAGTCTCGATTGAGAGAAGGGCCAAAGTTCCTTAGCCAGGTGGAAAGGTTGACTAAGAATACAAATATAATTGGAATGTTGCTAACATTTTACACATCTCTTAACATATTCACATCAATAAATGGTTGAGGGAAGTCTAATAATAACCAAGATGGAGAATGTGCTTATAAATAGCTAAGCCATTAAAGTGCCCACCAAAAATACCATCATGGGCTTCTTGGATGGCTCTAGAGGCTTCATAGAATTTAAGACATTGGTGAAGAACACTGTCAAATCTGCGTTTATAAATAATGCATCCAAGGATCACATATAGGTTAGCACGTTTAGGAAAAGAACTCTTAGCATTTTTGGATAGATCAAGAGGAATAATGGATTGGGATAAATAATCAAAGATTTGGGAATACCAAAGGTTTGAAAAATTAGATTCAATAAGATTAACCTAGGGTATTTTATAGAAAGGTCAATCATGATGATGAACAATGATAGAAAGCTTGGAATCTTCTGCTGTCCATTAGATAAGAGCTGCAAGTGATACCTGTTAGGAAATTAAATATTAATGTTTACATTATAGTTTGTTAGTTAATATTTAATATTGTTATATATTAAATATTAGGTTTGAATGTTTATTGTTATAATATATTGTTTCAACAATATATTATTTATAGAGTTTTGTTATACCCGTAAAATTATAAATGGGTAAGTTGTTTGATACACTTCTTATTTTATAGGAAGAGGTTAGTCTATTGTAGTGGCTATAAATTAGCCTAATTCATTGTGTAATTGAGGTAGCAAGAATATAGAGAATTAATATATTATTCTGTGTTTTACCTGTGCAAGTGTGATCCAAAATTTATATTTGGTATCAGAGCGATATCTATCTTGATGAGAGTCGAGAGAGAGCACATTGAAAATGTTTAGAAATTTGGCACAGATCAATTTAATTTGTTTTAGCATTTGAATGCTTAAGTGTCCATTTTGTGTTATCCGTGGAGGTTTTCTGCCTTGGTTATAGTTTTCTTGCACTCCTTATTGAGACCCATTCTATAGATTTTGTATGATAGCAACAAAGATTCATTTACGGCTCCAACTAAGTTTATATCAGGAGAGATAGTGCTGGATATCATCCAATTATTTCAGGTTTCATAGATTTGTGTGACCTGTGTAAAATCTGTGTTCACTGCACTATAGAACTGCATGTTGGTTGATTTGAAGATTGTGAAGAAATACTTGTTCTCGTCTTGCTCAAAGTTCAGAAGATAAATTTTTTATAGTTTGACTCATAAATTCTAGAACTACAGATTGCTGTTCAAACCTGATATTTATTTATTTTCTTGAATGATTCTTACTTCAGATTAAACATGGTTCTGGATGCCATTATTTTTTTGTTCCATATGAATATCTACTCATCCACAGTCTGTGCTACCTTCTAATATTGGATCTGCAGTTGTTTTGCATCAATGTTGACATCAGTTTCACTTCCATTCTTTCATCGAGCTTGTTAAAACATGATGGTGTTAAAGGGAGTCTCATGGAGAAGCTCCATAAGTAGTTTTGAATATCTAATCTCCATATACACAAAGATTTACATCTAATTTGGCTGATCTCTGTTGTAAATCTGTACATTCAATTGGAGAAAATAACATCGGTTTCTTCTAATCTGTGCCATGTAATCCAACATATGCATCTCTACATGAGAATTACGATCTACAGTGGAAGGATCAATCAAATTTGTGGACTGGAATTAGAGATTGTTGTTCTGATATCTCGTGAAGGTGAGTTGGGAAGTTTCCAGATCAGACTTCAGTAAAATACTCGTAACTTTCTCATTTTGTAATGAAATTGAGAATTTCAAAGTGTTCTGAAAATCTTGCAACGTGGGAAATAAAACCCAGAAATCGTTTTGGAAAATTTGTTTTGATAAGTGAGCAGTTCTATGCAAAAATGTGATGAGTTTCATGCTTGTGTTTGTCCCTACGAAGTGCTGGCAGGCATATGAGATTATGTGTGAAACTGATCAGCTGAGACAATAATAGAAAGTGCAGCCACGTCATTTGGGTGCTACGTGTCTCTATATATCCATGTGTAAGTATGCAGCATAATGAACGATTTTTCGTGCATCAAAGACCTCAATCGAAGGAAATTTGAAGGTGACATGTAAATCAGTTGTAAGTTCTCCACCACATAAGTATTGGTGTATTTTCTACAAATATTCTAACCTATGAATTCACTCATGCAGTTATATTTGTATTAGTAACTAGATTCTATTCGAAATTTGAGTCATTTTGTTATTTTAATAGTATATGTCAAAATTTTAATCAATAGCTTTTAGCTATATTAAAATTTTAATTATTTGTAAAAAGGGTGCATTTTCGAAGTATCCGACACCTATCTCACAATGGTCAAGAAAAGAAGAAAAAAATGTATTCTCATGGAACCAATTACCATGGAGAGAGACATTAAAAATATACAAGATCAAGAAAATTCAGCTATATTAAATTTAGAAGAAGGATATGAAGGTGACGGTGAATTTGAACCACCTAGATCCCTAAAAAGAAAAAGGTTGATGGCTAAAGAATACAAAGACCATCTTTTATGAAAAATGAGAAGTTCAGAAAAGAAGTCTGAGCACATTTCTTTGACCTAAGCGGTACATATAATGGAGGATGGAGGCATCAGAGGCTGGAGGTCAGACATCGACCTCTCGTCAGTCACCAACGACGGGGCCGCATAGAATGATTTGGTGGCACAATTTGTGGTGTGAGTTTTCTTTCATTTCAGAATTGTAGTTTGTTGTGTGCAGTATGATTTCAGAGTTTCTGTTTTGGATTGAATAAGTGAAATGTTCACATTGAGGGGGGAACATGATCAACATGATCCAATGTTCCATTTTTAGTTTTTCAGTTGAGTATGTGGCTATTCCTATTTCCCCAAATGCAAAAACATAGTACAGAACAAATAACACAGTGAAACGCAGCATCATGAGGCTTGATGAGGTAGAACAGTCAGATGTGTTCCTGTTCATACCTAGGTTTGTGGTTAGCCTCCTAAAAACCATTGAAGGCTGTTCAGATGTGTTCCTGCTTGAGTTCCCACACTGCTAGGTCAGATGTGTTCCCTAGAGTGACTGGTTGATAAGCAGATGATTCCTGAGCGTGTTCCCATCCTCGTCGGTCAGATGTGTTCCCGACAGTGCTTGGTCAATAAGAAGTTGATGTGTTCCTTCTTCTACCTTCAGTTCGAGTGTGTGCCAAGATCATGAGCGCACAGAGGCGGCAGGCTGCAAAGGAAGTGTGAAAGTTCTAATGTTACCATGTAAACATTAAGGGGGGGAATGTTAGGAAATTAAATATTAATGTTTACATTATAGTTTGTTAGTTAATATTTAATATTGTTATATATTAAATATTAGGTTTGAATGTTTATTGTTATAATATATTGTTTCAACAATATATTATTTATAGAGTTTTGTTGTACCCGTAAAATTATAAATGGGTAAGTTGTTTGATACACTTCCTATTTTATAGGAAGAGGTTAGTCTATTGTAATGGCTATAAATTAGCCTAATTCATTGTGTAATTGAGGTAGCAAGAATATAGAGAATTAATATATTATTCTGTGTGTTTTACCTGTGCAAGTCTGATCCAAAATTTATAATACCATCATATCAACGAGATGATTGGTTAATCGGGGAGCAACTTGGATGGTGTAGGAATCAAAGGCTTCGAGGAGAGGATGAACAATGTCACGATATTTTGTAAGGGTGTCATTTTTACATTGATAATCACCTATGACCTGTTTGACAATAAGCTCTCTCCATAAATGTCGAGGACTTGAACACCTAGGAAGGCGGAGGTTTCGAGATCTAATATGAGTGCTTCATACTCTTCCATGTTGTTCGTATACTTGAAATTGGGTTTTTTTGTGAGGGGAATAGGAGTTTCCTAAGGAGGAATGAGTAAACTGAAAGTTCCTCCCACTTTTTGACAATTAGAGCCATTGAAGAAGAGAGTGAACTTAAGAGTGTCATACTCATGATGGAATTGATTGATGGATTCATCCAAAAATTTCTCATGAGGAAGATGCAAACAAGGAAGAGGCACTTCCACTAATTTATCTATGATAGCTTGACCCTTAATGTATTTTTATGAAATAAACTTGAGGTCAAACTCTGTCATGAGCATAAGCCATCGAGTAATGCCATCATTTTAATAAGGTTTAGAATGTAATGTCTTAAGAATATGAAACTAGTAACAACATACATCTTGTGATTAAGGAGGTAGTGTCAAAGCTTAGATGTAGCGAAGAAGAGAGCACAACACAAAATTTCAGCTTCATTGTAGTGGGTTTCATAGTCATGAAGAGTTCAGCTGATGTAATAAACATCATGCTCATGACCTTGGTCATCATGTTGTACTAGCATGGCTCATAGAGTGTGATTAGTAGCAGAGATGTATAGATAGAAGGGCTAACCCTCTCATGGATGTGTAAGCACTGGTGGAGATAAAAGGTATTTTTTAAGGTCATTTAAGGCCTTCTGAAAATCATGATCCCAATTGAATTTTATGTCCTTCTGACAGAGGTGATGAAAGGGTTGGTAACGATTGGAAAGTTGTGAGATAAAATGACAAATAGATTGAAGTTGGCCTTGAAGGCTACGAAGTTGTTTAATATTGTAAGGAGAAGGCATTTTATTAATTGACTTAATTTTCATGGGGCCAACTTCAATGCCCCTAATATAAATGATAAAGCTAAGGATTTTTCCCATTAAGACTCCAAATACACACTTGGCTGGATTGAGATGAAGACAAAAATAAATAAGGAACTAAAAAATAATTTCATGAATGCCAAGATGTTCACATTGATGTTTATAATTTCCTAAAATATCATCAACATAGTCTGTTATAGTTTTATGGATGAGATCATTAAATATAGAAGTCAGGGCATGTTACTAAATTGAGCCAACATTCTTTAAACCAAAAGGCATTACACGATAGTAAAAAGTCCCCCAAGGAGTAATGAAGGATGTTTTATGTTGATCTTCTAGTGAGATGAGAATTTCACTATAACCATAGAAACCAAACACGAGAGAAATCGTCTCATGACTTACGGTAAGATCCACAAGCTGGTTGATGTTTGGAAGAGGAAAGTCATTCTTAGTTCAAGCGAGATTGAGATCTCAAAAATTAGTACATCTATGAAGCTTTCTCAATGCTTTGGAGATGGGAACAATGTTAAAAACCCATTGGGGATATTCAATGGAAATGATTAAAGTGGAAAAAAGAAGCTACAACTCTTCTTTAATAAGGAGGGAAACACGAGTATGCATGTAGCGAAGCTTCTGCTTTACCAGTTTAGCATTAGGATAGATGACAATAATGTAGATGATGAAAGAAGTGTCAAGACTTGGAATGTTTGAATTAGACCATAAAAATGCCTGACTATGATAAGAGAGGAATGTATTGAAATATTCTAACTTGCATGGATCAAGAGATTGGATAAATTTGAGAATGTGAGGTTCCTTAGGAGTCTCGATATTGACATCATTGGTGGATTTGTTGAGGAGATTAGGTGTGTTGAATGGTAGGGTATTTTAAAGATAATAATCTTCTTCCCCCATGTGGGAAAGAATGGTGTCATCATTAGCATAGTGAAGGATGTTAATGGTAGGAGAGTATTCTTCTATCATGTCTGGATGGAAAATGGGAAGAGACCTAGTCTGATTTTCACACTGATAAATGACCAGTCCCAAAGTTATGGTGGATACTAATTTTTTTTTAGAAGAGATAGAAATGGTTTAATCCATTTCCATGTCCTTGAGAGTTGGTAAGGAAGGTACGTTCATGTTTTTGGTGGCCAGAAGATATGGAGAAGGTAGAGAAAACATGTCAATGTCTTCAAGAATTGGAAAATATGGAGAAGATAGAAAGGTATGCCCATGTTTTTGAAATTTAGAAAAGGTAATGGAGGTGGGGGAGGCATTTCCATGAGTATCTTAGATAGTGGAATGGGATCAAAGGATTTCTCCTTAGACTATCCTAACCCTAAATTTTTTGAGGTTTATGAATATTGATCAACAATAAGGCCATGTGGGTCATGCTCATAATGACCCAGGTTGAATCCTTTCCATGCGCAACGATGGAAATAGGTGTAGGAAAAATATGGTTTGTTAAGAAATCCAAAACTACCATGTAGGGTTTAGCATGTGGAATATCATCGATATGGGAAGAGGGGGTATCAAAACCACCATAAATAAGATTGGTGAAGATGAGGTGGACCAAAGTGAATACTGTCCCTGACATCTAGTTGGTACATATATTCCTTATCAGGTCTATTGATATGGTGAGGAGTGGGAAGGGTGTTAAGCGTGAGGAGACGATACTCCCCCATCATAATTTTATCCATTAGTGTTTCTAGAGAGTTATTTTTAAGAAGCTTGAAAGAAGGAATGGATGAGATGATGGATGGTGCAGATGGATATTTCCTGGGAATGAGTAAAAAAATTGGTGTATAGCTCATGTTACATCCTTGTAAGGGAGGAGTGTCCCTAATAAGTGTCAAAATTTTCCCCCAATGCTCATACTTGAGGGAACAATGGAGTGTAGAGGGGATGCAACACATGCAGTGACATGAAAATGGTCATGGAGAACATTGTATTAAAATTCTTTTCCTCAATGATGTAGAAGATCTTATGGATGAGCTTCTCACTGATGCAGGGAAGGGAAGAATGACCATTCCCAAGGTAGGAGAAATGGAATCATTAAAAGTATGAAGGACCATGAGTGTCTGGGTGGCAGATTCCTTTGGGATCTTGAGTTGATCAAAAGTATGTGATGAAATGATATTAATGTTTGACCCACTATTGATCATGGATCTCTGAATGAATTTATCATTGATCTTGACTGTAGTAAAGAGGGGAAGGTCATGGGTTTTGGTGGGATTATCCAGAATTTAGACATCCTAAAGACATTGAGGAAGAAGTAAAGTTTGCTCCTAGTTACAGGCGTGATGTGAAGGGTGCCAGCCCATTACCTTGGATGTCAAGAATGGATTTAAGGAATTTCCTAGAGACTTGTTATGATAAAAGTTTGGAGGAACTTGTAAAGTGACATTCACCTACTAGGACCACATCAAATTGTTTCATATGCACATAATTTGTTTGGATAAGGCATGATGGTTGCTAAAATAAAAAATTTCAATTTGCCATGAGTGGTTTGAAAAAACCATAGTTAGGTATGGTGAGAAGGTCTTGAAGATAATTTTGAGCATTATGGTAACAAGAAAAATTATCCCCTTAAGATTAAGTTTAGAGTACATAGAGACATGGAAAGATAGGTGGTTACTACAAATGCATTAATGAACAAAGAATTGTTGCAGTAATCATCTCCCAAAGGTTTAGAGCACAGATAGTGCACGAGGATATTAAGGGAAGGGATAACATATGGCAAGAACATAAGTATTGTATATTCAAGATGACCCTTTTGACTAATTGGCTAGAGTAACTCTACAATGTTTAGTATCATGCCCATGGGTTCGATGAATGGCAGCAGCATAATGGTTACTAATTTGGACCTAAATAGTTTTATATCCTATCAAAGATTGAAAGTAGTGTGATTATGTTTCTATAAGTGCTGGAAGATTTAGCTTATATGATCCAACTAAAGTGTAGATCTATTAGTTGATATTTTACCATTTTAACGTAAGTGAATGGTTTCATTGATATGTTTCTACAAATGAACCTTCTCAATATCTCACACAAAATAGGTTTTTAGTGCCCGTGCTTTCCTCATGTGAGTTGAAAATTCGCTGGTCCTGAATAGGATGGTTTTCCTTGGATGGTTAGAAAGAAGTATTATGGGTAAATAAATGAACAAGGGAATGACGAAATCTTTGAAAGTGTGAATGAACTGTGGGTTCCGTTTGAGTTAACAAATGTCTTTGGGATCTTGATTTTATTGATAGTATGCAACGAAATGAAATTAATACTCTACCCACTATCCTCAACATGGATTGTCAAATGAATGTGTCATTAATCTTGACCATAATAAAGATGGGAAGATCATGTTCTTCCTGTGGGATCTCCAGAATTTCAGCATCATCGAATAGAGATGGTAGTATTAGAAGTTATACGCACCCCTATGAGTGATGTGAATAGTTGAGCCTCATCATTGGATGTCAGAATATGTTTTAAGGCCTTAGTAAGAGCTTGTCCATGATTTGGCGAGCTTCTAGGATGAACTCGTAAAGTGACATATTAATAGGGGTCTGATGAAGCTACTTGATAATACTTTTTTCAATGGATCTGGGAGATGCTGAGATAAAAACCTTAGATTTTGATGATGTGATTAAATCCTTAGGAGGAGGAATGGTGATGAAGGTCTTGGTTTTTGGTTCATAGGTTGATTTGGGACTATGTCGGCTAGATCGAGTGGTTACTTAAACAACATTAATGGATAAATAGGGACTGTCTTTAAACGAATCATCTTCCTAAGGCGAGATGACAGATATTGATTTGGATGTGGAAGGAAGGGATTGGCTTGGTCAAAGAGGAATTATATTCTCTTCATTGAGTTTGTAGAAAATGGCCTAGAGAACTCTACAATGCTTAGCATCATGCCCAAGGGTATGATGGAAGGCACACATAAGGTTGGAATTGAACCATAAAGGTTTCTTTCCTTTTGATTTAAAATCATTGATAGGAAGAAGTGTGATTGCATATGTTTATAGTAAGTGTTGGAATATTTTCGTATATGATATAACTAAAGTGCTAGAAGATGCCTTATGAGATATGTTGGATATTTATGTAAAAATCTGAGCATATTGATGTTTTGTGTGATTATGCAATTTGGTTTTGATGTTGGTTGGTGTTTTAGAAACATGATTTCAGATTGGATGGTTTGACCCTAAGAGGGACTATAGATTTTGAATGTGAAGATACATCCTTGGGAGGAGTAATGACAACCTTAACTGGGGGATCAAATGGTAATTCTATGGTTGGTTTGGGTGTAGGAAGTAACACTTATCTAAGGCGATCTATGGAAGGTGGAGATTGATCAAATAGTTTTAATGATATAGAAGGAATAATTAAAGTCATTGCAAGTTGGAGTGTTCTTTAAAACTCCTCAAATGATGATAATTAGTGTGGAGGGAGAAGGTTGTGTACTCATGACCACATCAGTTGATGTGGGTAAGAGGATGGGATGAGAGACTGGTGTAGGCTCTAAGGATGGTATGACGGGTAAGGGTGGAATAGTTATAGGTGAAATGGTTCATTCCTACTGATTGGAAGTGGATGTAATTGGTAAGGGAGTTGATGAAGGACCAATGCCAGATGTGGAAATAGGTTGGAATGGTTTCTTCAAGAATGTCTCTAGGGGCATAAATGATATATTTGCAAATGGGGTTCTAGTAGTTGTAGCTGTAGGAGTGGATGTTGAAACAAATGTAGGTGTGATGGTTGTAGGAACAATATCAAAAACGATAGGTGTGATCAATGATGAAGGAGGGGAAGTTGTGGATGGGATGGGTTCTTGATCAGCAGTGTTCAGGGTATTTGAAGTATGAGTGTTAAGTGCTTGGGTCATAGCAGAAGTGGTAACTTGGCTTGTTAGTGTATGGTTTGGGAAAGGTTGTTTAAATATTTTAAGTGGTTGATTGGGTGAAGCATTTGGATTTTCCACTTGAAGATCACCCTGATCGATGAGTCTTTGGACTAAATCCTTGAAACTTTGACATCTTTCTATGTCATGACCTCATACTTGGTGGTACTTATAGTAATGGTCTTCACGATACCACACGGGTTTCATTCTAGACTCATCAAGTGGTCGGATAGGAGGGGGTGTGATAATATTTAATGCCATCAATTTATCAAATATTGTACTATATGACTCCCCAAGGGGAGTGTAGTTAGTATTTGGTCGAGGGACTCATTGTTGAGTCCACGTGCTAGATGTAGATGTGGGAGATGATTTAACAACTACAACATTGGTCGTTGCCTTTGATTTTTCATTTGGTGTGGATGATTTAGTAAATTCATGTTTGGGTTTATTTTATTTTAGTTTTAAATGGCCCTAAGGGTGCGTGTTTCAAGCTTGTGGGCCATGGTGAAGGCCTCGTCAAAGGTTCATAATGATTGGATTTGTAAATTTGAGGATATTTGATTCACACATGAATGTGAGATGAGGTCAATGTGATCATTTGTGGAAGAGGGAAGGATAATTGGTTTATAATGATGTGTCATCATGTGAAAAAGTCTTCAATGGAATCATCTTCAAACTGTCAGATATTGTATAGATCATTAATATTATACTTTGTGCAAAATGTTAATAGAAAAGTGTTCTAAAAATATTTACACCAGTTGGGAGAAGGATAATATCAAATATTGGGGGATACTATTATACTAGTCCAATGTGGGACCAACCAAAGACATGGGGAAAGTATGAAGCATTAATTCTTGATCGTGTGTGATAAGGTATGTGTGTGTGATAAGATAACATGCATGTCTAAATGCATGAAGGTGTTATGTGGGATCCTCTTTGTTGTTAAACTTAGTGAATTTTGGTAATTCCTAGTGTAGAGGATATGGTTTAACTAGTATGGATGGGTGAATAGGCTCATTACAGATTTTCTCATATGATAATGAAACTTTGGATCCTAGAGTAGTGGCTTTGAGGTTGGCTAACCTATTCACAAATGGCTGCATAAGATCATTTGAAAGAGTTTGTTGTGGGGGATGAGAGGAAAATGGTTGCATGTAAGAAGTGGTTGGATGAGTTTTTAATGAACTTGTAGATGTGTTGGTGTTTGATTAATTTGTTGGGGGTGAGTGTAAACCATGGGTTGTGATTGAAAGGGTGGTTGTTGGGATATGGGAACATGATATGATTGTTGGGATTGGGTAGGATGTGAGGAAAGTGTTGAGTAGGAATGTGGGAATGATTAGATTAAAAATGTTGTTGAATAGGATTTAGATGTTGAATAATGTAAAGTACTCGTGAAAGGGGGTTGGGAAGTATTGATGACATGTTATATGTGAGAAGGTCATAATTTCCTGATAGGGGATATGATGTTTGGGCATATTGGCTAGGGATGCTAGTGGTAATAGTGAATGAAGAGGTGAGGGGAAGAGTAGTGTTGATTGTTGTGTTGATGGGCGGGAGACTGTGGGGAATAGGTGTGAGTATCTGGGTGGTTTGATGAGATGGAGGATTGGTAGAAGAGGAAGCAAGATGGGTTATAGAAAGCTCATTTACTGCAAATTGGGTAGTTTGGGGATTGGTTTGATATGGATAGATTTGCTTGGAGTGGCAGACCATCTAAGGGAATCTGAGTTGATCTCCTAAGGAGATAGTCTTGGAGTGCCACTGATTGGATCTAGAAGCTCTTGGAACATGGTATCACTAAGATGGACCTTAGGAGGTCCAAGAGACTTTGATCGAATGGATGGTGGGGTAGTTGGCCTAGATGGATAGTTTGATGGTATAAGAATGGATTAGTATCACCTAAAGTTGTGGTGTGAAAAAGGGGTAATGAGTGAGAGACATTGACAAGGGGATGAGTGCTCATGAAAGAAGTAATCAAGGGAAATGATGAGGTAACTATTGTAGTGAACATTTGTTGAGATAAATAATTATTTGAAGCCAAGTTTTGTTCTATTCTTTTGGTTGCTAAACAAGTAACTATGGGCATGAAATAAATTTAAACCAAGAAATTCAAGCAAAATATTCTTTTTATGTTCTTAATTTATTGTGAATGTGTAAAAATAAAAAGGGGGTGGATAATAAGGTAGCCTAGGAGAAAGTAATCTATGTTTGGTTTTAGGTATTTTATGGCTGGGAATGTCTGAGGAGGCTTCCTATTGGGTGATGAAATCCCAATCAGTTAACCTGGGTAAGGGGATGTTTTGATGTGTTAATTTGATTTGTGAGATTTAAGTTGTGTGTGATAAGATGTGATATGTATAAGGTTAAACCCCTATTTAAGTTATATAAGATTAAGCAAGATATAAAAAGAATGTTCTTTTTAAGCCCAAAATGAAGTGTGATATTCAATGAGGACACAGACAAGAACGGAAAATTACAATGAAAAAAGAGAAAATAGGGAAAAAGTGAGGAATACCTTGATAACGTTTTTCCTATTTATTTGCACTTTTGAGCGATGAAATCCAGACCACGAACCCAACACGAGTAAGAAATAAAGCAGAGCCTCACCCTACAGTGTTAGTGGAAGACAGAAAAAGGAAAGACAAAAGAAAAAAAGCAAAAGATCACCTAAAGGGTGGTCCCATCGGGCGTGAATTTTTTTACCAAGTTTCTCATTCTTAATGAAGTTAATGCACTAGCTACTGAATAAACTAGCAAACTCATAAATTTTGGAGGGTTTATGTTACCTCAGATGTGATGTGATACGAGTGCAAGATGATGATTGATTCCGCTACTAAAAATAAGATGAAACCTGCAAAGATAAGACCCATTAAAAGGAAAATTATTAGATGGTTGGGTGGGGGTTTCCCAACAAAGTAGACCCGAGGAGCGTTTAACTTCCTCTGGTGGATGTCAACCTCGTTGTTAAACAAAATTGGTATAAAGTAAAATAAACTAAAATATACGCAGAGACTGGATTATTTATAGAATTTGAAAGTAATTATGATTGATTTAAAGATGTTATAATTGAAATGAAATAAAAATTAAATGTACCTGGTCTGGGTCAGCAGTGACCTAGACTGTGAAGGGGCAATTCAATGACCTAAGCTAGAAGGATGGAACAACAACTGTAAGTGTAGATCTTGATGCTCTGACTGCAATTTAGATAGAATAGAGGCTAAAGACACTAGAAACAAACCTATGAAAAGGAGTTATGAGGAAAGGAAATGAAAGGAATACAAGGTAACAAGGATCACAGTTGGATTTGGGCTGAAAACCAGATAGGTTCAGAGAAGAAGGATGGATATTTAGGGCCTGGAAATAATACAAGAGCTAGAACAGAACATGCAATGAAAGGAATCTGAGACTGAAAGGATGAGGATATCAAATTAGGTTGATGGTGACCTTGGTAGATTTACAACGATCTAGGAAGTGTTGAACAAGGTTGAGGGAAACAAGTTAGATCAGAGAACCTATAAATAGAAAAACTGATAGAATATGTCGATAATGGAGTCCTGATGGTTACTTGACCTACAAAAGGTTAGATGTAAATAAGGAATTCATAATATGATAATGAATGCATAAAATAATACCAAATAGTGATAACCTCACAAAAGAATGTCTATGGGCAACGCAAATAAACTAGCAGGAGATTCAAGAGGCATCTGATCATTGCAGGAATGTTTAGGCATGAGAAGTTTCTTGCATGTTGTAGGAAATTTGGGGTATGTGTGCATGCATCATATGATGAATGGAAAGAAAGCTATCAGCTTTATAGGGTCAACGAGTGACTTGGGTTGGGTCACCTCTGATTGTGGGGAAAGTTTCCCCAATGGGAGGATTTTTCTGCTTTTGGCATGATTTTATGTTTTTAAGGATGGGATTGAATTCTTTAAAGCATTAGTTGGGAAAAGGATTTTTAGGGATGAGGTGTAGATGATTTGGTAGTAGAGATAGGTTAGAAAAGGCATAGGGATGGGAAATAGCATAGCCAAGCATTTTCATGGTCATGCCAACATGTAAAACCTCAATCCTAACATAATCATCTATAATATTTTCACCATCCCTAATGCTAAGCTATTCAAGAAAAAATAATTTCATATAAATCCTTGTGTATCCCTCCTCATTTATGAATAATTACAATGCCTTCTTTCCTCCAACTTCATCTAGCCTATCAATTATCTGTAATGGGTTTAAAATATCATACCCATTGCCAAATCCTATAGGCAGCTTTACATTTGTAATTTTTTTTTGAGAAAAATCATGATTTCCCTATAGATAACTTTCCCCTTCCTAACATCGATCATCTTATCGACCTAGCCATCAGCCACAAAATGTTTTCTATTATAGATGGTTTTTAAGTTGCAATAAAATCATTATCACACCATTGGACCAAAATAAGATATCCTTCATCACCCCTTGGGGAACTTTCTTTTGTGTTATGCCCTTTGGTTTGAAAACTGCAGGAGACACATATCAATATGCCATGACCTATATCTTCCATGATCTCATTATGTCGATGAATTCTTGGGTAAATACAAACATCAACAACATTATCTTTCTATTTTTGAATCTGAAATGATCCTTTCGAAGTACTAAGTATTATTTTCCATGAAAAGCTACCATTTTTTCACACAAACATGACTCCTCTACGCAAAGAAAAGATCTGAGATGAAAAAATGTAGAATAATGATGCCCCACCTAATACGTAATGGATCCAAACTAGAACATATAGGTATGTGTGATCATATATCCAATTAAATCAAACAAACTACAAACCATATAATAAAATGACCACATAATCCAGTTGATTTGAGAATGAATCCAAAATAGTAAATAGAGAACAATAATAATCATCACGAATAGTTATTACTCTATTTCACAATTGTAAATAGCCTCTATGTA
Source organism: Taxus chinensis (assembly GCA_019776745.2). Lineage (NCBI taxonomy): Eukaryota > Viridiplantae > Streptophyta > Pinopsida > Cupressales > Taxaceae > Taxus > Taxus chinensis. Next base: position 362,317,188 of record CM034157.1, on the reverse strand, counting down.
GAGTGATTTACTGAGATACATATTGTGCATAAAATTAGATCTCAATTTTTTTTTCCTTCAACGAGGTGCACACTTAACAAAGGATCCAGATGGAATACAAACACTCAACTTAATTCCATATATTAAAACAACATCATAACACCTAAAAAATTGGAAAAAAATACATCATCAGGATTGTATCAGAATTTTGACTATATCTCCAGTTTACATCGAAGGCTCAGTCTTCCTCTAAATGCTCCAAAAATGATGATTTATACAAGTTGCCTCTTAAGTACATGGGTTATAAATAGATAGTGATCAAACCTCCCTCCATAAATTCTTCTTAGAAAGATAAAGTGGAAATATAATAGGTCTAATAAGAGATTCTTGGAGTTCTGGACATTTCTCTAGTTTACAATGAGTTACAGAAAAGATTCTAAATGCTTCTAAAATGAGCATATACAAAAAGACTTACATTGGGCCTTGATCACTATACAAGCCTATGAGAATGAAATTCTCTATACAAAATCAATTTGACCCCTATTTATACGTTTCAAGCTACTGTCATGAGCTGGTGAGGGGTTAACGGCTATTAATTTGATGGTGGGGGTTCAATTCTCCCCACCAACCCATATACCATTTTAGGCCTTATTAACAGTCGCATATTAATAAACACCACAGTTTAATCCTTAATAAGGCTATGTGCATATAATGGTTGCATTTTATTTAAACCTTGGACATGACATGTATTATTCCTACCACCCATATATCCTCCACGTGGGCCTTCTTCTATGTTTAGGGTCAACAGGATTTTTTTATCCCACACACATATGTAAACAAGTTACTAAATCTTGTTTAAAGGCTTACCCATCTCCGCATTAGTCGGTCCATCGACCGCTTCCCATGTACATGTTGTGTCAAAATTATTATGTGGGTGGTGGTGTTGGTAATGCTACATATAACATATGGCCTACCATTTATAACCATGGGAAGTGGAGTATAGTAGCTCGCCAAGTTGCTAAAATGGGTAATGGGGAGTATATCCCACATTGACTGTTGCACAATGTAGCTCACTGAGCTACTTAACGAGATCGCATTGCTAGTAGTGAACTCTCATAAACCAAATGCGCTCACCCTCCATTAAACAAACTCACCGTGCTAAAATGTGAACTCACCCAATAATAAGAGTGTGCCTTGAAATGTTCCAAGGGGAATAACAAGCTCACATGACTAAATTTTCTTGGTATAATATGAATAGTGGTGACAGGCCACGTGGTCACAAGCCATGTGGTGGCCTGAGGACCCACCACATGGTTAAATTATAACACAGTGGAAAAGGAACCCCTCCAAGAAAAGAGTGCAACAAAGGGCTCCCGAATAGTAAAAATTAGGGTCCATCCATTTGAATATGAGTGTGGAAGACTGGCATCGCAATATAATAAACTTTTATCCTCCGCACTTGCACTCTATTTCTGCCATGTGTCATTACTACATTGGCTAGTTGACCCTTCTAGGTCCGAACTGCAACTAAAATTTAATTGACTATAAGTTGAGCAAATGAATTCTATTTTACGTGTTATAGGAACCAAAAAAATCCTCATTGAAGTATCTACCACCTTGGCATGTTTTAGGGATATTTAGGAAACCCATAACATCCTTAAAATGTCCTCTAGATCACCTAATGTGGTGATAATAGATTCTTAGTGCTTGGTCCTTTATTATGATCACATAACTTTATATGTATATGATTCCTTTACCTGAATTTCATAATTAACCTTAAAACAACCAACTAACAAAAAGATATGATGCACAAATGGGTAGAAAAGACCCAAAATATGTGATCAAAGTAGAAAGAGGCCGGGGTGACCAGAGGGGACGGGGGCACCTGGGTGTTGGTGTCCTAGCTAAGTTTTGGTGTCCAGTGTGAGAAATGTTGAAGTATGAAAAGAAAAACTAGGCTAAAAGGAGTATAGGACCAAGAAGGACAATAGAAACTAAACAAATATGGCCAAAGATAGTGATCAATTAGTACTTTTCTCACATAGGAATGATATGAATAGTAGTATGTAATTAGGACTAGATATATACCCAAAGAGGATGATTTAGTGTCTACACTTTACCCCAATTTTTTGTTGAGATAATTATCATTAATATAAAGTGGATAATATATGCATATTTGATAATCATTTATATTAATGGAAAATAGGTTCCGAGAGACAAGAAAAAGCATGGAATGATAAAAATGTGAAGAGTGGAAACAAGAGAGGAGAAAGTAAAAAGAGATGATGATGATGATGACCTTGGGGAGAAAGCATATGTGTAGATATCACATTGTATCTATTTTTGATGTCGATTAATTATGTTGTTGATTGTGTGATGGTGTGACTACCCCTTCCCATAAGGACAGGCCTACAAAAGAGAAAAATGAATAAGTAGTAAAATATGCATATATGTAAAATTCCATCAAAATGAGTAAAATGTATGTAGAAAAATATGTAAAAAATGTGAAAATGAACACGTGCTCCTGATCTGTGATGAGGAAAAGAGATAGAAGAGATCCTGTAGATAATGTAGAATAATGAGTTTTTTGGATGATCTCACACCAACTTCTCTAAATGTGAGTTTTTCGAGAGATCTCAGGTAAAGAAATGGAAGAAGTGTAGGGGAAAAAATAATGGTTTGATCATCCAACCTTTAACTACTTCTCGCAATGTGAACACCACTCCAAATGGTGTGTTAAAATATAATCCATTTCAAACAATTTTGATCCAACACAAAAGTAGAAAAATACAGTGTAGTGCATACATGTTGACTACTAAGGATTGTGTGCCATGTAAAATCTGTTGTGTAAACTGCCAAAAACTATGTTGAACTAAGAAAATATTTATAACTTCCCCCTAGTCACAGCATCCAGGAAGGGTGAATAGGAACTACTGTCTAGGTCTGGGCACTAGTGTTTATGTTGTGTTGGATACCCAAGTTAGGTTTTGGGTTGTTGTTGAGACTAAAGAATGTGCTAGCTTTTTGCTAAACTATATTGTACTATGATTGTAAACCGTTGTATGGAGTGAATGATTCACCCAATGGATGTATCCCTCATTTGGGGTTAATGCGATGTTGTTGAGGAGTATGCAACCTAAAATATATATGATAAATAGATATGTAAGGATAATAGACAAATAATTCTTAGAATTATAGATCGAAGGGTAGGTCTTGTGTAGCTTTGAAGGTAACCCAGGAGAGGGTGGATGCAAATTGAACATGTTCAAATTAATCATACCAAAATTTGTCAACTTCTTGTCCGATCTCATGGTGGAATTTAATTTGGTCCTCAATTTCTTATTCATCCAAGGGAAAATTGGATAACATGGAGTGTCAACTCATGGACGAGGTCGTATTGCTCCCAGAAAAAGAGATGTTTGACTATTTTAAGAGAATGAATGCTTGTGATTTCATATGAATTACCAAAGACTTCCATATAACTAATGGTCATTCTTTAAAACATGTTAAATTTAATATATTTGATAAAAATTGATGAAAAAGATTATAAATTGATAGAATAATGGTTTTGACAGGAATTGTTAGCGATTTAGATCAATCGCTAGTGATTAGGGAAAATTATTGGTTATTTATGTGATTTTTGACAATTTCATAAAAATGAGAGTTTAAAGCATATAACAGATGTTTATGAATGATTTAAAAGTTGATTATGATTTTAAAATGAAAAATAGAGATTAAGGAATACCTTAGAGTGGATTTGAAGCTAGAAAATGCCTCAAATACTCAATGGGGGTGATATGTGTGGATGAATCATCCTATGATATTGATTTTAGTTTGATCGATGAAAAGGATCTCCTAAGATGATTGAAAATAATTAATGTTGATGCCTAGTGATACTTGATGATATCCTGAATGTTGTAGTTTCAAACAATGAAATGCAAGGGAAAAAAGGAGGCTTGAGATTCGAGATTCAAGATCCATATAATTGAATTTCGAATATCCTTGGGAGAGAGCACACAGGTGATATTTATAATTGCTAGCAATTCAACTGAATTTCTGACAATACAGTTTTTATGGGGAAATAGTTGTAAGAGTGTTTGAAACAACTTCTAATCATGGATTTTTTGGTTTAAGGTTCCGGTAAATAACTAAGGGGGTGTTGGAGGTCGAGGTGGAGAGGTTGAAATGGTTATAAGATTGTTTTGATTTTATGTTTTGTTTTTTTTTAGTTTTTAAGCGGTTTTAAATGGTTTTGAAAGGGGTAAAGGTGGATTTTATAGCTGTGAAGGATATTTACATGGAGTAAATAAGGTGGGGGGTTTTAGACTTAAGATAGAGGATGTATGAATTGAATAGTGAATTTGATTAATATATATGTGGAGATAAGGAAAATGAGAGGTGTAAATTTTGAATGTTTACATTTTCCTTGTTTTGTTGAGTACTTTGGTGTAGGAAAAATGCTACACAAAAATGATGATAGATTGATTTGTATGGGTGATCCCCCCTCAAAATGGAGTGAATATATTTTAGTGTAAGGAACACTAGTTTAACAGGTTGTTATTATATAAACTTGACATGCGTTTCGTTAAGATTTAACCCAAGACAACGTACTGAAATGATAGATGCTACCATAGAATCAAGTGATAAGGGGGAATGTAAGGGCTATGTATTAACCTAATTTTACATGTGTTACATTGTAGGAAATGATTAAAAATCCCCTATGATGATTATTACCTTTTCCAACGGTGTTTGAATCATATTTCTCATATGTAGTGTATATTTTTAGCTTGGAATTCTTCCCTTAACTATTTCCATTATTTCCATGTTTTCCTTTATTTATTTCCCATATTTCCCTTATATTTTGGCCTCAAGTTATGAAAATTCTAGGGTGGTTATGGAACTATCCTAGCTGTTACAAAACCATCGTTATTGCCTCAATGGCAGTTGTGTAACTTCCCCTCTATGTAAACTAGCGGTTACGTACAGTTTTTCCAAAACCTTCTTTGGCATCTTTTAAACATGTGTCATTTCTTCGAGCATGGTTTTAGCTCATGTTTCTTAGAAAAATTGGTTATTCTTGGGCTCATTTGATAAGTACCAACATCCTCTTCTTTCCATGATGAATAATTGGAGTTAACTCCCCCTTCTTCTTGTGATGTGGCGTTCCTTGGTTGTCAAATTTCTTAGACCATTTCCCATCCTATATTCTATAAAATTCTAGCTTCTTCCCAAAGCATTGGCTGAATATTTTTTTGTGAATTTAACCGTTATGATATTGTGATCTTGCTAGGAAATACACAATCAAGCCATTTCTCTTACATTATTATTCTCCTACCCACATTGTTATTAGGCTGCATATATGCCACTACTGCTCCAACACTTCTTCATTATTTCTTCTACGTTACCCAACACAATTCGCTAGATTCACCTGAGTAGTGAAGTTGGAAAGGAAACTGAGGAGACATTATAGTAAACCATCACTGGCTTTGACACTTTTCTAAAAATTCCAAGTTAAGGATGTATTGGGATTTCCTTAAGATTTCTTGATATCTTTATGTAATTTGTATGAAAAATATTGACTAGAGTAGTTAAATCATTTCAATTGAAATAATTGCAATAGTTAAGTAATTATTGTAGCTTTCATTTTGTCTGCACAAAGCTTCTAGTGGTAGATTTCCTCCTTTCTTATCCTTGTGTGTTTAGAAGGGAAGTTTTTCTAGAGGAAATCTTATACATTTTTTAAAAGTAATTACAATTCCATTTCAATCTACAATCTCCATTAAATCCTTCTTTACTTTTACATAGGATGTTTCATGCAAAGAAGTGTTTATGAGAATCTCTTACTTCTTCCCATGTCTTTGAGGTGGAACAAAGGGTTTAGATTCACAAATACAATTTGTAAAAGCTTTATTTGTTTAGGATAAGATTAGATTCATTCTGTAAAGATAAATAGTCACATCTGGTTAATTATTTGTTTAGGTTATGTTAATAATATTGTGGAAGAAAATTTCTTAACATTATGTTCCAACATGTGTATAGGGAGGGAAATAAAGTAATGGATGCATTACCGAACGTGGGGGTTTTCATTAATTATTATAGCAAATGGTATGATATTAATAACACCCCTTGCAAATTTCATCACATCATTACTAAGGAAACCAATACACATCTCGAAAACACTCATTAAATGATTACTTCTACACGTGTGGAATCCTTCACTTGGATTTTTGAAGCAAATCATATCCATTCGGATTTATTCTCTCCACCCCTTGAACTTTAAGTGCATTTTTAATTTCAATAAGGTTTGGAGAAAGGAGACATGTTTCAACATAGAAATTTCCAAGCTCTAAGGCTATCATATTGCCACCAAAAAGCCTACTTGTTATTGTTTCCATCTCAAATCTACTCTTCTACTAAATATGTTTACAATGGGGGGAGCTCCCTGTAGAGTCAATCCTATATTCAACCCATAATGGCAAGAAAATGTGGAACTCTGGGAAACCCTTAACATTAGGGGTTTCACATAATTTATCTAAAGGATTAAGGGGCATGACCAATACATCTCCCTCCAATTTGTGGAAAATTGGAAGGATAGGAACATCTAGTTCAAAGGAAGATATTTTAGTATCACTAAACAATTTATATCCTTCATCACAGGGCTAATCATGGAAGGTAACAATATTTTTTTTTAAAAAATGGACAAAGAGGTAGAGTAATGGTTATTCCTGGATGATGGAGAATGCATCGAAATTAAAAAAAAAAGGCATCATGTGCACCTATAACCTACAACCCTTCAAAAAAATTTCTTGCATGATGGTTAGATACATTACACTCGAGGGAAGGTTTTATACTATTCCTCTACACCATTTGGTTCTCCTCAACCATTTCAAGCACGAAGTTAAGCTAATTTTTCCATACTATATTTTGTACTCCTTAGAGAATTATATTTTAGAGTTTCATGGCCATAAAAGGGTAGTTCCATTACATCAAGGGGTCATTTTTCTTATTCATTACTTCATACTATATTTAGTAGCCAAAAAACCTATCCCTCCTTTATCTTCTCCACCTCCTCAGTAACCCCGTATCCGCTACAAGAACCCCCTTTTCCATAACCCTGTTATTGAACCCCCTCCCAAACGGATCCATAGTTATAGAAAAAAAGACAAATAAGTACTTGTTGAAGATATACCATGTTTTCATCCCTTCAAACCCCTATGACCAGATCACCCCCTCTATCTTGGAAAAATTCAATCATCAATCTAAACCCCTGAAGACCATCGAAGATAATGTTGATTTCCTTGTCAAGTCTGACATCAAGAATTTAGATTTTGACTCCATTTTTGGCCTTAGAGAGGAATTCAACACTCTTTCTACTCAAATCAAAGCTCTTGAAGAGAATCCAAAAGACCAATTGGCCATTCAAAAATTAGTCCTTGTTCTTCTTCAAGTCCACATTCATCAAATATGTAATTTCAGTGGCATTCCAACCTCAACTTGGAAGAATGGAAAGATCACCAAGATTTTTTAAGATTCTAATTGGGATACTAATATTGGAACATAAATTATTCTCTATCAGGAACTGAAGATTGCTCTTTATTTTTATAACAAGTTTCCTAGTTAGTGTCTTTGTCTTTGTGTTAGTTATGTAGTTGTTTTTTTTCTATTTTTGAGCTGCACTTTTGTTGTTTGTCTACCATTAGGCTTCTTATAAGTACTTGGCCCTTACCTTATAAATTTGTACTTTTTAATCTTTTGGTTGGGGTGTGGCCCCCACATATCAAAAAACCACCTTTTTCCTTTCATGATTATTAAGGTTTTTGAGCCTTTTGGATGTACATCAAGGTAATGTTCCTTCAAAACCTTTTACCTTTAAGACAAAAATAATATTGTAGAAGTAATTACATTTTTTCATATTTCTTTTGTTGTTTTCTAGAAAGTATAAAATCCAAAAATATTATTTTAATTTAATTAGATTGTTGTTTATTGTTGTATTTCCTTTATATAATTGAAAAATCACAAAAACATAGATTATATTTCATTTATTTAATTAGTCATATTTCTCTCATTAGATTAATTGAGTACACATCCTGCATGACCGTTTCGGGTCCTTGAGAACCTAAGGATTACAATTTTGAACCAATAATCTCACAACCAAACTTATTGGTGAAATTTTAAGACATCGACCAAGGTATTTGAATTTACATCTTTCAAACCACATCAGAACTGACTACTATCACTAAAAAATTGAGGGATTTGAATGTCAAATATGATAGAGCATACAAGTTTTAGATATATCAGCCTGGTCATAGGTTTCCTTGATCACTTGTTAACCATTTTCATCCATTTCCACGTATTTCTCCCATTCACCATAGTTATCCATTCACACATCCCATATGACCATTCAGGGTCCTTAACAACTAAGAGATGAAGCATACAATCCCAAAGTCCCATAGCGGAACACAACTTACTTAGAGATAGACATTGATATGAGCCTTAAGATCTTGGTATTTTTATCCTCACCACTTCTACCCATCATCATTTCATAGTTAAATTTTCTGAATGAAGAAGCTGAAAAATTATATGACTTATGGCGGAACTAATCTAGGTGAAACTAGTGCCCATAACCCACTCACTTGTCCTATTCATACATTTCCTCTAGCAATTCCATGACCTTGTCTTGAAACTTCTATGAGGCTAACACAGGACAATTTCCCCCCTCTTCCATTTAAATGAGTGATAAATTGACCTCCATCTATGCACTACCATCAACCTAGACTGTTTGGTATCACCCATGCAGGTAAGACAAGAATTTTCTACCTTAGACAAGAATATTCCATTGGTGCATGTGCAAGACATTAGATTACCTTAATATTTAATTATCCACATTTCACTTATATCATATTACATATATTCCACATAGCCATCTATCCATTCCAAATCGGATGTCTCGGCACAACCTCAAAAGGTTGAGTGCACCTCAAGGTCACATGTTGATTTTTTAGTCGTACAAATTTGTGAAATCGACGTGAAGGAATAGTTACTTTTCATTTCCATCTCTCATCTATCCTTCTCATATCCCATTATTCTACAGGTATTTATATACCTCCTGAATATATTGGGTTAGGATTATAACAGACCCATTTTGGGTCTTGAGGCTTATTACTGCTAGATGGGTATGTAGTAGTTTCCCTAATTATTAGGGTGGGTTGACAATTATTCTTCCAACTTACCTTCACCTTACACTCCTTCTCCCCAAGGTGCCAAAAATGGTTTTTCCGTTAGGATTGAGGAGATTGATCAGCTAGAGTTATCCAGCTCAAACAATATGACATTCACTAGAGAATAAGGCTTCTATCCTCGGGTCTTTTTGAGGCCTCAAACTAGCATGCAATCTGATCCTTTCTTTTACTACCTCTCATTTAATGAAGAACTCATGACACACTTTTCTGGAAGTGAATATCATTTTGATGCCATTGACCAGTCTTTGGAAAGGATGCAAGGGTATGTTGATTCTTTGATTCAAACCAACACTGCTTCCTAAAGAGGTGTGGTCTTTGAGAGAAAAAATTATAGAAGGACATCACATAACTTTATCTCCTAATAAGGCTCAAAACATGCCCTAATAAATGCAACACCATTTTCAGGTGATTTGATTTCAACAATGGTAAATAGAGTTCAAGAGTTAGATCTTGCCCAATCGTCTCATGTTTAATATTTTTCCAGACAAGGAAAATTCCCTTAGTGTATTCATTTTTGTACCCTTAGAACAATAGTCTAATGCCATGTGCATTGGCCTATCACCCAGTGGGCGCTGGGAACTCACCTGAGGCATGCATGGGTGCTAAGAACCTCCTTTATGTGAGTTGTGTGATAATACATCATTAATGATAGATTTAAATGCAGGAAATAAAAGAACCATGCATTCATTCTGAGAGCTTAGGATGAATTATTATATCTATGCATCCATTCAAATAACAAAAGAGAAGTATTGGGATTAATACATCCACTCTAGTTGGATTTTTCAACCCAAATTTTGTACTGATTTTACCGCCTGCTGAATTTTGAAATTCATACATCCTCTGGTGTTTACACTGATGCTAGCCCCGAGGCATGGAAAAAAGTTGTGGAAGGGTCCACTTCTGCACCCCATACAGAGAAGCTGTCACCAGTCCTCTCTGCAGGGTCCTTCTCTCTTCACATCCCCTCTCACATCACGGAGGTGGCTGCTACCTCTAGAGATCTGTCTCTAGTGGGTAAGTTGACGGGTCCCAGACCCCCCCTCAAAGATATCAAAAAATGGGCCCACATGAAATGGAACCCTTGTGGCGCATTGGAAATAGTTGTCATGCCAAACGGATTCATTCTCTTCTCATTCAGCTTAAAGGAAGACTTTTCTCGAGCACTTCTGGGTGGCCCGTGGTTTTTCGGCAGAAGAGGGTTCTACATTAGAAAATGGTCTCCTGGTTTTAATCCGCTCACTGAAACCATGACACAGGCCCCAATATGGGTTCGTCTACCAGGCCTTCCTTTGGAGTTTTGGGATCCAGCGGTTCTCAAAGGTATTGCTCTTTCTATGGGTCCTCTAATTGCAATAGATCAGGCCACAAAGGCTAAAACTAGATTCATTCATGCTCGTTTCTGTGTCAACGCTGATGTTAGTTGTCCACTCCCAAAATCGATTGATCTTTTATCAGATTTTGGAACATGGACACAACCCATTGAATATGAGTATGTTCCACAAGCGTGTTCCATCTGCAAAAGCATTGGCCACAGAGCATCTGGATGCCCCACTAAGCCACAACCCAAACCTAAAATCCATGAAGTTTCTCCCAAGAAAAAAGGGAAATATATACCAAAAATGATTCCTGAAGAGGCTCCTGTCATCCCTACTTCTAACCCCTTTCCTCTCCTTGAGGAAGGCAAAATCACTCTTGATACTAACATGGTAACCCCTCTCACCCCCAACCTCTTTCCTCTTTGGTTACTATTCCCACGGAGGTTCCCCTTGCTTCCCCCCTCATCTTTGGTTGTGTCCACCTCTGTTTCCTCTCTTGCTCCCTTTTCTGAGTTTTCTTCTGGGCTCCCATGTGCTTTTGCTTCCCCTTCTCTACCTCCACCTACCCTCCCCGCCAATGGTCTGCTCACCCTCCCTCCTCTCCCCATCCTCTCCTCAGAGCCTCCTCCTGTTGGATCCACCCCTAGTCCTCCTTTCCTTCCCCTCTTTGACTCCCAGCTCTCCCCTTCCACTCAAACCTCGGATGACAGTTTTAACCTCCACTTGACCCGAAGTAGTTGCAAGAAACCTGATATTGGCTTGGAGAAAGTTCGTGGGCATACCCCGGGAAACATTAAGCTTCAACAAGAATCAGCCCTGAATGTGGCTCAAGGAACCCAGAGCACCATCCCCATGGTTGTGGGGAGTAAACCCAAATCCAAAAAATGAAAATAATCTCATGGAACATAAAAGGTCTCAACTCTCTGAGGGTCCTCAAGGATATGAAATTTAACCACTCTCCTGATATTATTATGCTTCAGGAAACCAAACTTAAAAAGGATGACAGTCTCTTGAAAATTTGGCATGTTGCATCCTTTGCATCCCAACTATCAACAGGCAATTCTGGTGGCTTATGCACTCTATGGGATCCCAAAAATCTCAAAGGTGATTGCCTTTTACAGCACCCAATTTTTTTGTGCATGCTCTTCCAAGAGGTAGGCTCAAACTCTAATTCGATCGCAATCAATGTTTATGACCCGAATTTGGAAACCCATCATGAAAAACTTTGGCAAGACATTTCAATTTTCATAAGAAACTATGGCAATTTCCCTATGCTTATCATGGGGGATTTCAACAGTACTCTTTATCCCTCTGAAAAACAAGGAGGAGCCCCCGCTAACCCCTCTAGCATGGAAGCACTTGCTGACTTCATACGATGTGAGGAACTATTAGATATGGACCTTCACGGAGCCTCCTTCACTTGGTCCAACGCCAGAATTGGCAGAAATCATATTCAAAGAAGACTTGATAGGGCTATGGGATCTTTGGATTGGATCTCACTTTACCCCAATTTTTTTCTCAGTACTCTCTCTCGTGTGGCATCAGATCATAGCCCCATGATGCTATGTGCTAACAACAAGCTGAATATAAAGAATCCTCCCTTCAGATTTGAGTTAGCCTGGCTTGAAAACAACCAATTAGATCCTCTTATTAAGAGTTGGTGGGATATCAAAATTTAGGGCTCTGATATGTTTAAGTTCTCCAGTAAGCTTAAGGAAATAAAAAAATAGCTCAAGATTTGGAAGGTCAAGGTGTTCGGGAACATCAAACTACGTAAACAAAAGCTGACTCAGGAAATTGCTAACATATCAACTCTTGTGGAGGCAGAAGGCAGAACGGAGCAACTCCATAAAAAAGAAAACTCTTTTCACAGTGAATACCATAACATATTGAAAGAAGAAGAGACCTATTGGAAGCAGAGATCAAGAGCGCTTTGGCTGGATCAGGGAGACCATAATACTAAATTCTTCCACATTACAGCTTCTAAACACAAAAGCAGAGACAAAATCAGAGAACAACTAACTCCGACAGGTAATTTATTATCCTCTGACCTTGATATCTCTAATGAATTAGTCTCTTTTTATTCTAATCTCCTTCAGGCCGAGGAACCCCCCAATGAGCACGCTATGTCCAAGATGTTGCAACACATTCCTAAATTAGTCTCTGAAGATATGAATGGAAAATTAACGAAGCCCTTCTCTATGGAGGAAATTCACAAAGTTGTCTTCACCATGAAAGGAGATAAAGCCCCTGGCCCCGATGGCTTCCCTGCTGCCTTCTTCCAACTTTTCTGGGAGATCATCAAGCAAGACCTCTTTAACGCGGTGAACGAATTCCAGTTGAGCAACTCCCTTATGAAAGAATGGAATACTACTTTCATCACTTTAGCCCCCAAATCTCTTGGCTCTAAGTCTGTAGCCAACTTCCGACCGATTAGCCTCTGCAACACCTCTTATAAAATCATCACCAAGATGTTGGCTACTAGACTAAAACCTCTGATGAATGACCTCATCACTTCACATCAGAATGGTTTCATTAGCGGTCGGTTTATTCAGGGTGGTATCATTACAGTGCATGAAGCCATCCACTCGGCCCAGCAAGCAAAGTCAGCAGGAATGATCCTCAAATTAGATATGCAAAAAGCGTTCGACAGAGTCAGCTGGACTTTCCTTATTCGTGTGCTGAAAAGTTATGGTTTTGACAGCAAATGGTGCAACTGGATTTTTTCTTGCATTACTACCCCTTGTTTTTTGATCCTCATAAATGGCATCCCGACCGGTTTAAGGCAAGGGGACCCTCTGTCACCTTTCCTCTTTCTGTTAATGGTGGACACCCTCAGTAGAGCCTTAGAGGCTGCCAAGAGTCAGACAGCTATATCTGGTATAAAAATCACCTCTAGCACCCCTGCTGCTACTCACAGCCAATTTACAGATGACACCCTTCTCTTGAGTGCTGCTTCGGTGATCGAAGCTCGAGCCCTCAAAGAAATATTAGAAAATTATCAACTTGCCTCTCAACAATTGATTAACTTTACCAAAAGCAGTATATCTTTCTTAAACACCCCTCCTCAAACACAAAGGAGGATTGATGATATCTTTGGTTGCAGAATTGTGGACTCACCTTCTCCCTATCTTGGCATTCCTCTCTTCAAGGGAAAGAAAACTAAAAGTTCTGTGGAATCCGGTTATTGAGAGATACCAAAAAAAAACTGGCTTCTTGGAAAGGAGCTCTGCTAAGTCAGGTGGGAAAACTTCAATTGGTTAAAGCTACTTTACAAAGTTTGCCTATTTATTTCATGTCTCTTCTCAAAATTCCCTCCTCAGTGATATCTGTTATTGAGAGAATCCAAAAAAAATTCTTTGGTCGGGTGTGGAAGATAAGAAGTGGATCCACCTTGTCTCTTGGAATGAAGTTTGTAAGCCAACCAATCTGGGAGGTCTTGGGATTAGACAGATTGCTGATATGAATGTAGCCCTGCTGGCTAAGATTGGCTGGGAAGTGGCTTATGGAAACTCCCACTGGGTGCAATTGTTAAGAGCCAAATATTTGTCTCAAGTGGGAGATTTCCTTCTTTCCTCCCCTCCCCGTGGCTCTGCCATTTGGAACTCGGTTATTAGCTCTCTTCCTCTTCTACATGCTGGCACCAAGTGGAGGATGGGAAATGGCAGATCAATTGATTTCTGGATGGATTGGTGGTTTGGGGAAAAACCTCTGTGCCTTAACCCCGTTTGGGATTCTATCAAAAGACCCCTCATTAATCACCATGGCAAGAAAGTTAGTGGTTATTGGAGAATGATGAATTCAATTCCCTCTTGGTATATTCTGGATTGGACGGGTATCAGCGTGTATCAGAGTCAGTGTTTGAATCAGTTGAGAATTGCCCTCTCCTCACACTATATACCTTTCTCTTTACCTGTTGATGATCGTATTTGGCCCCTCTCCCCTTCTGGCTCTTTCTCTGTTAAAGCTGCCTACGATTCCAAGCCCAGGACCAGCTCTGGCCCTCCTCTCAGCAAAATTTGGCCCAAAGAGACTATTCCTAAAATTAGATTTTTTGCCTAGCTCTCATTCAAGAATGCTTTCCTCTCAGGAGAAAACTTAAAAAGGAGAGGCTTCTCCCTCCATACTCATTGTGTTCTTTGTTGTAAAGCTTTGGAGTCCTCTTCCCATCTCCTTCTTCACTGTCCTTTTTCTCAAGATATCTAGAATTGGCTTCTGACGCATTAGGAGTAATAGATTTTCCCCAAATCCCTTCAAGATGCAATTAATCAATGGTGTTCCCCTTTCTCACACCAGGCCCTCTCCCTCACTTGGAAACTTATCCTCCCTCACGGCCTCTGGGGTATATGGAAGGAAAGAAACCAGGAGAATCTTCAAAGATCAAAGCATGGACCCTTGTCAGGTTGCCAACCACATTGCTATACTCTTCCAAGATAATCTCAATCATTGCCTCTAGAAGAAATATCAGCAAAAAATCCAGTTCTGTGACAGCAAGGAGTGGTGTCAGCGGATTGTGATCCTTCCCAGGGCTAAACCCTCGACCCTGGCTCACTCTGAAGTTTG
The DNA here is from genome assembly GCA_019776745.2 of Taxus chinensis. Taxonomy (NCBI): domain Eukaryota; kingdom Viridiplantae; phylum Streptophyta; class Pinopsida; order Cupressales; family Taxaceae; genus Taxus; species Taxus chinensis. The sequence continues at coordinate 362,302,091 of CM034157.1, read as the reverse complement.
TTAGCTCCCTCCCCCTAGATGGATTAAGCTAAACACGGATGGTGCTTTTAAAGGTAATCCCGGGAAGTCTGGGGGGGTGCAATTCTCCGCAATAACTTGGGTACCCCTCTAGCAGCTATAGCAGAAAATTTTAGCGTTGGGACCAATCACCGCGCTGAAGCCTTAGCGATTCTTAAGGGGCTGGAGCTTACTCTCCAAATTGGAAATGACCCTTTAATTGTTGAAAGTGATTCACTCAATATTATAAATCTCCTAAATTCGATAACCCAAGCCAATGGACTATCAAGAACATTATTTCTGACATTCATCTTCTTCAAAGGAACTTTCAGTAGATCAAATTCTAGCATATTTACCATGAGGGAAATAGGGTAGCTGATTGCATGGCTAATATTGGTGTCCTCCTTGACACTCAACAAACTTGGTTAGGAAATTTTCCTAACAATCTTCTTCAAATCGCTCATAATGACTTCTCTTTTTCTAGATAATTTCCTGTAGTGGTTGTATACTGCTCATGATGTCAGCAAGTTAAACAAAAATATCACCACTCCTAACGAGGGTGGTGGACATGATTACCACATTATGATGATGTGACGTTCTAAGGATTCGGGCACGTGCGGTGAGAGTTATATCAGTCAGGTGGATCTTGTTTTGAGATGCACCTTTTCACATCACGATCATAACCGATACAAGAGGGAAATTGACGTGGAGGACTCTCACAAATCACATGGGTTTTTTAAATCCAATTTGAGGCCCCCCACCTCTATTCATTGCCACAAGATCCTCATCATGGGTGGGAAGCTCAAAAGAATCGAACTTGTTTCTTGCACTGAATTGTAGGAGGATAAAGAAGTCTGGAATATTTTAAAAGACAATGGAGTCACTACTTTCTTGGAAAAAATGTCTGGTTATTCAGCCATGTTTTCTTATGGGGTCTTGGCTACCTGGTCATGTGGTAGAGTTCAAATTGGCAACACTTTCTTCACCATCTCTACCAATGCCATAGCCTCGGTGACTGGTCTACCGGCTTCAGGGGTGGTTTACTTCAAGAGGTCCTTACAAGCGGAGCTTCAGGACTTCATCAACAAGGGCGAGAAGCCAACCAAGTATCTCTCGGGATATGTTCGGGAGTCCCTGCATCCCCCTTGGGATAGAGTCACCGAAGTGATTATGAGATACTTTACTATCGACGGGTGATACAGGTTAGTTTTCAGGCCTCACCTTTTCATCCTTTCCCACATGCATTGGGGAAAGAGAATCAATCTTGCTACCTTTCTTCACCAGTCTCTGGAACACTCTATCAATCTGGCTAGGGAGGGAGAAGGCCCCATTCTCCATCAGGGCCTACTTTACCTCCTCTTAAAATTTGCTGCTTCACCTGGGGAGCTTGCTCATTTTCCTTCTAAGTCTGGTAAATCCTTCCATACCCCCACCTCATCTCCCCTTCCATCCCCCGCTTCCCGACCCACTTCCAGTCAGGATCGCCGCCTGAAATTTTTATCTGACTCTAATTCTGAGGTTGCCATTGTGAGTTCTTCCTTCGCAGGTCTTGTTTCTACTAATATCACCATTAGTCCACCTCACTCTCTTGGCCATCCTTGCCTTGACCTACCTGATGCAAAACCTCTGATTCCTGTTACCTCCCCGGTCTCAAGCTCAGAGCTCCTTCTCTCAGATGCTCTGCTGGGGTTAGCTACACTGTATTCAGAATCCGCTGATTCAGGTCCGGTTCACATGGAAGAGGAGTCGACCACTGAGGGGTAGAATGTCCAGCAAGGATATGAGAATTTTAAAATGGAGGATAGCAAGATCATCCCCCATGATAGGCAGACGGAAGCTCCAACTAAAGTGGAAGATACCAAGGTCGGGAACAACTCGAGGGGCAATGAGGGAACTACTACTGAAGATATTATCCAACCTGAAGATAGCCATGTGGATCTAGTGTCTTCCATCCTTGCTAAGCTCCAGCGTTCTTTCACTGTCCTGAAAGCTTGGGAAGCTTACACTGACAATACCAGGTCTGCTTATAATCAAAGACTGCTATGAACTGATAGCCCTTGCTGATCTGCTGGCCAAAGAGTCTGGTTCCATACATGCTAAGAATACTATTAAAGAGCTGAAAAAGCTCCTATGATCTTTTGTACTTGGTTTTCTTTTTGTCTCGCTTTGCCGTTTGTTCGACTTTTTTGGAATTTTCATGGGTTTCTCTTATGTCATTTTCATCGCATAATCTAGCCAGTTGGGCCTTTTGTACAAGGTTGTGGGACCTCCTAAATCCCTCACTTTAACATTAATTAAGGCCATAAAAAACCAATATAACAATCCATATCAGAGTCATGCATCAAGAACTTAAGCTATGCTTTCTACATTACAAAAACCCATTACAGACCCATCCCCCTAAACATAAAATTTCACATAGAGTCCTCATAATGAGGACCTTAACCCATAGAACCCACTATTATCTCTACAAAGGTTCACCTATCCAAATGATATATGATTCCCCTCTCATCCTCTTTCTTCTACCTAAGCATCTTTATATATAGCTTTAGTCTCCGCCACCATGCCTTCCTGAGATACAAATTGGTTGCCAAGTGTCCATGTGGTCCTCTAATGGAGCATGCTTCCTTTGATCTAAGCTCTCCACTCTTTGCAATAATGTTTTTCTAGATCCTTACATTGCATCCATAGAATATTCCTTTCTTGAGCATATAGTTGTTAGGCTTGCACCTTATCCACTCTACATGCTAGAAGAGTCATGCTTTTCTTGTGTGTTGTCTAGAACACCGAATATGGCTAAGTCCCAAAACCTATCTTGCCTCATGCATGCATGTCATGTGTTCTACTAGACCCTACTAAAACCATGTCCTACAAACTTTCAACCTACACACCCTTCTTCAAATAGGTCTCGCGTACCTATGCACCTTCTTGTACTTAGCCAATATTTTGGGGCTCAACATCACCCCACACTACTCTTGTCCTGCATCCTCGAAAACACTTCTCTTTAATGAATAAAGAATGGTGGGATTTGAATAGTGGGAAAAAGAATGAAGGAATGAATAATTGGGGGAAAGAATGAAAGAATGGGTAAATGAAAGAGAATAATGCTTATATTTGAAGGAGGAGAGGGAAATCCTTCCTTATTTCTACCTCTAGTTTTTCCCAGACGTCAATCTTGCTCTACACTTGCTGACAGAGGTCTTCAACTAGGGAACTTACCCCCTCAAAACTTAATTCCTACCCTTTAGCACTTATTGTCTCAACAATACTCTCCAATTGTTTTCCCAAGTCATCAAGTGTGTCCATCCTGTGGGTGATATGGGGGTTAATTCCTTTAGCCAAATTTTGATCGATCCTCACAAGGTATTGATAGCTTCTAACTTCTTATCTACCTTGGCTAGGATTTTTTCCCTTTCTACTTTGTTCCCCTTATTATTATCTTGAAACTCCTTAATTTTTCTTCATGTGTAGTGACCATGATGTTTGCCACTCTATCTCTACTAGCACAATTGTAAAATGCATTTTTAGCAACTTGCGCAGTAGCCTTTACCTCTATAAGGATTTTGGTATATCAAGCAACGATATCGACAAAATTCATCTTTTATTCTGTTTCTTGGTGCACTAACACTTCTTCTTAAGATTCTAAGTGGGTGTTTGTCTTTTCATCACGAGGATGCAAGTCAAATCCTCTAGACACTACAAGGTTGATTCATATTTTTTCTCATGCAGTGCTAGGTTGGGATGTTTTAAGACAATGGCATCTGTAATCATCTCCACCTTCTTAGATACTTCATGTACCTTTGTTTTCTCTTCCTTCAGTTCATGCTTTAATTTTACACTGATAATTTCTTCTTGCTTCAATTATTTTCTCTTATCAATGAGATCCTCCTTTTTCCTCTCCAATTACTCCACGAATCTCACCCTATTATTTCTTCTGAACATTCTGGCCTCAATCTCAACTAAAATTTTGTTGAGCATGTTGCAGACCTTCTCATTTGAAAATTATTGAGAATTCACTAAGGGATTTACTCCTTTCATCTTTGGCACCTTCATCAGTGCTCTTCGAGTTAATTTGAACTCAAGTTCATCCACGTGGGACTCGAACACCCAATATAGCATCTTTCTAGTTCATGGATAAGTTCCTTCTTCATCAAAAAAAGTCATAGCCAGGAGTTTTTCTATTAGTATGGTGCTCTAGAAGCACACACATAATACCTTACTTGGATCATTAATATAGCCCATCCCTTACCCTTGTGTTGACTTTACTCCCTTCCCACCTGTTTGCACACCCCTTGGGAAGCTTACCACCAAATTAGGATTCCCACCCATGCTGCCATATTCTTTCCCAACGCTCTCTTCTTCCATTTCCTTCAAAATTTCATCTACACTTTTCTCTAAATCCTGCTCCACCAAGTCCTTAATGATATCTACTACCTCTCTATCTACATATTTTTCCACTTGTTCCTAGGTGAGGCTTGGGGTTCTCTAATTTTTTGTGCTTACCGCTTCGCTCATCCCCTTGACTTAATCATTTGATTCCTCCTCATCATTCTTCTCTTCATCTTCCTCCTCCTCAGATTCATTTATATTATATATTAGATGGTCTTGACCTCCCTCATGCTCATCATCATCCCTGTCACTAATTTAGGCTTCTAGGATCTATGTTTCCTCTGAGTCTGCCTTTTTTACCACCTCCTACTTCTTCCTAACTAGCGATTCTAGTATAGGAGATTCTTCCTTCTATTTATCCTTAACAGGCGACATATTTATTCGTGATTATTCATGTGTGAGGGGCCCTTCATGCTCTAGTGCCTCTTCTTTTAGGGTCTTTTCCTTGACTAGGAACTTCTTCCTATACACGTAAGTGCTAGGCTTAGTACTTGTTTTTGGTGCACCCATAGATTGTGATGTTTACACACTTTGTGCCATTTTCTCACGCACCTCTTCTCTTTCCCTCTTCTTCAACGTGGCATTTTTCCTCACTGTGGCACATTCTATAATGGATACATCACTCTCTAGATAGGATCCTTTCTCAAAATTAGGCCTTATGTATAGATATACCCTTATTGCAGCCCTTCTGGTGATCAACAATGTTATTAACTTCATCATTTGTACTTCATTGGAGACATTATTCTCCATGTATCCATGCTTCTTAGGGTATACAAACTTCCAACATAGCTCATGGTGGTCTTGGTCTACCTCACTAAGGTTGAACATTAACCTTTTGGCCTCCTTGAACTAGTTAACCCCTGCTTGGAAGTATTGTGTGGTGAAGGAAAAAGGTAACTTACACCATGGACTCTTAGTCCCATATGTCAATGTAAACCTGCCAATGTAGAAATGTTGATATACTATAAACTTTACCTCTCCATCCATGAGTGTGGGCAACTGCTTAGGGTTCCTCCCCTTTACCCTGAATGTGTCATGCATTTGCTTATATCACGTTTCTAGGCATGCCTTGTGAGCGGCCATCATGGTCTCACATTTATACTTCTTTAACCTTTTCACGGGTGAGAGATCCTCTTCTAGATACTCCCAAACAAAATTCTTTGGCCCATCAAGAACTCAAATCTCTAATAAGACAATGATGAGGATAATGTTGCCAAATACTATCTTTTATCCTTCTTGTGCGCTACTTATGATCTCATCCACAATAAATGCAAAAAGTTATAGATGATCCCTTCTGAGATCTCCTGGCATATATTTAACCATGCCTTGTTTACTTGCGTCCATATTTCTTGATTAGTAAGTTTGGTAACTAAGCATATAGCCATCCTCATAACAGGTTCGGGGATTTCTATAATGTCAAAGTACCATGAACCATTTTTATATTCATAATACTTCATAGTTTCCTTGACTACCTCCTTATCATACAAGTCATCATCTATGGAATCTCCTTCATAATTCAGGCCGGTGAACTTAGATATGAGATGAGGGGATACGCACATATTTTAGCTGTAAAATAGAAGTGGTATTTATATACAGGTGACATAAACCATTGATGTAGCCTCTCAATCTTGCCAAAATAAGGCAACTCATATAGTTGCAACGACCCTTCCTTCTCCAAATTTACCTTCACTATGTCACTATATATTTCCATTCCTTCTAGTGTCCTCTTGTTAGTTGGAAAAACCAGTTCCAATGCTATTTGTTTCTCAATAGTGCTCATGCGATGGCTGTAATCACTCATGGCCATTTGTCTCAAGTGTGACACCCACTCTTTCCCCATCAATACTCCATCTGGGTACTACATTTCTGCATACCATTCTTCATTGGAGCTAACAACGATAACAGTTTTATTTTTGTTGCCTTCTTTGGTGTCATGTTTTCTTTTCAGTCTACAACCTAAATCCCTCCTTTTTACTCTGATCTACTACTTTTCTCAAATCTAAGGCTCCACTTCACAAACAATCCTCCTTCTTTCATGCCCTAGCTACCAAACCCTAATTAGGAACAACTTCTTCCACAAGACAACATATTCTGAAAAGAAATGTTGGTTAGTTAGAATGTGGCACCTAGAGAAGAAAATATAGAAGGTTCACATGGGAGACTAGACTACATTCAAATGTGTGGGAGTATTAGAAAGGATCGCGTGCCAATAAGAGAGACAGATTCAAGACTTAGCCATTTTTATGATGAGGATCTATTTTTGGAGATAGCATGTAGAGCACTTAAACCGATTGGAAACTTGCACGACATGCATTGGCTATTTTTGGATTATTGGTTATGAAGCACTTTTCATGGATGCAGGATAAAGATAGAATGGTGAACTGGTAGCTGACTAAGAGAGGTCTATTGTTAGCATTCTTACATGTAAGACTATTTTTGTAATGTTGCACGGCTAATAATAACATGCAACCTATTTTGGGTTTAGATAAGCGGTGAAGGGAATATTCCCACCCTTATAACTATGTAGTAGAGAGAGGATAGATATAGGTGTGAGAACTTGGTTATAGGTAGAATATGTTGCCAGATCTATTACGCGCATGAGCGGATACTACTTTTATTATAAGGAAGCTTCAATTGATTTACTGCAATTAATATAATAGAGATTATGGACTAAAACAAGGTGTTATCATGGTTATAATTCAGTATTACATGCTTGATTCCATTAAGGTTATCTGTTAAGTCTATTATGTTCTAGATCTAGATCTAAATAAGCTTTGTAGAAGGATATATTAGTCATTGATCTGAATGATTAAAGTCTTCATCATGCTAAAAAATCCTATAATAACAACCTTAAAGAGGGTCCCAATACCTTTACATGCTTTGGGTGAGCTCTTAGTCTAGGATGAGTGATGTGTCAGTGTGCCTGGGCTTGTATTACTAAATAATAGGCTACATCATTGGTTCTATTGCTGGGACCTCTTTTTCAATTGTTTTCGGGATGGCTCATGATGAAGACATATCAGTAAACCTTAGAAAGTTTTGAAGAGTGGATACATGATCTGGAAGAAGAATACGCATATCGGTTTAGCACTGGATCTGATTTTAATGCACATGTGTTGGTGGAACAAAATTTGTATGACAGTTTACATGAGATATTCTTCACTATATTTATAGTAGAATTGTATGAGTGGATGATTATTTATGCATCTAAGTGTAATTGGAGGTATCACACACTTATCTGGATGTAGGAAGAATTTTAGGAACTTTATGATGTTGATCTGATTTGGACTCGAGCTATGGATACGTGGTTCTGTGGTGTTTTGAAGAGTTATATCTTGGAGTACTCAATTTTAACTTATTCATGTCCAAAGGTAGCTAAATTCTAGTTTTTACGAAATCCAAGGGGAACTTACCTGCAAGGCATTCCACTGGTGATCAAGATCCTGATGGTAACTTTGAATTTAGAAAGTAAATCGATGAAAAAATAAACCCACCACGCGTGGGGGCAAGAGCAAGTTTAGTGAAAGATGGAAAACCTAGCAGAAGAAAGGTAGAGACAAAGGTGGCTTAAGTATAATGAGGTGTGTGATAGTGAGGTAGAGAAGCAACAGGAGGTTGTAGAACAAATGGCATTGTGGAGAAAGATAGTTCAAGAAGGAGTAGAATTTCATGCCAATGACATGGAACCCCAGCCTCAGGTACTACCCCATTTGGGAAAATATGATAGGGAAACCTGATGGGTCGTTGTATTCTTCCAATCATTTAACTGACATAATTTCTGTCAGTGTCATTCTAAACCAAGGTTGTGTCCTAGGCAGTATGTAATGGAGTCTAGCAGAACCAGTTATATGTTGGGTCTGTTGGGGGTTGTTTAGAAATGCAATTTAAATCTATGGAAATTAAATACAGTTCTACAGAATTCAACTATTTGTGATGAAAGGAAATTTAACAACTAATCTTCTGCTGTAAAATGAAATATTCACACACTACTCTTAACAAATGAAATCACAACTGCATAAATGGAACTTAACAGAAAGCAAGACTATTCGTTAACCAGATTTGCATCACAAAAGCATATATTATAAATGAAAGTAGTAATGGAGAAAGTAGATACAGTTAATCAAAGAATGCATTGTAAGATTTATCAAATGATAATTGCAATAAATATAATCAAAGAACTGTATGCATGAACTAAAAATAACCTCTGTATCTCCTCGGTCGAGTTGGCTCTTTCTCTTCCTCGGGATAAAGGGATTAACAACCTTTGATTCTGAAAATGTCGTTGATTTCACTAACTCAAAATAAGTTCATAACATAGACAGTAAAATTAATTAGGAACTAGTATGTAGATAATCTCCTTTAGTATGTTAAAAAGTGGTACTACCAATTTTTGATGATACGAAGTATTCATATAGAAACTGTTGGTTACAAGATCTTCCATATCAAGATGGTATTAAACATTGTCCATCAAATTATCAATTAAAACACATAAAATCTCTACGGGTCATTAGGATCAAGCCTAGGCTAATAGGTCAACTTGATGAAAATAGTCTTCTGTCGCATGCTTCGAACTCGGGCTCCATAACTACCAACAACTTCCATAATTCCCTACACACATCATCATGTATGATCTCATAAAGATAGTTAGTAGGAGGTTCATGTGATAATCGGTTTTCATAAACTATAGCAAGGAAAATGCATCAAACCTACTAAGATATAACTACACAAAATATCCCCATGTACTAATAAGTCATATCAAAAAGAGTATTTTTGGCATGAAGAAATGATATTAATGAGCCAAACAATGCACTCATAATTTTCTCCCCCCTGAGTTTACATGTTACATGTCCCTAGTGAAACTCATCTATGTCCTACCCCACCTGACCAAGTTGCTCAGCCATGTCATATTCCTTGAATTTATCAGTGTATTGCTTTGTGGTGTTCTTGCAGCTCTGAGTGTTGGAGGTAATTTCTATCCATGCTATGAAACTGTCATGTGACTGTTGTTGCATTGTTCTGCCAAGTAGTGAGAGGGCTCAAAAGTAGTGGTGGGAGTGTACTTAGAGGCCTTCCCACTCATCATTGTACTACTTGGCTAGTTTGCTCTATGGTTTTGTTTGATAATGGTGATGATGGACATCACCCCTATGCACGCTCTAGCTCAATTTCTGGGGAGAGAGAACCTCCCTATGTTTCATGGGAAAACTCAAAGTATCCCACCTCCTATCACAAGCCTACCAAGTTTGTCCCAAAATTCTCCTGACTGTAATTTGCAAAATCAATGACACACTGAAGTAGAAATCTAAGAAGTGAGTCACCCCAACCCCTGCCTGATAGTAAAGTGAGTCGAAATTTTTTCCGCATGGCCTGACATCTATATGATGAGTCGGGCGGATGTGGAATCCGATTGGACTGAGTGGTGTGATTAAAAATGTTTGTTTGCTGACCCCAAATTATCTGATTCCGCAATACAGACTGAAAGGATTTAATTTCAAAATCACCCACAAATAAGTTGATCAAGAAAATCAGGGACATTGGCAACTATCATGTTATGAAGATAGAATTCACAAAGAAAATTTTGGATTTCCGGAGTACTGCTCTTGTAAACTGATAAAAAAACTGAGGGCCATTGGGAATTTCATGAGAATCTTGAGAACACAATTGAAATAACTGCCAAGAATAAAATTGTCTCTTGGACAAATATGCTATAGACTGGAAGAGGGTTTCCTACAGGATACAGTAGTTTTGAGGGCCAAAGGACAGACAGAGTCTAAAATAGATGTCAATTTTTGTTTTTCCTCCTGTATAGATTCCTTTTCCTTTTTTAATTTTTGATTTTCCTTTCACAATTCCCTTTCGTGAAGGGATAACTGATGGAAACTATCCGAGATAGGGTAAGACTCTTATCATGCATTGTCACTTCAAACAACTTACTTCAAGCTACAGGGAAACAATCTCCCAAAATTTCTCTACTGTTTGTTGTGTAAATTCAGATTGTAGTAAAAGGTTTGTTTCTTCCATACCTTGTAATTGAGATTTCAGTAGTGCAATTTCCTCCAAATAGTTGTGAGAACGTGCCACCTTGGGTGTTAAGCACTTCAGGAACTACAAGGTGAATTTGTCGTAGATGACAGGAATAGCAGATGCTGATGGAGTGGCCAGGTGATCCTCCTCATGCAGTTCTTCCCAAATGTGGACAGGTATCATGCAGGCAAGGAATCTTATTGGGAACCGCCAATCTGCAAAAAATGAGCTTAAGCCATCGTCAGGATCGTGAGTTGCATGGAAGAAGACAGAGCCACAATGGCACACTTGCATTTTGAATCAGAAATGGAAGGTAATGGACCCTTAGGAGTACTAACTGTGTCTGTATGCTCAGGAACCTCAGACTTCCTCTGCGTGGTTGTGTGAAAGGGCCAAGGGGCCCAGTGTAACGGTAGATCGAGGTGTAGAAGAGAGACCAGATTTTAATTGCTTTGGTTTTGACCCCTTGCCACCAGCACGTCCCTCGAGCCTCCGCTTTGGTCTAAATAAGACTTGGTGTGAACACAACAAATGAATCAACCCTCGGGTGTTTAATTACAAACTTGCCTACATCGAACCGATGCTTCTAGAAAAACTTTAATGATGGAGTCCATGAGGTATTCTAGAATATTTACCTGAAGGGCCTGGTTGACTCAACCCTTTTTTAAGGTGGATGAACATTTTCAGTGCATCACCAACCCAGAATAGAGGCTTAACCATCGCATATGAAATATCGGTTAACCCATTTCACAATCTCAATCCCAAATTCCAGGTAAAACTTTTCCTACTTAACACCCTTCTGGACACCCAAGATGGAGTAAGGATGACTTTCGGGAGTGCCTCTCCTTCATCATGAAAATAAAGCAATCAGTCTTTGCAAAGGAGCATTCGTCATAACCTTCAAATCAAATTCTAGCAGGCCAAATAGGTCAGAAATGACCTGACTGGTAATTTTAAACTGTCTTCCACCAACTTGTGAACATGTTGACTTAAAATTGTTCAAGAATTCTTCCACACTGCCCTCGTTGAAACCTTCAAATTGTCGAAATGAAATCCAACCATCCAAAATCATGAAATACCTATGAAAGGATGGCATTCTGGTGTAAGGTGTCTGGTGAATCATGTTCTGATGTCTTTCATGGTCCCATGCTGAAGCTGAAGGCGAGTTAATACCAGGTAGAAGAAAAAAATAGAACAGAGCATATTTCTCACTTCCTGTCTAGTAACTGATAAAAACCAATCATGATGTGATATGCATACAAACAACCGTAAGAAGAATTTGCATAAGCATTAAATTTCCAATGGCACCATATTCCTTGTGGTGGCACAAAAATCAAGCGAAGGTGGTGGCGGAAAAAATAGTGAATGAGACCAGCCACCCGTGTGAGTTTAAGATTTTTTGCGGGCAGCCGCATATCCCACGGTCGATGAGTGAGTGCCACCCATCCTAACTTTGGAGAGTGTGACACATTCAAGGCATGTGGTGATTATGAGCCATTACTCATTTTATGCCGTCATCCATAGAACCAGATTTGGAAAGAGATCCAAAATTAACATAGCAATCATTTCATGAGGGCGTAGATGATGACAAATGCATACATGGGGAAATGTTTTACATGGGAAATATCGTTAGCAAGTTAAAAATGCACTTACCCATGCCACATTTAGTCGGCCAATATCCGTAGATTCCTACGCCCTACAGTTTGAGGTGAAACGTGATTAGTGGCTATAGAAATAATGAAAATTCCTGCATTTACTGGAAAGAACAATAAGAAAAACTGCTAACTAAGGGAAGAAGATCGAATTAAGGATCATCTTCCTTTATTGAACTTGCAAGAGATTGATTACTCTATTCTTGAGAGGTAAATAGCCTCCTTAGCATGCATGTCTGTGTGTAACAGAATTTCATTGGTGAAATTATTCTTATCTAGTGGTTGGTGATAAATCCGGAGCCTATGCCCATTCACCGAGAAGAGTTTGTTTGTCTCCATCAATTGGGATCAATCGAACAGAGCCATTATCAAACACTTGATTTACTTGATAGGGACCCAACCAATGTGTACACAACTTGCCTTTTAAACTGTTAATAGTGAGAATCGAAGAGTAAAACCCATTGTCCCTCATGAAATGTCTTTGTTTTGATGTGAGCATCATGCCAAGTTTTTGCCACTGGTGTTGTAGAATTTATGTCTTCTACTTTGCCTCCATCCGCTTTTCATCTAATTCATTCAGCTGCAGTACTTGTTCATGTTATGCTTCATCCAAATCAATCCCAACTTCCAATGCTATTCACCAGGTGCGAAATTCAAACTCAACAAGTAACAATGGTTTCTTCCCAAAGACTAGCTCATAGGGAGAGAAAAACCAGTAGTTGTTTTCCAGGTCATGTTGTAGTCCCAGATAGCCTCATGAAGCTTTGGTACCCAATTCTTTCTATTAGCTTTGACCACCTTAGTTAGAATATTCTCAAGTTCTTGATTGGTTACCTCCACTTGCCCATTTGATTGGGGGTGCTATGGTGATGATTTACCAGTGCCTGATTCTGTAGATTTCCAAGAAAGATTCAATCATATTTAAAACAAATTTAAGGACCTTGATCAAATACAATGGCCCTTGGTGCTCCAAATCACAGCAATATCCGATTGTACAGAAAATCAACAACAACATCCCTCGTGGGTAGATGCTAACACTTGAACCTTCAACCCATTTGGTGATATATTTCGTGCATACCAAGAGATACTCCTTCCGAAAGGATGGGGGATCAAATGGTCCAACAAAGTTTAATACCCCATTTCTCAAATGGTCCTAAGAACTAGATGAGGATTTAGAGGCATTTCCATAGAAAGTGCAGGTTTTCCCATTCGTTTGCATGCATCACACTGCCACACATACTTTTTGATAATTCTATGGAGGGAAGTCCAATAGTACCTTACTCCAAGGATCTTGTGAATTGTTTGCTTCACTGAATAATTTCCACCTCCCGGCTCATCATGACAAGCTGCGCAGTATGTCGTATACCTCATCCTCTCAAACACACCTACAAAGAACCATGTCAGGACAACATTTAAATAATAATCTGTTACACCATTTATATGTTGCACTATTCCTAACCAATTGCCTTCTTTCCTTATGAGTAAAATAGGCAAGAAACTTCCCTGTTGTTAAATAATTCGTGAGATCAACGAACCAAGGAGTCTTAGTCGAGATAGAAAACAAGTGTTCATTAGGAAATTGGTCTTGGATTACTTTGTCATTACCTGAAACATTTATTCTAGAAAGAAAATCAGCAACAATGTTACATTTCCCAGGTTTATCTATAATGGTGATATTGAATTCTTGTAACAAGAGCAACCAGTGAATAAGCCTTCTGCCAACCACTGGTTTATTCATCAAATATCGAATGGAAAAGTGGTCAGTGTAAACAAAAAATTTATATCCAGTGATGTAATGATGAAATTTATTCAAAGCATAGACAACAGCCAATAATTCTTTTTCCGTAGCAGCATAATTCCTTTCCATAGGAGTCAGATTTTTGCTAATAAAATAAATTGCATACATATAATCTTCTGAGTCCTTTTGTCCAAGAATAACACCCATGGCTGTATTAGAAGCATCAGTGTGGATATGGAAAGGTTGTCTCCAATCAGGGCCACATAAGACAGGGGCCGTCATTAGCTTTTCTTTGATAGAATAAAATGCCTATTGACACTAAGGAGACCATTCAAAAACACAATCTTTGGTTAGCAAAGAAAACATTGGAGCAGCAATTTTGCTAAAATCTTTTATGAATTGCTGGTAATAACCTGCATGACCAAGGAAACTTTTGATGTTCAGTTTGATTAGCTGGTTTAGGTAATTGGGTGATGACTGATATATTTTTGGTATCCACCTATATACCTTGGGCTGAAACATGGTGACCTAAGACAATTCCTTGATCAACCATCATTAGAAATTTTTCATGACTCAGAGATAGTTTGTGTTATTCACATCGACTGAGTAATTTCTCAAGATTATTCAAATATTCTTCAAAATTGGATCCATGGATAGTGAAATCATCCATGTACACCTCAACACATTTGTTAACAAGATCAAAAAAAATGGCCAAGACTTCCTGCTGAAATGTAGCAGGGGCATTACAAATCCCAAAAGGTAAGACTTGGTAAGAAAATGTACCTCAAGGGCACGTAAAATTAGTTTTATCATGATCAGCAGGGGAAATACTAATTTTATTATACCCACTAAACCTATCCAAGAAAGAAAAATATCTCTTACTAGCCAAATTGTCCATAATTTGGTTAATGAAAGGTAGGGGGAAAATAATCCTTCCTGGTGGATTTGTTAAGTTCCCTGTAATCAACACATATTCACCACTTACCATTCTTCTTGGGAACGATAACTAATGGGGAAACCCACTAACTATCAGATATAGGATAGATGAAACCTACCTTTAGGAGTTTTTTCGATCTCAGTTTTGACTGTGTCTCTCAATGTTAGATTGATTCTTCGTTGTGGCTGCCTTATAGGTTTGACGTCATCAGTGTAAATATGATGTGTATATATGATAGGATGAATTCCTTTCATATTAGATGTAATCCCAAGCAAAAGCATGGGAATGTTTCGTCAGAACCTCAAGCACCCTAGCTTCTTGAATTGACCTCCAATTCGCTACCTATGGTTAGATCTCTTCCCATATTGACAAGAACCTGCTTGGTATCATTTGCAAGAGCAAGATCTATACTAGTGATAAAAGAATTCAATGGGGAAAACATGGGGCTGAAGCATGTGCAGGATGGATATGTTGTCAAAAGATAGAATCTTGGTTAAAGGACAATAGAAATCAGGAACTAAATGTTCAGAATTATAAGGATAGTGTTTCCTACTAGACTTAGCAGAGGTGATGCCTACCAAAGAAATAGTAGAAGAGATGTCTAATGCTGGGTATTTTAGATTCCGTAGTAATAGTGCTGATTTTCATAGTTGCAGAGTCCTTAGAATCAATCAATGCATATGAATCCATAGCTTCTGCCATATGATTGTGTTACTACAATAGTGGCCAGAAAAAGAAGAACTCAAAGATTTAGCATCCAAAGAATCCACCCATACCTGGTCACAATTATTTGTATAAGGTTGGGCAAGAGGATATAATGAAATGTGTTTGGATTTCTACCCATTTAGAATTGTCATGTTGCCTGACCTACAATCAATGTAAGTAGCAACAGTAGCTAACCAGGGTCTTCCCAAGATGACCGTATATCCCAACTTCTGATCTTTAGGCTATAAAACCATGAAATCAACTTTGTACTCCCATGATTCAATAGTGACCATTATATCTTCAACCACACCATCAGGTACAGAAATGGATTGATCTGCTAACTACAGAATAGTGTTGATCGGTTGAAGTCCCTATTAAGGATAGCATATTAAACATCTCTTTTTGTGATAACATTAATAGCAACACCAAGATCCACCAAAATGTTAGATATTGACTGGTTGTTTTATACAAAATAGTAATGACATGGACTCCTAGGATCCTCATATTGTGGTGAGATAAGGGTGGTGCCAGCAACTAAATCAGCCAAATTCCTTTCGAATCTGACAGTCTTTGGGTATTTATTTTTTCCTTCCTAGTGGTCTTTATACAATCGTTTCTAATGGTTTGGTTCAGTTCAGGGATTTCCCTTATTGCTACACAGTAGTGGGACCTCAATATATATTTTTTTCAATTCTTGAACTAGTTTTGTTTCATCTACAGTTCAAGTGTCCTATAATCACTCAGGAAAAGGGGTCTGTAGTTTGTTTGGGTATTTGATCATCCGGTGTATCTAGTATTGGTGAATAACCAGTATTACCCTCAAGGTTTTCTTCCTTATCATAATTAACAGGTAGTTATGTTATAACAATAGGAGGGGTCCAATATTTTACCAGATCATAGTCATAAATTACCAATAGTGTTAACCTACATGGTGTTACCTAAGTCTTTTTCATCAATCGAAGCTGTCTGTTGATTTTTTAGGATTGGATACTAGCTGGGCCAGAAGTTGTGTTTGTGTTGATTTTTCCTTGATTTTGGTAGGCTTAAGGTGGAGGCATTTAAAGATTATTTTGGCTGCTATAAACTGTGTTATTGATTACCATTTTGTGGTGGTGCCTAGAAATGATTTTGGCTAAAATTTTGTTGAGGAACCCACTACTAATTGTGCCAAGGATTGGCTGCGGGTGGTGGAGCCCAACCCAGCTGAGTGTAGGGATTTTTCCAAGGTGGTGGCTATGGATAAGTCATCCAGTTTGAGTTTGCCCACTCAGGTTGTCCCCAAGAAGACTGACAGGCTTGATTTGGCCATGACATTATCCAGGGATTCTGAGTTGGTCTAGATGGGAACCCACCCTTGAGTGTTTGATCTTTGGACAAAGTTTAATTCAGCACTTGTTTGAGAAATGGCATTCAAACCTCCCTTCAACTGTGGTAAAAGTGTGTAATGTTTAGTGTCATGGTGAGTAGCTTCATGCAGATTAAGCACATATTTGTGACATCCAAAGGACATTCTCTCAAGGGGTGTCTCTTCCAACACTTAGAGTAATACATATCCAATGGTTCTTTAGCAGGGGGTGGTTTTTGCTTTGAGTCCATCTATGGTGGATGTTAATTGTAGTAGAATGTCTAGTTTTCATGTCGGCCATTTCTTCTAGAATTTTAGAGGTACCCAAAGACTTGGATGTTTCTTTTCTTTGTATTCATCCATGTGTTCTAGAGAATCTTCTACATAGCTCAGTGATTTGTTCCATGGTGAGTTTATGCACGTCTCCTCCTCCCATTAGATGGAGGGAATCCTTGGTTTCCTCGTCCAGTTGGCAGTCCTTTAAGAGCTACTGTTTTAGCGATGCCTATATGTAACTCATACCCACTACATTTATTGATAAAGAGGAATCTATCCAGATAATCCTCTAGATTCTCATCTTCCTTTTTGCCGTATTTGGAAGAAATCTTCCTTCCTATCCCTTCCCCTACAATATTCTTAGTAATTATCTAGGAAGGCTGTTTCCATGGATTCCCAAGAATTAATGGAATTAGATGGGTAACCCCATAAACCATCTCATAGTAGAATCTTTGAGAGTGAAGGGAAACAAGTTTGAGTTTTTTTATTGTAAGTTCGGTAGTCATATGTCTGGCATAGGATTTTAAATTCAAATAGAAACCGATCAGGGTCTTCTTTGGTCATTCCTTGAAAGAGGGGGGAGGATGGATGGTGAGATGTTTTTCATGGGGTGCATCTTCATCTACATTGATGGAAAATGGGATATGTAAAGGTTCATCCTAAAGGTTGGTCTTCAACATTCCCAAGGTTCCCCATTGCCGAGTGTGGTGTGAAGAGGATACAAAATGCTCAGAAGAGGTTATAGGCTGTTTGATTGGAATCTGTATCACTCTCAGTGTTTCTTCCCTTATGAAGTGTCTAGAGATATTTGTTGAATATTGTGTGCTATAAATCTCCCTTGGTTATCTTGCGACCTATGCATCTAGGTTGGTTAGTTTAAAACGAGGTCCGAGAGAACTACTGGTTTCCTACATGAACTCTATTAACACCCCATATCATATGGAATAAAATTAAAGGACCTTGTGCTTATGTCCCTCGGCAGTGACACCAAAAAATGATGGGTTGTTGTATTCTTCTAGTCATTTAATTGACATAATATTATGTCAGTGTCATTCTAAACCAGGGCTATGTCCTAGGCAGTATGCAATGGAGTCTAGTGAGAACCAGTTTATACTATTGGGTTTGTTGGGGGGTTGTTTATTTTAGTGAATATTCTACAAAAATGTAATTAAAATCTACGGAAATTAAATACACTTCTACAGAATTCAACTATTTGTGATGAAAGGAAATTTAACAACTAATATTCTGTTGTAAAATGAAATATGCACGCACTACTCTTAACAAATGAAATCACAACTACATAAATGGAACTTAGCAGAAAGCAAGACTATTCGTTAACTAGATTTGCATCACAAAAGCATCTATTCTAAGTGAAAGTAGTAATGGAGAAAGTAGATAAAGTTAATCAAAGCACGTATGTAAGATTTATCAAATGACAATTGCAGTAAATATAATCAAAGAACTGTATGCATGAACTCAAAATAACCTCGTATCTCCTCGGTCGAGTGGGCCCTTTCTCTTCCTCGAGATATAGAGATTAATAACCTCTGATTCTCAAAACATTCCGTGGCTTTCATTAACTAAAAATAAGTTCAGAACATAGATAATAAAAATAATCAATAACTGGATGCAGATAATCTCTTTCAGTTTATTAAAAAGTTGGTACTACCAAGTTGTGAAGACGAAGTCTTCATATAGAAATTATTGGTTAAAAGATCCGTCATATCAAGTGGTATTAAACATTGTCCATCAAATATCAATTAAAACACATAAATCTCTATGTGACATTAGGATCAAGCCCAGGCTAATAGGTCAACTTGATGGAAACAGTCTTTAGCTGCATGCTTCGAACTCGGGCTCCATAACCACTAGCAACTTCCATCATTCACGTTTCATCTCACAAAGACAGTTAGTAGGAGGTTTATGTGATAATCAATTTTCATAAACTATAGCAAGGAAAATGCATCAAACCTACTAAGATATAACTACACAATATCCCCGTGTATTAATAATTTATATCAAAAAGAGTGTTTTTGGCCAGAAGAAATGATATTAATGAGCCAAACAATGCACTCATCAAAACCTCCTTGGCATCATGTAGAAGCATGCTAGCAGAGAAAACCTCAATAATGGGTGCATATCTAAATCCATCTAGAAACCTTGCCCTTGCACTTGGATTTCCAGCATCTATTACAACACTCAGTCAGTAAGGTAGTTCAAGCAGTGGGAGAGTAGAAGAAATATTTATAAGAGGTGCAACAATGGAAACACAAATGGATTCATTGTTATATGGGAGTAACTTTTTAGTTGTATCATCTGCACAAAATTTAGGTACGTAGATTTTTGGAATGTCTTCAGGGAGTAGTAATCCATTGCAGATTGTTGATGTATAGTTCAGTTTTACTATTGGGACACAGGGAAGCAAATATTTTGGTCTGATCCTAGCCACAGGTTTGGGATCAAGAGTCTTAGGTAGCTCTAGCTCCAGTAGATTTAGTGGTTCTGGAGGTAGAGGAAACACATGAGGTTCTTGATCAGGTGGGAAAGGTCCACACCAACCCCATAATGTATACATGGAGATGTCTCTTTATCTTCTAGAGTATAGAGGCATAGAATATCTTATTGAACATGTACATATGTGTGAAATATTATGGTGCGCAAAAAGAATCAAGAATTTTGAGTGTATGGAATGACAATTTTCTACTACGTTACAAGCGTGCACACATAACTGGTACAAAGAGTTTGACCCTGATCAGACTTACGTAGACTATACAGATTTAAAAGATACATTTCTTAAAGAGTTTCACATACCTAAGTTTGAGTAGAAGAGTATAAGTGCACTCAAGGATATTAAGAAAGACACTACTAAAATTGTCAGAGAGTATGATGCTCATTTTAAAACATTGTTATCTAAGCTTTCTTATGACATACATGCACACCAACATGCACAATGGTTCATTAGAGGCCTGATTACTCATTTTAGGAGGACATTATCAGATAAGACATACACTAATCTGCACAAATCACTTGAATCATCCTTATGTGATGAGGTAGTTGGAAGCATAGATATTGGGGTGAGCCCATTTTTAGAAGCACAGATCACAGCTATGGAAAAATAGTTAGAGAAAATATCACCAAATTTAGCACATGAGACATGCATAGGGATTTGGTGCATAGACTATGAAGTAGAAGGTCACACAAAGGATAGTTGTCCTCACAGATAAGTACACTCGTTGTTGTTTGATTGTGAGATATGTCATTTAAACCATGATGTTAGCCGATTCCCATTATTACAACGTGCGATAAGGAAGAATGTTTCAAGCTAGTGTAAAATCTATAGGTCCACAACTTATGACATGGAATACTATCAGTTCATTGGTCAGATCTAGGATGTTATAGATATTGGTGTACGATAGACATGAGTTTCAGATAACTCTAAGGGCAAGAAAAAAAATCAAGACCAGGATCACAATCAAGCACACTATGATCAAAATGAAGGGATTTTTGAAGGTGGTTGTGGTAGAGGTTGAGGATACTGCAATGGATCCAAAGGATGAGGTCATGGTAGTGGAAGAAGTGAGTTCCCTCACAGAACATGTTATACATGTGGATCCTAAGACCACTATAGGTGTGAATGTCCTCAAAATATTACATGTTGTTTTTGTGGAAAGAATAATAGATATGAGGAGTTCCCATACTTCTATGAGCATCGTAGTAGGCAACATAAACAAGAAAACAAAGGTGCAGGGATGGTTAGGATATAACACGCTATTCAAAATAAGTGGATGCCTAAGTAAGAAGTAGATTCTGAGGAGTTGTAAGTAAAGATCACAACCCGTGCTAAGGTGGTACGTGCCAGAGAAGCATTACATTAGAATCCTACCATCAGTACAGAGGAGGTTCTACATGCACAGTACCTAGATCCTTCCCATTAGAAGGATTTTTATTAGGAAACCATGGTAGTTCTTAGGAATCTTAAGGGTGAGATATAGTACTAAAAAGAGTAATCATAGAAGATGGAGAAAAATAATGTATCAGAGACGACCCAAACTGGTATAAATGAATTAAGAGAAGTGTGTAAAATGTTACACCAAGAAAATATCATTCCATTGTGAGGGGATTGGTTAAAGGGAAACACTCCACATGCAAGAATTGAGACTGGATAGTAGATCCTACATGTGAATCTTCCCCCTCATAGCCTAGATTATGAAAAGGAAATCACTTTTAATGTTCTTGTGAATGGGTGGCTATTGAGTAATATATTGATTGATACAGGCATTGAATTCAATGTTCTTACCTTATATTCATGGGTACAAATGGGAAGACCCCCATTGTAGACATCATCTAATGTATTGTTCATGGCTAATCGAACTAAGGCCACTCTCATCAAAGTTTTAAAAGATGCATGCATTATCATACAAGGAGCCAAGTTTGCTAGAGACTGTGAGGTTTTAGCATTGGAAGAGTCAGATAACTTCCCATCTCTATTGGGGTGTCCTTGGTGCTATGCAAATAATGTTGATCTTCAGTTCAACAAGGGTTATATCAGTTTTGAAAATAAGGAGGAGAGAGTTATTATCCCTTTAATAGATGGCAAATCTATGCCCTATGTTGAGCCCTTAAGTGAAGAAGATCTTAACAGGATTTATGTACACACCATTCGGGATCCAGAAGTACTTGAGCCATCTAAAGAAGGAATAATTTAGTGGGAGAATGCATAGTTCATTAGTGATACTACAAGTGTTTCTTGTGATAATTGGGCTCATAGCACTTATGAGTTGGTAGGGTGTGAATTAAAGAGCATATTTCCTAGAGGCAACAAACCACATTATATCAGGAGGATAGGTAACAACTTGAAACCTTGGTACACTAGAGAAGGATATCCTATGGTATTCTTGCGCACCATGGAGGAATAGTGGATAGACCCATTGGAAAGAAGAAATATGCTAGCGTATACACTATGCGGTACAACATCACATTAGTGGGTGGCCCACAAGGATAATCTTATAGGATGGAAGGAAATTAGGATCACTCTTGCTACTAGGTTATTTAGGAGAAATTAAGCTACTCAAATATGTACTTTTCATGGTAATCAACTTGTTAACCACCATGTTCATAAGTGTGAGAGACTCTTGACAGAAGGGAAAGAAGCTTTACCACCATTTCTATGGGTGCACAAGTTTTATTCCACTTTACAAGGATGTGTGTGTGCTTGGTATGTATACATAGAACTTCATAGAGAGATTGGAAATTAGAAGGATTGAATTGTAGGAATGGCCTAGATGTTTGACTTCTTATTTACAAAGCCTCTAGTGGAAGAAGAATTAAAAGTCATAAAGCTCTTAACTATGGGAGATAGTTCTAAGGCTAAGGAACTCCTTCAAGAGTTATTAGATGAAGGATACTCAGGAGCATGTGTTGTTGAAGAAATAGAGGCCGATGCCACACTACTTCAATGTGCTTGCCTTGAGAAAGAAAAAGGAAAAATGGTCTACTTAGTGGATGACAAAGAAGTATAAAAATTGGATGTAAACCATTCAACAGGTAGGTGTGAGGTATTAGAAAGTGTAGATATGATCATTTGTGCCTATCATGAACCTATGAGGATAAAGAGGATGAATATTGGATCAGATGTTGAGCCTAAGGAAGCCATATATGGATAATATTGGTCAGACTCTAAAGTGGCAAAAATCATAGAGCTACTAAGGGATTATCAGGACTTATTACCTAGGGGGTATCATGAACTTAAAGGCGTGCATGAATTGTTATGAGAGATGAAGATAAAGCTTAAAGAGGGTGTGCACCCAGTTAGAAAGAGACCCTACAAGATGAACCCCAACTTGCGTGAAAAGGTCAAAGAAGAGATTGACAAAATTTGGAAGTCTGGAATTATCAAGCCCTTTGATGATTCAGAATGGGTTAGTCCAATAGTGATCAGTATCAAGAAGGATGGAAGGATCAGGATTTTCATGGACTACATGGAGATGAATGTTACATGTGTGACTAGTCCCTTTCCCATGCCATTCACTGAGAAAATACTAGAAAGCGTTGCAGGGTGTGAAATATATTCATTTGCAGATGGGTTCTCTGGATATCATTAGGTTTGGATTACCCAAGAGGATCAGAAAAATACTATGTTTACTACTGAATGGGGTAGCTTCACCTATACTGTAATGCCTTTTGGTCTGAAAAATGCACCTGCTATATTTTCATGCATAGTTGTTCAAGAATTCAAGAAATTTGTTCACAACTTCTTACAGGTCTATTTAGATGATTGGACAATGTATGGATTAGATAAGGATCATTGTGACAATCTACGCTTGATGTTTGAAAGATGTAGACAGTTGAGAATCTCATTGAACATCAAGAAGTGCATATTTTCTACACTATTTTGGATACTATTAGGGCACATAATCTACAAGGAAGGTTTGATGGTTGATCCCACCAAGTTTGTAGTCATTATAGGCCTAAGAAATCCTACATGTTAGAGAGAAGTGTGTAGATTTTTGGGTCATACAGGATATTATAGAAAGTTTATAAAAGGATATGCTAGATTTTCCACACCATTGGAATAATTACTTAAATGGAAAGGTACGTTCTACTATGGAGAACCACAACAACGCGCATTCGAGACATTAAAGGAAAACCTTACTACCGCACCTATTCTACGTTTTTCTTCATGGGACCAACCATTTCATGTACATGTTTAAGCATGTAGCATGGCCATTGGCACGGTGTTGGCTCAACCTAGAGAACGTATTGTAGATCATCCTATCTATTTTGCTAGTAGAAATTTTTCTTCTACATAACAGAATTACACAACTATAGATCGTGAAGATTTATCAATGATCTATGTGCTACATAAATCCTGCCAATACCTACTAGCTACACCATTCATCTTTTATACAGATTGCATGGCATTGAAGTATTTGGTAAACAAGCTTGTTCTACAAGGGTGCATATGTCGATGGGTGCTCTTGTTTCAAGAATTTTATTTCACATTTGTGGTAAAACCAGGAAAAATAATTCTAGAACCAACCATTTATCAAGAATACAATTAGGAGAAGAAGCACAGGCAATTGAATATACCATGTCAAATGCAAAATTTATACAGGTTATAATGAGCGCCATCAGAAGTAGAGGACATTGTTGTCTTTCTAAGAACAGGGATGACACCAGAAGGAATGAGATCCTTAGAGAAGAAATAACTTGCTATACGTGTAGCCTCCTATATGTTAATTAGCGATGACTTGTACAAATTAGGTTAGGATGAAGTATTGTACCGTTGTGTATTAGAACATGAGTACACAGATATTAGAGAAGAAGCTCATGGTGGTATTACAGGTGGCCACTATGTTGGTGAGGCAACTGTGTACAATATTCTACTCGCTAAATTATGGTGGGAGACCCTATATAAAAATTGTAAGGAATTTTATAAGGCATGTGATCATTAACAATGCCTTGGGAAACCAAGTCAATGAGATGAAATGCTTCTAAGACCCATTACTAGTGCAGAAACTTTTGAGAAATGGGCTATATATTTTGTGCGTCCTATTTCATTAACTGCGTGCAGAACTAGATCACATTACATCATAACTTTCATAGACTATCTGACAAGGTGGAAAGAAGCAACACCTATAAAGGATTGTATAGTGGTTACAGTAGCTAGGTTTCTTTGGGAAAATATTATTACATGGTATGTCCTTTAAGTTTGACCAGTGATAGGGAACACATTTTCTTAATGAGACAATCAGAATTTTATTGGATGAATTCATGATTACACACCATAAGACTACACCCTATCATCCTTAGGTAAATGGAACTGTTGAGTCTTTCAACAAAGTTTTGAGCCAAACATTGACAAAAATATGTGATGTTGGAAGAAAGGATTGGGATGATAAAGTATCTGTAGTACTTTGGGCATATCGGACAACATATAAAAGGTTGAACAAAGCCACACCATTTCAATTAGTATTTGGTGCAGAAGTAGTTCTTCCTATGGCATTTATGTTACCTTTTTTGTGTATTACATGTGCCAGAGGTCTTTTTGATGAGAAATCATTAGAAGAAAGGATTGAATAGATAATTAAATTGGATGAGCGATGATCCATAACATGTTGGAGTCAAAAAAATAGAAAAGGCCAAACAAAAAGCATGGCACGATAGGCACATCAGGGATTAAAATCTTGAAATAGGAAAGATGGTGCTCCTTTATGATTCTAAATTTTTGCATCATCCAAGAAAAATCAAGATACATTGATTGGGGTCATATGTTATCACTCACGTACTCGAATCAGGAACTTGTTAGTTAGAGGAACTTGATGGAATACAATTATCTGGTTACTTAAATGGGAGTAGGATGAAGCCCTATTATAAATAAGTATTCTTGGTGTTTGTAATAAGGTAGCATTGTCATTTAGATTAGGTTTTCAATTCTATATTCCCTTAATGTGTTTCCTTCTTTTTCACTATGCTTTTTCAATTGAGTTGGTGTGTTTGTCTAATAAGCATGTTTATGTGCCAAAAGCTAATTCCTATTTGAATAATTTTTATGTGCAAAGAACTGCACATACCCTTAGTGTCGGTTAGGTTGTTTATATCTAGGTACATGATTGTTGAAAATAAGTACACATGAAAGGAACTATCTACGGGTGCTATTCAAGGGTGGATAATTGAAAAACAAGAGAGATTTCTTCTAGACACAGGGACCATAGATAGAGAGGAATGAAGAAACAAATATAACATGAGGTAATGAGAGGCTGAGAAGACTACTAGTGGAATGCATAGTGATGAGGTACTCAGGCATATAGAAGCGCATTGAAGAGAATTCTACAACCAAAAGGTAGAAGGGCACACTAGAAGGTTATAGCTTGGGTGTAAAGATGTACCACACATAAACAATGAAAATGGTCAATTAATGAGATGATTTTTGGTAGGTGGAGGAGCAATAAATTCACTAACTTTTTGAAATTCTATGTAAGGATGGGATGCGAGTTCATTTTTACTATTGCAATTGAGAGAATTTGAAAAGGGTTAAGTGTGAATGAGCTAAGAAATCATGTTGAGGTGTAAAGAGTGTGAAACCAGATGTGGAGAGAAGTGTTGTGTGTAGGAGAAGATTGTGTTCCCATAGGAGAATGGTTTGAGAGAGGAAGATGCATTATAAATGAGATAGGACACACAATTTACACTAGGGAACAAAGATTTAAACTAGGGTTTCAAATTTCTTAACTACAGAGGGAAGAAAAGAGATATTTTTGTCAAATGGAACTGAAGAAAGCACCTGCAGTAGGAGATAAAGGGAAGAAGAAGGTTGAAGTGGAAGAATAAATTACTCCTGAGAGTAATTTCTTAGAAATGCAATATCCAGAGGGAGTGATTTTGGGACTAGATTGGGATTCCCATATCCGCCGATGTAAAATCAATGATTACAACCATCAAACATCAAATAACAAGAAGGAACTTGATACATTATTGAGCACAAAAATGAACAATTACACGGTAGAGGATATGTCGATATACAATAACGCGGGTGAAAAGTTGTTAAATCATAATGGAGTCTACCAGTTGTACAAGCTACCATATTTTGGAAAGTATGAACCATTATATTGGTGGTTAATGAGATATTCCATGAGGACTTATTTTACTTCTCCGGATAGAGGGTAATAATAAAACTACTTTGATTTCAATAGTGATATGACTAAGGGCCTAAGGGTTGGATCTAGATAGTGATTTAACTGATAAAGCCACAATCCTAGAGACAAGGAAAGACCTAGGGTATACTAAAGGTCTGTGTGGTATGGACATTGACAAGTTGAAAAAGTACCCAGTAGTGAAGGAAGTTGCATATCTTGTAACAAAGCTGAATGACCAAGGAAGGTGGTTGCAGGTAAACACAATGTGGTTGCACGTCATAAAGAAAATGTCTCAAGGAGTGGTCTACAATATTACAGATCACATGGCAAAGATAATGGTTGAAGAAGCACTAACAGGTGATAGAATAACTTTTATAGTTTTATTATTGTCTTTAGTATTTATGGAGATTGTGGTACTTGATGGGCTAAAAGAGAAGATTTGGGAGTACCCCATGGAATAGAATTCACCTACCAAAAGATTTGGAAATTACTTGTACGATGGATTAGATAGTGGACCATTCAAGTAGAGAGTGGAGATGTGATATGATAGACTCCATGTGGCGTTCAAAGAAGAGTGGCGCATGCCCAAGGATTTTCCTTTGATGGTGGGTAAGGCAGTTAAGTTTTCCATATACCAACATTCTTGCATCATATGATTTACGATGAAGGATGGATCTTGGAGCCCATGGTGTAAAATACCATATTCCTTCACAACAAGATATTTATAGGCATCAATTCACTGGTTTTCAAATGCACACCACCTAACCTTCAATGAAGACAAGGTAGATTGTGAATACCATACTCTGAGGAATAAATATGTATATCCAGGGTGTAATGCCTATATTGAAAGACTTATTTCAGATATTATAAGCATGAAACTTGTAAGATTAGAAGTTGGTGACACCGAAGTAGTGCTTGTGTACCTGCAACTCAAACCCAAGCTGGAGAACACTAAATATGTGGAGAATGAGTTCACACTCCCAGGGCCGCCAAAGGGTAAGCATACAATGGAAAATATTCCCACACCCAATCCCACAGAAATAATTCACATAGATGATAAAGAAGAAGAGCATGAGGATAGTGGTGGTTTGGAGCATAGGGGTAGAAGACAACCTCCAAATAAGGAAGAAGTTGAGTGAATAATTGCACCACCTCATCCACAAGAGTGAGATGATGAGGACTTGGATGTAGTCTAAGGAGAGAATCGTTTCAATAGAGTATTCAAGAGAAAAAGGACCTAAGGTGCTACTCTGTAAACAATACACACATCACATCGAATCTTTCCATAGAAGAGACAACTGAGAAAATAAGAAGGAAGTTAAAGTTGAATGAGGAAGTGGAAAATTCTGAGGAAAGTGCACCCAATTCTCCTAAACTTCTAGAGAACGTGGAAGAACAAAAAGATAAAGAAATGAAGGATGGAGAAGAGGGAGAAAAAGGGACATATGAGATAGCAACTGAGACTTCTCAGGACATACCCACACAAGTTCTAAATCTTGAAACCCAAGTTCCTAAGTAGCCTAGATCAAGAAGAACAAGTAGAGAATATATTCCACTAGCCATGGGCTACGCCGAGGACATGGGTAAAATTGTTTGCGCTTGTTTCCATAGCACAATGACACAAAAGGAGTTATATGGTTGGGAGTTAATTGATGAAGATATGGCAACAGTGCACACATGGAAGTTATTTTCATGGTCGATGCATATGCACATGGATGAACTAGACCTTGATGTGGGTGAGGATTCTTGCATGTCAAGAAGGTTAAAAAGACACCTTAGACCAGACACATAACAGTAAAGCCTACTATTATGTCAAATGAATAGATAATCAATGCTTTGGTAAAGTTCTTGACAGAGGTTGTATAATGGAATATAGATACAGCTACAACAATTAGGGTGCTAAGGGAAGAGATCAAGACTAAGGATGAAGAAATAACATGCCTAAAGTAGGAAAGATATTTGGCACAAAATAATAATGTTGTGTTTATCAACATGACAAAGGAGATTAGGGACAATGTCATGAAGGCTAAGCCACACTTAGAACCAAGGGTACCCAAGAATTTTCCTTCGGTAATACATTGGTGGAATTAGAGCTTGAAGATGAACCTTTGTGCATGCCTGAACCAAAGGATCCAACATAGGAAGTAGAGTGGTAAAAGGCATCAGTGATTTAGAAGATTGTATCAGATCTTCAGATACCACACAAGGAAAGGCTAGATGAGCTTGGGAAAATCATCACTCAAAAGATGGACCTATTGGAAGGGAGAAAGATTGGTATGTCCAGCATTGTGTTGGTCTTATAGAATGAGAAGGGATAGATTGTAAGGGATGAATTAGAGTCAATTGGAGTGGATATTCCAGAGAAAGTAGAGGTCATGCTTAATGACTGATAGACCTTATAGGAAAAGATAAAATAATAATATCCTGAATTGATTATTCAGGTTGTAGTAGAAGATGTTGTAGGTTAAAGACATTCTTTTATTCATCAAAATTATTTCTATTATTCTATTCATATTCTTTGATTTATTCTAGAGACAACCATTATTGAGGCAGAAATGCAAAATAGTGTGGGGTAATGTTTGTTAGCCGTAATCCGGTTCCTAGAAAAGAAAATTTAGAAGTTTCATGCTGGATAGTAGATCATATTTAAACGTGTGGGAGTATCAGAAAGGATCACGTGCCAATAAGAGAGATAGATTCAGGACTTAGTCATTTTTACGATGAGGATCTATTTTTTGAGATAGCGTACGGAGCACTCAAACTGATTGGAGACTTGCGCAACACGCATTGGCTATTTTTGGATTATTGGTTAGGAAGATATTTGCATGGATACAAGATAAATATATAATGGTGAACTGATAGTTGACTAAGAGAGGTCTATTATTAGCATTCTTGCATGTAAGCCTATTTTTGTAATGGCACATGGCTAATAATAGCATGTGACCTGTTTTAGGTTTGAATAAGCGGTGAAGGGAAAATTCCCTCCTTTATAACTATGTATTGAACTGTGTAACAAAGAGAGGATAGATATAGGTGTGAGAAATAGGTTATAGGGAGATTATGTTGCTAGATTTTTTATGCGCATGAGTGGATTCTATTGTTATTGTAAGGAAGCTTCAATGTATTTACTACAATTAATATAATGTTGATTATGGACTGAAACAAGGTGTTATCATGGTTATAATTTAGTATTACATGCTTGATTCTATTATGGTTATCTGTTAAGTATGTTATGTTCTAGATCTAGATATAAATAAGCATTGTAGAAGGATATATTAGCCATGGATCTGAATGATTAAAGTATCCATCATGCTAAAACATCCTATAACAACAATCCTAAAGAGGTTCTTGGTACCTTTGTGCACTTTGGGTGAGCTCTCAGTCTAAGCTGAGTGATGTGTCAGCGTGCCTAGGCTTGTATTGCTAAATTCTAGGTTGCATTAAGAACTCTCCCCATTCCAGTGTACTCCTTCCATTTCAGTTCTTAGATAAACCCTAGTCACACATTTAGATCTTTATGATTCTTCTTCCTTTGCACATATTTCTCTGGATGCCTTACTTCACAAGATCTCTTTCACTTCATCAAATCAAGGTAAATAATAACGTTCCCGACTTCATACTTATAGTTTTTCTTCCTCTCCAATAATAAATGTTATACCATCTATCGACGTACTTAACATTAAATGTGGCTTTCTACACTAGGCCGACCTTAAGCGGCCTTACCCACATGCCCAATCATACATGAAAATACCTTCTACAAGCTTCTAGTGCATAAGAATTCAATCTGACCGAAGAATCTTACGTGTGCATATATAGTGTCAAAGGCACTTCTTCTATCCTTTACCTTATTTTTTTCATCGTCTACGTCGTGTTGTTCTTGTACTCTTCATCCTTTTTACATGGTCTTTGTTACAACCTTCTTGACACCACAATTCATTATCCACCATTTCCCCATGTGTTTTCTCAATATTATTTGCTTCCTTCTACTAGTCCATTGAACTTTTACTATTGGTTTATACTTTACTTTTCATACTCCACCCCACACTAAAATAGATGTGTAGTCCTCTACGCATAAACAATATTAGAAAATAATGTGGTTATTGATGCACAAGGCACAAAACAACACAAATGGAAAGGAAGAATCAACGAGAAATGGAAACAAAATAAAGGAAAAGAACTAAAGGAATCCCTAAACTAGATGGGAAAACTACCTTATTTACAAACACCAAGAAGACTTATTTATAGTAGGGATTCAGCCTACTCCCATTGAAATGACCTACTAAACTTGTCCCATCTAGCACTTGTAACTCGCAAGCACCTGAAACAAGGATGTATAAGATAATGTATGGTCTTAGCCAATAGACTTTCAACTTCTTAGGATGGTGTAAAAACTTGGAATCATACAACAAAACCATCTTCCTAACCTTAAATTATTTATTCTTGATATGACGATCATGTCAAGCCTTTTTCCTTGCCTTTTCTATATTCTAACTCCCTCTAGCAAGTGATCACCTTTCGTCTAACTGCATCAAATTATCAATCCTCTCTTCCAGGACTTGTTCATCATCTAATCCTCCTACACGCGCTATCTCCAGAGATGGTAACATGAATTCAACTGGAAAATTAGTTTTTGTGTCAAACACCAATTGAAATGATGTGGCCTTATTCAACCTCTTATAGGTTATCATGTATGACCATAGAGCAAATGATACTTTTTCATCCCAATCTTTTCTTCTGACATCATAGATCTTGGTCAACATGTGAATTAGTATTTTGTTAAATGCCTCAGTAGTTCCATTCACTTAAGGGTTATAAGGGGTAGTATTGTGATGGGCCACCATAAATTATTCTAACAAAATCCTGACCATTTCATTCTATAAAATGTCTACCTATATCACTTGTCAATGTTAAAGGACATACATACCTGCTGATTATGTTCTCCCATAAAAATATAGTAGCTTTCAATGTAGTGCAATCCTTTATAGGAACTGCCTCTTCCCATCTTGTCAAGTAATTAGTGCAAGTAATGATATATTGTGAAATAATCCTTTGCATGGCTAGTGAAATAAGCCCTACAAAGTCGATTTCCCATCTTTCAAATGGTTCAGTGATGGCTATTGGTCATAAAGGAATTTCATACCTATTTCTAGGTTTTCCAAGGTGCTAGAAATTGTCACAGGCCTTACAAAAAATCAATACAATCCTAGTATATGGTTTCCCACCAAAACCTTGTCATTAGAATCTTCTACGTAGTATCATTTCTTGCATAGTGTCCTTCTGCAATCCCACCATGTGCTTCCTCCATAATTACCATGTGCTCATGTTCCAATACGCATCAACATAGAACCTCATCACATCCTAACTTATACAAATCTCCATTAATCAACATGTAGGTTGTAGTGTGTAGTGCTAACTACTTCCTCTACATATCCTTCATCCCTTCTGGTGTCACACCTATTCTCAAGAATACAATGATATCTTCTAATTCTGAGGGTGCACCACAACCTAAATAGTTGCGAATCTGGCATGATATCCTTAAGGTTTTGTGTGTCCTCACCTGAGTCAATCCTTTATAAGTGGTCAGGCCCTGAATTGCTCTTCCTTTGTTTTATAACCACCGTGAACACAAACTCTTGGAATAATTGGACTTAACGGCATATTCACCCTTACAAAATTGGATTTTTCACTAAGTATTTCAACACCATATGGTCTGTATAGAATATAAAGGGTGTTGCTAATAGGTACTGTCTAAACTTATGCAACATGTATATCATTGATAGTGCCTCGTGCTCAGTAGTTGTGTAATTTTTTCTGCCTTTATCAACTTCCTACTTACAAAACACAAGGGGTGATCAACACTCCACTCACCAAGATTTTCTAGTATTGTTCCCATAGTTGTTCTTGAGGCATTAACATGCACATGGAAAGGATTATCCCAAGAAGGAAAGCATAGTACGGGTGTAGTGACACGTTTATCCTTCAAAGTTTCAAATGCATTTTTGTTGTGCCTCTCCCCAATGAAATGCACTCTTGTATTTTCAAAATTCCTCCAAGGGTGTGGAGATCTTGGCACACCTCTTGATGAATTTCCTATAGTACCCCATATACCCAAGGAATCTGCACATTGTGCTTTGACTAGTAGGCTTCCCTAATCCCACAATAATTATAACTTTGGTGGGATCGACTAGTAGGCCTTCCTTACATATAATATGTCCCAACAGGGTTCCAAATGGAGTAGAAAAGACACCTTTCTTAATGTTGAGGGATATCCTCAACTTCTGACATCTCTCAAAAATTAACCTCAAAGTGTCACAATGGTATTTTACCATCCCATACACATTCCATTCATCAAGGTAAACTTGAAGAAATTTATGAATGAAGTCTTGAAACGCTTGTACCACAATGAGAACACAACAGGTGCATTCTTCAATCCAAAAGGCAAAAATGTAGGAAAAAATCCCCATTCAGCGGTGAAATTTTTCTTTCTCTGGTCTTCCTTTTAAATCTTGACTTGGTGATACCCTGAGAACCCATCCATGAAAGAGTAGACCTCGCGTCCGGCTACTCCCTCTAGAATTTCTTTAGTAAAGGGGTTGGGAAAGGATCGATGACACATACTGTATTCAGGTCCCTATAGTCCACAAAGATCCTTATTCTTCCATCCTTCTTGATACTGATGACCATTAGGCTTATCCATTTTGATTCCTCCACATCCTCAATGATACCAGATGCTATCATCTTGTCTATTTCCTCCTTGACCCGTACGCACAAATTCAGATTCATCTGATAAGGTCTCTTTTGAATCAGGCACACACCTTCCTTCAACTTGATCCTCATCTCCCCCAAGGAATGGTGGACACCTTTGAGTTCATGGTACCCACGAGGGAAAAAATCCTGGAACTCGTACAATAGATCAATGATCTTAGAAACTTATTTCTTTGACCAATAATCCCCAATGATAACCTCCTTAGGTTCTTCTTTTGAACCGATGTTAATCTTATTTTTCTTCAAGGACTCATGGCAGGTGTGTGCTTGCTCATCAACACAATCCATGACTTCATGCATACCTAAAAAGTGGTTAAAATCTAGACTCTCTATTTCTTCACCATCTATCACATAGACCATTTCTCCTTTTTCCTTTTCCATGCACACACAATCAATGTGTACTTTCTCTAATTCCTCTTCATCAAAACTTTTCTCTAAACCAGGTTCACCTAGTATCTTCTATATTCTATTCCACCATAGTGTTATCTCCCATTGTAAGGTCCTTAACTACTTGTAACTCCTTATCCACTAATGGATTTGTACTCCTATACTTGAAATCTTGAATAAGATCAATTACAAACTCCTTTCAATTACCTATTTGATGGCACATCTCTGAATGAATATACCATGCATGTGCACAACCCTGTAAGGTGGAATATAACTTATGCACCCATAATGAAGGTGGTAACACTTTTGCACCTTTTATACAGGCCTTCTCACATGCTTGGACATGAAATGAGGTGGTCTCTTTACCATGGTAGTCTTGAATGATAGTGGGTGCGTTGCTCCTGGAGAACCTAACAGAGAATGTGACCCTTACCTCATGCCATTCTAGAAGACTTTCCTGATGTGTAGCCCACTAGCGTGCTGCAGTTTTGAGCAGGTTATAGTTGAACATATCTCTTCTCTTGACCTCATCTTTCCACTGAGCCTCTATTTCTTTTAAGAAATCATCAGGGTTGGCTCCTCCAAAGTAACTTGGTAACTTCTTCCCTCCTAGGCACTTTACTGAATGTGCCCTTGTTACCATTTTTACAATTCATCTCAATTGTCACCCAATCAACTAATAATTCCCATCTGCTAAATTGACACATGCCATGCTAGTGGTATCACTCAAGGTCTAGGAATCTTCAAACTATATAACTCCCTTCGTGGGATGAATTATCTCATGGTCTCTAAAGGAGCACATATAAATTCTATCAAGTAATTCTTCTCCCAAGGGCTCAGTATAAGGGGTGATTTTCCATCTGTCAAGGGGATGATGACCCATTCCTCCTTGTTCTCAAAACTTATATACCCCTTGTTAAACCACAGGTTAGTATTATTCTTGTAACACCAAGGGCACCCAAGTAATGCTAGGAAATTATCCACCTCGGTGAGTGCCAAGACTTCAAAGTCCCCAGTGAACTTGGCCCCTTGAATAGTGATAACCACATCTTTCAAGACTCCAATGGGAATTTCCTTTGTCTTTTTTTCCATATACAACACATTCGAAGATGGTTGTAATGTGGGCCTTCCCATTTGATGCCATGCATCCAAGGTAAGAACATTGACCTCTACTCCCATGTCAATGAGGATATTACTCAGAAGCCAGCCATCAACAACTGCATTCAAAGTAATCTCCTTATCATAGTCAAGGCTGTGAGGAGGAAGGTTTGCATGCAAAACCTACCTTTCAAGCTCTGCTCCGGCACATGGTACCTTCTCCCGTAGCCATTCTCCTAGCAAGGGAATAATATTCTCTTGCCTTAACATTTTACATACTTCCTTGACTTCATCCAGGTTCTCCTTCAGAGCCTCAACATTCTTCCTTTGCTCCAACTACTTTGACTTCTCCTTTAGACATTGGATCTCCCCTTGTAAACTCTGAATCACATCCATAGTCTCTTGATACACTTCCTTCTGATGAGTAGGTTCTGGATACTTCCCATGCACCAATTCTTCTGTAACAACCAGTTTTGGTCTTGGCATCTCACTTACGCATGCAACCATTTCTCACATTGTCATTAATACAGGTTCTAATCCTGAGTCATGTGCCACTCTTGGCATCCACTAAGGGTCAACCTTCTTTATGCTCACCATCCCAGTGCCTTTGTCTTTCTGGTGTTGTTGGCTCATGTGCTCAAACAACTCAGGGAACTCCTCATACTTATGTTTCTTTCCACACCATGAGCACTGCAATAGATCAAGACACTCACACTTATAATGCTCTATAGACCCATAGTTATAATAGGTTCCTCATGGGAACTCACTTCTTCCTCCACCACGGTTACTGCGACCACAAAATCCTCCACAAAAACCTCTTCCATGCTCCTCCATCTGTGTGCCCTTTATAATAGTGATCATCATCCTTGGAACTACTTGCAAGGCTAGTCTGGCACACACCAAGATCAATAACATCATAAATCTATTCAATCAACCTACAATCCTTGGTATCATGGGTGATAGAAGTACAAATCTTATAGTAACATGACACATTCTTACGGATTGCATGTTGTAGTAGAGGACATCCTACTTGCATCATGGTCCCCATGGAAAATCTCATAGTCTATCACCATTGTGTGTACCATCTTCCAGGGAAACTATCCTTTGCATGCCCTTCCACTTCACAATTTTGTACACCAAATCCCACTACAAACCTCATGCATTGAATTTGTAGACAACTTCTCCAACTGCTTGGCCATTGTAGTAATTTGAGACTCTAGAAAAGGGCTAACACTAGTATCAATGCTCCCAACATCCTCAGTGTGCAGGGTAACTTCCAAGGCCTCACGCGGGTCTGTGAAAGTCTTGTGTGATAGTTCCCTTCTAAACGGTGTTATCAATCCTCCAACAAACCATTGAGCATGTTGAGAAGGGTGAATGTCATAGGATAGTTTTGACAAGAGAGTCTTGAACCATGCATCATAATCCCACACACTCTCTTCCATTCCTTGTTGGATCTCCTTCAGAGCATTGCTACTCTTCTACTCAAATTAAGGGATATGGAACTCTGCTAGGAAGGTGTTATCTTCAATGCAGTGTAATCTACCACCATCTAATGGGGGTCTTACTTCTGATACCAACTATGTGTGCATGCCTTACAACATCATTGCAAACTGACTTGCCTTCTGCTCTGGGTAGTGATCCCTTTCATGTGCCATAGTAATTCACACTTGTGGACATGTGCTCTGCAGCATCCCCAATACCCCTGTAGTTTGGTAAGTGCAAAGACATCTCAAAAAAACTTGTGGAGGTGGTTGAGGCCCTTGTCCTCCTGATCCAGAACCTTGGTTCCCTCCAGTGTTTCCTCCTCCACCAGATCCACTAGATCCACCAGGTCAACCTCCTGACCCACTAGATCCCTCTAGATCCACTAGGTCCACCAGGTCCTCCAGGTCCTATACCACTAGATCCACCTCCTGTAGAAGCAAAATGGCCTGAAGTGGTCATGCCTAGTGTTTCTAATGTCCTACTGAACTACACACCAATGGTTTGCGATATTGTCCCATGCTTCCAGTTGTGTGTCCATGCCACTTCCAGACATGATACCCAAACCTTGTGTATTTGTACCTTGTCAAAAAATTCCCCCAAATATGGGAATGGTTTGTTGCAGCCATGGATGTTCCAAATGAGAAATTATATCTCCTTGGTGTAGATCAGTTACTCCCACCGATACCAACTGGGTTAAAAATACTTCTCTCTTGATCTGAAAAACCAAGCACCAGGGGTTGGTCATGAGGTGGGTTTAGATGTGCACCAATACTCTCCTTTCTCCATGTGATGAACTCTCATCAGAAGCTGAAGGGGATTCTCTCCCATGCTTTCCAAGATGGGGTAGCATAGACTACTCAGGTTCCACATCCTCTACGTGAACCTCAACTCCTTCCCACAACGTCTTCCTCCATAGATCCATCACACCTGTAACCTCACATTGTCTAGCCATCTCCCTTTCATGAGATTCACTATATTTGAGTCATCTCTCTTCCCTTTCCTTTTCAGCTGCAATGTCTGCCATCTTCCTCCACCCTAGCTTCCTTGCCCAATGCTCAGAGAGCTTAGCTGACCATAGGGAATGCCTCTAAACTTAGGGTAATGATCAAGATATTCATAACCAAAGGGATAACACATAAAAATGATCCTCTGGGCTCCCTCAGAAACTCAAACTCAGCAACCTCTGGGAAAGAATACGTAGAAATGGCATATTCTAGAGTATAATTGGTCAACACTCCTTTCCACCAGTGATAAAAAACATGTGTCCAAGTCAGATCTACATCCTGTAGCCTCTGGTAATCATCTTGGGTCCATACACATGATCTATAGTACCAGCTCGATCTGGATGCATATGTTGAAAGCCATTCATATAGTTCTACTAGAAAACAACAGAAGAATGTCTCATACAACTCATGGTACAGGTTCTCTTCTACCCATCTACGTGCATCAAACTCATATCCAGTGCTGAATCTTTGAGAAAACTTGTCCTCCATGCTCTTAAACCATGCTTCTACCTTTCCAAGGTTAATAAATCTATCATCACACATCATAGGAACCAAGATGTATGCCATTTCTCACAACAACTTCAAAAAGAGGTCCCAACAATGGAACCAAGATGTAGTCATTTTTATACCCTTAGAACAACAATCTAATCCCATGCACATCGGCCTATCACCCAGGAGGCATTGGGAACTCACCTAAGGCATGCGCAGGTGCTGAGCCCATCCTTTATGTGAGTTGTGTGAGAATACATCATTAATGAAAAGATTTAGATGCAAGAAAGAAAAGAACCATGAATTCATACTAAGAGATTAGGATGAGTTATTATATCAATAATTCATCCATTCAGATAACAAAAGAGAAGTATCAAACATAATACAAAATTGATTCATAACACAAAGGAAATGCACTAGGGTTTATGCTCATGAACAACATATATTCTTTAGAACATAACCTTATATTCATGTTAACCAGTTCAATAACCACATTACATTCATTAAGGCCATAACAGACCAATATAACAATGTAGATCAGAGTCATGCATCAGGAACCTAAGCTATGCTTTCCACATTACAAAAACTGGTTACAGATCCATCCCCCTAAATATGCCATTTCACCTACAGTTATCCTAATCCCTTAACCCATAGGATCCTTATTATCTCTACAGAGCTTCATTTTCTATATATCCAGCTCTATATGATGCCTCTTGGTGTCTGATCCTTTTTTCTTCTACCCAAGCATCTCTATATATAGCTTTAGTCTCCACTGCCATGCCTTCCTGAGATAACAGATCAGTTTCCAAGTGTCCATGTGGTCCTCCAATGGAGCATGCTTCCTTTGATCTGAGCTCTCCACTCTTTGCAATGATGTCTTTCTAGATCCTTCCATCACATGCATGGAATATTCCTTTCTTGACCATACAGCTGTCAGGATGGCACCTTATCCACTCTGCATGCTAGATGGGTCACACTTTTCTCATGTGTTCGTGGAACACTGAATATGGCTAAGTCCTAAAACATGTCTGGCCTCACACATGTTCCATGTGTTCTACTAAAACTTGTTAAAACCATGTCCTGCATGCTTTCACCCTGCATACCCTTCTTCAAATAGGTCCCGCACACCTATGCACCTTCTTGTACTTAGCCAATATTTCAGGGCCCAACACTTACCATGACCAAAATATTGGTTATGTTCCTTCTACATCATCACCTCCTCCAGTTTACATGGGAATTCCTAGCTCCATAATCTCCTTGGGATAACATTAAAAATTTGGGCTTGTTAGGTTACGCACCTGCACACCTCAGTATAGATATTTAAGCAATGAGGTAGAGAAGACCTATCCGGAAGTGCATTTACTTAAATGTCATACAAACTTTAAATTCTGCTCGATGTTCCCTAGAAGTGCATTTTTTTTAGGGGAGCATATTCACTCTCCATATAAAATTAATAGTTCCCCATACAAGATCATATATGTATTCCAAATCACCACAGGGGGACATGTTTTATTTTCTTGGCTCATACGCTCAGCCGCAGGGGCTACCCTATGCCCCTGCAAATGCTTACATAGTGCCATTTTAGCTACTTGTTCCACCTCTACCTCCCCATCAAGGGTCTTCTATAGTAGAGTCATATGTTGTGAGAACATACTCTGAATATCTCAAAGAGCCCCTCAATTTTTCCATATGAAGATTTTAGCCATAAGACTTCCAAATGACCATTTCTAATGTTCTAGAAATTGAAAAAGGGTTGAGTATTTGAAACTGTGCATATTAAATCATATGCAACTGCCATTAGATACCTTCTCCCTTGGGATGTATTGGTTGCTAAAATATTCCCCAAAGCCCTTAAGGGGATTGCTCTCATTTGGTACTACAGAATATCAGAAGCCTTAATACACTCATTAAACCAAATCATCTAGGATTTCATAAAGGATTTTGATATGAATAGGTTGCTAAGAATGGTAATTAGGGAATTCCTCCACATCAAATAGGAACATAATGAATCTACTACACATTTCATCCAAAAATGGCGGCAAGTCCTATACTCTTCAGCTAGTTCTCCTAACATGATCAAATGGAACTTTGTGGCTTTTTCCTTCATTCCCTTAATTAGGAAACCAAGGAAGAAGTACAAAAATTCCCTCTTTAGAGTTATGGCAGAGTTTCTAGACAGATCTCTAAGATTGACCATTGGGTTATTGACAAAATTTATAATTATTTACATGGTTCTTTAAAAGACTCATCAATAGGTCACTCCCTCACAATTTGTAATTCTAATTGTGTGAATAGTTCCAATAACAACATGCTAAGGACGTGCTAAGTTGAAAATTTAATAAGAATTGTGGTGCTAAAAAAAATGGTGTTATTGATCAAGCCAAGAAGCCAAATTTTGTTAACACTACCAACATGAATAATTTTAACAATAATGTGAATACAAAAAACTAGAGGAGTAACAATTTCACTCCTATGAATACGATGGACTTTAATCATCCTCCTCCATCTCATCAACAAGTTCATGCCTAAGGTTTGAGCAATACCCAAGAGATTATCAAAACTAATACCAACACCAAGGGAAAAGGCCCCTGAAATTTAATTTCAATAATTAATTAAAAAGCAACAAATGGAAGCCATTCTTCCATAGGTTCTTAGACTGCAATGACATTTTATACATTTTCTTCAGGGTTCATTTGCAACAAACTCCAAACCTATCTATTGATATGTTTTGATGGAAAATTTCCATGGCACCAACACAAATGTTTCACACACCATGGGAGGCACTATACAAGTTATAAGTATTTTATTGAATGCTTACCTGTTACTATAAAAATGAATAATTTTTTCATTGATCCTCTGTAAACCTACTCTGGAAGACTTGTCAATGAATCCTCAGAGTCAATAATGCACCTCATGATATGATCTAGGGATCATAAAATATTGGAGGTTCTTCAACTATCTTTGGTATTTTGCCGAAGATGAACTACTGTTTAGGCATTGTAGATTGGAGGAATTTAGAGGTCTCCTAAACAAGAATGACATTTGAACCTTGGGCCACCTTCTAATTGGGACTATTACACAAGTGTTTTTGATTCAGTATAGGAATGTGAAAGTAATCATATGACATATTGCTACCTTTATAGGTAAAATCAGTTTATGTTATTATTTAAATGGTTATGATCCTTCTGATACTTTTGGAGCTCACATTTGGGGTCTTTTCCATTTATTTCCAAAAATATCACTATGTTCAATCTTAGTGATCGAAGCTTCTCAGGTATTGTCCAATTGATTGGATCCTAGATACAGTGTCATCAAAATAGAGTTTCTTCTCCACAAACACATATGCTCTGTTAAGACTCATGTATCACTATGGTACCATGTGTACTCCCTATGGGGTGGCTATTGAATGATTGTAACATCCTCAATTTATACCTTAGAACAAGTGAATTTTTTTTTTTTTTTTTTGATAATTGCATCCTGGTTCTAAATACATAATTTAGAACTCACAAATCAAATAACCATTCTTATAACAGACAACCATATGCAGCTGTAATGACTCGGAGTACCTCCGATCTATTCATTCCATGACTCGGTAATCTACCGATCTATTCATGAGTAATAAGAGTTTGTGTTTATATTTAACACTTCACTCTTGCGGTTCTCTTCCCTATTCTGGGATTCAGAATGCTCTGTCCAAGGAACCTAACTGAATAATTGTTACCATTATTCATCGGCATCTCATCCCTTAGACTAGGTGAATTAGGACAACGCAATCAGCAGCTTGTGATACTTTGGCCAAAGATTTGAAACATACTGTTTATGTCTCGTATTCCTTAACGGCATACTCGTCAATCTGGAATACGTCCTTCACCCCATTCTTATGTTATGTAGAATGTCTTATACCGACTTCTGTCAGTCCTTCCTATCTCAACTTAATCACTCGGAAATGGATTAACAAGGTGATAACGTTATATGGATGCCCACGAGGATTAGGGATACGATGACATACTGGTTCAACCTTAGTTAAACCAGTGTGTCATGATACCCCGAATCTCCTAGGCAGCCTTATAACATGATCACATTCCTAATCGGTCCCTGAGTAACTCGTTCGAGATCAAAGTGTAAATCTTAGCGATCAATGCAAAGGGTGTCGTCATAAGTCACCTGCATTGTTGTAACTTCAAGAAGATCCTAATCTTCTCGGAGGTACAACCCTGCAGTTGACTTGTGCCGTCAACCTTTAAATCCGCCTCGAAAAGATCTACTTAATAATATGCGTTACGCACGTTGAGTTTAATTACACTAAGACGTTCCCCCTAAGGTTAGTCTTTCCCGATCCCTGGATTCTTCATCTTAGAATGACCTTTCTCAATAAACCCATTACACGGTGGAGATATTAAGGCCAAGGTCTCATCAAGGAGTTCTTAGAATATACATGATTTTAAGACAACGGAATTGGACAATAACTCATAAACTTCACATGAGATTGCCATCTGAACCCCATTAGGTTTATATCAGTTCTCCTAACTGAATTTATATCATACTTATTAGTATCAAGATATAAATGATTAAGAATCCAATTAAATGTTGTCCTGTCATAATCAAGACTAGGGATTAGTAATTTAATTCAGCTTGATTAGTGTTCTGCTTAGGTTTATTTTAATCCTATCTTTTAGAAAGACAATGATTTAAATTCAATATTAGCTTTCGATAGAACAAATTAGAACTACTAAACACTCATAAGAATTCAATCACATTTTCTTGAGAGCTTTCATTGACAATCACAAAGGCCTCCAAATTATACAACGATAACATTGCCCCTCCGGTAAATAAACTGAAGAAGGTCAACTAACAAAATAAGTATACAACACATAAGTAGCAAATACTTATTTCCATTCCTTATAGAACTATACAAATACATTTTATGCAATCAGCATACTTGATACCATGCTCAATGGAAAAAGAACATCTTTCCTCATATAGTACATTTAGAGAATCAAACTGTAATTCTAATTAAATCAATTTTTAACAATCTGATCATCTTATCAGATCTGCATGCTTTTACCACTTACGGCAACCATCTGCAAAAATAGTCAACATGAGTCAGTTCGATGAACTGAGCATGATAAGCACTAACTCTTAAAACAATTGCAATCCACCAACTGTTTTCA
Source organism: Taxus chinensis (assembly GCA_019776745.2). NCBI lineage: Eukaryota > Viridiplantae > Streptophyta > Pinopsida > Cupressales > Taxaceae > Taxus > Taxus chinensis. The sequence continues at coordinate 362,258,994 of CM034157.1, read as the reverse complement.
TTAAACACCCTGTTTAAATGAAATAAAATCACCAATCAAGTAAACATATTCAGACTATTCCTTTGTAATACGAAAATGACTACAAATGTGTAACTTTATCATCGTTACAGAATAGTCCTAAACACTTCTCAAATAGTTCATCAAAATATTAGAGATTAAGAAGAACAAAAGTATCCTAAGAAATTATTCATTAAAAATACCAAGATGAACAACATCAGACAATCATTATATTCAACTTAAAAAGAGGAATATCATATCAATCCTGATACCGTCATTATGTAAAAACAATTACAGATGTTAATTAAACAGTTATATCAACATATAAATTACAACAGAAGAGAAATAAACAAATTGTACATATTTCCCTCTGAACAAGCTCATGACTATACCATCTTTCCAAAAGCAAGGCATTCACTTAATACACATGCAAATAAATCAGTCGAGTCCATCAACAACACACTGTTCTGTTTAAACTTACAATAAAGCAACTACAGTACAGTAGCCCCCCCCCATACCAAACAACGGTGTCTATCTACCAAGCAGACTCAGAATGACCTCACGCAAGAAGCGACAGACAAGAGGATAAACACTGCCGTTACCTGTTTAGGTACAGTCAACAACTCCAAAATTCAATCATGCACAAGAATGGATATCAATGCGAAGAAGACGTAACACGTCAACAATCCCAATAACAACCTACAGCCCATTTAAGCCCTTTGTACACTGTATGGCTTCTCGACCCAAGGTCGATATCAAAGAACTTCCATAATATCGTGGGTAACAACAGACTCCATAGCAATAAGCAATTTTGATGTTTCCATAAGACAATGCAGAGATTTTCATGCAAATTCCGTAACATACACAGCCTTATCCAACTGGAATAATCAGAAAGGAAACATATCATTCTGTATCTACACCTGAACGTAATCGGAATTGAAGTATGGCATTCACAATTCACTTTATAAAAGCCATAATTCATGATGTCAAGCTTTTAAAGACAATCCAACAAAGCCAAGAACATTACCTGTTCATACTCAGGCTTATACAGAAAACAGTGACATAGATTACCATTCGAGGATTTTAAACTAAGTCCATAAACAGTATTCACAGTTTAGCTTTTCCAGAAGCCGACATACAAGATATCTTCCCATACTCACGGAACCCAACAATGTCAAAACAAAATAAATAGAAGATAATGATTCCATCCGTGCCAACAATGGCAAGCATTTAAAAACAGGCTTAAACAAAGGCTAAATAACGATTTTGTAACAAGGAATCCAACAGAGCCCGTATTACAATATTTGCTCCAAGCCTACATAGAGTGGAATACATATTTAAATGCCCCAACTAAGTCTGAACCACAAATTCCTTGTAAGACAAAAGTATTCATTACCACATAACAGAAGTCACCTTACCTGTTACTCCTACAAGACTCAGACAAATCAATTTCCAACATTCTATATATATAGCTTCCACCGTGGCCCAAATTATACGAATCACTCAATGGACTCTACAGAGTCGTTCAAATACAATAAATACATATATCCATATTGCGTACTGTCAACGGGTTGAATCCCATTACCACAACAAAAAGGAAAAACAACTGCAACAGGGTCGTAATGAGATACAGTTACACCGCAAGTTATTTATTCACAAACAACTTTAAATGACAAAACGAAACCCAACGAGTATCAATAACCACCCCATCATTAACCACGACAGAGCTTACAAGGTTCATTAAAACTGAACAATCAAACAAATGTCCAGCAGACTCCCTTCCGACGAGTATTCACAACAAGCATCGATGACAAATACTCATAACAAGCATCGACGACAAATATAAATCAACAGTCATCATAGTAGCCTATACCCATCACGATAACAATTCATGGATTCTCACAGGACAGGCCTAGCATGCGTTCCTTTCATTTATTTCACAAACTTAAAGCCGAATATGCAAAACACAAGAAATATAGCCACAGTTCGAATATAATAAACACCCATCAAGGATTAAATGAAAAATCATTCCAGCATGAAGATACAGTGCCAAAATCACACAAGACAAACATAGAAAATCATCTATTTCCATAAATCATTTGAACAGAGTTGTTCTAATGAAATCACTTGAAAGACAGCAAGATTTTTAAAGGTTAGGGCCTAACATGCCTGGATATTTGCTCAAAATTCCGAAGCAGACCACTGAAAGAGCTCGACTTCCTTTTCCTTTTCCAAGTTAGAGCCACCAACAAAATTTTGCTATTACCATGACATATATATTTTCCTTGCCAGAGAAAAGAGCTAGACACGCTCATACTCGCCATGCAACACCAAGAAGACTGGTGCAAAGAACCAGTGAACAGGCAGAGGGAAAACCGGAATTCGCGATAAGCCAAACAAACCAACAACTTTCCAGTTTGCATGCCTTCTCGCGAAATCCGAGCTCGACTACCGAGCTCATTAATTGCAATTACTCCCAATTTCCCGCTCAAACTCCACTGCCACCGACCGCCAAAGTTGGCGATAGACAAATAGAATTTCAAGACCATTTTCAGTTTTGGCGAACTGCCACGTCGGCCCAAGTTAGCCGTTTCTAAAACCTCTACCACTACCTGTCCTTCATACTTATCCTTTGCATTAAATAACATAGAAAAAGCCGCCCATGGTTCGCACCCCTCCATAGGTCCCCATAATCCTTGCTCAATAATTAGGTTAGTAACTTAGGTTAGAATTTAGGATAACACCTAGTCTAACTTTATAGAGCATAGATACTAACTTAGAACATTAGCTCTTAGCCTAGGTCTAGGTTAGATTAACACTAATCTAACCCCTAGGTTAGGTTTAGTTTTTAGGTTACTAACATTAATAATTCTAGTTAGGTCCACATTCCGTATACTCAGAAAAAGACCTACAGCATACATCCTTGAACAGGGTTAGCTCCTGTTCTGCCTCAGGCTACAAAATTGTATGAAACCGAATTATTACCTGGTCCACGATCGAGACCTTCCAGATATACTTCGATATCGGGAACCAATCCATTTCACATGATCAACCTGAGTTATACTCCGGACTAGCTTATTCAATGCTTCTAGACCTTGCAACCTGTTCAAGGTCTGTAATTTTTAATTCATCACGAACAAACTTAAAGCAATACTTGGATCAATTCCACTGATCCAAGGCTAGGTATTATAGGTGGATAGCTCTATAATTCATTCTGAGATCAGATTAAACTCAGATACAAAATGAAAGAAATAAAAGAGTCCAATCATATTCCGACTCAGTCAAAGATCTGCAATCTGCAAAGAAAATACAGTACATATCAAGCATGATTTCCCAATCAAGGAACACATCCTTTTACAAGAAATCACATATCAACACTTGTATGCTCAGGAGGAAGTAACAACAGTTCAGGGTGTTACATGCTTCCCTCCTAAAAAGATTCATCGTCCCGATGATTACATATTCAATTAACCTTCAGGTCAACCAATTTATCAGTACACAAACAATGTGACTATTCCCAATTTGAATAGTTCCAGAAATCAATGTCACAACACATTTTATTCAACCTGAATAATGTTTGCCTTCATCTGGCTTTCATAAATACTAAAAAAAATAAGTTCATGAAAGTATGTTTTGTCAACAGATTTCATTCTGTTGAAAAAGAGAAGGAAAAGCCATTTTCATCTCTTCCAGGTTTTCCCAAGTTGCACTTTCTTCGCTAAACTGGTCCCACTGGACCTTACATTGCTGTATTTCATGATTTCTTAAATGCAATTGGCGAGTTTCCAGCACTCGTGTGGGTTTAACCATGATTATTCCTAGGTCTTGGACCTGCAAGGAATTCCAATTTAAAACATGTGACAGATCTGAAACGTATTTCTTAAGCAAAGAAATATGGAAAACATCATGCATGCGAGATAAAGCAGGTGGCAATGCTAAACGATAAGCTACAGGATTGATTATTTCGACAATTTCGAAAGGTCCCACGAATCGAGGTGACAACTTGGCAGCCTTGCCAAAAGTTATAGAACTCTTTCTGGGTTTAACACGAAGAAAAACCTTATCACCAAGCTCAAACCTTCTATCAACCCGCTTAAGGTCAGCATAGCTCTTCTGCCTATCCGCTGCTTCCTTTAATCGTTCACGAATCAGCTTAACTTGCTGTTCCATTTCTGTGAGAATCTCTGGTCCAATTACCACTCTATCCTCAACACTGTCCCAACTAACAGGAGTTCTGCACTTTCTTCCATAAAGTGCTTCAAATGGTGCCATTTTAAGAGATGAGTGATAAGTATTGTTGTATGCGAACTCAACTAATGGAAGATACTCCTCCCATTTATACTGTTGATCCATGCAATACATTCGCAACATGTCCTCCAACACTTGATTTACCCTCTCAGTTTGTCCATCCGTTTCCGGATGATATGCAGAACTGAAGTTTAGTTTCGTTCCAAGAGCTGCGTTAAGCGTTTGCCAAAACCTTGACGTCATTCTAGGATCCCTGTCAGATATAATCAATTCTGGTACACCATGCAATCTGAAAATTTCGTGTACGAATCTTTTGGCCAGCACTGGTGAATCATCCTTTAGATTTCCAGCGATGAAATGAGCTACCTTAGTCAATTTATCTATAACTACCAAGATAACATCATGTTTATTCTTGGACATGGGTAGTCTGTAACACCCTGAACTATTGTTACTTTCTCCTAAGCATTCAAGTGTTGATATGTGATTTCTAGTAAATGGATTGTGTACCTCGATTCGGAAATCATGCTTGATATGTATTAAATTTCTTGCAGATTGCAGATCTTGACTGAGTCAAAATATTAATAGACTCTTTTATTTATTTCATTTTGTGACTGAATATTAATCTGATCACGGAATGAATTATACAGGTATTCATCAATAATATCTAGACTTGGACCAGAGGAATTGATCCAAGTAATGCTTTAATTTTGTGAAGTGATAAAATTAGATCACGAACCTTGAACAGGTTGCAAGGTATGGAAGCATTTAGTAAGCTGGTCAGGAGTATGACTCAGGCTGATCTTGAGAAATGAAACGGTTCCCGATATCTAGTATATCTGGAAGGTCTCGATTAAAGACCAGGTAATAATTCATTGACATACAATTCTGTAATAAGAACAGGAGTGGCTCTGTTCTAGAAAGTATGATACAGGTCTCTCCGAGTTTTCAGGAGAAGGACCAAACTGAATTACTAAGGGTTAGTAACCTAAAACAATAACCTAACCTAGGGGTTAGATTATTGTTAGTCTAACCTAGACCTAGGCTATGTGTTATGATCCTAAAATAATAACTAAGTGTAAAATGGTTAGCATGGTCATTACCCTAAAACTCTAACCTAAGATACTAACCTAGCTAACTAAGAGTTTTTGGGAAGGGGCCTTTGAAGGGTGGCGAACCATGGGCGCTATTCTCTATGGCAATAAATGGGAAGGATAAGGATGAGGGACAGGCATATGGCGGAGGCTTAGGCGGCGGCTAACCTTGGCAGACTTGGCAATTACTAAGTTTGGAAATGAACTTGAGTTTTTGGATGGACTGTCGCCAATTTCGGCGGTCGGTGGGAGTTGAGATTAAGCGGGAAAATTGGTTTAATGGCATTTAATGTCTAGGGAGTCGAGCCGGAGCTCGCGGAACAGCATGCAAACGAGAAGTTGGAAGGTTTGTTTGGTGTATCGCGATTTTCGGTCTTCTTCTCTCTCTCTCTCTGCTAGTTTACTGTTCATAGCACCAGTTCTCTTTGAGTTGCATGGCGAGAATGAAATTCTCTGGCTCTTTTCTCTGCCATGGAGGATATATTGTAAATGGGACAGCGAAATTTTGTTGGTCGCTGTATTTGGGAAAAAGAAAAGGAAGTTTGAGCTCTTCCTCTGGTCTTCTTCGGAAATTCGATCAAAATACAGGCATGCTAGGCCCTAACCTTTAAATATCTTGCTGTTTTTCAAGTGCTTTCATTAAAACAACTCTGTTCAAATGTTCTGTGAAGATTGGATGAATTTTCTATGAGATCTAGTTTGATTATTGGCACTGTATTTCTTCTGGTTCGATTTTTCTTCAAATCCGTTTGTTGGGTGTTTGTGGAAATCGAATTTTAACTCTACTTGTTTGTGTATTCTTCCTGGATTATGCATGAGAGGTATTTATTAACTAATATGCGAGTGTTCGGCCTGTTTGGCGTGAGCCCTTGGAATATACCTATGTGTAGTATAGGACCACTGTATGTCTTGATTCGTGGTCGTTGTTTCTTGATATAGAAACTGTATTAATGATTTGAAGGAATACTGTAAGAATGATTGTATTATTCGCTTCTTTGGGTGCTCGGTCGTGGGATTTGTTGACAACGACTAGTGATACTTTCGGGTTTCATTTGTTTTCAACTTTTAGTTTGGAACAGGCAACTGTAGTGTCACCATAGTCTTTTCGACCTGGCGGAAGTTGTTTTCCTTGTTACCAGGTTAGCGGGATTACTTGCGCACTGTGTATATTATAAATACACCTGTACTTCGTTGTATTGATCCAATGGAGTCGATGATTGAATCGTAATTGCCTAGGAAGGTAGATTTATCCATAAGTTTTGTGAATGGTCTTTTCATGAAAGCCTGGTAAGATGAAACAGGGCTTTTTGATTACTGTTATATTGAAATAATTGAAGGATAAAGACTTCCTGTGTATGCATTTTTATTTCATGTGAAAACTCTTCGAAAGTTTCGAAGCGGCCCAATAGATTCCCTTGCTTGATAAGGGTATTCGACTTGTTTTACTTGGTTGATGTTGATTGTTAACCATGAATGGCGTCTATTGATTTATCGGCCAATTTCTTGTACGTTGCTGTTGGGTTCAGTGGTTATGAGTGCAAAATCCTTAACAGTTACAGTGCGAATATATATATATATATATACTAGTGTGACTTGGACGACTCTGAGGAGTCGATTGAATAATTCATTGTATATTTTGAACCAAATATAGTTAAGTTGTAGTGACTTAATGGATGAACATGCATTTCGATCTTGTTGAACCATTGGGATCCCTTCGTGTTTTTGGGATTTTGAGTTACAGATGTTTATGTAGACATGTATATCTTCAACCTGTGCAAATTAGTATAAAGCGACTGGCTGAGAGTAATTTATTGGCTGGTTATTGTTATGCTTGGTTGATGAATGACAGTATGAATTCTTATGCATTCGCTTGAATTGATACATCCGTTTGAATCATAGAACTTCTGGAAGGGTAACCAGTACTTCTGTCTCTTTCTGAATTCGACCCTGGACACTATTTTTTGTCATTGTTGAGATCCTTAGTTTGGATGACTGTTTCGTGTTTTGACCTTGTTAGGGTAAGTCGCGAATAACGCACCAAGACTTGCATGCTGCAAGGTAAGGATCGTTTGGTTGAATTCCTTTCCTTCACTTCAGTCCGATTTTGACTGAGCAAGAATATGTATGCTATGTTTCCTTCCATTTTGATCTGTCCGATCGACTGTGCATGATTTGGAAGTACCGTGTGGGCAACATAGCATAGTCCTTTGGGAAACCTTAGATTGTTGATGCAATAGTTGTTGTTTTCAGCGATACGCTTGTAGCTCTTGTTTTCAACTGGTGATAAGGCTTTACTGTGCAAAAGGAACTTGCATTGGGCTTATGGTTGTTACATGAAATGTTGATGTGTTAGTTGCTGTACAAGAGATTTGCTGAGTTTCTATTTTCGTGATTTAGAACAGTGATCTTGATTTCGGCTTGTCTAACTTGTTCATTTATATACTGGTTGACTGTTTTCATATGTGAAGGCAGTACAGTGATGAACTTATGTGAAAGGAAGTATGAATGGTTTGGTTCTTTCTCTTCCTTTATTTAATATTATTGATAATGGACTATCAGTGGGAAATTGTTTGTAACATATTGGTGGAATCCCGAATTGTTATGTTATTTCCTTTTTGGAGAATGAAACAATCTGACCAATGTTGTGATTTTGGGTTTAATGATTGTTTATATGCATTCGTTCTTGTTTCTTAATATTTGATGAAATATTAGACAATGTTTAAGACTATTCTGTAACAATGATAGAGTTACATAATTGTAATCATTTTGTATTACAAGGACATAGTCTGAATATGTATTATCATTTGGATATTTGATCTCATTTAAACAGGGTGTTTAATGAAAACAATTGATGGATTGCAATTGTTTTAAAAGTTAGTGCTTATCATGCTCAGTTCATTGAACTGACTCATGTTGACTATTTTTGCAGATGGTTGCCGTAAGAGGGTAAAAGCAATGCAGATCTGATAGGCTGATCAGATTGTTTATTTGATTTATTATGAATTACAGCTTGATTTTATGGATGTACTATATGAGAAAAGATGTTTCTTTTCCGTTAGCATTATATCAAGTATGCTGTTGCATAAAATGTAATTGTACGAGTTTCGAAAGGAATGAAAATAAGTGTTTGATACTTATGTGTTGTATTCTATTCTGAATGATGAACTTCTTCGGTTTACGTAACGAAGAGGCATAGTTATCTTTGTATAATATGGATGCTTTTGTGATTGACAATGAAAGCTTGTAAGTAATTAGACTAAATTCTTATGAGTATTTAGTAGTTCTAGTTTGCTCTGGCAAAAGCAATATTGTAATTTAATTATTGTCTCTCTTGGAGGATAGGTTAAAATTGAGCCTAAAAGATAACGCTAAACAAGTTGGATTGAATTACTAATCCCTAGTCCTAAGTATAACAGGACAATAGTAAATTGGATTCTAAATCATTTATATCTTTAAACTAAAAAGTATGATATAAATTCAGTTAAGAGAACTGATAGGCAATCAATGGAGATCAGATGGCATTCTCAAGCATTGGTTATGAGAAATTGTCCCGTTCTGTTGCTTTGGAATCAGGTGTATTCTAATGACTCCTTGATGAGAGCGTGACCGTAATACCTCTACCTGTAATGAGTCTTTTAGAGGAGGGTCGTCTTAAGACAAAGAATCCAGGGATTTGGAAAGGCTAACCTTAGGGAAAAGTCTTTAAAGTAATTTAATCTCTAGTGCGTAACGCTTGTTTTTGGGTAGATCTTCTCGAGGCGGATTTAAAGGATGACGACATAAAGTCGACTGCAGGGCTGTACCTCCGAGAAGATTAGGATCTTCTCGAAGTTACAACAATGCAGGTGACTTATGGCGACACCCTTTGCATTGATCGCTAAGATTTACACTTGATTTCGCACGAGTTACCTTGGGACCGATTAAGAACGTGGCCATGTTATAAGACTGCCTCGGAGATTTGGGGTATCATGACACACTGGTTGAATTGCAAGGTTGAACCAGTATGTCCTCATATCCCTAATCCTCGTAGGCATCCATATAACATTATCACCTTGTTAATCTGCCTCCGAGTGATTCAGCTGTGAAAGAAAGGACTGACAGTAGTCAGTATAAGACATTCTATATAACATATGAATGGGGTGAAGGACGTATTCCAGATTGACGAGTATGCCGTTAAGGAATACGAGACATGAACAGTATGTTTCAAATCTTTGGCCAAAGTATCGCAAGCTGCTGATTGCGTTGTCCTAATTCACCTAGTCTAAGGGATGAGATGCCGATGAATAATGGTAACAGTTATTCAGTTAGATTCCTTGGACAGAGCATTCTGAATCCCAGATTAGGGAAGAGAACCGCCAGAGTATTGTGTTAAATAAAAACACTAACTCTTTTTACTCTTTTTACTCATGAATAGATCGGTAGATTACCGAGTCATGGAATGAATAGATCGGAGGTATTCTGAGTCATTACAGCTGCATATGGTTGTCTGTTATATAAATGGTTATTTGAATTGTGAGTTCTAAATTATGTATTTAGAACCAGTATGCAATTATCAAAAAAAAAAAAAAAAAAAAAAAAAAATTGACTTGTTCTATTGTCTAAAATGAGGATGTTACATCTTGGTATCAGAGCTGAAGGTTGCAGCTCTTGGACCTATTGAGTCCATAATCTGATAAAAACCTGAATTTTCTTGTAACAGAAAATGGTTAGAACAAGGGGAAACGTTGCGAGTAATGCTCCACCTGAAGGAGGAGCGGCAACAACCCAGAAACTGGATGAGATCCTTGCTGCCCTGTTGGACACAAGAGATCGCTTGGCTGTACTTGAACAGCAGGTGATGGGAAATGAGGAGGAGAAGAAGCTGATAATAATAATCAGCAACCTCCTGAGGACAACCCTGAAATGGGTGTTGATGTTAATGCTGGAAATGTACCTGTCCAACCAGAAAACAAAAAGGCCCGATTGGCAGCAGAACTCACTAATGATATCAAAAGGATAAGTCCACCTAAGTATGATGGCACCACATTAGGAGATGGAGCTGAGAACTAGCTCAGCGAAATGGAGAAGTACTTTGCTATAAGGAACTTCTCAGAAGAAACCAAGGCAATATGGGGAGCCTATCAGCTTTCTCACGAAGCATCTTCGTGGTGGGATAGCCGAAAAGCTGAGCTAAATATTGATGAGACCAATATCACTTGGGATCAATTTAAAGGCTATTTTAGGCAACGTTGGCTGCCACAACTTTTCTATGATCAGAAAATGACAGAATTTCAGAACTTGACTCAAGGGAAGTTAACAGTAACTGAATTCTGGGAGCGGTTTACAAAACTCCTCAAGTATGTACCGCAGTATCAAACTGACGAAAAGTTCAGGATACGGAAATTCATCATGGGATTGAATCCTGTGATAGGGGGAGAGGTCGATGTTCACAGTCCAACCACTATGGAAGGAGTTGTTGAAAAGGCCATAAGGCAAGAACAGAAATTAAAGGCTATTTCTGCTCATAAGGAGGAAGTGCGGAAGAAGACTGCAAACCCTTCTTCAACCTCTCTTGCACCCAGAAAAGGACCATGGAAAAAGTTTGGAAACAAGAGTAAGTTTCCAGGAGATAACAATAAGAAAGCAGCAGTAAATAAGCCTGCTGGGAATGTGAAGGATAATTTTGCTAAAAATTATAATAATGGTCAGAAGTCCTATGGAGGACAGCGTGACAATTATAAAACTGGAGGCAACTTTGAGCCTAAGAAGGGACCTGTAGGAGGCTGCTACACTTGTGGTAAAGATCATTACGCAAATCAGTGCCCTTTGAAGAAGGATGATCGTAATCAGCAGCATAAGATACATGCTGCAGTAGCGGACAAACAAGCTGAAAAGCAAGTGACACCTATAGAAGTTCCGGGTAAGTTATTCGGCATACCTGTCACTATTCTTTTTGATACAGGAGCTACTGAATGTTTTATATCTAATAAACTAGCTTCTAAACTTAAAAGAAAAGCTGGAAAAATGGATAAATCTTGGACTGTACAGTATGGTAATAATTCTGTTCATACAGTGAGTATGTGTCTTTTTGGAGCAGTCCTTGACTTACCTAACTTTTCCACGGAAGTTGATCTCTATGTTGCACCTTTGGGATCGTATGACATTGTCATCGGTGTTAATTGGTTAGCTGATCATAAAGCAAAGGTAGATTGCTATGAAAAGAACATAGAATGTTTAGATGATCAGCTGGAATCAGTAGAGATTCAAGGTGTGAAACGAGAAATTTCAGTTAGAAAGCTGTCAGCTATGCAGCTTAAAAAGGCTAAGAATAAAGGATGTACCCTTTATGCAGTAAAGATATCTGAATCTTCTGAAGAAGATAGTGATTTCATGAAGCAAATCCCACTGTTACAAAGTTTCAGGGATGTTTTTCCTGAGGAATTACCAGGGTTACCACCCAAGAGAGAATTTGATTTTACTATAGAAATCAAGCCTGGAACGGAACCTATTTCCAAGGCACCTTATCGAATGACTACTATTGAGTTAGTCGAGCTAAAGGCTCAGTTACAAGAGCTTTTGTCTAAGGGATTGATTAGACCAAGTGTTTCACCTTGGGGAGCACCTGTGATATTTGTGAAAAAGAAGGATGGAACTCTGAGACTGTGTATTGATTATCGGATGTTGAACAAAGCAACGATTAAGAACCGATACCCACTTCCTAGGATCGATGATCTGTTTGATCAGATGCGTGGAGCAGCGGTTTATTCTAAGATAGATCTTCGATCTGGTTATCATCAGCTAAGAATTAAAGAGGAAGATATTCATAAAACGGCTTTCCGAACAAGGTACGGACATTATGAATTCACAGTTCTAGCCTTTGGGTTAACTAATGCACCTGCAGCCTTTATGAATTTAATGAACAATATTTTTCAAGAATACCTGGACAAGTTTGTACTTGTATTCTTGGACGATATTCTCATTTATTCTAAGAGCGTTGAGGAGCACAATGAGCATCTGAAGATAGTTTTGGGAATTTTGAGAAAGAGAAAGCTGTATGGTAAGTTATCCAAATGTTCTTTCTTTGACTCAGAAGTTCACTATTTGGGTCATGTCATAAGCAAAGAAGGAATCGCTGTAGATCCTTCGAAAATAGTGGCGATAACTGAGTGGCCTACACCAAAGAATGTGCATGAAGTAAGAAGCTTCATGGGTCTTGCTGGTTACTATAGAAAATTTGTAAAGGATTTTTCTAAGGTAGCTGCACCAATAACTTCATTGCAGAAGAAGGATAAGAAATTCATGTGGAATGACAAGTGTGAAGCGGCTTTCAAAAGTCTGAAAGACCAGCTGACTTCTGCACCTATATTGGCTGTACCAGACCCTAATGGAAATTTTACAGTGGTAACTGATGCTTCTGGGGAAGGTCTTGGGGGTGTTTTGCTACAAAATGATCAAGTCATTGCTTATGAGAGTAGAAAACTTAAGATTCATGAGCTGAATTATGCCCCTCATGATTTGGAGCTTGCTGCCATTGTTCACGCACTTCAAGTCTGGAGACACTACTTACTAGGGAAACCTTTTGAGTTGAAAACTGATCACTTGGGACTGAAATATATTTTTACTCAGCCCAATCTGAATGCCAGACAAAGAAGGTGGTTAGAATTTCTATCACAATATGACTTTGATATCAGCTATATCAAAGGAAAGGAGAATAGAGTAGCTGATGCTCTAAGTCGTAGGAGGCACATTTCTGCTCTTATAACATTAAGAACTCAGTTTAAAGACGAGGTAAAAAGTGCCTCAGAATCAGATACATATTTTCAGCAAGTAAAAGCAGCGCTTGCTGCAGAACCTAAAGATAAAAGGTATGAAGGTTTTCATTTAGATAATGAAGGAATCTTGCGTTATGAAAATAGGGTATATGTGCCTGTGCTGGATGATTTGAGAAAGAAGTTGTTAGTTGAATTTCATAATTCACCTTTCTCTGGACACCCAGGTATCACAAAAATGCTAGCTGATTTGAAACAGCAATACTTCTGGAAAGGTATGAAAAAGGATGTGATAAATTTTGTGACTCATTGTCTGGAATGTCAGCGGGTGAAAGCAGAGCATATGCATCCTGCTGGATTGTTGTATCCTCATAGCATACCGCAGTACAAATGGCAAGTAATAACCATGGATTTTGTACAAGGACTACCTATGTCCAGGAATAAACATGATGTTATCCTGGTAGTTGTAGATAAGCTAACTAAGGTAGCTCATTTCATCGCTGGAAATCTAAAGGATGATTCTCCAGTGCTAGCCAAGAGGTTCGTACACGAAATTTTCAGATTACATGGTGTACCTGAACTGATTATTTCTGACAGGGATCCTAGAATGACGTCAAGGTTTTGGCAAACGCTTAACGCAGCCCTAGGAACGAAACTAAACTTCAGTTCTGCATATCATCCAGAAACGGATGGGCAAACTGAGAGGGTAAATCAAGTGTTGGAGGACATGTTGCGAATGTATTGCATGGATCAACAGTATAAGTGGGAAGAGTATCTCCCATTAGTTGAGTTCGCATACAACAACACTTATCACTCATCTCTTAAGATGGCACCTTTTGAAGCACTTTATGGAAGAAAGTGCAGAACCCCTGTAAGTTGGGACAGTGTAGAGGATAGAGTGGTAATTGGACCAGAGATTCTCACAGAGATGGAACAGCAAGTTAAGCTGATTCGTGAACGATTAAAGGAAGCAGCGGATAGACAGAAGAGCTATGCTGACCTTAAGCGGGTTGATAGAAAGTTTGAGCTTGGTGATAAGGTTTTTCTGCGTGTTAAACCCAGAAAGAGTTCTATAACTTTTGGCAAGGCTGCCAAGTTGTCACCACGATATGTGGGACCTTTCGAAATTGTCGAGATAATCAATCCTGTAGCTTATCGTTTAGCATTGCCTCCTGCTCTATCTCGTATGCATGATGTTTTCCATATTTCTTTGCTTAAGAAATACGTTTCAGATCTGTCACATGTTTTAAATTGGAATTCCTTGCAGGTCCAAGACCCAGGAATAATCGTGGTTAAACCCACACGAGTGCTGGAAACTCGCCAATTGCATTTAAGAAATCGTGATATACAGCAATGTAAGGTCCAGTGGGACCAGTTTAACGAAGAAAGTGCAACTTGGGAAAACCTGGAAGAGATGAAAATTGCTTTTCCTTCTCTTTTTGCAACAGAATGAAATCTGTTGATGAAATACTTTTATGAACTGATTGTTTTTAAGTATTTATGAAAGCCTGATTAAGGCAGACTTTATTCAGGTTGAATAAAAGTGTGGTGACATTGATTTCTGAAACTATTAAATATGGAAGTAAACACATTGTTTGTGTACTAATAAATTGATTGACCGGAAGGTTAAGTTTAATATGTAATTCATCGGGACGATGAATCCTTTTAGGAGGGAAGCATGTAACACCCTGAACTGTTGTTACTTTCTCCTAAGCATTCAAGTGTTGATATGTGATTTCTAGTAAATGGATTGTGTACCTCGATTCGGAAATCATGCTTGATATGTATTAAATTTCTTGCAGATTGCAGATCTTGACTGAGTCAAAATATTAATAGACTCTTTTATTTATTTCATTTTGTGACTGAATATTAATCTGATCACGGAATGAATTATACAGGTATTCATCAATAATATCTAGACTTGGACCAGAGGAATTGATCCAAGTAATGCTTTAATTTTGTGAAGTGATAAAATTAGATCACGAACCTTGAACAGGTTGCAAGGTATGGAAGCATTTAGTAAGCTGGTCAGGAGTATGACTCAGGCTGATCTTGAGAAATGAAACGGTTCCCGATATCTAGTATATCTGGAAGGTCTCGATTAAAGACCAGGTAATAATTCATTGACATACAATTCTGTAATAAGAACAGGAGTGGCTCTGTTCTAGAAAGTATGATACAGGTCTCTCCGAGTTTTCAGGAGAAGGACCAAACTGAATTACTAAGGGTTAGTAACCTAAAACAATAACCTAACCTAGGGGTTAGATTATTGTTAGTCTAACCTAGACCTAGGCTATGTGTTATGATCCTAAAATAATAACTAAGTGTAAAATGGTTAGCATGGTCATTACCCTAAAACTCTAACCTAAGATACTAACCTAGCTAACTAAGAGTTTTTGGGAAGGGGCCTTTGAAGGGTGGCGAACCATGGGCGCTATTCTCTATGGCAATAAATGGGAAGGATAAGGATGAGGGACAGGCATATGGCGGAGGCTTAGGCGGCGGCTAACCTTGGCAGACTTGGCAATTACTAAGTTTGGAAATGAACTTGAGTTTTTGGATGGACTGTCGCCAATTTCGGCGGTCGGTGGGAGTTGAGATTAAGCGGGAAAATTGGTTTAATGGCATTTAATGTCTAGGGAGTCGAGCCGGAGCTCGCGGAACAGCATGCAAACGAGAAGTTGGAAGGTTTGTTTGGTGTATCGCGATTTTCGGTCTTCTTCTCTCTCTTTCTCTGCTAGTTTACTGTTCATAGCACCAGTTCTCTTTGAGTTGCATGGCGAGAATGAAATTCTCTGGCTCTTTTCTCTGCCATGGAGGATATATTGTAAATGGGACAGCGAAATTTTGTTGGTCGCTGTATTTGGGAAAAAGAAAAGGAAGTTTGAGCTCTTCCTGTGGTCTGCTTCGGAAATTTGATCAAAATACAGGCATGCTAGGCCCTAACCTTTAAATATCTTGCTATTTTTCAAGTGCTTTCATTAAAACAACTCTGTTCAAATGTTCTGTGAAGATTGGATGAATTTTCTATGAGATCTAGTTTGATTATTGGCACTGTATTTCTTCTGGTTCGATTTTTCTTCAAATCCGTTTGTTGGGTGTTTGTGGAAATCGAATTTTAACTCTACTTGTTTGTAGTATTCTTCCTGGATTATGCATGAGAGGTATTTATTAACAATATGCGAGTGTTCGGCCTGTTTGGCGTGAGCCCTTGGAATATACCTATGTGTAGTATAGGACCACTGTATGTCTTGATTCGTGGTCGCTGTTTCTTGATATAGAAACTGTATTAATGATTTGAAGGAATACTGTAAGAATGATTAGTATTATCGCTTCTTTGGGTGCTCGGTCGTGGGATTTGTTGACAACGACTAGTGATACTTTCGGGTTTCATTTTGTTTTCAATTTTTGGCTTGGAACAGGTAACTGTAGTGTTACCATAGTCTTTTCGACCTAGCGGAAGTTGTTTTCCCTGTTATTAGGTTAGCGGGATTACTTGTGCACTGTGTATAATATAAATACACCTGTACTTTGTTGTATTGATCCAATGGAGTCGATGATTGAATCGTAATTGCCTAGGAAGGTAGATTTATCCATAAGTTTTGTGAATGGTCTTTTCATGAAAGCCTGGTAAGATGAAACAGGGCTTTTTGATTACTGTTATATTGAAATAATTGAAGGATAAAGACTTCCTGTGTATGCATTTTTATTTCATGTGAAAACTCTTCGAAAGTTTCGAAGCGGCCCAATAGATTCCCTTGCTTGATAAGGGTATTCGACTTGTTTTACTTGGTTGATGTTGATTGTTAACCATGAATGGCGTCTATTGATTTATCGGCCAATTTCTTGTACGTTGCTGTTGGGTTCAGTGGTTATGAGTGCAAAATCCTTAACAGTTACAGTGCGAATATATATATATATATATACTAGTGTGACTTGGACGACTCTGAGGAGTCGATTGAATAATTCATTGTATATTTTGAACCAAATATAGTTAAGTTGTAGTGACTTAATGGATGAACATGCATTTCGATCTTGTTGAACCATTGGGATCCCTTCGTGTTTTTGGGATTTTGAGTTACAGATGTTTATGTAGACATGTATATCTTCAACCTGTGCAAATTAGTATAAAGCGACTGGCTGAGAGTAATTTATTGGCTGGTTATTGTTATGCTTGGTTGATGAATGACAGTATGAATTCTTATGCATTCGCTTGAATTGATACATCCGTTTGAATCATAGAACTTCTGGAAGGGTAACCAGTACTTCTGTCTCTTTCTGAATTCGACCCTGGACACTATTTTTTGTCATTGTTGAGATCCTTAGTTTGGATGACTGTTTCGTGTTTTGACCTTGTTAGGGTAAGTCGCGAATAACGCACCAAGACTTGCATGCTGCAAGGTAAGGATCGTTTGGTTGAATTCCTTTCCTTCACTTCAGTCCGATTTTGACTGAGCAAGAATATGTATGCTATGTTTCCTTCCATTTTGATCTGTCCGATCGACTGTGCATGATTTGGAAGTACCGTGTGGGCAACATAGCATAGTCCTTTGGGAAACCTTAGATTGTTGATGCAATAGTTGTTGTTTTCAGCGATACGCTTGTAGCTCTTGTTTTCAACTGGTGATAAGGCTTTACTGTGCAAAAGGAACTTGCATTGGGCTTATGGTTGTTACATGAAATGTTGATGTGTTAGTTGCTGTACAAGAGATTTGCTGAGTTTCTATTTTCGTGATTTAGAACAGTGATCTTGATTTCGGCTTGTCTAACTTGTTCATTTATATACTGGTTGACTGTTTTCATATGTGAAGGCAGTACAGTGATGAACTTATGTGAAAGGAAGTATGAATGGTTTGGTTCTTTCTCTTCCTTTATTTAATATTATTGATAATGGACTATCAGTGGGAAATTGTTTGTAACATATTGGTGGAATCCCGAATTGTTATGTTATTTCCTTTTTGGAGAATGAAACAATCTGACCAATGTTGTGATTTTGGGTTTAATGATTGTTGTGTGCATTCGTTCCTTGTTTCTTAATATTTGATGAAATATTAGAAAGTGATTAAGACTAATTGTAACAATGATAGAGTTACATAATTGTAATCATTTTGTATTACAAGGGCATAGTCTGAATATGTTTACTTATGTGAATATCTGATCTCATTTAAACAGGGTGTTTAATGAAAACAATTGATGGATTGCAATTGTTTTAAAAGTTAGTGCTTATCATGCTCAGTTCATTGAACTGACTCATGTTGACTATTTTTGCAGATGGTTGCCGTAAGAGGGTAAAAGCAATGCAGATCTGATAGGCTGATCAGATTGTTTATTTGATTTATTATGAATTACAGCTTGATTTTATGGATGTACTATATGAGAAAAGATGTTTCTTTTCCGTTAGCATTATATCAAGTATGCTGTTGCATAAAATGTAATTGTACGAGTTTCGAAAGGAATGAAAATAAGTGTTTGATACTTATGTGTTGTATTCTATTCTGAATGATGAACTTCTTCGGTTTACGTAACGAAGAGGCATAGTTATCTTTGTATAATATGGATGCTTTTGTGATTGACAATGAAAGCTTGTAAGTAATTAGACTAAATTCTTATGAGTATTTAGTAGTTCTAGTTTGCTCTGGCAAAAGCAATATTGTAATTTAATTATTGTCTCTCTTGGGGATAGGTTAAAATTGAGCCTAAAAGATAACGCTAAACAAGTTGGATTGAATTACTAATCCCTAGTCCTAAGTATAACAGGACAATAGTAAATTGGATTCTAAATCATTTATATCTTTAAACTAAAAAGTATGATATAAATTCAGTTAAGAGAACTGATAGGCAATCAATGGAGATCAGATGGCATTCTCAAGCATTGGTTATGAGAAATTGTCCCGTTCTGTTGCTTTGGAATCAGGTGTATTCTAATGACTCCTTGATGAGAGCGTGACCGTAATACCTCTACCTGTAATGAGTCTTTTAGAGGAGGGTCGTCTTAAGACAAAGAATCCAGGGATTTGGAAAGGCTAACCTTAGGGAAAAGTCTTTAAAGTAATTTAATCTCTAGTGCGTAACGCTTGTTTTTGGGTAGATCTTCTCGAGGCGGATTTAAAGGATGACGACATAAAGTCGACTGCAGGGCTGTACCTCCGAGAAGATTAGGATCTTCTCGAAGTTACAACAATGCAGGTGACTTATGGCGACACCCTTTGCATTGATCGCTAAGATTTACACTTGATTTCGCACGAGTTACCTTGGGACCGATTAAGAACGTGGCCATGTTATAAGACTGCCTCGGAGATTTGGGGTATCATGACACACTGGTTGAATTGCAAGGTTGAACCAGTATGTCCTCATATCCCTAATCCTCGTAGGCATCCATATAACATTATCACCTTGTTAATCTGCCTCCGAGTGATTCAGCTGTGAAAGAAAGGACTGACAGTAGTCAGTATAAGACATTCTATATAACATATGAATGGGGTGAAGGACGTATTCCAGATTGACGAGTATGCCGTTAAGGAATACGAGACATGAACAGTATGTTTCAAATCTTTGGCCAAAGTATCGCAAGCTGCTGATTGCGTTGTCCTAATTCACCTAGTCTAAGGGATGAGATGCCGATGAATAATGGTAACAGTTATTCAGTTAGATTCCTTGGACAGAGCATTCTGAATCCCAGATTAGGGAAGAGAACCGCCAGAGTATTGTGTTAAATAAAAACACTAACTCTTTTTACTCATGAATAGATCGGTAGATTACCGAGTCATGGAATGAATAGATCGGAGGTATTCCGAGTCATTACAGCTGCATATGGTTGTCTGTTATATAAATGGTTATTTGAATTGTGAGTTCTAAATTATGTATTTAGAACCAGTATGCAATTATCAAAAAAAAAAAAAAAAAAAATTGACTTGTTCTATTGTCTAAAATGAGGATGTTACACAAGCATTTTTGTGATACCCCCGGGTGTCCAGAGAAAGGTGAATTATGAAATTCAACTATCAACTTCTTTCTCAAATCGTTCAGCATAGGTACATATACCCTGTTTTCATAACGCAAGATTCCTTCATTATCAAAATGAAAACCTTTATACCTTATATCCTTTGGTTCTGCAGCGAGCGCTGCTTTTACTTGCTAAAAATATGCATCTGATTCTGAGGCACTTTTTACCTCGTCTTTAAACCGAGTTCTTAATGTTATAAGAGTAGAAATGTGCCTCCTACGACTTAGAGAATCAGCTACTCTATTCTCCTTCCCTTTGATATAGCTAATATCAAAGTCATATTGTGATAAAAATTCTAACCACCTTCTCTGTCTGGCATTCAAATTAGGCTGAGTAAAAATATATTTCAGTCCTAAGTGATCAGTTTTCAACTCAAAAGGTTTCCCAAGTAAGTAGTGTCTCCAGACTTGAAGTGCATGAACAATAGTAGCAAGTTCCAAATCATGAGGGGCATAATTCAGCTCATGTAACTTAAGTTTTCTACTTTCATATGCTATGACCTGATCATTTTGTAGCAAAACACCTCCAAGGCCTTCCCCAGAAGCATCCGTTACAACAGTAAAACTCCCATTAGGGTCTGGTATAGCTAATATAGGTGCAGAAGTCATCTGGTCTTTCAAACTTTTGAAATCCGCTTCGCACTTGTCATTCCACATAAATTTCTTATTTTTCTTTTGCAATGAAGTTATTGGTGCAGCTACTTTAGAAAAATCCTTTACAAATTTTCTATAGTAACCAGCAAGATCCATGAAGCTTCTTACTTCATGCACATTATTTGGTGTAGGCCACTCAGTTATTGCCACTATTTTTGAAGGATCTACAAAAATTCCTTCTTTACTTATGACATGACCCAAATAGTGAACTTCTGAATCAAAGAAAGAACATTTGGATAACTTACCATACAACTTTCTTTTTCTCAAAATTCCCAAAAACTATCTTCAAATGCTCATTGTGCTCCTCAATGCTTTGTAGAATAAATGAGAATATCGTCCAAGAATACAAGTACAAACTTGTCCAGATATTCTTGAAAAATATTTTTCATCAAGTTCATAAAGGTTGCGGGTGCATTAGTTAATCCAAAGGATAGAACTGTGAATTCATAATGTCCGTACCTTGTTCGGAAAGCTGTTTTATGAATATCTTCCTCTCTAATCCTTAACTGATGATAACCAGATCGAAGGTCTATCTTAGAATAAACCACTGCTCCACGCATCTGATCAAATAGATCGTCAATCCTAGGAAGTGGATATTAGTTCTTGACTGTTGCTTTGTTCAACATCTGATAATCAATACACAGCCTTAGTGTTCCATCCTTCTTTTTCACAAATATTACAGGCGCTCCCCAAGGTGAAACACTTGGTCTGATCAAACCTTTAGTCAAAAGCTCTTGCAACTGTGCCTTAAGCTCAACTAACTCTATAGTAGTCATCCGATAAGGTGCTTTGGAAATAGGTTCTGTTTCTGGATTGATTTCAATGGTGAAGTCAAATTCTCTCTTGGGTGGTAACCCTTGGTAATTCCTCAGGAAAAACATCCCTGAAACTTTGTAACACAGGGAATTGTTTCATGAAATCATCATCTTCTTCTGAAGATTCAGATATCTTTACTGCATAAAGGGTGCATCCTTTATTTTTAGCCTTTTTAAGCTGCATAGCTGACAGTTTTCTAACTGAAATTTCCCCGTTTCACCCCTTGAATCTCTGTTGATTCCAGTTGATCATCTAAACATTTTATGTTCTTTTCATAGCAGTCTACCTTTACTTTATGGTCATCTAACCAATTGACACCGATAACAATGTCATACAATCCTAAAGGTGCAACATAGAGGTCAACTTCCGTGGAAAAGTTAGGTAAGTCAAGGACTGCCCCAAACAGACACATACTCACTGTATGAACAGAGTTATTACCATAACTGTACAGTCCCAAGATTTATCCATTTTTCCAGCTTTTCTTTTAAGTTTAGAAGCAAGTTTCATTAGATATACAAACAATTCAGTAGCTCCTGTATCAAAAAGAATAGTGACAAGTATGCCGAATAACTTACCCGAAACTTCTATAGGTGTCACTTGCTTTTCAGCTTGCTTTTCCGCTACTGCAACATGTATCTTATGCTGCTGATTACGATCATCCTTCTTCAAAGGGCACTGATTTGCGTAGTGATCTTTGCCATAATTGTAGCAGCCTCCTACAGGTCCCTTTTTAGGCTCAAATTTGCCTCCAGTTTTGTAATTGTCACGTTGTCCTCCATAGGGCTTCTGTCCATTGTTATAATTTTTAGCAAAGTTATCCCTTACGTTTCCAGCAGGCTTATTTACTACTGCTTTCTTATTGTTATCTCCTGGAAACTTACTCTTGTTTCCAAACTTTTTCCATGGTCCTTTTCTGGGTGCAAGAGAGGTTGAAGAAGGATTTGCAGTCTTTTTCCACACTTCCTCTTTATGAGCAGAAATAGCCTTTAATTTCTGTTCTTGCCTTATGGCCTTTTCAACAACTCCTTCCATAGTGGTTGGAATGTGAACATAGACCTCTCCCCCTATCATGGGATTCAATCCCATGATGAATTTCCGTATTCTGAACTTCTCGTCAGTTTGATACCGCGGTACATACTTGAGGAGTTTTGTAAACCGCTCCTAGTATTCAGTTATCGTTAGCTTCCCTTGAGCTAAATTCTGAAATTCTGTCATTTTCTGATCATAGAAAAGTTGTGGCAGCCAACGTTGCCTAAAAATAGCCTTTAAATTGATCCCAAGTAATATTGGTCTCATCAATGTTTAGTTCAGCTTTACGGCTATCCCACCATGAAGATGCTTCATGGGAAAGCTGATAGGCTCCCCAAATAGCTTTGGTTTCCTCTGAGAAGTTCCTTATTGCAAAGTACTTCTCCATTTCGCTGAGCTAGTTCTTAGCTCCATCTCCTAATGTGGTGCCATCATACTTAGGTGGACTTATCCTTTTTATATCATTAGTGAAGTTCTGCATACCAATCTGGCCTTTTTGTTTTCTGGTTGGACAGGTGCATTCCCAGCATTAACATCAACACCCAAGTCGGGGTTGTCCTCAGGAGGTTGCTGATTATCATTATCAGCTTCTTCATCCTCCTCATTTCCCATCACCTGCTATTCAAGTACAGCTAAGCGATCTCTTGTGTCCAATAGGGCAGCAAGGATCTCATCCAGTTTCTGGGTTGTTGCCGCTCCTCCTTTAGGTGGAGCATTATTCGCAACGTTCCCCCTTGTTCTAACCATTTTCTGTTACAAAGAAAATTTAGGTTTTTATCAGATTATGGACACAATAGGTCCAAGAGCTGCAACCTTCAGCTCTGATACCAAAATGTAACATCCTCAATTTATACCTTAGAACAAGTGAATTTTTTTTTTTTTTTTTGATAATTGCATCCTGGTTCTAAATACATAATTTAGAACTCACAAATCAAATGACCATTCTTATAACAGACAACCATATGTAGCTGTAATGACTCGGAGTACCTCCGATCTATTCATTCCATGACTCGGTAATCTACCGATCTATTCATGAGTAATAAGAGTTGGCATTTATATTTAACACTTCACTCTTGTGGTTCTCTTCCCTATTCTAGGATTCAGAATGCTCTGTCCAAGGAACCTAACTGAATAATTGTTACCATTATTCATCGGCATCTCATCCCTTAGACTAGGTGAATTAGGAAAATGCAATCAGCAGTTTACGATACTTTGGCCAAAGATTTGAAACATACTGTTTATGTCTCGTATTCCTTAACGGCATACTCGTCAATCTGGAATACGCCCTTCACCCCATTCTTATGTTATGTAGAATGTCTTATACCGACTTTTTGTCAGTCCTTTCCTATCTCAACTTAATCACTCAGAAACGGATTAACCAAGGTGATAACGTTATATGGATGCCCACAAGGATTAGGGATACGATGACATACTGGTTCAACCTTAGTTAAACCAGTGTGTCAAAATACCCCGTATCTCCTATGCAGCCTTATAACGTGATCACATTCGTAATCGGTCCCTGAGTAACTCGTTCGAGATCAAAGTGTAAATCTTAGCGATCGATGCAAAGGGGTGTCGTCATAAGTCACCTGCATTGTTGTAACTTCGAGAAGATCCTAATCTTCTCAGAGGTACAACCCTACAGTTGACTTGTGCCGTCAACCTTTAAATCCGCCTAAAAAATATCTACTCAATATTATGCATTACGCACGTTGAGTTTAGTTACACTAAGACGTTCCCCCTAGGGTTAGTCTTTCCCGATCCCTGGATTCTTCATCTTAGAATGACCTTCCTCAATAAACCCATTACACGGTGGAGATATTAAGGCCAAGGTCTCATCATGGAGTTCTTAGAATATACATGATTTTAAGACAACGGAATTTGACAATAACTCATAAACTTCACATGAGCTTGCCATCTGAACCCCATTAGGTTTATATCAGTTTCTCCTAACTGAATTTATATCAATACTTATTAGTATCAAGATATAAATGATTAAGAATCCAATTAAATGTTGTCCTCGTCATAATCAAGACTAGGGATTAGTAATTTAATTCAGCTTGATTAGTGTTCTGCTTAGGTTTATTTTAATCCTATCTTTTTAGAAAGACAATGATTTAAATTCAATATTGCTTTCGGATAGAACAAATTAGAACTACTAAACACTCAGAAGAATTCAATCACATTTTCTTGTAAGTTTTCATTGACAATCACAAAAGTCTCCAATTTATACAAAGATAACATTGCCCCTCTCGGTATATAAACTGAAGAAGGTCAACTATCAAAATATAGTATACAACACATAAGTAGCAAAATACTTATTTCCATTCCTTTCAGAACTATACAAATACATTTTATGCAATCAGCATACTTAATACAATGCTCAGCTGGAAAAATAACATCTTTCCTCATATAGTACATATAGAAGAATCAAACTGTAATTCTACTTAAATCAATTTTTAACAATCTGATCATCTTAGTCAGATCTGGCATGCTTTTAACGACTTACGGCACCCATCTGCAGAAATAGTCAACAGAGTCAAATTCGTGAACTTGAGCATGATAAGCACTAACTGTTAACCAATTGCAATCCGCCAACTGTTTTCATTAAACAACACCCTGTTTAAATGAAATAAAATCACCAATCAGTAAACATATTCAGACTATTCCTGTAAGAGCAATGAATACAAATTGTGTAACTTTATCATCGTTATAGAATAGTCCTAAACACTTCTCAAATATTTCATCAAAATATTATAGAGATTAAGCCGAACAAAAGTATCCTAAGCAATTATTTCAGTGAAAATCCCAAGATAACAACTCATACCATCATTATATTCAACTTAAAAAAAGAGGAATATCATAATACTCCTGATACCTCATTATGTAAATAACATTGACAGATGTTACAAACTGAGAGGGGCTTCAAATCAATGTTGGAGACATGTTGCGATTGTATTGCACTGGATAAAACCGTATAGATGGAACAGCAAGTTAAGCTGATTCGTGAACGATTAAAGGAAGCAGCGGATAGACAGAAGAGCTATGCTGACCTTAAGCGGGTTGATAGAAAGTTTGAGCTTGGTGATAAGGTTTTTCTGCGTGTTAAACCCAGAAAGAGTTCTATAACTTTTGGCAAGGCTGCCAAGTTGTCACCACGATATGTGGGACCTTTCGAAATTGTCGAGATAATCAATCCTGTAGCTTATCGTTTAGCATTGCCTCCTGCTCTATCTCGTATGCATGATGTTTTCCATATTTCTTTGCTTAAGAAATACGTTTCAGATCTGTCACATGTTTTAAATTGGAATTCCTTGCAGGTCCAAGACCCAGGAATAATCGTGGTTAAACCCACACGAGTGCTGGAAACTCGCCAATTGCATTTAAGAAATCGTGATATACAGCAATGTAAGGTCCAGTGGGACCAGTTTAACGAAGAAAGTGCAACTTGGGAAAACCTGGAAGAGATGAAAATTGCTTTTCCTTCTCTTTTTGCAACAGAATGAAATCTGTTGATGAAATACTTTTATGAACTGATTGTTTTTAAGTATTTATGAAAGCCTGATTAAGGCAGACTTTATTCAGGTTGAATAAAAGTGTGGTGACATTGATTTCTGAAACTATTAAATATGGAAGTAAACACATTGTTTGTGTACTAATAAATTGATTGACCGGAAGGTTAAGTTTAATATGTAATTCATCGGGACGATGAATCCTTTTAGGAGGGAAGCATGTAACACCCTGAACTGTTGTTACTTTCTCCTAAGCATTCAAGTGTTGATATGTGATTTCTAGTAAATGGATTGTGTACCTCGATTCGGAAATCATGCTTGATATGTATTAAATTTCTTGCAGATTGCAGATCTTGACTGAGTCAAAATATTAATAGACTCTTTTATTTATTTCATTTTGTGACTGAATATTAATCTGATCACGGAATGAATTATACAGGTATTCATCAATAATATCTAGACTTGGACCAGAGGAATTGATCCAAGTAATGCTTTAATTTTGTGAAGTGATAAAATTAGATCACGAACCTTGAACAGGTTGCAAGGTATGGAAGCATTTAGTAAGCTGGTCAGGAGTATGACTCAGGCTGATCTTGAGAAATGAAACGGTTCCCGATATCTAGTATATCTGGAAGGTCTCGATTAAAGACCAGGTAATAATTCATTGACATACAATTCTGTAATAAGAACAGGAGTGGCTCTGTTCTAGAAAGCATGATACAGGTCTCTCCGAGTTTTCAGGAGAAGGACCAAACTGAATTACTAAGGGTTAGTAACCTAAAACAATAACCTAACCTAGGGGTTAGATTATTGTTAGTCTAACCTAGACCTAGGCTATGTGTTATGATCCTAAAATAATAACTAAGTGTAAAATGGTTAGCATGGTCATTACCCTAAAACTCTAACCTAAGATACTAACCTAGCTAACTAAGAGTTTTTGGGAAGGGGCCTTTGAAGGGTGGCGAACCATGGGCGCTATTCTCTATGGCAATAAATGGGAAGGATAAGGATGAGGGACAGGCATATGGCGGAGGCTTAGGCGGCGGCTAACCTTGGCAGACTTGGCAATTACTAAGTTTGGAAATGAACTTGAGTTTTTGGATGGACTGTCGCCAATTTCGGCGGTCGGTGGGAGTTGAGATTAAGCGGGAAAATTGGTTTAATGGCATTTAATGTCTAGGGAGTCGAGCCGGAGCTCGCGGAACAGCATGCAAACGAGAAGTTGGAAGGTTTGTTTGGTGTATCGCGATTTTCGGTCTTCTTCTCTCTCTTTCTCTGCTAGTTTACTGTTCATAGCACCAGTTCTCTTTGAGTTGCATGGCGAGAATGAAATTCTCTGGCTCTTTTCTCTGCCATGGAGGATATATTGTAAATGGGACAGCGAAATTTTGTTGGTCGCTGTATTTGGGAAAAAGAAAAGGAAGTTTGAGCTCTTCCTCTGGTCTTCTTCGGAAATTCGATCAAAATACAGGCATGCTAGGCCCTAACCTTTAAATATCTTGCTGTTTTTCAAGTGCTTTCATTAAAACAACTCTGTTCAAATGTTCTGTGAAGATTGGATGAATTTTCTATGAGATCTAGTTTGATTTTTAGCACTGTATCTCGTCTGGTTCGATTTTTCAATTTCTTCTTGATGGGTGTTTGTTTAAATCGAACTTCGACTCTATTTATTTGAGTATTCATTCTGGCTTATACATGAGTGGTATTTATTCTAAGTTTGAATGTTCGGCCTGTTTGGCGTGAGCCCTTAGAATATACCTGTGTGTAGTATAGGACCACTGTATGTCTTGATTCGTGGTCGCTGTTTCTTGATTAGAAACTGTATTAATGATTTGAAGGAATACTGTAAGAATGATTAGTATTATCGCTTCTTTGGGTGCTCGGTCGTGGGATTTGTTGACAACGACTAGTGATACTTTCGGGTTTCATTTTGTTTTCAATTTTTGGCTTGGAACAGGTAACTGTAGTGTTACCATAGTCTTTTCGACCTAGCGGAAGTTGTTTTTCCCTGTTATTAGGTTAGCAGGATTACTTGTGCACTGTGTATAATATAAATACACCTGTACTTTGTTGTATTGATCCAATGGAGTCGATGATTGAATCGTAATTGCCTAGGAAGGTAGATTTATCCATAAGTTTTGTGAATGGTCTTTTCATGAAAGCCTGGTAAGATGAAACAGGGCTTTTTGATTACTGTTATATTGAAATAATTGAAGGATAAAGACTTCCTGTGTATGCATTTTTATTTCATGTGAAAACTCTTCGAAAGTTTCGAAGCGGCCCAATAGATTCCCTTGCTTGATAAGGGTATTCGACTTGTTTTACTTGGTTGATGTTGATTGTTAACCATGAATGGCGTCTATTGATTTATCGGCCAATTTCTTGTACGTTGCTGTTGGGTTCAGTGGTTATGAGTGCAAAATCCTTAACAGTTACAGTGCGAATATATATATATATATATACTAGTGTGACTTGGACGACTCTGAGGAGTCGATTGAATAATTCATTGTATATTTTGAACCAAATATAGTTAAGTTGTAGTGACTTAATGGATGAACATGCATTTCGATCTTGTTG
Organism: Taxus chinensis; assembly: GCA_019776745.2. Taxonomy (NCBI): domain Eukaryota; kingdom Viridiplantae; phylum Streptophyta; class Pinopsida; order Cupressales; family Taxaceae; genus Taxus; species Taxus chinensis. The sequence continues at coordinate 362,230,320 of CM034157.1, read as the reverse complement.
AACCATTGGGATCCCTTCGTGTTTTTGGGATTTTGAGTTACAGATGTTTATGTAGACATGTATATCTTCAACCTGTGCAAATTAGTATAAAGCGACTGGCTGAGAGTAATTTATTGGCTGGTTATTGTTATGCTTGGTTGATGAATGACAGTATGAATTCTTATGCATTCGCTTGAATTGATACATCCGTTTGAATCATAGAACTTCTGGAAGGGTAACCAGTACTTCTGTCTTTTCTGAATTCGACCCTGGACACTATTTTTTGTCATTGTTGAGATCCTTAGTTTGGATGACTGTTTCGTGTTTTGACCTTGTTAGGGTAAGTCGCGAATAACGCACCAAGACTTGCATGCTGCAAGGTAAGGATCGTTTGGTTGAATTCCTTTCCTTCACTTCAGTCCGATTTTGACTGAGCAAGAATATGTATGCTATGTTTCCTTCCATTTTGATCTGTCCGATCGACTGTGCATGATTTGGAAGTACCGTGTGGGCAACATAGCATAGTCCTTTGGGAAACCTTAGATTGTTGATGCAATAGTTGTTGTTTTCAGCGATACGCTTGTAGCTCTTGTTTTCAACTGGTGATAAGGCTTTACTGTGCAAAAGGAACTTGCATTGGGCTTATGGTTGTTACATGAAATGTTGATGTGTTAGTTGCTGTACAAGAGATTTGCTGAGTTTCTATTTTCGTGATTTAGAACAGTGATCTTGATTTCGGCTTGTCTAACTTGTTCATTTATATACTGGTTGACTGTTTTCATATGTGAAGGCAGTACAGTGATGAACTTATGTGAAAGGAAGTATGAATGGTTTGGTTCTTTCTCTTCCTTTATTTAATATTATTGATAATGGACTATCAGTGGGAAATTGTTTGTAACATATTGGTGGAATCCCGAATTGTTATGTTATTTCCTTTTTGGAGAATGAAACAATCTGACCAATGTTGTGATTTTGGGTTTAATGATTGTTGTGTGCATTCGTTCCTTGTTTCTTAATATTTGATGAAATATTAGGAAATGATTAAGACTAATTGTAACAATGATAGAGTTACATAATTGTAATCATTCTGTATTACAAGGGCATAGTCTGATTATGTTTACTTATGTGAATATCTGATCTCATTTAAACAGGGTGTTTAATGAAAACAATTGATGGATTGCAATTGTTTTAAAAGTTAGTGCTTATCATGCTCAGTTCATTGAACTGACTCATGTTGACTATTTTTGCAGATGGTTGCCGTAAGAGGGTAAAAGCAATGCAGATCTGATAGGCTGATCAGATTGTTTATTTGATTTATTATGAATTACAGCTTGATTTTATGGATGTACTATATGAGAAAAGATGTTTCTTTTCCGTTAGCATTATATCAAGTATGCTGTTGCATAAAATGTAATTGTATGAGTTTCGAAAGGAATGAAAATAAGTGTTTGATACTTATGTGTTGTATTCTATTCTGAATGATGAACTTCTTCGGTTTACGTAACGAAGAGGCATAGTTATCTTTGTATAATATGGATGCTTTTGTGATTGACAATGAAAGCTTGTAAGTAATTAGACTAAATTCTTATGAGTATTTAGTAGTTCTAGTTTGCTCTGGCAAAAGCAATATTGTAATTTAATTATTGTCTCTCTAGAAGATAGGTTAAAATTGAGCCTAAAAGATAACGCTAAACAAGTTGGATTGAATTACTAATCCCTAGTCCTAAGTATAACAGGACAATAGTAAATTGGATTCTAAATCATTTATATCTTTAAACTAAAAAGTATGATATAAATTCAGTTAAGAGAACTGATAGGCAATCAATGGAGATCAGATGGCATTCTCAAGCATTGGTTATGAGAAATTGTCCCGTTCTGTTGCTTTGGAATCAGGTGTATTCTAATGACTCCTTGATGAGAGCGTGACCGTAATACCTCTACCTGTAATGAGTCTTTTAGAGGAGGGTCGTCTTAAGACAAAGAATCCAGGGATTTGGAAAGGCTAACCTTAGGGAAAAGTCTTTAAAGTAATTTAATCTCTAGTGCGTAACGCTTGTTTTTGGGTAGATCTTCTCGAGGCGGATTTAAAGGATGACGACATAAAGTCGACTGCAGGGCTGTACCTCCGAGAAGATTAGGATCTTCTCGAAGTTACAACAATGCAGGTGACTTATGGCGACACCCTTTGCATTGATCGCTAAGATTTACACTTGATTTCGCACGAGTTACCTTGGGACCGATTAAGAACGTGGCCATGTTATAAGACTGCCTCGGAGATTTGGGGTATCATGACACACTGGTTGAACTGCAAGGTTGAACCAGTATGTCCTCATATCCCTAATCCTCGTAGGCATCCATATAACATTATCACCTTGTTAATCTGCCTCCGAGTGATTCAGCTGTGAAAGAAAGGACTGACAGTAGTCAGTATAAGACATTCTATATAACATATGAATGGGGTGAAGGACGTATTCCAGATTGACGAGTATGCCGTTAAGGAATACGAGACATGAACAGTATGTTTCAAATCTTTGGCCAAAGTATCGCAAGCTGCTGATTGCGTTGTCCTAATTCACCTAGTCTAAGGGATGAGATGCCGATGAATAATGGTAACAGTTATTCAGTTAGATTCCTTGGACAGAGCATTCTGAATCCCAGATTAGGGAAGAGAACCGCCAGAGTATTGTGTTAAATAAAAACACTAACTCTTTTTACTCATTTTTACTCATGAATAGATCGGTAGATTACCGAGTCATGGAATGAATAGATCGGAGGTATTCCGAGTCATTACAGCTGCATATGGTTGTCTGTTATATAAATGGTTATTTGAATTGTGAGTTCTAAATTATGTATTTAGAACCAGTATGCAATTATCAAAAAAAAAAAATTGACTTGTTCTATTGTCTAAAATGAGGATGTTACACATAGGTAGTCCTTGTACAAAATCCATGGTTATTACTTGCCACTTGTACTGCGGTATGCTATGAGGATATAGTAGTCCAGCATGGGTTGCATATGTTCTGCCTTCACCCGCTGACATTCCAGACAATGAGTCACAAAATTAATTACATCCTTTTTCATACCTTTCCAAAAGTATTGCTGTTTCAAATCAGCAAGCATTTTTGTGATACCTGGGTGTCCAGAGAAAGGTGAATTATGAAATTCAACTAACAATTTATTTCTCAAATCGTTCAGCATAGGTACATATACGCTGTTTTCATAACGCAAGATTCCTTCATCATCAAAATGAAAACCTTTATACCTTATATCCTTAGGTTCCGCAGCAAGCGCTGCTTTTACTTGCTGAAAGTATGCATCTGATTCTGAGGCACTTTTTACCTCGTCTTTAAACTGAGTTCTTAATGTTATAAGAGTAGAAATGTGCCTCCTACGACTTAGAGCATCAGCTACCCTATTCTCCTTCCCTTTGATATAGTTGATATCAAAGTCATATTGTGATAAAAATTCTAACCACCTTCTCTGTCTGCCATTCAGATTGGGCTGAGTAAAAATATATTTCAGTCCTAGGTGATCAGTTTTCAACTCAAAAGGTTTTCCAAGTAAGTAGTGTCTCCAGACTTGAAGTGCATGAACAATGGCGGCAAGTTCCAAATCATGAGGGGCATAATTCAGCTCATGTAACTTAAGTTTTCTACTTTCATATGCTATGACCTGATCATTTTGTAGCAAAACACCTCCAAGGCCTTCCCCAGAAGCATCCGTTACAACCGTAAAACTCCCATTAGGGTCTGGTACAGCTAGTATAGGTGCAGAAGTCAACTGGTCTTTCAAAATTTTGAAAGCCACTTCACACTTATCATTCCACATGAATTTCTTATCCTTCTTTCATGCAATGAAGTTATTGGTGCAGCTACTTTAGAAAAATCCTTTACAAATTTTCTATAGTAACCAGCAAGACCCATGAAGCTTCTTACTTCGATGCACATTCTTTGGTGCAGGCCACTCGGTTATTGCCACTATTTTTGAAGGATCTACAACAATTCCTTCTTTACTTATGACATGACCCAAATAGTGAACTTCTGAATCATAGAAAGAACATTTAGGATAACTTACCATACAACTTCCTTTTTCTCAGAATTCCCAAAACTATCTTCAAATGCTCATTGTGCTCCTCAACGCTTTTAGAATAAATGAGAATATCATCCAAGAATACAAGTACAAACTTGTCCAGATATTCTTGAAAAATATTATTCATTAAGTTCATAAAGGCTGTGGGTGCATTAGTTAATCCAAAGGGTAGAACTGTGAATTCATAATGTCCGTACCTTGTTCGGAAAGCTGTTTTATGAATGTCTTCCTCTCTAATCCTTAACTGATGATAACCAGATCGAAGGTCTATCTTAGAATAAACCGCTGCTCCATGCATCTGATCAAACAGATCATCGATCCTTGGAAGTGGATATCGGTTCTTGATTGTTGCTTTGTTCAACATCCGATAATCAATACACAGCCTTAGTGTTCCATCCTTCTTTTTCACAAATATTACAGGCGCACCCCAAGGTGAAACACTTGGTCTAATCAAACCTTTTGTCAAAAGTTCATGCAACTGTGCCTTAAGCTCGACTAACTCTGTAGTAGTCATCCCATATAAGGCGCTTTGGAAATAGGTTCAGTTCCCGGTTTGATTTCAATGGTGAAGTCAAATTCTCTCTTGGGTGGTAACCCTGGTAATTCTTCAGGAAAAACATCCCTGAAACTTTGTAACAGAGGAATTTGCTTCATGTAATCACCATCTTCTTCTGAAGATTCAGATATCTTTACTGCATAAAGAGTACATCCTTTATTCTTAGCCTTTTTAAGCTGCAAAGATGACAGTTTTCTAACTGAAATTTCCCGTTTCACCCCTTGAATCTCTGCTATTTCCAGTTGATCATTTAAACATTTTATGTTCTTTTCATAGCAATCTACCTTCGCCTTATGGTCAGCTAACCAATTGACACCAATGATAATGTCATACTAGATCCTAAAGGTGTTAACATAGAGATCAACTTCCATGGAGAAATTAGGTAAATCAAGGACTGCCCCAAAAAGACAACATACTCACTGTATGAACAAAGTTATTACCATACTGTACAGTCCAAGATTTATCCATTTTCCCAGCTTTTCTTTTAAGTTTAGAAGCAAGTTTATTAGATATAAAACATTCAGTAGCTCCTGTATCAAAAAGAATAGTGACAGGTATGCCAAATAACTTACCCGGAACTTCTATAGGTGTCACTTGCTTTTCAGTTTGCTTGTCTGCTACTGCAACATGTATCTTATGCTACTGATTACGATCATCCTTCTTCAAAGGGCACTGATTTTCGTAGTGATCTTTGCCATAATTGTAGCATCCTCCTACAGGTCCCTTTTTAGGCTCAAATTTGCCTCCAGTTTTGTAATTGTCACGCTGTCCTCCATAGGGCTTCTGCCCATTGTTATAATTTTTAACAAAGTTATCCCTTACATTTCCAGCAAGCTTATTTACTACTGCTTTCTTATTGTTATCTCCTGGAAACTTACTCTTGTTTCCAAACTTTTTCCATGGTCCTTTTCTGGGTGCAAGAGAGGTTGAAGAAGGTTTTGCAGTCTTCTTCCGCACTTCCTCCTTATGAGTAGAAATAGCCTTTAATTTATGTTCTTTCCTTATGGCCTTTTCAACAACTCCTTCCATAGTGGTTGGAATGTGAACATTGACCTCTACCCCTATCACCGGATTCAATCCCATGATGAATTTCCGTATTCTGAACTTCTCGTCAGTTTGATACTGCGGTACATACTTAAGGAGTTTTGTAAACCGCTCCTAGAATTCAGTTACCGTTAGCTTCCCTTGAGCTAAATTCTGAAATTCTGTGATTTTCTGATCATAGAAAAGTTGTGGCAGCCAACGTTGCCTAAAATAGCCTTTAAATTGATCCCAAGTAATATTGGTCTCATCAATATTTAGTTCAGCTTTTACGGCTATCCCACCACGAAGATGCTTCGTGGGAAAGCTGATAGGCTCCCCAAATAGCTTTGGTTTCCTCTAAGAAGTTCCTTATTGCAAAGTGCTTCTCCATTTCGCTGAGCCAGTTCTCAGCTCCATCTCCTAATGTGGTGCCATCATACTTAGGTGGACTTATCCTTTTTATATCATTAGTGAGTTCTGCTACTAATCTGGCCTTTTTGTTTTCTGGTTGGACAGGTGCATTCCCAGCATTAACATCAACACCCATGTCGGGGTTGTCCTCAGGAGGTTGCCGATTATTATTATCAGCTTCTTCATCCTCCTCATTTCCCATCACCTGCTGTTCCAGTACAGCTAAGCGATCTCTTGTGTCCAATAGGGCAGCAAGGATCTCATCCAGTTTCTGGGTTGTTGCCGCTCCTCCTTCAGGTGGAGCATTATTCACAACGTTCCCCCTTGTTCTAACCATTTTCTGTTACAAGAAAATTTAGGTTTTTATCAAATTATGGACACAATAGGTCCAAGAGCTGCAACCTTCAGCTCTGATACCAAAATGTAACATCCTCAATTTATACCTTAGAACAAGTGAATTTTTTTTTTTTTTTTTTTTTTTGAAATGCATCCTGGTTCTAAATACATAATTTAGAACTCACAAATCAAATAACCATTCATATAACAGACAACCATATGCAGCTGTAATGACTCGGAGTACCTCCGATCTATTCATTCCATGACTCGGTAATCTACCGATCTATTCATGAGTAATAAGAGTTGGCGTTTTATTTAACACTTCACTCTTGCGGTTCTCTTCCCTATTCTGGGATTCAGAATGCTCTGTCCAAGGAATCTAACTGAATAATTGTTACCATTATTCATCGGCATCTCATCCCTTAGACTAGGTGAATTAGGACAACGCAATCAGCAGCTTGCGATACTTTGGCCAAAGATTTGAAACATACTGTTTATGTCTCGTATTCCTTAACGGCATACTCGTCAATCTGGAATACGCCCTTCACCCCATTCTTATGTTATATAGAATGTCTTATACTGACTTCTGTCAGTCCTTCCTATCACAACTTAATCACTCAGAGACAGATTAACAAGGTGATAATGTTATATGGATGCCCACGAGGATTAGGGATACGGTGACATACTGGTGCAACCTTGCAGTTAAACCAGTGTGTCATGATACCCCGAATCTCCTAGGCAGCCTTATAACATGACCACATTCCTAATCGGTCCCTGAGTAACTCGTTCGAGATCAAAGTGTAAATCTTAGCGATCCATGCAAAGGGTGTCGCCATAAGTCACCTGCATTGTTGTAACTTCGAGAAGATCCTAATCTTCTCGGAGGTACAACCCTACAGTTGACTTGTGTCGTCAACCTTTAAATCTGCCTCGAAAAGACCTACTTAATAACATGCATTACGCACGTTGAGTTTAAATTACATAAGACTTTTCCCCTAGATTAGTCTTTCCCGATCCCTGGATTCTTCGTCTTAGAGATGACCTTCCTCAATAAACCCATTACATGGTGGAGATATTAAGGCCAAGGTCTCATCAAGGAGTTCATTAGAATATACATGATTCTAAAACAACAGAATTTGAAACAATATCTCATAACCTTCACATGAGATTTCCATCTGAACCCCATTAGATTTATATCAGTTCTCCTAACTGAATTTATATCATACTTATTAGTATAAAGATATAATTGATTAAGAATCCAATTTAATGTTGTCCTGTCATACTCAGGACTAGGGATTAGTAATTTAATCCAGCTTGTTTAGCGTTCTGCTTAGGTTCATTTTAACCTATCTTTTAGAAAGACAATGATTTAATCCAATATTGCTTTTATAGAACAATTTAGAACTACCAACACTCATAAGAATTTAATCTCATTTTCTTATAAGCTTTCATTGACAATCACAAAAGCATCCAATATTATACAAAGATAACATTGCCCCTCCGGTATATAAACCGAAGAAGGTCAACTATGAGAAATAAAATACAACACATAAGTATCAAATACTTATTTCCATTCCTTTCAGAACTATACAATTACATTTTATGCAACAGCATACTTGATACAATGCTCAACGGAAAAAGAACATCTTTTCTCATATAGTACATCTATAGAAATCAAGCTGTAATTCATTATAAATCAAATAAACAATCTGATCATCTTGTCAGATCTGCATGCTTTTACCTCTTACGGCAACCATCTGCAAAAATAGTCAACATGAGTCAGTTCGATGAACTGAGCATGATAAGCACTAACTTTTAAAACAATTGCAATCCATCAATTGTTTTCATTAAACACCCTGTTTAAATGAGATAAAATCATCCAATCAAGTAAACATGATTCAGACTATGACCTTGTAATACAAAATGATTACAAACGTGTAACTCTATCATCGTTACAGAATAGTCCTAAACACTTCTCAAATATTTCATCAAATATTAGAAGAATCAAGAAGAACAAAAGTCGAATCCTAAGCAATTATTCAATTGGGAATCCCAAGATGTTACAAAACATCAGTTTAACAAATCATTATATTCAACTTAAAAAGAGGAATATCATATCAATCCTGATCACCGTCATTATGTAAAAACTTACATATGTTAACATTAAACAGTTATATCAACATATAAAGTTACAACAGAAGAGAAATAAACAAGAAATGAACATAGCAACATTCCCTCTACACAAGCTCATGACTATACCATTCATTTCAAAAAGCAAGGCATTCACTTAATACACATGCAAGGCTAAATCAGTCGAGTCCATAAACCTCACACTGTTTGTTGTCAACTTACAATAAAGCAACTAAGCGTATTGTATGCATCCCCCATACCAAACAACAGTTCATTTCTACCAATGCAGACTCAGAATGACCTCCTATAAGAAGCGATCAGACAAGAACACAACACTGCCGTTATACTGTTTAGGTACAGTCAACAAGTCCTTAATTCAACTCATACAAAAATGGATATCAAAGCCTGAAGGAAGACGTAACACGACAACAATCCCAATAACAGTCTACAGCCCATTCAAGTCCTTTCAACTGTAACTTTTAGAAGGTCTATATTCAAAGTTAACTTCCTCATATCCTCTAAACAGAACTACAGTGAAATAAACGATTTTGGGCACTGTTTCCCTACGACAAGCGGAGATTTTGCATGCTAAAACTCAGTAACATACACAGCCTTAATCCAACTGGATTAATCAAGAAAGGACTAACTTGCCCATTTTATCTACAAGATGAACGAAATCGGAATATATCCAAGTATGGCATTCACAATTCACTTTATAAAAGCCATAATTCAGGATGTCAAGCTCTTAGTAGACATTCCAATCCAAGCCAAGGTTCATCATTCACCAACTGTTCATACTCAGGCTTATACAGAAAACAGTGAAATATTACCATTCAAGGATTTCCTAAACTAAGTCCAATAAGACAGTATATCCACTTATAAAGTCTTAATTACACATTAAGCAGACATACGGTTTATCTTCCCAAGAATCACGGAACCCAACAACAGTATAAGAAAATTAATAGAATATAATGATTCTATCCCTGCCAACAATGGCAAGCATTCAAAAAACAGGTGTAAGCAAATCAAATACCGATTTTAACAAGGAATTCAACTGAGCCTCATTCAAAATTTGCTCGAACAAGCTTACACAGAGGAAATAAATGTATACCCAAGAAATCTGAGTACCACAAATTTCATTATAAGACAAATAACCGAGGTCAGAAATCACTGTTCCTGTTACTCTACAAGAGCTTCCACGAAATCAATTAACAAAATTCAAGGATAATATATATCCTTCCAGTGGCCCATAATATATGATCATTCAGATGGACTCCACAGAGTCGTTCAAATAAATATACATATATCCATATTGTATACTGTCAACAAATTGAATCCCATTACCACAAAAACAAGGAAAAACAACTTCCACTGGGTCGTAATGACTACAGTAACACCGACAGTTACCTGTTCCCAACAAAAACTTTAAATGACAAAATGAAACCCAACAAGTATCAATAACCACCCCATCAAAACCACGACAGAGCTTACAAGGTTCCATTAAAACTGAACAATCAAACAAATGTCCAGCAGTATCCTTCCCTATGCTGTATCCACAACAAGCATCGACGACAAAAAAAATCGACGGCAAATACAGTGGTCATAGTACCCTATACATCACGATATAATTCATGGGCTCACGCCAGACAGGCCGAGCATGCATTCCTTTCATATAATTTCACATATTTAAAGCCAGAATGCAAACACATAAGAAATAACAGCCACAGTTCGAATTTAATAAACACCCATCAAAAGGATTAAATGAAAAATCGAACCAGCATGAAGATACAGTACCAAAATCACACAAGACAAACTATAGAAAATCATCTATTTCCATAAATCATTTGAACAGAGTTGTTCTAATGAAATCATTTGAAAGACAGCAAGATTTTTAAAGGTTAGGGCCTAACATGCCTGGATTTTTGCTCAAATTTCCGAAGCAGACCACTGGAAGAGCTCGGACTTCCTTTTCCTTTTCCAAGTTAGAGCGACCAACAAAATTTTGCTATCTCCATGACATATATATTTTCCTTGCCAGAGAAAAGAGCTAGATACGCTCATACTCACCATGCAACACAAAGAAGACTGGTGCGAAGAACCAGTGAACAGGCAGAAGGAAAACCAAAATTTGCGATAAGCCAAACAAACCAACAACTTCCCAGTTTGCATGCCTTCTCATGAATTCCGAGCTCGACTACCGAGCTCATTAATTCCATTAAACCAATTTCCCGCTCAAACTCCACTTCCACCGACCGCCAAAGTTGGCGATAGACAAATAAAATTCAAGTCCATTTCCAGTTTTGGCGACCTACCACGTCGGCACCAAGTTAGCCGTTTCCTAAAACCTCCGCCAATACCTGTCCTTCATACTTATCCTTTGTATTTAATAACATAGAAAACACCCGCCCATGGTTCGCACCCCTCCATAGGTCCCTTCATAATCTTGCTCAATAGTTAGGTTAGTAACTTAGGTTAGAATTTAGGATAATACCTAGTCTAACATAATTTAGACATAGATACTAACTTAGGACATTAGCACTTAGCCTAGGTCTAGGTTAGATTAACACTAATCTAACCCCTAGGTTAGGTTTAGTTTTTAGGTTACTAACATTAATAATTCCAGTTAGGTCCACATTCCTGTAAACTCAGAAAAAGACCTACATCATACATTCTTGAACAGGGTTAGCTCCTGTTCTGCCTTAGGCTACAGAATTGTATGAAACCGAATTATTACCTGGTCCACGATCGAGACCTTCCAGATATACTTCAATATCAGGAACCAATCCATTTCACATGATCAACCTGAGTTATACTCCGGACTAGCTTATTCAATGCTTCTAGACCTTGCAACCTGTTCAAGGTCTATAATTTTTAATTCATCACAAACAAACTTAAAGCAATACTTGGATCAATTCCACTTATCCAAGGCTAGGTATTATAGGTGGATATCTCTATAATTCATTCCGAGATCAGATTAAACTCAGATACAAAATGAAATAAATAAAAGAGTCTAATCATATTCTGACTCAGTCAAGATCTGCAATCTGCAAAGAAATTACAGTACATATCAAGCATGATTTCTGAATCGAGGAACACATCCTTTTACAAGAAATCACATATCAACACTTGTATGCTCAGGAGGAAGTAACAACAGTTCAGGGTGTTACATCCTATACCAACTATGCGATTTGTTAAAGTAACAAATTGAATTTCAAACTACTTAGGATTGCAAGTCCCTTGGGCCATAGTTAACTTAATCACATGTGTACATTCCCTACACTACAATACCTTTATACTCAAAGATATATACTTTGATGTAATAACCCCACTGGGTTGGTAGTCGTTACCATAAAAGAGATCATAATATTTGTATTACCATCCAGTATTCCCTCACCTCTAGAACCACCAATCCATTAGAATCTGAGATTACTCGATCTCTATATCCTCCCCCTACAGGGGAACCAGATCTATAATAATTATGTTGAATGTGTAATAATTTGTACTAAATAACTCCCACGATCTAAGTGAAGTTGTGCTAACCCTTAGATGTATTACCAATGTATCTAGGCTCTCGCATGTTTAATGAATATGAAGAAAATTTATATTATTGCCAATAGGTTACCACCTAACAAAGAATACTACTTGGCCATCTGAAATATTTAATATCAAGAAATGATTAATGTTACATAACTATTAAATATTATAAACCTAGATTGCATTGTCAAAAATATTTAGGAAATGAAAAAACGTGGGCTGGGTTGACAGGTATTTCCTGATCACGCTCATATAAAAAGGAATTTATTCTTCATTTGATATATTCTCAAATATATCAAAGGTGTACAATATCTACCATGCTTTGCCTAAGGATTGGTAAAAACCAAAGGACTGAGGTCCATAATTACATGGATGCTAAATCCTCCAAGTTCTCTGAAGTTCAAAGGTTAATGTCAAAGTCATTTGTTAATTCCCTCTCTGAGGTGTTTCCACTGTAAATACTTGTGTCACTTTTGTTATTCTATTTCCTGTAAGTATTTCTTTATTTACAACATGCTCATGCCCCCCCATGGTAATCTTTATTAGCTAAATAGTGTTCTTAAATCTGTATTTATTACAATTCAAATCTAAATGGTAAAAGTGAGGTAAATTAAATAAACTAAGATCAATCTGGGTTTGTTCCAATCATCTAATTTGTACGGGTTAATGATCAAACTCAAACCGAACAGGAATATTTGAAAATCGTACTATGTGTCCCTTTTTGACATCCCAATTTATGTTATGGCACTACATTTGAAGCTAAAACATATAACTCTCAGTAAATGAACCTTTTTCAATTTACACTAAATCCATATGATAAGACATAAACAAGACTGTAATATTGTAGAGCTAGATTCTATACTTGATCACTTTTACATTTTAGATCACCAATTATATGAAATTAACCTGTATTCATTTGGAGATTGATGACTCCACTGAGCGTGACTGGGGCTTCAAATACTTACAGAAAAGTTTAGGATTTATTACTATATGAAATAATTTTCAATGTTTTCTATAATTTCAAATGTTTGCCTTAAATATCTTCAGAAGGTAAATGGAAACTCGTGTTCTTTGGACTATTAAAATGAATTTGATTTGAAAAATTATAGTTGTATAGTTAGCCTTGTAACTATATTTTTTTAAATTAAAAGATATTAGAATAAGGTTTATACTAATAACTCTAATAAACATTTATTAAAATTTAGGATAAGTTGAAAACTATATATTTGATATAGTTTTTATACTATAGTTTATAACTACCCTGTTCGTAGAGGCACCATAAAAAATGTTTTGAATATACCTAAACTATAAAAAAATGTTAGATAGCTTAATGCTTGACATGGTGGATAAGTGGGTAATTAAGAGGTTGGTGAATTAGTTGAATCAACTATTACTAAGTTTAATAGATATACTTGTTCGTTAATGAATAAAAAATAGGACAATAAACCGTAAAAACTACTTCAACTCTAAAGTGACTCCATTCTTTTTTGAAAGTGAGATATAAGTGTCAATAATTTTGAACTTGAAACTAAGTAGTTTTTTAAATTGTTTGGCATTTTCTCAGGTTTTTCACGTGGCATTGCGTAAGTATGGCATGTTCAAAGATAGTAGAAAAAAAAACTAATATCCTAACTTATGGGATCGAAATTATCATGAGTATTAATGAAGGGCCGCCTTGGCATAGTTGATGTTTATAAAGAACTCTAAAATAATAATTACATACCAAGTGGCCAATGTTTTTTATTTGAAATTGTATTTTTTTTATAGAAAAGAAAATACTATAGTTTATAAATTATATGAACTAAATTTTACATAACATATTTACATTTTATACAACTAGATCTCTTTCAAGCTATGGAATGAGGCTAAAGAACCTCAAAGCTTCACTAACTCATCCATGCACCATGAGATTAGAGCTAAACAAGAGAAACTAACATGCAAGCATTATAACTTTGACAAAAACATCAAAAACTAACATGTATACTACTCTCTACTCTATGAAAGCTTAATGAAAGTGAACCTAGTTAGATTCTAAGCAATCAAATTGTGTGTTGTTTACTCCCAAACATAGTGAAGAGATCTCTCCAAGTTGGCTACATGGCCAAGCTTTAGATCTTCCCTTACTAACTATATTTGGAATGGATGGAAGATGGAGGAGCTTCAACAATGGAGGATAGCCAAGATCAAATGCCTATTAGCTTGGCTAATGCAAATGAGGTCTAATGCCAATATCTCCAAATGTGAGAGAGATTTTGTTATGTAAACAAGGTGTGTGTTTTTTAGAGGGAGGGGTGACCCTTCTATTTATAGTTTTTCACTTGGGAGAGTTTGGAATTTGGGTGCATGTGGGACTAAAGCTCAAAAAGCACTTTTAGATTAGATTAGGATAAACATGCTTTAGGCTTAGTTAAGCTAGGATTAGGCTAGTTAAACTTGATTAGGCAAGTGATTAGAGACTCATTGAGAGTTGGGAGGGGTCTGGATAACCAATTGTGACTGATAGATAGCCTACGAAGCCAATAGAAGTGGTCTAGAGAGAACTAGGGAGGTTCTGAATGGTCAAAAGGAGGAATGTTTAGCTAATAAGAGATATATTAGCCAAATAAGCTTATTATAGGAGGAATACGACCGAAAAGGTGTCGTACATGGGCATCTGAGAATGGAGCGAAGAATGGGTTGATTAACGAAGTGTCGTCAATTGGTTGAATTGGAGGAAATGCTAAGTGTAAGCATATTTTAGGTGTCTACATTTTCCCCTCTTTGGGGTGGCGTAAGTGACGTCACTTCAAAGAAAGTAGACAAGCATAAACAAGTAGAAAATTTTGAAGGGATAGAAGAAAAATGAGTAGAATGAAGGATGCCCCCTCAATTGTCGATGGGGTGATAGAAGAACTCGATTGACGATCGAAAAGATGACAGAAAGAGAACAAAAGAAAGAATAGTGTGAAGAAGAAGAAAAGAAAGGGGATATAGAAGAAAAAAGGAGTATGAGGAAGAGGGAATGAGCTAACATCCATCCAGTGCCTTTTAAACAACTTTATTTTTCATCATATTGCTAGAGATCTTCATCATCGGTCCTTATTAAAAAGAATGAACAAAAGTGTAGTATGACATGAAAATCCATATACGAACAAATTTTCATTTCTAAAAACACCAACTCCATGCAAAATACAAAATGCAATGCAATACGGGAAAGTAAAAGATGCCTAACTCCATGCAACATACAAAATGCAATATAATACGAGAAAGTAAACAAGCTAACCTAACAGAGAAACATAATGTAATGTTTTTGTTATCAAGCTTCAGTTCCAACCTATTTGAATTAACGACAAGGGTTAATGATGGTGCCCCAAGCAAGGATACATGCGAAGGGAATAATGGAGGACACTTGGGTCTGATGAAAAAGCAATGTGCACTACAAAACAGTACCAGGCAACTCATTGTGCCCCAGAGTACAGACATAGTAAGTAACCTAGCTTTTGTTGATGGAGGTAGATCAAGATGATCTGCGGGTCATTTATGATGAGAATAAGTGAGAACCAAAGAATGACGTTTTGTAGAATGATTTATATTGTTTAGAAGTTTTCTGAAACATATTTGAATGTTTTTTTTTTCTAACATATTTGAATGTTTTGGATGATTTTTCTAACATATTTGAATGTTTTTGATGATTTTGAAAGTTTTCTGAAACTATGTACAGGAAGATGAGGAAGCGTGGATGCCCCTAGCGATAGATGGGATGTACAAGGGCATAAGGCCACGTGCATATGAGAAAGGTGAAGATGCAAAAATGCCCCAACGATTAGGTGGGAGTATTCAAAGGAAAACTCTTCACAGGTAGAAGTGGGACCCAAGGCCATTATGGATAGGTTCAACATGATGATGAACATAAACCAATGAAGTGCTGGGAAGAAGCAAGGATGCCCCCAGCATAAGTTGGCCTAAAAGCACATGATAGAAAGGAAGGAGAAGATTGTTTTTGTGAAAGGTGACAAAGGTGTCCGAAAACATGGCAAACAAGTAATCTTATACACATGGATGTTCTGAATGAAGTAGAAGAATGATGTGAATGATATGAATGTAGCTTAGAAGCATCTCAATGAAGAAGTGATTAGCCAAAGGCACAAATCATGAGACAAGATATGGACTAGAGTAAGAGTCTGAACAAGGTCCAAAAAAGACACTTGGTAACATACTAATCCTGCCTACTCATAGAGATCCAGTGTGTGCACGTGGAATTTAATTACCTCTTGAAGGGAAGATTTAATAGACAACAAGTGAAGACACCCTAGCCAATGTGTAGGAATGATTGATTTTGAAAGGTGATTTTGTGAATGGATGGTGGAAGGATAGTCGTACATTGCTCCGCTGCCAGCCAGGCATCCATAGCCCCGATGGAGATGTATTTGATTCTAATCACAACATTTCTCTACTGCCAGTCAGGCATCCATAGCCCCGATAGAGATTATTGGAAATACCCCAAGAGAGAGTAATATATCAATTTGCTTTTGCTTTTAGCTTTTAGCTTTTGATTTTTGATTGATTTTGATTCTTTTTCTTTCTGAAAACTTATTTCAGCTCTCTTGTTTGACAAGGGGTTAAGAACCACTGATGGCTTGATGGAAGGAGGTGGAAGTGATTGTGATGATGACATTGGCTAGTGTCAACAAATATGTCCAAAATTTCTTCGCAACAAGTTTATTAGATGTTGAATGTGATAGGATCTCTAAGAGGTCAGTCGTTCTTTAATTTACCAAGGTGATAAAAGACCAGGGTCAAACGGATACCATAGAGATAAATGTCACAAAATGCGTGTGAATAGGCTAACCAAAATATCACCGAAGGGATGAAAATGGTAGGAAGACTTGCAGAAGAATAGCAAGGAAGGGAAGAAATAACATCCATGTGTACGCAATACCTGATTGCAATGTTTGATCTTTGTACCTTTGATTTTTGTTGTGTTTTCTCATGTTTTTTTTTTGTATTTTTGAATTGTTTTGATTTTTAGATTTTTGATAGTTTTTGGAAAGGTGGGACAACAAAGTCACTCTGTGTGGTAAGATCCAACAACAATGTTTGCAATTTCCTTGATAAGGGAGACTAAGCGTGTTTGTTTATCAAGAGTCATGTTTTCCCCAATCTCGATGATCGTGGTGAGTTCACACTCAACAAATGACTGTGATTTGTTTTGAAACATGGATTTCATATGTGGGAGCTTGAGTTCCCTATCCATAGGTTTATGCACTTTGCACCATACTTGATGGTTACGTTGATGTGCATTCTTGAATTGCATTTGATTTTTAACCTTAAGATCATTTGATTTGTTGGGAGCTATAGAGCTCTTTGCAGTTTTGATCTGAGCTTGATTAAGAAACTGTTTGGGTTTCTTATAAGCTGATGCATGACTTGTCTGATCTCAAGAAGGAGAAGAAAGTGAACGTGGACATTTAGAACTGATGTGAGAAATGACCATGGGCTTGCCACAACCATTGATAGAAGAAATATGTGATGGATGAAAAGGATATGGTCCAAGAATTGAAGAAGATGGGCTACTGGGAGGTGAGCCATGGATAGAAGATGAAGGGCTGCTAGGATGTGGCCCAAGAATAGAAGAAGAAGGGCTACTAGGATGTGACCCATAGATAGAAGATGAAGGGCTACTAGGATGTGGCCCAAGAATAGAAGAAGAAGGGCTACTAGGATGTGACCCATAGATGTAAGATGATGGGCTACTAGGATGTGGCCCAAGAATAGAAGATGATGGACTACCCGGGGGTGATCCATACCTAGAAGACAAGGGGCTAGTTGGGCATGCCCCAAGAATAGAAGATAGTGGACTACTCGAAAATGTCCCACAAATAGCAGAGGGAGGGCTACTAGAAGGTGACCCACACCTAGATGAAGATGAAGGGCTACTTGGCATTGACCCCATAAGAGATTGTGATTGAGGAATTATGATAGACAAAGAGTTATTGGGTGATGAGAAGATAGGCCATGGATCAATGCAAGACCAAGGAGTTTCATCACATAATGAAGAATGTGAAGATGGAAGAATAAGAGGAGGATCAAGTTGCATGATCTGAGGCTCTTCCTCTATTTCTTGATAAAAGGAATCAACCTTTTCCTCACAATACGTAGACACATCAAAGTCTAAAGAGAATCCTTTCTCGTAATCTGCTAAAGGAATATCTTCATATGCCCCTATAAATGCCCTGATTGTTTCTTCATTCTGAAAGAGATCAATCAGTATGAGTTGTTGATCGACCACCAGGGGTTGATTGGAAGAAATAGGTTCACTTGGTGTGGAAGACTTAGAAGATGTTTGATGATGATTGATAGAAGAAGATGATGTGGGGGATGAAGAAGATGTGTAGCTAGATGTCTCAGGAGTAGAAGAAGGTGGTGTGGACCTACCTATATGATGGTATATCATCTGTAAACTAGTAGGATTAAGTCCAAAGTCTGTAGATTGCAACACATGGGTCGATTCAGATGTTTGACTTGAAGGACTTTGAGTCACATGAATCTTCAAAGAAGGAAGACTTATTGGGGGTGATTGATGAAGAAGGTCCTACGAAGAAGGGGAGGACCATGATTCAAGAATCACATCAGATGAATAATAACAAGGGTCCTGCAAAGAAAGAGAGGACCATGATTCAAGAATTGTATTAGATGTTTGATTGGAGGGATTTGGAGTCACACGTATCTTCAAAGGAAGAAGACATCGTTGAGGTGACTGATAAAAGGGGTCCTGTGAAGAAAGGGAGGACCACGACATAGGAGTCATATTAAATGTATGATGAAGAGAGTCCTGCAAAGATAGGGAGGACCATGACATAGGAGTCACATTAGATGACTTAGGAGTCAAATTAGATGAATCCAAATAGTAGTTTGGATCCAGTAATCTGAATCATCAGAAGAGTCAGAGGAAATATTTGGATTGGAATCCTCAGAAGAAGAGGAAATGTTTGGATTAGAATTAGAAGAAGAGTGGGGGGAACTCAAATAATAATTTGGATCAGAAGTGTCCAAATCATACCACCGACTATGAGATGAAGGTGGGGAACGAGTTACCCGTATGGGCTCTCTAGCACGAAGAACCAAACAAGGTTTAGTCATGAATGGGCATCTTTTGATTTGAATTGTCTAAACCTAGGTTCCTTATTGTTGTATGTATAAGGAACCTTGCGATAATCAGTCATTGTTGGCATCATTTTAAGCACAAATTTCTAGATCTAGATAGTGTGATGGAACTCCTTCAAAGGGAAGGAAGTGACATGTCGATTCAGGGAAGCATAATGACAACCAACTAGACATTTCGTAAGTATTGATATGCGTGCGTGATTTTCTGAAGAAGGTCTAAGGAAAATAGACATTGTGATGATGTAATATTGATGAGATCAAAAGGGATTGTCCTAGAAAATAAGTTTTATGAATGAATAATCACAAGGAACAATCATGCAAGTGTGAAACACAAAGCCAATCAAGAAGGAAATACACCATATGAAAATGCATGTGCAAAGTGATAGTTCGATGCAAAGGTGATCAACACAATGTCAATATTTACGTCAAGCTCAAAATGAACAAGGCGTAAATATTAACAAAGGGTAGATGTGACTCCCAATCAAAGGATACCATGACAAGTTCAACAACCAACAAGGCCTAAATGTTAAAGGGTGATGGATTACAAATGTAAGCCACGTAACCACACCAATTGGACACGTCTATCAAGCTTCACAGAGAAGTGAGATATTAGTGTCAAAGTGGTATCAAAACGACACAAACAAAGTAAGCGACACCTTTCAAGATTTGGGACAATGTTTGAAATCAAACTAAGTCAAAGTATACTAAGGATGTGTTAAAACGTGGGCAGCATAACACCACAATGCAGACACTTAGATCATGTTTACGAGAAACATGACATAAGTATCTTAATTGTGTCGAGACAATGCAAATGAGGTAACATGTCAAAGGGAGATAAAATGATGAATCAATCCTAACTATGATGATGATCCTGATGTGGGTATCAAGATCACAAAGGCTACCAATGATATAAATACATCTCCACACACTTTAGATGTTTAACTAACCCAGCCGCAAACATGGATGGGCGTAAACGGACAAAAAAGTGGTGAAACAATCAATTGATAACACAAAGGTAGTCACTCCTCTTCTGATCAACAAAGTGTCAAAAGAAAGTGAAGGAAGTAGATCAAATGGGGGTAAAAAAATGTTGGCCTCACTTCGGCAGAGTTTCACCTTACCTTAGGGTAAGTGAAAAACTAAGCGAAAGTAATGCATCACACGTTTCGTGGTGAATAATGGCTCACAACATCAACACCGTTTTGAACTGGTCAAAGTGGGCTCCTGGCCAAAGTATATTTTCCTAGGTGGTTCTCTCATCCTAGGTGTTACAAAGCCATCTAAGAGCGGGCACGATTTACCCAAAAAGTCACAATGACTAATTTGGGAGTATCTCAGCTTTTCCCCCTTCAAGTACAGTGGGCACTAATTGCATCCATCATGTACTCTTGCTAGGGTCGTGATACAGACAACTTTGTAATGCTAACTCACAAGGAAAACTAGTCAAGTAGGTAGTGCGGAGCACTTCCCATTTCATCCACAAGGTTCCCTCTTGCGTGGACTACTTTGGGGTTCCTGGTACCACCCCCATTGTTGTAGCTTAAGGCATTATGCCAAAGGGGTTATGTTCCAGTTGAGCGGAGAGGGACGTACCCTTTTTCGAAACCTGCAATACAGTGTTTTGAATATGGTGTGTTTTTTATCTTTTTAACTTAAATGTGGTTTTAAGTAGCACACCATTTGCCAACCTGCATGTAAACACATGTATTAGAGGGTTTTGTGTTTTTTTTTTTGATGTCTCCTTTCTTTGACAAGTGATTAGGTCCTGCAGATAACGAGTTTAGTAGTTTTCCATTTGTAAACTTAAGAAAGAGAATTTACACTTTGCTTTTGATTCCTAAGATCACCAAAAAGGCGTGAAGGAAGAGCATACGCAATGTGAAAATTCCACTAAGACAAATCATATGGAAATCTATTTTACTTTTTTAGCATCATAGAAAAAGTGTTTTTAAAGTATGACATAAAGTTTGAACAAGTGTTTTTGATCTCCAAGATCACCAAAAAGGCACGAGGAGAGAGCATACACACTTTACAAGCTTTATTCAAGCTAAGAAATGAAAACACTTAAGCTATGCAAGTTGAAATAACAAAACAAAACCCTGCAACCAACTGATTAGTGTCACAAAACCTTTCAAAGTGTTAGAATAGTCAAGAAAACAATTTTTTAGACTTTAAGATACATTAGAAAATGATTATTTACCTAATAATGTAAACCATAAATTTTTTGTAAGTCAAAATCCTAATTTTATGATTCCATTGTGTAGTTCTCTTCAATACCTTTCCAACGCAACAAAAACAGAGTCGTTTCAAGCTCAGGAGAAAAAGTTATGGCCTCTGGAAGATTGAGATTACTAATGATGTATGTGCTAAGGTTTGGGTGTGTGCGCCATAGTTTGGGCATGTGCGCCATGTGTTTGGGTACACACCACAGTGTGCACCACAGTTTGGGTATGTGCACCACAGATTGGGTGCCTGTGCGCCTCTGTCAAAAAATGACAGTCAGAGTTGTACCTGCGCACAGAATGGTATGTGCACTCCCTTTCCTGTAGGTGGCTAAAAAAACATGGGATTTTTCAAAAATAATCTCAAAAATATCAAAATTTTATCGATTTGGTTCAATTTTGGCAGCACTTCACCTCCTTTGATCCTGCAAAGAGCACAAAAACAAGACAATCCTAGCTAAACTAGCTAAGAAACTTGATATTTATCCATTAATACAAGAAAGGTTAGTGAAATTAAAAACTTGAAACTAATCTAAAAAACTTTGAAAAACTAATCTAGAAAGCTTGAAACTAATCTAGAAACATTGAAACTAAAAAATTTAGAAACTAAAATAAAAGCTTCAAAATGACTCCATTAATGGAGGATGGACTAAGAGTCCCACTGGGCGTGCCAAATGTATGCAATGGAAAGTTGCAAAAGCTATGGAATGAGGCTAAAGAACCTCAAAGCTTTGCTAACTCATCCATGCACCATGAGATTAGAGCTAAACAAGAGAAACTAACATGCAAGCATTATAACTTTGACAAAAACATCAAAAACTAACATGTATACTACTCTCTACTCTATGAAAGCTTAATGAAAGTGAACCTAGTTAGATTCTAAGCAATCAAATTGTGTGTTGTTTACTCCCAAACATAGTGAAGAGATCTCTCCAAGTTGGCTACATGGCCAAGCTTTAGATCTTCCCTTACTAACTATATTTGGAATGGATGGAAGATGGAGGAGCAATGCAAGATGGAGGAGCTCTCAAGAATGGAGTATGGCCTATTAGATCTTGTTCTAATGCTTAAATGAGGTCTAATGCCAATATCTCCAAATAGTGAGAGAGATTTTGTTATGTAAACAAGGTCCCCTAGTGTGTGAAGATGGAGGAGCTGTAGGTTGAATTGGGTGAGGCTTAGCCTTGTATTTATAGTTTTTTTGAGAGGGAGGGGTGAACACTTGGGAGAGTTTGGAATTTGGGTGCATGTGGGACTAAAGCTCAAAAAGCACTTTTAGATTAGATTAGGATAAACATGCTTTAGGCTTAGTTAAGCTAGGATTAGGCTAGTTTAAACTTAAACTTGATTAGCAAGTGATTAGAGACTCATTGAGAGTTGGGAGGGGTCTGGATAACCAATTGTGACTGATAGATAGCCTACGAAGCCAATAGAAGTGGTCTAGAGAGAACTAGGGAGGTTCTGAATGGTCAAAGGAGGAATGTTTAGCTAATAAGAGAGATATTAGCCAAATAAGCTGATTATAGGAGGAATACGACCAAGAAGGTGTCATGAAATGGGCATCCGAGAGTGGAGCAAGAATGGTTGATTAACGAAGTGTCGTCAATTGGTTGAATTGGAGGAAATGCTAAGTGTAAGCATATTTTAGGTGTCTACACAAGCCATTTAAGATTGTGGGTTATTAATTTGATCATGGGATGCTAATTTTAATGCATTGTAATGGACAGAATTAGTTAAAATCAAATAGTTTCTTTAGATATATAAAATTACGATCTGATTCTATTAAAAGTGTTATTTTTATTATTGGTAAATATGTATATAACTTTTTGGTACATTGTATATTATAATGGGGTGTGTTTTATAGGTTTAGGAAAATAATGGCATCTAAGTATTTTTGTCTTAGCAAAACCCAGATCCTGGATGAAACCATCTACAACATTTGGGTCAAAACAAAATTTATGGTGAGGAAAGTCTAGATGATTGTTTTTAGATCTGAGGTTGCTCCCACATATTGTCAAGAAACTATAGATAACATGAATGCATTCTTGCAATGAATGCAAGAGGCATAATGTATATGGTTTTATGTAGTGTGAATTGATTCAGTATTCTACACAGTATGGTCAATAATGAAACAAGTGTAAACGGTTGTCAAATTTAACCCCTACTTGTAATGCCATACATGATGGATACATGCGTAGATCAAGGATAGTAATGAGAGGATGCTTGAAAGTCCAATTCAATAAAATGTATTGTATATTAAGCGATGATTTGTCTAGGAATCTCATTTATACCCCAAAGTATAGACATAATTCATGAATGACTATGTTGATGGTATAGGTTAGGATCATGATAATTGTCAAAGCTTATATGAAAGGTGAGAGTACCAATCTAGTGATCATGTGTTTAGGATGTATTGTCTTCTTTCTTGACGAATTACTTCTAATTAAATGCATATCAAAATGATGGTTTTTGATTCTGATTTTTCTAAATATATTGACCTGATGTTTTTGATAGATTTTTAAACATGAATTAATTTTCATGTGATTTTGAAATTAAATTGAGTGCTGTAAACTATGTAACAGATAAGACAAAATAGCTTATTTGATGCCCCTAGCGAAAGATGACTATGAATGTCATCAGATGTACCATTTTTGAATTGGCCAATTCGCATAATCATTGAAGCCGCGAAAGTAAATAGGAGGATGTCCTATGCAAAAATCCAAAAAGAATGTTGATGGTAAACCTACAAAAAAACATCCATGTGATAACCCTGATTATAATTTTGACAACTACAAAGATAGCCTTAGATCATAACATTATGTTGTAGACATTTTTTTGTAAGCTAAAATTGAGATACATGGTTAGGGGCCTTATTTGATAATTTTTGCCCAAGCTTACATTTGAGTCAAAAAAATCACTCATAATGTGATAAGATCCAAAAATGATTTTTTTAATTCAAATTGAATAAAGAATTTAGCGTGTATGTTTCAACCTCAAATGGATTTGTTACATACTATCTAACATAACTCAATGCCATATTAAGTTGAGGAATCCTTGTATACTCAACACTAAGGACTCTATAGATCACTTGGTCTCCTGAAATGACTTTGGATTCACTTCTTAACAATGCTTGAGGTTGATCGTTACTTCCCCCGCTCTTCTAACCATAGAACATATTCACTTTGCAAATAAGGCTCATAATGTTATGGTTACGTGGATGTTTATCATGTTGAATGATCGCTCCTAGATGACTTTTTAACAATTCTGATATTAATTGCAAGTGATTAAAATTAGAAATTGTGCACAGCAATGGACTTTGAACTATTGTGTAGTAGTTGAGGTCTCTTCCATGAAGAATCCACGTTCTTTTTATGATAGTGATTCTCATTGACATGTGGCATGATCGTTGAAAAACGGTCAATATGAACATCCTATTGAAAAAGTTTTTAGGACTTGATTTGTAAACCATTCAGAGAATAGCTGGTCGCAATCCTTCGTTTTCTTAGAAGAGTGTATTGACCCTAAATCTGAGGATATGTGTAAGGTTGATCCCTTTTAGATCCATTGATGAAATCCACACGTTAGACCTTCATGGCCTATAAAAGATCAGTATATGCCTATATCCTAGGACATTAGCATTCAAGCGTTATATGATGATGGCATACCCTTCTTTAGAGATGTCCCATTGGACAATCTAGACGTGACTGAAGGGTTACAATAGAAATAATGACAAAAGAATTTCAAGCTAATGGGTTGCATTATCCCACTAATAAATGAAAAATGCTATCCTTATATGGATTTTCTACCCTCTCCAACCATATTGTTGCCCTAACACTGTAGTTATGGAAAAGATACTGAGTTATGCAAACCTTTAGCTTTTCCCGTGAAGCTTTTGCACCAATTACATGGAACCAACTTCTCATGGCACTACTCAACAGGTCTCTCACTTTTTTTTTATAGAAGTAGGATAGAAGTACACTGTGGCTAAAGAATAGAAGGTCATGTGGCCTAGCAACGGCTGTTGGTAGAGATACACATCGAAGTTAAATGGAACTCATACCTCTTCTATAAAAATTGGGGTTTGTATCAATCTCTTTGATAGAAGAAGTTGCATTCAACATCAGCTCTAAAAACACATTGAGATATATTTACGAAATAAAGTATATGATGAAGTGTCCACCCTAATGATTTGAAATGAAAGCAACAAGTTCATGTAAATGATTAAATGCTAGGTTACCCAACATTTCATCATATTTAGTGGAGTTATGTGAAGTTTTGTCACTAACAGAAGAAAATAGTTCCAATTTAGAGCTCTTCCATCTGATGTGCAAATGTGATTGATTGATCAATTTATTCACTCCTAATATGCAAGTGCAATAGTTATTGTAAGAAATAACTTTGGAATTCAATTTGTACCATATAGGGACATAAGAGAAACGCAAGGGGTGACCAAAAAGACAACAAAATCGGGACATGTATTCCTCAACTATGGATCCTTGACTAGAAAGATACCGGTGCTGAAAAGACCACAAATGAAGATCTGATAGTAGAAGATGAATATTTAGCTGATGTATTGAGGGGAAGGTTTGACCTAGTAAACATCTAGTACGAAGCATAATTTTAAGGAGTCAACTTATTTGAAAATCCATATATGCTTAGGGGAAATAGATTTTTTATGGAAACAAATGTGAAGACATGGTAAAAGACAGAAGGGATACTTTAGAAGATGGATGATCTTTGGTAAATAAGGGACAATAGGGAGTGAACACAAAAGGCTCAATAACAGTATGACAGAAGGTGATTTATAAGTCCTTCAACCGATATGATAGCAAAGCCTGTTATGAAATTAAGAGATTGTAAAGTAGGCTTGAAGGCAGGCGTACTCATGGTCATGGATAATTTGATCTGGACATAAGTAATTTTCATCCTAATTTAACAAAGTAATGAGGAACCCATGTTGGAACATAATGATTAAGTGGTCTAATCAATGAACCCTTAATGTATATGGGTCCATCACTAATATATAGGTTAATATTTTAATAATATGAAATAATTTATATTTCTATTATTAAATATGCTAACCTAGGTATATACTTTAGGTTAAATATTTAATATCAAGAAATGATTAGGATTTCTAATATAAAATATTATAAACCTAGGTGTATGTGTCAACCATTTTATAGTTGAAAAGGTTGGGGAATCGAGAGACATACCTGTCCACCTTATATAAAAAGGACTTTAGGTCCACATTTGATATATTCTAGGAAATATATCAAAGGTGTGCAAAATCAAGTGATTTGGTTTTACCCTTATAAATAGGTCCATTTTAAAGGAGGATTTGATCTTACTGGATGTAAAATAAGTTCTCCTGAAGTAAAGGGTTATCCTTTCAATTGTGGGTTTTACCCTATTAGGGTTTTCCACTATAAATATTAAGATCACATGTGTTATTTATTTACTATAGAGTATTTCATTATTTACTATATGTAATGATGTAATATTTATTTAAATATTTATTGTAACATTATGTAATATGTAAGTTGATCTAAATCCATATTTATTAGAATCCTCAAATTATAACATGATTGACGATCGGCTAGGTGTCAATATTGTCACCTTAAAATTCCATCAAAATTTGGGCCATGGAGAAACAAATTTTTCCTCAACCCAAAACATGCTAAGAAGCTATAACAGTCTAAAAGAAACGTCCTGGGACTATAGTGCTTCTAGTTACCCTCGGGCCAAAGACATTGTTAACGGAGTTTTCTATTATAGATCAGGAAACTAACTATAATATGATTCTTGGTAGACCTTACATCCATTGAATGAAGGAAACCCCTTCCATGCTTTTACAGGAAGTTCGATTCCTACAACTTGGAGAGTATTTTTCATCACTCAGGGTGACTCAAAAACATTTGGATATACATCTAGCAAACCTAAAGAAGAAAATCAGAGTTTATATCTGAATTTGAAATCCCTGCCCAGTCAATTGAACAAACTGAAGGATTCAACCACCCAATGTCTAAATTGATTCCTACAAAGGAATTAGAGGCCCCCCAAGGAAATCAAAGGGGTTGATTCTGCAGTGAAAGAAGAAGTTGCTATAGTTTGAAATACGGTGTTGATGAAAGACTATAACTAAAATCGTTGAGTTTTTGGAAAATGACTTACCTATTTTCCTTCCATCTTTTACTCTACGGGCATGGAACATGGCTCTTGGAATCTCCTCTCTTCCTAGCTATTGGTTACAAGGAAATTTATATGGTTGAGGTATCAAAAGTAAAGGAAGAAGAATGCTAAGAATTATAAAACCTCTAATCTTCCCTAGATGAACTATTGGACGCTCAACTATAACGGTGCCAAGTGTCATTTTGGTGTTGGGGAAGGTACTGATTCTTACTTCCTTCAGAAGGGAAGGTCATGTCCCTTTTCACATTCAATGCTTGATTTTGAGTGCACAAAAAATGGTTCTAAGTATGAATCCCTTCTTCTTAGTCTCATTGTAGCCAAGAGGATGAGTTGATTTGACAACATCATGGTTCTAGGTGATTCTCAACTGGTTGCTAACCAAGTCTTAGGAATGTTTATGATAATAGATTGATAACACCTAAAAATCTATAAGACCACTGTACTTGATCTTAGTAAATGTTTTTCTTTCATCTCTATCAAAGCTATTCCACAAGAATTTTATTTTTTTTAATCCAAATCTATATATCTACTTCCTCTTAACTATTTTTAGTCCAAGTTAAATATTTTGGAAAGGAAAACTGAAGTTCATTGTTTCATTCTAAGATCCTGAACCTCTAGTTTGAATAATGTCCAGCTAATGAAATTCTATCATATATTAAGGCTAAGAATGATCCCAACTACGTTCATAATATGTAGCTAATGATGAGGTTATCCTAGGATACCTCAATGCATACACTGATCTTCATCCCACGCACCACAAGAGAGGCTTCACTCTTATACCTCACCCTTCCTCCCATTTTGGAGATCACATGACGGACCATTCATCACCAGGGAGGCCTTGAAGATCTGTGAAGTAGAGGAGGAAGAAGTAGAATTAACTCCATCCCCGCCTATGTTTGAAGAGGGTAATGCCTCTTTAATCAAAAAGAACCATAGATATAAACATTGGGACAAAGGAAGATCCCAAAATATTGAAACTCAATTCTTCCTGTGAATTTGAGAGAGGTAGAAACCCATATGAAGGTATACTCAAGGAACACTCAAAATTCCTTCACTTTTAACTACAAAGAGATGATGGGAATGTTTCTCGCTAATGCTATAGTACACAACCTAGTAACTAAGATCCGACACTAATCCCATAAATATAAAAATCAAGACATATGAAGCTAAAAATGGATTTGATGGTCAAAGAGGAGGTTATGAGGATCTCCTAAAAGTATGGATTGATTAAACTGGTGGATTAATCGATGTGGGTGTCAAACACAGTCCCATGTTCTTAACAAGAATGGGAAAAATTCGCATATGTATTGATTTCATGGGGATATAAATAAGGCATGTCCCAAAGATGATTTTTTGTTGTCTTTCCATCGATGTCATTGTAGATGAAACAATTAGCATATGAGTTGTTGTCACTTATGAATGGATTCTCAGGTTATAATAAAATAAGGATATCTACACGAGGGATACCAAGCAAAGACTAATTTTTACACACTGCATTGAGGGAGCCTTTTGTTATGTAGTCATGTCATTTTTGGCTTGAAAAACTGTTGGATCAAACTACCAATGAGTGATGACATTCATATTCCATGATATTGATCCATAAGATTGTGGGATCTTACATTGATGATCTATTTTGGATAAGGCCAAGAATAATTATGATCACCCCTGCGGTGCTTCACCTCATCCTCTCTCATCTTATTAAGTACAGTGTAATGTTAAATCTGAGAAAAGTGTGTATTCAAAGTAATGGGAGGAAATTTGCTGGGATATATTATTTATTCTTGAGGGATTGATGTAAATCAAAAAAATATTTGGAGAGGTCCTAGGAATGATGCCAACCCTCACATGAGTCAAGTATTATGTCCATTTCTTGGTAAACTTTGAGTCAATCCGTACAGGTTCTATCCCTAATCTAACCTGTGTCATTGATCCTAATTAACGAATTTTTTCAATAAATATTGTTGTAATGATTGGGACAGATGAGTGTCAAAAGGTGTTATAGATTCTGTGAAACATGTTACCTCATGTCACTGTTATCCACACTCATGCTGCACAAAAAGTGGACCTTCCTCTAATTTTATAGTCTTCAGGCTATTGATGTATTCGCTAGCCTACATGTTGCCCAAAAGAAGATTATTATAAATGTGAACATGCATCATTTATTTCATTAGTCATACCTTGTTATACTATGAAACATGTTATACAAAGATAATAAATTAATGTCTAGCTATAGTTTTTGTGAAAAAAAGGTTAAGGTATTATATGCTTAACCAAGAAACACAAGTAAGTATTTAGTCAGACTAGCTAAGGACATTTATAACTCAGGGTTCTTTGTCTAAGAAGTCTTGTCACTTTATGACCTTAATGGGTGAATTTAAACTAACCTTCATTAACCAAAAGTCTGTTAAGGGATATCTCATTTTTGATTGGTTAGAAGATAATCCAATAGATTACAGAGATCTGGTAGACTTCGATTTCCCCAATGAGTGTGTGTTTTATATAGAGGTCAATCCTCCCATTTCCTCATGTCTATGGTACTCATATATTGTTAATTTCATTGTGGACCATTCATAACTTGAGGGAGAAACCTCACAAAAAATATGAAGACTACGTGTCATGGCCACCAAATATGTGATTATAGAAGAAGTGTTATATCATAGAGCCTTCGAAAAAATCTTATTGAGGTGTTTTGACAAAGAAGAATCACAGAAGATACTCTTTTGAGCCCACAATGGAGTCTATGGGGGTCACTTTGGAGGACATGATACTACACAAAAAAATACATCCAATGGGTTACTTTTGGCCCACCTTGGAGCATGAAGATGTGGATTATGTACATAAGCTCCATAAATTACAATAATTATCTCATGAGATACACATCTTGACTCAGGCTCTATAGACAATAGTTACACCATGGCTCTTTTCTACTTGGATTTTATATTTTCTAGGGAATTTTTCTCCCTCATCAATAGATGGCCACAACTTCATCATTATGGCCACAAATTATTTCACAAAGTGGGTGGAGACCATGTCTCTCACTATTATACCCGGGTCTGTGATCGCTAAGTTTATCTTGAACCAGATCATTTTTAGGTATGGGGTCCCACAAGTCATTATCTCAGATAATGGAATGTCTTTCAAAAATGAAGAGGTGTGTGAGTTGTGCGCATGGTTCAAGATCTCGCATCACATATCCTATTTATACTACCCTCAATCCAATGGAAAATTTGAGGCTATGAACAAGATGTTAAAATCCATTTTCTTCAAAATAGTCAAGGAGAAAAAAACAAGAATGCCACTTAAAGCTTTTTCCAACCTTCTGGGCCAATGGGACTTTGGTGAGAAAGTCTACGGAGGAAGCCCTATATTCCTTACTCTTTGGTTTGTAAGCAATTTTACCACTCGAATTCAATATACCCAACCTCCGCATATCTTTACAAGAATCTTGGATGAGAATGCATAACAAGAGGAATGACTTATTCAACTAGAAACCCTCGATGAAGTTTTGCTTGATGTTGAGAAGTGACATAGTTTTTACACTAAAAATATGTCCCGTTTGTACAACAAGAAGGTTTACAAATGAAAAATATGTGTAGGTGATCTAATGCTAAGACAAGACATTCCGGTTGATAAGAAAACTGGTGAAGGAAGGAAATTCAAACCTAAATGGTTGGGTCTGTACCAAGTCACAGAGGAATATAATAATGACACATATCACTTATGTACATTAGAGGGTGAGGAATTTGGTGAATTCATCAATTCACTTAATCTAGAATGTTACTACAAATGATCCATCTGCATTTCCTAGTGTACATCATGACATCCATACTGCATTTCATTTTCTAGATCATATTGTAAAATTATAGTCAAGAAACTTATTTTTCAAACAACTTCAAAAAATTCTAAACATTGGCGAAATCAATCAATCATGCTTCTTCAAATATGCACCATATTATCATCAACAGTTCTAATCACTTCATCATTTCTGAAAATTAAGACATAATTTTGACATTGATCCTACCAAGGCATGCATACTTTGTTTTTCCCATAGTTTTCTTCTAGCTTAGGTGTCATTTTCCCATAGTTTGTTCTAGAAGCTTCTTGATGTCACATATTTCCTAGAAAACCTCTTTAATAAAAAAAGTACTCTAAACATTTTAACTAGATCGCTTGTTTTCCTATCTCAGCCTTCAGGGATGAGCCTTTATTTCTTACTAGTTTTATGGGTTAGAGGATAGGGGAAAGCTCTCCCTGCCAAAGACATAAAACAAAGTTAAGAAAAAATGATATAAGTTAGCCAATAAGTGTAAAAATCTTTCATTTACAAATAAAACTACACTTTCTTTCCCTACCAATATTTAGTGATGAGCCCATGCCTTATACTATTGGCATGAGGTTGGGAAAGGAAGGAAATTCCATTACTCACCTATATCTTATCCTTGGTGACGAGCTGATGCTTCTTACTAGTAGCATGAGGCAAGGTTTAGGGGGTCTTTTCATAATAATTCAGTAAGATATAAAAAATTTAGCAAATAAAAAGTGCTTTATTCAAATCCCAAGAAATTCAATTAGATGTATATGATCCAAGAGATTCAAAACCTTAAAAATAGATTTTGTCAATTAAGAGGCTTGTTATCCAAATAACTCTCCTAGTTATTTGGATAAATTTTATTTTATTCTAACTTTGATGTTTCACATTACAGGTTGTGCGCACTCAAGTTTGTTTCTTTGGCACATTTTATGTGACTGCAGATCTTCTATGCACCCCGTGTACCTTACTTCCTTATTCCTTATGCTACCTTTTCCCATCATTCTACTACCTCTTTCCATTTCCCCCCTTTTGCACCTTCCCTCTACACACCCATTTTCACACCCACTTTAATTTTATCATCTACGCACTCCTTGCGTGCACTTCTCCAGAATTACCTTCCAAATTGGCTAAGTACCCTGCATGCCTTCACATTTTCACACCATGAAATCTCTATTTTCCTTAGGTGCCTTACATACGCCATTCTTCCTTGTTGTCATTCCTTCTTTAATTTAATGCTCATGCCCCACTTGCATACTTGCCTACTTATAAATCTACGCACCTTTCTTCTTCTTGCGTACTCTTGTGCACCCTTCTTCTACACCTTCACATGACTTCTTTTAGTAGCCTCATGCCTCTTCCCTTTGTGCCTCTTTCTTTCATGTATTGCTACTTCTTCTATGTCAAACATTGTGCCATGTCACATGTCAGACTTGAGTGTGCTACATGTAACCTATCAAAGCATGCCAAAAGGGTGTCGAATCCTAACAACCATGTGATGAATGAAACATGGCAGAAAAAACAAAAAAAATCAACAGTTGTTTGATTTTTTCAAGAAATATGTGTGTGCCATGTGTTTTTTGCATTCAAGTGGCTATGACATCTTCTAAAATCCATATAGTTTTCTACAGAGCTCAAATTGACATGCATCTGGGCTTATTAGAGAGCTGCTGACACAAGCTACACGTTGGACTATTAAAATTAAAATCTAGGTAGGATTTAGTAGGTGGACAATAGGGAAACATCTTTCTGATCATCAATACACACATCTAATCGACCTCAACCAATAAATTTATTTAGATTATTGGGACTTGAAATATACGCTAATTATCAAATGGCACACACATGTAGGACCAGTAAGAAGAAGGGTGCTCAGGGAAAATCACACAAGACAAAGAGGCTTAAGAATGGTTTAGGAGAAACCATGGCATGCGCGGAAGGAAGAACATGGGTTCAAACTACTTAGCCATATGTGGCATTCTGGGAGCACTTGAGGAAAACCGTGAGGACCCAACTAGGTGTGATGAGTGGATAAGGTGACAACCTAGAACCTTAGGGGTGAATAAAAGGATATTCCACACAGGGAATATTCCTAGATGGCATCATTACAGAGAGTGGAGGGTTTGAAAAGGGATAAAATTCATTATTGGAAGACCACATCAACACTTGACACGTGATTTGTTTAGAAAATAAGGCATGATGGTGGGTTTTGATCGTATAAAAAGAGATGATCAGGCTAGATGAAAAAGAGGAGAGAGGAGAAGAGCCAAATATAGAGTGAATATAAGAGATAGATAGGGATAATTCCTAGAGAGTAAATTGATGAGTAACAAATTTTTGTAGTAATGTTAGGGTTTAGAGAACATATTGCTAAGGGTTATGAGGGATTTCTTGAGCTTTTATATGGCACTAGGATCTGTAACAAGGGTAAGATGGGAGGGTATAGCTAGGATCTTATACCAAGGAAGATATATGGGAGTTGAGTCTATGTCATTTAATATGTATGATCTATGATGACCTCTTTGATTTTTATGTGGCTATCGAAAAAAATTAAATGAATATATATATATATATATATATATATATGGGTTTGTTCTGTATATGAATCATAGGAATGCTTGAAAATAGTATTGATTGTAGAAAAAATGAATACATCTTGGTTCCATTTTCGGGACCTCTTTTCGAAGATATTATGAGAATGATGTGTGATGGTAGTGAATTTTACCTTGGACAGTGTCGAAGCATGGTTTAAGAGAACGGATGATGATCTTTCTTAGAGATTTAGTACTGGACCTAAGTTTGATGCATGTAAATGGGTAGAATAACACATGTATCATGAGCTATATGACACCTTCTTTTGTTATTTCTAGTGGATTTGTATGAATGGATTTCAGCGTATGCATCTAGATCATGACATATGTCATTTTTTAGCCAGGGAAGTGATCTAAATGACACTCAATTTTCTGGAGAGATGGATAGCACTCAAATAGGAATTGATCTTGTCCTAACTGTTTTAGGTTGTGCCTTTCAACCAAGGTAAGAAAACCTATTTTGTAACCCTCAAATGGTGAAGGAGATGAAGATATCCCTCAATTTGTGCAAATATTATGAAAAGGGCCTTGGGAAAATATGATCAACACTCCAAATCTGACTTTCACAAGTTGTCACTTCAAGATTATGGAGATACTTTCAATGCAAGGCAAAGGTTACTGAAGACATGTTGAAATCTGGATTTGTTCTGCATACTTTAGCTAATGGATTTTGATCTTTTGTGGGTATACATGTCAAAACAAGGGTAAAAAAGGATAGGATTAGTTGTTTTGAATGATTTTTTGGGTGGGATTTTAGATAAGACAAACCAAGGTCTGCCAAACTCTTTGAGGATTTAAGCAAAATATGGAGAAACATAACAACAGAAAGTATCAAAATGGTTAATCATCCCTTCAACTAGGATATGTGAGATTAAATGGAGGCCCAAATCTGCACTTTTCCACACAATCTTTGATCATCTATCACAAAATCTTGAGTTAGAATGAACCAACGAATCATTTAGCAATCACTATTTAATCATGACCTAAGGTGCACCCAAAGGTTTACAAACAATCTCTAAAATCAAGGAAAGTAAAGTGATTTTAAATTTATTTCCCTCTTTATCAGATGAAATCTCTTCTAAATGTGAGATTGTAAATTCCACTCAACTAATCACAAGAAATGAGACCATGTATGATCAAGAGAGATTTTAAACACAAAAATACAATAGGAAACAAGAAACACAAATTTGAAATGCATTCTGAAACATAAGTGTATGCAAATTTTGCCAAGAGATAACATACAATAATCTAGAAATCAACTTGATCAAATTTATCAGTATGAGAATGTTTCCAAGAAAAATCTCAAAGCTTTGTGATGGCTTTACAACTTGAAACCAACTCAACATGATATTAAATCTGATGCATAGAAGGACATTAGACCATGGTTTTCAGGTGGTTTCTCAGAAGAATGAGATTCTTCCCATAATTTCCCATGAAATTTTTAATTTTTTCAGGCTCTTTTAAACTCTTCTAACCCTTTGCATGAAAAAACATGCAATATATAGCTTTCAATCTCCTTCGAAGCCTTCTTTCCCAAGAAAAGAATATGCTTAAAGGATCAAATTTGTTACAAAAATTCCTCATGACTTGTAGACAGGGATGTTTAACAGAACACGTCCAAAAAGTTGCTAGTTGTTTCAAAATAGAGATGAATCATTGACAAAATTCACATCATTATCCATTTTGGAGAAACGTTTTTCATCTTTAAAGCATGCATACCCCCTTCCTTTCATTATTTCATCCTTATCCCTCCAAAATTTGACTCTGTAACTTCTGGATTTGATATTTCATGTTTTTGGACAGGTTAGGGCAAAAATTCATTTCAAAAACATCTTTGATCTTCAAATTGAATCCCTTAAAACTGATTACATTGGTCCTTGTAGGCACAAACGACATGAATTTGTCAAAAATTTGATCAAAATTGATGCAAAAAATGCATTTCCACACTTCCTAGAGTTCAAATGGTGGCCAAACTGAAAAATACACAATTACCGTTGATCTTTCTTTATCCTTTAATTTGAGCCCTCCACATGTCACAATGTGATTGGTATGGGCTTGGTATCACTTTTTGACATTTTAACACTTTTGGAAAAATTTAAAAAAAATGATATTTTTCTCCGCCCCTCCGCCCTTTGAAAATGGGCCTAACACGTGTCCCAAAGTAGGACCCATTGGAATCACAGACTGATTCTACATGTTTCCACCTTTTTTTAAAAAAGGAAAATTTTCCAAATTATCTCCACAGGCCTGCATATCCAATTATGTCCCTGACACATGGTGCAATATGAATGGATATGAAGTCGTGGCTCAATTTTAAACATTTTGCCTCTTTTTGGAAAAAGGAATTTTTTCCATTTTTCCTCCGCGGCCCTGCCCTCCCACAAGACATGTGTCCTCACCTGATTCGCTACGGGGGAGCACTCTTATTTATATTTTAACAACATTTTCCACAAAGGAAAATTTACACCATTTCCTCCACACTCCCGTACCTCCACCTTTCCCTTCCACGTGTCACCTTCTGATTCAATGTGGGCTTGCATTCCTCCTTTTAATTTTATGCCTTTATGCAAAAAATGGGAAAAAATCTCAATTCTACCCTACGGCTTGAAGTTCCACCTCTGCCACATGTCATCCTATGATTGGATGTGGGCCTTAGGGGATTTTCTTTGCTTTTTAACTCTTTTTCCAAAATTCCTTAAGACATAAAAATGACCCACCCATCCGCCTTCACTCTTCCTGTGACATGTGTACCTCCTCTGGGGCCTGCAGAGCTATGGGGGTAACTTGCATATTTTTCCAAAATCACAAAAATGTTTAAGTTTTTAGAAATGACCCACCGATCCTTGTCCAATTAGAACAAGCCACATAGGAAAAGATTTTTGAGCTAAAACCTGATGAGAAAAGGACACCCGTATGACCGTAAAAAAATGTAGCAATTTCCATTGAATGCTCAAGAAGAAATTGACAAGAAAATGATGCCTGTCTGACCATCAAAACCCAAAAAATGCCAAGGATGCCCTAAAATTCAATTTTTTCAATAAGGATGACAAATTTCTCAAAATTGAACCAACTAAAACATGTTTTTAAATCATTTTTCTATCATGGAATTGGATTTTCAATGGCATACAAGTACAAATCAATCAATTTTAAACTTCCACGATCGAGAAACAAGGAAAAATGGAAGATCCCACAAATTTTGGAAAAATTAGGGCACAAAATAGGGCACACATTCAGATTTATTTCAAATTGGGGGAAAACAACAATTTTGTGAGCATTTCAAAGCATCCAAGCAAGAGGGGAAAAGTTGCAGACCACCAATTTGAGAGAAAAATGTTTCAGAGCATGCAAAATGAAAGAAAAATTAGGCCAAAACAATACAAGCTCAAAAATGGCACCAACATGTTCCCTCTCGATTAATTCCATAATATGAATTAAAAAAATGAAAATAATATATATATATATATATTAGTAGACTTCATCCTAATGAAGTCTATTATAAAAGGATCTGATTTAGAACTTAAACAAGCTATGCCTTGGGTATGTTAATCAAGTTAACATCATGGTTAGTAATCTAAACCTGTTTGTGAATTTGAATGATAAATTAGAAAGTTAATGAATGTAAATCAAATCTTTAAAAAAGGGTTTAGAGGCAGATGAATCTACATAGTATTTCCAATGCAGTTATTGCTTGTAACCCTAATGGTTAATGAACCTAGTTGTTCAATAGCGCTGATGTAATTAACCCTTAAACAAGAAAAATAGTTAAATAAATAACTTTTTTCTTAGGTATGTACATCCATATGGGATGGAATTAGTCAGATGTTGGAACATTCCAACTTTATTACTGTACCTTCATGGAGACTTGGGTCTTCATGAGGATATGGTGTTGCATTTGATATGTTGCAACACCCTTTAGTGTTAATTGTCTAGATCTACATAAACTTAGAACTGATCATAGTTATACCCTAAGTTGAGTTATAAGCATGATTTAGGGTCGGAGGTAACTCACGATGACTTAAGATAACTAGACAAATGTAATAAAATTAGGTCGATTGAGTATGTCTATGTACCCTTAATCACCATGGGTAGTTCTCTACACTAAACTATCTTGCTAACCTTGGTTATGGCTAAACCTTAAACAAGTGGACTGAATGGTGTGTGCTCAAAATTGTCTCGCCCCATTTGTGCCCTTGAAAATTTATTGATTTATGGCCTCTGTCATTTTATCCTTCCCCATGATTGTGCTTGGCTGGTCTTTGTTGCCATTTTTAGTCTGCCCCTGGGTCAAAGATCATGTATGGGTCCATATTTGTCTCCTAGTTTCTTTGTTCCTCTGGAAAAGGTCTGTATTTTGGGTTCCCTGGGCTCTGTCCTTTCAAAAATTCGCGTTTTCCCGTTCCCTCTATTGCCACAGTTGGAATTTGTGTTCTTGACATTTCTACCTTGAAATACTTGAAGAAGGATGAGTTGATGTGTCCCTAAGGATCGTGTTTGAGCCTTGCAACAATCTAAACTCTCTATCATTGAAGAAAAATTCATTTTCATTCTCAAATGCTCATATTTCTATATTTTACGGTTTGACGGCATTTTCTCCCGGTCAAACTTGCATCCTTGCATCTACAAGGGATGTGGCACCTTTTGGTTGGATGCGGCTCAGCTAAATACTTCAAAAATTCTATAAAAGGCCTCAACTCAGAAATATGTCCACGTGGGTGAACGACGCTCATTTGAGAATCAACTTTTTGGTCTGACTTTGAAGTAGCGCCAGGAGGACACGTGGAGACTTCCACTTGCTTGGCCCAGGACTTAGACAAATTTTTGTGCAGTTGGGGAAGTTTGGTGGAGCAAGGCACGTGGTGAGCTCACGCTCATTCAGGGTCTCTGCTTTGGGCACCATCAGGGTCTCTACTTTGGGCACGTGGTGACCATCTTAAAGAAGCACCAGGATGACACGTGGAGGCCTCCGCTTGCTTTGCATTTTACTTAGACTTTTCAATGGCCAAAAGGAGACTGCCTCAGAGTATGACACGTGGTGCCTTCCGCTGAGCTTCAAGCATTCAGACAAATCTCGCTAAACAGGACACATGGCGAGCCTGTGCTCGTTCAAGGTATCAAATTTTTGGGACCACCTCAAGGTGTGCCGTGGTGACACGTGGCAGTTTGAAAAGTCAAAGAGGCGGGGAGGCGGACCATCGGGGGCAACTTGGAAATTTTTCCTCTTGTATTCAAATGACTCAAAGTATCAAACTAACCCGCAAGGCCAAGGGTTAAAAGTCAAAATTCATTTGAGAAGTCAATGGCGGAGGTGCGGGCTGGCGGAGGAAATGTTAAAAATTTTCCTTCACGAAATATGATTAAAATATGAAATGAGAAGCACTGCCCCTCAGCCAATCATATGAGGACACATGTCTTGCGGGAGGGTGGAGCCGCGGAGGAAAATTGAAAAAGTTTCCTTTTATCTAAAAAGATGCAAAATGTGTAAAATTGAGCCGCGACTCCATATATAGTCATATTTCACCATGTGTCAGACCCAAATCTCAATGGCGGAGCGGCGGAGGAAATTGAGAAATTTTGAAAATTTTCAAAAGTTGTAAAAAGGTCAAAAGTGTCCCCGAGGCCCGTTTTTCCCAGATCTGCCACGTGGAGGGCTCATATTTAAAGATAAGAACAGATCGATGGTAGTTGTGCATTTCACCAGTTTGGCCACCATTTGAGCTCCAGGAAGTTTGGAGATGCATTTTTTGCATCAATCTTCATCAATTTTTTTGCCAATTCATGTCATTTTGGCCTGTAGGGTCCGAATTAATCAATTTGGGGGTTCAATTTGTGAATCCAAGGCATTTTTCAAATGAATTTTTACTCTGGTTCGTGAAAAACGTGAATTACCAGATCCAAAGTTGCAGAGTAAAAATTGGGAAGGGAAAATTTGAAATGATGAAATGAAAGGGGTCTACATGCGTGGGGAATGAAAAACGTGCTTCCACTTTGAATAATGATGAAAGTTTTGTAATGATTCACCTTTTGAAAGAACAACTGGAAACTTTTTGTGAGTTTGTTAAATGTCATTTTCCAGAAATATTGTAAAGCAAAGGTGCTTCGAATATTCCACTTTTGGAGGGAAGATTTGAGGGGCAAAGTGAGTGAGTGAGTGAAAGTTATATATTGCATGAATTTGTCATGCAAATGGTCAGAGAAACTTAGAATTTTCACGAGAAAATCTGGGAAGAAGCC
This sequence comes from Taxus chinensis, assembly GCA_019776745.2. NCBI lineage: Eukaryota > Viridiplantae > Streptophyta > Pinopsida > Cupressales > Taxaceae > Taxus > Taxus chinensis. The sequence continues at coordinate 362,190,078 of CM034157.1, read as the reverse complement.
CATTCTCTGAGAAACCACTTGAGAACCATTTTAACTCCTTTTTGCATCAAATTTGTATCATGTTAGGTTGGTTGCAGATGTATAGCCACTAACAAGCTCTGAGATTGTTCTTATAACATTCCCCTGCTGATAAATTTGGTCATTCTGGATTATTTTGTGTTGTCTCTTGGTAAAATTTGCATTTACTTATGTTTCAGAATGTTTTCAATTTGTGTTTCTTGCTCCTGTTGCAATCTGGTGTTTGGAATTTCCTTTTGATCATGCAGATCTAATTCTGGTAACAGCTTAGTGGCATTTGCAATTCCAGAATCAGAAGAGCTTTCATCTGATGAAGGGATAAACAAATTTAAATTCACTCTGCTTTCCTTGATATAGATTTGATTGTAAACCTTTGGGGGTACCTTAGGTCTGATAGAATAGAAATTTCTAAATGCTTTGCTGATTCATTTAACTCAAGATTTTGTGATAAATCATCAAAGACTGTGTGGAAGAGTGCAGATCTGGGCTTCCATTTGATGCACATATCCTGGTTGAAGGAACACCTTAACCTCTTTGGAGCATTTCTGTTGTCTGAGTCTTTCAAGTTTTGCAAAGGTCCTCAAAGAAGTTGGCAAATTCTGGTTAGTCTTGTCTGAATATCTCCCACCCCAAAATTCATTTCAAATTAACTCATCCTACCTATAATACCCCTGCATTGTATTGTGTGTCAACAAAAGAATACAATCCATTTACAAAAATGCACAAAGCAAATCAGGATCATACCATGTCTTTAGTAGCCTTAGCCTTGTCTTGAAAGCATTTCCATCATTTAGTAGTGACAGCTCTGTTGAGTTTGAATAATGGGAAATTGATCATGTTTTCTCAAGGCCATCTCCATACAATCTGCATAGTACAAGGATATTTTCACCTCCTTCACAAAACAGAGGCTACAATATAGGTTCTCTTACCTTGGTTTATAGGCAACACCTAAAATAGTGAGGGTTAGATCAAATCCTTCCAAGGTGCTACCCACTTCTTCAAATCCTGAGTGCTAACAAGTCAGATAAATTTCTTCCCTGACTACAAAATGACATACAAACCATTTATCTGCCTCTGAGTGTCTTCTAAAATCCATGATGCAGCTCAAGTTGTGAAGGAGATTAAATCTGGGTACCAACACCCTTTGCCAGGGAAGAATGGCGCCATTTATCAGGGATGAAGAATGCAATATCTAATTTGTTAATCTAATTTCATATTCTTTTGAATCAACATGCTTCTGGCACCATTGACAGGATGAAGAATGTAATATCCAGACTAATTTGTTAATCTAATTCCAGTTCATATTCTTTTGAGCCCGTCAACACGCTTCTGGCGCCGTTACCGGGGATGAAGAATGCAATATCTAGAATAATTTAGTAATCTACTTCAAGTTCATATTCTTTTGAGCCCATTCAACATGCTTCTAGCGCCATTGTTCGGGGAATTTTTCAGTATTTCAAAATCCCTGGTAATACTTCTCACGTATTTTATGTGCAACTACATTGCTGAGCATCAGTTTTCTGATCAGATTTATAAGAGGAATGAGAGTAGAATTCTGAGTTTGATATGTTCAAGTGTCTCCAATTTGTTGTTTCAAACTTTGCACAATAGTTGATAAATTGAGTGAAAGAAAATCAGATCTGTTCAAACTTTGCATAGTGCTAATATTTGCAGTCATTTGATAGATCTTCATAGTGCATTTGCACAAACTAGGGTGAAAGTCCTTAGTGGTGACTCCTGGCTGTTATATTTTGATAAATACCAGTACCTTATCATACATTAAGTGAAGTGTGTCATATAAATCTGCAAACCTGGAAGGAAGAAGATCTCTCTTCAGGAGAGACCCAAGTAGAAAATTATTTCAAGAATTTGGAAAGACAATTTTAGAGGAGAGAAAAGTTTGGAAGGTTGTTGAAGGACATACATCAAGCAAAGGTATATCCATTGGTGAGAGAGATCAACCTTTAATAGAGGATTATCACTCTTCTTCCAGTGATTTTGATTCAAGAAATATTCTCATAAAATTATTTACTTCAACTAGTGAAGGTCCTTCTGCTGTACCTGGTGAGTTCCTTCTTCAATCTTGCAACCTGTGTGTTTCAATTCTAGTAAAACTTTCCAAGAAAATCAGCACCTAGAGAATACCAATCTTGTGAACCACATTATTGAGCCCCAAAGACCTCGCACTCCTCATCAGCTTGTGTCACCCCCAAGATCACCTCCACCAGACAACATGGCTCAGCCTCCACCTAGGCCTCCATTTGTGGTCAATACCTTTGGCCCAATAAATTTTAGGGGAATGGCTAGTTATCCTAATGTTGTGCCTCAGGATGTTAGAAGTAGATTGCCAAAGTTCCAAGGGAACAATGCCATAACAGGTGATCAACATTTGAAACTCTTTATTAATATGATGGAGGATTTTGAAATTGGATTTGAGGATGTGTACATTAAATTGTTTGTTCCACACTTTAGAGGAGGATGCTAGGGATTGGTACAAGGCCTTGCCAAATAATTCTATTGATTCATGGGCTGAAATGCAAAATGCATTTCAGGCTATGCAATATGGTGACAAGACTGATCCTAGGTTCCTCTTATCAGAGTTTGAGAATATCAAGAAAAACCCAAATGAATCGGTCCATGACTTCAACACAAGGTTCAATAAAACTTTGAGGAGATTTCCGGTAAATTTAAGACCATGTGATGAATCTTGTTTGATAAAATATTCTGATGCATTTGACAAGAAGGATGCATATTACTTGAGGGACAAAAATCCTTGCAATTTAAGGTAGGCCTTCACCATGGCACTTCAAATTGAGAACAATATCAAGGCTATTGGGAAACCTCCTAAGAGAGATGGAGTTAAATTGGTAAACCCTGACAAGCCTCAAGAAAACAAGAGTGTAGACTTGGAGGAAGTGGTGAAAACTTTGGCAGGGGTTGTCAAAGAGATTTCCTACAAGTTGGCAAGAGCTGAGAAAGGAATTGGACAAACTTCACAAGGTCAGCCTAGGCAAAAAGCACAAGATAGATTTGGCAATCACCATAGGAATGAGCAGAGATTTGATGACAAAGGTAAAGGACCTATGGGATTTGGAAATAGACAATCTCAGGCCAAAGAAAGTAAGGTTGTGCCTGATCCATTAAATGCTAGAGTGGCTGTTGTTGATGATGCAAATCAGATTGACTGGTGTGACAGATGTTTCTTACCCCATCCACCATGTGAAACAGATCAGCAAATTGAAGAGGAAGTTGATGATTATAATACGGATGATGATGCTTGTATGATGGACTTCCCTACACACTCATGTCAAGGAGAAACATCTACTGAAGTGATAAGTGCATGGATTGCTGCTAGCTTTTGGGATTGCATCCAATGGGTACATCTTCTTCCTCCTTCTCATGTTTTAGAAATTGATAATGTACAAGCCTTTGAGCTGCCCAATAATGATTTTGAGTACTTGAGGGCATTGATGATCAAGAAGTATGATGGAGGTATACCCTCAGAAGAAGATAGGAAACTACTTATGAATGTTGTGGTTGCCCAAGAGAAGGAGTATAACACAAGAAGTAAGGCTGTCAAGGGATTTGGGCCTCAGGACAAGAGTAAAACCCCAGTGCTTTCTAATATCCCAAAAGAAGTTCCTAAGAAAGAAACATCTGCTAAGAGCCCTGTATGTCCCAAGTAAAAGTTATGCTTCACCCCATGCTCAAAATGTTAAAAACCTTGTGCCATCTGATGAAATTTCCAGCCCTCCTTCCACTATTGTTTTGCCTAAATACATTCCCTATGACATCGCTCAAGTTTTGAGCCAAATCAAGGTCAGTGTTCCAATTGTTGAGCTGCTTAGAATTCTTGAGCACAAGAAGAGAGAACTTGAATATTTGGGATTGAAGGAGGAGAAGGCTGACATGAAAAGGAATGTGAATATTGTTAGAAGCTCCACTTGCTATTGCAGAAGTAGGAAAGACATAAGCATTGGAAGAATTTGGTGAACCACTAGAGGTATATTTGGGAACATCCTTGGTTGAATCTCAACTGAGTGTTGACCCTTTCTTCACAACTTTGATCATCAAGGACAGGTTGCTACATAATTGTATGTTTGACTCTAGGGCATCATGCAATGTCATGCCTTTGGAAGTTATGAATGAGTTAGATATCAAAGTAACAACAACGTATGACAAGTGTAGTGCCATGGATTCCAAGGAAGTTCCAGTTGTTGGGTGTGTCAAAGGTTTGGTGGTGCAACTTGCAGCCTATCCGGGTAAGAATTTGAAACTTGATGTTGTAATTGTTGATTGCCCTACCAAATGGGGTATGTTATTGTCAAGAAAGTGGGCTGCAAGTGTTGGAGGGAGTGTCCAAATGGATATGTATTTTTCCACCATTCCCATTGAAGGTAGCCTTGTAAAATTATATGGAGAGAAGAAGATGTTGCATCTAATTGAGGATCCAAACAATGCTTCTTATGAAGTATTATTTGCTGATGTTGATGTTGATAATTTTATTGGGTTTGCTGATTGTAAGGAGCACAAGATGGATCAGTCTAAGTGTCTTGAAGAAGTAGGCTCACCATGGACTTTGCTATTTGATGGAGCTTGCTCCAAATTTGGGAAATGGTGTCGGTGTTGTTTTAATCTCTCCAAGCAATGAGGAATTTGTTTTCTCCTTCAAACTTAACTTTGAATGCACCAATAACATAGCTGAGTATGAGGCATTACTGTTAGGGATGAGGATTTCTTGGAAGTATGGTGTAAAATATGTTGTTGTAAAGGGAGATTCTGAGTTGGTTGTCAAACAAGTTAGAAAATTGTATGCAACAAAAAATCAGTGGATGAAACAATACAAACACACGCTAGTTTGGGATCTGATTGAGATGTTTGATTCCTTCAAAATTCTTCATCAAGATAGAAGTTTAAATATGATTGCTGATAAGCTAGTAGTTTTAGGGTCTAGATTTGAAAATTGTACCATTTCTCCATATTGTGAATATGATTTTGAGATACTCACTAGGCCTGTAGTCCTGGATAACATCAAGCATTGGCAAGTGTTTGATGATGATGCTTAAGTTTAGAGGTTTTTGGCAGAACCAAGGTGAGTTTGTGGATCAGCATATTGATTTGGAACCATTGGTGTGTAATGTTGATGGAAAAGAAACCTTGTTTGGCAAGGATATCATTCAATTGAAGACTAACACCATCCCTAGAGGGTTGGTTTCTCTTGAGTCAAATTTTAATAATGTTGATTATGTAATCAATAGAAACATGTTTGCATCTAGAGATGTTGAAGAGCATGACTTGGGAACAAAGGAAAAACCAAGGAATATTTGGTTAGGGAGTGGTTTAAACAAGGAAGAAAAACAATCCTACCTCCAATTGTTGAAACAATATCAAGACTGTTTAGCTTGGTCTTATTCCGAGATGAAAGCATATAGAGAAGACTTATTCCAACATGAGATCCCTCTTGAGAAAGATTCCAAACCATTTAGACAGAAGCAAAGGCCAATTAACCACTCCTTTCTATCAAAATGCAAGAGGAATTGAAAAAGTTGAAGGATGGAGGAATCATTCAACCCACAAGGTATTCTTCTTGGGTTGCAAACTTGGTGCCGGTTAGAAAGAAGAATGGAGATATCAGAATTTGTGTGGGTTTATGAAATCTAAATAGAGAATCAATAAAGGACAACTATCCTTTACCAAACATGGATAACATGTTGCAATTAGTGACTGGTTCTGATATGATTTCTACTTTGGATGGTTTCTCCGGTTATAACCAAGTTGTTGTCAAAGAATCAGAGAGGATTAAAACTACCTTTACTACTCCGTGCGGGAACATATGTTTTTGTTCAGGATGCCCTTTGGTTTAATGAATGCTGGAGCTACTTTTCAAAGGGCCATGGATTTTGCTTTTTCTGGTTATAAGATGATATCAATGATTTTATTGTTGTTTATCAAGATGATATTACTATTTTTTATAGCAAAATAATTGACCATTTGTAGCATTTGGAAAGAATGTTGATCAAATGTAGAGAATATGGAATTTCACTCAATCCGAAGAAGTTGACATTTTATAGTGTAAAGAGAAAAACTACTTGGTCACATTGCGTCTGAAGATGGAGTTATGATTGATCCACAAAGGATAGAATCCATCAACAACATCTCGGTTCTAAAAACTAAGAAAAGAATCCAATCCTTCTTTGGTCAAATCAATTTCCTTAAAAGATTTGTGTCTAATTTGGCTGAGTTGACTCTCCCCATCACTTCCATGTTAAAGAAGGACTAGAATATCAAGTGGGAAGAGGCTTCCCTTAAATAATTTGATGGATTCAAGGAGGCATTAAAGCATACTCCTATTCTAATAACCCCAAATTACAAAAAAACTTTAAAAATCTTCTCCTTTGCTTATGAGCACACCATTGCATCTATTTTTTTGTAAAATGATGATGATGGAGCTGAAAGACATATTGCGTTCTTTAATAAGGCATTGTAAGTAGTTGAGTTGAGATACACAATCATGGAGAAGCTAGCCTTTGCATTGGTGAAAGCAATTGAGGTTTTCATACCTTATATTTTTGAGTTCCAAAGTTGTTGTTTATGTTCCTCACACAATGGTAAAAGATGTCTTATCATAGATAGGAGATTTCAAGAAAAAGATGTAACTGGTTTTACAAATTGCAGGAGTATGATATGGACATTCACGACCATAAAAGGTAGTAAGATGTTTGGGTCTTTCCAAGCTCATGGCTGAAAGCAATTTGCAGAATGCTGGAAGTAAATGAAGTAAAAGAAGAGAGCGTGGATGTTCTTGAAAAATTGTTAAAATCTTGAATGGTACAAGGATGTAATCTATTATCTCAGACATGTATTCTTCCCTGGAAATTTGAATAAAAATCAGAAAATATCTCTCAAGTTGGCTTCTCAAAAATATACCATTACAAAATTTGGGTTAGCTTGGAAGAACCTTGAGGGAATCCTCTTGAGATGAGTTATTGAAGATGAAGCTCCCAAAATAATTGTTGATTTCCATGGGGGAGTTTGTGGAGGAAATTTTTCTGGGTGGGTTACAACACACAATATTTTGAGGGTTAGTTATTAGTGGCCAACTCTTTTAAAGGCTGCAAATCAATTAGTTAGAAGATGTGAGAGTTGGCAGCGTTTCTCTGGAAGAGTGAAAGCTTCAGGCTTCCTTCCTTTACAGCCTGTATCAATTAAAGCTTCTTTTAAACAATGGGGGCTAGAACTTAATTGGTGAAATATTTGATTCATCAAGTGCTGGACACAAATGGATTTTGGTAGCTATTGATTTCTTCACAAAATGGGTGGAAGCAATCCCCATTAGGAATGCAACACACAAAGTTATAATGGACTTCGTATTGAATCATATCATCTGTAGATTTGGAGTGCTATTCAATATTGTCCCTGATAATTCCATGAGTTTTAGAGCCGGGCCTTTAGTGGTAATGTGCAAAGAGTTTGGGATAAATTTGAGATATGTTTCTAACTACAATCCCCAAGGAAATGGATAGGCTGAGTCCAAGAAATGAAAACTTGTTGAAGATTATTAAAAAGGACTTTGGAATTGAACAAGAAGAATTGGGGTGAGTAACTAAAATTTTCTGTTTGGGCTTATAGGATCACTGTCAAAAGAGCTACTAGTAAAATCCCGTTTGAATTGGTATATGGAACACAAGCTCTACTACCCTTGCATCTATAGTTTTCTTCATTTTAGTTTTTTCAACAACTTGAAGATCAAGAAATAAGTTCATATGAAGAAAGGATTAATCAAGTTATTGAACTTGATGAAGCAAGAAGATCATCCCATTAGAGGCATGTCAAATTTAGAGAGATAATGAAGAAGTCTTTTGATAATAAGGTAACCTCAAGAGCTTCCAGTATTGGAGATCTTGTGTTGTTGTTGGGATTGTCGGAATGAAGATAAGGGAAAGCATGGTTAATTTGATGCTTTATGGATGGGACCATATTTAATTGACATAAGAATTGGTGAGAATAATTTTTTCCTTAAGGATCTAGACAAGGGAATTAGTTTGAGCTGCCTATTAATGGCACACATTTAAAGCATTTATTGCATTGATGCCCAAAACTAAAGTTTTCATATCACTTGTATAGTGTACAATTTTTTGTTTCTTCTTTATTTTTTGTTGTTTTGGTCAGTTATTGGTTTTCCTTTGTGTGTGGCATCCCTTTTTTGTTGGTTTATCGGTTGGTTTTTTGGGTGTTTTGGCTTGTGAATCTATTTTCCCAATGGATATTTTTGGTGCTCGGTCTACTATTATTCATTTTGGCACTCATTCAGAGTGCCCATCCCCGAGTCAGAGTCTGTGTTGGTGCTCAAAATTGTCTCGCCCCATTTGTGCCCTTGAGAAATTTATTAATTTACATCCTTTGTCATTTTATCCTTCCCCATGATTGTGCTTGGCTGGTCTTTATTTTTGTTTTTAGTCTGCCCCTGGGTAAAAGATCGTGTATGGGTCCATATTTGTCTCCTAGTCTCTTTGTTCCTCTTGGAAAAGACCTTTGTTTTAGGTTCCCCAAGCTCTTTCCTTTCAAAAATCCATGTTTTCCCATTACCTCTATTGTCACAATTAGAAATTTTTGTTCTTCATGTTTCTGCCTTGAAATACTTGAAGAAGGATAAGTTTATGTGTCCCTAAGCATCATGTTTGAACCTTGCAACAATCTAAACTCTTTATCATTGAATAAAAATTCATTTTTCAGGCTTAAATGCTCATGTTTCTTTATTTTACGGTTTTACAAGCATTTTCTCCTAGTCAAACTTGCATCCTTGCATATACAGGGTACGTGGCACCTTTTGGTTAGGACACGACTCAGCAAAATACTTTAAAAATTATATAAAAGGCCTCAACTCATAAATATGTCCATGTGGGTGAACGACGCACATTTAAAGAATCAACTTTTTGGTCTGAATTTGAAGTAGCGTCTGGGAGGACACGTGGAGGTTTTTGCTACTTGGCCCAGGCTTGGAAATTTTTTTTATGCAGTTGGAGCAGTTTGGGTGAATAGGAAACACATGGTGAGCTTGTGATCATTTAGGGTCTCCGCTTTGGGCACCATCTTAAAGAAGCACAAGGATGAAATGTGGAGGCCTTCACTTGCTTTGCATTTTACTTAGAATTTTCAATGGCCAAAAGGATACTACCTCAAAGTATGACACATGGTGCCTTCCACTGAGTTTCAAGCATTCAGACAAATCTCACCAAAACAGGACACGTGGCGAGCCCACGCTCGTTCAAGGTATCAAATTTTTGGGACCACCTCAAGGTGCACCGTGGTGACACATAGCAGTTTGAAATGTCAAAGAGGTGGGGAGAGGGACCATCGGGGGAAACTTGGAAATTTTTCCTCTTCTATTCAAATGACTCAAAGTATCAAACTAACCCGCAAGCCCAAGGTTAAAAAGTCAAAATTGATTTGAGAAGTCAATGGCGGAGGTGTAGGCTGGTGGAGGTAATGTTAAAAATTTTCCTTCGTGAAATATGATTAAAATATGAAATGAGAAGCGCTAGCCTTCAACCTATCATATGAGGACATGTGTCCTACGGGAGGGTGGAGCGGCAGAGGAAAATTGAAAATTTTTCCTTTGTTTGAAAAGATGCAAAATGTGTAAAATTGAGCCATGACTCCATATCCAATCATATTGTGCCACGTCTCAGACCCAAATCGCAAACGCAGAGTGGAAGACGAAATCAAGAAATTTTTCAAATTTTCAAAAGGTTGTAAAAAGATCAAAAGTGTTCTCGAGGCATGTTTTTCCCAGATCTACCACGTGGAGGGCTCAAATTTAAAGATAAGAACATATCGATGGTAGCTATGCATTTCACTAGTTTGGCCACCATTTGAGATCTAGGAAGTTTGGAGATGCATTTTTTCATCAATATTCATCACATTTTTTGCCAATTCGTGTCATTTTGGCCTGCAGGGTCCGAATTAATCAATTTGAGGGTTCAATTTGTGAATCCAAGGCATTTTTCAAATGAATATTTACTCTAGTTCATGAAAAGTGTGAATTACTAGATCCAAAGTTGTAGAGTAAAAATTAGGAAGGGAAAAGTTGAAATGATGAAATGAAAGGGATCTATAGGGGTGGGAAATGAAAAACGTGCTTCCACATTGAAGAATGATGAAAGTTTTGTAATGATTCATCTTTTGAAAGAAAAACTGGAAACTTTTTACAAGTCTTTTAAATATCATTTTCTAGAAATATTTCAAAGAAAAGGTGCTTCGAATATTCTAGTTTTGGAGGGAAGATTTGAGGGGAAAAGTGAGTGAGTGAGTAAAAGTTATATATTGCATGAATTTATCATGAAAATTGTTAGAGAAACTTAGAATTTTCATGGGAAAATCTAGGAAGAAGCCCCTTCTCTGAGAAACCACCTGAGAACCATTTTAACTCCTTTTAGCATCAAATTTATATCATGTTAGGTTGGTTTTATATGTATAACCACTAACAAGCTCTGATATTTTCTTATAACATTCCCCTGCCGATAAATTTGGTCATTCTGAATTATTTTTTGTTGTCTCTTGGTAAAATTTTCATCTACTTATGTTTCAGAATGTTTTTAATTTGTGTTTCCTGATCTCATTGCAATCTGGTGTTTGGAGTTTCCTTTTGATCATGCAAATATAATTCTGGTAATAGCATAGTGGTATTTACAATTCTAGAATTAGAAGAGCTTTCATCTGATGAAGGGATAAACAAATTTAAATTCACTATGCTTTCCTTGATATAGATTTGATAAACCTTTGGGGGTACCTTAGGTCTGATATAATAGAAATATCTAAATGATTTTTTGATTCATTTAACTCAAGGTTTTGTGATAAATCATCAGATATTGTGTGGAAGAGTGCATATTTGGGCTTCCATTTGACGCACATATCCTGATTGAAGGAACACCTTAACCTCTTTGAATAATTTCTATTGTCTGAGTCTTTCAAGGTTTGCAAAGGTCCTCAAAGAAGTTGGAAAATTCTAGTTAGTCTTGTTTGAATATCTCCCACCCCAAAATTCATTTCAAATTAACTCATTCTAACTATAATACCCATGCATTGTATTGTGTGTCAACAAAAGACTACAATCTATTTAAAAAAATGCACAAAGCAAATCAAGATCATGCCATGTCTTTAGTATCCTTAGCCTTGTCTTGAAAGCATTTCCATCATTTAGTAGTGACAACTCTGTTGTGTTTGAATAATGGGAAATTGATCATGTTCTTTCAAGGCCATCTCCATACAATCTGCACAGTACAAGGATATTTTCACCTCCTTCACAAAGCAGAGGCTACAATATAGGTTATTTTACCTTTGTTGATAGGCACAACCTAAAATAGTGAGGATTAGATCAAATCCTTCTAAGGTGCTACCCACTTCTTCAAATCCTGAGTGCTAATAAGTCAGATAAATTTCTTCACTGGCTACAAAATGACATGTAAAATATTTATCTACCTATGACTGTCTTGTAAAATCCATGATGCATCTCAAGTTGTGGAGGAGATTAAATCTTTTTACCAACACGCTTCTGGTGCCTTTGTCAAGGATGAAGAATGTAATATCTAGAGTAATTTATTAATTTGCTTCCAAGTCATATTATTTTTATCCCATCAACACGCTTCTAGCACCATTGCCGGGGACTTTTTCTGGTATTTCAATATTTCAAAGCCCTGGTAATACGGTTTATATGATTTATGTACAACTACATTGCTGAGCATAAGTTTTTGATCAAGATTTATACTGAGGAATGAGATTAGAATTTTGAGTTTGATATGTTCAAGTGTATCCATTTTTTGTTTCAAACTTTGCACAATAGTTGATAAATTGAGTGAAAGAAAATTAGATCTGTTCAAACTTTCCTTTTGGGATATTTTGGTCAATTTGGTGTGAATGCACAACATTGAGTTTTCCCTAAGTGTGGGACCTTACAAATTGGGAAAACTCTCCAGATTGAGGCTGGTTCTTACTCCTTTGTTTAGGTGTATGCATTCAATTTTTACAGAGGTTCTGATTCAAAATTCCTACTCTAAAACTACCAAGGAGACAGGGTTGAGAGAAAACATGGAAATGGAAACAAAACTAAGCACAAAACAGAAAGGTGATACACCAAAGGAGTGCTGAACTTCTTGTTTTACAAAAAATAGACATAGATCATGGAGATGTAAACATCAAAACATGCACAAATTACCAAATGTAATGAAAGATCAGAAGACAATAATAAATGCATGAGAGGATTGAAAATCATCACAAAACATGCATTATCATTTCCAAGTTTGATACAATACATTCCAATAGTAAAGAGGCAAAAAACAAACTATAGTCTCCATGGGAGGTCTGAAACTCCTTCAAATCCACCTACTAAGGAGAAAAGAAGAGCTTGCAAGAGCAAGGATTTTCAACCATTACAAAATGAGCCAAAATAGGCTTTTAATGATGAAGCAAAATGAAGAAAGGAGAGAAAAACATGGAAAATTGATTTGAACATCTCCAACCACCAACCAAGATTCATTAAAATGGCAAGGAGGACACCCTCAAAAATCTCATTTTTCGAATGCATTCTTGACCATGTTGGAGAAGAAACGGGTGCCATACTTCATCAATTTTGGTGGTTGGGGGTCATTTTCTACATTTTTTCCCATGCTAGAGACATTTCTTCAATTTTCTCCCACAAATATCACCAAAATCAAAATTGAAGTTCCATCATGTAGATAATTGAAAATCTTTCCAATGACACCAAAATTTGAAAAATTGAGCTCTGGTTTGAAAGATATGGCCCTTTGAAGATTTAGGGCAAAACTGGTAAAAACAGAGAGTCAAAATTAGGGTCGGTGGGGTCAAACTTTAAAATTTTCCCTTTTGGAAAAATTTCCCAAAAATCCCTAATGGCACCCTCCACTCTGTCATCCAATGACATGTGAATTCAAACTTGGATTGGTTGAGGGATATGCGGCTTCAAAAGCCTCAACATTTATTCCCCTTTCACTTCAAAATTTGTGAAATTTTTCCAAAAATCTCCGTGCCCAACCCCTCTGACTGCTGATGTGGACACGTGGCACCCTCATATTCCTTAGTGGGAGCGGTTTCAATTTTTCCTTCCATTTGGCACTTTTCACCAGAATTTTGGAAAAAACTTTAAAAATCCTTCCTTCCCCAACTCCCGCTACTGACGTGGACACGTTTCATCCTCTGATTCGATGCAGGGGCCTTAACCAATTTTCTCCATTCATGACCTTTGCAGGCCCGCGGGCTAGGCTGGTTTGACTTTGACTGCCTTTTAGCCAAAATGGGATAAGTGTCCAAATTTCTCTGGCCACACCCACCATATCTTGATACCTGACCTAACCTTTGTATCGAGAGATATCACGTGGCAAATTTTCCTCCTTACCTCTGTGGGCTTGCCTAGGGAAAATTTCCCCTCTAAACTCCATCGAGCCATAACTCAAAAAATACAAGGAGTTAGGAGGACTTCTTTACCTTTCTAGAAAGGTGGAAAAATTATCTATCTAATGAAGCATACCTAAAAATTTTGAGTCCCTAAGCATGTAAAAAATTCATTTTAAGTACTAGCAAAGGAAAAGGAGGAGGAGTTAACCAAAATAAGCATGGGCTTATTTTGGATAACAATTTGGTGACTCAGAGGGGTCATCTGCCTGCTAGATGAAAAGACCAGCTACCTTGAAGCATCCATTGGGCATGGAGTCATGAGTAGTAGCCTGAAAACTGATCTTCACTTGGAAAACTTCCCTTTTAAGCCTCTTGGAAACCACTGAAACTGAAACTGGTTGTGACCAAATGCCAAGACAATGCACTGTGCAAGAGCAAAAACCAGCACCACAAAAACTATGTACAAACATGAAAATCATACATACCCCAAGTGGGATATGCAGAGTGTGCACAAGCACTTCTTCTACTGAAAACAAACCTACCTACACTACTCTAACCAAGAAGCAAAGGGAACTCAAACAAAGCCTGCAACTGGTTGGGAGAAATAGCTTCCCTTCCTCAAAAATGGCAGCCATGCAACTGATTTGGCACTGAACATGGCTGGTTGGTATGAGTGAAAAACTTACTCATAAGCCTAGTCCTCCACCCAAATCATCAAGGTATCAACATTAATGGAAAATACCTCCTCAAGTTGACTCTGCCATTGGACTTGAAGAGGTATTGATGGTGACCCTTGGTACTTTGATGCTCATCCTCATGCCTTGAAGTAGGCATGACTAGTTTTAGCTTCTCCTTTGGCTCCAATGAAGCCAAGTACCTAATTGGGCATGATCTGATCCTTTGGATGTGCCCATAGCTCTAAAATTCAACTCCAAAAATGGAGTCTTCTTGTGGACCTTCTTGGGTGGATGGTGTGGAAGAAATGATGGAAATCTCCTACTCTTCCCCTTCCTTTTCCCATGAAGTACATGGAATATTTAAATCTTCCAAACTTGGTTCCAAAAGGCTGTTACAAAATTCAAGTTTGTTGTTATTCAATGTTCTCCTTTGTGGCAGCAGGCTCTTGATGCTGAAGAATGAATGGTGGAGAAGAGAATGTTGTAATTTCAGCTAGCTCCTCATCCAAACATTCTTCTAAGTCTGATAAGAAATCAAACTCTTCAATGTCCCACTGCAACAAAGTCTCTTCCTCTTGCATGGTGACCTTCAAATCTGCATTTTCTTCACCATGTGTAACTTCATTTTCAAACATGAAACTTGGCAATTTGAACTCATCCAAAAAATCATATTTTTGGAGAGATGAAGTGGGAGAGAAACATGAAATTTCTTGTGCATCTTGTTCATGATTCACTGCCTTTGGACCTATTTTCTTTCACCTCCATAATGGCTTCATCAATCAAATCAGCCCCTTCAAATGAAAGAAAAATGTATCAATAATGCTTCCTTCTTCTATCTGTTGCAAAAACTGACTTGATCTCATCCATTTGCTCCTCAAAAATGGGATTTTGAGCTGGTTTTTCTTCCTCCATAATGACTGATTTTGCAGTGCAAATTGGATCAGCATTTTCTTTGGGAAAGTGCCAACATGGACACCCAACTCATCACAAACAAACTACTGATTCTTTTCCTCTTGCTTCACTGCTGTTCTATAAAACTCAGCCTTGTTTACCACTTGTTTCTTCAACTCCAACTTCCTCTTTTGGCTTCACCATCAAGGGGATTTTTGTAAACCCAAATTTAGAGCCCAACTCTTCAAATTTTCTATCATTTCTTTTCTGTTGGGCTCCTCTTCTTGATGTTCTCCTTGACTGGTTCTTGATTTTCATCTTCCCAACATGGATTTGGGAATGCAAGAGGAGGGGTGGGTTGTGACTCAACTAGTTTTGCAATTATTTGTGGTGGTGGAGGAGGTAGAACTTCTTGTTTTCTTTGGAGGGAATGGCTGTTTGGAATGGGAAAGAGGATAGAGAAATTGAGATGGGATGGAAGACTAGGAGGTGGAGAAATGGAATTAACTTTTGGGACAATAGATGGGAAGTTTTGAAACTTGACACAAATGCTGAGATAAAATAGATTGGGAAAGAGGAAAAGAAAAAGCATGAGATGGTGTGCTTACCCATTGACAAGGTTGTTGAATACTCCTCTCATACACCTCTATTCCTTCAGTCCACTTTGCAAGCAATGGTAGCATTGCAACATGAAGTCAAGCTTCTCTTGAGGGCTATAATGCCTTGGAAAAGGTCCTACCCATGGACATGGTGCTCCACAACCGATTCCAAATGCTTTCATTTGTGCTTGAGCCCTAGATTGCACAATATTTGCCTCCATTTTTTGGATCTTCTCCAAAAAATATGCATTTTCTTCTTGACTGCCCTCACAATCTGCGTACCCTTGTGCTTGATATGCTTCATAGCCAAACTGACTTTGGCATTGCTCAGATGGGTATGCATATTGGTTTTGAATTTGATCAAAATGCTGATTTGGAGGATTTGAAAAACATGTTGGAGGTGGGAAACATTGCTGCTGCTGTAAATGTGAATTCCATGGGGAAAATGAAGTCATGATTGCACAACTTCATGGGATGAAAGAAGAATGAAGAGATGGAAAGAAAAATGGAATGGAAAATCGAAAGAAAATGAATGGAAAGAAGGTCTGTAACTTTAGAAATGGGTTGCTGATCAGATGGAGTCACCAGATGTGTTTGTAAGTGCCTCCAAAGGCTGAAATCTTTCACAAGAACACATCAACCTGCAAAAAATGAAGTGGAAGACCTCTTGTGTCCCACTAATGCGTGCCAAAACTATTAGTGGCGCATGGTGGTGTAAGTTTTGTTGTTTTTTACTGAGACACTAAGAGAAGATGAAATATCTTTAACCCCAGTGTCCCACTGGGCATGCCAAAATTATTAGTGCAAATTCACAGCACCCCCAAAATGAACCTTCAGATCTGCTATAGACAAATGGTCAATTTGGTGTGAATGCACAACATGGAGTTTTCCCTAAGTGTGGGACCTTGCAAATTGGGAAAACTCTCCAGATTGAGGCTGGTTCCTACTCCTCTGTTTAGGTGTATACATGAAATTTACAGAGGTTTGATTCAAAATTTAGTCTACTCTAAAACTTTTCAAGGAGACAAGGTTGAGAGAAAACATGGAAATGGAAACAAAACTAAGCAAAAAAAACAGAACGGTGATACACCAAAGGAGTCCTTGAACTTCTTGTTTTGAAAATATTAGACATCAGATCATGAGATGTAACATCAAAACATGCATAAATTTTCTTCAAATGCAATGAAGGATCAGAAGAGCATTGGTTCAAATGCATGAGAGTATTGAAAATCAAGAACTCAATCACAGAACATGCATTTCTTGTTCCAGATTTGATACGATGCATTGCAATAACAAGAAGGAAAAAATTGTTGCAGTCTCCATTTATGGGAGGACTTAAATTCCTTCAAATCCACCTGTTAAGGAGAAAATTTGTAGCTTGCAAGTTTCTCCAGAGACTGTTTCAACAATTACAAAATGAGCTGGTAAACTAGCTTATTAATCTATGAAAACAATAGAACAAAGGTTCGAGAAACATGTGGGAAAATTTATTTGAGTACAGGATCTTTACCAACAATAGATTTTCATTAAAATGGAAAGGGCACCTGGTCTCAAATCCATTTTCCAATTTATTTCAGCCATGCTGGAGAAAAATGGACGCCATACTGCATTAATTTTTTGTGGTTGGATGTCTGTTATGCATTTTTTCCTGTGCCTAGGACTTTTCTTCAATTTATCAGTCCGAATTTGATCAAAATTTTTATGAAGTCCATCCCTAGATGGTCGATCCAACAGCTTTCCAATGAAACCAAATTTTATGAATTTTAGATCACTCTGGATTGAAAAGATTGCCCCTTGAAGATTATGCAGCCAAATTAGGCAAAAATGGTGAAAAACAGGTCAAAATTTAGCGGGGTCAAACAAATTTTTCCCTTTGATTTCAAATTGGGAAAATTTCCTTAAAAAAATCTCACACCACCCATGTGTTGAATTCATACACATGTTGCCTCTTATTAGTGCATAGGTGAATCTTCCATTTTCTTCCTTAACGGATAAGCCCGCAAACTTCATCTTTAAGAAGGTTTTAAATTTTGCCAAAAATTCTCCAAAAACATCCCGCATGACACATCTTCTGATTCAGCGTCCCCAACATTTAACCTCGCTATGATGAGTTTGAGTTTTATAGCCAAAAAGGCTTGCTTTCTTCCTTCCATTTGTTTGTTCTAAACCCATGGGCCAAATATCATTCCTTTGCACCCTTTTTCAAAAAAGGGCTAAGTGCAAAATTTTCTCCCTGGCCTCCGCCAAACCCACCAATTTCCTTTGAAAATCCTTCCAAGCCTGCTCTTAGAAATTGCCTATGAGCAAATTTTCCTCCTTACTAACTTGGTTCAACTTTCATCTCCACGCCTTACCAACCCACCCATTTTCCTTAAATATTCCCTCCAAACCTCCATGAGCCATAACTCAAAAAATACAAGGAGTTAGGAGGACTTCTTTACCTTTCTAGAAAGATGGAAAAATTCTTGATATCTGATGAAATCATACCCAAAAATTTTGAGTCCCTGAAGCATTAAAAAAATAATTTTAAGTACCAGTTCAAAGGAAAAGGTAGGAGGAGTTAGCCAAAAATAAGCATGGGCTTATTTTGGATAATAGTCGTTCTGATATTGGTCAATGGTGAGTTCCTTCTTTGAATTCTGCTACCTAATGTATTCTGATATTCTAATACCAACTTATCCACAAATACCACCTAAATTCCTTATTTCAAATGGTTGCTATGCCTACATTCTTCTATCTATTTTTCCTACAATACTCCTCATCATTGTGTCACTCCAAATGATCAGCCTTGTGTCCACTAAGTTATATCATTGATCCTCAGATCTCTTACCTTACACCTTGGTTCATATATCATTATTCACAAACATCAACATCCCATCCCAAATAACGATTTCATAAATATGGATTGCTTCTCCCCATTGCTATCGTTAGGATGTTAGTAGTCCTTTAGGCCTACAAATTTCCAAGGGAACAATACGCCATAATAGGTGCCTAATTCTGAAGCCATATATATTAAATAATGGAGGATTTTGAAATTGGATTTAAGGATCTAATTCTATTAAGATTGTTTGTTCCATACCTTAGAAGGATGATGATAATTCAAGGTACTAAGGCCTTCCCAAATAGTTACCTATTGATTCATGGGATGAAATACATAATGCATTCAGAATGCAATATGGTCACCTAAGACTGACTACCAATGTTCCTCTTATGAAGTATTTTCAAAATAATGAAGAAGTGCCCAAATGAATAATTGGCATGAAGGGTTTCAACACAAGGTTCAATAAGAAGTTTGAGGATACTTCCTTAAATTCTAAAACCATGTGATGAATCTTGTTTGATAAAATATTTTGATGCATTTGACCAGAAGGCTGGAAATCATTTTACACTTAAATCTTTATCCAATCTTGGCAAATTTAACTCAGGCCTTCTCCCTTACTTGTTGTTCTAAACTTTCTAACAACATCAAGGCTATTGGGAAACCTCCTAAGAGATATGGAGTTAAATTGGTAAACCTTGACAAGCCTCAAGAACAACAAGAGTGTAGACTTGGAGGAAGTTGTGAAAACTTGGCTTATTAGGGCTATCAAAGAGATTTCTTACAAGTTGGCAAGACCTGAGAAAGGAATTAGACAAACTTCACAAGGTCAACCTAGGCAACAAGCACAAGATAGATTTGGTAATCACCATCACAATGAGAAGAGATTTGATGACAAAGGTAAAGGACCTATGGGATTTGGAAATAGAACAATCTCTAGACCAAAGAAATTAAGGTTGTGCTTGATTGCTATTAAATGCTAGACTGGCTGTTGTTGATGATGTCAAATCAGATTGACTGGTGTGATAGATGTTTCTTAGGGACATCCATTCCATGGGGGATGAAATAAGGATCAGCAAATTAAAGAGGAAGTTGATGATTATAATACAGATGATGATGATTGTATGATGGATTTCCCTACACACTCATGTCAAGGAGCAACATCTACTAAAGTGATAACTGCATGGAATATTGCTAGCTTTTGGGATTGCATCCAACAAGTACATATTTTTCCTCCTTATCATGTTTTATAAATTGATAATGTACAAGCCTTTGAGCTACCCAATAATGATTTTGAGTACTTGAGGGCATTGATGATCAAGAAGTATGATGGAGGTATACCCTCGAAAGAAGATAGGAAGTTGCTTATGAATGTTGTGGTTGCCCAAGAGAAGGAGTATAACAGAAGAAGTAAGACTGTCAAGGGATTTGGGGCTTCAGGACAAGAATAAAACCCCATTGCTTTCAAATATTCTAAAATAAGTTCCTAAGAAGGAAACATTTACTAAGAGCCCTGCTATCCCAAGTAAAAGTTATACTTCACCCCATGCTCAAAATGTTAAAAACCTTGTGCCATCTAGATGATATTTCCAGCCCTCCTTCTACTGATTGTTTTTCCTAATTACATTCCCTATGACATTGCTCAAGTTCTGAGCCAAATCAAGGTCAGTGTTCCATATTTTTGAGCTTGCTTAGAATTCTTGAGCATAAGAAGAGAGCTCTTGAGTATTTGGGATTGAAATAGGAGAAGGCTGACCATGAAGAGAAATGTGAATGTTGTCGAAGCTCCACTTGTTATTGTATAGAAGTAGGAAAGACATCCACATTTGAAGAATTTGGTGAACCACCAGAGGTATATTTGGGAACATCATTGGTTGAATCTCAACTGAGTGTTGACCCTTTCTTCACAACTTTGATCATCAAGGACAAGTTGCTACATAATTGTATGTTTGACTCCGGGGCATCATGCAATGTCATGTCTTTAGAAGTTATGATTGAGTTAGATATCAAAGTAACACCAGTGTATGGAAAGTGTACTGCCATGGATTCTACAGAAGTGTCCAGTTGTTGGGTGTGTCAAAGGTCTGGTGGTGTAAGCTTACAACCTATCCGGGTAAGAATTTGAAACTTGATGTAGTAATTGTTGATTGCCCTGCCAAATGGGGCATGTTATTTTCAAGAAAGTGGGCTGCAAGTGTTGGAGGGAGTGTCCAAATGGATATTTATTTTTCCACTATTCCCATTGAAGGAATCCTTGTAAAATTATATGGAGAGAAAAAGATGTTACATCTAATTAAGGATCCAAACAATGTTTCATATGAAGTATTATTTGTTGATGTTGATGTTGATAATTTTATTGGGTTTGCTAATGGCAAGGATCACAAGATGGATCATTCTAAGTGTCTTGAAGAGGTAGGCTCACCATGGATCTTGATATTTGATGAGCTTGCTCCAAATTTGGAAATGGTGCTGGTGTTGTTTTAATCTCTCAAAGCAATGTGGAATTTATTTTCTCAATCAAAATTAATTTGAATGCAACAATAACATAGTTGAGTATGAGGCATTACTATTAGGGCTAATGGTTTCTTGGAAGTATGGTGTAAAATATGTTGTTGTAAAGGGAGATTCTGAGCTGGTTGTCAAACAAGTTAGAAAACTGTATGCAACAAAAAATCAGTGGATGAAACAATACAAACATGCAGTTTCGGATCTGATTGATATGTTTGATTCCTTCAACATTCTTCATCATAACAGAAGTTTAAATATGATTGCTGATAAGTTGGAAGTGTTGGGGTCTATATTTAACAATTGGACCATTTCTCCATATTTTGAATATGATGTAGAAATACTCATTAGGCTTGCAATCCTCGATAACATAAAACATTGGTAATTTTTTGATAATGATGCTTAGGTTAAGAGGTTTTTACAGAACCAAGGTGAGTTTGAGGATCAAAATATTTATTTTGAACCATTAGTGTGTAATGTTGATGGAAAAGAAACCTTGTTTGGCAAGGATATCATTCAATTGAAGACTAACACCATCCCTATAGGGCTCATTGCGCTTGAGTCAAGTTTCAACAATGTTGATTGTGTAATCAATAGTAACATGTTTACATATAGAGATTTTGAATAACATGACTTGGGAAAAAAGGAAAAACCAAGGAATATTTTATTAGGGAGTGGTTTAAACAAGGAAGAGAAACAGTCCTACCTCCAATTGTTGAAACAATATCAAGACTGTTTAGCTTGGTCTTATTCTGAGCTGAAAGCATATAGAGAAGACTTATACCAACATGAGATCCCTCTTAAGAAAGATTCCAAACCATTCATACATAAGCAGAGGAAAATTAACCCACTCCTTTATGTAAAAATGCAAGAGTAATTGAAAAAGTTGAAGGATGGAGGAATCATTCAGCCTGCAAGGCATTCTTCTTGGGTTGCAAACTTGGTGCTAGCTACAAAGAACAATTG
Source organism: Taxus chinensis (assembly GCA_019776745.2). Classification (NCBI taxonomy): domain Eukaryota; kingdom Viridiplantae; phylum Streptophyta; class Pinopsida; order Cupressales; family Taxaceae; genus Taxus; species Taxus chinensis. Next base: position 362,168,197 of record CM034157.1, on the reverse strand, counting down.
AGATATACAACATTGTGTGGATTTCAAAAATCTAAATAGAGCATTAATAAAGGACAACTATCCTGTACCAAACATGGAGAACATGCTACAATTAGTGACTAGTTCTGAGATGCTTTCTACTTTGGATGGTTTCTCCGGTTATAACCAAGTTGTTGTCAAAGAATCGGAGAGGATTAAAACTACCTTTACTACTCCATGGGTAACATATGTTTTTGTTAGGATGCACTTTGGTTTAATGAATGCTGGAGATAATTTTCAAAGGGCCATGGATGTTGTTTTTTCTGGTTATATCAATGATTTTATCATTGTTTATCAAGATGATATTACTAATTTTTCTAGCAAAAGAATTGACCACTTGCAACATTTGGAAATAATGTTGATCAGATCTAGAGAATATGACATTTCAATCAATCCAAAGAAGTGCCATTTTGGAGTGCAAAGAACAAAACTACTTGGTCACATTGTGTCTAAAGAAGGAGTTATGATTGATCCACAAAGGATAGAAGCTATCAGCAAGATCCCGGTTCCAAAGACTAAGAAAGGAATCCAATCCTTCTTTGGTCAAATTAATTTCATTAGAAGGTTTGTGTCTAATTTTGCTGAGTTAACTCTCCCCATTACTTGAATGTTGAAGAAGGACCAAAATATCAAGTGGGAAGAGGCTTCCCTTAAATATTTTGATGGAATCAAGGAAGCATTAAAGCATGCTCTTGTTCTAGCAGCCCCAAATTACAAGAAACCTTTCCAAATATTCTCCTTTGCTTGTGAGAACACCATTACATCTATCTTATTGTAAAAGGATGATGATGGAGCTGAGAGGCCTATTTCCTTCTTTAGTAAGGCATTGCAAGTAGCTGAGTTAAAATACACAATTATGGAGAAGTAGGCCTTTGCATTAGTGAAAGAAACTAAAGTTTTTAGGCCTTATATTTTTAGTTCCAAAATTGTTGCTTATGTTCCTCACACAATGGTGAAAGACATCTTATCAGAGATGGAGATCTCAAGCAAAAGATGTAGGTGGGTTAAAAAATTACAGGAGTATGATATGGACATTCAGACCACAAAGCTAGTAAGAGGTTTGGGTATTGCCAAGCTCATGGCTGAAAGCACTTTGTAGAATGCGGAAGTAAATGAAGTAGAAGAAGAGAGGGAAGATGTTATTGAAAAATTGTTGAAATTTGAGTGGTACAAGGATGTAATCTATTATCTCAGACACCTATTCTAACTTGGACATTTGAATAAAAATCAGAAAATAGCTCTCAAGCTAGTTTCTCAAAAATATATCATTAAAAACTTTAGGTTGGCTTGGAAGAACCCTGAAGGAATCCTTTTGATATGTGTGACTAAAGATGAAGCTCCAAGAATAATTGCTGATTTCCATGGGGGTGTTAGTGGAGGACATTTTGCTAGGAGGGTTACTGCACAGAAGATTTTGAGGGCTGGTTATTGGTGGCCAAATCTTTTTAAAGATGCAACTCAGTTGGTTAGAGGATGTGAGAGTTGTGAATGTTTCTCCATAAGAATGAAAGCTTCAGGCTCCCTTGCTTTGCAGCTTGTATTAATTGAAGCTCCTTTCAAACAATGGGGGATAGACTCCATTGATGAAATATCTGTTTCATCAAGTGCTGGACACAAATGGATTGTGGTAGCTACTGATTTCTTCACAAAATGGGTTGAAGCAATCCCCACTAGGAAGGAAATGCACCAATTTGTAATGGAATTCATATTGAATCATATCATCTATAGATTTGGAGTACTAATTAAGATTGTTACTGATAATGCCATGATTTTCAGGGTTGGACCTTTACTGGCAATGTGTAAAGAATATGGAATAAAGTTAACATATGCTTCTAACTACAATCCAAAAGGAAATGGATAGGCTGATTCCAACAATAAAAACTTGTTGAAAATTATTAAAATGACTTTGGAATTAAACAACAAGAAGTGGGGTGAGCAACTAAAATTTGTTGTTTGGGCTGAAAGGATCACTACCAAAAGAGCTACTAGTAAAAGCCCATTTGAATTGGTCTATGGAACACAAACTCTGCTTCCCTTGCATCTGTAGTTATCTTCATTTCAGTTTGTTCAACAACTTGAAGATCAAGAAATCAGTTCATATGAAGCAAGGATTAAGCAGATTATTGAACATGATGAAGCAAGAAGAGTATCCCATTAGAGGAATGTCAAATTCAGAGAGATAATGAAGAAGTTTTTTGATAAGAAGGTAACCCAAAGAGCTTTCAGTATTGGAGATCTTGTGTTGTTGTGGGATACTAGGCATGAAGATAAGGGCAAGCAAGGTAAATTTGATGCTTTGTGGATGTGCCCATATTCAATTGACATAAGAATTGGTTAGAATACTTTTTCCCAAGAGGACCTAAACGGGAAATTTCTTGAGCTTCCTGTTAATGACAGACATTTGAAGCATTTATTGGATTGATCCCCAAAACTGAAGTTTGCATATCACTTGTACATTGTACAGTTTTTTGTTTCTGCTCTGTTTTTTGTTTTTTTGGTAAGTTTTTGGTTTTCCTTTGTGTGTGGCAGCCCTTTTTGTTGGTTTTTTGGATGTTTTGGCTCGAGACTCTATTTTCCCAATGGATATTGTGGAACTTGGTATACTTTTGTTCTTTTGGCACTCGTTGGGAGTGCCCATCCCTAAGTCGGAGCCTATGTTGGTGCTTAAAATTGTCTCGCCCCATTTTTACCCTTGAAAATCTATTGATTTATGGCCTCTATCATTTTATCCTTCCCCATGATTGTGCTTGGCTAGTCTTTGTTTTCATTTTTAGTCTGCCCCTGGGTCAAAGATCATGTATGGGTCCATATTTGTCTCCTAGTTTCTTTGTTCCTCTAGAAAAGATTTTTATTTTGGTTTCCCCGGGCTCTGTCCTTTCAAAAATTTGTGTTTTCCCGTTCCGTCTATTGCCACAGTCAGAATTTGTGTTATTGACGTTTCTGCCTTGAAATACTTGAAGAAGGATGCGTTTATGTGTCCCTAAGGATCATGTTTGAGCCTTGCAACAATCTAAACTCTATGTCATTGAAGAAAAAATCATTTTCAAGCTCAAATGCTCATGTTTCTATATTTTATGGTTTGACGGGCATTTCTCCCAGTCAAATTTGCATCCTTGCATCTATAGGGGACGTGGCACCTTTTGGTTGGATGTGGCTCAGCTAAACAGTTCAAAAATTCTATAAAAAGCCTCAACTCATAAATCTGTCCATGTGGGTGAACGACACTCGTTTGAAGATTTAATTTTTATTTTGGCCTTGGAGTAGCATCGGGAGGACATGTGGAGGCTTTCATTGCTTAGCCTGGACTTGGAATTTTTTTTATGCAGTTGGATCAGTTTGGTGGAATAGGACACGTGGTGAGCTCACACTCATTCATGGTCTTCACTTTGGGCACCATCTTAAAGAAGCGCAAGGATGACACGTGGAGGACTCCGCTTGCTTTACAATTTACTTAGAATTTTCAATGGCCAAAAGGAGACTATCTTAGAGTATGACACATGGTGCCTTTCACTAAGCTTCAATCATTCAGAAAAATCTCCCCAGAACATGACACTTGGCGAGCCCACACTCGTTCAAGGTATCAAATTTTTGGGACCGCCTCAAGGTACACCGTGGTGACACAAGGCAGTTTGAAAAGTCAAAGAGGTAGGGAGGTGGACCATCGGGAGCAACTTGGAAATTTTTCCTCTTGTATTCAAATGACTCAAAGTATCAAACTAACCTATAAGCCCAAGGGTAAAAAGTCAAAATTCATTTGAGAAGTTAATGACAGAGGTGCGAGCTGGTGGAGGAAATGTTAAAAAATTTCATTCATAAAATATGATTAAAATATGAAATGAGAAGCGCTAGGCCTCAGCCAATCATATGAGAACACATGTCTTGTGGCAGGGTGGAGCCACAGACGAAAAATTGAAAAAAAATCCTTTATCTAAAAAGATGTAAAATGTGTAAAATTGAGCCACGACTCTGTATCTAGTCATCTTGTGCCAAGTGTTAGACCCAAATCGCAAAGGCTGAGCGACGGAGGAAATCAAGAAATTTTGTAAATTTTCAAAAGGTTGTAAAAAGGTCAAAAGTGTCCCTGAGGCCCATTTTTCCTAGATCTGCCACGTGGAGGCTCTGATTTAAAGATAAGAACAGATCGATGGTAGTTTTGCATTTCACCATTTTGGCTACCATTTGAGCTCCGGGAAGTTTGGATATTTATTTTTTACATCAATCATCATTGTATTTTTTTCCAATCCATGTTGTTTTGGCTTATAGGGTATGAATTAATCAATTTGGGAAGGGAAAAATTGAAATGATGAAATGATTAATTCATACCCTATAAGCCAAAACAACATGAAGAACAACTAGGAAGGGAAAAATTGAAATGATTCACCTTTTGAAAGAACAACTGGCAAGTTTTTGCGAGTCTATTAAATGTCATTTTCCAGAAATATTGCAAAGCAAAGATGCTTTGAATATTTCACTTTTGGAGGGAAGATTTGAGGGGAAAAGTGAGTGAGTGGGTGAAAGTTATATATTGCATGAATTTTTCATGTAAATGGTTAGAGAAACTTAGAATATTCATGGGAAAATCTGGTAAGAAGCCCATTCTATGAGAAACCACCTAAGAACCATTTTAACTCCTTTTTTCATCAAATTTGTATCATGTTAGGTTGGTTGCAGATGTATAGACACTAACAAGCTCTGAGATTGTTCTTATAACATTCCACTACTGATAAATTTGGTCATTCTGGATTATTTTGTGCTATCTCTTGGTAAAATTTGCATCTACTGATGTTTCATAATGTTTTCAATTTGTGTTTTTTGCTCTTGTTGTAATCTGGTGTTTGGAATTTCCTTTTGATCATGCAGATCTATTCTGGTAAAAACTTTGTGGTATTTGCAATTCCAGAATCAGAATTGCTTTCATCTAATGAAGGGATAAACAAATTCAAATTCACTCTACTTTCCTTGATACAGATTTGATTGTAAACCTTTGGGGGTACCTTAGGTTTGATAGAATATAAATCTTTAAATGCTTTGCTAATTCATTTAACTCAAGATTTTGCGATAAATCATCAGAGATTGTGTGGAAGAGTGTAGATCTGGGCTTCCATTTGATGCACATATCTTGGTTGAAGGAACACCTTAACCTCTTTGAAGCATTTTAGTTGTCTGAGTATTTCAAGTTTTGTAAAGGTCCTCAAAGAAGTTGAAAAATTCTGGTTAGTCTTGTCTGAATATCTCCCACCCAAAAATTCATTTCAAATTAACTCATCCTACATAAAATACCCCTACATTGTATTGTGTGTCAACAAAAGAATACAATCCATTTAAAAAAATGTACAAATCAAATCAATATCATACCATGTCTTTAGTAGCCCTATTCTTGTCTTGAAAGTATTTCCATCATTTAGTAGTGACAGCATTGTTGAGTTTGAATAATGGGAAATTGATAATGTTTTTTTATGGCCATCTCCATAAAATCTACATAGTACAAGGATATTTCCACCTCCTTCAAAAAACAAAGGCTACAATATAGGTTCTCTTACCTTAGTTGATAGGCACAACCTAAAATAGTGAGGATTAGATCAAATCCTTCCAAGGTGCTACCCACTTCTTCTAATCTTGAGTGCCAACAAGTCAGATAATTTGCTTCCCTAGATATAAAATGACATATAACTATTTATCTACCTCTGAGTGTCATGTAAAATCCATGATGCAGTTCAAGTTGTGAAGGAGATTAAATATGGGTACCAACAAGATCAATATGATAGTGAGTCATGAAATGAGAAATCATTAGTTCACCAACTCATTTATAGCTACATATGGTTATCTGTTATGAGATTGATTGAATTGAAATGTGTTTTCTAAATTATGATTATTTAGAACAGAGAACATTATTAAAAAAAAATCCCCTTGTTTATAAAGTCTTAAAATGGGAATGTTACATATTGGTATCAAACCTAAAGTTTGCAGGTCTTAGACCTATTGTGTCCATAATATGATAAAACTTAAATTTTCTTGCAAACAAAAAATTGTTATAACAAGAGGAAATGCTCCAAACAACCCACCACCCAATGGAGAAGTAACTACTATGCAAAAAATTGATGATATCCTTTCTACTCTGTTGGACCTAAGAGATCATTTATTTTTACTTGATTAAGTAATGGGCAATGAGGGGGAGGAAGATGATGCTGGTAATAACAATCAATCAGCTCCTATAGATAATGCCAATGATGGAAATCTAGGCGTTGATAACAATAATGTAGCCAATGTTAATGTAATTACACCAAATCAGCCTAAGAATAGAAAACAAGATTGGCAGCTAAACTCACTAATGATATAAAAATAATAAGTCCACCCAAGTTTGATGGCACTACACTAGGAGATGGAGCTAAGAATTAGCTCAATGAAATGGAGAAGTACTTTGCAATAAGGAACATCTCAGAGGAAACAAAAGAAACATGGGGAGCTTATCAGCTTTCCCATGAGGCATCTTCATGGTGGGATAGTTGTAAGGATGAGTTAAACATTGATGAAACATACATTACTTGGGATTCATTTAAAAGTTTTTTAGGCAACAATGGCTGTCACAAGTTTACTATGATTATAAAATGACTAAATTTTAGAACTTAGATCACGGAAAATTTATCCTAACAAAGTACTGGGAGAGGTTTACTAAACTCCTTAAGTACATACCTTAGTACCAAATTGATGAGAAGTTTAGAATATGGAAATTTATCATGGAATTAAATATCATTATAGGTGGTGCAGTGGATATTCACATCCCAACCACTATGGAAGGAGTTGTGGAAAAATCCATAAGGCAAGAGTAGAAATTGAAAGTGATATCTACCCATAAGGAAGAAATTAGAAAGAAAGTTCCAAACTCTTCTTTGTCTCTTACACCCAAAAAGGGACCATTGCAAAAGTTCGGTATGAAAAAAATAAATTGCTACTGAAAATAAACAGAAAACAACAACAAATAAACCTGATACTAATGTGTGAAATAACTTTATCAAGAATAGTAATAATGGACAGAAGACCTATGGCAGTCAGAATGATAATTTTAAGGCTGGAAATAAATTTGAGCGTAGGAAGGGACTTGTAAGAGGTTGTTACAATTATGTTAAATACCATTATGTAAACCAATTTCCTTTAAATAAGGACGACCATAATCAACAACATAAGATACATGTTGTAGTAGCTAACAAACAGGATGAAAAGCAAGCCACACCCATAGAAGTTCCAGGTAAGTTATTTGGTATACCAGTGGCTATACTTTTTGATACTGGAGCTACTAATTTTTTTTATTTATACTAAATTAGCATCGAAATTAAAAAAAAAAATCTGGAAAAATGGATAAATCATGGGTTGTAAATTATGGAAATATTGTTGTTTTCATAGTTAGTATCTATCTTTTCGGAGCAGTCCTTGACTTGCTTGGTTTTTCCACTAAAGTTGACCTTTATGTTGTTCCTTTGGGGTCTTTTGATGTAATCATAGGTGTTAAATATTTAGCCAAACATAAGGCAAAGGTTGACTATTTTGAGAAACATATTAGTTTTTTGGATGACCTGCAGAAAACAACAGATATTCAAGGGGTAAAACGTGAGATTTCAATTAGGAAATTGCTAGCTATGCAACTTAACAAGGCCAAAAAAAAGGCTACACTTTGTATACAGTAAATATTTTTGAAATAACTGATGAAAGTGGTGACTTCATGGAAAGATACCTCATATTAAGAAATTTTAGTGATGTGTTTCCGGAGGAGTTACCCGGTCTTCTACCCAAACGGGAGTTTGAATTCATGATTTAGATCAAACAAGGAACCAAACCTATTTCCAAGGCATGATATAGAGTGAATACCATTGAGTTAGTAGAACTTAAGGCACAGTTGCAAGAAATTTTCTCCAAAGGTTTGATAAGACCGAGTGTCTTGCCTTGGGGAGCACCGGTAATTTTTGTAAAAAAAAAGGATGGAACTCTTAGATTGTACATTGATTATAGGATTTGAAATAAAGAAACAATTAAAAATAGATATCCACTACCTAGAATTGATTATCTGTTTGATCAGATGTGCGGTGCCTCAGTGTATTCTAAAAAAGATGTTTGATCTAGATATCATCAGTTAAGAATAAAGGATGAAGATATTCATAAAATAGATTTTTGAACAAGGTACAAACATTATGAACTCACACTTTTACTATTTGAATTAATGAATGCACCTCCAATATTTATGAATTTAATGAATAATATTTTTAAAGAATATTTGGACAAATTTTTTGTTGTAATCTTTGATGATATTCTCATATATTCTAAGAGAATTGATGAGAATCATGAGCATTTCAAGATAGTTTTGGAAATCTTAAGAAAAAGAAGGTTGTATGGTAAGTTTTCAAAATGCTCCTTCTACGAGAAATAAGTGCACTATTTGGGTCATGTCATAAGAAAAGATGGAATAGTAGTAGATCCCTCAAAAATTGTTGCAATAACTGAGTGGCCTGCACCTAAGAATGTACATGAAGTTAGAAGCTTTATGAGTCTCGCTGGTTACTATAGAAAGTTTGTTAAAGATTTTTCTAAGGTTGTTGAACCAATAAATTTGTTGTATAAGAAAGATAAGAAATTTATGTGGAATGAAAAATGTGAATCTACATTTAAGACTTTGAAGGATCAGTTTAGATCAGCACCTATCCTGGTTGTACCTGACCCTAATGGAGACTTCACTATAGTGGCAGATGCTTTCAATGAGGGTCCTAGAGGTATTTTAGTACAAAATGATTATGTTATAGCCTATGAGAGTAGAAAAATCAAGTTACATGCTTTGAATTATACTCTGCATGACCTAGAGCTTGTAGCCATTGTTCATGTACTTCAAGTATGGAGGCATTATCTTCTTGGTAGACCTTTTTAATTAAAAAATGATCATCTTGGGTTGAATTATATTTTCACGCAAACAAATTTGAATGCAAGACAATGAATATGGTTAGAATTTCTATCTCAGTATGATTTTCACATAAGTTATATTAAAGGTAAAGAAAATAGATTTATAGATGCTCTAAGTCGTAGGAAGAACATTTCTACTCTTATAACATTGAGAACTCAGTTTAAGGATGAAGTAAAAAGTGTCATGTAATCTGATTCTTATTATCAACAAGTGAAAAAAGTAGTTGCTATAGATCCAAATGATGTGAGATATAAAGTTTTTCACTTTGGCGATGAAGGAATCTTGAGGTTTGCAAATAGAGTATACATACCTTTGTTAACTGAATTAAGAAAGAAATTGCTAGCTGAATTTCATAACTCACCTTTTTCTAAACACCCTGGCATTACAAAAATGTTTGCTGATATAAAACAACAATATTTTGGGAAAGGGATGAAAAAGGATGTGATTGATTTTGTAACACACTGCTTAGAATGTCATTTTGTTAAAGCTAAACATATGCATCCAGTTAGTTTACTGTATCCTCATAGCATACCGCAATATAAGTGGAAAGTAATAAGCATGGATTTTGTACAAAGGTTTCCTATGTCAAGAAATAAACATGATATTATTCTAGTTTTTGTTGACAAACTAACAAAGGTAGAACATTTTATTGCTGGTAATCTCAAGGATGATTCACCTATTTTAGAAAAAAGATTTGTGCATGATATTTTTAGATTGCATAGAGTACCAAAATTTATCATATCAGGTAGAGACCTGAGAATGACATCTATATTTTGGAAAACAATTAATGCAGCCCTAGGGACTAAGCTGAATTTCATTTCTGCATACCATCTTGAAATGGATGGACAGACTGAAAGAGGAAATCAAGTTTTAGAGGATATGTTATGAATGTATTGTATGGATCAGAAGTATAAATGGGAAGAGTACCTACCATTAGTTGAGTTTTCTTATAATAACACATATCACACCTCTCTAAAAATGGCACCTTTCGAAGTGTTATATGGAAGGAAATGTAGAACTCCTGTTAGTTGGGATAACATAGAGGATAGAGAGGTAATTGGACTTGAAATCCTTATGGAAATGGAAAAGAAAGTTAAAATGATTTTTTAATGCTTGAAGGAAGCAACAGATAAGAAAAAGAGTTATGCATACTTAAAGAGGGTTGATAAGAAATTTGAACTTGGTGAGGTCTTTCTATGGGTTAAACTGAAAAAAAATATTTCTATAACTTTTGGAAAGGTTGGCAAGTTATCACCTTGTTATGTGGGACCCTTTGAAATTTTTGAAGTAATCAACCATGTAGCTTATCTTTTAGCTTTACCTCCTTCTTTATCACGAATGCACAATGTTTTCCATATTTCTTTACTTAAGAAATACATTTTAGATTTATCACATGTGTTAAATTAGAATTCCTTGCAGGTGCAAGACCCAGGTTTAACTATGGTTAAACCCATTCGAGTGATGGAAACTCACCAGTTGCACTTAAGAAATTGTTAAATAAGTCAATGTAAGGTCTAGTGGGACCAGTTTAATGAAGAAAGTGCAACCTAGGAAAATCTAGAAGATATGAAAAATGATTTTCCATATTTTCTTGAACAAAATTGATTATGTGGATTAATAAAACATTAAGGTTTTATTCATGATATGTCATTAAATATGCTAGTCTTGGGTAGATATGAAACTATTTAATAATGGGATAGCTATTTTAATGCTACTTATGGAGTTTGAATTTTCCAAATCTATTTCTATTAGGAACATGTGAATAGAATAATGGTAATTTGATTTTACCCTTGTCTAAATTTATTTGACTAAGTAAATCATCAGGACGATGATTATTTTTAGGAGGGAGGTATGTAACGTCTCTGGTATGACTGTTACTGCGATGACTTCCACTCTTGACATTACAAACATTGACATGTGATTTGTCTTAGGAAGGTGTACTCTTATGACTATTGGAAATCATGTTTGCAATGGATAATTGATCATATGTTGAAAAGGTTCACTTTGTTTTGATTTCTATTTACTTGATAATGAGGCCATTTATCTCTTTGTACAACTTAAATTCACTTTTAAAAAGATGATGAACTTGTATTGTGTAGACATAATTTATCTTGTGTAAACAAAAAAACCTTGGATCAATTCCATTGATCCAAGGTATGCTTCAGTTCTTCTTACCTGCTCATCTTGTTGTCTTGACATTCAGAAATGGAAGGTGAAGCTGGACTGGGACTTATTTTGTTTACAATTATGAAGAATTCTTCTTTAGGGATCCTTGTTTGGCAACAGGCTTTAGGGTGATAGGCTTGGGTCTTCTTGTTAAATGTTTAAACGTTGAATAGTGTATAAGGACCTTAGACCTAATAATAAATTACTAAGGTTGATACCCTAGCCTAAGGGTTAGATCTAACCTAAGTGAGTATGTTCTATATTTATTAAGTTTGAACTATACCCTAAGGTAAATAAGACTTACCTAGGGACTAAGGTTGATTTTCTAACCTAATAGTAATCTAACCTAAACTATTGCTAACCTAAGGGGTACCTATGAACTACTTGGAAATTTGCATGGTCGGTGGCGTCGATTTTCAAGGCATTAAATGGAATTGATTTTGGTTTAAATGTTAGGGACTGCCAATTTTGGTGGATGCATAGGGAGTTTAGTGGATGCCTGGTTGACATCACCACTAAATGGAAATTGCATACAAATTTGAATGTAAAGTGTCACCAAATATGGATGGAGGTGGCATGGAAAAATGGGAGGGAACTAGTTTCCTTAACATTAATTGATTTTGTTTTTGGCAAAGAAACCACCTAGGAAAAATGCATGGTGGGTTTTTGGAAAGGTTGTTTGATCTTCAGTTCATTTTGATTTTTTCTCTGCATGGGGTTTTTATTTTGGTTCTTCGAACCTGCAGCTCTATTTTGGATATAGCTATTATTTTTGGCATGCTAGAGATATTTTGGAATTTATGGAAGTATAAGAAGAAGTTGAAGTTTTGGGGATGGTTGACATTACGTGAAGAAGAAGAGGATGTTGAGGCTCAACTGGGAAATCTTCTGTAAATCAGGAAGAAGCTCTATCATACATGATAGGCTCTACCCATTAAGCTATTTTCTTTTACTTAAATGTTTCATTAAAAGAACTCTACTCTTGGGGAGCAAATGGGTTTTTATGTGATGTTTAAACTTTCTTTCAATACTTGTAATTATCTATATTTTATCTATATGGATTCACTGTATGATAGAAATACATTTTGGGTTTTGTTTTCTTTGTTGGAAAAGTGATAGATTCATGCTTAACTTATGTTTGAACTTAAGATGAAGTTGTTTCATATTATACACTAGTTAAGTCATGGTAAAAAAATTTAGTGACTTGTATGATGATTGGAATTGAGCGAATATTCTCGAATTCAAACTATCTATCGAGAATGGATAATAGTTTAACTTGCTTGTGAGATATGTGGATTATTTTATTCAGTTATATATTCTCTATTGTGAGGTAGAGTGTTTTAAGATTTGTCACCTGGATTCATCTTACTGTGAATGACTGGTTCTTTTTTTTTAATCAGAAAGATAGTTGTTCCTATAGGAGCTCATGGTAATTAATGTTGAACAATAGAGTATCTCAAAATTTTATAACTTGAAGGAATTCTTGAAGGAAATAGAATGTAACATTTTTGGGTTTAGCATTTCTTTTGAGCTTGGCTTCATGAACAAAACTTGTGGTTGTGCCAACATTTCGTTTGTCTTCCTCTTGAGTTAAGAAGCTAGCTAGGTTTTATTCTTCCTATTTTAGTTATATGTTTCATTGATTATTGTAAAGTAACAAGGTTCTGAGCTAGCTTGAATGGAAGTTTAGACTATAATTCTTGTTCTAGTCTTTTCATTCACCATCAATAGATGGGTAAAATTATTGTGTTATCTCTTTGAAAGGAAAATCATTTCTCGAAAAAGAGGTAAATTACTTATATTTTACTCATTATTCTTATTTGGGAACTAGGCTAACTTATTGATCGGATGCTATTATTGTTAGAAGGGATATCAGTTTCAGTTTGTAGTTTTTATGTTACAGTTATTGTTATCGATTGTAATATAGAATTGATCATTGGTTTCAATGGTTGTTGGATTTAATTGTTTTCAAAGGCACGTGTATCTCTATTAGAGAATACTATTGGGGATTAGCTTCATTGTATTGATTGTGTTATTTTTTTTATGTACGTAGTAAAAGGACTGTTATGATCTATTTCTCTGTTGAATCTCTTCTTTCCCACTTTACTCAAGGTAATAGTTACATGTTGTCTTCTTGATCTTATGCTATTATTGCTGCGCTTTTAAACAAGAAAGTTATTAGGTGTTTTGGGTTCTTAGATCATTAACTTCTTTGGGACTGTAGTCTTTCACTTTGGTCTCTAATTATTTTTTGTTGATGATATGTTAGATGATAGTGTGAATAGACTTAAATGTTGTATTCCAGTACATTGACCATTCTTTTCTAATCCTGTTGTAATGTTGGATTCTCAATATTTCTCTTTGATTCACTTATATTTTGATTTTGATAAGGGAATTGATCATTGGATTATTTCATTAAACCTTCAATGTGATTTGTTGTAAAATATATAGTGGTGACTGAATAGACAACTATAACTGAGGTTAATTAGGAAGAATGTTTTTGGTTAGTGGAATCTACTTTGTGAATAAATTTGTTTGTTGATAAATATTGGAATAGTGCAAAAGTTTTAGTTGTTTGTGAAACCTCTCCATTCTTCTATTTTGACCTCAACTTTGGTTAATGACATATCTTATTTGGAGAAAGGGTTTTTGAAACCTTTTGCATGCCAAGATGATTTCATTATTGAAATTTTTTTAATGTTGAATTAGAACTAAAATTTAATTCTAATGTTGGAATATTGAGTTATAGGATTATTTGGTTATAAAATCTTTCACTCATTATTTTTTGGTTCATCCTAAATTTATCATAATGTTTTATTGAGCTTGGCATTTTATATTTTAGGATGAAGTAAGTAATGCTGAGATAAATGTATAATTGATCCATCTAATGTAGTCCTATTTCTATGAGATATTAGTGTTAGTATCTTCTAAAGTTATATGGAATTAATTAAGGGGTGAATCATGAAAACCTGTAAATGAAAATTAGTTTGTGATTTTGGTAAAATATTATTTATCTGATTTAATGATTTAATTCTTTCTATGCAATCATTAGATGAAAGTTGAATCTGATTATATCATAACCTTTTCTTAATAAGGATATGGATTATCACTTTATTTCTCTCTCTCTTTTGTGACTGATATTCATTACGAAATGTCTTTCTGTGATGCTTTAACTTTTTCATAAAATCAAAGTTCTCTTTATGAAACAGTTAGATAAAAGCATATCATTTTAATGCTTAGTGCTTATCATGCTCAGTTCAATGAACTAACCCATGCTAGCAATTTTTGCAGATGGACTTCGTAAGTGGTAAAAGGAGATAAGATATTTTATGATGTTACTTTCGTTTACCAAAGAGACTGGATCCTTTATGATGAATTATGAATCATTATTGAAATATATTTTGTTGGAAAGGAAAATTATATTTCTAATTGAGCTTATTGAGGTTGTTTGACACTAAAGATGTTTGAAGTGTTTGAACTTGTAATGTATGAATTCCACTTTGTTGAAATAAAATATTATGGGTTTATCTATACTTGATATGTCATTCTTTTTATATATATTCTATGAATTGCAATGATAAGTTTGTCTCTATTCTTTTAGATATATATATATGTAATGAACCCTCTCGAGTTGATTTAAAATAAAATAGTGGATAAGGGTAATAAATATACTACCCCTTTATTTAATGCAACTTATTAAAGTTGGAATTCATGTTTGGTCATTCAATTAAATCACTATGGTTTACCAAAATGATGTTAGTGGATAAATGAAACCATTATGATAACTTGTAAAATGATAAGGGTTTCAAATGAACCCTAACTCTTAATAAATAAAGGGAAGACAACTGTTCTACAATGAAAATCAGTTTGTTTTAGGACCCTTTAGAATTAATTCCTAATGTTGTCTTAGAAATAAGAAGGTTTTCTCCCTCTTGATTAATTCCATAATTTGAATAAAACAAATGAAAGGAATATATATATATATATATATATAATAGTAGACTTCATCCCAATGAAGTCTATTATAAAAGGATCTGATTCAGAACTTAAACAAGCTATGGCTTGGGTAAGTTAATCAAGTTAACATCACGGTTCGTAAGCTAAACCTGTTTTTGAATTTGAATGATAAATTAGAAAGTTAATGAATGTAAATCAAATCTTCAAAAAAGGGTTTGGAGGAAGAGGAATCTTCATAGTATTTCCAATGTAGTTATTACTTGTAACTTTAATGGTTAATGAACCTATTTGTTCAGTAGGGTTGTTGTAATTAACCCTTAAATAAGAAAAATAGTTAAATAAATAACTTTCTTCTTGGGTATGTACATCCAGATGGGATGGAATCAGTCGGATGTTGGCACATGCCAATTTCACTACCGTACCTTCATGAATACTTGGGGATTCATGAGGATATTATGTTGCAGTTGACATGCTACGACACCCTTCTGAGTTAATCATCTAGATCTACATAAAATCAGAATTGATCATAGTTATACCCTAAGTTGAGTTAGAAGCATGATTTAGTGTCAGGGGTAACTCACAACAAATTAGGGTAACTAGACACATGTAATCGAATCAGGTCGATTGAGTATGTCTATGTACCCTTAATCACCACAAGTAGTTCTCTACACGAAACTATGTTTCTAACCTTGTTTAGGGTTAAATATTGAACAAGTGGACTGACTAGAGTTAATGAAGACCAATTGAGATAACAGATAAAGTGGGGTGAAGGAAGTATTCCTTTTGATGAGTATGTAATCTAGGAATATAAACATGAATAGTATGCGAAAATATTTGGGTAAAGTATCACAAGTTTCTGGCTACATTGTCCTACATCACCTAGTTTAAGATGCGGGATTTCAAATGAATATTGGTAACAAATATTCAGATAGGCCTCTTAAACAGAACACTTAATACCCCAAAAAGGGTAAGAGAACCAAGTATACTTAGTATACAATTCATTAAGTTACATGAGAGATCAGTATGATACTGAGTCATGAAATGAGAGATCAGTAGTTCACCGAGTCATTTACAACTTCATATGGTTATCTGTTATGAGATTGATTGGTTTGGAATGTGTTTTATAAATTATGATTATTTAGAATAAAGAACATTATTAAAAAAATCCCTTGTTTCTAGAGCCTAAAAATGGGAATGTTAAAATCATGGTTTGATCAAATAATAGTTTTTGTGCTTCAATGGTCTTACTTCACTCAACTATTTCATGATGGCATGTAATTTTCTAAAACCATTGCCAAGTATGTGTATATCCTTTTCCCACCTCTATAAATTTCCCTCCCCTTGTATATAATTTACTTTATGTGGTGTGTTTCCCTTTATGTTTTTTTTGTGTGTTTCTTTTCCATCATTTTGTGTGTGTGTGTGTGTGTGTGTGTGTGTGTTTCCTTCTTCATTATCCTTCTCTCTTGTAAGTTGTACATGACTCCACAAGTCCCAATGGATAAGACACTGGTATTTATTTTGAAAATTTAAGATTCTAATATTCTCCATGTCATGTCCTTGCTATGCTAAGTCCATGTCAGGTCCCTAAGCTAGAGCATGTTATTGTCATGTAAATGTGAAACAAGGAAATCAATAATTTCTGAGCATGACACCTATACCCTTGTGTCATTTTTTTCAAGTCCTATCATTCTAGGATAGGAAGGGTTTGTCCAGCAAGTCCAAGTGACCTCCTAATTAATGTTATCTCATCCACCTATGTGATTTAGTAAATTCCATTCATTCCTTCTAGGTGATATTAGGAGTTCATTCAAAGTTGAAAGCTACAGACAGTTGTGGGAAAGGATAAGACTAGCCTTCCAAGGGATGGAGCAACCCCGTGGAGTTGAGAGGAAAATCCAAAATGGATGTGGAGGTGATTCAAAGGTCTTAGAACATAATGGAAATGATTTAGGAAGATTCTAGAAGGGCTCATAGAAGTTGGGGTAGTTTTGCCAAAATTAGGGTTCACTGGCCTAGTTAGTACACAAGCCAAAACAACCACTGAGCTTTGTAAGGTGATTCTAGGAGCTCTGTATGGAGTTAGGATAAAAAACATTTCTAGAAATATAATTCCAACCCCTATAATATGGTGAAATCATTTTTTTCATAACACTTTGGTGCATTAGGTCTGTAGGGGGTTTTTCTGAGGTATAAGTGGAGCACTAAATAAAAAATTCACTTTTTTAGGGATAAAATGGAAGATTAAAGACATTATACCCCGACCATTTTATTTAAAAGTCCATTTCTAGTTAGGATCATATAAAATGTTTCCAAAAAATTCCATTAGGAGCTCAAGTTTTCATCGTCAAAAGTTGTCCTCATGGAGCAAGTTTAGGACTTAGCCAAATTTTGGGAGGACACATGTCAGCTCCAGCATCCTGGCAAGATTTTATGTCCCTGAAGTCCCTGAGGGTAAGGTACATAAACCTTGTAAAAATTCACCTATCCCCCATGTGGCATCTAGAACCCCATATGACCATCAAGATTTCCAATTCAACCCTCAGGTGTAATTTGAAGCTCAAATTCCTTGCCCTTAGATCTCTGCCACGTGTCATCTCTAGGACCACCATGGAATTTGAAGTCCCTCACATCCTTCACAAGTCAGGGACATAAAACCTTTAAAAATGTGTGCATCCCTCTAGGAGATGTTTTTGGTGACCCATGTGACCTGCTTTCAACCCCTCAGTGCTTTAAAGATGATTTTAGAGCACTCACTCCCTGATGTCAGATCAATTCCATGTGTCTCCTTCTTTCTCACCATGGAAATTGATGTGAGGGACGTTAGGGGAATTTTTTTTTCCCAAATCGTATAAAAAATTTTGAAAAAAATTCCAACTGATAGTTGCTTCTTGTTACTTCTCACTATCAAAGGAAAAGTTGTTGAGACCACCTCAATCAACCATTGATGAACCTTGAACCAGCTTAACCATAGTAACCAAATCCTCAAAAAAATATAAAAAAACATAGGTTTATGAATAAATATTGATTAGGAGAGCTCAAGGATTGAAGAATGGAAGGAGAGAAATAGAGAAATCATCTTAAAATCCTCACTTCCATAAAATTAAGATTTGAAGATATCTTGCATACCAGTACACAAAACAAAGAATAATTTGTTTATTAGTTATTAACTCTCAAAGGCCATTAAAAAATCACCTTAAAACATCCCATTTTCATCTAGGATTACTTACAGTAAATAAATTTCACTTTTGTTTCCACGAAGAATAATGTTTAAATTCCTGTCAAATCGACAACCAAATTGAAGAGAAATTTCACCAGTGAGACAAGAAGAAAAAACCTATCGTAATGGAATTAATTTCGTTGCAAATGGAGAAAAAAATAAAATCTAAAAATTTCAAGCTCCATTAGTTGCCACCATTACATAGTAGTTTAAAAATCAGCGAGCTACCTCTCAACTTCTTAGGGTTCCAGTGGGCAAAATCACACAAAACTTGGAGGGAATGATCATTGAAAAATCTAGTTTCACGTGAACTAGTTTTCATGCCATGAAGTCCCTATTGTTTAGGGATATGGAGGGCTATGTTTTTATTAGAATTATTCCCTCTTTGAAGAAATTTTAAAATTCATGAAGATCCAATAGGCCAAACATCTGAAATTCAGAGGGAAAGGTCCCCCAAAAATTTAGTTTCTCTCAAACTAGTTTTTACATGATGAAGTTTCCAATTTCTTGAGATATGAAGTTTCATCATTTTTATGCCCTTAGAATAACCTTATAATCCCTTTTTCATCAGCATATCACCTAGTGGGTATTGGGTTCTCACCTGAGACGTGCGCTGGTGCCGAGCCCCTCCTTTATGTTGGCATTATGAAAAGTTGTTGTCATTGATGAAAAATTAAGTGCATAAAAGTAAATGATCATGAATACATTCTAAAAACATAGGATGAGTTATTATACCAAAAAATTCATTCAAATAACAAGATAGACATCATACATATAGTATGTTTGATCCATAACATAAATGAAAATGGCACTAGGGTTTACACCCATGAACAATATATTTAGAACAAAACCATATATTCATATTGATCATAGTTCAGTAACCACATTACATCCAAAAGGGTTATATAAGACCAATATATCATGACTCATGCATCAAAATTTCTAGTTATTCTTCCTTATTACAAAAATTTAGTAGACCCATCCCCCTAGATATGTTAACATTCCTATAGTCCTCTAATGAGAACCCCAACCCCTAAAATCTTCTGCTATCTCTATAGAGCTTCACCTGCTCTATTATGGTTTATCACACCATGGCCCTCTTCTTCTCTAACTCTCTTGATGATGCTCTCTTTTTACTCTACTCAAGAATATCTATAAATAGGTTTAACACCCACCACCATGCCTTCATGTAGTAGAATATTAGTTGCAAAGTGTCAAGGTGGTCCTCCAATAGAGCATGCTTCTTACGATCCAAGCTCCCCACTTTCTAAAATGATGTCTTTCGGGAATGTTCCATGCATGGAAGTATTCTTTCCTTGACCACCAAGTCACTAGGCTGGAACCTTATCTACTTAGCATGACTATTAGGGTAAATTTTTTCCTCAAGTGCCTCTTAGAAAGCTTAATATGACTGTCCTGAAATCTTTTACTTTTCCTTGTGTGCGCACTATGGTTTATACTAAATCCTTGTAAAAACCTTACTTTCCCTCTTGACATTGCAAATGTTGACATGTGATTTGTCTTAGGAAGGTGTACTCGTATGAATTTTGGAAATCATGTTTGTAATGGATAAATTATTACTGTACAGAGATTCATTTTGTTGTGATTCTGTTTACTTGAAAATGAAGTCATTCTTCTTTGTGTTCTGAAAGGTTGTGAACCTGTATTGTTTTTTTCATACTTATCATATGTTAACAACAAAACCTTGGATCAATTCCATTGATCCAAGGTATGCTTCAGTTCTTCTTACCTGATCATCTTGATAACCTAGCATTCTGAAATGGAAGGTAAAGTGGGACTGAGTCTTGTTTTGTTTATAATTATGAGGACCCTTCTTCTGGTGTCCTTGCTTTGCATCATGCTGTAAATGGTGAACCTGGGCCTTCTTGATAAATATTTTAAAATGTTGAATAGCATAATAAGATCAAGGATCAATTACAGAGTTATAAGGTAAACACCCTAACCTAAGTTGTAATGATCTATGCTATGTGGATTTTAACCTAGGTAATTAGGACTTACCTAAGACCTATTATTAAACTACTAAGGTTTACACCTTAACCTAAGATGGTATGTTTTAATTGTGGAAATTTTGAAACAACCTAAGGTAAATACTATTTACCTAAAGACTAAGGTTGATTCCTAACCTAATATAATCTAACCTAATCTAATACTAAGCTAAGGGGTACCTATGGGCTACTTGGCAAGTTGAAAGGGTGGTGGCATCAGTTTCTAAGGCATTTATGAGAATTGATTTATGTATTTACATCTTTAAACTACCAGTTTTGGCAGAGGCATGGGGAGTTAGGGGGATGCCTAGTTGGCATCATCACTAAATATAAAATGCATGCAAATTTTTGCATTGGAGTTTTCCAAATTTGGATTGCGGTGGTGTGGAGAAATAGGTGGGAGAGTTGACTGTCCTTGCATTTATTGATCTCTCGTTGTGGCAAAGAAACCACCTAGGAGAGATGCATGGTGGATTTTGAAGGTTGTTTGATCATTTTTTCTTTTTGATTTTTGCTCTGCATGAGGTTTTGGTTCTTCAACCAGCAGTTCTATTTTTGATCCTTCGATATTCTTGGCATTCTTGAGCTATTTTTGGATCCAGTGGAAGAATAAGAGGAAGTAGGAAGATTGGAGTTGTTGATGATGCTTGGAAAAAAATAAAATATTGTGGGAGCTCGGCTGGAAATCTTCTGCAAATCGATAGGAAGCTCTATCAGGCATGATAGGCTCTACCCATTAAGTTGTTCTAATTTTTACTAAGTGTTTTCATTAAAACAACTCTACTCTTGGAAACAAATGGGTTCTTATATATGATGTTTATTTTGCATTCATGCTTGAATTTCCTTTACTTATTCTGATAGGATTCACTATTTGATGAAATAAAATCTGGGTTTGTTCCTCACTGAAGAAATGAGTGAATCATGCTTTAACCATTGTTTGAACTAGAATGTTGTCAAATTTTTGTGAACTTCTGTTGACTATACAAAATGGAATAGAGAGGTTCACTTTGATAAAGATAGGAGTTGGGTTGTTCTTTTGTTGGGAAAAATTTAGAACCGGGCTATCTTTTGTTGAGCTCGAGATGATTTTAAATCCCTTCTTTTTCATCTGTTCGAACTATGTTTAAGTAGATAGTCTGATTCAATGTTATGAGGATTTCATGCTTGTTTGGAAATAACAGTAAACAAGTTTTACTTCTTCTGAGATTTATACATTTTGAATTTGAGATACCCTATTTGACTGTTCTGAAGTTGGATAATAGAAGTCACTGCTATGAAGGAAGATGTTTCAAGTTTCGGTTCTTCCTTGTTTGAAATTTCATTAAAACATGTTAGCTTCTACTTGAACTTGCATGTTGTCAATTTTTTTTCTTTCACACATAAGTTGGGTGATGATTTGTTAATGACTTATCTGATTCTGGGCCTGAACAAATCTCCTTGTTAAAAATATGTTTGATAAAAAGGTTGTCACTTATCCTGCTGTCATGATTTTGGGAAGGACTTAATGAATGTTTATGCATCTTTTCTGGAGTGAAATTTCATGCTTCAAGATCTACCTTATCGGTTCATCTTGTTGGATTTACTACTCTTTGCATTCAAGTTTGATGTTTAGATGATGTTGTAGGAAAGGAGTATCTATGTCAAACTATGGAATAGTTCAGTCTTGTCTATCTTAAGGAATTGGGTTGGAACATTACAATTTTTCTCTTCTCTTCTGAGCTCGATTTCAAACACCTGACTTGGAGTCATGTCATTTTTGTTGTTTCCCTTGTGGATGAATCTGGGTTGGGTTCTTCCTTCTTGAACCTGTAACATGTTCCATTGATTCTTGTGAAATAGGGAATCTGGGGTAACTTAAAGGTAAGTTGAGACAGTCAAAGTTGTATTCGTTTATCCCCATTTATATGTGTTGACACTTGAAAAGAAATCAAGACTGCATAATGAAGATTTACTTCATCGCTACTCTATCTCTCTCTTTGTAGGGGGTAATTAGAGAACTTCACGGAGATGTTATTTAACATTGGAATGAATTTAATGTTATTTATTGATTTTGTTGTTCTGGAAACTCGTATTACCTGAAAGTAATTGATTTACCAATTCCAGTGATAGATTTTGTAATTATAGTGGTTGTTCTCATTATCTGATGGGAAACCTTCTCTTTCGGTTTCTAACTTTTTTATATCAGTCCTATATATACATCGATTCAATATCAACTAAGTTATTTGTGTTGCAATGGTTGTTGAAATCGAATGTTTCTTGGTAAAGATTTGTTTCAGTTCTTTTGAATTCCAACTTTGTTTCTCCTTTTTAAGGATGGAATAATGAGACCTTATCTCATCCTTGTTGTTGAAATCCTTCTCTCTCTTCTGAGTTAAGGTATTCATTAATGTTTTCTTTGAACTCTGAAGGAAGTTATAATTTTTTCACTCTCTTTCCATTCATTCTCTTCTATATTACTCCTATGTAAGGAGCTGACCAGTTTGGTTTTATATATTTGAATGAAATTACAGAATGGGTAGTTGAAGGATAAACCTTCACTTCTTCTCCTTGACTTATGTTTTGATAGGAATCTTATTATGGTGATGTGTGACCAATTCTTGGTGCATACAAATGAGATATTTATATCTTTTACCAAACCTATTGAGGCTTAACCCAATACTTAGACTGAAGTTTGGGCTTTGAATTTGGATGTAGTACCTTAAATAGGAAACTCTTACTTTAAGATATTGATGGCTCATCCTAAAATCTGTCATGGAGATTGAATGAGCTTAGCCTTAGATATCTATGATGGAATATGTTAATGCTGAGTATGGTGGATCATTGCTTCTTAAAAATAATTCTATTTTTGGGAAATATTAGAGTTAGTGTCTTTCTTTGAATTAGTTTGAATGAATCAAGAAATGAACTATAAATATCTATAGTAGGAATGTGATAAGTAATTAGGATGAAATATTATTTATCTAATTTAATTCCTTATGAAATCATTGGCTGAAGAGTGTTGATTATATCATGATCTTTACTTAATGTTAATGTGGTTGATCACTTTGTTCTTCCTTTCATGACTGTTATTTCTTAAGATGTATCTATTTGTAATGCTTTAACTATTTCATAAAAGCAGAGTTCTTTTTATGAAACAGTTAGTTGAAAGCACATCATTTTAATGCTTAGTGCTTATCATGCTCAGTTCACTGAACTGACCCGTGCTAGCAATTTTTGTAGATGGACTTTGTAAGTGATAAAAGAAGACAAGTTCTTTTATGATGCTTCTTATGTTTACCTAAAGACTGGATCTTTTATGAGGAAATATGATTCATTATTGAAATGTATTTGTAAGAGGAAAAGTTGTATTTCTTAATTGAACTTATTGATGTTGTTTGACATGAAAGATGTCTGAAATGATTGGATTGTAAAGTGTGTATTTCACTTTGATGAATGGAAAAGATTGAGAGTTTACTTGTACTTGATGTGTTATTCTCTTTGTGCATTCTGTAAAGGGAATTTGTTAACTTATCCTTATTCTCTCATAATCATATCTGTTTTGAACCTTTTCAGTTGGACTTAAAATGAAGTAGGTGGAAAGGGAATTTGATACTCTATCCCTTTATTTAAATGCAACTTATCAAGTTGGCATTCATGGATGATCATATAACTAGGTCACTATGGCTTATTAAATGGTGTTAATGGGAGTTCAATTTCTTTATGATATCTGATATAATGTAAAAGGTTACAATGAATCCTAATTCTTAACAAGAAAGAGGAAGGTGAACTTCCTCTTGACCCATACCTTCCTTGGTATAAAACAAATGAAAGGTAAATATAAATATTTAATAAGTAGACTTCATCTCAATGAAGTCTAATATAAAGGAACCTATTTCGGAACTTAAACAAGCTAAGAATGGTTGGGTATAATAAGTGAATCTTATTATTGATTTTTGTTTCTGTTTTAATTAACTAAACCCTAAAGTAGGAAGTTAACGACTAAAAAGCAATCTTGATGTTTCTGCAAAACATTAACAACTCAATTACGGTTGGCAACCTTAAGGGTTAAAGAAATTAAGGATTCAGTAGGGATGTTGTAATTAGACCTTAACCATAGAAAATAATTAAGTAATTAACTTCTTGCTTGGGTATGTACATCCAGATGGGGTAATTCCATTGGATGTTGGCACATGCCAACTACAGAACTGTACCTTCGTGAAGACTTGGGTCTTCACGAGGATACAATGTTGTAGTTGACATGTTGCAACACCCTTCAGAATTGGATCATCTAGGTCTACATAAACTCAGACTTGATCTTAGTTATACTCTAGGTCAGGTTAGAAGCATGATTTAGTATAGGGGGTAACTCACGATGACTTAGGATAACTAGACACACACAATCAACTTAGGTCGATTGAGTATGTCTATGTACCCTTAGTCACCGTGAGTGGTTCTCTATACCAGACTATGTTGCTAACCTGGGTTAGGGTTAAACCTAGAACAAGTGGACTGACAGGAGTCAGTGAAGACCATTCTAGATAACAGATGAAGTGGGGTGAAGGACGTATTCCATTTGATGAGTATGTCATCTAGGAATATAAACATGAACAATATGTGAAAATATTTGGCCAAAGTATCGCAAGCTATTGGTTGCGTTGTCCTATGTCACCTAGTTTAAGAAGCAAGATTTAAGATGAATATCGGTAACAAATATTCAGATAGGCCTCTTAAACAGAACACTTAATACCCAGAAAAGGGTAAGAGAACCAAGTATACTTAGTATACAATACATTGAGTTAACATGAGAGATCAATAAGAAACCAAGTCATGAAATGAGAGATCAGTAGTTCACCGAGTCATTTACAGTTGCATATGGTTATCTGTTATGAGATTGATTGGCATGGAATGTGTGTTCTAAATTATGATTATTTAGAACAGAGAACATTAGATATAAAAAAATAAAAAAATTCCTTGTTCTAAAGTCTTAAAATGGGAATGTTAGTTAACAGAAAATGGTTAGAACAAGAGGAAATGTTGCAAATAACCCACCACCTGGTGGAGAAGCAACTACTACCCAAAAACTTGATGAGATCCTTGCTACCCTATTGGACACAAGAGATCATTTGGATGTACTTGAACAACAAGTAATGGGAAATGAGGAGGAGGAAGAATATGCTGGTAACAACAATCAAACAACTCCTATGGACAACGCTAATATTGGAAATTTAGGCATTGATAACAATAATTTAGCCAATGCCAATGCTAATGCTAATGCACCTGATCAGCCTGAAAATAAAAAGGCAAGGCTGGCAGCTGAACTCACTAATGATATAAAAAGAATAAGTCCACCTAAGTTTGATGGCACTACACTTAGGAGATGGGGCTGAAAAACTGGCTCAACAAAATGGAGAAGTACTTTGCAATAAGAAACTTCTCATGAGGAAACAAAGGCAATATGGGGAGCATATCAGCTTTCCCATGGGGCATCTTCATGGTGGGACAACCGTAAGGCTGAGTTAAACATTGTTGAAATAGACATTACTTGGGATCAATTTAAAAGTTATTTTAGGTAATGATGGCTGCCACAACTTTATTATGATCAGAAAATGACTGAATTTCAGAACTTATCTCAGGGAAAGTTAACTGTAACAGAGTACTGGGAGAAGTTCACTAAACTCCTTAAGTATGTACCTCAGTATCAAACTGACGAGAAGTTTAGAATACAAAAAATTATCATGGGATTAAATCCCATTATAGGTGGTGAGGTGGATGTTCACATCCCAACCACTATGGAAGGGGTTGTTGAAAAATCCATAAGGCAGGAACAAAAATTGAAAGCAATCTCTACTCATAAGGAGGAAATCAGAAAGAAAATTCCAAACTTCTTCATCGTCTCTTCCACCTCAAAAGGGGCCATGGAAGAAGTTTGGTATGAAAAATAAATTTGTAACTGAAAACAACAAGAAAACATCAACGAATAAACTTATTGCTAATGTGTGAAATAACTTTGTCAAGAACAATAATAACAGACAGAAGTCCTACGGAGGTCAGAATGATAACTTTAAGGTTTCAAATAAATTTGAGCCTAAAAAGGGACCTATAGGAGGTTGTTTTAATTGTGGCAAGGACCATTACTCAAATCAATGTCCTTTGAAAAAGGATGACCGTAATCAACATCACAAGATACATGCTACAATTGTTGACAAACAGGCTGAAAAGTAAGTCACACCCATAGAGGTTCCAGGTAAGTTATTTGGCATACCTGTGACTATACTTTTTGATACTGGAGCTACTGAATGTTTTATTTCTACTAAATTAGCATCAAAATTAAAAATAAAAGCTGGAAAAATGGATAAATCATGGGTTGTACATTATGGAAATAATGTTGTTCATACAGTTAGTATGTGTCTTTTTGGAGCAGTCCTTGACTTACCTAGTTTTTCCATTGAGGTTGACCTTTATGTTGCTCCTTTGGGGTCTTATGATGTAATCATAGGTGTTAATTGGCTAGCTGAGCATAAGGAAAAGGTTTTCTATTTTGAAAAACATATTAGTTGTTTGGATGATCTATAGAAAACAACAGACATTCAGGGTGTAAAATGTGAGATTTCAGTTAGGAAATTGTCAGCTATGCAACTTAAAAAGGCCAAAAACAAAGGTTGTACTTTGTATGCAGTAAAAATTTCTGAAACAACAGAAGAAAGTAGTGACTTCTTGGAAAGATATCCATTGTTACAAAATTTTAGTGATGTATTTCTGGAAGAGTTACTTTGTCTTCCACCCAAATGGGAGTTTGAATTCACAATTGAGATTAAACCAGGAACTGAAGCCTATTTCCAAGGCACCATATCAAATGATGAACATTGAGTTGATAGAGCTTAAGGAAAAATTACAAGAATTGTTGTCTAAAGGTTTGATAAGACCGAGTGTCTCACCTTGGGGAGCACCGGTAATCTTTGTGAAAAAGAAAGATGGAACACTTAGATTGTGCATCAATTATAGGATGTTAAACAAAGCAACAATTAAGAATAGATATCCACTTCCTAGAATTGATGATCTATTTGATCAGATGCGTGGTGCATCAGTGTATTCTAAAATAGATCTTTGATCTAGATATCATCAGTTACGAATAAAGGATGAGGACATTCATAAAATAGATTTTAGAACAAGGTATGGACATTATGAATTCATAGTTTTACCTTTTGGATTAATGAATGCACCTGCAACTTTTATGAATTTAATGAATAATATTTTTCAAGAATACTTGGAAAAATTTGTGCTTGTATTCTTGGAAGATATTCTCATATATTCTAAAAGCATTGAAGAACACCATGAGCATTTGAAGATAGTTTTGGAAATCTTGAGAAAGAGAAGGTTGTATGGTAAGTTGTCTAAATGTTCTTTCTATGATATGAAAGTGCACTATTTGGGTCATGTTATAAGAAAGAATGGAATAGCGGTAGATCCCTCAAAAATTGTAGCTATAACTGAGTGGCCTACACCAAATAATGTACATGAAGTTAGAATATTCATGGGTCTTTCTAGTTACCATAGGAAGTTTTTTAAATACTTCTCTAAGATTTTTGCACCAATAACTTCATTGCAGAAAAAGGATAAGAATTTTTTATGGAATGAAAAATGTGAATCTGCATTTAAAACTCTAAAGGATCAGTTAACTTCTGCACCTATTTTGGTTGTACCTGATCCTAATGGAGACTTCACTATTGTAAAATATGCATCTAGGGAAGATCTCGGTGGTATTCTATTATAAAATGATCATGTCATAGCTTATGAAAGTAGAAAACTCAAGTTACATGAACTGAATTATGCTCCACATGACCTAGAGCTTGTTTTCATTGTTCATGCACTTCAAGTATGGAGGCATTATCTTCTTGGTAGACCTTTTGAACTAAAAATTGATCATCTTGGGTTGAAGTATATTTTTACTCAGCCAAATCTGAATGCAAGACAACGAAGATGGTTAGAATTTCTATCTCAGTATGATTTTGACATAAGTTATATTAAAGGAAAAGAAAATAGAGTAGCAAATGCTCCAAGTTGTAGGAATCACATTTCTACTCTTATAACATTGAGAACTCAGTTTAAAGATGAGGTAAAAAGTGTCATGGAATCCGATTCTTATTTTTAACAAGTAAAAACAACACTTGCTACAGATCTAAATGATGTGAGATATAAAGGTTTTCACTTTGAAAATGAAGGAATCTTGTGGTTTGAAAACAAGGTATACATACATTTTTCAAATGATTTAAGAAATAAATTGTTAGCAAAATTTCATAATTCACCTTTTTCTAGACACCCCTGGCATTACAAAGATGTTTGCTGATATAAAACAACAATATTTCTAGAAAGGGATGAAAAAGGATGTGATTGAGTTTGTGACACACTATTTAGAATGTCAATGTGTTAAATATGACCATATGCATTTAGTTTGTTTATTGTATCCTCACAACATACCACAATATAAGTGGCAAGTAATAAGTATGGATTTTT
This sequence comes from Taxus chinensis, assembly GCA_019776745.2. Taxonomy (NCBI): domain Eukaryota; kingdom Viridiplantae; phylum Streptophyta; class Pinopsida; order Cupressales; family Taxaceae; genus Taxus; species Taxus chinensis. The sequence goes on along the minus strand of CM034157.1, from coordinate 362,139,399 downwards.
TATAAGGGTTTCCCATGTCAAGGAACAAACATGATGTTATTATAGTTGTTGTTTATAAGTTAACAAAGGTAGCAGATTTTATTTTTGGTAATCTAAAGGATGATTCACCTGTTTTAGCAAGAAAATTTGTGCACAAAATTTTTAGATTACATGAAGTACCTGTTAGTGTAAATCTACAGCACCCCTAAATGACCTTCAGATTTGTAGTCCAGAATTGGGTCATTTAGTGTGATTGCACAACATTGAGTTTTCCCCAAGGTGTGGGACCTTGCAAGGTGGGAAAACTCTCCAGAGAAAGTTGGTTCTTACCCCTCTATTTAGGTGTATACATGAATTTTACAAAGGTTCAATGCTAAATCCCACTCTAGATTCTAAGGAGATAGAGTTAAAATATGTAAAAGGAAACAAAACTAAGTAAAAAAAATAGTGATACACCAAAGGAGTGATGGACCTCTATTTTTCCAAATAGACACATATCATAAGAATGCAACACTAGAACATGCAAAAATTACCAAAATGTAATGAAGGATCAAAAGGAAACAATAAATGCAAGAAAGGATTGAAAATTCATTCATAGAGCATGCTTTATCATTCCCAGTTTTTGATACAATGCATTACAATGGAAAAGAGGCAAAAAAATGTATTGTAGTTCCAATGGGAGGCCTGAAACTCCATGAATTCATGTGCCAAGGGGAAGAGGGGAGTCTGCAAGAACAAAAAAGTCCAACCCTTTACAAATGAGCCAAATCTGGCTTTTAACGATGAAGCAGAACGAAGGAAAAGGTAAAAAAAGGGAAAATTGATTTTTTATCTCCAACCACTAACAAGAATCATTAAAACAACAAGGGCACCCTCAAAAATCCTATTTTTTGATGCATTTGGCCATGCTGGAGAAGAAACGAGCATGCCATACTTCATCAATTTTGGTGGTTGGGGGTCGGTTCTGCATTTTTTCCCATGCCAAAGACATTTCTTCAATTTTCTCCCACAAATCTCCACCAAAAATCAAAATTTAATAGTCCATCATGTGGATAATTTCAACATCTTTCCAATGATACCAAAAATGTGAAAATCTGAGCTCTAGATCAAAAGATATGGCCCTCTGAAGATTTAGGGAAAAATAGGTAAAACTTAGGGCAAAATTCAGGTTCACGAGCCAAAATTTGAAATTTTTCCCTCTTTTTTCAAATTGGAAAAAATTCCCAAAAAATCTATTGGCCCGACCTCCACTACCACATGGCACCCTCTGGTTGATCCGCAGGTTCAAATGATCATTCTGCCCCTTTTGCAAAATTGGAAAGTTTTCCAAAAATACTCCACGCCTCCCGCCACTCTGGGACACGTGGCACCTTCTGGTTGCTTGGTAGGGATGCGCAATCCATTTTTTACCTTTGTGTCATTAACCATTTTGGAGAAAATTCCAAATTCCTTCTGCCACCCCAACTCCCGCCGCTGACAGGACACGTGGCACCTTCTCATTGCTTGGTGGGGATGTGCTTGTATTTTTCCCTTTGACGCACTTTGACCAAACACCGAAAAACTTGAATTCCTTCCACTGCCACCACTCCAACCTAACACATGGCACCATTTCATTTCCTTGCGGGATTTTGGGCCAAAATTTTCCCTTTTACCCTTTTTCCCCAAAAGGCTAAGTGCCAAATTTTTTCCTGCGGGCCCGCCTTGGGAAAAATTCCCCTCCAAACTCCACCGAGCCATAACTTGCAAAATACAAGGAGTTAGGAGGACTTATTTACCTTTCTAGAAAGGGGAGAAAATTCTCTATCCAATGAAGCATTACCTTGAAAACTTTTGAGTTCCTAAAATGTGTAAAAATTTGACTGAGGCACAAAGAAGGAAAGAATGAATGCAAGTTAGCCAAAATAAGTAGGGGGCTCATTTTGGATAACAATTTTGGCGACTCAGAGGGGTCATCTACCTACTAGATGAAGTGACCAGCTGCCTAAAGCAATCCATTGGGCAATGGAGTCATGAACTTAACTGCTTGTTACTCTCAATTCATTAGAAAATCTCTAAGATGAAGATTATGAGAGTAGAAAATTACTTTGACCTGGAACATGATCTGCAAAAGATGCATCCTTGGGGCAACAAAACTTGTGCCAAAGCACTTAGGGAAATGTAAATCTAAGCTACAACAAAACAATGTGCATAAGCACTTGGAGGAATGAAAATAAAATCTAAGCTAATATGTACAAGGTGAGAAGTTTCCCTTCTAGTAGCAATGCTTTAGATGGATTCCATTAACTGGAATCTACAGTTCCTCACCATCCAATGTAGACAATTGGAAGGCATTGTTGTTTTTGCATTTTGTGACCATGTAGGGGCCACTCCAAATGGCATCAAATTTTGAATGCCTTCCTGGCTTTTCTCGGTCTGCATCCCATTTCAACACTAAATCTCCAACTTGGAAAGTTCTAGCCTTAGCTTTCTTATCAAAGCTTCTCTTGATCAATGCTTGGTCCTTTTCCATTGTTTGGGCTGCATGCTCTCTGATTTCTTGGATTTCCATCAATTCTACATATCTAACCTCCATGGGCTCAAACTCCAACAATTCCAATTGCTTCATGAGTTCCAATGTTGGCAACTCAAGTGATATAGGCAAGACTTCCTCTTTCCCATAAACAAGTCTGAATGGAGAGTTACCTGTGGATCTCTTGGGAGTTATCCTATCAACCCATAGAGCTGATTTGAGCTTAGTGTGCCAAGTCCTCTAATTTTCATCAAGATTCCTCTTGATGATCCTTAATAGATTCTTGTTTGTGGACTCAGCTTGGCCATTACCTTGAGGGTAATAATTTGATGAAGTGCTCAAATAGATCCCATTTCTAACAGCCCATTCAGTTACCTTTGATCCTATGAATGCCAATGCATTATCTAATATTATAGTGGCAGGTATACCAAATCTAGTTGTTATCCCCTCATAGAAGTCTAGAATGCTAGATTCATTTGCCTCTTTGAGTGCCACTTCCTCAGTCCATTTGGTGAAGTAATCTGTTGCTGTTAGAATCCATTTGTGCCCTTGGCTTGAGTTTGGATTAATGACTCCAATGAATTCCAAACCCCATTGCATGAATGACTGGTCAACTGAGATTGGGTGCAATGGAAGTGCTACTAACCTCTCTTTGCCTGTGAAGAATGCACAATTCTTGCACCTCTTGATCCATGCATAACAATCACTAAACACTTTGGGCCAATAATAACCAGCCTTCATGATCTTGAGAGCTATCACTCTTGGAGAAAAATGACCCCCATCTGATCCATCATGGAACTCTTCTCACATTTTCTCAATCTGATTTGTCCCAATGCATCTCAGCAACACTCCATTGATATCCTTTTTGAACAAGACACCATCAACAAGTGCATACAGAATAGCCTGCAATCTGAAGTGTCTTCTTTTGGCTTTGTTCATCTCTAGAGGGCATAGGCCTGTTTGTAAGAAGTGCATTATGTCTTGGGTCCAGCAAGGAGTGAGCACACCACCATTTTCTTCTTGAACATCTCTTTGTTCTTGGTTCATCTTGCAGCACCAAAACAACATTCTTCTCTTTGCTTGCTTCAATTGGTTGACTCAAGGCCAATTGCTCACATAATCCCTTTCCTCAAACCAGCTTGGTGACTTTGATCTCAATGTCATACTCCATGACACGAGTAATCCACCCTGCACATTTTTCATTTAGATCTTTGTTGAGGAGGAAGTCTTTAACTCCCACATGAGAAACCAACAGTTGAACCTTGTTGTTTGAAACTAGATGCTTAAATTTCTTCAAGCTCCTAATCACTGCAAGAACATGCTTCTCAATGAAGGAATACCTTACTTCATAGTCCTCCAAGCTTTGGCTAAAGAAGGCAATTGGCTGCTCTGCATTTTCTTCATTCTGTTGTACTAAAATTGTAGAAATTGTATCATCACCACCAAATGCATAAAGGATGAAGTCTTTGGAGAAATCTAGGTTAATGAGAGTTGGAGCCTATGAGATAGCTTCTTTGATTGCCTCAAAACTTTCCTTACCTTCAACTATCCATTTGAATGCCACACTTTTCTTCAACATCATAGTTATTGGCTTGACAAGGGCTGTAAAGTTTGGAACAAACCTTCGAACAAAATTGATTCTTCCCAAGAAACTTTGAAGAGCCTTCTTATGACTTGGCAATGGCAATGCTCTTATTGCTTCAACCCTCTCTAGATCAATTGCTAACCCTTCTTTGGAAACAATGTGGCCTAGGAGCTTACCTTCATGAGCAAAGAATATGCATTTTTTGGGATTCAAGGATACCCCAAATATTCTACATCTTTGGAACACTTGTCTCAAATGAAAGAGATGGTCTGCTGCACTTTTAGAAAATACAGTAATATCATCTAGGTATATCAAAACTATTTTGTTGATCAATCCCTTGAATGCCATATCCATTTCCCTTTGGAAAGTAGCTCTGGCGTTAGACAACCCAAATGGAATTTTTCTATATGCATAGGTTCCCCATTTGGTGGTGAAGGTTGTTTTGAACTGATCATCTTCCTTTACCATGATCTGATTATACCCTGAATAACCATCTAGCAATGAAAACCTCTCAGAGCCAGCAACAACTTGCAAAATCTACTCCATAGAAGGAAGTGGGTAGTGATCCTTGAGGGATGCTCTATTCAAATCTCTAAAGTCTACACACAACCTGATTTCTCCACTCTTCTTTCTAACTGGAACCAAGTTTGCAACCCAGCTTGAATGCTTGATGGGGAATATGATACTTTCCTCTATTAACTTATTCAATTCCTTCTTCATGAGAGGCTCAATGTGTGGATTGACCGGTCTCTATTTTTTCCTGATGGGCTTAGCACTTGGATCTAGTTCAATTGTGTGTTGAGCTAGCTTGGGATTGAAACCTCTCAAGTCTTCATAGCTCCAAGAAAATACATCCAGGAACTCTTGGAAAAGTTGCATGAATTCATACCTTTCTTGCTCAGTTGCCACTTTACCAATTTGAAGTGACTTGCCTTCTCCAACTGAGATGGGCTCTGAATCCTCTCCCTTGACTTGGATGTTTGCTTTCTCCTTCCTAAATTGATCATTAGGATTGAAATATAGACTCTAAAGTCACAATTCCTTTTGGCATTTTGTTGGTTCTCAGCTGTACCACTTGATCACCATACTGTTGTTCCAATTTTTCTTGATTTTTGGCTGAGAACTCAGCTTCCTCTTGCAAGAAATTGATGATTTTTTGGTCACTCTCAAACACTTTCCAACTTGCATTATTTTCTAGCACTGATGGCCTCACAATCACATGGATGTTTGGCTGCATTTTATCTCTTTTGATACTTTCCACAACATCAAAAGTTGCTCCAACTTCTGCAAGCCTATCAGCAGCTTGGTTCTCTTTCCTAGGGATGGAGTTGATGCCAAAGCCCTCAAAATCCTCAATGAGGTCCCACACCCTATTCTTATAACTCTTGAGTAGGTCATTCTTGGAAGCATGTTGTCCTTTAACTTGATTAACAATCATCTCACTATCACCAAAGACTTGTAAGTTTTTTATGCCTCTCTTCCTTAACCAATGCAATCCATGTATCAAAGCTTCATATTCAGCAGTGTTGTTAGAACATGCAAAATAAAATCTAAAAGCTGAATAATACTTAATGCCTTGAGGTGAAACAAGCATAGCTCCTCCTCCTACACCTTGTCTACTTCTTGATCCATCAAAGAACAACTGCCATACCTCATTGTCATCTTTATGGTCTGGCTTGGTGATGCTAGGAAGAGGCTGATTTTCTTCATGCATGTAATAGACTCCTAGTTTAGATTCCTCTATTTCCTTGTAGGGATCAAAAGCATGTACCTTGCTTGCCCATTCATCAAGAGTCAAATATGGAATGCTTCCAACTTTGGTGTCAACTTCATGTGTGCTTGGATAATCCTCTTGATCAAACGTTGAACAATTGGCATTGATTGGGCTTGGAGTATGAGGCTCAATGTGAAAGTTTGCAATAGTTTCAGACCTGATTGTGGCCTTGGCTCCATACCTTGTCCTAAATAGCATGTGTGACCAATCAATAGATAGGTAGCCTCCAATTCTAGTTGTGAAATCCCTTGACAAACATAAGGCAAAGAGTGGTAGTAAATCTATCACTGACACATCTTGCAAAATAGTGACATTGGGGCATGCATGCAAAGTAAGGCTCAAATATTTAATTACCCCAATTGTTGCTATTGTTGTCCCATCTAATTACACCACCCCCTTGGATATGACTTCATATTGAAGGCCCAACTGATCAGCTATTTTCTTGGGCATCACGGAACTACTTGCCCTAGAATCAATCATACAATTATGTACTAGTTTATCCCCAATGATCAATGAGACATAGAATGGAGGGGGCTTCAAAATTTTACCTTGCTGTCCTCCATGATTCCCCTCAAGATGAGTAGAATTTGTGAGTACCTTCTCTTGCATATGAGCTGGCTGATTTGAGGTTGACCAATTCTTCATGGCAGCTTGTAATAGATCCCTTTGTCTTGGGATGGATAGTGACTCCCACATAGATATGTTCACATTGGTCTTCTTCATTTGTTCAATGATGTTAAATGGGGATGAACCATCTCTTTGTTGCCCTTTAGTCTACACATTATTTTCTTGTACATGGGCTACAATAGCTGGTATTTGAGTTGGTCTAGAAGGTGGCTTGGGCTGTCCTTGCACATTTGGAACTGCATTTTTCTTGCCAACACCTTGTGGAGTGATGGAAGGTTGTGAATCACTTGGATCTAATGACTTCCCTTCACCAATATTCCTCTTATTTGACCATGTGTTAGCTGCTAAATTCTAAGAAGGTGTTTGATTCATACCAAAAAAATATCTTCAGCCTGCCAATTCACAAGTGTAGTCTCATTTAGAGTTGTATCTTGTTGAGATGTCCCTTGTTGTTGGTTTGTTTCTTGACTCGCCTCACTCTCTACACCAGTTTTTTTCACCATCAAAGCTTGGTTCAAAGCACCATTGAAGCACATAGACTGGTTGTGAGGTTCATTACATGGGAAACACCAATCATACTCTTGAGCTATATTATTTTACACTGGCACTAAGGCTTTAGAGGTAGATGCAACATTGGGGTTATAGGGCTGAAATGGTCTATTGGCAGGAGGCCTTACTTGATTTTTATTTTCAGTTAGGTTGGGTGGCCTATTAGACTTATATGGTTATCTATTAGGATAATTTTGAGGCTGATAAGAAGGTCCTAAAACTTTGAGCTTGTTGCCTCTTGAGTGTCACCATCTCATTACCCAAATTTTGCAATTGTTTCATAATTTCTTGAAGCTCATTTGAGGCACTAGAGGATGAAGTAGAAGTTTCATTTGAACTCTAATTTCTAGGAGTAGGAATAGGAGCTAAAGTAGGTGCTTGACTAGTACTTGGGCTTCCAAAATTTGGATATAAGGGCATATGAGGCCTAGGTTTAAGTTTACCAGCTTGGATCAAACAATTCTAAGCCCTAATGGTGATGTTGTAAGCTGCAAGTAGATTTGCACCTCCCATGGATTGGATCAACATAGAAATGTTAGAATTTAAAGCCTTGAGAAAGTATAAGAAAGCACCTTGAGCTGTTGGCCTCACTTCTAATTGGATTCTAACCCATGTTCTTTGAAATCTGAAATTGAAGTCTGTCAGTTTCTCATTGGGAGCTCTCTTGATAGTTGTCAGTTGCTCCAATAGAGACAATTTGTCCCCTTTCTCTCCAAATTGGTTATGGAGGGCTGTGCACAACTGGTTCCAATTTTGGATAGATCCTACATCAAGGCTCCTAAACCATTGCAAGGATTTCCCTTTGAATGAAGATGCCTGTCAACAATCTCCATCTCAACAATCTCATGGATTGCACAAACATTAGCAATGTCCTTGACATGATCACCAGGATTGGTCTAATTTTCTCCAGTAAAGTATGGGATGTTCTTCAATGCTGTAATTGGAACTAGTTTTTATGCATTGAGAGAAAGTGGGTTGCTACCAGTAAAGTTGACATAAGGATTGGGTTGTGCCATTCTGATTGGCCTGAGAACCCTTATTGATTGGATGAAAGGTCTACCAGGTGGAGGAGTTGATAGAGTTCTGTTTGGTGGAGATGGAGACATTTGAATCCTTCTTCCTCTTTCTCCTCTTTCTAGGGATAATTTTAGATAGTAAAACAATCCCTCTTCTCTAGTCCTCGACTTTGTTTGGATCCTTATCATGAATCTTCAAGCTTGGACTACTGAAACTAGTTGATTTTATCCTTTTAGAGTCACCAGATGTGTAAATCAGTGCTCTTTCAAGCAAAGAAACTTACAACAATTACACATCAACTTTGTTGTAATGAAGATGAAGACCTCCAAGGTCCCACCGGGTGTGCCAAAACTATTAGTGCAAATCTACAGCACACCCCTAAATGACCTTCAGATTTGTACTCCAAAATTGGGTCATTTAGTGTGATTGCACAACATTGAGTTTTCTCCAAGGTGTGGGACCTTGCAAGGTGAGAAAAATCTCCAGAAAAATCTAGTTCTTACCCCTCTGTTTAGGTGTATGCATGAATTTTGTAGAGGTTTAATGCTAAATCCTACTCTAGATTCTAAGGAGACAGAGTTAAAATATGCAAAAGGAAACAAAACTAATTAAAAAAAATGGTGATATACCAAAGGAGTGATGGACCTCTATTTTTTTAAATAGACACAGATCATAAGAATTCAACACTAGAACATGCACAAATTACAAAAAATTAATGAAGGATCAGAAGGAAACAATAAACACAAGAAAGGATTGAAAATTCATTCACAGAACATGCTTTATCATTCCCAGTTTTTGATACAATGCATTACAATGGAAAAGAGGAAAAAAACATATTGTAGTTCTAATGGGAGGCCTAAAACTCCATGAATTCACGTGTCAAGGGGAAGAGGGGAGTCTGCAAGAACAAAAATGTCCAACCCTTTACAAATGAGCCAAAACTAGCTTTTAATGATGAAGCAGAACGAAGGAAAGGGTAAAAAAACATGGGAAATTGAATTTTACATCTCCAACCACTGACAAGATTCATTAAAACAGCAAGGGCACCCTCACAAATCCATTTTTCGATGCATTTGGCCATGCTGGAGAAGAAACGAGTGCCATACTTCATCAATTTTGGTGGTTGGGGGTCGGTTCTACATTTTTTCCCATGCTAGAGACATTTATTCATTTTTATCAATTGAAACCCCATAAAAAATCAAAATTGAATAGTCCATCATGTGGATAATTTTAATATCTTTCCAATGATACCAAAAATATGTCAAAATCTAAGCTCTAGATCAAAAGATATGGCCCTCTGAAGATTTAGGGCAAAACAGGCGAAATTAGGGCAAAATTAGGGTTCGCGGGCCAAAATTTGAACTTTTCCCTCTTTTTTCAAATTGGGAAAATTTCCCAAAAAACCTCCATTGGCCTAACCTCCACTGCCATGTGGTGCCCTCTAAGTTGATCTGTGGGCTCAAACAATCATTTTTCCCTTTTTGCGAAATTGGAAAATTTTCCAAAAATACTCCACCTCCACCACTCTGGGACACATGGCACCTTCTGGTTGCTTGGTGGGGATGCGCTCCATTTTTACCTTTGTGCCATTAACCAATTTGGAAAAAAATCCAAATTCCTTCCACTGCCCCGACTCCTGCCACTGACAGGACACGTGGCATCTTCTCATTGCTCGGTGAGGATGCACTTGTATTTTTCCCTTTGACGTACTTTGACCAAATGCTGAAAAACTTGAAGTCCTTCTGCCGCCATGCTCTATAACATGTGGCACCATTTTTTTTCCTTGTAGGATTTCAGGCCAAAATTTTCCCTTTTACCTTTTTCCCAAAAGGCTAAGTTTCCGCGGGCCCGCCTTGGGAAAATTTCCCCTCCAAACTCTACCGAGCCATAACTTGCAAAATACAAGGAGTTAGGAGGACTTCTTTACCTTTCTGGAAAGGGGAAAAAATTCTCTATCTAATGAAGCAATACCCAGAAAATTTTGAGTGCCTAAAATGTGTAAAAATTTGAATGAGGCACAAAGAAGGAAAGAATGAAGGAAAGTTAGCCAAAATAAGTAGGGGGCTCATTTTGGATAACAGAGATTATCTCAGGTTTGTAAGTCCCACAACTTGAGAGATGAAAGAACATGTTGTTGCAATCACACCAAATGACTCTACCTTAGAAAATTAGATCTATAGAACTCATTTGGGGATGCTATGAATTTTACATCTAACAATTATTGAATAGGAAGATGATCCAAGAAGTTTGACGTGGTGGGGAGAGAGGGATACAACTCATGAGCTAGAGAGAGATGAGAGAGAGAGTGCATGAGAGAGAGAGAGAGAGAGAGAGAGAGAGAGAGATGAACTCATAGGGGTTAGAGATGCTTTTATTGCAGAGATTTAGATGGTGTGGTGACTGATGTAGGATGTATGACTTACAGGATAGGGGGGTTATCAGACTAGGGAATGATTGACTTTATAGCAATTTTTGAGATTCACTGAAGAAGGCCTTGTGGATTACAAGGTCTTCTAGTTTCTGGTGCAAAGTTGGAAGCGATGACATAGGATAGTGGGTTTGAGGACACATGCTAGTGGTTCTTGAGGGCACTTGTTAGTGGGTAGAGGGTAACATTTATAGATTCTAGGATTATTTTCATATGTCTCAATATCAGACACTACTGGAAGATTTATCATTACTACATTGACATGGTTATCTGTGATTATCCAGATCCTATATTATATGTTGATCATTTAGCCGCAAAGGTAGTAGGCCCTAGTGCAAGTGAAGGGATTGTTGGTCACCCACCTTGGAGATCAGTTCTAGAGAGGAGGTGGTAGTGACGCCTTGGGATCTAGTTATTGATGTTGGATATTTTGGTGGTATCGGGTTCCCATGGAGGAGAGGGCACCAATGTCCCTGCTATGTACAAGTTCCTTTGATATTTTTCAGTTTACTTTATGATGATATGTATTGATGAATATTTGATGTATGAATCTTGGAAGCCTATGGATGTTGTATGATATTACTATTTTAATTTTGCTTTGTTTTGTGCAAATGACATTAGTAATCATCAGATGATTTAGGTATTTGTTATACATCTTGGATCATATGTATTATGGATTTATTTATATATATGATGGTATGATGTGATTTGTTTATGGTCTGTATCTTGTTAATTTTCATGTTTTATGATGATTTTACTGGTATGAGGTTTTTTATTTAAATAATTTAGACTTGAAAATGAAGTCATTGATCTTTGTGTTCTGTAGTAGGATGAACCTGATTGTCTTTTCATAATTGGTGTTATGTTGTAGTAAAACCTTATTCAATATCTAAATGATTATGTAGGTATAACTTAGTTCCATCTTACCTGATCATCTTGATAATATATTCTTAAATGGAAATTTGAAAGGAATGAGTTTTATTAGTTATAATTATGAGGACCCTTCTTGATGGTACCTTTCATTGTGCATTTGCTACAAATCGGTGATGGGTTTTTGAAAATATTGAAAAAATTGTTGAATAGCTAATAATAATCAAGGCCAATTATGAAGTTATCAATATAAAGTTACCGTAACCATAGTTGGCCAATTTCAAGCCATGCATCCTTTTAATCTAGGTAATTGGACCTTCGTAGGACATGAAACTATTACACTAAATTACTAAGAAATGTGTACACCTTAACCTAAGAAATGTACCAAAAAGTTTAAAGTTTTCAAACCTTGGAAACAACCTCAAGGTAACATTTGACCTCACAAATCACTAAATATTCCTAACCTAATGAGCAATCTAATATAAAATACTAAGCTAAGAAGGTTCCTATGGGACTTGGCAAGTGGAAACAAAGTGTGGATTGGTTTTAAGGAAAGTTATGAGATTTTAAGTTGAAGGATGAATTAATCTGTAAAATAGTTTTGGTGGAGATTATGGGGAGCTATCCTTGCCTAGGGGACATCATCTCTAAAATTATAATGCATTTAAAGTTTGAAATATTTCCAGATCTATCTTCCACATGGTGGTGGAGTCTATGATTTTAACTTCACCTGTCCTTTGCAGAAATTAGTCTGAGCTTTGCCATAAGGCAAATTCGTGAGGATTTGCATAGTAGATCCATTTGAAGGGTATATCAATTGCTCATTTTTAATTTTTTCTCTGAATGGAGGTTTTGGTTGAACTCTACAGTTCTATTTCCAATCCTTTATAAATATAGACATTCTAAGAGCTATTTTTGATCCAGCTGGAGAGGATGCAATATGGAATACACATGTTTATGTTGTTGACAGTTGGAAAAAGGAAGATATGTGGTATAATGGCTTAAGACTGGTTCTTCTGCAAATAGATATGGCGGATCAGGAGTCCATCAGGAATGATATTCTACCTTATTCAGTAATACTACTCTTTAATAAGGATTTTTCATTAATAAACAACTCACTGATCTTGGACCATGAATGTGTTTTCAGTATGATTGTATATAATTTATGGATGGTTTTATGGAGCTCATAATGCACCTTAATGTATACCATCTTTTATGATCCAAAATGATAAAGTAGAAAGGATTTGTTACTAAAGAAAAATTTCAGAATGCTGGGCTTCTTTTTAGGTTGACCATCAGGAGAAGATTGAAAGTGGTATTTTTCTAATTTGAAATACTAGTTTAAGTGATGACATATGCAACAACCGAAAGGCTAGGGGATTTCATGCATGTTTTCAGGAGAAGCAATTTTTACATGTTCTGAGTGAATTTTTTGTTTTGCTTTAAGTATACCTGGAATAATATACAAGGTTATTAACAAGATGTTACAATTTTGTTATTCCTATTAAAAATATGCCCTTTAAACATTTATTTCAATCTTGAAATTGATGAAACTCGGTTCGAACAGTGATCCAGTGCACTGATATGTTTTTCATCTAATAATTCAAGTTTTTTTATTATTGGCAAATAGTTTTTTGAAAGGGACTATACCTTGTTTACAAAAGAAGGCCTAAAAGCCAGAATAAGCAAGAGAACCAGAGTGAAAAGGATCAGAATCCAAATGTTACAATGAAGTTCAAAGTAGCTAAAAAATAAGCTACCAAGACGAGACAAAACAGCAAAATTACTGCAAAAAAGCAGTAAAGGATCCGCAAAAAAATAGCAAAAAAAAACAAACAAGGACAATCAGAAGCATCTAGAACTACTTGTAGCTTTGTCTAAGATGGTTTTGATATTCTTCCAGGAGATTTTTGGAGCAATCTAAACACATGCCTTGCCATGTGATAAGAATAATTGAAAAGACTTATCTGGTTTTGGGGTCTGAGAAATCTCCTTGATTAAAAATCTACTGGTGATTAAGGAAAGGTTGTCAATTAGACGTGTTGTCAATCATTCAAATGGGAAGGACTTAATGAATGTTTCAGGCTTCTTTGTCATAGAAACAAATTTATGTAGTCATTTGCTACCAATTATTGGTTCATTTTTCTTGGATTTACTAATCTCGAGTTGAAAACTAAAGTTTGATGTTTTTTGATGTTGTAGGAAAGGAGTATCTAAGGGTCAAACTATGGATAGCTTCCAGTCTTGTCTGTCTTAGGAATTGGGAGAGGGTTGTTACTGAGTTTTAACTTCTCTTAAAGCTCGACGAAATGAAATGTGACCGGATTCATGTTGTTTTTGGTTATTTCAAAGCCTTACGTGATGAATTAGGTTGGAATTCTTCCTTCTAGAACCTCGTAGAGTGGTGATTCCATAGTAGGGGATTCATTGTGAAATAGGGAATTTTATGGGGTAACTTAAAGGTAAGTTGAGACAAATAAATATTATGATTCGGTATTTCCCCAATTATATGTAATGAGACTTGAAAATAAATTTAAGTTATTGTATAATGAAGCTTTTTATCCTATTTGTGCTCTTATCTATTGAGGACTATATAGATCTTCCCTAAGATGCTATTTAACATTGGAATGAACTTTAGCTTCTACACGAAAATTTAATGTTATTTATTGGTTTTGTTAATAATTTGGAAACTTGTATTAACTGAAAGTAAGTGATTTACCAATTCCAGTGATAGCTTATAAATTATACAAGAATATTATCTCATTATTTGATGGGAAACCTTCTTTTCATGTTCCTGAATCTTTTCCATATCAATAATAATATAAAACATCACATTCAATCATCAACTAATTATTTGTGTTGCAATGGTTGTTGAAATTGAATGGGCTTGGTATAGGATCTGTTTCAAGGAATTTCGACTGTGTTTCTCCTTTCGAAGGATGGAATAATGAGACCTATATCAAGAATCCTTATTGTTGACATCCTTCTCTCTCAATAATAATGTTGTTTTCTTCAAAATATTTATTGCTGCTATGTAACTTCATCAACAATGAAAAGCTAAATTAAATTTGACACTCTCTTTCTCATTCATTCCTTTATATTACTCCTGTGTAAGGAGTATGACAGTTTAGTTTTATATATTTGAATGAATTTGCAGAGTGGGTAGTTGAAGATAACCCACTAAACCTTTACTTCTTCTCCTTGACTTAATGTTGACAAAATTTATCATGGTGATGTGTGACCAATTCTTGGTATACAAAATGAATATTTACATATCGACTATTTATTAAACCTATTGAGGCTTAACCCAGTAACTTGACCCAATTTGGGCTTTGAATCATGTAGTACCTTAAATAGGAATCTCTTACTTTAAGATATTGATGGATCATCCTAAAATTTTCATGGACAAATGAATGAAAGCCTGAAGATATATTATGATGGAATATGTTAATGATGAGTATGCCAAAAATCCTTAACTTAACAATAATTAATGGGTTTTTGGGAAATAAACTAGATTTAGTGTCAGTCTTAGAATTAGTTTGAATGAATCAAGAAATCAACTATAAATATCTATAGTAGGAATGTCGATAAGTAATTAGGATGAAATATTAGTTATCTGATTTAATTGTTTTATGAAATTCAATTCTGAAGACTGTGTTGATTATATCCCCATGATCTTTACTTAATGTTAATGTGGTTGATCACTTTGTTCTTCCTTTGATGCTTTGTTATTTCTTATGATGTATTCTATTTGTAGTGCTTTAGTTCTCTTTCATAAAAGAAAAGTTCTTTTTATGAAATCTATTTAGTTGAAAGCACATCATTTTAATGCTTAGTGTTTATCATGCTTCGTTCAGCTAACTTTAGTCCCCATGGCTAGTTTTTGGGATGGAATTCATTAAGTGAATAAACAGAAGAACAATAAATAATTTTTATGATTTTCTTTGTTTACCAGAATAAACAAGACTTTTATGAGGAAATTATGATTCATTGTTTTAAAGAGAATTTGTAAGAGGAAAAGGTAATTTCTTACATTTAACTGTATTAGAATGGAAGTTAACATGAAAGATAGAGTCCAAACAATTGGATTGTAAAGTGTGTATTTCATTGCTGAGTCTTCAATATTGAGAGTTCCCACTCCTCTTCAACATTGATCTTACTTATGATCTCTTTCTTACATTTGGATTGGAGGCATAGAATTTGTTATCATATCTTGATCAGTAGATATTGATACATGGAACATTACTATCATTTAGACTTAGCATTTTGTTAGACATGTATTGGCAAGAAAATTTTTCAGGTGGAAAAAATTGTGGATTCATTGCCAACACTCTGGGAATCTAAGTCCCTCTACTTAACCGGTGCAGCTGTATATGCATGCACGTGAAAAGGTGGATTTCTGTGGTGGCCTTTCGACTGGGGATCCAACAGGGGCACTCCACTGACCCTGTGGCAAAGCTAGCAATCTCTTGCTAGGGAAGTCTTTGTCTGTAGAGAGAGAAAGGGGAGTGAAAATAGATGTAGGAGAACTAATGTTGCAAGTAGAAAATCAAATTCTTGCGCACACTAGTCAGAAGTTTCATCACATGCATTTGAATTTCAGAAGAAAACAAATCTGCAAAACAACAACAAGACTAAATAGAGCTTTGATGAACACAAAGTATCAATAAAATCCTTAGTCAAAGAAAGCTAAAATTCCTTCTTCCTTTATTGATTTCTCAAACAAAATTTGTACATAGTGTGGGAAATGGAAGAAATTGAGAAGGGGGGGAAAATAGAAGAATTTGGCTATCTCCTTTGTTCTCTCAAGGTGCAATACACTCTTGAGTTTACAAGATCAATCACCAACCCTTTGCAATGGGAATGGCGTTACAATTTATAGAATGAGAGGTGACTTATCATCTTCCTCATGACCCTCCATATGCCTTAATATGACTTAAGACTGTTCATATTCCACTTTAAATATTTAAGTCCCTTTTATAATAGCAAGGTGACTTAATTTACATTATGTTTCTAAAGTCACTTTTAAGTGACTTAAAGGCATATCAAAAAGTGCAAACCCCAACGAAGAATTAGAACATTTGAAAGCGAGAGAAAGTTGGGGGGAAGAGGAGAGAGAAAGAGAGAGAGAGAGAGAGAGAGAGAAGAAAAAGAGTAGATGTCACCCGATGAAGTCCGTTGATCCTCATTGATGGAAAGCTCCAAATGCAGTGAAACTCTGAATCTTTGAACTCCTTGCACACTGTGAAACTCCTCCAAATTAGCTCCTGAATGCTCACCCAGTTGAATGAACTAAGGTGGATCTCGAATTCCCTGTGAAAAATGGCTAGGATGCTCCTGAACAATGATGTCCCCCTGAATGATTAGCCTTGTACATCCCATTGTGCCAAAACTTCTCTTTGAGTGTAACTTACTATTTTTAGTAAGTGTGAAAAAAGTAACTCCCTCGATCCTTAGCTGAGTGTTGTGACCTTGATTCCCCTTTCTCCCTGCATTCCTCACTTCTTTGGATCAAATTTCTATTTTTAGCAGGTGCTCGAGGGCCCACTTACTATTTTTAGTAAGTGCCGAAAATTTCCATTCTGGTGAATTCTCAGCTATAGTGCACCTCTGATATCTTCATCTCCTTCGCAGGTTCTTCTGTTAATGACTTTCCCAAAATAGCAGTTCCTATGTAGTAGACCTGCTATTTTTAGAAAGTTGGCCTCTGGGAGTCAGATTGACATGGAACGAAGTTTTTTTGATATGGGTTTTTTCCCAATATCATCCCTTTGAAATTTTGGGCCCACCCACTTAATAATCCAGGAGATTTTAAAGTTTTAATTTTCAGACCTGGCAGTGCTTCTGGGTACGGCAGCCATTAATGGACCTCAAAATTGCAGGTCTGGTTTTCTCCTCCATTTGTGAAGAAAATTATATTTTTGATGTGGGTTTTTTCTTCTGGTGCTTCACGTGCAATCTTACTTCGATCCGACAACCGGTTTGACGGGAAATCCCACTTCTTTCTTCGTTGAGCCAGAAAGGAGATTTCTTCATTGTGGATGCTCTGTCACACATGGGGGGAGTTTTAAGGTGTCTTCTTGATGGCCTTGGGTAGAGGAATGAGTAGAAAAATATATCTTGTTGTTTCATGCATCTGTTTGGGAGATTTCTTCAACTTCTCATTTCATGGCTATGGAGTTTTCTCTGTTTTCTCCTTCTGTGCTCCGTGCTTCTCCTTCTGTGTTTGATGAGGATTCCTTCTGAGACCTGAACATCACTGTGGGGAATGTGTTTCAGTTCTTGGGTTGAGCAGGTCTGAGAATTTTCAATGGTGGAGTGATGGAAGAATGTTGCAGAGGAAGTATGGAGGAATGAAGTGCACATATAACTGTTAGAAGTTAGAAGCGGGAAAAAGTGGCACTTGGAAAAATTTCAAAAAGATATGCACAGGTAGGGCTTGGGTGAATTTTTCCATGCTTTATGTCCCTGACCTTAGGGATGTGAGGGACATCAATTTCCACAATGAGCAAGATGGCGACACGTGGCACTAGATCCAACGGCAGGGAATGAAGGAGGAAAAAGTTGATTTAAAGCACTGGGAGCTGAAAGGAGGTCACATGGGTGTCCAAATGACTCCCTATGGGGGATGGGAACATTTTTCAAGGTCTGATGTCCCCCACCTTAGGTGCATAAGGGACATAAAATTCCACGGTGGTCAAGAGCATGACATGTGGCACCCGATCCGATGACAGGGAATGCACGCTCCAAATAAGCACCTAGGGGCTGAACTACGGTCATGTGAGTGTCCAGAAGACTCCTTATGGGGGATAGGCACAGTTTTCAAGGTCTAATGTCCTCCACCTCAGTTTCAAAAGGGACATAAACCTCCATGATGGTCAAGAGGATGACACGTGGTGCCCAATCCGACGGTAGGGAATGCATGCTCCAAATAAGCAACTGGGGGTTGAACTGCGCTCACGTGAGTGTCCAGAAGACTCCCTATGGGGGATGGGTGAATTTTTCAAGGTCTTATGTCCCCCACCTTAGGTGCATAAGGGACATCAGTTTCCATGGTGGTCCTGGAGCTGACACGTGGCGCCCGATCCAACGGCAGGGGATGAATGCTCCAAGAATGCACCTGGGGGCTGAACTGTCAAGTCTGGAGGTCATATGAGGGCCCCAGAGGTCACATGGGGGCTGGGAAAATTTTCCAAGGGCTGATGTACCTGACCTCAGGGACATCGGGGACATGAAATCCCACCAGGCTCCTGGTGCTGACACGTGTCCTCTCGAAAAAATGACTAAGTCCTGAACTGCCTTTGAGAGGGTAACTTGGAATGCAGATAACTTGAGCTCCCGGTGGAATTTATTGGTGAAATTATATATGATCCTGACTGTAAATGGAATATTAAATCCAAATATGTGGTTCTAATTTCTTAATTCAACCATATGATCCCTAAAAATCAGATTTTTTATCTGGGACTCCACTTGTGCCTGAGAAAAACTACCTTCCAATCATATGCGCCAAGGTGTTGTGAAAAATATTATTTCACCATCATGTAGGTATTGGAATCCTATTTTTGAATATGTTTTTTTTTACTTCCAACTCCATTCAGAGCTCTCAGAATCTTCTTCTGAAGCCCAACGAGCTGTTTTAGGCCTGTGTACCGCCTAGGCTTGTGAACCCTGTTTTTCACTCAGACTGCTCCAAGTCTTGAAAAACTTCCCCAAACCTTCCAAAATCATTTCTTTGATGTCATAAGGTATTCCATTCACCTCCATGTTGAATTTTTCCCTTCTGTTCTACTCCAGGGGGTTGAATCCAGTCCTGGGAAGGCCATCGATAGCCCTTCCCAATGACTCCCCAGAAGATTTGCATCTTTCAATGAACTCCTAAAATCACCTAGGTGGAATGAGTGAAATTTACTAAATCACCTAGGGGAATGATTTGACATCAAATAGGGAGGTAATTTGGGCTGAATGGATTTGACTGGGGTGCCTAGGAATGAAAAATTTTTCCATAGGGGTATAGTTTTCATGCTTGGAAACTTCCTCTTGACCCATAACTTCCTTGGTATAAAACAAATGAAAGGTAAATATAAATATTTAATAAGTAGACTTCATCTCAATGAAGTATAATATAAAGTAATTTGTTTTAGAACTTAAACAAGATAAAAATGGTTGGGTATAATAAGTGAATCTTATTGTTGATTGTTGTTTCTGTTTTAATCAAATGTACCCTAAAGTAGGAAGTTAATGAATAAAAAGAAATTTTGATGTTTCTGCAAGACATTAACAACTCATTTATGGTTGGAAACCTTAGGGGTTAATTAAACTGGAATTCAAGAGGGTTGTTGTAATTAGACCTTAATTATAGAAAATAATTAAGTAATTAACTTCTTGCTTGGGTATGTACATCTAGATGGGGTAATTATGTTGGATCTTGGCACACACCAACTATAGAACTGTACCTTCTCGAAGACTCAAGTCTTCAAAAGGATACAATTTTACAGTTGACATGTTGCAACACCCTTTAGAATTCGATCATCTAGGTCTACATGAACTCAGACTTGATCTTAGTTATCCTCTAGGTCAGGTTAGAAGCATGATTTAGTATAGGGAGTAACTCATAATGACTTAGGATAACTAGACACACACAATTTAATTAGGTTGATTGAGTATGTCTATGTACCCTTAGTCTCCGCGAGTGGTTCTCTATACCAGACTATGTTGCTAACCTGGGTTAGGGTTAAACCTAGAACAAGTGGAATAATAAGAGTCAGTGAAGGCCATTATAGATAAAAAATTAAGTGGGGTGAAGGACATATTCCATTTGATGAGTATGTTGTTTAGGAAAAAAAAACATGAATAGTATGTGAAAATATTTGGCCAAAGTATTGCAAGCTGCTGGTTGTGTTGTCCTATGTCACCTAGTTTAAGAAGTGGCATTTCAAATGAATATTTGTAACAAATATTTAGATAGGCCTCTTAAACATAACACTTAATACCCAGAAAAAGGGTAAGAGAGCCAAGTATGCTTAGTATACAATATATTGAGTTAACATGAGAGATGGGTAGTTCACCGAGTCATTTATAGTTGCATATGGTTATCTGTTATGAGATTGATTGGAATGGAATGTGTGTTCTAAATTATGCTTATTTAGAACAAAGAACATTATTTAAAAAAAAATCCTTGTTCTAAAGTCTTAAAATGGGAATGTTAAAATGGAAGCAATAAAGAATGGAGGAATGAAGAAGAATTGTTTTATTCCTGAAGAATGAGTGGGAAATCCTTCCTTATATCTGCCTCAATCTTCTCCCAAGAATCCAAATTACCTTGCACCTATTGATAGAGGTCACCTACTAAGGTGCTCACCTCTTCAAAACCTAGTTCATCACCTTAGCATTCAATGTATCAATAATTTTATCTAACTCCTTGTTGAGGTCTTCTACCACATCCATCCTATGGGTGATCTGAGGATATAATTCCTTCAGCTGGCTTCAGACTTCTTCTCTACCTTGGCTAGGATTTTAACCCTCTTTTCCCTATTCCCATTCTTCTTCTGTTGAAACTTCTTGAGGTCTGCCTCATGGGTGGTAACTAAAAAGGTTTCAACTCTATCTTTTTCTACACAAATTTTATAAGTAGCTTCAGCTATCTACGTGGCATCCTTTACATTGGCAAGGAGGTTAGTGTAGCAAATGACTATCTCCAAAACATTCATCTTTTCCTCTTGCTCCTAGCATGCTAACACTTCTTCTACATATTTTAAAGCTAAAGGCTTCCTCTCCATGGTGAGGATGTGAGTTAGGTCTTCCAAGAATTTGGAGGTTGACTCATACTTCTTCTCAAGTTGTGATAGGTCTAGATGCTTCAAGACAATAGCATCTATAATCATTCAGAATTTCTTGTATACCTCACGAACCCTTTCCTTTTCCTCCTTCATCTTGTGCCTTAATTGTGCACTAATTAGTTCCCCTTGCTTCAGATCCTTTCTCTTTTCAATGAGCTCTTCCTTTTCTTCTCCAATTCCCCTTCTAGGAATCTCACCCTATCATTCCTCCCAAAAATTATTTCCTCAACTTCAACTAAAACCTTGTTGAGCACATTACAGACTTGCTCATCAGACAACTGTTGAGCATTCACCACCGGGTTTATACCTTTGGTCTCCAAAATTTGCATCAACACTCCTTGGTTAACTTTGAACTCAGGTTCATCGACATGGGACTCAAATGCCCAAGATAACATCTTCCTATTTCATGGGTATGCGCCTTCTTCCTCAAATGAAGACATTGTCAGGAGTCGTATGTCAGCATGATTCTTTGGAACTATGCATGCAGTACCTTGTTTGGATCATGGATATAACCCATTCCCTTTCCTTGCGCTACTACCACACTCTTTTCTCCTATGCATGAAACCTTTGGAAATCTTACTACTATGCTAGGGTCTTCGCCCATGTTGCCATACTCCTTTCCTACGCTCTCTTCTTCTATCTCCTTGAGTATCTCATCTTCGCTTTGGTCCACTTCTTGCTCCACTAACTTATTTATTATGCCCACTACTTCTCTTTCTGCAGCCTCTTCTATCTGCTCCTTGGTGAGGCTACGGTCCTCTAATCCTTAGTATTTACTTCTTCACTCTACCATTTTCCTTGAGTGCCTTCTTCTTCTCAACCCTTCCCCTCAATTATTTCTTCCTCTGAGTCATGTACATCATACATGGGATGATTATGAACTTCTTCATCCTCATCATCATATCTCTCACCCCTATAGGCCTACAAGATCATCGTCTTCTCTGATTCTACCTTCCCCACTACCTTTTTCTTCTTCTTAACCCGGGATTCCTCTTCTTCCTTAGCATGTTATTCCTTTCTAGGAGAATCTTCTTATTTTCACGCCCCTTCCTCAGGTATTTTTTCCTTCTCCCTGATGGGATATTTCTTCTTGCACACGTATGTTATTGGCTTGGCATTTGACTCTGGCGTTCACACAGATTGTGATGTCTGCATTCTTAGTGATTTCTTCTATGGTGCCTCTTTCTCTAGGGTCTCTTCCCTTTCCCTCTTCTTTTGAAAAAAATTATTTCTACCAGTGGGATCATGTGGGATGGATACATCATTCTCCAAGTAAGCACCCTTTTCATACTTGGGCCTAATGTGCAAGTATACTCTAATTATGGTCCTTCCCACAATTGGTAGCATAAAGGGTTTTGTCATTTGCACTTCATGGGAGACTCCACATAAGCGTGCTTCTTTGGATATACCAACTTCCTTTGAAAATCATGGTGTTCCTGGTCCACCTCACTAAGGTTGAACCTTATTCTTTTATCTTCCTTGAAGTGATTTACCCCTACTTGGAAATACTATGTGGTGAAGGAGAAGGGTAATCTACACTATGGGCACTTGATCCCATTTGACAAAGTGAACCTTTCATTACAAAAGTGTTGATAGACAACAAAATCATCTTCTCCATCTATTAGTGTTGGTAGCTGCTAAGGTATCCTCCATTTAGCCCTAAATTCATTGTGCATTCACTCGTACCATTTCTCTAGATGCTCCTTGTGGGTGGCCGTCATGGTAGCGCATGTGTATTTATCAAAACTCTTCATAGGGAAGGGATATTCATATGGATACTCCCATACGAGATTCTCTAGCCCATCAGGCACTCTAATTTCAGAGAAGATGATGGTGAGAAGAAAATTTTTGAATATTATCTTATCTCCTTCTTATGTGGCGTTGATGATATCTTCTGTAATTTATATGGACAAGTTATAGATGGTCTCTTCTGAATTTTTTTGGCATACATTTAATCATGCATTGTTTATTTGTGTTCACCTTTCTTTCCAATTCATCTTTGTTACTAGGTGTGTGACCATTCTTATCACAAGGTTGGTGGTATCTGAGATATAAAATTAACGTGAATCCTTTTTATAATCATACTCCTCCACGGTCTTCTTAATAACCTATTTATCTTCTAGGTCATTATCTAACAAATCTCCTTCATATATCAGGTTGGTAAAATTGGAGATGAGTTGGGGAGTTATGCACATTCTATAGCATGTAAAGTAGAAGTGGTCCTCATGCACGTGTAACATAAAACATTGGTATAACTTCTCAGGCTTACCAAAATAGGGAAACTCAAACAGTTGCAACAATCCAACCTTCTCTAATTTTACTTTCACTTCATCACTATAAATTGGCATCCCTTTTGGTGTCCTCTTGTCCATTGGATGAACCCGTTCTAGTGCCATCTACTTCTCTTTGGTACTTTTGTGATGATTCTAGTTACTCATGGCCAGCTTTTTCACATGGGATACCCATTCTTTCCCAAGTAACACCCCATCTGGTTACTGCATCTTTGCATACCATTCTTCATTGAAACTAGTTGTGGCAGTCTATTTTACTTTTCCCTTTCCCTTATTAGGTGAAACGGTAACCTTATTTGGTGTCATCTTCTTCTTAGGTTGAAATAATAAAATCCTTGCTCTCCTTCCTCACTCTGCTCAAATCTATGGTTCAAATCAATGAAAGAATCCTTCTATTCCCATACCCTAGTTACAAAACCCTCACCTGGAAAACTTTTCCACAAGATGGTGTTCTTTTGATGAAACCTCCCTATGCTTGTGTACTCCTTCCACTCTGGTTCGTGGATCACCCTAGTCATGCACTTAATATTTTCACTCTCCTTCGTACAAATCTTTCTTCATAGATTTCATAACTTACAATATTTCTTCAATATTCTAATAACAAGGTAAATAATAATGTTCTTGACCCTTTACTTATAACATTTTACTTCTCTCCAAGAATAAATGATATACCACCTACCAACATACTTAACATTAAATGTGGATTTTTACACTAAATCTGATCTTATGCACTTTTACCCATGCACCAAGTTCTACGTGGAAAAACCTCTACAAAATTCTAGCACACAAAAGTCCTTACTAACCAAATAATCTTACGTGCGCGTCTACAGCACCGAAGGAACTTCTTCTATTGACCTAATTTTTTCCCTCTCCTACCTCATGTTATTCCTACACTTCTTATCCTTTGGACATGTTATTTGTTAAAGCCTTCGTGACACCAAAAAAAAAAATTCCATTATTTCCCAATGCACTCTTCTACCTTATGCACTTTTGATCCTTCAATCCAGGCCATCACAACTACTACCCTCTTCTTTCTCTCTTCATTCCACTCCACCCCACACTAAAATATATGTGTAGTCCTCTACGCATACACAACCCTTGAAAGTAATAAGTGGTTACCAGTTCACAAGGTGTGAAAAAAAACAACACAACACAAAGGAACAAGCGACACAAAAGGAAAACACAAGGAAAATAAAAAAATTAAGGGAAATCCTAGGCTACCTAGCAATACTGCCTTATTTTCAAACACAAGGAAGACTTATTTATAGTAGGGTTTAAACACACTCCCATTAAAATGACCTCGTAGTCTCATCCCATCTAGCACTTGTAACTTGAAAGCACCTAAATCAAGGATGTACGAGATGATATATGGTCCCAACCAATGGACTTTCAACTTCCTAGGATGGCACATAAATTTAGAATTGTATAAAAAACCATCTGCCCAACCTCAATTTTTTTATTTTTAATATGATGATCATGCCATGCTTTTTTTCTTACCTTCTCTATCTTTTGACTCCATTTAGCAAGTGATCGCATTTCATCTAGCTATATTAACGTATCAATCCTTTCTTTCAGAACTTGTTCATTATCCAATCCTCCTGTGTGTTCTATACGCAACAATGGTAGCATAAATTCAACTGAAAAAATAGCCTCCTCGCCAAACACCAATTCAAACAAGGTGGATTTGTTTAATCTCTTGTAGGTTTTCTTGTATTCCCATAAAACATCTGATACCTTTTCATCTCAATCTTATCTACCAATATCACAAATTTTAGTTAATATGTGACATATTATCTTGTTAAATGCTTCATTAGTCTCATTCACTTATGGGTGATAAGGGGTGGTCTTATGATGGGCCACCATAAACTCATCCAAGAAAATCCTAACCATTTCATTTAGAAAATGTGTAACCTATCACTTGTTAAACTCAATGGACATCCATACCTTCTGATTATGTTTTCCCATAAGAATCTCACTACTGTCACTACTATGAAATCATTTGTAAGAGCTACCTATACCCATCATTTTAAGTAATCAGTGCAAGTGATGATGTAACATGAGCCAGTAATTTGTGTGATAGGTGAAATTTGTCTTAAAAATTAAATTGGTCACTTTTTAAATGGTTTAGCACTGGCTATCAGTCCCAAGGGAATTTCATCCCTCCTTCTAGGTTTGCTAAGGCACTAGAAATTGTCACAGGCCTTGCAAAACTCAATACAATCTTGGTAGATACTCTCCCACAAAATCCCTACAAGTAGAATCTTCTGCGTGGTTGAATTTCCTATATAGTGCCTTCATGTAATCCCACCATTCACTTCCTCCATGATTATAACAGCTCATGTTCTAATAATCATTGGTGAAGAACCTCATCACGACCTAACTTGTATAAATCTCCACTAATCAACATGTAAGGTACGAAGTGTATAGTAAACTACTTTCTATCCAAATCCTTCATTCTTTCCAGTGCTACACCCATTTTAAGAAACATTGCAATATCCTCTATGTCAGAGGGTGCACGATGTAACCTAAATATTTGTACGTCTAGCATGGTATCCACAATGCTCTACATGTCCTCCCCTGAATCAATTCTAGATATATGATCATGTCTTGATTTACTCTTTCCTGGTTTTACCACAACTGAAAAAATCAACTTCTGTAAATAACATGACCCAACATCATATGTGCCTTTCAGTGTGATGTGGTAAGTGTAGAATATGAATGGTGTTGTAAACAAATACTGCCTAAACTTATATAACATGTAGATCATTAACAATGCCTCGCGCTCATTAGTTATGTAGTTCTATTTAGCTGGTGTCAATTTCCTACTAGAAAAACACAAGGGGTGATCAACAATCCCCCCACCAGGTTGTTCCAGTATTTCTCCAATGGTTGTTCTTGAGACATCAACATGCATATGGAAAAGCTTATCACAATAAGGGAACTATAATATGGGTCTAGTAACAAGCCTACCCTTCAAAGTGTCAAATGCCATCTGTTACGCATCTCCCTAATGAAAGGGACTCTTTTGTTTAAGAAATTCCTTGAAGGGCATGATGATCTTGGAATATCCCTTAATAAATTTCCTATAGTACCCCATATGCCCAAGGAATCCATGCACTTTGCTTTGACTGGTAGAGCTAGCCCAATCCCGCAATAACTACAACTTTGGCAGGATCTACCAGTAAGCCTTCCTTGCATATAATATGCCCCAACAGGGTTATAAATGGAATAGAAAAGACACATTTATTAGTGTTAAGGGATATCCTCAACTATCAACATCTCTCAAACATCAGCCTCAAAAGGCCACAATGGTCTTTTACTAGCCCATACACAGCCTAGTCATCCAGGTAGACCTGAAGAAATTTATGGATGAATTCCTGGAAGGCTTGTACCATGATGCACGAGAACACAGTAGGTGCATTCTTTAGTGCAAAAGGTGTGACCTTGTAGGAAAAACTTCCCCATTCAGTGGTGAAATTTGTATTCTCCTTGTCTTCCTTTGAAATTCAAAATTGGTGGTACCTTGAGAACCCATCCATGAAATAATAGAACTCACGCCTAAATTCTCCTTCTAGAATTTCTTTAGTAAAGGGGGTTGGAAAAGGGTCAATTACACACACTACATTTAAGTCCCTATAATCAATACAAATCCTTATCCTTTTATCCTTATTAATACTTATGACCATTAGACTCACCCATTTTGACTTTTCAATGACCTCAATAATTCCTAATGCTATCATCATATATATCTCCTCCTTGACCCGTATGCGTAAATTTGGATTCATCTGATAAGGTATCTTCCAAATCGGGTGCACACCTTCCTTCAAATTTATCCTAATTTCCCCTAAGGAGTGGCGAATGCCTTTGAGCTCATTGTACCCGCATGGGAAAAAATCTTGAAACTCACGTAAAAGGTCAATGATATTAGAAACCTATTTCTCTAACTAGTAATCCCCAATGATAGTTTCATTAGGTTCCACCTCGTAACCAATGTTAACCATATTTATTTTCAAGGGCTCATGGTAGGTGTGTGCTCACTCATCAACACTATCCATGACTTTGCACATACCTTCAGAATGGTTAGCATACAGATTCTCCATTTCTTCACCATCTATCACATAGACCATTTTTCCTTTTTCATTTTCCATGCACATGTGTGTTTCACCTGATTCTTAGACGTTTCATTGAAGTATCGACGAAACAGATAGGGTAATGGGTGTAGGAGGAATACCTGTTTTAATGTTGGTTGATGAGTTGTTGCACGCGTATGACTTCTAAATCCACAACTAGTTGTGAGAGCTTCCTTTTGGCTAGGAGGAACTACCTGTAATGAAAGTGTTGGTATCCAAATTTAATCTCATTCACAACTTGAACATCATCATGAATCTGCACAAGAAACTCAAGGATAGATAGATGTTTTATATGTCATTTGTAGCCAGGGATCACACCTATCTACTCATTTGCATTCAAGAATCGAGGGAGTGGATAGCACCTTCATAAGGGTTTTGATCTAACCCTCACTATTTTAGGTTGTGCCTATATACCAAGGCAAGAGAACCTATATTGCAGCCCCTATATGGTAAGGAGATGGAGATATCCTTATATTTTGTGTGTGATGTGGAGGAGGCTTTGTGAATTCATGATCAAATATCCATTATCCAAACTCAAAGGAGATGTCACTACTAAATGATGTAAATGTTCTCAAAACAAAGCTAGAGCTACTAAAGAGATGATAAAACCCTGATCAACATTGTGAATTTTTGTGAAAAGATTGAATTATTTTGTGGACACATAATGCAGATGCAAGGGTATTGTAGGTAGGATGAGTTAGTTTAAAATGAAATTTTGATGAGATATCTTGGAACAAGAGTAGCTAGAAATCATCACCTTCTTTGAGAAACTTTGCAAATGGGTTACAAAACCTAAACAACAGAGATGTTTCAAAGAATTTGAAGTTCTCTTTCAACCAGGATGTGTGCATAATGGATGCCCAAATCTACACTATTCCATACAAACTTTGATAACCTGCCTCAAAGGCTTGAAGAAAAATATCAATGAAGCATTTAGGAACCCTTTCTAGATCATGACCTAAGGTACACCCAAAGGTTTGTATCAATTTATTACAAGGAAGGTAAGATGAGTTTAAATCTGTTTATCTTCACTCAAATGAATACTCTTCTGAATGAACGATTATAGATGTGTTAAAACCCTCTACAAGAAATGATTCCATGTATGACCAATAAATATCCCAAACAAAAGATTTCAACATGAGCATGAAACACAGATTAAAAACATACTGAAATACAGGTGTATGCAAGCTTTGCCAAGCGATAAAACCAGTTAATCCAAGAATTTGATCAAATATATCAGCAAGGGAATGTTATTTAGATAATATCAAAGCTTTTTGATGGATTTACATCTGAAACCAACTCAACATGATGAAAATCTGATGCAAAATAGAATAAAAATGGCTCTCAGGTAGTTTCTCAAAAAGGAAATGGACTTCTTCCAGTTTTCCCTGTGAAAATTCTTCTCTCTTTCTCCAATATTCTCAACAGACTTACAAAAATGCTTCCAAACTACATCATATACCCTATGCCAACTTGGATCCTTGCATCCCAAGAAAATAATATGCCAAAGGGATCAAATTTGTTACAAAAAACCCTATCCATTTGATGAAAAATGATATAAAATTGTGAAACAGCTCGCCAAATGCCAGAGATGCACAAATATTTTAAAATATTGCATGAAATCAGATCCTTATCCATCCCAGGGTCGTGTTTGGAATTCCACCATTCCAGCATGTACTTGCAATCATTTTTTACCCTTTTCTCTCATAATTTTTAACTCTGCAACTTTTCACTTTTTACCTTTCACGTGTTTTTCACGGGCTGAGAAAAATATCTCACAAAAAAACACTATAGGGAACTGAAGGTCAGCTCAAATAAATGGTTCCATTTTTTTCAAAAGGCTGAAGGGATGCAGATTCATATAAAATTTAATGTGTTTTGGTGCAAAAATGATGATTCCACACTTCTTGGAGCTCCAATGGCGCCCAAAAAATGAAAATGCACAACTTCCATTGATTAAAAACAACTTTAAATGCCATCCTTCCACATGAAAGATGATACCTTCAATAGTCTTCTTCTTTGTCTTTGTATGGGGTGGGACACATGTCCAAATACCATTGGACTAAGCCTCCAACTTTAAAAAATGTGTTTTGAACCTTTTTTGCCCTTGGGAAAATTTTGGAAATTTTCCTTACGAGCCCCTGGATGTGCCATGTGTGCTCCTGTGGGCCTTCACCAAAACTGCGGGCCAATCTGATGTATTTCACCACTTTTTTGAGAAAAGGAAAATTTTCTTAACATGTCCCATGCCCTGGAATACCCATTGTTTCTCTGCCATGTGTCGATCTCCCATTGGAGGTGGATCCGACTCATCAAATTTGACTTCAAACCTCCGTAAGCATCAAAACCTTCAATTTTGGCCATTGACCTCTATCTTTTGACATTTGAAAAATGCCACGTGTCACCTATGGATTAGTCACAGGGAAAAACCTCCAATATTTTCCGCAGTTTCATTGCTTCCTTTGAAAATTTTCACCAAAATTGGAACATTTTCCATCTTTCCTCCGTGCTCCAAATTTCCATCAAATGTTGGACATGTGTCCATTGTTTATTTGGCACGGGCCTATTCTTCATTTTTTACCTTGTAAACATAGAGGCAAAGATTCGCAAAC
Source organism: Taxus chinensis (assembly GCA_019776745.2). Classification (NCBI taxonomy): domain Eukaryota; kingdom Viridiplantae; phylum Streptophyta; class Pinopsida; order Cupressales; family Taxaceae; genus Taxus; species Taxus chinensis. Next base: position 362,109,192 of record CM034157.1, on the reverse strand, counting down.
TTCTTCTTCAGCCCCGTTCTCCATTTTGCCCCTCCTGGACATGTGTCCATCTTCTATTTGCTGCGGGCCTTCGGGCAAAAATGACCACACGCTTTTAGTCATTTTGAAGTTAAAACTTCAAAGTCTTTAGAACCTCCATCCCTCTATTTCATCTCTATGCATACGTGTCACACTGTGATTCTCATGGAGATGTGGCTCAAAATGTTACTTTGAAATTTTGCCTCCAAAGGAAAAAATGCAAAAAACACGCATTTGACCTATAGGTTTAAACCTTTCCTTTTCACCCATGAACATGTGTCACCATTTCATTGGGCACGAGCCCTGTGAGTGACTAAATTTTCAATGACATTTTGAGCCCGAAAAATTTGAAATTTTTTTAAATCCACCATCGCCCATCTGATCCTCCCATGCCAAGTGTCACCCTTTCATTGGGCATAGGCCTTCAGGTAAAAATTTATCATTGAGGACTTTTTCCAAAATGAAGAAAAAGTTTTAAGTTACCCCCAACCACCGGCCTGACCAATCTTTGCCACGTGTCTACTTCCCATTGGGCACGGGCGTGCGGGCCAAAATTTTCCCCTAACACTCTGAGCCAAAAGACATCAAAAAATTTTCAAGTCTTTTGCCATCCGCCTGGCCCTCTTGGACATGTGTCATCATGCCATTCGCTGCGGGCCTTTAGGTAGAAATTTGATTTTGAGAAATTTGCAAAAAATGAAGGCAAAAATTTTTAACTGACTTCCACCACTCGCTGCTCCATCTGTCCAATCAAATCATGCCACATAGGCACACTAGGCGAATGTGGGGCCGCGGAGAAAATTCTCCCTTCACCAAAAATTGAAAATTTGACAAGTTATAAAAAATTTTCCGACCGCACCCGGCCAATGAGAGCCTGCCATGTTAGCATAGAGTTTACAATGATAAATTTGACGGCTTACCAAGAGCACCTCAAAAATGTGAAACATGTCACATGAATGCCCTAGAAACCAAATTTTTTGTTCAGGGAAGGTAGAATTCTTCATTTTAAACAAATTGGGGATTATCTTCATGACATCATTTGTGACCTTGGGATTGGGGAAACATATTGCACAAATTTAGGATTTGATCAAATTTCGTAAGCTGCTTTCATGATTTGGCAAATGAGAAAATGGTACAGCCTATGAAAATGAATAAATCAGGGCACCAAATGGGGGGGAGCTTTGATTTATCTAAGCTTAAATTTGGGGTAGAATTTAACAATTCAATGAGACATTTGAAAGCATTAGACTGAAAAAATAGGGTAATGGGCACTAGGAGGAATACCAATTGAAATGTTGGTTGATGGGTTGTTACGTGTGGACTTCTTAGAATCCACAGCTGATTGTGAGAACCCTTTTGGCTAGAGGAACTACCAAAATAAAGCAAGACCACCAGAAAAAGTTAAACAATATATGCAGTGAACTGCCTAGTGTGTGCTAGATCTGGGAAGTGTGATACTTCCTAGACGGCTGCCAGTCCACTATTTTAAACAATTTAATGTTGGATAATAAAGTAGATCCTATTGTAATTTGAAATGATTTAGATATCTCACTTAAAAACACAATAAGAAAGATCTAATCTAACAGGATAGGCTAGAGTAGGATCCGAAGGTCAAATAGTTGGTTTTGAGTCTGTGTAGATCTAACTAAAGTCTCAGGTAGGTCACAAGTGATTAACGGGATGAGGTGAAATTAGGTGGGTAGGTCACTGTTCTGAGTTGTATGGGCAAATATAGTAACTGATGTCGGTTCAAGGTGACCAAAGGTGGTTAGATATAACTAGTGCCGGTTACTGTGGAAAATCTGGGAATGCCAAAGGATGGGTTTTGGGTCTCCTTTATGATTGTATAGAGCATATTGGTTGGTCGGGATGAGGTATTGGGTGATTTGAGAGGGATTTAGCAAGGTTTTAGTGGGTATATGAAGGGGGAATTTTTTAAGGAATTCAATAGATGGCTAGGTAAACAATAGGTAATAATATAATGATGAAATGAAGTGAACCAGAGAAGTATGAACTATTTTACTTACTTGGATTCTGGTCCTGGGTACGTCTGTGAGTGAGGGATGAAGGTACTTGTGAAGAGGTTGAATGTTGCAGATGATCACCAAATTATAGGAGAGCTTCTGCATGGGCTGCATGTGCATTCCTCTTTTGCTTGGTTAGATCAAATCATGTGCTGGGGTGATGTGTGGAGAAGATGCTACTTGATCTCCTTCCTTGCATGTGTGTTCTCACTAAATTTGATCTCAGAAGATGTGATATATCTCTCAAGAAGATCTCAATGTTTTCACCAATTTTTTCCAATGTTTTCCAACCTTGAAAATAAGGTTGTTTTGGGGGTTAAAAGGGTGACCGACAGTGGTTCGAGCTTAACTGCAATGGTTAGGGGTAACCAATCAAGGTGGGATTTTCCTAGGTTTACTAAAATAGGTAGATCCTGTTGATTTTCTTGAATCTTGTGTCATTCACCCGCGAATTAGACTGGAAGCTTCTTGCAAGCATGAGAGAATATGGTTAGAGAGAATGTAGGAATTTATTTTTAGGGTTTGGGTAAGTCTTAGTTAGTTATGGCAACTTACTAAGAATAGGTCTTAGGTTGAGTTGGCTTGATGAGGTGTCTAGGTGAGGTGTATGTGTGGATATTATTTAAATTAAGATATTTAAATAATAAATATGGTGAGGATAATGAATTAATTTAATTAAATTAATATTAGTGGGGTGAAGGGGGCCATGGCTAGGTGAATGTGATGAAGGGTGATTATTTGTCAAGGGACCAAAGGGGAGTGTGACCTAATTTTAGTGTCTACATTTTTCCCCTTTTTGTTGCGTAGCTTGTATTGGTAAGCAACACTAACAAAAATAAGATGTGGTTGCCCCATGTGTGGGTGAAGGTGATCCCCCTCAAACTAGGAACTGACGAGGCAGAAGGTAGAATCGGTGAGTGGTTTGATAAAACGTAAATTTGATGAAAATGAAGGTGGGTAATGAGAGAAAAAGGAGCGAGGTCTACTCAGGTAATCTAGGTAATGGGTCAGGGTCAAAGGTAGGAACAGTCAAATGCATGCACATGTATAAACTGCAGCATGCTACTGGGTTGAAGAGTAGGAAAACTCTACATTGTCTAAGGTCGATAGGTTTATCCAAACAAGGTTTAAGTGATTCTGGTATCCAAGGTATAGGATATGGTTAGGAAACACAATGTAGGTTAGGTGTAGGAATGTGTAGGTATGTTCCAGTACACCAGAGGTAGGGTCAGGATTAATGGTCATGACAATAGGCTAGGTAAGGTCATTCGGTCAAAAACATAGGTAACAGTGTTGCAATGTATAGTGAACACATGAGGTCAAAGGTCAGAAGTGATGGGCTAGAGATAAATATTTAGGTCATGGCACGGGTAAGGCCAAGGGAGGGGTAAACCAATGAGTCCCCAAAGGAGGAAAAAGGGAGGTAGTAAATGATTTGGTCAAAAAAGGTTAGGTAAATGGGTAGGGTAAAGGTGGGGTGGGGTAAATGATTAGGGTGAAGGTTGGGTGGGGCAAAAAAGGAGGTAGGGGTAGGGTAGAGGTTAAAATTTAGGGCAATGTGTAGGTGAGGGTCACTGATGCTGGTCACAGATAACTGACGTCAGTATAGGTCAACCGAAGAATGTGAGGTAGGGCATGCGAATGATGCCGGTCAAGGGTAACCGGCATCGGTTAGATCGGGTTTGTTATAAAAAAAAAAAATCTACATTTTTTGTTATTCATTTGTTATTTTGCAAAGTGAGAAAATGACAAAAAAGAGAGAAAATAGAGAAAAGTTTCTGGATAGAACGTAATAGTGAGTTGGCGGTGTGATCGATGAGTGATTAGTTGGTGAGCAGTGGGTCCAAAAGATCATTGCGAGGGATTCAATTGGACGGAGGTTGCGGGTAGCTATTTGGTGATGACAGAGGCCAGAGAGGGATCAGGCGAGCTAATGGTATAGTAGCCAGACATGCCATTGAGACGGTAGCAGTGCTACAAGGTAAGCGCTTTACTCTATGTGTAGTTGATTTGATAGATTAGGGGATTAGTTTATTGTTGTTTGTAGGTTTTTTTGGTTTTTTGTTGTTATGGGTGGTTAAAAAGTGAATTTGGAAATGAGGGGAATAGTGGGTAAAAAGAGGAATGGGGAGGGTAATAAATGGGATAGGGGGGTGGGTGGAGGTCCAAGGGTAGTTTAGGTCATTGTAGGTGGGTAAAAGGGGAAGGGGGAGGTTTTTTAGAAAGGGAAGTTTTGGGAAATCACAGGTTTTTCCATGACAGTGACCGGCGTCAGTCAAGTTTGGCCAACGTCAGTTAGATGGAACTAGTATCGGTCACCAAATAGGTGACCGATGCCAGTTAACGGGTGACCAGGGTCGGTAAGGGTGAACCAGTATTGGTCACCAAATAGGTGATCGATGTCAGTTAATGGGTGACTGGGCTTGGTTAGGATGAACCAATATCGGTCGGATTATTAGGCACAAGGGCCCAAAAGTGATGTGGGATAGGTGGTTGAAATAGGTAGGGTGAAAATAGGGTGTAGGAAAATGATAATTGTTGAATATTGATTGATACATGTTAATTAATGTTGTGCTTGTATTGGATGTAGGGGAGAGAATAACTACATATGTGAGACAGGGTTCCACCTCTACTGGTCATAGTGCATGGCGCAACGACCCCGGAGGAGCTGCAACATGTGGAGGCAGTTGGGTTAAGTGGAGTTCTTCATTATAGACATGTTTTCTGGAAACCCAACTTGATGATCGTGCTCATCGATAGATGGGATTTTGTGACCAACACATTCCACCTACCGACAGGTGATATTACTATCAACCTAGAGGACATGTTCCAAATTCTTCAGTTACCCATATTGGGTGCATAGTTTTATTCTATCTCCTCCAAGGCCTTAGAGGAGTTGATTATTTCTATTTTTGGAGAGGGGCTGGCCAATTTGAGATTCCATAGCACTAACTTGAGCTATAGATAGATGTACCTAGCCTATCTAGAGGAGACAAGGCTAGTGGTTCTGCTGATTGAGGTAGTGTGCTGCTATACACTGCTAGATGTAGAGGTTGGGTGCTTTCCTCGATCATTGATGGAGGTACTCCACAACATGATGGTGGATGAGACCCACTTTACGTGGGCACCAACATTCTTGGTGCAGCTGTACAGGGAGTTTTGGGCATATGAGTTGTTGCGCAGGTTCAACCTGTGCCATATGGTTTTACTACACTGCTGGGCATATGAGCACCTAGTTTGTGTGTGGCCTATAGGGATGCCCCAAAAAAATGCATTCCCAGTGAGATTTGTGCATGTGGGGTACATGAGATGGGTGTCGGTGATTGGAGAGAAAAGATATGATAGGCCCACACATGATGTGGCCCATTTCCTGCAGTTACTAGAGGGGTTGTCCAGAGTGGATATTATCTGGAGGCCATATGTGGGATTCCTCTTATATAGGCATATTTATTAGGAGCTAGCTGAGCTCTAGCTAGAGAGATGGATATAGGGTTTCCGTGCTGGGGAGGACGAGATGATCCTGGTAGATAGAGTCCGGTAGTAGTTCGGGCTAGTACAAGACATACCTCCACCCTTCCCACAGTATCAGAGAGATGACATGGAGACTCCCTTACCTATACCCCAGCCTACAGTTCTCATAGGGTAGGAGGTGTAGTCAGTGGACTGGTAGATAGATGGCGTTAGGTGTACAGATAGGTACAAAAAGTGGTGAGAAGCTCAGTTACGAGCTATACCACCCAAACCGGGGCAGCTGGATCTAGCCACCATCATGGTGCAGAGAGATGACCTCCAGGGGAAAGTGGCTACTCTCATTACCCAGTTGGGTATATTTTAGACGTAGCTGGAGGGATCAGAGGTGGAGGTAGTAAAGCTATGTGTACAAGTGGCTAGTCTGCAAGCCCAGATGGCTAGTGGAGGAGATGGAGATGGAGAGGAGGGGGATGGTCAGGTGGTAATATTATAGGCATAGGTGGTAGGTTTACAGGGCTAGTTGGCCATATCCCAGGCACAAATTGGGGTTTTATAGGCCCAGATATAGGTACAGGGGTAGGGGGCACCACCATAGACACCACCATCATAGGCACTGGGACTGGGTCCCAGTTTATAGGAAGGAGCAGGGTAGGGTCCTATAGGATAGATATAGGGGTTGAGACCTATGGGACCACCACAGAATGTTCCTGTATCTAGGTTATGAGATGCCCTAGGTGAGGCTAGATACTATCAGAACTAGCTGATGGCATCCATAATAGACTTCATATTGTATGCAAAGTATAGGGCACAACAGGAGTCCCCACACTCATAGTGTGGAGAGCACAAGGGGTCAGTGAGCTTTAAGGAGTGATCAGGTAGAGGCTACCATTACACAAAGGTTAGCTCCCATTGAGATGCCAGCAGGGACGCAAGAGGCCGAGGGTATAGGTGATAATGAGATGGAGGACATCCACCGAGATGCTTGATATGGTGCGTGGTTTTTTATGTATGATAGTTTTGTGTGGTATATACCGACCTGCGTGCTGATTGATATTTATAGTTTCAATCACATACTGGCCTACATGCCAATGACAGTGAGGATGTATGAGAAATTTTTGTATATTTTGAGCATATACCAGCCTACACACCAAAGATATTTTGTATTATGTCATTATTTTGTTGTATATATGAGACCCGCTTGCGTGCTGATGACATTTTTTATTGTGTATCAGCTTGCATGCTAATGATTTTGACATGATGGACACGATGAGATAGCCATGTATTTTTTAGATACACATTGATTTATTTATATGATGAGATACATGGTATTTTTTGATTTGTTGATGTGTTGATGAGATATATGGTATTATTTGATTTGTTGATGTGTTGATGAAATACATGGTATTATTTGATTTTTTGATTTATTATTTTGATATGGATGGAAATTAGGTGAGTTAGGCATGATGGAGTCAGGTTGGTTTAGGCATGGATCGAGTCATGTTATAGGCATGGTTGTGTCAGGTTGTTTTAGGCATGTTTGAGTTAGATTTTTTTAGGCATGATGGAGTTAAAAGTAGGTGAAATTGTGAGTCATTATTTCATGCAATGAATGCTAATATGGGTCATATGTGAGATATGTTATAATACATGCATGATGATGGTAGAGAAATGGTAGGTGTAATAAATGTATGTTGTGATAATGTTTAAAATATGTAACAACTCATTAAGTATGTGGTTGAATTTCCAATTTTGGGTATAAAAGGGAAACTAAGTTAGGTGTGATGTAATGTGAGGCACATGGAATATGAATTGTTTAAGGTAGAGGATGGCTAAGCTAACCTCCAAGGGCCACATGCCCTCGAAGTGTTGCCTACATAGTCCCAACAAAAAAGGGACCTCAGGTCAATGTACTTCTCCCATGAGCTAGGGAAGAATATGAGAGGGTTGGAAAATGAGGTAGTAGGTTTTAGGCATGGTGTGGGTTTTAGATCTATTAGGTGTGGGTGGATTATATGTAAAGTAATGTAGGTGATGTCGATTGTGAAAAAAGAATAAGATTACCCCAAAAGTAAGCATCAAAGATCAAGTTCTGTATAAGGAAATCAAAACATAGAAAAATATGGTTCAAATGATAAGAGGGGAAAAGAAAGCCACTAGATTGGGTAGGATCATATCAAGTAAATCACACCTTGAAAGAGGTGATGAATGTAAGACCCTAAAGACATTGCATGATTGATTGTTCTACGGTGAAAAGTAGTTACATGATCACCAAATTTCTAAGTTCCAAGAAGTCCCTTGAGGCAATAGGAAATGGGAGTGGGAATGGTAAGAAGGGTGAAAGATAGTTAATTTTTATGTGGTATGAGGTAACATGCACTTTGGGAAAGAGATTCGAGGTCACAATGGGCAAGTCCATGACTAAAATTTTTGTTGTTTTGACTTGTAGTTGAAATAGATTGATCGATAAGGGAATTTTATATGAGATGAAAAAAATTTAACTCCTTGAGGTCTTCATGAAGCTAATCAATGTGAGAAGCTTCAGTTACTCTCTTTTTTTAGAAGATATTTTTACATTGATGTCCTTTGAGGGAGTAGGCTATTTATAGCAACACTTATTGAGAGGAATATTTCCTTTTGAGGGATTCATATTTTTTTAGAAGTTTGACTCAAGGAGTTTGGTCCCATGTGAGGTCTTTGAAGTCATGGACAAGACCAAGGTGGAGAATTGGACTCTTGTTCAAAAGGCAAGGTGGAATGACCATGGGATCTTATCTAAAGGTAGAAGAAAAGTATCCATGAGAATTAGGCTATGTGCAATGCCATGGTACACATATTCAAGAGAAGATAATAAGTGATGGGTACTCACATGATTCTTGTTTAATTTTTAGTGAAGTGTATGAGTGAATAGCGCTCAAGGGATGAGCATGAAAAGAGACAAAGGTGAGGTAGGACTACAAGTCAACAATATAATGGTTGAAGATGCAAGGTGTTAAGGGGATCGGGTTCGGGTTTACCATCGAGTGAAGATAAATGATAAGCACCTGATCCATAGGTATGAGTCACAATGTATGGTCCAAGCCAATTAGGAACAAATTTTCCCCATTTACTTTTTTTTGCTTTGATTACATGTTGATTCTTTCAGGACAAGGTCACCGACTTGGAAGGTCTATTCATGGACACATTTGTCATAGGAAAATTTGATACATTTTTGGTAAAATTGAAGGTGATCTAAAGCATTAAGACAACATTCGTCTAGTAACTCTAGCTATGCTAAACGGTCCTAAAAAAATTCATCATCATTGAGCATGTCATGGAGAGAAATATGGAGTGAGGGGATCTGGACTTTGAGAGGTAGGGCTGCCTCTATACCATAGACTAGATAAAAAGATGTGGCCACAGTGGAAGTGTGAATACTAGTGTGGTATGCCCACACAACAAAAAAAATGTGTGTATGCTAATCCTTCCCAGTATCATCAACCAATTTCATAAGAATTTTGTTTAAGTTTTTGTTAGTGGATTTGGCTTGGCCATTGGTTTGTGCGTAATAAGGTGATGAAAAACTAAGTTGAATGCCATAGGCATCATAAAGTTTTTGAAATGTTTTTTTTTTGAATTGTTTTCCATTGTCAGTGATGAGGCGATGTGGAACACCAAAGTGACAAATGATGTGGTGGTTAATGAACTCACATATTTTCTCAGCTTTTATGGAAATTAGTGGTATGGCTTCCACTAATTTTGTATAGTATTTGGTAGTAGTGATGATCCATTGATGGTGTTGGGAAGAATGGGGATTGATTTCTTCAACAAGATCCAAACCCCATTGAGAGAAGGGCCAAAGGTCACGGGTAACCTGTAAGGCATGACTGGGTGTATGATGAAGATTTGAATGTTGTTGGAATTTTACACAATGTCTGATGTAGTTGCAACAATCATAGTTAAGGGTCAGCTAGTAATATCCCAGGTGAAGAATACACTTAGCAATAGCAAGGCCACTGAAGTGACCTCCACATATGCCATCATGAACTTCCTTAATTGTATAAGGAATTTTAGAACTTGTGATCGTAAGAGAATACCGTAAATTCCATGCTTATAGAGGAGGACCCCCATGATGACATAATGTGAGATATTTTTAAGGAAGGTGTGTTGTCTGTTACGAGTGAGATCAAGAGGTAAGATGGAGAGAGAAAGATAGAGTATTGTTTGTACAAAACACCATTTGGGTCAGAGGTGAAGGTTCTAATCAAGTAACCATCGTGAGGTAAATAAGAAGGTGATTGGAGTCATTGTATGGTGACAAATATTTGAGAATCGATGGGCGAAGTGGGTATTTGGGAAGCTAAGTAGGCCATGGTATCTACACATTTGTTGGTTGAACGTGGGATGATTTGAAGGGTATAACGATTAAAGGTGGTCAAAAGTATGTCTACATGATGTTTATACTTTTGAAGTATCTTGTTATGACATTGGTATATACTAGTGACTTGGTTTATGACCAATTGAGAATCACCAAAGATGTTGATTGATTTGACATCTAGGGCATAGGAAACTTGGAGACCTAGTACAAGCACTTCGTATTTGGTAATATTGTTAGTGCATTCAAATTCTAGTTTTAAAGACAAAGGTATTCACCATCAATGGGAATGAGGACAATACCAGCCCCACACCCACACTGACAGTTGGAACTGTCGAAGAAGAGTGTCATTTGGTAAGGGGGTTTGTCCAGGGAAAGAGTAGCAATCGACTCATCTGGAAAGTCAAAATTAGAGGGTTAATCCCCAGAAATAGGTGTGGTGGAAAATTGGTTAGTAATAGCTTGGCCCTTGATGGACTTTTGATGAATGAATTTAAGGTCATGATCAGCTAAGAACATAAGCCATTGTGCAGCACACTGATTTTGATAAGGTTTGGTGTACGTGAAGTGTAAGGGGTTGGTATTGGTCACAACATAGGTTTTGTGGTTGAGTAGGTAATGATGGAGTTTGGTGGCAATGAAAACTAAGGCTAAGAAAAGTTTTTTAGGATGGGTGTATCGGGTTTCATAGTCTAGAAGAGTATGGCTAATGTAATAAATTATGTACTCCCTGTGTTGTTCATCACGATGAGTGAGCATGGCTCCCAAGGAATGATCAATAGCTAAGATGTATAGATAAAAAGGTTTATCATCTTTAGGTGGAATGAGTATGGGTGGTTGGAGAAGGTATTATTTTAGGGCCTCAAAATATTTGACAATCATCATCCCATTTAAAGGAGACATCCTTCTTGAGAAAATGATGAAATGGTTCACATCGATCAGACAATTGTGAAATGAAATGATGAATAGACTGCAACTTACCTTGCAGGCTACGAAGTTGTCTAAGGTTGGTGGGTGAAGGAATTTCTAGAATGTCCTTGACTTTAGTAGGGTCAACTTATATACCACGTAGGGAAATGATAAATCCTAGGAGCTTTCCTGAGAGGACCACGAAGACGCACTTCTTTGGCTAAAGGAGAACGCAATATTTAATGAGGTGGTCAAAAATGGTTTTGAGGATGGCAAGGTGCTCATAGAAGTGTTTATATTTGACCAGGATATCATCCGTGTAATATTCCAATATGCGATGCATGATGTCATGGAATATGTTAGTCATAGCCCACTGATATGTGGCACTAGTGTTTTTAAGGCTGAAAGGCATGACTCGATAGAAAAAGGTCCCCTAAGGGGTGATGAACGAGGTTTTGTGTTGATCCTTTGGGGCAAGCAGGATTTGGTTATAACCCGATAAGCCATCCATGAGTGATAGCATCTCATGGCCAGCGGTAAGGTCAACTAGCTGGTCAATACCAGGTAAGGGAAAGTCATCTTTTAGACATGCTAGGTTGAGGTCATGAAAGTACATGCAAATACAAAGTCCCCCTATCACCTTAGTGACAGGGACAAGTTATAAATCCAATGAGGATAATCAATGGGTAAGATGAAGGAAATGTAAAGAATGTGGTGAAGTTCCTCTTTGATGAGAAGGGCAATGCGAGGGTGCATTTTCCTTAGCTTTTGTCTAATGGGTTTGGCATCGGGAATGGTTACGATATTGTGGACCACTATGGTGGGATCAATACTAGGCATGTCTACATAAGACCAAACAAAATCATGGTTATGATCCTTGAGAAAAGAAGTGATGGCTTCCTATTCAATAACATCTAAATATTGGCCAATCTTTAGGATGTGCGGGTCATCCTAAGTATGAATGTTGATCTCGATAGTCGATTCATTCAACATGGTTTGCATCTCAGAAGGTAACGACCGATGGATATATGAGTCTTCTGCACCAAGGTAGGTGAGTATAGATTCATCATCCTGACATTAAATGACGTTAATTAAAGGTGTGTCGTCATCGATCATTTTAGGATATAGGAAGGGAAGAGTGGAAGGGGCTTTGCCCTCACGTTGATAAGTCAGAGGCCCTAAGGAAATAGTGTTTATGAAAAAAAAAAGTTAGGAGGGTTAAAGTCAGGATCCATCGACTCCGTTGGTGAGGGTGGTGATGAAGGTGAAGCGGGTGAAGGTGGAGAAGGGCTAGTGTCCTGGATGAGTTGGATGCATGCCTGTTTGGTAGGTGGTTCAGGGAAGCCGATGCCACTACGGCCGTTATTTTTTATAGGTGGTACATGGAATGATGGTATATCATCCTTTCTCAAAAAATCCAAAACCAAAACCCTTCCATGCACATTGATGCAGGAAGGTGTGGGTGAAACGGTGATAGGTAAGTGATTGGAAGTTGGTGGAAAATTGGCAAGTTTGAGACCATGGTTTGGGTATGTAAGTGGTAGTATCAAGTCCCCCATAGGTGAGACTATTATGAAGGTGATGGGGACCATACAGGAGATGTTATCCTATACAATGATCATAATGAGTGTTTTGGTGAAAACTTCTGTACTCTTCTGGAGTAAGGAATGTGTTGACACTATATAGGCGGTACTCCCCTAGAGTGAGGCATTGAAAAACACCTTCCAAGGGATCAGTGGTTTGTATGTAGGTAGCTAGAATGGATGATATTTCGAAGGTCTATACAGAGGTAGAGTTAATGGATTAGGAAGCTGATGGGTCAGCCATGGAGGTTGGGGCAGTGGTAGGAATGGAAGAGGTATGTGTGGTTGAAGTAACAGTTGTGGAGGTAGATGGCTTAATACATGTGAGAACATCATTGGGTCAGTAAAGCATGTTGCTTGTTTTAAAATGTGATGGATCAGTTGGAATGGTATAGGTGTGTTCTTCATGTTCAAACTTTACACAACAATGCAAAGTGGAAGGAACGTAACCCATGACACGAATCTAGGGTTTGCCAAGCAACAATTTCTATTGAAATTCCCCCTCTAAAATGTAAAATAATTCTAGAATAGTGCGGGGGCCCATGCGAACATGGAGGATGATAGTGCCTAGTGTAGAAGTGATAGCATCATTGAATAAATGCAACATGACTGGATGTTTATGCATGTAATTGTTAGGTATGCACATTTGAGCGAATGCATGGGATGAGATGATGTTAATGCTAGTGAACCTGTATGTCATCTATGTGGACAGAGATGAAGAGGGTTGGGTCTGGGTCATCGTTTTGGTGTGGCATGATTTCTTATTCTAAAAAGCTAAGGAAGATACTTGGTGAATAGGGTGGGATGAAGATGAAGGTGGTAATTTGGTGAGAGAGGCTACATGATGGAGTGTGATAATGGAGGCTATAGGTGTAGAGTCATTGGATAAAAACTCAATAGATTAAAGAACCTCCATGAGAGCTTGATGATGGGATTCTGATGTTTGGATGAGGTCATATAAGAACATTTTGAGGGATATTGGTGTAATTTTTTGAGCATGGTGCGATGTGTGACATTGTTAGAAATGGGGTACATAGGGCCGCAGATAGTGATTTTAGGTATGGGTGCAGATGGTATGTTGGGTATAGGACTAGTTGGTGGGTTAGTTGCCTTTTCTTAAACCTTATCCTTTTGAGCACATGTAGTGACATGTATCATTTTGATCTGAGGGGAGTTAGCAAATGGAGAAGGTGTAGGGTGAGTGGCATAATGACACAACGGGGTAAAACCTGTCAGAGGAGAAAAACCCTTTGAGGTGAGTTGGGCATAAAGAAATTTTGGTGGTGGCATGGCAAGTTCTCTGATGAAAACCATGTTAATTTCAAATCTTGGGGGTGGCTCTAGGAGCAATGAGGGTGGAGTTTGTGGTTGTTGAGTGGTAGTGTGGGAATGGGTGTCAGTGATGCAGGGTCCTCGTTGAGAAGGTTGTCATCATCAAAGTTGGCTTCTGGAGGACATAATTGGATCAGGATGGTTTTCAATGCCTTGCATTTCTCCACATCGTGCCCTAGCACACGATGGTAGGCACAAATTTTAGTATCGTCAATCCCTTTTGGCTTGGGTTTAAGGGGGTCGTAAGGTCTGAGCTGTAGTAATGTGATGACAGAAGTCTCAAGGAGGTTGGTTAAAAAATTTTCATAAGATCCTGCTAGTGGATTGTAATGGGAGGCGAACATGGGTTTGGGTGTAGGTGTGGTGGATTGTTGAGGAACGGATTTTGGAAGAGGAGGAGCGGGTCGAGCTATGGGTTTGGGTGTTGGCATGGTTTTGGCTGTTGGCCGTGCTTATTTAGGTAGGGGTATAGTAGATGGATGGGTAGGAGGGTGTGTGGTTGTTTTTACTACCTTATTGTGGGGTAGTGGAGTTTTGTTTTTGGGTCGCACCTTCTTGGGTAAAGGTGATATGGGTGTACTAAGTCTAGAAGGAAAAGCAGATGGGGAAGAGAGTGAGTTACCCATAGGGATAATGGAGGTGCTGTGAAGGTAGATGATGCAGGTCATGCTGGGGGTGTGAGATACAATGACTAAAGTGTAGTGATTAGTGAAGAAATAATTGAGGGTATTAGAGGTATGGGTGGTAAAGATATTGCAGGTGCTGGTGTAAGTTGTGTTGGGTGTCTGGGGAGATTATAGGTTTGTGAGAAAGGACTGGGTTTTTGTACTTTTGATTTATTGATGGGTGGAGGTTGCTTGACCATGTTAGGAAGCTCAAGTCTTAAGACAAACGGTATAGGTGAAGGTGTGATTTTCACAGTTGGGGTATGAGTTCTATGGATTTGGTGCTTTTGCTTGGGTGTCAGAGTAGGTGTGGTGTTGAATTTGGAGGATGTAAATAAATCCAATTTGATAGGTGTATGAGTAAGGCTGGTGGTTAGGGTGACCCCTAAAGTGGTAAAAAGTTTAGTTGAGGAAAATGTTGTATGTGTGGGTTTGGGGTTAGATGTAGTTTGGGTTATGGGTAAGGGTGCATGTGAAGTTATGATGGGTGTCATGGAAGAAGTTGTGATAGAGGTGGTTGTGTTTTGTTCGATAGGTAAGAATACTTTTGGGTAGATAGTGGAAGTATCAGTAAGTGACATCTGCATCTGTGTTGAGAACAGAAGTAGAAGACACCCCTATAATAAGGCTCTATCCACATAATCTAAGTGATCGGCTAAGCACGATAATGGCACAACTGTAGGTGAGGTTGATGAGGATCGAATGGTAATTCCCATAAAATGTGTCTTAGAGATGGGGAAATTGCTAGCTTCAAATTCTGTGGGTAAGAAAGTTAAAAGTAAGTCTATAGGATCTTGGGCAACTGATGGAGAATGGTCACCTAGAGGTAAAGGAATTTCTACTGGGTCTTTGATAGGTGGAGGAGATGATGGGTGCTCTTCTAGGGATGGAGTAGATGATGGGTGCTCCTCTGTAGGTGGAGGAGATGATGGGTGCTCCTCTGTGGGTGGACGAGATAAAAAAATATCCTCCCTGGAATGAAGAAGTACTGTGGATGACATTTCCCTAAGTGGAGAAGCCAGAGGTGAAATAGTTGATATTAACGAAAGGCTCCTCCACAGGTGAGGAAGGAGGTGAAAGGTGTTCCTCTATGGGTGGAGGAATAGGTGAGGCTAGGATTCAACTGTAGTTGGAGGAATTCAGGCTAGGATTCCTCGATGGAAGGAATATGAGGTAATTGGACATCAACGGGTGTATCGCTGAAAAAAACATGGACCTCGCGGGTATGGCTATCATGAGGTGAGATCTCTCTAGTTTGATTAGAAGAAGGGACATGATTAGGAAAGGGTTTCTTGAAGATATGTAGGTTCTGATTGGTAGGTGTGTTAGGATTATCCAAGGTTAGCTCACCTTTCTCGAGCATTTCTTGGACAATGTTTTTTAAAGTGATTGAATTTCTGTCACTATGACCCTTTACGCCATGATAATTACAGAAATAGTTCTCTTTATACCATGCAGGTATGGGGTGAGCAGGGTCAAAACTAGTGTGTGGTTTCATGGGTGGAAGGGTGATGGCCCCAGCTTTGATGAGCTTCTCTAAGACACAAGAATAAGGTTCCCCAATTGGGGTATATTTCCGTTGTTCTCGTTTGAATTGAAAAGTCTGAACGGGTAAGAGATTAGATGAGGGGATAGCATGATTTTACGGATGAGTTGGGATAGCTTTGAGCACCACTATGTTAGTGGTGCCCTTAGCTTTTGAGTGATTAGTTTTTGGTTTGGAAGAAGAAGAGGTATCATTCGACTTGAATGCCTAATTATTATTGCGTAACTGGATTTTCTTCTCTTCGATGGCTTGAATCTCTAACTTTCATGCCACAATGAATGCTTCATCGAATGTTTAGAAGGTTTAGACCTCCAAGGTCAGTGAGATATGTCTAGCACAAGCCCATGTGAAGATCTCAATGAGTTCTATTTTTGGTAGTTGGAAGGTGAGTTGATTGATCAAGCTACACCAGTGAGCAAAAAAATTGTGATAGATTCGTCCTCATACTGACACGTGGAGTATAGGTCAGTCATGGTAACCTTCTTGATGATATTGATAGAGAAATGATCCAAGAAGGTTTGGGCTACCTGATTGAATGAGAATATAGAGTGTTTAGGTAACCCACTATACCAATCTAACGTGGGTCCAGTAAGAGACATGGGAATGGTCCTCAAGAAGCAATGCATCATCGTGAGTGATCAGATAAAACCTATGTTTGAACAGACTGCAAATGCTGTTGCAGGTCTTCTTTACTATTGAAATGGTTGAATTTCTAGGCATTTCCCAATACATGGGATATGGACAGATAGGAATGGATGGGTGTATAGGATCATTACAAATCTCGTCGTAGGTGAGAGTGTTATAGGAGCCAAACACTGATGCCTCCAATGTCTGCATCTTGTCTAACATTAATTTGATTAGGTCGTTGGTAGGTTGCGATGATTGGGTTCCTCCTATAGCATGATGGGGTTGGTTTTGGGCATATAACGAGGGTAGCACTCTAGTGTATGGTGTTGCCATGTTGGTTAATCAGTGAAACATGAGGTATATACCCAGAGTGAATAATGGATGAAACGGGAGGTGGCTGATAGTATGTATATGGAGGTGGAAGGGTGGTGGTAATCCTAGTGGCAATGGGGGCTAATGATTATGGAATGGAAAGGACCACATTCTTAAAAGGTATAGGGGTCATTAACATGGGAGGTGGAAGTGTCACTATGGGTATGTGTGAGACAATAGGGGCAGATGAGGTTACGTTTTGGGTATTTATCGAGGGTATGGTGGATGTGGTGGGTGCCATGGAGGTGACATATGCAAAAACCATAGTAGGTATAGGACCTAGCTGTAAAATGACTTGGGGTAAGGCAGATGTGGGCAACACAAAGCCAAATGGAGCCGATGCAGGAGTGGGAGTGAGAGTTGGGGGGATAGATATAAGCATGCCATATATCAAATGACCTGAGGCATCTTGAGTGGATGAGTGGGAAAGGTAAAACTATATAGCAGCAGGGTTTTGGTCGAGGAGTCATTCGAACTCCTCATCTCCTATAGCGATAGTGATAGGTTGGATGGGATCCATGGCTAGTGATAAAATGGAAGGTGGTGAAGGAATAGGTGGGAGTGGTTGAGAACTAGCGTGAAATACGAGTGTGCTTTCTTGTTTTTGGGTCAGCACCATGTGAACCATTATTGATTAGGTAAGGTTTTGTCTCTGTAAATGACACAGAAAAATAATAGGAATAGGTGAATCTGATCGTAAAACATGTATTCGGCACCAAATGTAGGTTGGAAAGTGAAAAAGGCTAACTGATGCTGGTTAGGGAAAACTGACGCTGGTTAGGGGTAATCGCTTCCAGTCACTGTGGAAAATGGTTAGTGAGTGAAAAACCAGGTAGAAAGTCTAATCTGACAGGTATGCCAAATCTGATGGTGTTTCACAATGTCAATGGGAATGATGATAGTGACAGGGACTGTGAAAAGTGGAAAAAAATGAATAAAATTTCCTTTTGGGTAGGTTAAAAAAAGGACTTAGAACCGACGTCAGTTGGGTATAGCCAACGATGGTCAGAGGGTAACTGATGATGGTTACTGTGAAATTGAAATAGTGATGAAAGAAAAGTGGTGAATTAAAATATGATGTAGAAGCAGACCCAAAATTCTGAGAATGATGATGATATGGCTCAGGCACACTCAGCTGAAGCTGGAATACACCAGCTATGATGAGAAGTGTGCAAGGATGAACAATAAAAATGAAGAACGTGATCCCTCACCTCAAAATGCAAGACAAGAAGAAACATTAAGAAAAATTCAATCCTAGTGCCTTTTCTATTATGTTTGTTTAGCTTATGTTATGTAAGGATTGACACATGAATTGTGAAATAGTGTTTTTTGGTAAGGATGGCTTACTACAAAGAAGGAGATCTAAAATGTGAGGTTTCAGGTATGTTATGGTGGGGGCGGGCCTTGCTCTGAAGTATGACTCAACATAATAGTGAGTTGGGTGCCCACAATGCCATGATCGTGTGATCACCTACAACTTCTTCCAGGTAATATGTTGTTTAAGAATGTGTGTATTTTTAATTTTTGTGAGGTTTGGTAAGACACAAAGAGAGAGAGAAAGAGAAAGAAAGTGCTTTCTATGGTTCCTTTTTCAACCATCAGTTGGTCATGACTTCCAATGTATAGGTTGCCCTAAATTAATGTGAACTAATGTGATAAAGCATAATGGAATGCACTTATTTTTAAACACAAATCAAATTGTGAAGTTGGATGACATAATAAGATGAAGAGGAAGAGGGATGCTCTTTCACTACAATGCAAAAAACATAAAGAAATGGTTCTTTTTAATTACACCAAAAGAAAGGTTTCCTTTAGATAAAATATAAAGAAAACGTGGGTTACCAAGGAAGAAAATTAATGTGTATGGTTTTCAGAAGGGAAACAAACACACAAATTTTCCTAGGAATGAATATAATGCAAGGAACCCCAGATGGTCCCACCGAGCATGCCAAAATGTTTCACCTAATTCTTAAACATTTCTTTGAAGTATTGATGAAATAGATAGGGTAACGGGCATAGGAGGAATACCTATTTTAATGTTGGTTGATGAGTTACTACGCGTGTATGACTTATAAATCCACAAATAGTTGTGAGAGCGCTTCCTTTTGGCTAGGAGGAACTACCTGTAATGAAAGCAAGACCACCAGAAAAAGTTAAACAATATATGCAGTGGACTGCCTAGCGTGTGCTAGATCTAGGAAGTGTGATACTTCCTAGATGACTGTCAGTCCACTATTTTAAACAATTAAATGTGAATAATAAAGTAAATCCTATTGTAATTCGAAATGATTTAGATATTTCACTTAAAGCACAGTAAGAAAGATCTAATCTAACAAGATAGGCTAGAGTAGGATCCGAAGGTCAAATAGTTTGTTCTAGGTCTCTATAGGTCTGACAGAAGTCTCAGGTATGTCACAGGTGATTAAGGGGATGAGGTGGAATTAGGTGGGTAGGTCATTTTTCTGAGCTGTATGGGAAGATACCGTAACTGATGCTAGTTCAAGGTGATCGACGAAGGTTAGATATAACCGATGCCGATTACTGTGGAGTTCTGGGAATGCCACAAGATGGGTTTTGGGTCTCTTTTGTGATTACACAGAGGATCTTCGTTGGTCGGTATGAGGTATTGGGTGATTTGGGAGGGATTTAAAGAGGATTTAATGGGTATATGGAGGGGAAATGTTTAAGTAATTCAATGGAGGGCTAGGTAAACAATAGGTGATAGTATAGTGATAAAATGAAGTGAACTAGAGAAGTAGAATATTTTACTTACTTGGATTTTGGTCCTTGATGCCTGTGAGTGAGGGATGGAGGTGCTGGTGAGAGGTTAAAGGCTACAGGTGATCTCAAATTATAGGAGAGCTTCTACATGGGCTACATGTGCATTCCTCTTTACTTGGTTAGATAAGATCATTGTTGGGGTGGTTGTGTAGGATAAAATGCTTGATCTCTTTCCTTGCACGTGTTCTCTTGCTGGAATTCAATCTCAAAAGATGCCATATATCTCAGGAATATCTCAATGTTCTCACCAAATTTTTGCAATATTTTGCCAACCTTGAAAATAAGGTTGTTTTGGGGGTTAAAAGGGTAACCGACGATGGTTTCAGTTTAACCAGTGATGGTTAGGGGTAATCGACATCAGTCAAGGTGGGATTTCCTAGGTTTACTAAACTAGGTAGATCCTCTTTATTTTCTCAGATCTCGTGTCGTTAACCCGTGGATTAGAGTAGAAGATTCTTATAAGAATATGTGAATATGGTTAGAGAGAATGTAGGAATTTATTTTTAGGGTTTGGGTAAGTCTTAGTTAGTTATGGCAACTTACTAAGAATAGGTCTTAGGTTGAGTCGGCTTGATGAGGTGTCTAAGTGAGGTGTATGTGTGGATATTATTTAAATTAAGATATTTAAATAATAAATATGGTGAGGATAATGAATTAATTTAATTAAATTAATATTAGTGGGGTAAAGGGGGCCATGGCTAGGTGAATGTGATGAAGGGTGCTTATTCATCGAGGGATCAAAGGGGAGTGTGACCTAATTTTAGTGTCTACAACGTGCTCAAGCTATGTCTCTTTTCATTATTCTTCATTAAAACACATCTCTAAACCAAGTTCACCTGATATCTCAAGTATCCTATCTTCTGTCATAGTGTTATCTCCCATTGTAAGGCATTTGACCGCTTGCAACACCTTATCCACTGATGACTTTGTACTCTGATACTCGAAAGCTTAAATGAGATCAGCCACTAACTCTTGCCAATTCCTTGTCTAACAGTGCATTTATGAGTGAATGTACCATGCACGTGTACAACCTTATAAAGTGAAGTACAACTTATGCACCCATAGTGAAGGTGGTAAAAATTCTACACCTTATATCCAAGCCTTCTCACATGCTTTGATATGAAATGAGGTAGGTTTTTTGCCATGGTAGTCTAGAAAACCTAATAGACAATACAATTCTCACCTTGTGTTATTCTAGAAGTCTCTCATGATGTGTCACCCAACAACTTGTTGTAGTCCTAAGAAGGTTATAGCTGAGCATACCTCTTCTTTTGTTTTGATTTTCCCACTGAGCCTTCATTTCTCATAATAAATCATCATGGTTATCCCCTCCAGAAAAATTTGGTAACTTCTTTCCTCCTAGGCGCTTGACCGAGTGTGCTTTGTTACCCTTGTCACCAATCCTCGCAACTGTCTCCCAATTAATTTGTAAGTCTTATGCACCCAATTTTCATACGCTATGATGGTTGTATCACTCATAGACTAAGCATATTAAAATTGGATAACTCCTTCTATAGGGTGAATAACCTCAAGGTCTCTCCCAAGGTCTCACTATAGGGCACTAATTTGTAATATCCTCATTTTTATACATTGGAACAAGTAAATTTTTTTTTGATAAATGCTTCCTGGTTCTAAATACATAATTTAGAACTCACAAATCAAACAACCATCCTTATAACAGATAACCATATGTAGTTGTAATGACTCGGAGTACCTCCGATCTATTCATTCCATGACTCGGTAATCTACCGATCTATTCATGAGTAATAAGAGTTGGATTTTTTTATTTAACACTTCACTCTTGCAGTTCTCTTCCCTATTCTGGGATTCAGAATGCTCTGTCCAAGGAACCTATCTGAATAATTTTTACCATTATCCATCGGCATGTCATCCCTTAGACTAGGTGACTTAGGACAACGCAATCAGCAGCTTGCGATACTTTGGCCAAATATTTGAAACATACTGCTTATGTCTCATATTCCTTGACGGCATAGTCGTCAATCTAGAATACGTCCTTCACCCCATTCCCACATTATGTAGAATGTCTTATACTGACTTCTGTCAGTCTTACCTATCCCAAGTTATTTACTCGGAAACGGATTAGTAAGGTGACAACGTTATATGGATGCTCCCGAGGACTAGGGATACGATGACATACTGGGTCAACCCTAGTTAAACCAGTGTGTCAAGATACCCCGAGTCTCCTGGGCAGCCTTATAATGTGACCACATTGCTAATCAGTCCCAGAGTAACTCGT
Organism: Taxus chinensis; assembly: GCA_019776745.2. Lineage (NCBI taxonomy): Eukaryota > Viridiplantae > Streptophyta > Pinopsida > Cupressales > Taxaceae > Taxus > Taxus chinensis. Next base: position 362,087,256 of record CM034157.1, on the reverse strand, counting down.
TCGAGTTAAAGGTGTAAATCTTAACGATCAATGCAAAGGGTGTCGTCAAAAATCACCTGTGTTGTTGTATCTTCAAGAAGATCCTAATATTCTTGAAGGTACAACTCTACAGTTGACTTGTGCCATCAACCTTTAAATCTGCCTCGAAAAGATCTACTTGATAATAAGTGTTACGCACGTTGAGTTAAAATTATACTAAAAGATGTTCCCCGAAGGTTAGCCTTTCCCGATCCCTGGGTTCCTCACTTTAGAATGACCTTTCTTAATAAAACCCATTACACAAGAGAAGTTATTATGACTAGAGGGTCCCATCAGGGAGTTCATAGAATTTACATAATTCTAAATCAATGAAATTGGACAATAACCCATAATCTTCACATGTGATTGTCAACCGAACCCTTTTTAGGTTTATTTCAGTTCTTATAACTGAATTTATATCTTACTTATTAGTATCGAGATATAAATGATTAAGAATCCAATTAAACGTTGTCCTGGCTTAATCAAGACTAGGAATTAATGATTTGATTCAGCTTGTTTAGCGTCCTGCTTAGGTTTATTTTTAACCCTAGCTTCCAGAAGACAGTGATCTAAATTTCAATTTAGCTTTAGATAGAACATACAAGAACTGCTAAACAATCATAAATATTCAGTCACATATTCTTGCAAGCTTATATTGATAATCACAAAAGTCTCCAATTAAACAATAATAACAATGCTCTTTAGATCATTTGAACCGAAGAAAGTCAAACGATCAAGATACGAATACAAACATATAAGTATCAAATATCTATTTCCATTCCCTTCAGAACTAATCAAATACATTTTATGCATTCAGCATACTTGATACAATACTCAACGGAAAAAGAACATCTTTTCTCATATAGTACATTTAGAGAATCAAACTGTAATTCATCATAACCAAATTAAACAATCTGAACATCCTATCAGATCTACGTGCTTTTACCACTTACGGCAACCATCTGCAAAAATTGTCAACATGGGTCAGTTCGATGAACTGAGCATGATAAGCACTAACTCTTAAAACAATTGCAATCCACCAACTGTTTTCATTAAACAACCTGTTTAAATGAGATCATTTCACCAACCAAGTAAACATATTTCAGACTATGCTTTTGTAATACAAACATGACTATAAACGCATAACTCAAATTATTGTTACAGAATAGTCCTAGATACTTCTCAAATATTTCATCAAAATATTAGGGATCAAGAAGAACGAAAGTATCCAAAACAACTATCCATCTGAATCCCAAGGACAACAACCATCAGACAGATCATTACATTCAACAGTAAAAGGAATATCATAACAAATCATGATTCCATCAAAATGTTAAAAACAGTTCCAACAGTTACATACAAATATCAACATATACTTTACAGCAGAATAGAAAGAAAAAAAGTCATTCATATTTCCCCTCAAACGAGCTCATGACTGTACCGTCTCATTGAAATTAAAGCATTCACCTTATATGCATATGAATAAGTCAGACGAGCCACAAAAAGAACCACAGTTTTGTTAAAATCAAATATAACAAAACCCTTTACCTTACTAGCAGTACAGTAGTTCTCACGCCAAAACAGTGATGAATATCAACAAACAAACTCCACATGACCTTCCACACGAAGTGACAAACAAGAAGATATTCAATAACATCACCTGTCGAGGTGCATTCGACAGCTCCTTAGTTCATTCAAGCTCAAGACTAGATATCCATGCAACAGAAGACGTAATCATGCTCAAACACAACAACAATCCCCCTCAGCAACCTACAACTCATTCTAATCCCTACTAAACACTGTAAGGTTTTAGATCCAAGGTCGAAATCAAAGAACTTCCCCTTTTTATCCCAGTCCACAAGAGACTCGTTAACATTAAAGCGATGATGTTTCCCTAAGACTATGCAGAGATATTCATACAAAATCCACGCAGAATGCACAACCTCAATTGACTGCAATTAAACAGAAAGGAAACACAACATGCTGTATTCACATCTGAACTCATTCAGAGGTTGAAAAGTATGGTAATCACGACCCACTTTTACAGAAGCCAAGATACATGATAACTATCTAACTTAAGGAACCCAACAGAGCCAAAAACAACAAGTGTACAAAACAGGATTATAAAGAGGTAGATACACTGGTTACCTATCAATAATTTCAACTGAATCCAAACAACAATATACACGATAAAGCTTCTACAGAAGCCGATATAAAAGATAATTATCAGTTAATGATTCCAACCATGCCAACAATGGTAAATATACAAAATCAGGCTTATACAAAAGCTAAATACTGATTTCGTAACAAGGAATCCAACTGAGCCTCTAAAACATTATTCGCTCAAGCTTACATAGATAGGAAACGTAAAAAGTACACCAACTGAGTCTGTACCAAAATTTCATTACTTAAACGAAGGTATGCATTACAAGATAACAGAAGTCGTATTACTAGTTACCCCTCCAGGACTCCGACAGAATCATGCTACCAGCATTCACATACATGACTTATACAGTAGTCCACAATATACGGACCAATCCAAAGACTCCACAGAGTCATCTTGTAAATAAATAAATATAATACAAACCATCAACGGGTTAAATCCCGTAACTGCAACACAAGGGAGGGAAAAACAAATTCTACAGGGTCGCAATAAAATACTGCAAACACCACAAGTTATCCGTTTAACATAACCTAAGTATCATAGCAAAACCCAACAACATTTAGTAACCACCACCTATAATAACCACGACAGAACTTACAAAGAAGTCAAATTAAACTGAACATTCAAACAAAATTCCAACAGTATCCTTTCTGACAAGTATCAACAACAAGCATCAACTATAACCTGAACCCCAAAAAGGAAACAATTCATGGGCTCCCAAAGAGCAGGTTTAGAATACTTCCTAGCATGCATTTCACACACTTTATCCGGAATGTAAAACACAACTAAATAGAGCAACAGTTCGAAACACAATGCACACCCATCAAGGGTTAAATTGAAAAATTGAACCAGCAAGAAGATACAGTACTAAAAATCACACAAAGCTACCATAAAAACCATCTGAACCCATAAATCATCTGAACAGAGTTGTTCTAATGAAATCATTTGAAAGAAAGCAAGATTTTTAAAGGTTAGGGCCTAACATGCCTGGTTATTTGCTTAAAAATCTGAAGAAGACCACTGAAAGAGCTCGAGCCTTCTCCTCTTTTTCCAAGTTAGATTCACCAACAAAAATTTGTTATTTCCATGACTTATAAATTTTCCTTGCCAGAGAAAAGAGCTAGTTACGCTCATATTTGCCATGCAACACCAAGAAGACTGGTGCGAAGAACTAGTGATCAGGCAGAGGGAAAACCGGAGCGCATGAAAAACCAAACAAACTACTAATTTTCCATTTTGCATGCCTTCCCGTGAAACCCGAGCTCGAAGACCGAGTTCATAAATGGCATTTACTCCAAATTTCCCGCTTAATTTCCATTGCCACCGACCGCCATAGTTGGCGATGGATAAAACCAGTTCGAAGACCATTTCCAACTTTGGCAACCTGCCACATCGGCTCTAGCTAGCCATTTAAAACTTCTACCAAATTACCTGTCCTTCATACTTATCCCTCCATTTAATGCCATAGAAACTGCCGCCCATGGTTCGCACCCTTCCATAGGTCCCCTTTCTTCCTTGTTCATAGTTAGGTTAGTAACTTAGGTTAGGATTTAGGATAACACTTAGTCTAACCTCATTAGCACATAGTTACTAACTTAGAACATTAGCTTATAGCCTAGGCCTAGGTTAGATTAACACTAATCTAACCCCTAGGTTATAGTTTAGTTTTAGGTTACTAACCTTAATAAATCCAGTTTAGGTCTAATATTTCAAATGCTCAAAAAAAGAACCTACAACATACATTCATGAACAAGGTTCACTCCTGCACTGCCAATAGGCTAGTGGAAATAAATGTATCTGAATTTATTACCTGGTCCACGATCAAGACCTTCCTGATATTACGATATCGGGAACCAATTCATTTAACATGATCAGCCTGAGTTAGACTCTGGAACTAGCTTATTCAATGCATCCAGACCTTACAACCTGCGTAAGGTCTATAATTTTAATTCATCCCGAATAAACTTAAAGCATCACTTGGATCAATACCACTGATCCAAGGCTAGGTCTTATAGATGGATAACTCCATAATTCATTCCGAGATCAGATTAAATTTAGGTGTACAATGAAAGAATTAAAAGAGTCCAATTATATTCCGACTCAGTCAAAGATCTGCAATTTCAAAGAAGGTACAGTCCATATCAAGCATGACTTCTCAATAAAAGGAACACATCCTTTTTACAAAAAAAGCACATACCAACACTTGTATGCTCAGGAGGAAGTAACAACAGTTCAGGGTGTTACATAATTTCCCATCAGTTAAAGGGATGATGACTCATTCCTCCTTAATGTCAAAACTGATATAATCCTTGTTAAACCATAGGTCAACATTGTTTTTGTAACACCACGGGCACCCAAGCAATGCTGGAAAGTTGTCTGCTTTAGCTAGCGCAAAAACATCAAAGTCTCTAGTGAACTTGGCCCCTTGAATAGTGATAATTGCATCCTTCAAGATACCAATGGGAATTACCTTCATATTTTTTTCTATATACATCACATTTGAAGATGGCTATAATACGGGCCTCCCTATTTAATGCCATGCATCCAAGGTGATAATATTGACTTCCACGCCTGTATCGATCAAAATATTTCTCACAAGCCATCCATCTATCACAAAATAATAATTTATGTCTTTATCATAGTCAAGGTTGTGGGGAGGAAGGTTAGTATGCAAAACCTACCTCTTGCACCCTCTTCCATCACATGGTATATTCACCTGTAACCATTATCCTAGTAAGGGAATGATAATCTCTTGCCTTAACAACTTGCATACTTCCCTAACCTCATCTAGATCTTTCTGTGGAGCCTCAACATTCTTCCTTTGCTCAGAATTCCTTGACTTCTCCTTTAGACACTGTATCTCTCCTTGTAGACTTCAAATTGTATCCATAGTCTCATAATAATTCTCTTTTTGATGAGTAGGGTCTGGATACTTCCCATGTACCTTGACTTCACTTGTAACCATTGTTCTATTGAATATGTATCTCCATAGCACACGTGGCCTGTACTTGGGGGCATCATAGTATTTCTCCCCCTTGCATTGCTATCACATGCCACTCTTGGATTATCCACATGCATTTGGCGCTCTTTATCTTAGCATCCGAATATCTCCTTGAATTTCCGATAAAAACTACTTGATACATTGCTCATCATCATTTCTTGGACACTCCTCATGTTCTTATAGTTATTATATAATTTGCACCAGGATTATTTTACAAATTAAATAACCATTATGTCTTCCCATTATATCTACTCCTACATACTCATTCATAGATGCAAACATTATATCACTATCTATTTACGCATACAACACACTCTCTCATCATTTATCACCAAACATCATTCATCAAATAAAACACTCATCACCATACAATTAGGGGGGCATCGTTAGCTATCCTTCAATATTGTGACATTTTATCGCATCTAGAACTATCTTGGCGTACATTCAGTCATACACATTTTGATACATTTACATCATCATTTCTCGATGATGCAATCTTGTGCTTTGGTGTCACACTTGACTGTATGAGGTAATATTATACACATAAACCTTCACACACTACATTGCTACACTACACACTACACTACACACTGACACATCACATTATTCACACCTATTTCTTGGATTTGCCTCTACTCTACAAATTCACGACATATATTTTCAACATCAACTTCTACACATTGCACTCATTACCCTATGATGCACTGCTAGTTTTGTAGTTCACCGACTTTAGACTGCTGAGGGTTTCAATATAAATTGAACCTCACCAAACTCACTTGAATAAATCACTCACACTTACACTCTACGCTTTATTCTTTCAAGTGATCACATATTTTTAGGGTACACAAAGCGTATTTAAACCATTTCCTAATGATGCACTCTCATTTACAGTTCATTCTTGACTACTAAGGAGACATATATAAATGAACTTCATCTCATACATACATATCCACTTGCGGCCACATAGGAACTACCTTTCATTCAAGCAAGACTACATTAAAGAATTAAACAATATGGGCAGTCCACAACATAGCGTGCTATATATTGGTTACAGTATGGTACTCTTTCTTACTTTTGATTGTTACAGGTATACTTTATTACACAATGCTATATTGTATATATAGTATATCATATTATTATATTATATGATTTAGATGTCATCTCATCTTTATCATACACATATGAAATAGCATTCATCTTACTTTTAAATTTGTGATCGAATACTCTACATATCTATTACACACAACATTGGATGCTTGGTCACAATACCTATGCTACCATTCCCATAACGTCTCCTGGTGGAATCCACTTCCAGGTACACTACAGGTGGGTATTGTCTCATTGTTTTCATATCACATTATTATCAGATAATACACACTTTGAAATTATTTTAATCGGGGTCTAGGGGTGCTAATAGGTGCTTAGGTATAACCGTGCAACATTTATTATGAGATCTGGACTATCATACTTCCATGGTTGTTTATTACATTGCTTTGTCATTGTATGACATTGACTTTGGTTGAGATTTGGACGATTTTTCTTGTGTGCACACTGTCTAGGATTTTGGAATTCATCAGGGTCCTTGATTGTCTTGCAACATGTGGAGTGGTGTCCCATAGTTTGCAACTCAACTTTTTGATGGTCTATATTTTCTTCTTACATGTTTACATTGTCTTCTTGAAAGTCTTATGCTTACACATTGTATGCTTAGATTACATTTTCCTGAAGGGTCTGGTGTGTTAAAGAATGGGAGGGTGTTGATTATGGGTTTGAAGGCTGCAAGTGATCACCGACTAAACGAAAATCTTCTGCATGGGCTGCATGCACACTCCTCTTTACTTAGATAGATCCGATATCATGGGCTGGGATGGTTGTCCAAGAGAAGATGCTCCAATCTCCTTCTTTGGATGTGACTTCTTCACTGGGGATTGACTCTCTGAAGATGCATTATCTTTCTGGGATCTCGTTCTTACTCGTCAAATTTCTTCCAAAAATTTTGCCAACCTTGAGAATAAGGTAGTTTAGGGGTTAGAAAAGGGGTAACCAACGATGGTCCGGCTTAACCGGCGATGGTTAGGGGTAACCGAGCGACGGTCAAGGCGGGATTTTCTAGGTTTACTAAACTTAGGGAGATCCCCCTGATTTCCTCGGATCTTGTGTGGTTATCCTGCGGATTAGGCTGGGAGCTTCTTGTGAGCATGCAGGAATGTGGTTAGAGGGAATGTAGGCATTGATTTTTAGAGTTTGGGTAAGTTCTTTGTTAGTTATGGCAACTTACTAAGAATAGGTCTTAGGTTGAGTTGGCTTGGTGAGGATGTCTAAGTGAACTGTATGTGGGGATATTATTTAAATAATATATTTAAATAATAAATATAGTGAGGATAATGCATTAATTTAATTAAATTAATTAAATTAATATTAGTGGGGTAAAGGGGGGGTCATGGATAGGTAAATGTAATAAAGAGTGCTTTTATGTCAAGGGAAAAAAGGGGAGTGTGACCTAGTTTTAGGGTCTACAGAAAGGGCTAACACTGGTATCTACACTTCTAATAGCCTCAACGTGCAAGGAAGCCTCCAAGGCCTCATGCAAGTCTGTGAATGTCTTGTGCAAAAGTGATTTTCTAAATGGTGTTATTAATCCTCAAACAAACCATTGATCATGTTGAGAAGGATGACTATCAAAAGATAGATTTGACAAGAGAGTTTTGAACTGTGTTTTATATTCCCACACACTCTCTACTATTCCCTGTTGGATCTCTTTTAATGCACTAATGCTCTTCTTCTCAAACTCAAGGATATGGAATTCAGCTAAGAAGGCATTCTATAGTGTGGTGTAATCTACAACCGTTTGATGGGGGTCATAATTTCGGTACCAACTATGTGATTTACCCTGCAACGTCATTTCAAACTGACTTTCCTTTCACTCCAGGTTAGTGATCCCCTTTGCACACAATATTAATTCATACTTGTGTACATGCTCTACAACATACTTAACACCCTTGTAATCTGGTAAATGTAAAGACATCTCAAAAAGTAATTTCCGAGGTGGATGAGGCCCTTGTCTATTTGATCCAGAACCTTGATTCCCTTTGGTTTTTCCCCCACTACTAGATCTATTGGATCCACTAGGTCCTATACCTCCTTATCCACTAGACTGACCTCCATATCTGCCAGACCCACCAGATCCTCCTCGTATAGCTGGTAATGGGCCTAAAGTGGTCACACCTAACATTCCCAACGTTCCACTAAACTGCATGCCAACATTTTTTTATATTGTTCTGTTACCACGTGTATCGTGTGCCACTCCTAGACACGATACCCAAACTTTATGTACTTGAACCTTGCCCAAAAATCCCTCAAAACATAGGAATTGTTTGTGTGGCCATAGATGTCCCAAATGAGAAGTTATACCTCCTAGGTGTAGATCGAACACTTCCACTGATACTAACTGGGTTAGCAATACTTGTTTTCTGATTTGGAAAACTAAGTGCTAGGGGTAAGTCACCAGGTGGATTTAAATGTTTGCTGATGGCTCTCCTTTCATTAAAAGTTGTAGGTTTTTATCTCATACACTTATCAAGATGGGGTAGTACATACTACTCAGGCTCCACGTCCTCTGTGTGAACCTCAATTCCTTCCCGCAATGGCTTCCTCCATATATCCAAAACTATAGTCATATGTTGTACCCTTAGACCTACATTCTAATCCCATGCACACTGCCCTATCACCCAATAGGAACTAGGCACTCATCTAGGACAAGCATGGGTGGTGAGTCTCTGCTTTATGTGTGTCTTGTGAAAATGCATCATCTTATAACAGATATTCAAATGAAAATGAGCATAAAAGTACCATGCCACATTCTAAGAGCCTAGAATGAGTTGTTATCTCATTGTATCCAGAAAGAGAAATAACAAGCAACATATGGAAATGGTTCATACAGAAAGGAAATGCATAAGTAGTATACTCCTGAACACATAGATGATTTATAACAAAGCATTATATTCATATTAACAGATTCAATAATCCACATTACATCCCTTGAGGTCATAACAAATCCTCATATAACAATGCAGCCAAGTTCATGCATCATCAGAACTACATTATGCTCACCATATTACAAAAACAAAAAGAATGCAGACCCATCCCTCTAAATGTGTCATCTTCTTATAGAGATCTCCTAATCCCTAACCCATAAAATCCTTCATTATTTTTTTGCAGGGCTTCGCCTCTCTTTTCTCTCCTCCACACTCTCCACACTCTCTATCTATCTTTCTTCTATCGGGCACTTGTATTTATAACCTTAACACCCACCGCCATGCCTTTCAGAAGTTATAGATCGGTTGCAAAGTGTCGAAGTGGTCCTCCATGGGAGCATGCCTTCACAGATCCAAGCTCTCCACTCCTTGTAATGATGTCTTCTGGAACCTTCCATTGCATGCCTAGAATATTCCCTTTTTGATCCCACAGTCACCAGGATGGCACCTTATCCACAAGGGTCATGCTTTTCTCATGTGCTTCCTGGGATGCCAAATGCGGCTAAGTACAAAACCCATTTTTCCTTGCGTGTGCGCCATATGTTTTACAACCTACTGCTAGGACCCTTCCCTATGCATGCCTTCAACCCATGTGCCCTTTTTCAACTAGGTCCCATGCTTCCACATGCACCTTCTTGTACTTAGCTAATATTTTGGGGCCCAACATCACCCCACACTATGCCTATTCTCCATCCTCAAAAACACTCTTCAATAAAGAAATAAAGAATGGTGGATCCTTACAAATGGTTGGAATGGAAGAATAAAGGAATGAAGAAATGGGGAAAATAATGAAAGAATGGGGAACTTGTTTACTTCTGGAGGAGGAGAGGGAAATCCTTCCCTAATTCTGCTTCTAACTTTCCCCAAGTGTCGACCTTGTTCTGAGCTTGCTGACAGAGGTCACCCACCAGGGCACTCACTTCTTCAAAACTCAGCTCCTCTCCCTTAGCGCTCATTATCTCTACGATATCCTCCAGTTGTTTTCCCAAATCATTGAGTGCATCCATCCTCCGAGTGATTTGGGGGTACAATTCCTTCAGCCAGTTCTTGATTGAGCCCCATAAGGTCTCAATGGCCTCTGATTTCTTTTCCACTTTGGCTAGGATTTTGTCTCACTCATCCCTGTTCCCCTTGTTATTTTCTTAGAACTCCTTGAGTTCCGCTTCATGGGTGGTAACCAAGATACTTGCCACTCTATCCCTATCCATGCAGTTATCATAGGTGGCCTCAGCAACTTGTGTGGGCTTTTACATCGAAGAGGATCTTGTTGTACTGAGCAATAATTTCCACAACCTTCATCTTATTTTATTTTTCTTGGCATGCCAATGCCTCTTCTTCAGATTCTAAGGCAAGTGGCCACCTCTCCATAGTGAGTATGTGGGTCAAGTCCTCTAGGCATTGTAAGGCTGATCCATATTTTTGTGGGTGGTGTTAAGTCTGGATGCTTCAAGACAATGGCATCCGTGATCATCTCTATCTTCTTGTATGCCTTGTGCACTCTTGCCTTCTCATCTTTTAACTCACACCTTAACTGAGTGCTGATTAGTTCCTCCTACTTCAGGTCCTTTCTTTTCTCAAGGAGCTCTTCCTCCTTTTTCTCCAGCTCTACCTCTAGGAACTTCACCCTGTCATTTCTTCTGAAGAGTCTAGCTTCAACCTCAACTGAAACTTTGTTGAGCACGTTGCAGATTTTCTCATCTGATAATTGTTGAGCATTTACCAAGGGGTTTATTCCTTTTGTTTCTAGCACCTTTCATCAATGCTCCTTGGCTTATTTCAAATTCAGGCTCATCAATGTGGGACTCAAATTCCCATGATAACATTTTCCTTGTCCAAGGGTATGCACCTTCCTCATCAAATGAAGCCATGGCTAAGAGTTGTTCTGTTGGCACAGTGCTCTGGAAGCACGCACACAACACCTTGTTTGGATCATTGATGTAGCTCATTCCTTGACCTTGTGCTACTTTTGTACTCTTCCTCCCTATGCGTGTGGCCCTTGGAAAGCTTACAGCCAAACTGGGATCTCCTCCCATGCTGCCATATTCTTTTCCTACGCTTTCCTCCTCAACTTCCTTCATCACCTCATCTACATTGCGTTCTACCTCTTGTTCCACCAGGTCCTTGATGATTTTCACCACTTCTCTCTCTGCAGCCTCATCTACCTATTCCTTTGTGAGGCTTGGGGTCCTTTGATCTTTTGTATTTTCTTCCCCACCTACCCCCTTGCCTTGGGCCTCAGTTTCTTCTTCGTCCTCCTTCTCCTCATCCCCTTCGTTATACTCCTCATCTCCTTCTTCCTCAGAATCATGTATCTCATAGACTGGATGGTCTTCACCTCCTTCTAGCTCATCATCATCATCCTTGTCACTGATGTAGGCATCTAGACTCTCCATCTCTTCTGAATCTACCTCATCAGTCACTTTCTGCTTCTTCCTTACTGGGGATTCCAGTACAGGAGATTCTTCTTTTTCTTTTTCTTTGACAGGTGATGTCTTCATTGGTGATTCCTCATGGGTGAGGGGCTCTTCATGCTCTGGTGCCTCTTCTTCTAGGGTCTTCACCTTGATAGGAGATTTCTTTCTCCACGTGTAAGTACTAGGCTTAGCACTTGCTTCCGGTGTGCTCACCATTTGTGTGGTTTGAACACTTGGTGCCTTCTACACCTCTTCTCTTTCTCTCTTTCTAGGTGCAGCCTTCTTCCTTCCTATAGGGTCTTCAGGGATGGAGACATCATTCTCCAAGTAAGCACCTTTTTCAAATTTTGGCCTTATGCATAGATACACCCTTGTTGCGGTCCTTCCTGCAATTGGCAGCATTAAAGGCTTCATCATCTGTATCTCATGGGAGACATATCTCTCCACGTACACATGCTTCTTTGGGTAGGAGAGCTTCTGGCGTAGCTCATGGTGGTCTATATCTACCTCACTAAGGTCGAACCTTAGTCTCTTGGCCTCCTTGAACCGATTAACTCTGGCTTGGAAGTATTGTGTGGTGAAGGAGAAGGGTAGCTTGCACCATGGACTCATATTCCCATCTGTCAATGTAAATCTGCCAATGCATAAGTGTTGGTACACTAAAAAAATTCTACCTCTCCATTCATGAGCATGGGAAACTACTCTAAAATCCTCCACTCAGCTCTGAATGCATCACGCATTCACTTATGCCACTTTTCCAGGAGCACTTTATGAGTGGTCATTATGGTTTCACAAGTATATTTTGAAAACCTTTTTGTGGGTGAGGGATCCTCTTCTGGATATTCCCAAACAAACTTTATCCCATCGGGCACTCCAATCTCTGAAAATACAATGGTGAGGAGGATGTTACCAAAGAGTATCTTCTCTCCCTCCTGTGCGCTACTTATAATCTCATCCGCAATGAAAGTAGACAAGTTGTAGATGGTTCCTTCTGATATCTTCTGGCATACATTTAGCCATGCCTTGTTCACTTGTGTCCATCATTCCTGATCATTGAGCTTGGTGACCAAGCACACATCCATCCTCATAATTGGGTCTAGAATCTTGGTAATGTCAAAGTATCGTGACCCCTTCTTTTATTCATATGTGGCTACAGTCTCCTTGATAGCCTCCTTGTCACTCAGATCATCATCTATGTTATCTCCTTCACAATTGAGGCCTGTGAACTTGGATATCAGTTGTGGTGTGATGCACATCTTGTGCCCCACAAAATAAAATTGATCCTCATGCATGTGTGACATCAACCATTGGTAAAGGCACTCAGGCTTTCCAAAGTATGGAAACTCATATAGTTGCAATAATCCAACCTTCTCTAATTTGACCTTCACCTCGTCACTGTAAATGGGCATTCCATCTGGTGTCCTTTTGTTAGTTGGTCAGACCAATTCTAGCGCCATTTCCTTCTCAGTTGTGCTCATGTGATGGTTATAATCACTCACGGCCATCTTTCGTAAGTGTGACTCCCACTCTTTTCCTAGCAATACCCCATCTGGGTACTTACATTTCCACGTACCATTCTTCATTGGTGCTTGGGACAGTAATGATTTTATTTCCCTTTCCCTTGCCCTTTGTTTTCTTTGGTGAAACGGTTGGTTTCTTGGGTGCCATATTTTCTAGTCAGACTGAACTTAAATACTCCTTCCTCTTGCTCTGTTACTCTACTACTCTTCAATCCCAAAGCTCACTCCAAAGCTTTAACTCCTGAAATGAATCCTCCTTTTCTCCATGTGCCCTAGTTGCCAAACCCTAACAAGGGAAACCTTCCACAAGACGGGGCTCTTCACATAATCTTTCCTCATGCCCGTGTACTCCTTCCTTCTGGTTCGTAGATCTACTCTAGATGCACACTCAAATTTCTTAGATTCTCCTTTCTTCACACAAATTTCTCTCTAGATGCTCTAGTTCACAAGAGATTCTTTCACTTCGTAATCACAAGGTAACAAATGACTTTCCTGACCTTGTATTTATAGTTTTTGCTTCTTTCCAGCATTAAATGTTATACCACCTACCACTGTACTTTAACATTAAATGTAGAATTTTACACTAAGCTGATTTTAAGTGCCTTCACCCACATGCCTACATCCTACATGAAAAACCCTTTACAACCTTCTGGCACAAAAAATCCAACCTGACCAAAGACTCTTACGCGTGCGTCCACAGCACCGAAGGCACTTCTTCTATCCTTTACCCAATTTTTTCCCTCACCTACCTCATGTTGTTCCTGCACTCTTCATCCTTTCTGTACGTGGTTTCTAAAGCCTTTTTTGACACCATAATTCTCATCCACCTCTTTCTATCACTTCTTAACTTTACATGCTTTTTATCCTTCAACCGGGCTTCCTTTCTACTGGGCCATCTCAAACTTGTATTGCAGGCCTATACTTTACATCACTCCACCCCACACTAAAATAGATGCACGGTCCTCTGTGTATACACAACCTTGGAAAAATAATGTGGTTACTGGTGCACAAGGCACAAAACAAAACAAAATAAAACCGGGCCAACAACTTCTGCTAATGAAACTTGTATTACAGGGAAACACAAGACAAAAAAGATCATAAACAACCTTGGAAAAATTGTGGTTAAACAAAAATAAAGGAACAAGTAATGAGAAAGGGAAACACAAGAAAAAAAATCATACAGGGAAATTCTAGACTAATTGGCAATACTACCTTATTACAAACACCAAGAAGAATTATTTATAGTAGGGCTTCAACCTACTCCCATTGAAGTGACCTGGTAACCTCGTCCCATCTAGTGCTTGTAACTGGAAAGTGCCTGAATCAAGAATGTACGAGATGATGTAAGGTCCCAACCAATGGACTTTCAACTTCCCAGGATGGCACAGATACTTGGAATCATACAACAATACCATCTACCCAACCTCAAACTTCTTGTTCTTGATATGACGATCATGCCATGCCTTTTGTCTTTTTTTTCTATCTTCTGACTCCATCTAGCAAGTGATCACCTTTCATCTAACTGCATCAACTTATCAATTCTTTCTTCCAGTGCTTGCTCATCAGCTAACCCTCCTGCATGTGCTATACGCAGTGATGGTAACATGAATTCAACTGGTAAAATAGCCTCCATGCCAAACACCAATTGAAATGGTGTGGCCTTGTTCAACCTCTTGTAGGTTGTCATGTATGCCCATAGAATGACTGATACTTTGTCATCCCAATCTTGTCTTCCAACATCACAGATCTTAGTTAACGTGTGACTTAGTATCTTGTTAAATGCCTCAGTAATTCCATTTTCTTGAGGGTGATAAGGGGTAGTCTTGTGATGGGCCACCATAAATTCTGCTAACAGAATCCTGACTATTTCATTGAGAAAGTGTGTACCTCTATCACTTGTTAAACTTAAAGGACAACCATACCTACTGATTATGTTCTCCCATAAAAATATAGTAGTTGTCACTATGGTGCAATCCTTTGTAGGCACTGCCTCTACCCACCATGTCAAGTAATCAGTGCAAGTGATGATATACCGTGAACTAGTCCTTCGCACGGCTGGTGTAATTGGCTCTAAAAAGTTGATCACCCATTTTTCAAATGGTTCAGCACTGGCTATTGGCCGCAAAGGCATTTCATCTCTCTTCCCAGGTTTTCCAAGGTGCTGGAAATGGTCACAGGCCTTGCAAAACTCAATACAATCCTTGTAGATGGTTTCCCACCAAATCCCTACTAATAAAATCTTCCACGTGGTAGCATTTCCTACATAGTGTCCTCCTGTAATCCCACCATGTGCTTCCTCCATAATTTCCATGTGTTCATGGTCCAACACTCATCAGCACAGAACCTCATCACAACCTAACTTATACAGGTCTCCACTAATCAACATGTAAGGTGTGACACATATTGCTAATTGCTTTCTCTCCAGAGCCTTCATCCCTTCCAGTGCCACACCTATTTTTAAGAACACTGTAATATCTTCCAAGTCTGAGGGTGCACATTGCAACCTAAATAGTTACACATCTGACATGGTATCCTCAATGCTTTGCACGTCCTCCCTTGAGTTAATCCTTGATAAGTAGTTAGGTCCTAAATTGATCTTTCCTTGGTTTTACAACCACTATGAACTCAAATTCTTGAAATAATAGGACCCAACGACATATGTGCCCTTGCAGCATGGGCTTGTTGACTAAGTACTTCAATGCCATGTGGTCTGTGTAGAATATAAATGGTGTTTCCAATAGATACTGTCTAAACTTGTGCAGCACGTAGATCATAGACAATGCTTCACGCTCAGTAGTTGTGTAATTTTTTCTATTGGTGTCAACTTTCTACTTGCAAAGCACAAGGGATGATCAACAATTCCCTCACCAGGTTGTGCTAGTACTACTCCCATAGTTGTCCTTGAGGCATCAACATGCACATGGAAAGGCTTATCCCAAGAAGGAAAACATAATATGGGCATCGTGACAAGCCTATCCTTCAAAGTGTCAAATGCCTTCTACTGTGCTCTCCCCAATGAAAGGCACTCTTGTGTTTTAACAATTCTTCCAAGGGCACGGCAATCTTGGCATACCCCTTGATGAACTTCCTGTAATACCTGATATGCCCAAGGAATCCATGCACTATGCTTTGATTAGTAGGCTCCCCTAATCCTACAATAACTGCAACTTTAGCGGGATCTACTAGTAAACCTTCTTTGCATATAATGTGTCCTAACAGGGTTCCAAATGGAGTAGCAAAGACACATTTCTTAATGTTGAGGGATATCCTTAATTGCCGACATCTCTCAAACATCAGCCTTAAATTGTCACAATGGTCTTTCACCAATCCATACACAGTCCAGTCATCCAGGTAAACTTGAAGAAACTTATGGATGAAGTCCTGAAATGCTTGTACCACAATGCGCAAGAACACAATAGGCACATTCTTCAATCCAAAAGGCATAACCGTGTAGGAAAAATTTCCCCATTCAGTTGAGAAAGTTGTCTTTCTCTGGTCTTCCTTTGCAATCCTAACTTGGTGATACCCTGAGAACCCATCCGTGAAAGAGTAGACTTCACGCCCAGCTACTCCCTCCAAAATTTCTTCAGTAAAGGGGGTTGGAAAAGGATCGATGACACATACTGCATTCAGATCCCTATAGTCAACACAAATTCTTATCCTACCATCCTTCTTGATACTGATAACCATTGGGCTTATCCATTTTGATTCTTCCACTACCTCAATGATACCAGATGCTATCATCTTGTCTATTTCTTCCTTGACCCGTACACATGTAAATTTGGATTCATCTGATAAGGCCTCTTCTGAATCAGGTGTGCACCTTCCTTCAACTTGATCTTCATCTCTCCCAAGGAATGGTGAATGCCTTTGAGTTCATGGTACCCACGAGGAAATAAATCTTGGAACTCACGTAACAGATCAATGACCTTTGAAACTTATTTTTCCAACCAATAGTCTCCAATGATAGCTTCCTTAGGTTCTGTCTCCATTCCAATGTTAACCTTATTTATTTTCAAGGGCTCATGGTAGGTGCATGATCAGTCATCAGTGTTGTCTATGACTTCACACGTACCTTCCGAATGGTTAACATCCAAAGTCTCCATCTCTTCTCCATCTATTACATAGACCATTTTCCTTTTTCTTTTTCCATGCATGCGCACTCAAGCTATATTTCCTCTGATTCTTCTTCATTAAGGCACATCACTAAGTAAGGCTCACCTAGTAACTCCAACAGCCTATTCTCTGCCATAGCACTATCTCCCATCGTAAGGTGCTTGATCACTTGCAACACCTTATCTACTGATGGCTTGGTACTCCTATACTCAAAATCTTGAATGAGATCAGCCGCCAACTCCTTCCAATTACCTATTTGAAAATACATCTCCAAATGAATATACCATGCATGTGTATAACCTTGTAAGGTGGAATATAATTTATGCACCCATAAAAAGGTGATAAAACTTATGCGTTTCCCATCCAGGCCTTCTCACATGCTTGGATATGAAATGAAGTGGTCTCTTTACCATGGTAGTCTTGTATGAAAGTGTGCACGTTGCTCTTGGAGAACCTTATAGAAAATGTGATCCTTACCTCATGCCACTCTAGGAGGTTCTCCTGATGTGTAGCCCACCAGCATGTATAGTTTTTTGTAGGTTATAACTAAGCATTCCCCTCCTCTCGTCCTCATTTTTCCACTGAGCTTCCATTTCTCACAAGAAAATTTTAGGATATGCTCCTCCAGAGTAACTTGGCAACTTTTTTCCTCCTAGGCACTTGAATCAACATGCATTTGTTACCCTTGTTATAGATCCTCTAAATTGTCACCCAATTAACTCATAAGTCCTATGCGCCCAATTATCGCATGCCACACTAGTGGTATCACTCAAGGATTGAGCATATTAACATTAGATAACTCCCTCTGTGGTGCAAATTATCTTAGGATCTCTTATGGATCACACATAGATCCTATTAATGAATTCTTCTCCTAAGGTCTCATTATAGGGTGTTGAATTCCCATATGTCAAAGGAATGATCACCCTTTCTTCCTTATTTTCAAAGCTGATATACCCTTTGTTAAACCACAGGTCGACATTGTTCTTGTAACACCATGGGTGCCCAAGCAACACTAGAAAGTTGTCTACCTTGGAAAGCACCAAGACTTCAAAGTCTCTAGTGAACTTGGCCCCTTGAATGGTGATAACTACATCCTTTAGGACTCTAATGGGCATTGCCTTAGTCTTGTTTTCCATATACAACACATTCAAAGATGGTTGCAATGTGGGCCTTCCCATTTGATGCCAGGCATCTAAGGTAAGAACATTTACCTCTTCTCCCATGTCGATGAGAATATTTCTCAGAAGCCATCCATCAACAACTACATTCAAAGTAATCTCCTTATCATAGTCAAGGCTGTGAAGAGGAAGGTTTACATGTAAAAATTACTTTTGCACTCTACTCTAGTGCGTGGTACCTTCTCTCTCAGCCATTCTCCTAGCAAGGGAATAATATTCTCTTTCCTTAACATCCTGCATACTTCCTTGACCTCATCCAGGTCATCCTTTGGAACCTCAACATTCTTCCTTTGCTCCAACTACCTTGATTTCTCCTTTAGACATTAGATCTCCCCTTGTAAACTTTGAATCACATCCATAGTCTCTTGATACACCTCTTTCTGATGAGTAGGGTCTGGATACTTTCCATGTACCACTTCCTCTCTTGAAACTAGTGTCCTTTGTCTTGGCATCTCCCTGACACGTGCGGCCTCTTTTGGCATCATCACCTACACAAGTTCTATCCCTGACTCACATGCCACTCTTGGCATCCATTATGAATCAACCTTCTTGATGCTCACCATCCCAGTGCCTTTGTCTTTACAATGCTACTGGTTCATATGCTCATAAAGTTCTAGACACTCTTCATACTTGTGTTTCTTTTTGCACCATGAGCATTGTAATAGATCAGGACACTCACATTTGTAATGCTCTGTAGATCCACAATTATAATAGGTTCCTCACGGGAACTCACTTCATCCTCCATTGTGGTTACTGTGACCATGAAATCCTCCACAAAAACCTCTTCCATGCACTCCTCCATCTGCGTGCCCTTCATAACGATGATCATCATCCTTGGAACTACTTGCAAGGCTAGTCTGGTGCACACACCAAGATCAATAACATCATGGATTTGATCAATCAGTCTACAATCCTTGGTATCATGGGTCGTAGAGGTACAAATCTTACAATAGCAAGAAACATTCTTATGGATTGCACACTGGAGTAGAGGGCACCTACTTGCATCATGATCCCCATGGAAAATCTCATAGTCTACCGACATACCACACACTGAATTTCTGAGGGAAACTATCCTTTGCATGCCCCTCCACTTCACAGTCTGTACACCAAATCCCACTACGAACCTCATGCACTGAGTTTGTAGATAAATTCTCCAACTACTTGGCCATTGCAGTAATTTGAGCCTCTAGAAAAGGACTAACACTAGTATCAATGCTCCCAAGAGCTTTGATGCATAGGGAAGATTTTAATGCCTCGTGTGGGTCTGTGAAAGTATTGTGCAACAGAGCCCTTCTAAATGGTGTTATCAATCCTCTAAAAAACCATTGAGCATGTTGAGAAGGATGAATGTCATAGGATAGTTTTGACAAGAGAGTCTTGAAACACATCATACTCCCACACACTCTCTACCATTCCTTGTTGGATCTCCTTCAGAGTGTTGATGCTCTTCTGCTCAAACTCAGGGATATGGAACTCTACTAGGAAGGCATTCTTTAATGTAGTGTAGTCTACCACCGTTTGATGGGGGTCATACTTCCTATACCAAACTATGCATGTGCCCTTGCAACATTGTTGCAAACTGACTTTCCTTCCACTCTAGGGTAGTGATCTCTTTCGTGCACCATAGTAACTCACACTTGTGCACATGCTCTGTAACATCTTCAATACCCCTATAGTCTGGTAAGTGCAAAGACATCTCAAAAAACACTTGGGGAGGTGGTTGGGGTCCTTGTCCTCCTGATCCAGAGCCTTGGTTTCCTCTGGTGTTTCCTCCTCCACCAGATCCACTTAGATCCACCAGGTCTTGTTCCTCCTGACCCACCAGATCCACCTCCTACAGTCAGAAAAGGACCTGAAGTGGATGTGCCTATTATTCCCAATGTCCCACTAAACTACGCGCCGATGGTTTGAGATATTTTCCCACTACTAGTTGTATGTCCCGCGTAACTCCCAGACACAATACCCAAACCTTGCGTACTTACACCTTGTCCAAAAATTCCTCCAAATACAAGAATGGATTGCGTAGCCATGGATGTTCCAAATGAGAAATTATATCTCCTGGGTGTAGATCGGTTACTCCCACTGATACCAACTAGGTTAACAATACTTCTCCCTTGATCTGGAAAACCAAGTGCCAGGGGTTGGTCACCAGGTGGGTTCAGATGTGCACCGATGGCTCTTCTTTCTCCATGTGATGAACTCTCATCAGAAGCTGAAGGGGCCTCTCTCCCATGCTTGCCAAGATGGGGTAGCATAGACTGCTCAGGTTCCATCCTCTACATGAACCTCAACTCCTTCCCACAACATCTACCTCCATAGATCCATCACACTTGCAACCTTGCATTGTCTAGTCATCTCCCTTTCATGAGCTTTGCTATACTTGAGTCATCTCTCCTCCCTTTCCTTTTCAGCCGTAATGTCCACCATCTTCCTCCACCCTAGCTTCCTCTCCCAGTGCTCAGAGAAGCTTAGCAGCCATGGGAAATGCTTCTAAACTCAAAGTAATGACCAAGATCTTCATAGCCAAAGGAATAACATGCAAAAATGATCCTCTAGGCTCCCTCAGAAACTTGAACTCAACAAACTTCTGGGTAAGAATACGTAGAAATGACATATTCAAGAGTATAACTAGTCAACACTCTCTTCCACCAGTGATCAAAAACATGCATCCAAGTCAGATCTACATCCTGCAGCCTCTGATAGTCATCTTGGGTCCATATGTGTGATCTATAGTACCAGCTTGATCTAGATGCATATGCTGAAAGCCATTCATATAGTTCTACTGGGAAGCAACAAAATAATGTCTCATATAGCTCATGGTATAGGTTCTCTTCTACCCATCTACATGCATCAAACTCAAGTCCAGTGTTGAATCTTTGAGAAAAATCATCCTCTGTGCTCTTGAACCATGTTTCAACACTTTCCAAGGTCAAACACTTTGTCATCACGCATCATAGGGACAAAGATGCATGTCATTTCTCACAACACTCACAAAAGAGGTCCCGGAAATGGAACCAAGATGTAGTCATATTTCATACCCTTAGACCAATAGTCTAATCCCATGTGTGCCGGCCTATCACCCAGCGGGTGCTGGGTGCTCACCCAAGGCATGCACGGGCACCGAGTCTCTCCTTTATGTGATTCTTGTGAGAATGCATCATCTTATAACAGATATTCAAATGGAAATGAGTAAAAAGAACCATGCCACATTCTAAGAACCTAGAACGAGTTGTTATCTCATTGCATCCAGAAAGAGAAATAACAAGCAACATATAGAAATGGTTCATACACAAAGGAAATACATAAGTATTATACTCATGAACACATATATGATTTAAACAGAGCCTTATATTCATATTAACAGATTCAATAACCACATTACATCCCTTGAGGTCATAACAGAATCCTCATATAACAATACAGAGCCAAGTCATACATCAGAACTACATTATGCTCATCATATTGCAAAAAAAAAGAATGCAAACCCATCCCTCTAAATGTTTCATCACTTATAGATTTATTCTCATCCCTAATCCATAACATCCACCATTTTGTTTCTTTAGGTCTTTGCCTCTCTTTTCTCTCCTTCACAATCCCCAAACTCTTTATCTATCTTTCTTCTATTGGGTGCTTGTATTTATAACCTTAACACCCACTGCCATGTTTTTTAAAAGTTACAGATTGGTTACCAAGAGTTGAAGTTGTCCTCCATAGGAGCATTCCTTCATAGATCCGAGCTCTCCACTCCTTACAATGATATATTTTGGAACCTTCCATTGCATTCCTAGAATATTCCCTTTTTGATCCCAAAGTCACCATACTGGAACTGTTATCCAAAATTCACCCCCAGGGTAATTTTGATAACATGCATTAGAATACTCAAGTCCCAGGCAGATAGATTGATTCAAGGCAAAAAATCATGTTTCTAGGGTCCCCTCAGATTTTTTCTAACTCCCTTTCCAAGAAGAAAAGAGCAAGTTCTAAAAAAAGGGTGAAAAAGTTACAAAAACAAGCTTGGGCCAAGAAAAAATCATGAAAATTGGCTAAGTCCTAGTCCACAACAGTGGCCCAGTTGGGACATCAGTTGGGACGCGAATCGGGAAAAATTGCGTGAACCAGCCGAAAAGCCTCCAGGTGGGCCTGCGATAGAAAGGTTGGCACATCCGGGCCGTGGGGACGTGAAGGACGAAGCGATTAAAGAGGGAAAAATTGACCGAAGGTAGTTTGAAAGAATTGACTAACTGCTGAGTGGAACAAACCTGGGCCAGAGACGGCCAAAGGATGCGAACCAATCCACATGGGCCAAGAAACTAAAGAACTTTCCCAAACAGCACTGGGACAGTTGGGTCAGAAGTATGCGGCGGACGCAGAGAGCCGAAGGAGCTGAGAGCCAATGAAATCATGCCACATGTCTTCGCCTCAAAGAGGGACAGGGAAGCCCAAATCGGGTGGATCGGAGGAATTTTTCCCAGACAGTTTGGGACATCTGGGCCAAAATGTGAGGGCGCGAAAAGCCGGCAGGCCCATGGACAAATCAAAATCATGCCAAATGTCACAAGGGAAAAAGTCCAAAATTTCAAAAGGGCAAGGTTTGAAGCGAGAAGCCCGAGCCAATCAAAAGAGGACACGTGTCCTAAGGAGAAGGGGAGTGTGGAGCTCGGGGAGGAGATTAGAAATTTGGCAAAATTTTTGGTCAAAAAGCTAAAAGGTAAAGGATTCCCTCGGAGCCCCTGTCCTCCAATCAAATCATGCCACGTGTCCCAAGCGGTGGGGGTGCGGGGGAAAAGTGGAAAATTTTCCAAAAAATTAAAAAGGTCCAAAAAAATTCAAGGAAAACCCATGGGTAAGAAGGAGAGAGAATTACGCATCCAATCAGCGCTTGACACGTGTCATCCAGGTGGCAGAGCATGCGGAAAAAATTTCAAAACACATTTTTGCCTGTTTTGTGCCCTAAATCTTCAGATCGCCATATCTTTCGATCCAGAGCTCAGATTTGCACGTTCTTTATATCAACGGAAAGCTTATAAAATTCTCTACATGATTCCAGGGTCAATCTTGAATTTTGGTTTAGTCTGGAGAGAGAAAATTAAGAAACGGCTCTGACGCGTGTTCATGGCCAAAAGTGACATTTCAGCAACCAAATTTAATGCAGAATGGGTCGCATTCTCCTGCTAATTCGGTCAAAAATGACAGGGTATGGGTTTGTAAGGTTCTCCATGCCGTTTTAATGCATTTACAGTCAATGAGGAACGGGCTCCCACGTTTTGTACATTTTTCTATCTCCTAGGCTCGACCCGTGCAATGTAAAAGCCAGATTTGGCTCATTTCTTCAAGGGGGAACACTTTTTGGCATAGCAGACTTCTTCTTTCACCTCCAGTAAGTGATTGTTAGAAGAATCAGACCTCTTCAAAGTTTGTAACAATTTTTTACCTCTCTGAGGTTGTAATGCAGTGTTTTTTTGACATTGGAAATGATAATGCAAGCTCTGTGAATGGTTTCAGTCCTTTGTTTGTATTATTTGCTTCATTTCAGATCCTAAATTATATCTTATCAGTCTGTGTATGTTTTATGTTGCAACTTTGGTTTGTGTCTATTTGCATGAGCAAAAATGTTCACCACTCCTTTTGGTGCATCACCATCTTTAGTTAGTTTCAATTTTTGCATTTCTATCCCTGTCTCCTTGCAAATTTAGAGTAGGATTAGGATCTGAACCTCTGTAGTTGTGCAAATATAGATCTAAATCAGAGGAGTTTGAGGAACCAGCCTCTAATCTAGAGATTCCTCTCTCAGTTTCACAAGTCCCACACTTGGAGAGAGGTTTCCATGTTTTGCAATCACACTGGATGCTAAGTGATCAACCTAGAAGCCTGATCTGCATCCAGGGGTGCTGTGAGTTTGCAACAACAGTTTTGGCACGCCCGGTGGGACCTAGAGGTCTCATTTTTATTGCAGCAAAGTTGATGTGCATCTGCTGCAATTTTCTTGCTTGAAAAGAGCTATTATTTGCATATCTGGCGACTCCAAGGGGAAGAATCAACTGGTTTCAGCAGTGCAGGCCTGAAAACTCATGAGAAGAATCACCACAAGGTCAAGAGTTGGAGAAGAAGAAGTGTTGTTTGAATACCTGCAATTATCTCCAAGAAGAAGGCAAAGAGGAAGAAGGATTCAAAGGTCTCCATCTCCACCAAACAGAACTCTCTCAACTCCTCCACCTGGTAGGCCTTTCATTCAGTCAACAAGGGTTTTAAGACCAATTAGAATGGCACAAAACAACCCCTATGTCAACTTCACAGGTAGCAGCCCACTTGCCCTCAATGCACAACATCCAATTCCTATTGCAGCCTTGAAGAACATTCCATACTTCACTGGAGAAAATCAGACTACTCCAGGTGATCATGTTAAAGACATTGCTAACCTTTGTGCAATCCATGAAATCAATGAGATGCAAGTGGCTGTCAAATTGTTGGCATCTTCATTCAAGGGGAAAGCATTGCAATGGTTTAGAAGCCTTGGAGCTGGTTCTATCACAAATTGGAATCAGCTGTGTATAGCACTTCATGAGCAATTTGGAGAGAAGGGAGACAACTTGTCTCTTTTGGAGCAACTGACAACCATCAAGAGAGCTCCCAATGAGCAGCTGACTGATTTCAACTTCAGATTTCAAAAGACTTGGGAGAGAATTCCAGTGGCAGTCAGGCCAACAGCAGAAGGTGCTTTTCTCTACTATCTCAAAGCTCTAAATTCTGATATTTCTATGTTAATTCAGTCCATGGGAGGCATAACTATCCCTATGGCTTATAGCATTGCCATTAGGGCTGAAAATTGTTTGATCCAAGCTGGCAAACTTGCCCCTAGACCTCCCATGCCATTATTTCCAAGTTTAGAGAGCCCAAACACTAATCAAGCACCTAATTTGGCTCCTTCTCCCACTCCTAGAAATTAGAGTTCAAATGAAGCTTCCACTTCATCTCCAAGTGCCCCAAATGAGCTTCAAGAAGTCATGAAGCAATTGCAAAACCTAGGCAATGAGCTGGTTACTCTCAAGAGGCAGCAAGCCCAAGGTTTTATACCTTCTTATCAGCCCCAAGCTCAGCCTAATAGGCAGCCATATCAACCACAAAGACCACCTAATCCAACTGCAAATCATGAATCAAACAAGGCCTCCTGCCAATAGACCATTTCAGCGATATAATCCAAATGCCATATCTGCCTCTAAGGCATTAGTGCCAACACAAAACAACATTGCCCAGGAGTATGATTGGTGTTTTCCATGCAATGAACCTCATAACCAATCCATGTGCTTCAACGGTGCCTTGAATCAAGCATTAATGGTGACAACTACTGGTGTGGAGGGTGAGGGCAGTCAAGGAAACAACCAACAACAAGAAACATTCCAACAGCAATCAGCCCCAAATGACACCACATTGGTAAATTGGCAAGCAGAGGATTTTTGTGGCATGAATCAAGCAGTTTCTCAAGGTGTTGCAGCCAACACAAGGTCAAAAAGGAGGAATTTGGGTGAAGAACAGCCATTAGCCCCAACCAATCCACAACCTTCCATGGCTCCACAAATGGTTGGCAAGCAAAATCCAATTTCAAATGCACAAGGGCAGCCAAGAACAGCCCCTAGGCCAACTCAAATACTAGTTGTTGCTGCCCACATGCAAGGAGTGAATGTGCAAACCAAGGGACAACAAAGAGATCCTTCATCACCATTCAGTATCATTGATCAGATGAAGAAGACAAACGTCAATATATCAATGTGGGAATCCCTATCTATCCCAAGCCAAAGAGATCTGCTGCAAGCTGCCATGAAGGACTGGCCAACTTCGAATCAACAGGTTCAGATGCAAGAGAAAGTACTCACAAATGCTGCCCAGCCTGAAGGAAATCATGGAGGACAACAAGGTAAAATGTTGAAGCCCCCTCCTTTCTATGTTTCGTTAATCATTGGAAATCAGCTAGTGCATAATTGCATGATAGACTCTGGGGCAAGTAGCTCAGTAATGCCTAAATAGATAGCTGATCAGCTAGGGCTCCAGTATGAAACAACATCCAAAGGGGTAGTGCAGCTGGATGGGACAGCAGTAGCAATAGTTGGAGTGATTAGAAATTTGAGTCTTACCTTGCATGCATGTCCAAATGTTGTTGTTTTACAAGATGTATCAGTCATAGACCTTCCACCACTCTTTGCCCTTTGTTTGTCAAGGGACTTCAAAGCCAAGATTGGGGATATTTGTCTGCTGATTGGTCATACATGCTGTTCAGAACAAGGTATGGAACTAAGGCTACAATCAAGTCAGAACCTATTGCAAACTTCCACATTGAGCCTTACACTCCAAGTTAGATTAATGCCAATTGCTCAGCATTTGATAAAGAAGATCACCCAAACACTGATGAAGCTGACACTAAGGTTGGAAGCATCCTAGATCTAACTCTTGATGAATGGGCAAACAAGGTACATGCATTTGATCTTTATCAAGAAGTGGAAGAATCTGAGCTAGGAGTCTATTGCATACACGAAGAAAATCAGCCTATTCCTAGCATCACCAAGCCAAACCACAAGGATGAGAATGAGGTATGGCAGCTTTTTTTTTGATGGATCAAGGAGTAGACAAGGTGCAGGAGGTGGAGCTATGCTTGTTTCACCTCAAGGAGTAAAGTACTATTCAGCTTTTAGATTTCAGTTTGCATGCTCCAATAACACTGTTGAATATGAAGCCTTGGTGCAAGGGATGCATTGGGAAATAAAGAAGAAAATAAAGAACTTGCAAGTCTTTGGGGACAGTGAATTGATTGTAAATCAGGTCAAGGGACAACATGCTGCCAAGAATGATCTACTCAGGTGCTACAAGAACAGGGTGTGGGACCTCATGGAAGATTTTGAGGGTTTTGGCATCAAATCCATTCCTAGGAAAGAGAATGAAGCTGCTGACAGGCTTGCAGCAGTAGGGGCAGCCTTTGACATTGTGGAAAGCATCCAAAAAGACAAGGTACAACCAAACATCCACGTGATTGTGAGGCCTTCAGTACCAGATAACAATGTCAGTTGGCAAGTATTTGAGAATGACCAGCAAATCATCCATTTCTTGCAAGAAGAAGCTGAGTTCTCAGCCAAGAATCAAGAAAAATTGGAACAGCAGTATGGTGACCAAGTGGTACAGCTGAGAACTAACAAGCTGCCCAAGGGACTTATCACTTTGGAGTCCATTTTTAACCCCAATGATCAGTTTAGAAAGGAGAAAGAAAACATTCAGGTCAAGAGAGAGGATTCAGTATCCATCTTGGTAGAAGAGAATAAACCATTGCAAATTGGAAGGATGACAACTGAACAAGAAAGGTATGAGTTCATACAGCTATGTCAAGAGTTCCCTGACGTGTTTTCTTGGAGCTATGAAGACTTGAAAGGTTTCAATCCCAACTTAGCTCAGCATACCATTGAATTGGATCCAAATACTAAGCCTGTCAGGTAGAAACAAAGACCAGTCAATCCACACATGGAGCCTCTCATGAGGAAAGAATTAGACAAGCTGATTGAGTCAAGGATCATATTCCCAATCAAGCATTCTAGTTGGGTTGCCAACTTAGTTCCAGTCAGAAAGAAGAGTGGAGAGATCAGACTTGTGTGTTGACTTCAGAGACTTGAATAGAGCCTCTCTCAAGGACCATTACCCACTCCCTTCCATGGAGCAAATCTTGCAGGTTGTATGGCTGGCTCAGAGAGGTTTTCACTACTTGATGGCTACTCAGGCTACAATCAGATTATGGTGAAGGAAGAAGACCAGTTCAAGACAGCCTTCACAACCAAATGGGGAACTTATGCATACAAGAAAATGCCATTTGGGATTGTCCAACACTGGTGCAACCTTCCAAAGGGCAATGGACATGGCGTTCAAAGGTTTGATTAACAATGATGGTGCTGATTTACCTTGATGATATCACTGTTTTTTCAAAAAATGCAGCAGACCACCTCTCTCACTTGAGGCAAGTGTTTCACGAGGTGTAGAAAATTCGGAGTGTCCTTGAATCCTAAGAAGTGCATCTTTCTTGCACATGAAGGGAAAGCTCCTTGGCCATATTGTCTCCAAGGAAGGATTAGCAATTGATCCAGAGAGGGTTGAAGCCATAAGAGCACTACCATTTCCAAGCCACAAGAAATCCCTTCAGAGTTTCTTGGGAAGGATAAACTTTGTTCGGAGGTTTGTCCCAGATTTTGTAGCCCTTGTCAAGCCCATCACCAAAATGCTAAAGAAGAGCATGGCTTTCAAGTGGACGGCAGAAGGCAAGGAGAGTTTTGAGGCAATCAAAGAAGCTATCTCTCAAGCACCAACTCTCATCAACCCAGACTTCTCCATAGGATTTCATCCTTTATGCATTTGGAGGTGATGACACTATTTTTTGCCATTCTGGTACAGCAGAACAAAGATAATGAAGAGCAGCCAATTGCCTTATTTAGCCAGAGCCTAGATGACTGTGAGGTGAGGTACTCTTTTATTGAAGAAGCATGTACTTGTAGTAATCAGAAGCTTGAAGAAATTCAAGCATTTAGTCTCAAACAACAAGGTCCAGTTGCTGGTCTCACATGCTGGGGTTAAGGACTTCCTCCTCAACAAGGATTTGAATGAGAAAAGGGCAGGTTGGATCACCCGTGTCATGGAGTATAACATTGAGATCAAAATCACCAAGCTGGTAAGAGGGAAAGGATTGTGCGAACAGCTAGTTTTGGGGAAGCAAAAATAAGTATGCAATGAAGAAGAGGCTGTTTTGACAGTCCAGAGACAGCCATGAGCCAAGTAGCAATCAAGAAGAAGACAATGCTGCCCCCACTCCTTGCTGGACCTAAGGCATATAATACACTTCCTAGGCATAGGCCTATGCCCTCCGGAGATGAACAAGACCCAAAGGAGACACTTCAGATTGCAGGTTGTTCCGTATGCCATTGTTGATGGAGTTTTGTTCAAGAAAGATGTAAATGGAGTGCTGCTGAGATGCATTAGCACAAATCAGATTCAAAGGGTGTTGGAAGAGTTTCATGGTGGACCAGCTGGTGGTCATTTTGCACCAAGAGTGACAACTCTAAAAATCATGAAGGCTGGTTATTATTGGCCTAAAATATTCAGTGATTGCTATGCATGGATCAAGAGGTGTAAGAATTGTGCATTCTTCACAGGAAAAGAGAGACTTGCTGCCCTTCCATTACATCCAATCTCAGTTGACCAGCCATTCATGCAATGGGGTTTGGACTTCATTGGAGTCATTAATCCCAATTCAAGCCAAGGGCACAAATGTTTTTTGACAGCCACAGACTACTTCAAATAATGGACAGAAGCAGTAGCACTCAAAGAGGCAAATGAGTCTAGCATCTTAGACTTTTATGAGGGCATAACAACCAGATTCGGTGTACCTGCTATAATAATCTCTGATAATGCATTGGCATTCATTGGATCTAAGGTGACTGAGTGGGCTGTCAAGAATGGTATTTACCTAAGCACTTCATCAAAATATTACCCTCAAGGTAATGGCCAGGTTGAGTCTACAAACAAGAACTTGTTAAGGATCATTAGGAGGACTCTTGACGAGAATTAGAGGTCTTGGCATACCAAACTTAAATCAACCTTATGGGCTGATAGGATAGCTCCCAAAAGATCCACAGGTAACTCCCCATTCAAACTTGTCTATGGAAGAGAGGCAATCTTGACCATGTCACTTGAGTTGCCAACATTGGAACTCATGAAGCATCTGGAGTTGCCTTGAATTTGAGCCCATGGAGGTGAGGTATGCAGAGTTGATGGAGCTGCAAGAGATTAGAAATCAGGCATCCCCAAGTAATGGAAAAGGATCAAGCATTGATCAAGAAGACCTTTGATAGGAAGGCCAAGGATAGATCCTTTTAGAGTTGGAGATCTAGTGTTGAAACGGGATGTGGATAGAGAAAAACCAGGAAGGCATTCAAAATTTGATGCCATTTGGAGTGGCCCATACATGGTCACGAAGTGCATGAATAACAATGCTTTCCAACTAGCCCCATTGGATGGTGAAGAACTACAGATTCCAGTAAATGGAATATATCTCAAGCATTGCTTCTAGGGGGAAATTCACTACCTTGTAAATATTAGATTAGATATTCATTCCTCCAAGTGCTTGTGCACATTGTTTTGCTGTAGGTTAGTTTTGTTTTCCCTAAGTGCTTTGGCACAACTTGCTATCCATGGAGATGTTTTACAGTCCTTGCTCCCATCAGGTGATATTCCATCTTCCTGCTTACACATACCGAGTCAGTCGGGGTTCTAAATAGAATATTTGATGACTCCGTGCCCAATTGATTGCTTCAGGAAACTGGTATCTTCTACCTGGCAGGCAAGTGACCCCGCTGAGTGACCAAATTATTATCCAAAATTCACCCCCAGGGTAAATTTGATAACATGCATCAGAATACTCAAGTCCCAGGTAAAGATTCAAGGTAAAAAATCATGTTTCTAGGGTCCCCTCGGATTTTTTCTAACTCTCCTGTCCAAGAAAGAAAGGAGCAAGTTCTAAACAAGGGTGAAAAAGTTGCAAAAAAAACAAGCTTGGGCCAGAAAAAATCATGAAAATTGGCTAAGTCCTAGTCTAGGTGGTCCTTGGGATAGTTGGGACGTCGGGACGCGAACCGGCCGAAAAGCCTCCAGGCGGTCTGCGCAGCACTGGGACAGTTGGGACATAAGGACGTGTGGGACGCGAAAAGGCAAACCGACCGAAGGTAAAAGCAAAATTGACTAACTCTTGTGCAGAATAGGCTAGGACATTTGGGCCGTGAGGACGCGAAGGATGCGAACCGCCTGGATCGGCCGGTGCAGAGAACTTTCATCTGGGATAGTTGGGACAAAGGGACGCGGAAAGCCGAAGGAGCCGAGAGCCAATCAAATCACGCCACAATGTCTTCTGCCTCAAATAGGGACAGAGAATCTCTGAATCGGGTGGATCAGAAGTTTTTATCCCAGATAGTTTGGGACATCCGAGACAAAAGGATGCGGTGGACGTGAAAAGCCGGCAGGCCCGCGGACGAATTAGGAAATGCCACGTGTCACAAGGGAAAATGTCTAAAAATTTCAAAGGGCAAGGTTTAAATCATTGGCCCAAGCCAATAAAAGGAGGACACGTGTCCTAAGGAGAAGGGGAGTGCGGAGCTCGGGGAGGAATTGGAAAATTTGGAAAAAGTTTTGGCCAAAAACTAAAAGGTAAAGGATGACCCCGCACCCCTGTCCTCCAACCAGATCATGCCACGTGTCCCAAGTGAAGCGAGGGTGCGAGGGGAGAAAAATGGAATTTTTTTCCAAAAGTCATACAAAAAGGTCAAAACTTTCAAGGAAAACTTGCATGGGTAAGGAAAGGAGAGAGAATTTCCTCATCCAATCAGTGCCCAACACGTGTCGTCCAGGTGGCAGAGCGTAGGAAAAAATTTCAAAACCCATTTTTGCCTGTTTCGTGCCCTAAATCTTCAGATCGCCATATATTTCGATCCAGAGGTTAGATTTGCATGTTCTTTATATCATTGGAAAGATTATAAAATTATCTACATGATTTTGGGGTCAATATTGAATTTCAGTTTAGTCTAGAGAGAGAAATTTAAGAAATGACTCTGACGCGTGTTCATGGCCAGAAGTGACATTTCAGTGACCAAATTTAATACAGAATGGGTCGTATTCTCCTCCAATTCGGTCAAAAATGGTAGGGTATGGGTTTGTAAGGTCCTCCATGCTAATTTAATGTATTTGCAATTAATGAGGAATGGGCTCCCATGTTTTGTACGTTTTCTCTCTCCTGGGCTCGACCCATGTAATGTAAAAGCCAGTTTTTGCTCATTTCTAAAGTGTGGAACACTTTTTGGCATAACAATCTTCTTCTTTCACCTCCAGCAAGTGATTGTTGCAAGAATCAGACCTCTTCAAAGAATGTAACAGATTTTCTACCTCTCTGAGGTTGTAATGCAGTGGTTTTGACATTGGAGATGATAATGCAAGCTTTGTGAATGAGTTTCAGTCCTTTATTTGTATTATTTGCTTCATTTCAGATCCTAAATTATATCTTATCATCCTTTGTATGTTTTATGTTGCAATCTTTGGTTTTTGTCTATTTGCATGACTAAAAATATTCACCACTCCTTTTAGTGCATCACCATCTTTAGTTAGTTTCAATTTTTGTACTTCTATCCCTGTCTCCTTGCAATTTAGAGTAGGATTAGGATCTTAACCTCTGTAGTTGTGCAAATATAGATCTAAATCAAAGGAGTTTGAGGAACCAACCTCTAATATGGAGATTCCTCTCTCAGTTTCACAAGTCCCACACTTGCAGAGAGGTTTCCATGTTGTGCAATCACACTGGATGCCTGAAACATAAACCTAGAAGCTTGATGTGCATCCAGGGGTACTGTGATCCTGCAACAACAGGTACCACATATATATATGATTTCTTTTGTCCCAAAATGGGAAATAAGAAAAAAAGGAGTAGACCAAGTGGTGATGAAAAATACTTAGCACAACTCTGGCAGAGTTTTTCCTTGTCTTAGGACAAGGTAGAAACTAGGACAAAGTGATTCCTTATAATTTTCATGATGAATAACATGCAACTTTAATTTTTATGAACTCTCTCGTTTTACGAATAAAAAGGTTTTGAATCCTAATTTTTTTTTGCTTTGTGAGAGCTCTTTGGAATACTAGTACAATTTCTGTCATCTTCCTCCACCCTAGCTTCCTCACCCAATGCTCAAATAATCTTATCCATCCATAGGGAACTCCTCCAAACTTAGCATTATGATTAATATCTTCATATCCAATGGGATAAATCATAAAAACAATCCTCTAGGTTCCCTTAGGAACTCAAACTCGGTAACCTCTAGACAAGAATACGTAGAAATGGTGTATTCCATTGTATAACTAGTTAGCACTCTTCTCCACAGTTTATCAACAACATGTATCCAAGTCAGATCCACATCCTACAACCTCTGGTGACTGTCTTCAGTCCACATGCATGATATATAGTACCAGCTCAATCTTGATGCATATGCTGAAATCCATTCATACAATTCTATAGGAAAGCAAAAAAAATAAGGTCTCATACAACTCATGATATAGGTTTTCTTGTACCCATCTGCATGCATCAAAATTAGGTCAAGTACTAAATCTTTGAGAAAACTCATCCTCCATGCTCTTAAACCAAAGTTACTTTTGATTGTCAAGATCATCCAAGGATGCAAAATAAGAGAATACACAATGATTTGATTCAACTAGGTTAATGAAAATGAAAAATTTAAATCAAACAAACTTTAAAAAATTCTTGATAAATTGTTCATTCCCTTAAGAAAAAATGAAAGATCAAGTTTCTAAATTAACCAAATGTTAGAAAAATGAAGACTAAAGTTGTTTTTGTTTCTCAAGTATAGAAAAGTAAATGACCGTGCATAGATTCCGAAGAGCATAGGACAATTTATTATAGCCAATAAACTTATTCAGAAAAGCAAGTGCAAACATCATACAGATAATTAAATCTTATCCATAACATGTTAGAAATTTGATTAAAAATGTGGAAAAAGAGTTTATACCAAACTTGTCAACACATATATTTAGAACAGAGCAATATATTCAATATATGGATCACCTAAAAAACTAAGCCAAATATTACATCACAGAGTGGTCATATGCAGAGCTTGTGTAGTCATGTAGTGCAAGCATCAAGTAAGTAGTAGTGTAAGGATAATTACTACTAACAAATTTAGTGAATCCATACACTAGCGCATAGGGTAACATGTCAAAAATGTAGGTCTAATGATAACCCCAAGAACTAGAATTTAACACTTATTTCATAGGTAGAGAGTCAGTAGTGTAAGCTCAGGTAAGTGGTAGCGTATT
Source organism: Taxus chinensis (assembly GCA_019776745.2). NCBI lineage: Eukaryota > Viridiplantae > Streptophyta > Pinopsida > Cupressales > Taxaceae > Taxus > Taxus chinensis. Next base: position 362,052,926 of record CM034157.1, on the reverse strand, counting down.
GCCTCATGGCCCTGCTTCTAGTGCATGCCATCTCATAGATGATGCTAAATTAGTTCTATCAGAAACACAGGGAAATAGGTGTATAGGGATAGATCCTATCACCCACTGCCATGGAACAATATCTTGATAGCGGTAGCACATCAAATTTACCAGTAGTAGTGCAAGATGGTGATCTGAATGGTGCAAGGGTTCTTCCCATCTAAGCGCAAGGCACCTTCTGTAAATGACAAAATATAGGAATGTTCCATGCAAAAGAAAAGTATTTCCTTAACCACCAAGCTCAAAACTTTGGCTCAATTATCTACTCCAGCATTCGGCATAGTCACCTCCACCTTTTCCTTCAATCGCCACAAAAGAGAAAAAAAAAATGAAAACTAAACTAAGTCTAGTTAAGAAACACCATATTTATCTAAAATATGCTAAATGTGCATTGTGGTTTCTACTAAACCCTTCTAAAAATATTGTCATATGTTTCTTTTCCCCACATGCACATCCTCTTAAAATGAATCGTGCGCATAGGCACAATTTGGGAGTTAGGTCAATATTCGAGTGTGCCAATCATGAAGGATTCATGTTAAACTTATCAATATGCTAATTGAAAGAAAACTCCATACCTAGTAGTATCTTACCAGACATAAATTTTCATTTTTCATTTATGAGTTTTCTGGAAACCTGAATCATGATGAAAATTGAGATCACAAGTTCGTGACTAATGAGCCAAATCCAAAAAATGTTGTTACCGTCACAAACAAAGGTCATTTAGATCACCACTTACTAAAAATAGTAGATGTTATACTTCCTCGCATGTTATAAATGATGATTCCCACTAAATTACAAGTTTGATCACTCAAGACAATCAAAAAAGGGGTAAAATGGAAAGCTAAGATAGAAAATGACTTCTTCCCAAAATAGCAGGTCCTGAAATAACAACCTACTAAAATAGAAATGTCTTATAAATGAAATATCTCAGGAACAATTATGGTGTAGGTTGGAATATGGTAGATGGTTTAGAAGGTATAAACTGGAGCAAGAGAGGTGATATGCCCCAGAATAGCAAAGCATAGAATCATATTCTAAAAAGGATAAAGTTTTCATTTCGGAAGTGAAAAGTTGCATTATGAATTAACAAGTTTTCACTCACCTTAATGCTTTTTGGAGGTCCCTTTTGGATAATCAATATGGTTTCGTGAGTTGAAAATGAGGAATGATAACTTCATGGAGGTCTTGGACAGCATCATCTTGAGTGAATGGTTACAAAAGAAAAGTTTTAGGAATCATAAGGCACATTATTGATTAAATTCATCTTCATCGGCTTAAGGAACCGAGTGATCCAAAGTGAATTGGTCAATCGAATGAGGATTTCAACAAGTCAAAGGGTTCATTAACCAAGTTTAAAGGAGGTTCATTGTGAGAATTGTATGTGTTCATCTCAAGCTTGTGGTGGTAAACATCATAATAGTGTTTCTAAACACTCATTCTATGGTCCCAGATGTCCATGCATTGTAGAGTTTGTGATCATCGCTAGATTAAGAAAATGATTCAAATGTTACATCAAACAATCAATCTTCATTAGATGTAGAAGATCACTTCCAGTGGCATGAAATATCTATTCACTCAACAGTCTGATGGATGCATCTAGGCATTCAAAACATTTCATCAAGAGGAGTGTTTTCCCCTCTATCCCTTCCCTCTTCCTTTCTATTCCCTCTCTACTTTCTCTATCCATTCTAATTTTCCTTTGTGACACTCGTCATTAGTATTTTCAGTATTTCTTATTCACTTAAGTGACCTATTTTAAATTTGTAAAAGTCCCCTATCTCTCAAAATTATGAGATAAATACTTAATTCATGGAAAATGAAAGGTCACTATAGTGGAATATTGGAACGATGAGGTGTCATGTGAGGGAGGTAAAAGGACAATTTAAGTTGTTATAAATTATATTGAGATCTTCATTCTAAAGGGATGAATAATTAGGAAATTCTTCTAACTGGTTGTATTCTTGTAAATTCATGAGAGATATTTTTCTTACTTGTGAGTGAAAACAGTTAGCCTCTTTTCCCCTATTCTTAATGTCCTCCATTCTCACACTATGTACAAATTTTATTTAATAAATAAATACAAGAATAAGTATTTTCCGAATTTCTTTTACTAAGGGATTTCATGATACTTTGTTCTCATAAAATTCTATTTGGTCTTACTGACTATTTAAAAAGTTATTTCTTCCTAATTTTAGTGCAAGTGATGAATATTTCTAACTAGTGTGTGTCGGAAATTTGATTTTCTACCTATCAAACATTAGTTCTCCATACCTTATTATCACTCCCCTTTCCCACTGGTTAAGAAAAATTCTTCCCTAAAAAGAATTGCTATCTTTGTCATAGGGTCAATGAAGTTCCCCTATTGGATCCTCAGGGACATAAGGCCACTCAAGAAAAACTCCACCTTTCACTCTAGGCATGGACTATATACTCCTACAGGTAAACTACACCTTAGTTACGTAGAGGGACTTAGCCTTCCTCTCAGAGAGTTTACAGATAACATCCACAAGTTTTTCTTTGACCTCAAATTTTATTTCTCATCATTGATTAAGAATATCTTCAAAATCACCTAGCACAACTTGAGTTATTAGATGAAAAGCATTTAACAACTCTTGAACATCACCAGGTTTATCAACAATGCATTAGTAGAGAATATAAAAAGTATGTCAAGGAGTGTGAATTTAAAATTGGTGACCTTATACTTAAGTAAAATCAAAATGTGACTACAGTAGAATGAAGTAAATTTGGAAATTTTTCCCCCAACTAGATTGGTCCATATATTATCACTCATAAGTATGGGTCAGGAGCATATTGTCTCACTTCTCTTGAAGGGGAACCTGAAGGTAGAACCCCTAAATTATTTGCACTTGCGGCTTTCTACTGTTAAATGATTGATTATCATGACAACAATTTTTCGATCAGAACATTCTCCCTTTATCACACAAGCTCATAATCCATTCCATCACTCCTTCCTATCATTATTACATAGGGCATATGGATGTAGGTCTCCTATGAAGTTATCCCCTCCTTAATAAATGGTTTATTAGGGTCTTACCCTCAGCTTAGGAAAATTAAATTATGTATATATGGATGTTTCTTACTAAAATTAAAAAGGAGATAGACTGGTCCCTCGAAGGACAACTATTTAAATGTTATATTGTCAAAAATAAAATAAAAAGTAGACTGATCCCTCAAAGGACCACTACCTAGAAATATCATGGACCGATCCCATGAAGTACAGGCCATTCAAATTCAATAAAAAAATGTAGACCATACCCTCGAAGGATGGACTACTTATATAAATAAGGCTTCCCGCATTGATCAGCCTTCAAAATACAAAGCATCCAGGAAAGCTTCCCACATTGATCAGCTTTCCCATGAGAAAACTTCCGCATTAGATCATTTTATTTTAACAAAAATCCTATTATAAAAGATGGGGCATTGATTCCCTATAAACTCATAAAAATGGAGAACCTTCCTCCCCTATAAAGGCATACATCCATATGTTTCTATTATTATCACAAGATTTTTTTTTTCAAATCCATTAACTTGTATAAATTGTCCAATGACAGTCTCATTTAATATTTTGAAGGGATACATGTGCAAATGCTATCAAGACCCCTAATAGGCGCTAAGAAACTCAGTGGGTTTTTCTTTCCACCTTTTCTTCGTTATTATTTTGGCTAAATTTTAGATTTCAAGCATGGTCACAATTTATTCCAAATCATAATTAGAGCATGCATAAAATCATGAAACATATATCACAACACATAGATATGTCAAGAGATCAAGAAACAAATACACATCACCATCATAAATAGAATCCTATATAAAAATCATCATATAGGGATATCCATATAATAATATAAAAGGGCTTCTAGGAGCCTATCCATATAGAATCAATATCACTATAAATATATCAACATCTCATCAATGTATCATACATATATTGGGCTCCCTTAAGCATACACTATCACATAGTAAAATATAAATCTCATAATATAGTACTGGCACCCACCTCTCTAGAAAATTACCTCTAGACAGTTACTATCACTAGCTCCTCCTCCTGGAGTAGCCCACCTCTACCACCACCTCTCCTCATCACCTCCTCCTCTCTCCGGCCTCACTAAGGTGGATGACCCATACTCGCTGCACTATCACCAGGTCTCACTGCTGCTATGTGCCACCACCCTGGGCCCACTACATGATCAACATAAAGAGTGGCATCAGGATACCATGATCATGTTCATATAATAGTCTCACTCTACATGCTCTCACAGTCTCATAATGAGCAGCCACAAAATCATGCCACATGATGCTAAGATGCCCCTCTCTATGTCAGGCCATGGCTGATAACTCTGCACCATATATGGAAGGTCCGATAATCCCTAAGGCCTTCCTTAATGTATCTCTCTATGACTCTTGTACTTTATCCCTATCAGCTAGAGACAAGTACAAGTTGTGCCTGTAAACATCATGCTCTATAATCAAACCATCGCACTCAATGATGAGCTTGTCTCAAACACTAATAAGATCATCTCACTCTCTCCAAGTAACATATCTCTCACATATCACTACTGGTACTACTACAGCTACACCATCATCCCCCTCAGCTCTCTCCTCCTCTACCTCAAGCCCCTGCTCTCCTCCCTCTTCCCGAGCATGCACATGATGAAATGCCTATGCAACCCTCTCTGCTGCCCTAGTCCTCTCAAAATCTCTCAAAGAATGATCCCACCATGCACCAAAATATATAGTAACCCCCACATCATCAAGGGGAACCAACTCACCATCCTCATCAAGAACTGTAGCCCCCACCTGATCAGAAATGGCTACAATTCCTACCACAATGGCCTGCGGGGTCTCCATATCTCCCTCCTCCCGCTTATAAGCAACTAAATCCGCGTGTATGTACTGAATCAAGCTAAAATATCACCTGATCCAACTAAATCTCATCATTTCATCCTCCCCGGATCTCCTACCCTATACCCAGATATCTTGTTGTAAACTTTGTAAATCATGTGGGAACTCAGGCCAATCAGGGAATCCAACATATGGTCACCAGATCACATCTCCAACCTGTAACCTTGATATCAAATATTGATAATGGGTAGGCCCCTCGGCCTTCTTGGCCCTCCCAAGACTATAAATTCCACCTCATAAAACTTGGGTGCCTCACATCAATAGCACTTGGCAATCCCAATGGGCGAGCTATAACAATATGCTCGTTGGCCCAACACTGTAACAAAAACCAACATCAATGTCATATTACTTATGGGTTGTCCAAGCCCACAAAACTCTGTATGTCTACGCTAGTAAAGTAAGGGCCCACTCAAATAGAGTATGATGTTCCATCATCTCTCCAACCACCCCTTGTCATCATCCATGGAAATTTTCCTCCTCCTAAATCTGGAAGTGTAAAACAAGAGATGCCCATCATCATCATGGTCATCCAAGGACAACCATCTCTCCCAGCATCATACAAAGCCTGATAATCAAATGCTCCTGATGCATAGAGCACATCTTGAGAGTCATCTCCATACAATCTTTACATGGTATCATCCCTCTCTATTTCTGAAATACAATAAATGGGCTGACCCCTCACTAGAAAGTTCGTAATCCGATGAACATCCTCTAAGGTGATGCTCATCTCTCCAGTAGGAAACCAAAAAGTGTTGGTGGAAGGATTCCACCTCTCAAGCAGAGAAATAATAAGACAGTGGAATCTATGAATCCCCCTATAATACCTCATCCCTCCAAAACCCATTGCCTCTAAATGCTCCCAATCATCATTGGTCAAATCCTCCCTGACCTCATCTAACATAAAAGGGATGTGGTCTCTGATAGTAAATTTCACATCCACCTACAAAACACAAAAGCACAAAACAAAACATTAGTATCTTCATAATGATATAATAAATTAAACAAAGTCATTACATAAGATAAAATAGTTAGCAAAATAAAAAATCAAAAAACATCTTGCACAAAATTTTAATAAACAATCACATGAATCACCGATTTCACATGAATCACCAGCAGATTCTACATGAATCACCAATGATCACTGTTTTTTGAATCACATAAATTCTGACCAGTGATTCATTGAATCACCAAAAATTCCTGTTAAAAAAATCCATATGACCCTGAAGCCACTTCTAAAAAAAATCATTATCAAAAACTTACAAAGAAAATTAAACAAAATCGAAGTTTAAAACTTACCTTTGCTTGCACATGCTTCCTCTTCCTACTCACAGTCTCCATCTCTCTCAATCAGTCAATCAAAATTCACTTCTCAGACAAGATTTTTCAAAATAGATTTAAAACATAATGGTAATAAAAACCTAAAATGATGGATTATATAGCCCATTTTCCATGCAAGCCAATCGCTAGCTTGGCTGATCATGGTGATTGAGCCCAATCGCTAGTGATTATCTTTTTGATGGATCCTCATCCACATTTTCCTATAAAAACACACCATGTGTCAATTACCACACAAGTGTGCCATGTTTTCAAAGGACTTTAGCCTTCAAAACTCTTAAACAAACCAACACATTCAAAATTTGGGAATTACCATTCATCTATGGGAGACGAGCCCTTTGGCCCCATCACTTGGTATTTCCCCACTTCTTAAAACACTACCTAGTGAGAATCATACATCCATATGCATTGAGCCCTTTGGCCATCCTGACAATTGATTCCCCAGTATTTCATCTTGCACCCTCTTCGATTGGGGCAAGCCCTTTTGAAACATAAATACACTGGTGCTTTGTGTATTGCACTACAGTGAATTCACCCATGATGACACAAATATTCCAAATTGTTTTTGTCTAGAAATTTGTCAAAAATTTCCAGACAAAAAGGGACAAATGTAGACACCAAAAATCTACACCCCCCCTAGGCCCAAACATACTCATGACCAAAGAAAACACATTTGTGACACCCCACTATATCACCCTTTTTCAATTAATTAATTTGTTTACAACCCATCATATCTCTAAGATCTAAAATGATTATTTAATTAAAATAAATAAATTACCTATTATCTCCTCACACCTCATTGAGTTAACTTGGTCACCTCACTAACACCTCCACTTTAAAACTTAAAAAGCTACTAACATTTCCTCACTAACTACCTGCTTCTAAAACCACTTCCTAAAAAGCACTAACTAACTAGCCTTTTAACTAGCCAAATCCTCCAAAAAGTCAAGTTCTCTCATCCCAAACAAACTTAGTTCATGTTTTTTTAACCATCCCCATCCTCGTCACTTCAAAATCCATTTTGAGCTCAAAATGGAAAGAAATCATTTGATTTTCTAACCAAAATAAATTTCCTTGAAATCATCTGGCAATTTTCCCGATCCCCGACAATCTATATATACTTTTTTGTAAACCTCATTTCATAATACAAATTCTCAAGCTTCACACGTTTACGTTGTTTCAATCTCAATTCATCAAGTATCTAGGCACTTCAAAAAAATATCATCTAATGTCACGTTGCTAAAAAAATATCAAATTTATCATCAAATTTCTTGTTTTCATTGTCCAAATACTTTCTTCTATTCTTCCATCCACTAATACATTCTGTAAGATAAATCACTCATTTTGATTTATTTTAGAACCTCACATTCATATAAATTTAATTACTCACAATTGAATTAATGCTCATCTTCACACTTAATTAATTTAATTGAGTTAATTTACACCTCACCTAGCCACGTCACCTAGTCACCTCACCATGGACATATTCTTAAGTCTATTAATTAACTAAGAGTGAGTCTCCACTTATCTTAACCAACTGGGATTTAGTATAACCATAAAATTAAAGTCATATTCCTTATCTAACAACAATCCCACTTATCTAAGTTCTAACCCTCACTTGAGACTCAGACTGACAATTAGAGCATGCCAAAAATAACAAAGATTCACCTATTTTTGGCAAACCTAGGATTTTCGACCTTAACCGATGTTGGTTATCCCTTAAATGATGCCCATCACCCTAGCCATCATTAGTTACCTTATATATAGTTTTGTAACCTTTTAGCTAGGTTGGTCATTATGAGTTTTGAGAGATCTATTGCACTCAAGAACAAATAAGATACTTCTTAGCATCAAGATGGTGGAATACACTCGATTAAATTCACAAGAAAGTACTTGATACTCATCCAAAGTCAATAGCATTCATGGGAAAAATTCGGGAAGTCTTACCATGACACTGACCAAAAATTTCTGCACATATCAACCACTTGTAACACCCCGAATTGTTGTTACTTTCTCCAGAGAATTCAAGTATTGATAAATGATTACTTTTATATAAGGACATGTTCCTTTGGTTTTGGGAAGTCATGCTTGATATGGATTTTATCCTCTTTGCTCTTAAAGATCTTTGACTGAGCCGGAATATGCTTGGACTCTTTTGTTTCTTTCATTCTTGCATTTGAGTTCTCAACCTGATTTTTGGATGAATTGGGGATTTATCCACCTTTGTGACTCAGCCTTGGATCAGTTGCATTGATCCAAGGAATGTTTTAAGTTTATTAAGGATGAAAAAATTTTATTGACCTTACAAAAGTTACAAGGTTTGAATGAGTTTTGAATGATCAATCCCAGAGTTTAACTCAGGCTGATCATGATAAATGGAATTTGGTTCCAGATATCGTAACATCAGGAAGGCCTAGACCTTAAGCCAGGTAAGATGTTTATGTTTATACCAAAAGCTTAATTTTTATTGATGCCAAATAGACTCCTTACAGGAATGTTTTATCCGGTATGGACTCTAACACTGATTGGTCCTATTTTGGGGACCTAGACTTGATTCGTTAAGGTTAATAGTCTCAACCTAAACTATAACCTATTGGTTAAAATAATTGCTAATCTAACCTAACCCTAAACTATGAGCTTAATGCTCCTAAGGGTTAACTACACCTAGCGCTATGGAAGTAAGACTAATGTCATACCATATGAGCTAGCCTAAGTTTCTAACCTATCTTAAATAATGCTAAGAAGGGACGGGGAACTAAGAAGGGTCGCAAGTCATGGGCGGTGGTTTCCATGGCATTTAAGAGGGGGATAAGGATGAAGGACTTGGAATGCTGTCAGGTTTGGTGGAGGATAAAACAACTAGTAAGACCTAACGTGGAAACATTACCAAGGATGGGAATGTTTGTTTGTTTTCATGTGGCGATCACCAACTTTGGTGGTCTGTGGCAATGGAAAATAGGTGAGAGGATGGAATTTAATGTAATTAATGAACTTTGGTTCTCAAGTGTGGATTGCTTGGGAAGGCATGCAAGAGGAATATTGTTTGGTTGTTTGGTTTTCCATGCATTCCATTTTTCACTCTGCTTAAGCTCTGGTTCTGCGAACCAGCCGTCTACTCTGTGTTGCATGGCAACTTTGAGAGTTTCTAGCTTCCTTCTCTGTTGGGGGAAGTATATAAGGCATGGAGGAAACAATTTATTGTTGTTTAATCTTTCGTGGAGGAAGAAGAGAAGGTGCGAGCACATTCAGAGGTCTCCTTCAAATTTTTAAGTGACACTATCAGGCATGATAGGCCCTAACTTTTAAAAATCTTGCTTTCCTTTAAATGCTTTCATTAGAACAACTCTGTTCAGATGATCTTTGTACAGTCGGCTAGGCTGATAGCAATGTATTGATTTTCTTCTTTTCTTGTTGAATTGGGAATCCTTGGTTATACGTAGACCATGTTGAATCTGTTTCTTTTGTTTTTCTCACCTTGCTGTGTGATCATCTTCTGTACTATGTCTGGGTATCGTCTTCTGTAGACGTGTTTTATGTCTCTTTGTTTGACTGAGATAATGAGTTTCTAAACTGTACCATGTTAGACATCGTGCTTGATGATTTCGTGTTTGAAGAAGGACACAGAAAGAATTGTTGCGTCTGATTTGGTTGGCTTATTGATTGTTGGTTAGTTGTATGAGAACTTTTATTTCTTGACAGCTTCAGGTAAATATAAAGTTAGATTGTGATTGACACTGTTAGTTCCTTCTATAAAGCTCGACTGGTTTAAGTCGCATGCGTGAGAAATATGTTGAATACTAAGTTTGTACCTTTTTTGAATAGGGTCTGGATGTTTCTATGATTATGGGTTCTGTAAGTAATGAAATATTTGGTGTAGTTGTTTTCTTTATGATTTTTACTTGGATATTGGAACACAGCTGTGACCCAGTGAAAATTTACTTGATGAACTCTGATCCCTAACAATTTGTGGGCGATCTTAGTTCTGCGCGAATGGAAATTAGTTTTTATTTTAGAATATGAATGACTGTGTTTATGTTGCCTGTAGTGACCTTGAAATCTATCATTAGAATCCCTCTATTAACACTGGAAGTGCTATTTGTTTGGTATCCTTGGACGCAATAACAAACTATCCAGTGTAATGGCTGGAAATAGGTAGTGTAACCTATTGGTAAGTAATGATAGTAGTTACCCTAACTCATAGTCTAAAATGATTCGAGTCTTGGGTGAAGGGTAGACTGTTTTAATTGGATCAGGATTGTGGACTGATATTTGAACGTTTATGTATTTCATTTATATCAATCTATGGCTTTTGTTTTTTATGCAATTGTAAGACCCTAGGGATCTAAGGGTGACCTTTTAAACAGTTCTACCAGATTGGAGCTAATGGTAAACTTGGGTGTTGATTTTCTTGCTTTCTCTTCTTCCCTAATTGAATTCGAGATCGATTGTATATGCATTACTCCTGGAAAGTTGGTACAGTCCTGAACTTGTTGGAAATGGAGATCTGAATGCCTCTGTTTCTTTCTCTTAAGTTGTAAAGTATATGTTGATATAGAATCTTTGGAATACGAAAGTATTCTCTCCCTTTCTGGAAATTATGAATGCTTCCTTCTTTAGAATTTCTATATGCATCTTTCAGCATGGTCACGAGATGAATAGATTATTAAAATTACGTGGAGAGAGTGGAAAGCACTGTATCTGGACAGAAGTCTCTTTTCCTTATCTTTGGCTATATTATTACTCTGTTTGAATAATTCAGTTATCTACTTGTATGAAAGTAGTATTGTAGTAATAGTTGGTATACTTATCAATATCTATGAAATTATACATAAAGTATAAAGGAAAATCCATCAGTTGAATTTTCTTGAGGTTATAATCTGTCTTTGTTTGAATTATTTAATGCAAATCTGTTGGTTACATGCGTTGGTAAGATTTCATTTCTTTTATGAAGAAATTTTATTAGGATGGATACTGCCCTTGGTTTTCGGATGGCTAGGTATTTTTGATTCATTTTGTTCTTCTTCTTCTATTGTGTAAGATGAATCATCTGAAAGGATTTAAGTTTAAATGGCAGCTATAATATGAGTTATGTTTTAAAGTCATATTAGAATATTAGAAAGATAAATAGCATGCTTCATGTTAATGGATTAGATGAAATGATTTCATTTATATATATTGTTTAATGGAAACAATTGGTGGAATGCAATTGTTTTAAGAATTAGTACTTATCATGCTCAGTTCACTGAACTGACCTGTGCTAGCAATTTTTGCAGATGGTCATCGTAAGTGGTAAAGGCATGCAGATCTGATATGATGCTCAGAATGTTTAATCTGATTTTTATGATGAATTACAACACGATCTTTCTAATTGTACTATAGGAAGAAATTTTTTCTTTTATTGATGTTTATTGTATTAAAATATGCCTTAGTGCATAAGTTGTAATGGTATATGGTGAGATTAAAAGAAATGGAGAAATGTTTTCTTACATGGCTATGTTCTTAATTGTTGAGTTGATCTTCTCGCGTCTAAATGAATAAGAGTGCATTTTTATTATTTTATGCCATGTGATCTAAATGAAATTCCTAAGTAAGCCTTGTGAAAATTATGTGACTGATTACTCCATGTTTGCTAGTAATTCTTTTATAATATGAATATGGCTAAATGAAAATTAGTTCACTGCATTTCTATGGAAGTTGGGGTTGATTTATTTCCTAACAAGTAGCTATAGCTCAATGAGCATTATACTAATCCTTAATAATGTTATAAGTCAAAGCAATGTAATGGATGGATTAAAATTCACAATGTCTTATTTGCAATAAGTCTAATTCATTCAGTCTTCAAAGTTGATATAAACCCTTACGGGTTAGTTAGCTTCCTTATGAGAGAACTTAGGGCTATTTCCCTATTATGAGGAAATAAGATTCTTAGGGACCGATGAACACCTTGACGAGGTCACAAATCTTATTAAAATTCTCTCTGTAAAAATTGAATTTAATTATGTAAGGCAACTAAAAGGTGTGAAATTCTGGGTTGGGAAAAGACTACCCAGTTAAGAGGGCCTTTAATTCTAATTCAACTCAACTTAAGTAACTTCTTGAAGTTATGTAAATCTCTCTGAGTAGAATTATAAGATGTTGACACATGTCAACTGCAAGGTTGTACCTTTGAGAAGATTAGGATCTTCTCAAGGATACAACAATGCAGGTGACTTATGGCAACACCCTTTTGAATTGATCGTTAAGATTTACACCTGAAACTCGAACAAGATTTTCCCTTAGGACCGGTTAGGACCATAGACATGCTATGAGGCAGCCTCTTTGAGACTCGGGGTACCTTGACACATGGGGTAACAATGGGTGACCTTGTTTGTCAGCTTACCCCTAGTCTTCAAGAGCATCCTTATAACGTGAGTATGATGTTAACCCGTTCCTAAGAGAAAAATTGGGACAGGGGAGACTGGCAGTAGTTAGTATAAGACGTTCTATATAACATCGGAGTGGGGTGAAGGACATATTCCAGATTGATGAGTATGCCGTCAAGGAATAAGAGACACGAATAGTATGTTTCAAATCTTTGGCCAAAGTATCACAAGCTGCTGATTGCGTTCTCCTATGTCACCTAGTCTAAGGGACGTGATGCTGATGAATGATGGTAATAATTATTGAGATAGGTTCCTTGGAAAGAGAATTCTAAAATCCCAGATTATGGAAGAGAACTGCAAGAGTGGAGTGTTCAGATGAAAACGATAACTCTATTATACACATGAATAGATCAATAGATCACCGAGTCATGGAACGGTGGTACATAGATCAGTGGTTATCTGTTATAAGAATGATTGTTCTGATCTATGAGTTCTAAATTATGTATTTAGAACTAGAAAGCACTTTTCAAAAAAATAAAAAATTCTTGTTCTAATGTTCTAAAATGAGGTTGGTACATCTTGGTATCAGAGCTGAAGGTTGCTCTCGGACCTATTGTGTCCATAATATGATAAAAACCTGAATTTTCTTGTAACAGAAAATGGTTAGAACAAGGGGGAATCCTGCGAATAATGCTCCACCAGAGGGAGGGGTGGCAACAACACAAAATCTTGATGAGATCCTTGCTACCCTATTGGACACGAGATCGTTTGGCTGTACTTGAACAACAAGTAATGGGAAATGAGGAGGATGATGAGGCTAGTAACAACAATCAGCTACCTCCTGAGGAAAACCCTGATATGGGTGTTGGTAATAACATTGGAAATGTACCTGTCCAACCAGAAAACAAAAAGGCCAGGTTGGCAGCGGAACTCACTAATGATATAAAAAGGATAAGTCCACCTAAATATGATGGCACCACATTAGGAGATGGATCTGAGAATTAGATCAACGAAATGGAGAAGTACTTTGCAATAAGAAACTTCTTGGAGGAAACCAAAGCTATTTGGGGAGCCTATTAGCTTTCCCATGAAGCATCTTCATGGTGGGACAGCCGTAAAGATGAGCTAAATATTGATGAGACCAACATCACTTGGGATCAATTTAAAGGCTATTTTAGGCAACGTTGGCTGCCATAACTTTTCTATGATCAGAAAATGACAGAATTCCAGAACTTAGTTCAAGGAAAGCTAATTGTAACTGAATACTGGGAGTGGTTTACACAACTTCTCAAGTACGTACCGCAGTATCAAACTGATGAGAAGTTCAAAATATGGAAATTCATCATGGGACTAAATCCTGTGATAGGAGGAGAGGTCGATGTGCACAGCCCAACCACTATGGAAGGGGTTGTTTAAAAATCCATAAGGCAAGAATAGAAATTAAAGGCTATTTCTGCTCATAAAGAGGAAGTGCGAAAGAAGGTTGCAAACCCTTCTTCAACTTCACTTGCACCCAAGAAGGGGCCATGGAAAATTTTTGGAAACAGAAGTAAGTTTCTAGTGGATAATAATAAGAAAACGACAATGAATAATCCTGTTGGGAATGTAAGGGATAATTTTGCCAAGAATTATAACAATGGGCAGAAACCCTATGGAGGACAACATGATAATTTTAAGGCTAGAAGTAATTTTGAGCCTAAAAAGGGACCTGTAAGAGGCTGCTATAATTGTGGCAAAGATCACTATGTAAATCAGTGCCCTTTGAAGAAGGATGATCGTAATCAGCAGCATAAGATACATGCTGCAGTAGCAGACAAGCAAGCTGAAAAGCAAGTGACACCTATAGAAGTTTCGAGTAAGTTATTTGGCATACCTGTCACTATTTTGTTTGATAAAAGAGCTATTGAATGTTTTTTTTCTAGTAAACTCACTTCTAAACTTAAAAGAAAAGCTAGAAAAATGGATAAATCTTGGACTGTGTAGTATGGTAATAACTCTGTTCATATAGTGAGTATGTGTCTTTTTGGGGCAGTCCTTGACTTACCTAACTTTTCCATGGAAGTTGACCTCTATGTTACACCTTTGGGATCCTATGACGTTGTCATCGGTGTCAATTGGTTAGCTAACCATAAAGCAAAAGTAGACTGCTTTGAAAAGAATATAAGATGTTTAGATAATCGACTGAAAACGAAAGAGATTCAAGGTGTGAAATGGGAAATTTCAGTTAGGAAAATGTCAGCTGTGCAACTTAAAAAGGCTAAAAACAAAGGATGTACCTTATATGTAGTAAAGATATCTGAATTTGCAGAAGAAGACGGTGATTCCATGAAACGATACCCACTGTTGCAAAGTTTCAAGGATGTATTTCCGGAGGAATTACTAGGTTTACCACCCAAAAGGGAATTTGACTTCACCATTGAAATAAAACCAAGGATGAAACCCATTTCTAAAGAACCTTATCAAATGACTACTACAAAGTTAGTCGAGCTTAAGGCACAATTGCAAGAACTTTTATCTAAAGGTTTGATTAGGCCAAGTGTTTCACCTTCGGGAGCGCTAGTAATATTTGTGAAGAAGAAAGATGGAACACTTAGACTGTGTATTGATTATCGGATGCTAGATAAAGCAACAATCAAGAATAGATACCCACTTCCAAGAATTGATGATCTATTTGATCAGATGCATGGAGCATCGGTTTATTCCAAGATAGATCTTCGATCTGGGTACCATCAATTAAGAATTAAGGAAAAAGATATTCATAAAACAACATTTCGAACCAGGTACAGACATTATGAATTCATGGTTTTACCCTTTGGATTAAGTAATGCACCCACAAATTTTATGAACTTAATGAATAATATCTTTCAAGAATATTTGGACAAGTTTGTGCTTGTATTCTTAGACGATATTCTCATATATTCTAAAATTTTTGAAGATCACAATGAGCATTTGAAGATAGTTTTGGAAATTTTGAGAAAAATAAAGTTATACGGGAAGTTATCCAAATGTTCTTTCTTTGATACTGAAGTTCACTATTTGGGTCATGTCATTAGTAAAGAAGGAATTGTAGTAGATTCTTCAAAAATAGTGGCAATAACCGAGTGGCCTGCACCAAAGAATGTACACGAAGTAAGAAGCTTCATGGGCCTTGCTGGTTATTATAGAATTTTTTTTAAGGATTTTTCTAAACTGGCTGCACCGATAACTTCATTATAGAAGAAGGATAGGAAATTTATTTGGACTGATGAGTGTGAAACTACTTTTAAAACTTTGAAAAGTCAGTTGACTTCAACACCTATTTTGGTTGTACCGGACCCTAATGGGGACTTTAATGTTGTAACGAATGCTTTTGGGGAAGGCCTTGGAGGTGTTTTGTTACAAAATAATCAAGTCATAAAATATGAAAGTAGAAAACTTAAGTTACATGAGCTGAATTATGCCCCTCATGATTTAGAGCTTACTGCAATTGTTCATGCACTTCAAGTTTGGAGACACTATTTACTTGGGAAACCTTTTGAGTTGAAAACTGATCATTTAGGGCTGAAATATATTTTCACTCAGCCTAATCTAAATGCAAGATAGTGAAGGTGGTTAGAATTTTTGTCTGAATATGATTTTGATATTAGCTACATCATAGGAAAAGAGAATAGAGTAGCAGATGCTCTAAGTCGTAGGAAGCACATTTTTGCTCTTATAACATTAAGAACTCAGTTTAAAGATGAGATAAAAAGTGCCTCAGAATCTGATATATACTTTCAGCAAGTAAAAGCAACACTTGCTGCAGAACCAAAAGATGAAAGGTATAAATGTTTTCATTTTGATAATGAAGGAATCTTACATTATGAAAATAGAGTATACGTGCCTTTGCTAAATGATTTGAGAAAGAAATTGTTATTTGAATTTCATAATTCTCCCTTTTCTGGACACCCGGGCATTACTAAAATGCTTGCTGATCTAAAACAATAATACTTCTGGAAAGGAATGAAAAAGGAAGTTATTGAATTTGTGACTCATTGTCTGGAATGTCAGTGGGTTAAGGCAGAACACATGCACCCTGCTGGTCTATTATATCCCCATAGCATACTGCAATATAAATGGCAAGTAATAAGCATGGATTTTGTACAAGGGCTGCCTATGACAAGAAATAAACATGATGTTATCTTGGTAGTTGTAGACAAACTAATAAAGGTAGCTCATTTAATCGCTAGAAATCTAAAGGATGATTCTCCAGTGTTAGCCAAAAGATTTGTGTACGAAAATTTTAGGTTACATGGAGTACCAGAATTGATTATATCTGACAGGAATCCTAGAATGACATCAATATTTTGGCAAAACACTTAATACAACTCTTTGAACTAAACTAAACTTCAGTTCTGCATATCATCTAGAAATGGATGGAAAAACTAAGAGAGTAAATCAGGTGTTGGAAGATATGTTACGAATGTATTGCATGGATCAACAGTATAAATGGGAAGAATATCTCCCATTAGTTGAGTTTGCATACAACAATACATATCACTCTTCTCTTAAAATGGCACCTTTTGAGGCACTTTATTGAAGAAAGTGCAGAACCCTTGTTAGTTGGGATAGTATTGAGGATAGAGTGGTAATTGGACTAGAAATCCTCACTGAAATGGATTAACAAGTTAAAATGATTCGAGAACAATTGAAAGAAGCAGCAGATAGGCAGAAGAGCTATGCTGACCTAAAGCGGGTTGATCGAAAGTTTGAACTTGGTGAAAAGGTTTTTCTTCGTGTTAAACCCAAAAAGAGTTCTATAACTTTTGGCAAGGTTGCCAAGTTGTCACCTCGTTATGTGGGACCTTTCAAAATTATTGAAGTAATCAATCCTGTAGTTTACTGATTAGCATTACCACCTGCTTTGTCTTGCATGCATGATGTTTTCCATATTTCCTTGCTTAAGAAATACATTTCAGACTTGTCACATGTTTTAAATTGGAATTCCTTTCAGGTCCAAGACCCAGGAATAGTCGTGGTTAAACCCACACGAGTGTTGGAAACTCACCAATTGCATTTGAGAAATTGTGAAATATGGCAATGTAAGGTCCAGTGGGACCAGTTTAACGAAGAAAGTGCAACTTGGGAAAATCTGGAAGAGATGAAAATTGCTTTTCCCTTTCTTTTTTAATAGAATGGAATCTGTTGACAAAAAATATATAATTATTATGGATTTATCTTTTCATGTCTTTATGTAAGCCATCTTTGGGGCAAACATTATCAGGTTGAATAAATTGTATCATGTTATTGATTTCTGGAACTATTCGAGTTGAAAATAGTAATTTGTTTTGTGAACCAATGAATTGATTGACCTGAAGGTAAATCAAGGGATGTAATCATCAGGATGATGAATCTTTTAGGAGGGAAGCATGTAACACCCTGAACTGTTGTTACTTTCTCTAGAGCATTCAAGTATTGATAAATGATTTCTTCTGTATAAGGACATGTTCCTTTGGTTTTGGGAAGTCATGCTTGATATGGATTGTATCCTCTTTGCTCTTGAAGATATTTGACTGAGCCGGAATATGCTTGGACTCTTTTGTTTCTTTCATTATTGCATTTGAGTTCTCAACCTAATTTCTCGATGAATTGGGGATTTATCCACCTTTGTGACTCAGCCTTGGATCAGTTGCATTGATCCAAGGAATGTTTTAAGTTTATTAAGGATGAACAAAATTTATTGACCTTACGAAAGTTACAAGGTCTGAATGAGTTTTGAATGATCAATCCCGGAGTTTAACTCAGGTTGATCATGATAAATGGAATTTGGTTCCAGATATCGTAACATCAGGAAGGCCTGGACCTTAAGCCAGGTAAGATGTTTATGTTTATACTGAAAGCTTAATTTATTGTTGCCAAATAGACTCCTTACAGGAATGTTTATCCAGTATGGACTCTAACACTGATTGGTCCTATTTTGGGGACCTAGAATAGATTAGTTAATGTTAATAGTATTAACCTAAACTATAACCTATTAGTTAAAATAATTGCTAATCTAACCTAGCCCTAAACTATGAGCTTAATGCTCCTAAGGGTTAACTACACCTAGCGCTATGGAAGTGAGACTAATGTCATACCCTATGAGCTAGCCTAAGTTTCTAACCTATCTTAACTAATGCTAAGAAGGGAGGGGGAACTAAGAAGGGTCACGAGTCATGGGCGGTGGTTTCCATGGCATTTAAGAGGGGGATAAGGTTGAAGGACTTGGAATGCTGTCAGGTTTGGCGGAGGATACAAATGGCTAATATAACCTGACGTGGCAGTATTACCAAGGATGGGAATGTTTGTTTGTTTTCTTGTGGCGATCACCAATTTTGGTGGTCGGTGGCAATGGAAAATAGGTGGGAGGATGGAAGTTAATGCAATTAATGAACTTTGGTTCCTGAGCACGGATTGCTTGGAAAGGCATGAAAGAGGAATATTGTTTGGTTGTTTGGTTTTCCATGCATTTCGTTTTTCACTCTGCTTGAGCACTGGTTCTGCGAACCAGCCGTCTACTCTGTGTTGCATGGAAACTTTGAGAGTTTCTAGCTTCCTTCTCTATCGGGGGAAGTATATAAGGCATGGAGGTAACAATTTATTGTTGTTTAATATTTCGTGGAAGAAGAAGAGAAGGTGTGAGCACATTCAGAGGTCTCCTTTGAATTTTTAAGTGACACTATCAGGCATGATAGGCCCTAACTTTTAAAAATCTTGCTTTCCTTTAAATGCTTTCATTAGAACAACTCTGTTCAGATGATCTTTGTACAGTCGGCCAGGCTGATAGCAAGTATTGGTTTTCTTCTTTTCTTGTTGAATTGGGAATCCTTGGTTATACATAGACCATGTTGAATCTGTTTCTTTTGTTTTTCTCGCCTTGTTGTGAATACTATATGGGTATCATCTTCTGTAGACGTGTTTTATGTCTCTTTGTTTGACTGAGATAATGAGTTTCTAAACTGTACCATGTTAGACATTGTGCTTGATGATTTCGTGTTTGAAGAAGGACACGGAAAGAATTGTTGCGTCTGATTTGGTTGGCTTATTGATTGTTGCTTAGTTGTATGAGCTCTTTTATTACTTGACAGCTTTAGGTGAATATAAAGTTGGATTGTGATTGAAACTGTTAGTTCCTTCTATAAAGCTCCACTGGTTTAAGTCGCATGCGTGAGAAATATGTTTGAATACTAAGCCTGTACCTTTTTTGAATAGGGTCTGGATGTTTCTATGATTATGGGTTCTGTAAGTAATGAAATATTTGGTGTAGCTGTTTTCTTTATGATTTTTACTTGGATATTGGAACACCAGTTGTGACCCAGTGAAAATTTACTTGATGAACTCTGATCCCTAACAATTTGTGGGCGATCTTAGGTTCTGCACGAATGGAAATTAGTTTTTATTTTAGAATATGAATGACTGTGTTGATGTTTCCTGTAGTGACCTTGAAATCTATCATTAGAATTCCTCTATTAACACTAGAAGTGCTATTTGTTTGGTATCCTTGAACGCAATAACAAATTATCCAGTGTAATGGCTGGATATAGTTAGTGTAACCTATTGGTAAGTAATGATAGTAGTTACCCTAACTCGTAGTCTAAAATGATTCGAGTCCTGGGTGAAGGGTAGACTGTTTTAATTGGATCGGGATTGTGGACTGATATTTGAACGTATATGTATTTCATTTATAACAATCTATGGCTTTTGTTAATATGTAATTGCAAGACCTTAGGGATCTAAGGGCGACCTTTTAAATAGTTCTACTAGATTGGAGCTAATGGTAAACTTGGGTGTTGATTTTCTTGCTTTCTCTTCTTCCCTAATTGAATTCAAGATCGATTGTATATGCATTACTCCTGGAAATTTGGTACAGTCCTGAACTTGTTTGAAATGGAGATCTGAATGCCTCTATTTCTTTCTCTTAAGTTGAAAAGTATATGTTGATATAGGATTTTTGGAATACGAAAGTATTCTCTCCTTTTCTGGAAATTATAAATGCTTCCTTCTTTAGAATTTCTATATGCATCCTTCAGCATGGTCACGAGATGAATAGATTATTAAAGTTGTGTAGAGAGAGTGGTAAGTGTTGTATCTGAAAAGAAGTCTCTTTTCCTTATCTTTGGCTATATTATTACTCTGTTTGAGTAATTCAGTTATCTACTTGTATGAAAGTAGTATTGTAGTAATAGTTGGTATACTTATCAATGTCTATGAAATTATACATAAAGTATAAAGGAAAATCCATCAGTTGAATTTGCTTGAGGCTATAATCTGTCTTTTTTTGAATTATTTAAAGACAAATCTGTTGGTTACATGCGCTGGTAAGATTTCATTTCTTTAATGAATAAATTCTATTAGGATGGATACTACCCTTGGTTTTCAGATGGCTAGGCATATTTTAGATTCATTTTGTTTCTTCTTATTCTATTGTGTAAGATGAATCATCCGAAAGGATTTAAGTTTAAATGGCAGTTATAATATGAGTTATGTTTTAAAGTCATATTAGAATATGGTAGAAAGATAAATAGTGTGCTTCATGTTAATGGATTTGATGAAATGATTTAATTTAAACAAATTGTTTAATGGAAACAATTGGTGGAATGTAACTGTTTTAAGAATTAGTGCTTATCATGCTCAGTTCACTGAACTAACCTGTGCTAGCAATTTTTGTAGATGGTCATCGTAAGTGGTAAAGGACGTAGATCTGATATGATGCTCAGAATGTTTAATCTAATTTTTATGATGAATTACGACATGATCTTTCTAATTGTACTATAGGAAGAAAGTTGTTCTTTTATTGATGTTTATTGTATTAAAATATGCCTTAGTGCATAAATTGTAATGGTATAGGTTGAGATTAAAAGAAATGGAGAAATGTTTCTTACATGGCTATGTTCTTAATTGTTGAGTTGATCTTCTTGCGTCTGGATGAATAAGAGTGCATTTTTATTATTTTACGCCATGGGATCTAAATGGAATCCCTAAGTAAGCCTTGTAAAAATTATGTGACTGATTACTCCATGTTTGCTAGTAATTCTTTTATAATATGAATATGGCTAAATGAAAATTAGTTCACTACATTTCTATGGAAGTTGGGGTATATTTATGCCCTAACAAGTAGCTATAACTCGATGAGCATCATACTAATCCTTAATAATGATATAAGTCAAAGCAATGTAATGGATGGATTAAAATTCACCATGTCTTATTTGGCAATAAGTCTGATATATTTCAGTCTTCAGAGTTGATATGAACCCTTACGGGTTAGTTAGCTTCCTTACGAGAGAACTTAGGGCTATTTCCCTATTATGAGGAAATAAGATTATTAGGAACCGATGGACACCTTAACGAGGTCACAAATCTTATTAAACTTCTCTCTGTGAAAATTGAACTTAATTACATAAGGCAACTCAAAGGTTTGAAATTCTGGGTTGGGAAAAGACTACCCAGTTAGGAGGGCCTTTAATTCAAATTCAACTCAACTTAAGTAACTTCTTGAAGTTATGTAAATCTTTCCGAGGTAGTATTGTAGGATGTTGACACATGACAACTGTAAGGTTGTACCTTCGAGAAGATTAGGATCTTCTCGAGGATACAACAATGCAGGTGACTTATGGCAACACCCTTTTGCATTGATCGTTAAGATTTACACCTGAAACTCGAACAAGATTTTCCTTTGGGACCGGTTAGGACCATAGACATGCTATGAGGCAGCCTCTTTGAGACTCGGGGTACCTTGACACACGGGGTAACAGTGGGTGACCCAGTATGTCAGCTTACCCCTAGTCTTCAAGAGCATCCTTATAACGTGAGTATGATGTTAACCCATTCCTAAGTGAAAACTTGGGATAGGGGAGACTGACAGAAGTCAGTATAAGACGTTCTATATAACATCGGAGTGGGGTGAAGGACGTATTCTAGATTGACGAGTATGCCATCAAGGAATAAGAGACATGAACAGTATGTTTCAAATCTTTGGCCAAAGTATCACAAGCTGCTGATTACGTTGTCCTATGTCACCTAGTCTAAGGGACGTGATGCCGATGAATGATGGTAACAATTATTCAGATAGGTTCCTTGGATAGAGCATTCTAAAATCTTGGATTAGGGAAGAGAACCACAAGAGTGAAGTTTTCAGATGAAAACGCCAGCTCTATTATACACATGAATAGATCGGTAGTTCACCGAGTCATGGAATGAATAGATCGGTGGTACACCGAGTCATTACAACTGCATATGGTTATCTGTTATAAGAATGATTGTTATGATCTGTGAGTTCTAAATTATGTATTTAGAACTAGAAAGCACTTTTAAAATAAAAATAAAAAAATTTCTTGTTCTAATGTTCTAGTGAAGAACAATTCAGGACTTAGCCATTTTTGGCATTTGAGATAGAACACCTGAAGAACATGTTCCATTTGGATAAGGTTCCACCCTTGCAACAGAGTGTTCTGGAGGGAATATACCTTGCGATAGAAAGATCTAAAAATTTAACCATGACATGGAGAGGCATACGCTTGGGGCGACCCACGCCTTGACACTTGGGGCCAGATTTGAGGCTGTAGAGGAGTTTGTTAGAGCTCATAGGCCTATTTATATGTGTGCCCTTGGCAAAGAAGATGAGACAAAAGTGAGGTAGTGGAGCTTTGTAGAATTACTGTGAGAACTATGAGATGAAAATGGGTACAAAATTCCAATAAGGATGTAATGGGAAAATGGGGAGTGAAATTTTTGTCTTATGAGAATACATGTATGGATCCACACATGGCGCATGACTATGGTCTACCTTCTGTAATATTTTATAAGTAAACACTATGAATGAATGTGATAAGGTTGCCATGACAAATGTATTAAGACTCTTTCCCTATATTCTCCACATATTACTATAGAACTTATGTTATTATATAATCATGAATCTTTCTTAAATGGTTAAGTATATTAGTAGATGTGAAACTCTTAGTTCTATTATTTTGTTTGTGTGCTTTGGTTCTATTATGGCTGAAGGGGTGTAGAAGTTGTCCTAAGCTCTATAGCCCTTCATGTCTATTAAATCACTAAATCAGAATCATGAGCTATGCCTTCCATTAGACTCACATAAAAGAGAGACTTGGCTCCCTCTTGTGTGCCTCGAGTGAGTGCCTAGTGCTCGTTGGGTGATAGGCCAGCGTGCATGAGGTTCCCTTGTTCTTAGTGTGTGCAAAAGTGAGTACATCTTGGTTCTGTTTCTGGGACCTCTTTTTGAAGTTATAGGGAAGCATGGCATATATCACGATCTCTGTAAAAAGTGATGGCATAGCAATTAACACTTGAAGGTGTTGAAGATTGGTTTAAGAGCATGGAGGATGAATTCACTCAGATATTTGGCACTGGATCTTGGTTTGATACGTGACGATGGGTGGAAGACACTCTTTATAATGAGTTGTACAAAACCTTCTTCAACTATTTCCTAGTAGAGTTATTCAAATGGCTCTTAGCTTATACATCTAGATCGAAGTGGCATTATATATCATACCCTTGGACCTAAGAAACATATCAGAACCTACAATATGCTGATCTAAAGTGGACCCGTGCTATAGATCATTGGTGGAAGGGAGTACTAACTAGCTACACTCTGGAATACACCATTTCCACGTATTCCTATCCAGAAGTTGTTGAGTTTGAGTTCTTGAGAGAGCCCAGGGGATCATTTATATGTGTTATTCCCCTTGTAATCAAAATCTTGATGGTAACCATGGGTTTAGAGGCATTCCCTATAGCCGGCTAAACCACCCTTAGCACTAGGCAAGGAAGCCAGGTTGGGGAAGGATGGCTGATCTGACAACTGAACAAGGAAGGGAGGAGAGGCAGCTCAAGTATAACGAAGCATGTGAAAAGGAGATCAAAATACAACGTAGGATTACAAGTAGGTTATGGAGCTAAACATGGTGGAAAGGAGTTGAGGTTCATGAGGAGGATGTTGAACCCAAACATTCTGTGGTACCCCATCTTGGTAAGGGTGGAAGATAAAACCTTGCGGCTTCTAATGAGATTCTGTCACATAGAGAGAGAAGATTCATTGGTGTGCATCTGAACCCACCTAATGACTAGACCTTGGCACTTGGTTTGTTTGAACGAGGGAAGAGTATAGTTGATCCACTTGATATCAGTGGAAGGAACCGATTGGTGCCTAGAACATACAATTTCTCATTTGGGACTTATATGACTTCACACACTATTCTGGTATTTGGTGGAATGTTTGGGAAGGGCACATATATGGATGGTTTTGGAAGTGCATTAGGAGGTGGTGGAGGAACTACCACTGGGAGTGGTACTAGTTCACAAAATATCAGCATGCAATTTAGTGGGACAATAATAGCACTTGACATGACAAACACAGGCCCTGTACCTAACATAGGAGGATCTGAAGGTGGAAGTGGTGGAGCTAGTGGCTCAGGATCTAGTGGATCCAATGAAGGAGGAAACACCGAAGGAAACCAAGGAACTGGATTGGGAGGGCTAGGGCCTCAGCCACCTCCTCAAGTCTTTTTCGAGATGTATCTACACTTGCTAGATTATAGTGGAATAGAATATGCCGCAAAGCATGTGCAAAAGTGCGAGCTGATATGGCGCGTGAAGGGAATCACGACCCATGATCGAAAGGCTAATCAATTTGTGATGACCTTGCAAGGAAGCACACATAGTTTGTATAGAAATTATGACCCTCATCAGACTATTGTGGATTATACCACATTGAGAGATGCATTCTTGGTAAAATTCCACATACCTGAGTTTGAATAGAAGAGCATTATCTCTCTCAAATAAATCTAGTAGGGAATGGAAGAGAGCGTACGGGAATATGATGCACACTTTAAAACTCTTTTTTCTAAGATGTCATATGATATCCACCCTTCACAACATGCTCAGTGGTTTTTTGAAGGGTTGATCACACCCTTTAGGAGGCCCTTATCTCATAAAATGTTCACGGACCCACGTGAAGCATTGAAAGATACTTTACATGCTAAAGCATTTAGTACTGTTGACACTGGTGTTATCCCATTTCTGGAGGCTCAGATTACTACCATGGCTAAACAATTGGAGAAAATTTCTGCCAACACAGTTTTAGAGATTCACGGAGGGATGTGGTGCATGGATTGTAATGTAGAAGGACACACAAAGGATAATGGTGGGATATGTACTCGGAAGGTGGTACATGTCATGGTAGTAAACTATGAAATATGTCACGAGGACCATGATGCAAGTAGGTGCCCCCTGTTGCAACACGTGATCCACAAAAATGTATCTTGTTATTACAAAATATGTACCTCAACCACACATGACACCAAGGATTGTAGATTGATTAATCAGATTCATGAGGTAATTGATCTTGGTGTGTGCTAGATTGGCATTGCCAGTAGTTCCAAATGAGATGAATTTCAGTATGAGGAGCATAGAGATAAAGATGTGCATGGAAGAGGATTTCGTGGAGGATTTTGTGGTCATGGTAACCGTGGAGGAAGAAGTGAGTTCCCATGTGGGACATGTTTTAACTGTGGAGCCACAAACCATTATAAGCGCTAATGTCCAGATCTTCTACAATGCTCCTGGTGTGGAAAAAAACATAAGTGCAAAGAATGCCCAGAGTTATACAAACATATGAGTCAGCAGCACTGGAAGGATAAGGGCGTTACCATGATGAGTATTAAGAAGTCTGATGTGCAATGGATTTCACGAGTAATATGAGAATCAGAACTAGAGCCTGTTATGGTAACAATGAGGGTGAAATCCATGCACATAAAAGAAGTGCCTAGGTAGAGACCTCTAGTTTTGAGAGAAGTAGTACATGGGAAGTATCAAAACCCAACTCACTAGAAAGAAGTCTACTAGGAAACCATGGACGTAATTCAAATTTTACAAGGGGAGATCTAATGCTTAAAAGAGTAGAGTAGAAAAGATGAGCAAAGGATACTAGTAGAAGCACCAAGGGATGAATTGGATGAGGTTAGGGAGGTGTGTAAATTGTTGAGGTAGGAGAATATTATTCCCCTGCTAAGGGCATGACTGAGAGAAAGGTGCCATGTGTCAGGGAAGAACACAAAAGGAATATCCTGCATGTAAACCTCCCACCACATAGCCTTGATTATGACAAAGAGATTACCCTAAACACAGTAGTGGATGGATGGTTGCTTAGCAACATCCTCATTGACACAGGCATGGAGGTTAATGTTCTCACTCTGGATGCCTGACATCAAATGGGAAGACCTACATTACAACCATCTTTAAATGTGTTGTATATGGAAAATAAAAAAAGGTGATGCCCATAGGTGTCTTGAAAGATGGAACCATTACAATTCATATGACTAGGTTCACTGGGGATTTTGAAGTCTTGGCACTTGCTGAGGAAGATAATTTCCCGGCTCTACTTGGGCACCCATGGTGTTATAAGAATAATGTAGATCTCTGGTTTAACAAGGGCTACATAAGCTTTGAAAACAAGGAAGAGTGGGTAGTTATACTGCTGGTTGATGGGAATTCCACCCCCTATACTAAAGCCCATGGGGAGGAATTCCTGGATAGAATATATGTGCACTCCATAAGAGATCTAGAGACCATCCACCCTACAGAAGGATTCATCCAGTTTGATAATGCTCAATCTATCAGTGATACTACCAGTATAACATGTGATAATTGGGAACATGGGACTTATGAATTGATTGGGAGACATCTAAAAGGATTAGTAACCAGGGTAAAAATAGCATGTACAATTTGGCACCTGGGAGGGAAGACAATAACAAAGTATTTTAGTGATGCATACCCTGATGTCTTTTTGAGAGAGATGGAAGCTCACTAGAGGGAGGATGAGCAATGAAGTATGCTAGGTTACATTTTTATAGGCATAGTTGAAAGGTGGTGGGCTGCGAATAGTGAGAAATTGTTGGAATGGTGTGAAGTTTGAATTGCACTCACTGTTCGATTCTCAAAAAGTAATATACCCACCGCTATTAGAAATTACAGTGGTAATGGACCCACCTCTTCCTGCATCCAGGCATGTGAGAGGGTCTGGGTAGATGACACAGAAGCTTTACCACCCTCTCTTTGGGTGCATAAGCTATATTCGACACTATAAGGTTGTGTGCGTGTGTGGTATATCCATTTTGAAACACACCGCCAAATGGGAAGTTGGTAGGAATTAATGGCTGAATTGGTCCACACATTCGAGTACCAAAGTACCAAGAAACCAGTTGATGAGGCGTTACAGAATTTCAAGTGCCTCACTCTGGGGGATTTCACCATGGTGGAAGATAGGTTAGTAAACTTACTTGGTGGACCTACTTTAGAAGTGCGGTTTGAAGAAGAGGAACCAAAAGACATATAATTCGAGTACGCGTGTGCTGAAAAGGAGAAAGGAAAGATGGTATACCTTGTTGATGGAGAGGAGATAGAAAGCTTGAATTTCAACCATTTGGTTGGGGCACGTGAAGTAGTTGATAGCACGGATGCATGTGCACAGGTGTATCATGAACCACTAAAAACCAAGAAATTTAACATCAGCTCGGAAGAGGAGCCCAAGGAGGCTATCATTGGGGACTCTTGGTTAGATAAGGAAGTATCAAAGATCATTGATCTCTTACGTGAATTTGAGGATTTTTCCCACATGGATACCATGATTTGAAAGGTATCCACCATTCATTAGGGGAAATGAGGATAAGGTTGAAAGATGGTGCGCACCCGGTGAGGAAGAGGCCTTACAGGATGAATCCCAACATGCGCGTAAGCGTTAAAGAAGAACTAGACAAGATGATAGCATCTGGTATCATTGAGGCTGTGGAGGAATTAGAGTGGATAAGTCCAATGGTGATTAGCATAAAGAAGGATGGGCGGATTAGGATATGTGTGGATTACAGGGAATTAAATGTTGTTTGTATCATAGATCCTTTTCCCACTCCCTTTACTGAAGATATCTTGGAAGGATTTACTTGGCGTGAGGTCTATTCCTGTACGGATGGATTATCAGGATATCACCAAGTAAGGATTGCCAAGGAAGACCAAGATAAGACAAGTTTTTCCACCAAGTGGGAAGCTTTGCATATACACTCATGCCCTTTGGGCTGAAGAATGCGCCCGCTGTATTTTCACACATAGTGGTACAAACATTTAAGGAATTCATCCATAAGTTCCTTCAGGTATATTTGGATGATTGGACAGTGTATAGATTAGTAAGGGACCATTATGACAACTTAAGGTTGATGTTTGAAAGATGTCAGTAGTCGAGGATCTCCTTCAATATTAAGAAATGTATCGTTGTAACTCCTTTTGGGACGTTGTTAGGGCATATCATATGTAAAGAGGGCTTACTAGTGGATCCCATGAAGGTTGTAGTTATTGTGGGGTTAGGGGAGCCTACCAGCCAAAGTGTCATGCATGGATTTCTTGGACATACTATGTACTACAAAAAGTTCATTAAGGGATATGCCAAGATCACCGCACCTTTAGAAATATTTCTCAGACACAAGAGTGCCTTTCAGTGGGGATAGGCACAACAGAGGGATTTTGACACTCTAAAAGAAAGGCTTATCACCACACCTATTCTACGATTCCCATCATGGGATAAACCTTTCCATGTCCACGTGGATACCTTTGGTATAGCCATGGGAGCCATTATTGCTCAACCAGGAGATGGGATTGTTGATCATCATTTGTGTTTTGTAAGTAGAAAGTTGACATCAGTAGAACAAAGTTATATAATGACCGAGTGCGAGGCATTGTCAATGATCTATGCACTCCACAAATTTAGGCAATATCTACTGGTAACTCCTTTCATATTCTACACTGACCATATAGCCTTGAAGTATCTAGTAAACAAAGCAATGTTGCAAGGGCACATATACTTTTGGGTTCTTTTATTTTAGGAGTTTGAATTCAAAGTGGTGGTAAAACTGGGAAAGAACAATGGTGGGCCAGATCATTTATCAAGGATTGATTCAGGAGAGGAGACGTAGAGTATCAAGGAAACCATGTCAGATGCACAAATTTTTAGGTTGTAGCATGTGCCCTCATAACTAGAAGACATTGTTATCTTTATCAAGGAAGGTGTGCCACCTGAAGGGATGAATTATTTGGAAAGGAAAAGGTTAGCTATATGCGCAACACCCTTCATGTTGATCAATGTGATTTGTATAAAATGGGTTGTGATGAGGTTTTACACTAGTGTGTACTAGAACATGAGTACGTAGCTATAATAGAAGAGGCCCATGGTGGGATTGCTAGAGGACACTATGTAGGGAATACAACTACGCACAAGATCCTAGTCGCTGGACTATGGTGGGAGACGATTCACTACGATATGTATTGAGTTTTGCAAGGCCTGTGATCACTGCCAGTGCCTTGGAAAACCTAGAAAAAGGGATGAAATTCCCTTATGCTCCATCGCCAAGCATGAAACCTTTTGAAAAGTGGGAAATAGATTTTGTCAGACCAATCTCACTAGCTACGCATGAAGGACTAACTCACAGTATATTATTACCTGTACTAATTATCTGACAAGGTGGCCAGAGGCCACACCCACTAAGGATTGCACTAGAGCCACGGCTACTAGATTTTTGTGGGAGAACATTATCAACAGGTATGGGTGCCCATTAAGTTTAACAAGTGATAGGGGCACTCACTTCTTAAATGAAACAATCAGGATTCTATTAGAAAAAATCATGGTAGCCCATTACAAGACTACCCCTTATCACCCTCAAGAAAATGTGACTGTAGAGGCATTCAAAAAAATCCTTAGTCACACATTGACTAAGATATGTGACATGGGTAGGAAGGATTGGGATGACAAGGTGTCAGTAGTCCTTTGGGCATACATAACAATGTATAAAAGATTAAACAAGGCCACACCATTTCAACTGGTGTTTGGCATGGAGGTTGTTTTGTCGGTTGAATTTATGCTACCATCGCTGTGTATAGAGTGTGCTGGAGGGTTGGATGATGAACAAGTGCTGGAAGAAATAATTGATGAATTAATAAAGTTGGATGAAAGGCACTCACTAGCAAGATGAAGCCAAACAACTAAAAAAGCTAAACAAAAGGGCATGGCACAACTGCCACTTTAAAAACAAACAATTTAAGGTTGGCCAAATGGTATTGCTATATGATTCTAAATTTCTATGCCATCCTGGAAAGTTGAAGGTGCATTGGTTGGGTCCTTATGTAATTTCGTACATCCTTTATTTGGGTGCGTGCCAGCTACAAGCACTGGATGGAACAAAATTACCTAGACACTTCAATGGGAGTAGGTTGAAGCCCTACTATAAATAATGCTTCTTGGTGTTTGTAAATAAGGTAGTTCTATCAATTAGTTTAGAGTTTCCTTTTATGCTTTTCCTTTCTTGTTTTTCCCTTTCATGTTGTTGTCTTTTTTTACACCTTGGGCACTAGTAACCTTATTACTTTTTAAACTTATGATTACGCAGAGGACCGTGCATCGTTTTAGTGTGTGGGGTGAGGTGATTAAGATAGGCATGAAGTTATTCTATAGGAATATTGAGTTGGTAGACCGTTCAAACTGGCCCTGTTGAAAAGATGCATTAGGAAGGATGATGGGTGGAAAAATAAAGTTCCATTGGAAATCCACGTATAAGGAGAAAGCACAAAAACATGAGGTAGGCAAAAGCAAGAATCATGAGGATGGAAGAGGTACCTTTGATGTTGGTAACACGTGCGCAAGAGTCTTCTATCAAGATGGATTGTCTGCATGCCAAAAGGTTGGAAAAATTTTCACGCAAGGATTGGGTGTAGGTGAAATAGTTTTCACACAAGGATTGGGAGCGGGTGAAACACTTTTCGCACAAGGGTTGGGCACAAGTGAAAAACTTTTCATGCAAGGATTGGGAATGCAAATAAAAGCGCTGAAGTTGGGTTTGTTTGAAAAAACCGCATTAAATATTGTCACACGGTGGTAGGTAGCCTAGCCTTTAATGCGTAAAAGGAGGAAAAGCTATAAATACAAGGATGGTAAGTTCATTATTTTACCTTGTGAAAACAAGGGGAACAATTTTATTTCAAGAGCTAGGGTTCGAGAGCTAACTCATGCGAAGGAGAATCTCATAAACTTGAGTGCAATCAGTCCGGTGGATCTACAAACTAGAGCATAAGTGATTCACAGGTGTGAGGAATGTTGGGAAAGAGCACCGTGATCAAAGGAGGAAAGTCAGAAATTAGGGTTTGTACCCTATGGCATGGGGTGCACGAAGAAAACTCTCAGACAACTCGAAGGAAACTAGGGGATGAAAGAAAAGGGTAAAATGACAGCCACGAGACCAGTTGATAAGCCTACAGTACAATCCAAAAATGGCAAGGGGAAGGGAAAGGGAAAGAAGAAAGAAGATGAAATCCCCTTAAATACGAATGAGGAATGGTACTCAAATATGTAATACCTGGATGGGTTTTTCTAAGGCAAGAGTGGGAGTCCCACATCAGACAGATGACCGTAATTGATTACAGTCACTGGTTGAGTATAATTGTGAAGGAAATGGCGCTAGAGCTGGTGCACCCCACAAACAAAAAAACACCTGATGGGATGTCGATTTATAGTGATGTAGTCAAGGTGAAAATGGAGAAGGCAAGGATTCTCTAGCTTTATGAGTTTCCCTAGTTCAGGAAGCCTGAGTGCCTGTACCAATCGTTAATGACGTGCGTACATGAATATTTCTTCTACTTCATAGGGTGTAAAATGTAAATAACCCCATAGTTAATCTCACACTTTACAGTCCTAAGCTGTAAAGGGGATGTGATCCTAGATGATCTCTAGGATGAGGAGGTAATTAACGAAACCATTGCATCCTAGGATTATAAGAAGGGATTGAGGTACTATGACATCATGGATATTAGTGATCTGGTGATGAAAATGGTTGCGCACCTCCTTTCCAAGCTAAATGGACAAGAGAGGTGGACCCAGGTGAGCAAGCCTTGGTTGAATGTCTACAGAAAGGTCACAGAAGGCACCATGTACAATATCTCCCAATACATAGTAGACGAGACTATAAGCAGTGCAGAGGAAGGAGGAGTGATATTGTTTGGGAACAATCTATTAACCATTGTGTTCTCAAAAATTGGGGTGCCAGATGCATCTGATAAATTCATATGGGAGTACCCCGATGAAGACCCTTTTCCCACATATAGGTTCTAGAAGTATACTTATGAGTCAATGATAGGGGTGCACAAGGTGTGCTTGGATAAAATGGTATATGGACCTTTGGAATGCATTTGGGGAAGAATGGTGGATCCCAGAGCAACTCCCTGTGGCGACTGAAGGAGAAGTAGAGTTTGCAGTGTACCAGCACTTCTTCATTGGTAGATTTATCTTGGTGGATGGTAGTTAGAGTCCCTATTGCAAACTACCCTTCTCATTTACTGCCCAATTCTTCCAAGAAGGGGTAAAAAAATATAAGGAATCGAAGAAGTTAAAACTTGACCTGTCCACCCTTGACAGTGAACACAGAGAGATGAGAAAAAAGTTGGTATACCCAGGGAAGCACATGTACATTGAAAGATACATGTTGCAAGACATGCACATCATAAGGCCACTGACCTTATCGATTGCTAAGAGCACTGCTGCCAGAATCTACCTATGTATAAGGCCAAAGTTTGAGAAGGGCGTGTATGTAGAAGATGAAATATCCATCCCAAATGATCCCATGGGAAGGAAGAAGCCAATTCTAAAGTGAAAGGAGAAAGAGGAAGAAGAGGAAGGACAATGGGTGGTGGAAAGGTAGGATTTAGGTACCATGGGGTCGAGTACCTATGTCCAGAAGAAGAAAAGAACAGTGGTCAAGGAAAATACCCCGGAGCCTGTGAAGCCACCATCCCCTAAAGAACCTTCAGATGAAGAAAAGACAGCATCCCCCACTCCAAATTTTTTTGCAAGAGAAGAAGAACAAGGAATAGAGGGACAAGGGTCTGAAGATATAGATGACCTGAACGTCTATGTAGGTGAAAGGGATGACGATGAAGGGGAATAGCTGGAGGTAGACCAAGAGCCAATTGATATCCATGACTCAGAAGGAGAGTAGGCTACAAATACAAATGATGCCTTCATCTTTGTAAGAAGGAAAGGCACCCGAAGGGAGGAAGGCACGTGCAATGAAGAGGGGAGTGAAGGGGCTAGTACCAAGGAGCCAGATATTCCCAAGCTCACTTAGGAGGAGGTGAATGAAAAGGAACCAAGGGATGTAGAGAAGATAATTGATGCCTTGGTGAATGAAGAGTTGGGGCGTAGCACGGAGCTCATGCTAGGTGAGTTCAAGGAGTAGAGGGAGAAGAGTGGAAGTAGCACAAAAGTAATAACTCTCTCGGTAACTATTCCCAAGGGTGTGCGCATGGGAAGTAAATGCACAGAAGGGGGAAAAATAGTGATGGGTTACATTGATGACCCCAACAAAGTTTTACATGTGCATTTCTAAAGTACCATGCCCACCAAGGAGCTCATTGCCATGGAGTCCTTTGACCCTAAGGGTGGATATCCACGAATGAGGAAGATGTTATCTTGGGCATTCGACTCCCACCTCGATGAGCCTGAATTTGAGATTAACCAAGGGGTGGCATTGAAGCTATCTGAAGGAAAGGGGTGCAACCCCATTATAAACATGTAGCAACTATCAGATGAGAAATTGTGTAATGCACTAAACAAAGTCTCAGTGGAAATCAAGGCTAGGATCTTCGGTAGAAATGATAGGGTTAGAGTCTTGGAAGACCTATTGGAGAAGAGGAAGGAAGAAGTGGTGAAGCTAATGAAGGATCTCATCCTTGAGAAATTAATCAGCGCTTAATTATAGAGGGAGCTTCAGGAGGAAAAAGTCAGGGTGCACGAAGTTTCCAAGAAGGTGGAGCTCATCTCCAAATAGATTATCATGAAGCACCCAGACCTTAACCCTCCTACACAAAAGTATAGATCCTCCTTGGAGTGCCTAGAGGACTTGACTTGGATCCTCACCATGGAGAGGCAGCCCTTGGTATTATATTCAGCATAAGAGGTAGTGGCGCGCTTAGAGAAAGAAGACAAGTTGAAGGTCGTTGCACTCATGGCTGAATACAAAACGGTGCTCGCTGACGTAAGAACAACTGTGCAAACTACAGGGGTCACTTACGACCACTGCCCAGATCAAGACAAAGTGACAAGCATACTACTTGCTAGCGATGAAGTTAAGTTAAATGAATTCAGAGAAAATAATAAGGGAAATAGAGCCAAGTGGGAAAGGATCATATCCAAGGTAGAAAAGAAATATGAAGCCATTGAGAACCAATGAGTCTTAATGAAAACCTGGCTAAAATAGCTCTACAAGGTCATCACAAGGAAGATGGATGCCCTGGAAGATCATGCTAAAGAACTGGAGACTATGGTGGAAACCATTACCACACAAGGGGAGGGGCTAACTTACGATGAGGTGAGCACCTTCGTTGGTGACATTTTCACTAAAGCGTAGAAGAAAGTCAGCACTTGGAGTACACTGGAGGCCGACCTCCAGCAAAACTTTCCCCTCCTCCTTCTTTAGGAAAATTTCCCACTATTCTTTCTCTTCCCCCTTTCTGTATTCTTTCACCCCATTCTTTTCCAAGGCAAGGCCTTGCATTCTTTTATACTACATTCTTTGAGAAGGTTCCCAAGGGTAGAGAGCAAGTGAAGTGTGGGGTAATGTTGGACCCCTAATTTAGCTTCCAAATCTTAAGGGCGCGTAGGCGTGCATGGCTGAGGGAAGTGCGTAAGTGTAGGCATGCTAGGCAGAGTTCAAAAGGATTCTTGAAGAACCTAGGATGTGTGCATTGCGCTAAGAACAATTTGGGACTCACCCATTTTTTTCCTTTGAGACAGAACACATGAAGAACGTGTTCCATTTGGATCAGGTTCTAGCTTGGCGATAGGGTTTCCTAGAGGGAATAAACCTTGTGATAGAAAGATCCTAAAAATTAATCATGACATGGAGAGGCATGCACCCGGGGTGACCCACACCTTAACACTTGGGGCCAAATCTGAGGCTGCAGAGGAGTTTGTTAGAGCTCAAAGGCCTATTTATACACATGCCCTTGGTAAAGAAGACAAGATGAAAGTGAGGTAGCGGAGCTCTACAAAATTACTGTGAGAACTATGAGATGAAAATGGGTATAGAATTCTAGTAAGGATGTAATGGGAAAATGGGGAATGAAATATTCATCTTGTGAGAATACATGTATGGATCCACACATAGTGCATGACTATGGTCTACCTTTTGTAATAGTTTATAAGTAAACACTATGAATTAATGTGATAAGGTTTCCATGACAAATGTATTAAGACTCTTTCCCTATATTATCTGCATATTACTATTGCACTTCTATTCTTATATAATCGTGAATCTTTCTTAAATGGTTAAGTATAGTAGTAGATGTACAAATCTTAGTTCTATTATTTCCATTTCGCACTTTGGTTCTATTATGGCTGAAGGGGTGTAGAATATGTCTTGAGCTCTATAGTGCTTCATGTTTGTTAAATCGCTAAGTCAGAATCATGAGCTATACCTTCCACTAGACTCACATAAAAGAGAGACTCAACTCCCTCTCGCGCACCTCGGGTGAGTGCCCAGTGCCTGCTAGGTGATAGGCTGGCATGCATGAGGTTCCCTTGTTCTTAGTGGGTGCAAAAGTGACTATACCTGCAAATACAAGTGTATTTGATTTGCATCATTTCTATACTTAATAGGTTATTTATATTTTTTTACTTGTTCTTATTCTTCCCTACATTCCTCCATTCCCACCTTCTTATAAATCTACCCATCAAACCACCCATGACCTTTTGGGTCTTTGTACTTGACCTTTAGGCATTCCCGAGTCTTCTTGACTTTATTACAAACCCAACCATCTTCCATTCATCCTCTATGCAATCATAGAGAAGTCCAATTCTATCTTTTATTTAACAACCACCAAATTACCCAACCCGACACTAGTTACCTTAACCATCGTTAGTTTCCCCTCTTCACCGACATCAGTCACCTGACTAACATCAGTTACTATATCTCCTCTCAACCTTCACCAACCTACCCCTAACATCCCCAAAATCTAACAGAACCTTACTCAAACCTAGTACACCACCTATAACCTCACACCATACCTTCCCAACTCTTTGTGCAGATATAGAGAGAGCCTAGACACCCAATTTTTTTCATTCTTCACATACCCATAATAACCGATATCAATCATCGTAAACTGGAATTGGTCATACCTAAACCATACCGTCAGTTATTGCATCTTGTAAATATTTCTTAGACTAGAAAGTCCCCTAATGACACAAATTACACCAGATCTTAACTAGACCTAGTTTGTGACCCTCATACTACCTACCCAACCTGCAACCTGACTTGGGACCTTCACCAGTATAGTTATCAAGCATTTAATTGGATTGACATTTATAGTAATCTGAGACACCTAAATCAAAACACTAGCATTAGATTATTGTATTTGCATGTTCAGTTACTTTATATTGAGTTATATATCTGTGGATTGATAATCATTGAGGAAGTATCATACATCCTTGATGTAGCTCATGCTAGGTAGTCCACTAACCTTTTTTTATTAATTGTATCTTGTAGTCTTCCATTGTATTATAGATAGTTCCTCCTAGCCAAAAGGAATCTCACATAATCAATTTGGATCAGAAATTAGAAATGCGTGCACTCAACCTTCAAATAACATAACAACAGGTATTCCTCCTTGGCATTTTACCTTTATCTATTTAATTTTCTACAAAAATCCGGTGAAACATTTTGGCATGCCTAGTAGGACCCATCAGGGGTTATTTTGCATTTTTTCATTCGTAGCTAAAAAATTGTGTGTTTATTTCCATTTGAAAAGCATTCACTTTAATTTTCTTCTCTAGAATCTTCTCCTTCTTTCTATTGTCTAAAATAAATTGTGTTATTGGTGCTCTAAATAGAACATGTCTTCTTTTCTATTGCATGGCATTAGTGAAAGAGAACTCCTCTTCTTGATCTGTAATTTGCTACATTGAACATAATTGTGGATTTGGGCTTAAAACATTTGTATTTCATTCTGGGGTGTTGCATTGCAGCTCACATTAATTCGAGGGAAACCTATACACTAAAATTCATGCCCAACTAATGGTTGAGTAATTCAATCATAGTTCACTTTTAACATTCTCTATACCAAACCAATTAAATAATTTACACATATTCTTAAACATCATCCTACCCAGAAGAATCTGTCAATGATCACACTATTAGATGATTAACAGTGGGCACCAAGTTGGTTTCTCTATCCAGTCATTATCTCAGAGAAAGGACCACCCCTGCCAAAACTTTACCTAAAACCATCCTTAGATCTTGGATTTTCATAGGGAAACTTCTATCAAACTAAAAAATCTATTACACTCACAAGTTAGTCATAAATAGAACAAGCTGACACATAAAATTCACCAATAGGATTTCATGTTTCTTATTTTTTGTTTGATTTGTGTTTTGAGTTGTGAGGTTATATTCTCCATTATTTTCTTCCTTTCACACTCCATAATCATAGTTGGTGTATTCCAACTGATTTTGAGTGTGTCAGGGTTCATCACTACCATATTCAAGTTTCAAGGTTGGTATTTTATCTTATCTAAGTCACAAAATTCACCTTTCTCTATCTTTTCAAATTTCACAGTGACCGACATCAGTCCAGCTACCATCATCAGTTTAATCATCTGGCCATCATCGCTTTACCTAATTGTTATCGGTTTCCTACCTTTTTTCATTTTACCAAACTATCACTCATCACATTTCTATTCTTTCTGGGGTTTCTTAGGTACATCATCATACCTCTGGGTCTTTGAAATCACTATCAAATCTACATTTTTCTTCATTTTCATTAGTTATTACCACATTTATCAAACAAATTATTATTCCATAGTAATCAGTATCCAATCACCCTAACCGTCATCAGTTACCCTTTATCACTGTCATCAATTACCAAAACATCATTGGTTCCTGTGTTTTAAATTTTCAATTAAAATAGCACCATTTTTCACCTTCCAGAACTATTTTCTCCATTCCTTCTATTTTTCTATGTCATTTACAGAGAACAGATTACCAGATCTACATTTACTTACATGGTTTTTACTCATAGAAAAGCCAACGCCCTTGTATTCCATGTTAGCCTTCAGCCACTCCTGCCTAGCCCATCACCTCCTTCCATCCTATCACCTATGGATCCCATTCAACCCATTATCATCAATACTGGTGACAAGGAGTTCATAAGAATCCTTGACTGAAACCCTACTACCTTACAATATGATTTAGCCTATTCATCACCTAGGAATTCATCAGGATAGCTAGTATACAACATGCATGTGTCCATTCCTCCTTCCCTCATACCCAGTTCTGTGTCAGCTAGTACTAGCTTAGCCTTACCCTCTTCTACCTTACCACCTAAGGTGTCCCAACTTAACCCCACATCATAAATATCTATTACATATATTAAATATGTCACACCTTTGACGTCATTTTATCCTATGGTGTTAACAATTCTTTCATTATCCCTCTTGAGTGTAGGCCCATCTACACCCTCCACCTCTTATATACCCATTACTTCTCAGACACCTATGATATCAACATCCCACACTCCCTTCAAAAACATTGTCCTTTCTATCCCTCACTATCTCCCCCCAATCACTACAAGATTTGTTACATCCACTCCACCTACTTATAACTATCACCAACAGCCTCCTGTTTCATCTGTCGCATATTTAGGATACTTTCTAGTAGAATATATTCCCCCCTCCCAATTCTTGTACTCAACATCACCATATACTAGGATGTTTTCCTCATCATACATTCATCATCTACCCCCTTATACTTCCAGGGGTACCCAATCATCACAACTTACCAATGACCTTATCAAAATGATGATGGAAAAGATGTAGACATTAGAAGCATCAGTCTCTGGGTCTCACAGCTCTTTAACATTCAATGAAATTTTTAATGATCCCATTCATTCATCAATTCCCATTCATCCATACCATACACATTAGGAAATGCCCAAATTTAACTGGTTCAAAAGAAAAGAATTCCCGCAACAACACTTTTGGTATTTCAAACATGGGTGTTATCTGATCGCTCACGATGACTCTCTACCTTGTGGACATTACCAATGTCCTTAATAGGACCTTCATTAGATTGGTATAGTTGTATACCTAGGCATTCGATTTACTCATTCTACCAAGTGGCTCAATCCTTCCTAGACATTTTTTTGATCAATATATTCAAGAAGGTCGCCATGACCTAGTTGTACTCAACGCGACAACACAAAGATGAATATAGTGCATTTTTTTTTCTCATTGGCAAAGCCTCATCAACCAACTCACATTCCAACTACCTCAAACTGATCTTATAGAGTTGTTCACTAGGGCTTATACTAGGCTCATCTCACCAAATATCTAATTTCAAACCTTCTACATGTTCAATGAGGTGTTTACCATGGCTAGAAAACTTAAAATTTGTGTCATTGAAGAGAAAAATATACAGTTGCGTAAAAAAAAAGTTGCATTTAAATCAAACGATGCCTCTTCCTCTTCCAAACCAAAAAATAATTATTCCAAAGAAAAAGGATCTTCCCATATGGTATTTTTAAAAGGTGGCCCATCTCATCCATCTAACAAATCAAAACCTTCCTCCAATCTTTCTCATGTTCAAGAATTTTAGTTCAAGAAGGAGCAACAAAAATATACTTCAATATAAGAGCACTACTCTTCATTTTTACAAAAACTTCTAAAATTCAGAGTAGTCAGTATTCCACCTGTCAAGCCACATACTTTTTTTCACCCCTCTCATCCTATAGCCACATCATATAAGGAACATGATTATTGCAACTATCATCACGTTAAAGGTCATAGTGAAGGTAACTATATAACATTCAAACGCATTTTCCAAGAAATGTTAGATAGTGGATATCTAGTCTTGGATAACCCTAATGCACTGGCTAATCAGAACCTGCATATCTTCAAGAATTCATTCCTAAATCACACCCCATAATCTAACCAAACCGAAAAAATTTGACTTATGACTATAATGTCCATGAGGTTCATGTTGTTTTCGACATTATACTGGATCTTCCTCATTTTCCTCCAAATTCATCTATCAAGGAGATTCTTGCATGATATGTTTTACCTACAGAGGCATCTCCTTCATCTCCCCCTTCACCCACATAGGATTCCACCATATCTGACGAGGAAACCCCTCATACCTATCAGCCTGATGAACAACCCACAATATGAACTCTCCTACCCACAAGAGAGTTATTCTCACCTCCCCTGATGAGGGTTGTTAATCCTTGCCATTAATAATGTCAATCCAGGTTGGTGTCTAGAGGTTATATGCATTAAAAGAAGAATATCTTGGAAATCATATCCTTTAAACACAATCCAAACTTATATAAAATAAATCACACATGTAGAAATTTAAAAGCACACTTGTAGAAATGTAAACACACTTGCATAAAGGAAATAACCCTTGTAGGAATATAAAGGCACACTTGTATAAAGGAAATCAAACTTGCATAAATAAATTTTGCACGAAATAAATAAAACTTGCATAAATGAAATTGTTGAATTAAAAATAACTAAAAGATAACAAGACACCTGCAGGTTCACAACAAAAATTGTACTAAAGAAGGATCACATAACATGAATCAGAAGTTTACAAAAAAAGGAAAACTGTAGAAATAAAGAAACAAACATTAACACATTGATCCATCTTCCTTAGAATGAGTTTCCAGCTCATTCCTTGCAAGAGGACTTAATTCATACTTTTAATTCAAAACTTGCAGAATAAATTTACTTCAAAAGATTGGAAAGAAATAATAGATCTTTATTTCTTGGGAGAAAAGAATTACATATCTAAGTGTGGAAGGTTGCATTTATAATTTATGCGTCCAACCAACTCCTTATTTTTGGAAATACAATCTAATCTTATCTTTATTCCAATCCTAACAACTAAGATCTCCATCTCCACAAAATATGGAGAGAGATATATTATTGGAGTCAAAATCTTATCTCACTTATTTTAGGAAGATTTGCTCCCAAATCTTCTCCTTTCTTTTTGGTAACAAGAATCATAATGATTTTATTCCTCTACATTATTGGAAGGAGTATTTTCCTCAAAATATGATTTTGACGAAATATTTTTCTCATATTTTCCATTTGACTTTGTTGTTTTTGATTGTGGAACTTTTGATGCTTGTCTGATACGCTTTTTCCTTGGACTACAATTCACTAAAAGTTATATTTATCTTTATTGGTAAAAATTGTTGCAAATATGAATGAGGTTTTTGTTAAAAAAAATTCTATGAACAAAAGAATCTCTCAGTTTTTCCATTTGACTTTTCTATTTCTATTTATGGAAATTTTAGTGCTCGTCTGATACAATTTTCCTCAGACTACAGCTCACTAAAAGTTAGATCTCTCTTCATTGGTAAAACCTGTAGCAAATCTAAATGAGTTTTTTGTTAAAAAAATTGCTATAAAAAAATATGTCTCATATTTTATTTTTTACTTTTCTACTTCTATTTATGGAACTTTTAGCACTCGTCTGATACACTTTTCCTCAGATTGCAGCCCATTAAAAGTTAGATCTCTCTTTATTGGTAATACCTGTAGCAAATATAAATGAGTTTTTTTTGT
The DNA here is from genome assembly GCA_019776745.2 of Taxus chinensis. Lineage (NCBI taxonomy): Eukaryota > Viridiplantae > Streptophyta > Pinopsida > Cupressales > Taxaceae > Taxus > Taxus chinensis. The sequence continues at coordinate 362,010,605 of CM034157.1, read as the reverse complement.
TAATCACATTACTATGAACAAAAACCTCTATCATATTTTCCATTGGATTCTCTAATCTTTCACAATTCCTCAAAAACTGTCAAAATATGCTTAGTTTCGTAACCAAGCCTGCGAGTTCTGGAACTAACTCTGCGAGTTCTGGAACTAAGCCTGCGAGTTCCAGAGCTAACTTAAAACAACTATAACTTTTGCATACGATCTCAGATTGAGATGATTATTTTTTTCACTTACATAATTTTTTGAGAGGAATATGAATATGAAATCAAATTTGAGTATAGATATACCATCCATGCTCAATTCCAATTTTCCCAATACTAGAATTATCTTTCCTTTATGGCATGCATACACAAGACTTTGCATATTTTCCCAAATAATCAATAGGCTTATTCAACAAAATAGATAACAAAATATTTCTAAATAATGTACAAGATATATATCCTATATTCTATCTTAAGAAAACTATAAGTTCTTAGATTACATTTAAATCCACTTTCAAAGGTAACTTGGAAGGATAAAATAATGGTAATTTATGGATAATTTATGAGTCATCGTCTTACCTTCTTCTTCGCTAAAAAACAAACTTACCTCATCTGAACTTGTCTTCTCCCCTACCCATATGGAGATCCATTAGTAATGTCCCTAAGTCCATTGGTAACAATTCTCCATTGGATCCTTCAAATATCCTATTGATTTACTCTTGTTTCTTCTCACCCATAGAGTTCTGAATCCAACCATTTCCCTGTCTCACAGAATATTCTTTACAAGTATTACTACCAAATCAAAATCATCCTCCTCCTTTAACATTGGTTCCATTCTCATGTCTTGGATGATTACTTAGATTATGTTAAAAATTCCATGCTTTAGGGATGCCTTTCGATTACCCTGTCTTAACTGCAAATGACAGATGTTGTCTGTTGATACTTCCATGATCTATCCAAAGGTGTTTCAGACAACCAAACCCACCATGTCCATGCCAGTTGTAGCATCCCCTTCTTGATCACCCTCACCCACACCTAAACCTTTATCATCAAATTAAATTTTTCCTATGCTTAAAACCTTACATACACCTATATTCCTCCATGTCTAGACCCATTACCACATTGGGAGTCATGCCAACATCGAGCCTAGTCCATCCTCCTGTCAAGCTGGACTTAGCCACATTCTCACAAGCCCATGCAAAAACTATTCCCCCACCTAAGAGGAAGACCCAACCTCTTAGGCTACATACACCTGAGCTTTCCCTGCTACCCCTCTATATCACCTTCACCACTTCTATCCATCCTAGGTCCTCACCCATCAACCTTGTCCAAACAACCTCCTACCCAAGGTAAACCAAAAACATAGCAGCCCACCTCCTCATCACGATCCTCTGTTACACCTAATTTACCTACACAACATTACACCTTCGCCATCACCTACATCCTTTCTGTACCTCCTATACCTACACCACTTCTAGTATCCTCATCATTACCTATGTTATTCCCTTCTCTTCAACTAGTACCTTCCACACTACCTCTTACCATAAACCTTCACCACACCTCCATTATCACCTTGGCTAACTTAGTCCCCTTTTACCATCTTTCCTTCCATTTCTACATCACACACTTCTTCTTCACCTTTACCCAAGAAGGTGCAACCAAATCCCAAGAACCCACTACCCTCGGAAAGAGGTAGTTAAACCTACATCACCTTCAACAACTAGTTCACCTACTACATCTTTACCCAAGAAGGTGCAACCCAAACCCAAACCCAAAAACCGTACTATCTACCAAACAAGTGGTCAAACTCACTCAACCTCCAATTCCACCTCTAGTGAAGCCTCTCCCACCAAAATCACCCACACTTCCATCTAGACCCACACTTACTTCACATTGTGATCCATTGGCAGGGTCTTACGCCAACATCTTAGTTAACCTTTTGGAAACCTTTGTCATCACATTGCCACCACTTAGACCTTATGACCCACTCAAACCTAAACAAGAAGGGTTTGATGATACAAAAATTTTTGTCTTATCATTGTGTGTCATGGGCATGATGTGGAAAATTGTAAGGCTCTTAAGACTATTCTTCTCCAACTATGTCCTCTCAAAGAAAACTTTGACGATGATGATATTTTAGATGAGGACCCTATTCCACCTTCACCTATCACCACACATCCTTGTCCCTTACCTATTCAAAAACCTTCATCTCCCCCTCCACAACCCTTTTATCCTCCTCTAACATTTTGAAGATCAATATGGCCCACATAAAAGAGCTAGCCAAAACCTCCACCAAAATGTAATGGTGCCACATTGATTTTCACAAAACCATTATATGCCCTCACCATATTTTTTCCCATCATATCACTACACCTATCACGAATCACTTTCTCCTTTACCGCATATTAATATGGTTCAAATTTCCACTCGATTCCCAGAAGGACAAAGGAAAGGAGAAAACAACTAGCTCATTTGTTACACCTTTACCCAAAATTCCATCTGCACCTGTACCTAAAATCACCATCTGTGGACCCGTATACCCTATTTATGATGAGGTTTTCCCATTGTACAATGCTTAAAAAATTGCACCAGTCTCCTCTCAAAATGTCTTTGTACGAACATTATCCAAACCTATGAGTCTCATCATCATGCCCTCATTATTGAGGTCCTGCAATCTATTGAGGTTCTACATAATGATCCTACGCTTATTGCATCCATTATTACTCCTCACCATGGTGCCTCTCTCACCACTTCACCCCATTCCTCTTATCATGTTACCGCTCATCAGGTAGCCACTCTCAGTTTCTCTGATGAAGAGAGTATACCTCTCCAATCATTTGATCATGATCCTACCCAATTCATTTCCATCTACATTGATAATAGATGCGTTCGACGCATTATGATCGATGGTGGTGCTAACATTAACATCATATCCTTCCATGCATATAATCAAATGTGCATCCCCACCAATTACATGCATAATAAGTGAGTTATGTTGTATTCATTCAATGATGTCATAACTTCCACCCTTAGCACTATCATTCTCCATGTTCGTATGGGCCCCCGTACCATTCCAAAAAAAAATTATGTTTTAGATGGGGAATTCAAGTACAACCTATTTCTTGGCTGACCTTGGATCGACATCATGGGTTGTGTTAATTCAACTTTACACCACTGTGTCAAATTGAAACATGAAGGACATAACTATACCATTCTAGCTAAACCTTCATCATTCAAAACCTATAACATGTTGTATAGACCTAATGATGTCCTCATACCAGTTAAGACATCTACCACTGACGCCACTTCTCCGTCACCCACTGCCCCATCCACCATCATTACTGCTAACTCTTCTACACCTAACTCCTCTATTCCCACTATTGTCACAACCTCTGTAGTTGTCCCATCCACTAGCCCATCTACTTCTTATCTAATAAATACTTCTTCTCCCCCATTATCTAGTAATTCCTCCATTCCAGCTACCCACATATCAACTACCAATCCCTTAAAAGGTGTTTTTCAACGTCTCACTCTAGGGGACTACTGTCTATATAACATTGACACATTCCTTACTCCTCAAGAGTTTGGTAACATGTGCTAACATCCCCACTATGATCACCACATAGGAGAGGTATTCCCTTATGGTCATCCCCACCTAAACAAAAACTTAACATATGGTGTACTTGATACTTTTACTTACTTTCTTGAGCCACCTTACCAAACTTGATCATTTTCATCTGACCTTCAATATCTCACCAACCGCTGCTTCGCCCACACCTTCCTCCATCACTATGCATGGAAGGTCTTTAGCTTTGGTTTCTATGAACAAGTATGCCATACTTTCATCCTATGTACCACTCCTAAACATAAATACCATAGTGGTATTTTATTTTCCAAACCATATCTCAAGAAGGACCGATTCAAAATCAATGAGGATGATAAACCTTCTTCACCCTATTAACCAACTTCACCACCTTCACCTACAAAGTCTATGGATCCAGAATCCATTCCTCCAAAAAAAAATCATGAACACCGTTTCCCTTAGACCTCTAAATTATCAACGAGATGGCGAGGATCCCTCATCTCTCCCCTTCCTTTATCCTGACATGATCGATGATGATACACCTTCTATTAACATTGTTCAATGTTAGGATGATGATTCTATTCTCACCTACCTTAGTGCGGAAGATTATTATATTCATTGGTCATTAAATATTGAGACAAAAACCATATTAAATTAATCGACCATAGAAATAAATATTCACACTCAGAATGCCCCACACATTCTAAAGATAGTCCAATCTTTAGATGATGCTAAAAAAGAAGCTTTTACTTCTTTCCTTCGGGATCATAGAAACACCTTTTCTTGGTCCTACACCGATATTCCCGGTATTGACCCAAACGTTGTGGTACAAATATCATCACCATTCCTAAAGCTAAACCAGTGAAACAACAACTATAGAAAATGCACCCTTGCATTTCCCTTTTGGTCAAAGAAGAACTCCAACACCTTCTTTCGGTTTCCTTCATCCTACCCATTGATTATCCACAATGGATATCTAACATTGTTCCTATCACAAAAGTAATAGGGGGACTCCGTATTTTCACAGATTTCTATGACCTTAACTTAGCTTACCCCAAAGATGAATTTCCTATACCTAGTATTGACCAAATAGTTCATCTCACCACTTTCCATGACATGCTATCACTTATGGATGGTTTCTCAGGTTATAACCAAATATTACTTTCCCCATAAGATCAACACAAAACCACCTTCATCACTCCTTAGGGGACCTTCTACTATCATGGCATACCTTTTGGCCTTAAAAACATTGGTGCTATATATTAGCAAGCTATGAATTACATCTTTCATGACATTATGCATCGCATATTGGAAGATTATGTTGATAATCTTCTTTCCAAATCCAAACATCGGGTTGAACACCTTACAGTCCTGAATGTCATATTTGACTATATCATCAAGTATTGCATTCACCTTCAACCTAAGAAGTGTGTATTTGATGTTCTCTATAGAAATCTCCTTGGTTTGATCATTTCTTTGTGGGGAATATAGGTTGATCCCATAAAAATCAAGGTTATTCTCAAAATGCCTCCACCTACTAACCTTCCTCAACTTCGTAGTTTGCAAGGTAAGTTGCAATCTATTTTTCTCTTTATTTGACATCTTTCTAACCACTACCACCCATTTCATCATCTCCTCAAAAAAGACATCTCCTTCAAATCGGATGATGAATACCACAAATCCTTTGATGCCTTAAATCAATACCTCCTCTAACCATTTTTGCTCATTCCTGCTAAGGATGACCAACAATTTTACCTTTACATTTTACTACTAATCATTCCTTGGGTGCCATGCTCACTCATTGTGATGAGAAACATAGGGAACAAGTGGTTTACTATATAATTCATACACTTCTAGACTAAAATTAGATACACTCATGCCAAAAAAAGCTACTTAGCCTTATTTTTTGTCACCACTAAATTTCACTATTACCTACTAAACCACAAAACCTTTGTTTTCACCAATACTAACCCCATACATTACATGTATTCCAAGCCCTACCAACATCAATGTGTTGCATGTTGGCTCATGCTTCTTGTGGACCTAGAGCTTAAATTCACCCATAAAAAATCTTTCAAAGGAAAAACCATCATTGACCAACTCGCAGACGCGACTCTCTCTGGAAATCAACCCACTAAATTCAATTTCTTGGATGAATCCATCATTACCCTCTCTTTGGACTATACCATTTACCATGTCACCTTATTCTTTTATGGTTCCAAATGTCAGGGTGGGGGTGGTGTTAGATTTATCCTAATTCCTCTTGATGGTGAGCCTATGCCATTATATTTCAAACTAGATTTTGATTGTACTAATAATATTGTCAAATATGAAGCACTTGTATTAGGTATTCAAGCTACCATCACCTTAGATGTTAAATCAATTAATATATTTGGTGATTCCTAGTTGGGTGTAAGCCAAGTTAATGGTATCTACCAGTGTCGTAAAAAAATAATTCAAAAGTATAAACATCAAGTGGACATGTTTTTGACTACCTTTGACCATTTTTAATTTCAAACCACCTTGCATTGTACTAATAAATTTACAAACACCATGGCCTATCGTACTTCTCAAATTCCCACTTCCCCCGTTGAATCTAAACTATTTATCACAATACAAAGGTTGCAATCACCTTATTATCTATTTCGAGACATCAACCTTGTAGGAAAAATTTAAACTGACCCACATGACCTTTGGTATAAGTAGTTTATTGACTACCTTTCCCTTTTAATTTTCCCTCCAGATCTTACTCACAATGGACAATGAGTATTTTTCAAAGGTTTCTCTTGCTATGTCATCATGGGTGGTCTTCTTTACAAATGAAAATTTTATGGTATCCTGTTATGATGCCTTAAAAGTTTTGAAATCCTATATACCATCAAGAAAGTTCATGAAGAGATTTGTGGGGATCACTTCAGTGGTTTAGGTGTTGTTAAATGTATCCTTCACTTGGGCTGTTAGTGGCCAACCCTAAACCATGATTTTTTTACTATGTCAAATGTTGTGTGAAGTGTCAACAACATGCTAATCTTCATCACACACCTAGGCATGCCTTATAGGTTATACGAGACCTTTGTATTTCCTTTCAATGGGGTTTGGATCTTATCAGAGATATCAATCTTCATTCTTCCCAACATCATCAATGGATTATCACCACTACAAAATATTACACTAAATAGGTGGAAGTCGTGCATGTCATCTCTACAAAATCCAAGCAAATATGTGAATGCATCAATCATCACATTATTTTTCTCTTTTGTGTCCCTCACTACCTCATTACTGATAATGGAAAAAAATTCAAAAACAAACCCTATAGAAACTCGGTGATGCCTTTAGCATTTAACTTAGTTTTTCTTCACCTTATTAACCTAAAACAAATGGTCAAGTTGAATCAACCAACAAAACCTTAAACAAAATTCTTATGAAATTGGTTGGAGATACTGGAAAGGATTGGCACATGCACATTCCTTTTGCCTTATGGGCTTATTATATTAGTGTTTGTACTTCAACTTCTACCTCACCTTTCTCTCTAGTCTACAATACAAAAATTTTCCTAACTCTTGAAGTCTAGATTTTGTCTCTTCTTATCTCACTCAGAGAAATTCTTAACAATGATGAATTTCACCAAGACCGTATGGCACAACATGATTTATTAGATGAATGTCATCTCAATGCTCTCGACCACCTCCAAATATATCAAAAATGTATCAAACATGCATATGATACATGTGTCCACAAATAAATCTTCTAGGTCACTGACCTCGTCCTGAATGAAAATCAACATATAACAAAAGAGGAGAAAAGTAAATGAAGAAAATTTTATCCTAATTAGCTTGGACCCTATATCGTTACTCATACCTATAGATAAGATGTTTATTGTTTTTCTTCACTCAAAGGTAAACCTGAACCTGAGCCCCTCAATGCCTTGCATCTTCGACCGTTCTATTATTTAATTAAGTCCTATATAACCTTCTATCTACTTAAATACTCATCCCTTGAAAAAATTTCACCTTCAATTTACCTATTTTAAGGATCGACACCTAAACAAGAATAATGTGATTACCCATCACCTCTCATCCTTATATTCAATATGAGTACCATGACTCTACTCATGGTATGATTCTTATGGATACTTTTCATCCTTTTCATGATGGAATCCCATGGTCATTCATCACTTAAAACCTTTCTTTCATAGCTAACCCCTGTGTACTATGGTTTTGTCTTTGTAATAGGAGCCTATCCTTCTCTATAGTCTTGTCCATGACATAAAATTCCAAAAAAATATTCAAAAGTAACATATAGGATTTTTAAATTATTCTTGATTCAAACTTCTAGCCAAAAAATATGACTCCCTCAACAAGGGCATCTAACCTTTCTATCTTTCTGTTATAAATAGACTACTCCCTTGAAGGACATCTATACAAAAGCTATCCATATTGTACATAGTTCAACATAAAAGAGGACTATTATTATAAATAAAATAAAAATATTCTGAAGCTTCCCACATTGATCAGCTTCACAAAGACCTCAAGGAGATAATCTACTCATCCTAGATAGACTTCCCACATCGATCAGTCTATCAAAATAAAATAAAATAAAAAAAGATAACTTTTTTGTCTGTGTGCATGCATTTTTTTCTTAAGCTAAGTTAGATGAATAAGAACTACCACCTAAATAGTTCTATAACAAAGCTGAATTATTCCGATGTGGAAATGTTGTGTTTACCAATTTTTTCATTTGGGAAAATTTAACCACTGTTTTGAATTTTGAAAAATTTACCAAATTTTTGGAGTTTTATGTTTTAACATATTTGAATGTTGTTGACGGTTTTGAAAGTTTTCTGAAGACTATGTATAGGAAAATGAGGAAGATACAAAGATGCCCCTATCAATAGATGGGATGTACAAGGGCATAAGGCCACATGCGTATGATAAAGGTGAAGATGCAAAAATGCCCCAACGATTAGGTGGTAGTATTCAAAGGAAAAATCTTCACGTGTAGTAGCGGGACCCAAGGCCATTATGGATAGGTTCAACATGATGGTGAATGTAAACCAATGAAGTGATGGGAAGGAGCGAAGGATTCCCCTAATGCAATTTGGCCAAGAAATCACATGACAGAAAGGAAGAAGAAGATTTTTTATGTGAAATGGTGAAAAATTTGCCCGAAAACATGGCAAAAAGGAAATATTATACACATGTATTTTTTGCACAAAGTAGAAGAATGATGTGAAAGATATGGAAAATGTAGCTTAAAATATTTACAATGAAAAAGCGATTAGACAAAGGAACAAGATTATGAGAAAAAATACATAACTAGAGTAAGAGTCTGAACAAGGTCCAAAAGAAGACACTTGGTAACATACTAATCTTGTTTTACTCATCGAGATCTAGTGTGTGCACATGTGGAAATTTAATTAGCTCTTGCAATGGATTATTTGCTACGAAATACAAGTGAAGACAAACAAGCCAATGTGTAGGAATTAATTATTTTGATATGTGATGGGGGATTTGTGAATGGAGGGTGAAAGGGTATCCGTATATTAGCTCCGCTGCCAACCAGGCGTCCATATCCCCGACGGATATGAATTTGATTCTATTCGCAACATTTCTCTACTACCAGTTAGGGCATCCGTGGCTCCGGTAGAGATATTGGAAGTACCCCAAGAGAGAGTAATATATCAATTTTCTTTTGCTGTGCAACTTTTAGCTTTTGATTGATTTGATTAATTTTGATTTTTTTACTTTTTGAAAAACTTGTCTCATCTCTCTCAATTATTTTGACAAGGGGGTTAAGAACCACTGATGACTTGATGGAAGAATGTGGAAGTGATTATGATGACAACATTGGCTAGTGTCAACAAATACATCAAAAATTTATTCACAACAAGTTTATTAGATGTTGATTGTGATAAGATCTCTAAGAGGCCAGTCATTCTCTAATATGCCAAGGTGATGAAAGAACAATGTCAAATGAGATACTATATAGATAAATGTCGCAAAATTGCGTATAAATAAGGCCAACCAAAATATCGCCAAAGGGATGAACATAGATAGGATGACATACAGAATAACAACAAGGAAATGGAAGAAATAACATCCAAGTGTATGTAAATACCTTATTGCAATGTTTGAGAAAATATACCTTTGATTATTTTGTAATGTGTTTGCTCATGTTTTTTTTTTGTATTTTTTAATTGTTTTTGAATTTGCTTTAGATTTTGATAGATTTTGGGAGAGGTTAGGGACTAACAAAGTCACTCTGTTTGATAAGATCCAACAACGATGTTTGTGATTTATTTTATAAGCGAGACTATGATATTTTTGTTCATGAAGAGTGATATTTTCTCCTGATCTCGATGACCGTGGTGAGCTCATATTCTACAAGATGAATGTAAATTATCTTGAAACATGGATTTTGATATGTGTGAGACTTGAGTTCCATATCCATATAGGTTTATGCAATTTGTACCCATAATTTATGGTTACGTTTGGATGTGCATTATTGAAATTAAGCGCTTGATTTTTAGACCTTATGGTAATTTGATTCGTTGGGAGCTTTGGAGGCTCTTTGCAAAGTTTTGATCTGAGCTTGATGAAGAAGCTTTTTTGGGTTTCATATACAGCTAATGTGTAACTTATCTGATCCCAATAAATGGGAGAAGAAAGTGGATGTTTACGGATTGATGAAAACTAATGGGAGAAATGATGGTGCAGGATTTCCATAAACATTGTTGAGAAGAAGGATGTGATATGATGAACCGAGAGGATATGTATTCAAGGATTGAAACAGGATGGGTTACTAGTAGGAGGTGAGCCATATATAGAAGATGAAGGGGTACTAGGATGTGGCCCAAGGATGAAAGAGAAGGGGTTACCAAGAGGTGGCCCATAAGATGGAATAAGATTGGGATACTGAGGACATGGCCCAAGTATATAAGATAATGGGCTACCATGAGGTGTCCCATAAATGGAAGATGGAATACTAGGGAGGTGTCCCATAGTATAGAAGATGGAGGGGCTGTTCGGAGGTGGTCCTATAGATAGAAGAGGATCTGAAGGGGATAATAATACATGGCCCAAGAATAGAGGGTAATGGGCTAGCCATAGGTGACCCAAAAATAGAAGATGAAGGTGACCCACATATAGATAGAAAATGCATGGGCTACTAGGATGTGGCCCACAAGATATAGATGAAGATTATGGGCTACTAGGAGGTGACCCAAGGTGAAATTGTGATTGACGAATGATGATATGATAAGGAATGATGGGGCAATGAGAATATAGGCCATAGGTATCAATGACAGATCTCTGACATCTCATCCATGATCATGGGGAAGGTGAAGATGGAATAATAGAGAGAAGAATCACTGTTTGATGACCTTAGGATCTTCCTTTACATTTTTGACAAAAAGAATCAACTTATCTTTTCCCCAATACGTGAGCGTATCGAGTTCAAGAAATAACCCTTGTTTTCAATCCTCTAAAGGGATATCTTTTTGTAGTCTAATTGTTCCTTAATCCTAAGAGAAATCAATTAGTAGAGGTTGTTTTTATTTGAACCTAGGAGGTTGACTAGAAGAAGTAGGTTCGAAATGAGGGGAAGATTTATTGACAGAAGAAGATGAATATGTCCAATGATGTAGATGAGGGGAAGGCTTTACCTCAACACTCTTGTGAAGCTAGATGTCTCAAGAGTAGAAGAATGTGGTGTGGACCTACTTATATGATGGTATATCATCTATAAACTATTAGAATTAAGTCCAAAGTCTGTAGATTACGATGCATGGGTTGATTCATATGTTTGAATAGAAGAAATTTGAGTCACATGAATCTTCAAAGAAAGAATACTTATTGGGGGTGATTGATGAAGAAGGTCCTATGAAGAAGGGGATGATCATGATTCAAGAATCACATCAGATGAATAATAACAAGGGTCCTACAAAGAAAGAGAGGACCACAATTCAAAAATTGTATTAGATGTTTGATTTGAGGTATTTGGAGTCGCATCTATCTTCAAAGGAAGAAGACATCATTGAGGAAACTGATAAAAGGGGTATTGCAAAGAAATGGAAGACCGTGATGTAGGAGTCATATTAAATGTATGATGAAGAGGTTGCTATAAAGATAGGGAGGACCATGAAATATGAGTCATACTAGATGACTTAGGAGTCAAATTAGATGAATATGAATAGTAGTTTAAATCTGAATCATTAGAAGAGTCAGAGGAAATATTTGGATTGGAATCCTTAGAAGAATATGAAATGTTTGGATTAGAATTAAAAGAAGAGTGGAGGGAAATCAAATAATAATTTGGATCAAAAGTGTCCAAATCATACCACCAACTATAAGATGAAGGTGGGGAACGAGTTACCCGAATGGGCTATCTAGCATGAAAAACCAAATGAGGTTTAGTTGTAATGGGAATATTTTGATTTGAATTGCTAAACCTAGGTTCCATATTTTTGTAAGTATGAGAAACCGCGTGATAGTCAGTCATTTTTGGTGTCATTTTAAGAACAAATTTCTAGATCTATAAAGTGTGATGGAACTCCTTCAAAGGGAAGGAAGTGACATGTCAATTTGGGTAGCACAACGGCAACCAACTAGAAATTTTGTAAGTATGGAGATACGTGCATGATTTTCCAAAGAAGTTCTAAGGAAAATAAACATTGTGATGATGTAATATCAACGAGATCAAAAAGGATTTGTCCTAGAAAACAAATTTTCCAGATGAATAATCACAAGGAACAATTATGAAAGTGTGAAACACAAATTCAATCAACAAGGAAATACACCCTATCCAAATGTGTGTGCAAAGTGATTTCGATGCAAAGATGATCAACAAAATGTCAACATTTATGTCAAGCTCGAAATGAACAAGGCATAAATTTTAACAAAGGGTAGATGCGACTCCCAATCAAAGGATACCACGATAAGTTCAACAACCAACAAGGTCTAAACGTTAAAGGGAAAGGATTACAAATGTAAGCCACATAACCACACCAATTGGACACATCTATCAAGCTTCACAGAGAAGTTAGATATTAGTGTCAAAGTGGTATAGAAATGATGCAAACAAAGTAAGTGAAACCTTTCAAGATTTGGGATAATATTTGAAATCAAACTAAGTCAAAGTTTACTAAGGATGTCTTAAAATGTGGGTAGTGTAATGCCACAATGTAAACACTTAGATCACATTTACGAGAAACATGATATAAGTATCTTAATTGTGTTGAGACAATGAGAACAAATTAACACGTCAAAGGGAGATCAAATGATGAAACAATCCTAACTATGATGTTGATCTTGAAATAAAGATCAAGTGGCCATCAAAGATATGAGGATGTATCCACACACTTTAGACATTTAACAACTCATCCACAAACATGGATGAGCGTAAACAGACAAAAAAGTGATGAGCACTGATCTCTGATAAAAAATGCACAATGTCTGCACCCTTGTCACCCCAAATAATGGGCAATGAAGAATACAAGGGTACTGTAGATCAAAAGATATGCACAAAAGCTAAACTACGCGTCACTTAGGGTAGAGTTTCGTCCTCGTCTGAAGGTGAGAACATAAGCTAAGCTAAAAGTGAAACATCATCTAATTTTTGTGATGAAAGGACACTTAGGTCAAACTCACAAGTGGACTCTTTGCCTTGTCTCAAAAAACAAGGTTCATACTCCAAATAAGTTTGTCACTTCATGATGGCTTGACGTGACAAGGACTAGTAAAGTGGGCTCCAATAAAAAAAGGCTTTCCTAACAAGCTATCTCAACTAGGTGTTACAATATTCATCTAAGAGCGAGTCGTGATTTACCCAAAAAGTCACATTGACTAGTTTGGGAGTATCTCAAATTTATCCCCTTTCAAGTAAAGTGGGCAATAAATGCATCCATCAGTGTACTCTCTACTAAGGTTGTGATACGGACCACTTTGTAACTCTATCTCATAAGGTGTAATTAACCAAGTGGGTAAGAAAGAGCGCTTCCTATTGCATTCACGAGGTTACACAGCGGTGGATTACTTTGGGGTTCCTGGTACCACCCCCATTGTTGTAGATTAAGGCATTATGCCAAAGGGGTTATGTTCCAGTTAAGCGGATAGGGACATACCCTTTTCCAAACCTGCAATACAATGTTTGAATATGGTGTGTTTTTTTATCTTGTTTAGCTTAATGTGGTTTTAAGTAGTACACCATTTGGCAACCTGCAAGAAACATGTGTATTAGAAGGTTTTGTGTTTTGTCTTTGACTCCTCCTTTCTTTTAACAAGAAATGTTAGGTCCTACAGTACCAACAAGTTTCAGTAATTTTCCATAATGTATACATGTTTTTAACGAAAGAACGTTTTTCGTTTGCTTTTGATTTCCTAAGATCGTCCTAGGATGCCAAGGAAGAGCATACACAACGCAAAAATCTCACTTTAAGAAAATAAACATGGAAAATTCCTAAGTTAATGTGAAAAGGACTTTATAAAACAAGTATTTTTTGAAGCTAATTAAACCATTTTGAAATGTTTGAAGAAAAATGGTGAAACGTTTCTGATTCCCAAGATCACCTAGAAAGATGCAAGGAGAAGAACATACACAACTTTAAAAAACTTATGACCTCTACGCATGCAAGGTGAAGATCCAAGTTTAACAATTTTTAAACAATAACTAGTAAACATATCTTAATGAAAGGAAACTTGTAAACCAATTGTTTAGAACCCTAAAAATCTGCAAATGATGTTAGATTCCAATGAAATAAAGCCTTTATAAGAATGGAAACTAATATGCAAGCATTATAACTTTGACATGATAAACTACTCTGTGCGTAGGTTATACTGTGTGCATGTGCGGTATTTGTCCTGTAACTTTGTGTAAACCTGAACCTAAAAAGGGTTGCATACTTGAGCAGTCAAAGGTGTACCTAAGAGATGCAAGGATGCTAAACATAAATGCTTCACAAGATTGGGTCTCACCATAGATGCTTATAAATAGGCCAACATGGTTCTCTCCAAAAAGTTATCAACAACTGTATTATGCGTTGGCATAAGCCTAAACATGGAGGTGTTAGCTCAACAATGGAGTGCACAGTCCAGAATAGAGTTTATAGATCCTGTCTAATTAGCATAAGAGATATGCATGCACCCCATATGACAGAGGTGCATGTACATCTTTGTATGGCTTGTCTTAGGATTTTTACAGTCAATCTAGGCTTTGTACGCTTATGCAAGTAGAAGACAAATATGTGCACGCCATATGACGGAGAATGTGTGCGTCTACTTTTATATACCTATGCCTTTTAGTTTGCAAATAATGGGACGCCTTCCGATAGGTCCAAATGACTTGATATAACAGGTATGCCTGGTGTTTGTAGAAAGGTGTATGTGCCCTTGACTAAAAAACCTCCAAACAATCACACCCTTTAGAAAAGTGTCAACAGATAAACACGACATTTAATGCAAGTTTTCAAGAGCATACATGGTTTAGGCTAGTTAGTCAGGTATCCTATTTCTATAGGTTAACCCATTAAATGCATATAAATGGAGGATGGACTAAAAGTCCCACCGGGCATGCCAAATGTGTGTAATGAAAATTTTGTTAAAGCTATGAAGATGGGGTAAGAATATCTAAAGAAACCCCAAAGGATCTTTGGAACAAATAACTCAAATCACCATCGGATTAGAGATGAGAAAGAGCTACCTATTTGCAGGCATATATAAAAGCTTGAAACAAACAATGCAACCTCTAAACATGACTATATTAGTTCTCTACTCCATGAAAGCTATCTATAAGTGAACTTATTAGTGTAGTAATCAGCACCCCTGAGTGTCTTAACTTGATGGGTTGAGACTCTCAGTTTGATTACATAACATGGAGCTTTTCCCAAGTGTGGGACCTTGCAAAATTGGAAAAGCTCTTCAGATGAAGGCCGGTTCCTATTCCTCTATTTAGATGCACACGAAAAAAAAATGCAGAGGGTTTACTCAAAATCTAATCTAACTTGCCAAGGAGACAGGGTAAGAAGATGCATAAAAATAAACCTAAACTAACAAAGGTGATGCACCGAGGAATGAAGAACACCTATCTTGCCAATAAACACAAACCATTAAAATGTGATGCAAGATCATGCACAGATAACAAAATTTGCAGTGAAAGATCAGGAGGATGCAAATGAACACAGAGAGGGTTGAGAATCATCCACAGACATGCATTACTTGCTCCAAAGATTGATACAATACACTACAAAATGCCAAGAGGCAAAGTTGCATTACAGTTTTAAATGGGAGGTTTGAACTCCACAAATTCACCTGCCAAAGAGAAGAAGGGAGGGGCAAAACAAGAATGTCCAACGCTTTAGAAAGAAGCCCCTCCTTACAATTTATAGGAAGAATGAGAGAGGGAAGAGAGAGGAAATCCAAATCTACCCCAACCACCTCTAGGTTGCATTTAATTCATCTCATTATGGCGGTAGGTGAGAACCCTAGCAAACTTAAAAGTGGCGAACTGTATTTTGCATTAAAGCTGGTTGTTGAAACGTCATTTCTGGCCATTACCACGTGCCAAAGGTGTTTTTCAATTTTCTCTCTCCAAACTGAACCAAAATGCAATATTGACCCTGAAATCATGTAGAGAATTTCACCAGCTTTCCATTGATATAAAGAATGTGAAAATCCGAGCTCTGGATCAAAAGTTATGGCCATTTGAAGATTTAGGGCAAAAACAGGCCCAAAACGGATCGGCGGGAATTTTTTTTGAATTTTACCTCTTTTTGCATTTTGGAAAAATTTTTTTTGAATTTTTCCCACGCTCCACCACTTGGATGACACGTGTTAGGCCATGTATTGGCGGGGTCATCTTGCTCCACTCACCCTTTGTACCTGAATTTTGGCAAAACATTTTGAAAAATTTCAAAATTTTTGCCCGCCGGGCTGATGGGTAAAGACACGTGGCGGGTATTTTGATTAGACGCGGGCTTTGTCTTTCCTAAATTTTAACCGTTAGTTGCTTCAAAATTTTTTTTACTTAAGACACGTGTCAAATACCCCATTGGATGCAGGATTTGACCCTCCAAAGATTTCCTTAAAATTTCTACCTTGACACATGGCGAATTTTATACTCGCAATAGCTAATTTTTGGATTTTTGGTGAAACAAGCCAAATTTCCAACCTTTTCCCCTTCTGACATGTGGCACGTTCTGATTCATCTGTGGGCCTCCTTGTCTCTTTTGCGGCCTTTTTCACCTTTTCATGTCCCACCGCGTCCCTCACGTACTTTTGTCCCAAATGTCCCAGACGAAAATCTCCTACTTCAAGATTCGGGCTTCCTTGTTCCTGTTTGCGGCTTTTTCACCTTTTCGCGTCCCACACGTCCCTCGCGTAATTTTATCCCAACTGTCCCGGATTGCCTAGGACAAATATCTCCGAACCGCCCGAAATGGACTGTCTGTCGGCAAATCGGCCAATTCACGCGTCCCACGCGTACTTTTGGCCCGGATGTCCCAAACCGCGCAAAACAAAGACTTAGATGATTTTCTCTGCTTTCGGCCGATTTGTCCTTTCGTGTCCCTCGCGTCCCGACATCCCAACTATCCCGCGGACTGCCTGGGACAAAAGACTTAGCCGATTTTCTTGCTTTTTCGGCCCCAAGCTTGGTACGATGAACCTCAGTACGACCCGAACCCTTCAAACCCGAAATGCTTTAAAACAGTCCTGCAACCTTATTTTTTGCATTTTTTCCATTTTCTCAACTCGTTGGGATTTCTTCTTGGATGGGAGAGTTAGAGAGAAGCCGAGGGGGCCCCGAAAAACATGATTTTGGGCCTCGAATCAATCTTACTTGCTCGGGACTGAATAATTTGATGCATGTTATCAAAATTACCTTGAGGGTGAATTTTGGATAACAATTTTGGCGACTCAGCGGGGTCATCTGCCTGCTGGATGAAGTTACCAGTTGCCTGAAGCATCCATTGGGCATGGAGTCATGAGTTGTCTGTTCAGAACCCCAACTGACTTAGAATGTTGCAAGGAGGAAGATGGAATATCACTCGATGGAAGCAAGGGTTGCAAAACATCTCTAGGGACAGCAAGCCTGTGCCAAAGCACTTAGGGAAAGCAAAACAACCTACAGCAAAACAATGTGCACAAGCACTTGGAGGAATGAAAACCTAAGCTAATATTTACAAGGTGGAGAATTTCCCTTTAGTAGCAATGCTTTAGATAGATTCCATTGACTGGAATTTGCAGTTCTTCGCCATCCAATGAAGACAATTATTTAAGGCATTGTTGTCCTTACACTTTGTGACCATGTATGGGCCACTCCAAATGGCATCAAATTTTGAATGCCTTCCCGGTTTTGCTCTATCTGCATCCCATTTTAACACTAGATCTCCAACTTGGAAAGATCTACTCTTGGCCTTCCTATCAAAGGTCTTCTTGATCAAAGCTTGATCCTTCTCCATTGCTTGGGATGCCTGATCTCTGATCTCTTAGAGCTCCATCAACTCTGCATATCTCACCTCCATGGGCCCAAACTCTAGCAACTCTAACTGCTTCATGAGTTCCAATGTTGGCAACTCAAGTGACATGGGCAAGATTGCCTCTCTTCCATAAACAAGCCTGAATGGAGAGTTACCTGTGGATCTCTTGGGAGTTATCCTATCAGCCCATAAGGCTGATTTCAGTTTGGTATGCCAAGACCTCTGATTCTCATCAAGAGTCCTCCTAATGATCCTCAACAAGTTCTTGTTTGTAGATTCAGCCTGGCCATTACCCTGAGGGTAGTAGTTTGATGAAGTACTTAGGTAGATCCCATTCTTGACAGCCCACTCAGTCACCTTGGATCCAATGAATGCTAATGCATTATCTGAGATTATTGTAGCAGGTATGCCAAATCTGGTTACTATCCCCTCATAGAAGTCTAAGATGCTAGACTCATTTGCTTCCTTGAGTGCTACTGCTTCAGTCCATTTGGTGAAGTAGTCTGTGGCTGTCAAAATCCACTTATGCCCTTGGCTTGAATTGGGATTAATGACTCCAATGAAGTCTAAACCCCATTGCATGAATGGCTGGTCAACTGAAATTGGATGCAATGGGAGGGCAACAAGCCTCTCTTTACCTGTGAAGAATGCACAATTCTTGCACCTTTTGATCCATGCGAAGCAATCACTGAAAATCTTGGGCCAATAATAATCAGCCTTAATGATTTTTAGGGCTGTCACTCTTGGTGTAAAATGACCACCAGTTGGTCCACCATGGAACTCTTCCAACACCCTATGAATCTGATTTGTACCAATGCATCTCAGCAGTACTCCATTCACATCTTTCTTGAACAAAACACCATCTACTATGGCATATGGGACAACCTGCAATCTGAAGTGTCTTCTTTGGGTCTTGTTCATCTCTGGAGGGCATAGGCCCGTGCTTAGGAAGTGCATTATACCTTGGGTCCAGCAAGGAGTGGGGACAACATTATCCTCTTCTTGAGTGCTACCTTGCACATGGCTGTCTTGAACTGTCAAAACAACCTCTTCTTCATTGCATACTCCCTTTTGCTTGCCCAGAACTAGCTGCTCACACAATCCTTTTCCTCTTACTAGCTTGGTGACCTTGATCTCTATGTCATACTCCATGACACGAGTGATCCAACCTGCTCTTTTCTCATTCAAATCCTTGTTGAGGAGGAAGTCCTTTATTCTCACATGAGAGACCAACAATTGAACCTTGTTGTTTGAGACTAGATGCTTGAATTTCTTCAAGCTTCTGATTACTGCAAGTACATGCTTCTCAATAAAATAATATCTCACCTCATAGTCCTCTAGGATTTGGCTGAAGAAAGCAATTGGCTACTCATCATTGTCCTTGTTCTGCTGCACCAAAATGGCAGAAATAGTATCATTACCTCCAAATGCATAGAGGATGAAATCCTTGGAGAAATCCGGGTTGATGAGAGTTGGTGCTTGGGAGATGGCTTCTTTGATTGCTTCAAAACCCTCCTTGCCTTCTGCTGTCCATTTGAAAGCCATGCTTTTCTTCAACATTTTGGTGATAGGTTTGACAAGGGCTGCAAAATCTGGGACAAACCTCCGAACAAAGTTTATTCTCCCCAAGAAACTCTGAAGGGCCTTCTTGTGGCTTGGCAATGGTAGTGCTCTTATGGCTTCAACCCTCTCTGGATCAATTGCTAATCCTTCTTTGGAGACAATATGGCCAAGGAGCTTTCCTTCATGTGCTAGGAAGATACACTTCTTAGGATTCAAAGACACTCCAAATCTCCTGCACCTTTGGAAGACTTGTCTCAAATGAGAGAGGTGGTCTGCTGCATTATTTGAAAAAACAGTGATATCATCAAGGTATATCAGCACCACGTTGTTGATCAAACCTTTGAACGCCATGTCCATTGCTCTTTGGAAGGTAGCTCCAGTGTTGGACAGCCCAAATGGCATTTTCCTGTATGCATAAGTTCCCCATTTGGTTGTGAAGGCTGTCTTGAACTGATCTTCTTCCTTCACCATAATCTGATTGTAGCCCGAGTAGCCATCAAGTAGTGAAAACCTCTCGGAGCCAGCCACCACTTGCAAAATTTGCTCCATAGAAGGGAGTGGGTAATGGTCCTTGAGAGATGCTCTATTCAAGTCTCTGAAGTCAACACACAATCTGATCTCTCCACTCTTCTTTCTGACTGGAACTAAGTTGGCAACCCAACTAGAATGCTTGATTGGGAATATGATTCTTGACTCAATCAACTTGTTCAATTCCTTCCTCATGAGAGGTTCCATGTGTGGATTGACTGGCCTTTGTTTCTGCCTGATGGGCTTAGTATTTGGATCCAACTCAATGGTGTGTTGAGCTAACTCGGGATTGAAACCTTTCAAGTCTTCGTAGCTCCAAGCAAACACATCAGGGAACTCTTGACACAGCTGTATGAACTCATACTTTTCTTGTTCAGTTGTCATCTTTCCAATTTGCAATGGTTTGTTCTCTTCCACCAAGATGGATACTGAATCTTCTCTCTTGACCTGAATGTTTGCTTTCTCTTTCCTAAACTGATCATTGGGATTGAAAATGGACTCCAAAGTGATAAGTCCCTTGGGTAGCTTGTTAGTTCTCAGCTGTACCACTTGGTCACCATACTGCTGCTCTAACTTTTCCTGATTTTTGGCTAAGAATTCAGCCTTTTCTTGCAAGAAATGGATGGTTTGCTGATCATTTTCAAACACTTGCCAACTTACATTGTTATCTGGCACTGAAGGCCTCACAATCACATGGATGTTTGGCTGTACCTTGTCTTTTTGAATGCTTTCCACAATGTCAAAGGCTGCCCCAACTGCTGCAAGCCTGTCAGCAGCTTGGTTCTCTTTCCTAGGAACTGATTTGATGCCAAAGCCCTCAAAATATTCAATGAGGTCCCACACCCTATTCTTGTAGCACTTGAGTAGATCATTCTTGGCAGCATGCTGCCCTTTGACCTGATTTACAATCAATTCACTATCACCAAAGACTTGCAAGTTCTTTATTCCTCTCTTTATTGCCCAATGCATCCCTTGCACCAAGGCTTCATATTCAGCAGTGTTATTGGAGCATGCAAACTGAAATCTAAAAGTTGAATAATACTTACTCCTTGAGGTGAAACCAAGCATGGCTCCCCCTCCGGCACCTTGTCTACTCCTTGATCCATCAAAAAATAGCTGCCATACCTCATTGTCATCCTTGTGGTCTGGCTTGGTGATGCTAGGAATGGGCTGATCTTTTTCATGTATGCAATAGACTCCTAGCTTAGATTCTTCTACTTCTTGATAAGGATAAAAAACATGCACCCTATTTTCCCATTCATCAAGAGTTAGATCCGGGATGCTTCCAACCTTGGTGTCAGCTTCATCAGTGCTTGGGTGATCTTCTTGATCAAATGCCGAACAATTGGCATTGATTTGACTTGGAGTGTAGGGCTCAATGTGGAAGTTTGCAATAGGTTCAGACCTGATTGTAGCTTTGGTTCCATACCTCATTCTGAACAGCATGTGTGACCAATCAACAGAAAAATATCCTCCAATCTTGGTTGTGAAATCTCTTGACAAACATAGGGCAAAGAGTGGTGGAAGGTCTATAACTGATACATCTTGTAAAACAACAACATTTGGACATGCATGCAAGGTAAGACTCAAGTTTTTAATCACCCCAACTGTTGTTACTGCTGTCCCATCCAACTGCACTACCCCTTTGGATATGGTTTCATATTGAAGTCCTAGCTGATCAGCTATTTTCTTGGGATTCACTGAGCTACTTGCCCCAGAATCAATCATGCAATTGTGCACCAATTGGTTTCCAATGATTAATGAGACATAAAAAGGAGGGGGCTTCAACATTTTACCTTGCTGTCCTCCATGATTCCCTTCAGGCTGGGCAGCATTTGTGAGCACCTTCTCTTGCATTTGGACTTGTTGATTTGAAGTTGGCCAGTCCTTCATGGCAGCTTGTAGCAAATCTCTTTGGCCTGGGATGGATAGGGATTCCCACATTGATATATTTACATTTGTCTTCTTCATCTGATCAATGATACTAAATGGTGATGAAGGATCTCTTTGCTATCCCTTAGTTTGCATATTCATCTCTTGCACATGGGCAGCAAAAAATGGTATTTGAGTTGGTTTAGGAGCTGGTTTGGTTGCTCATTGCATGTTTTAGGACTACATTTTGTTTACCAAAAGCTTGTGGAGTGGTAGAAGGTTGTGGATTACTTGGATCCAATGGCTGTCCTTCACCCAAATTTCTCCTTTTTGACCTTGTGTTGGCTGCAACACCTTGAGAGGGTATTTGATTCATACCACAGAAATCTTCAGCCTGCCAATTGACAAGAGTAGTTTCATTTGGAGATGTTCCTTGCTGAGGTGCTTCTTGCTATTGATCCTCTTCATGGCTAGACTCTTGCGACCCACCAATGGTTTGCACCATAAGAGCCTGATTTAATGCACCATTAAAGCACATTGATTGGTTATGTGGCTGACTGCATGGGAAACACCAATCATATTCTTGGGCCATGTTATTTTGCACCGGTACCAAAGCTCTAGATGTGGATGCAACATTGAGGTTATCGGGCTGAAATGGTCTGTTGGCAGGAGGCCTTGCTTGATTCTGATTTGCAGCTAGATTGGGTGGTCTTTGAGGCTGGATATGGCTGCCTGTTAGGCTGAGCTTGAGGCTGGAAGGAAGGTCTAAAACCTTGAGCTTGCTGCCTTTTGAGTGTAACCAGCTCATTACCTAGATTTTGCAATTGCTTCATGACTTCTTGAAGCTCGTTTGAGGCACTAGAAGATGAAGTAGAAGCTTCATTTGAACTCTGATTTCTAGGAGTGGGAATAGAAGCTAAATTAGGCACTTGGCTAGTACTTGGGCTCTCTAAACTTGGATATAATGGCATTGGAGGCCTAGGAGCTAGCTTTCTAGCTTGAATCAAACAATTTTCAGCCCTAATGGCAATGCTATAAGCCATAGGGATAGTTATGCCTCCCATGGATTGAATCAACATAGAAATATCAGAATTTAGAGCTTTGAGATAGTAAAGAAAAGCACCTTCTGCTGTTGGCCTGACTGCCACTGGAATTCTCTCCCAAGTCCTTTGAAATCTGAAATTAAAATCAGTCAGTTACTCATTGGGAGCTCTTTTGATAGTTGTCAGTTGCTCCAAAAGGGACAAGTTGTCTCCCTTTTCCCCAAACTACTCATTGAGGGCTATACATAGTTGATTCCAATTTTGAATAGAACCTGAGGCAAGACTCCTGAACCATTATAAAGCTTTCCCTCTAAATGAGGATGCCAACAATTTGACAACAACTCGCATCTCATTGATTTCATGAATTGCACAAAGGTTGGCAATGTCTTTAACATGATCACCAGGAGTAGTCTGGTTCTCTCCAGTGAAGTATGGAATTTTCTTCAATGCTGCAACTGGGATTGGATGTTGTGCATTGAGAGAAAGTGGGCTGCTGCTAGTTAAATTGACATACAGATTCGGTGGTTGTGCCATTTTGATTGCCCTGAGAACCCTTATTGATTGGATGAAAGGCCTACCAGGTGGAGGTGTTGACAAGGTTCTATTAGGTGGAGATGGAGATCTTTGAGCTCTTCTTCCCCTTCTCTCTCTTCCTGGAGATAGGTGTAGATGAATAAATAATCCTTCCTCCTTAGTTCTTGACCTGGTCTGTATTCTTCTCATAAATTTTCCAGGCTTAGACTACTGAAACCAGTGGATTATGCTTCTTTTGGAGTCGCCAGATGTGTGATTTTAAGCTCCTTCAAAGTTAGAACTTACAACAAGTGCACATCGATCTTGTTGCAATAAAAGTGAAGACCTCTAAGGTCCCATCGGGCATGCCAAAACTGTTAGTGCAGAATCACAGCACCCCTGAGTGTTTGCAACTCGATGGGTTGAGACTCTCAGTGTGATTACATAACATGGAGTTTTTCCCAAGTGTGGGACCTTGCAAAATCGGAAAAGCTCTCTGGATGAAGGCCGGTTCCTATTCCTCTATTCAGATGCACACAAAAAAAATGTAGAGGGTTTACTCAAAATCTAATCTACCTTGCCAAGGAGATAGGGTAAGAAGATGCATAAAAATAAATCTAAACTAACAAAGGTGATGCATCAAGGAATGAAGAACACCTATCTCGCCAATAAACACAAACCATTAAAATTTGATGCAAGATCATGCACAGATAACAAAATTTGCAGTGAAAAATCAGGAGGATGCAAATGAACACAGAGAGGGTTGAGAATCATCCACAGACATGCATTACTTGCTCCAAAGATTGATACAATACACTACAAAATGCCAAGAGGCAAGGTCGCATTACAGCTTTAAATGGGAGGTTTGAACTCCACAAATTCACCTGCCAAAGAGAAGAAGGGAGGGGCAAAACAAGAATGTCCAACATTTTGAAAGAAGCCCCTCCTTAAAATTTATAGGAAGAATGAGAGAGGGAAGAGAGAGGAAATCTAAATCTACCCCAACCACCTCTAGGTTGTATTTAATTCACCCCTCAAGGTAATTTTGATAACATGACCTATGTAGAGTCCATGGAAATCAAATTGATTGTTTTGATCTTCAAGAACCTAGGAATGGGAGCTCATCAAAACTTGGATACAAGACCTTTTGAATATTCCCATACAACCTAAGCACTTGGCTAGAAAATGCAAGAAAGGAGGCTTAGCTCTTTGAATGGTGAATTTCTCAAGAATAAAAAAGAAAATCTTATAGTCTATTTGCTATGTGCTTTGCTTTTGTCTTCTCAAGGAATTTAGGTGTATGTGGGACTAAAGCTCAAAAATCACTTTTAGATTGTATTAGGATAAACATTCTTTAGGATTATTTAATTTAGGATTAGGCTAGTTAAACTTGATTAGGAAGTGACTAGAGACACATTGAGATTTGGGAGGGGTCTTGATAAGAAATTGTGACTGATAGATAGCATACAAAGCCAATAGAACTGATCTAGAGAGAACTAGGGAGGTTATGAATGGTTGAAAGGAGGAATGTTTAGCTAATAAGAGATATATTAGCAAAATAAGTTGATTATAGGAGGAATACGACTGAAAGAGTGTTGTAAATGGGCATCCAAAAATGGAACGAAGAAGGGTTGATTAACAAAGTGTTGGCAATCAGTTGTATTAAAGGATATGTTAAGTGTAAGCTTATTTTAGTTGTCTACATTGTCATATATTTCCTATCTTAATCTTATGTCTCCTACCAAAAAGGAATGCTATCTCACCCCAGGTTACGCTACAAACCAACCTTGTTCACCTCAGTGCATTTCCTTTCTAATATTCTAGCTTCTTAAGGGACTTGCCACAAATGTGACATTTCATGATCATGTGACTTTATTCACCCTTAGAACAGTCAATTATGTAATGCCTTCAGGGTCTTACCTTCATAAGCCAATATTTTTGTTGTTGTGTAAATGTGTAGTAGGTAAATTGACAGTTTCCAAGCATGACAACGATACCCTAATGTCAAATTTTTCAAGTTCTATCATTCCAAGATACCTTGGATCTATCTAGTCAGTCTAGTAACCTCCCGATTAATGTCATATCATCCCCCTAGGTGATTTAGGAAATTCCATTCATTCCCCCTTAGGTGATTTTAGGAAATTATGAAAAGATGTTATTTTCTGGCAGTATTGGGAAGGGCTATCGCTGGCCTTCCCATGACTGGATTTAAACCCCTAGAGTGGAACAGAAGGGAAAAATTAAACATGGAGGTGAATTTAAGACCTTATAACATCAGGGAAATGATTTTGGAAGGTTTGGGAAATTTTTGAAATACTTAGAGTAGTCTGAGTACAAAAAATAGGTTTCACAAGCCAAGGCATTACACAGGCCTAAAACAAATGTTGGGCTTCAAAAGAATATTCTGGGAGCTCTGGATGGAATTAGAAGTAAAAAAAAACATCTATAGAAATAGTATTTAAATACCTATATTATGGTGAAATCATATTTTTCAAAACACCTTGGCGCATAGAATTTTTAGGCATTTTTTAACAAGCACAAGTATAGTCTCAAATCAAAAATATTATTTTTAAGGGATTAGATGGATGAATCAAGACATGATAACTCCACAATTGGATTCAAAATTCCATTTAAAGTTAGGGTAACATAAAATTTCACCAAGAAATTCCACTGGGAGCTCAATTTATCATCATTCCAAGTTACCCTCTCAAAGGTAGTTCAGGACTTAGTCATTTTTCGGGAGGACACGTGTCAGCAATAGGAACCTGGAGAGATTACATGTCCCCATTGTCCTTGAGGTTAGGTAAAAAAACCCTTAAAAAATTCACCCAGCCACCATGTGACCTTTTTGACCCTCATGCGATCTCCAGATTCGACAGTTCAGCCCCCAGGTGCATTTTTGGAGCATCCATTCCCTTTTGTCGGACCAAATGCCACGTGTCAGCTCCAAGACCACCATGGAAATTGATTTCCCTCATGTCCCTATGGTTAGAGACATCAAACAACAACAAAATTTTGCATTCCCTATAGGGAGGCTTTTGGTCACTCACGTGACCAACTTTCATACCCCAGGTGCATTTTTGGAGCATCCATTCCCTACCATCGAATCAAGCACCACTTGTTAGCTCCAAGACCATCGTAGAAACTGATTTCCATCATTTCCCTAAGGTGAGGGACATAAAACATGGAAAAATTCTCCCATCCCTCTAGGAGAGTGTTTTGGTAACCCATATGACCAGTTTCCAGCCCGTCGGTGCTTTAATGATGATTTTGGAGCACTCATTCCCTACCATCGGATCACTTCCACGTGTCATGCTCTTAACCACCATGGAATTTTATTTCCCTTATGTACTTGAGGTAAAGGAAATCAAACATGAAAAAATTCACCCAACTCCAACCCAAAAATTTGAAAAAAATTCTAACTGTTAGTTATTTCTTATTGCTTTTCCATTACCAGAAGAAAATTACAGAGAACAACAATCCACCACTCCACCATTTCCAAAGCTTGAACCAGATCCATTAAATCATATTATCCTTCACTCCATGATGGAACACAGGTCTTGTAAGAATAATTCATTGAGATAAGAAGAACAAATGAAGAATAGAGAAGAAGAACAGTGGAAATCCCCATTGCCATGAAATCAAATATTTAAGAAATCTTCCAAACTCGAGCACAGATTGACAAATGGTTTGTTGCTAAGTTATTCTCTCTTGAAGGCCATTAAAAAACACATATTCAAACCTCTAATTTTCAGCAAGGAATTCTCCCGATGAATAAATCCTCTTTCCGGCTCTATGAAGGAAAAAGCTTGATTTCCCATCAAACCAGTCATAGGATTGAAGATAAATTTCAAGTGAATCACCATAATGAAATACCTATCGCAATGGAGTTGATTTCATTGTGAACGGATAAAAAAATCAGACCTAAAAATTTCAAGCTCCATTAATGGGCTCTATGACACAGTAGTGGAAAAAATCAGCAAGCTACCTCTCCACTTCTTAAGATTTCAGTGGGCGAAATCACACGAAAATTGGAGGGAATGATCATTGAAAAATCTAGTTTTGAGTGAACTAGTTTTCATGCCATGAAGTACCTATTTTTTAGGGATATGGATGGTTGTGTTTTTTTTAGCATTCTTCCCTCTTTAAAGAAATTTTCAAATTCCCAAAAATTTGGCTAGCAAAATCATCTGAAATTCAGAGGGAAAGATCTCTAAAAAATCCAATTTCTCTCAAACTAGTTTTTGCATGATGAAGTCCCTAATTTTTCAGGGATATGGAGGGATTTGTTTTTTGTCACTATTCTTCCCACATTGATGAAAATATAATTTTCCCACTTGTTTATAAGAAGGAATTTCTCAAAATTCAGAGTGTGGAACCCTGGAATAAAACCCAGAATTTCAAGACCCATTTTTTCACAATTTGACATTCATGGCATACTTACTAAAAATAACATGTCTCCCTTCATAGGGGTTTGTTACTTTGAGTAAGCCACCGTTTGAAGAGGATATGAAGAAAGAGGTAAACCTAGAGGGATTTTTTGATGCATAATCGCAGTACCCCTGAACGTCTGTAACTCGATGGGTTGAAACTATTAGTGTGATTGCATAACATTGAGTTTTTCCCAAAGTGTGGTACCTTGCAATTGGAAAAAATCTCCAGATGAAGGCCATTTCATATTCCTCTATCTAGATGTATGCATTCATATTCCAGAGGATCTACTCTGAAACCTACTCTAACTTGCTAAGGAGACAAGGTTAAGAAGATGGATAAAAATAAATCCTAAAACTAACAAGGTGATGCACAAAAGTAATGTTGAACACCTGCTTTGCCATTAAACAAAAACCATGAAACATGTAATAAAACCACTAACAAAGATAACAAAAATTTAATGAGAGATACGATGGAGCAAATGAATACAGTGAGGGTTGAAAATCATCCACACACATACATTATTTGCTCCAAAAATTGATACAATACACTACAATGGCCAAGAGGCATAAAATTGCATTACAGTTTGAATGGGGTGGTTTGAACTCCAAAAATTCACATGAAAAAGAGAAGAAGGGAGGGGAAAATCCAAAAATGTCCAACCTTTAGAAAAATGCCACTCCTTACAATTTATAGAAGAATGGAGAGAAGGAGATAGAAGAATTCGAAATCCTCCTCCAACCACCTCTAAAATGCATTGAATTCTTTTGCAATAGTGATGGGAACCATGACATAGCCCATACCTGCATTACTGTTTCTTATTGGGTAAGGAAGGAATCCCATTCCTTCATTATGGTAGTAGGTGAGACACCTTGGAAACCCTAAAAATGGAAAACTATATTTTTCATTTATAAGAACTTAGTATCACTCATTTAAATATATCCTGTGAGGCTTTTGAAAAGTCCTCCCTTGTGTGAATCTGAGCTCCTAGTCGAAACTTATGGCCATCTAAAGGTTTAAGTGCATTTTACAAAAATGGTGAGCTAGGATTTTTAAAACTCTGAAATCTCAAAATTCAAAATTTTTAAAATTTTCATTTTAGAGAAAAAAATACTGTTCATCTTCCATAATGCTCTAAGATTTTTGAAAGTATGAAACCTGAAAACCCAAAAGTCTAAAATTTTGGACTTTTGGAATTTCAGACATTTCGTGTGATTTTTTCCATTTTTTTTTTGAGAATTTCAAAAACCTAAAAACCCAAAACTCTGAAATTTCAGATTTCACACTTTAGAATTTTGGACTTTTTGGCTCCATTTTCCAACTTTTCACATGAGATTTTTAGAAACCTGAAAACCTGACAATCCAAAATTTCAGACTTTTGGACTTCAATTTCAAACTTTTTTGACTCTTTTTCCCTATTTTTCCCAAAGCGCCAAAAAATGCGAAGGTATGAAAACCTCAATATTTTCTCCATTTTCCCCCTATTTATCTCTAATCTTTTCATCCTTCCCTTACCACCATTTCTTTTCCATTTTCAAGCTTGATGACACTTGATCTTCGAAATCAGATGAGAGCTCGCATGACTAAAACCTCCTCCATTTTTCCCGCAGGCAAGGTGAATTGATCAATTTTTCCCGAGGGGAAAAAATTAGACAACATGATCAATACAGGTAAGGTCATCAAAAAGGTCATCTTAGCTCATAATTCACACTTACTAAAAATAGTAAGTTACATTCACAGAGTAGTTTCAGCAAAATGGGTCATACAAGGATAATCAATCAGGGGGAAATCATTGTTCAAGAGCATCCTATTCATTTTCATAGGGCATTTGATATCCATATTATTTCATTCAACTTGGAAAGCGTTTGTGAGCTAATTGGAAGGAGTTTCAAAATGTGCAAGGAGTTCAAACATTCAGAGTTTCACTACATTTAGAGATTTCCATCGACAAGGATCAACAAACTTCATCGAGAATGACATATCCTCTTCTTCTTCTCTCTCTCTTTCTCTTCCCTCTCCCCCAACTTTATCTCTCTTCAAATGTTCTAATTCTTCATTGGGGTTTTCACTTTTTGATATGCCTTTAATTCACTTAAAAGTGACTTTAGAAATATAATGTAAATTAAGTCACATTGATTTTATAAAAGGGACTTAAATATTTTATAGGAATATGAATAGTCTAAAGTTAGAATTAAGGAAAATGGAGGGTCATGATGAAGATGATGAGTCACCTCTCATTCTATAAATTATAACGTTATTCCCATTTCAAAGGGTTGGTGATTGATCTTGTAAACTCAAGAGTGCATTGTACCTAGAGAAAGAAAAGGAGATAGCCATTTTCTTCTAATTTTCTCTATTCTTAAATTTCTTTCATTCCCACACTAGGTATAAATTCTATTTAATAATCAATACAAGAAGAAGGGTTTTAAAGATTTTTTGATGAGGAGATTTTGCAAACTATGAGTTCGTAGTCTTATCTCATCTTGTTGGAATTTGCAGGGTTGTTTCTTCTCATGAATGCAGGTGTTGAAGTTTCTAACTAGTGTGTGTAAGGTTACGATTTCCTACCTATAACATTAGTTCCCCTATCTCATTTCTCACTCCCCTTTCCCAATTTTTAGACAAAGCTCTCCCTTTCAGGTATCTACAAGCTTTTCCATAGGATCAGTGAAGTGTCCCTCTTGGATCATTGGTCGAAAGGCCACAACATAAATCCAACTTTTCATGCACATGCATATATGGAAATTACACCAATTAAGTAGTGGGACTTAGATTCAAAAAGCATTGGTAAGAAATCGACAAGTTTTTCCACCTGAAAATTTTTCTCACCAACAGTGTTTGGCACCCACCATGGGGCAAACTTGGTAGCATCTACACCCAAAATATGACTACAAGGTCTCAAAATTAAAAAAAAAAAGAAAATATTAAAAAAACCTGAAAAATTAATTCATTAAAGTCCTTTGCTAAAAGACACATTTCTTATTTCTATGCATGACTTTTCACATTCTTCAGTGTCTTTTCAAATTCCTATTGCATATTTTTCAAGTGCTATAATTTGAAGAAGAATTGGTTGAAGTAAAAGCTAAAACAGAGAAAATGATGGCATAAAAAGTAGAAATACATCAACCCATTGTTCCATGGGGAAGGAATACATGCCTTCTTACTCTTGAACCTCCTCTTCAGGATCCAGCAATGAGTTCCCATAAGAAATTTCCAAATTTCAAAGGTGACAATGCATAACATCCTGAAGAACACATCGCTACTTTAACAACATCATGTGGAATTCTTGGTGTCCAACATGAAGATGTTGTTATGATATTGTTCATGGATTCCCTCCAAGAAAAATAAGAATATTTTTTTTACCTCCTTCCTACCCGGTCCATCACAGGTTGGAATGACATCAAGGATTTCTTCTAAGAGAGATTAAAATAAATTGAAGACTGTCAGGACCTCCTAGTGAAGTTGGCTAAAATGAAGAAAGGAGAAAATTAAACCATGAGAGACTTTGTGGCTCGTTTCGAAGGGTTGCTTCGGAGGATACCTAAAGAGGATTCACCATCTCAAAAAAATTTCAAGATATTCTTCATCAATGTTCAATCACTAGAAGTAGGATTTTTGCTACAAATATCCCAAACAAGGAACATTATAGAAACACAAAGGATGGCCATTGAACTTGATGATGACAAGAACCCATCAAAGGGAAAGACCAAACATCCTGGAGATGAGAGAACCAATCCATCACTGCAAAATTGGGCGAATGAGATAACATTTTTGAAAGTGGAATTATTTGAACAAGTTTCTCCCCAAAGAAGCAACATAAATAAGATTGTAGGAGCACCTGGAAGGCTTGCCTTGGAGGCCCCACCCATGAACGTAAATTGCATATTTCAAGAAAGTGAAGAAGAGATTGATTAAGAAAGTGAAGGTGGAAACTTCCTAGAGATTGATGAACTCGAGAACAATAGACAAATTAGATTTTGTGAGTATTATGAAGGTGATGAAGAAGATGAAGAGGATGTGCCCAGTTTCTCATGTGTGTTATTCACTTGTTTACAATCTGAGAAAAGAGCATCTCCCTCCACTGCTACGAATGAAAAGTAGGTTGATGATCCTCCTATCGCTACTCCACAAAACAAAATAATCAGTCGAGGATCTGCACTTCCATATTCCATGAAGTCTACATTGTTAAAGCTTGACCCTATAGCAAGTAAGAAGGCTCGTGTTATTCTAAGTAAGATTTCCAATTCCTCTTCCATTTCTAAATGTAAATTTTCTCCTATAAAATCTAATACCTTGAAAGATCCTAGCGTGCTATTCAAAATACCATTTTCCCCCAAACATCAAATCAAGCTTCTAATCCTATCCAGACTCCAAAATCAGTCCATTTACCCCCCTTGTCTTCAACTACTCATTTTGAATTCATAGAATATGTGAAAAAAGACAAAGTACAAATTACTTACACTAAATATTTATGGACTCATCCTGAACAATTTGATAGGTTTCTCTGATACATCAGAAATGGTATTCTAACACCCAATGATGTAGCTCATCATCCTAAAGGAGTACTACCAAACCCACCTACACCTCCCTCATAGAACATTCTTTCTTTGAGTGCATCAAAGACTAATAAATTTGAACCTTTCTATGTCAATCTTCTTGTTGGAGAATATGTATCGAATAATTACATAATAAATTTTAGTGCCTTAGACAATGTTATGCCTTTGAAGGTCACCCAGGATTTCAAAATTATGATGACTCCACCTAGTATCTCTTGTTACTCTTTGGAGTTAAAAGAGGTATCATTTATAGGGAAATTCAAAGATGCACAGGTCCTAATCTATAGATTTCCAGACAAGAAAGTTTCAGCGATGATTTTGGTAGTAGATGTGCCAGCCTCATTCGAAATGTTTGTAAGTAGAAGTTTCTACCAAGACTTGGGAGGTAAAATTTAGATGAATTCATATTTTGTAACCATGCCAATGAAGGGAGACATAGGGAAATTTCTTCCCGAGAAGAATATGAGGTACACGCTACAAAATTACAGAGTCCCATAACCTAATATCTTGCATCAAGGTAGCAGGAAGATGAATCACTTTATGGAAACGGAGGAAGAAAAGGATATCCCCATCTTGATAGTTCCAGAAATTCCTTCCAAAAGAGATTTGGAATTTGAAGAAGGATTGAGGAGATTCAAGTTACAATAGGGCATTCCTGAATCACTAGATGATGCAAACCATGAAGAAGAGGAAATGGTGCTTGATGATTTTTAAGAAGAAAAATACGCTTATATTCTTATCAAAGATGAAGAGTTATTCTCATTCCCATTTGGGGATAAATATGATCTTAGTTAGGCCATCTATGGAGAGAAAAAATAATCTTGTGAGGAGACCATGAAATTCTTGAAGGAAATATCTGTACAAGAACTGTTGAGAGCCACAAAAGAAATAAAGGACCCTGAGCTCAGTCTCGAGCTCCTGATGAAAGAAAAGCATGAAGCTTATTTAGAAGCCTTAACTAATGTGAAGGTTGGTCATAGCAAGATAAGGCAAGATGAAAAAAATGACACTGCTCTTGAGCTAATGGTTGATGGATGCAATGATGAAATGGAGATATTTTCTTTGCCATTTGAAGATTAAGAATGTTTTTATGACGAAGAAATAGAAGCAAGGAGTTTCGAGACCTCTGAAGATGAATATAATTTTTATGAGGGATTGGTAGAGTGAAGAGATTCCCAAGATGATGAGGTAATCCCTCCATATAATTACCTTAAGCTACAAAATAAATATTCTTCAAAGGTGTACAAAGAGGAGCTGCAAGAAATGATGAAACGTAACTCTGTGTAAGAAATATTGGAGGTAGTAGAAGTTGTGGAAGACCTCAAGCTGATTCTTGATATCTACTCTCATGTCATGGACATACAAGACAAGTATGAGGTCACATCCAATCCTTTCGTCAGTACTCAAGCACCTCACAGTGGAGTAGACATAAAGGATGAGTCAAATGTTTCTCATGGAGGAGATTTCAATGAGCATAGACCCAAGAAATAAAGTAACTCAGAATATCTAAGGAATTGGAATGAAAATCAGCTTTGGGGCAGCCATGAGACACTTGATGGAGAATCAACTATAAGGATAAACATGGAAGGAAATTGGCACTATAAAACTGATTTCAAAGAATATGAAGGTAGTGGAATTTCCAAGCAAGGACTTGAGAATCAAGAAGATCACATGGAATCACTCCTACTAAGTACATAGACAATTGTGAAAGCACCTGGCTTTCATAAGTAGCTGAGGAGGGGAGGATAATTTCTGGAACCTGTCAACGGCTTCACATAACATCATCATTCAGTTTTTCCTCTTCAAGGGTAACTTTTGAGAAATCAAAAGTGCTTTAATGAAAGTGGGTTGTCTCCCTACCTTTTACCATAGGATATTATTCCATGTGTCTCCCTTCTTGTTATGTGTCATGTGTTTCCTTTCCGTCTTTTTTTGTGCATGTTTTTTTCCTTCTTCTCTCTCCATTTGTTGTAAGTTGTTCATGAATTTGCAAGGGACAATGGCTACATCAATGATCAATGAATTATATAGTCTAAAATTGAGATTTTAGATTCCCATGTCATGTCTTCACTACGATCAATTTATGTGATGTCCCCAAGCTAGAGCCAACTATTTTTGTGTAAATGTGAAACAAGAAAATTGACAATTACCAAGCACAAAAATGATATTCCAATGTCAAATTTTTTTAGTTCTATCATTCCAAGATAGCCCAAATCTATCCAATTAATTTTGTAACCTCTCGATTAATGTTATATCATCCCCCTAGATGATTTATGAAATTACAATCATTCCCCCTTAGGTGATTTTAGGAAATTTTAAAAAAGATGTTATTTTCTGGCAGTATTTGGAAGGGCTATCGCTGGCCTTCCCAAGCCTAGATTAAACCCATAAAGAAGAACGGAAGGAAAAAATTCAACTTGGACATGAATTGAACACCTTAGGACATTAGGGAACTTATTTTGGAAGGTTTAGGAAAGGTTTTTTAATTTGGAGTAGTCTGAGTAAAAAAAATAAGGTTCAAAAGCCTAGGTAGTACACAGTCCTAAAACAACTGCTAGGCTTCAGAAGAAGATTTCAGGAGCTCTGGATGGAGTTATAAGTAAAAAAACATCATCATAAATATTATTCAAATATATACATGACGCTGAAATCATATTTTTCACAAAACCTTGGCACATAGGATTTTTAGGTAGTTTTTTTTATCAAGAACAAGTGGAGTCTCAAATCATAAATCCAATTTTTAAGGGATCATTTAGATGAATCAGGACATGAGACCCCAACCATTAGATTAAAAATTCTATTTAAAGTCAGGATCATATAAAATTTCTCCAATAAATTCCACTCGGAGCTCAATTTATAATCGTTCCAAGTTACCCTCTCAAAGGTAGTTCAGGATGTAGTCATTTTTCGGGAGGACATGTGTTAACATGAGGAGCTTGGCGGGATTTCCTGTCCCTAATGTGCCTAAGGCTAGGTACACCAACCCTTGAAAAATTCTCCCAGCCCCCATTTGACCTCTGGGACCGTCATGTGACCTCCAGACTTGACAGTTCAGCCCCTAGGTGCATTTTTGGAGCATCCATTCCATGTTGTCGGATCAAACGCCACGTGTCAGCTATAGGACCACCGTGGAAACTGATGTCCCTCATGTACCTAATATCAAGGAAAAAATACATGTAAAAATGAACTCAGCCCCTATGGGGAGTCTTTTGGTCACTCACGTGACAGACTTTCAGCCCCCAGGTGCATTTTTGGAGCATTCATTCCCTGTCGTCAGATAAAGCACCACGTGTCAGCTCCAAGAACACCATGGAAATTGATGTCCCTCATGTATTTTAGGTGAGGGAAATAAAACATGAGAAAAGGCTCCCATACCTCTAGGATGTTTTTTTGGTCACCCATATGACCAATTTCCATCCCCTCGGTGCTTTAAAGTTGATTTTGGAACACTCATTCCCTGTCGTCAAATCGTTGCCACATGTTGTCCTCTTGACCACCATGGAATTTAATGTCCCTCATGTCCCTGAGGTTAGGAGAATCAAACATGAAAAAAAATCACCCAACTCCAACAAAAAAAATTGAAAAATTTTCTAACTATTAGCTGCTTCTTTATGCTTCTTGTTGCTACTCCATTACTAGAAGAAAACTGCAAAGAACACCATTCCACCACTCCACCATTGTAAAATATTGAACCAGATCCATTACAGATAATTATCCTTCAATCCATGATGGTACATAGATATCATAAGAATAATTCATTGAGATAAGACGAAGAAATGAAAAATAGAGAATAAGAACTGTGGAATTCCCCATTGCCATGAAATCAAAATTTGAAGAAATCTTCCAAACCGGAATACAGATTGACAAACCGTTTGTTATTGAGTTCTTATCTCTTAAAGGCAATTACAAAATAATAGTAAAACCTAAAATTCTTAGCAAGGACTTTTCATAGAAGAGAAATCCTCTTTCTAGCTCTACGAAGTAAAAATCTCGATTTCCCATCAAACAGGTCATCGGATTAAAGAGAAATTTCACCTGAATCACCATAATGGAAAACCTATTGCAATGGATTTGATTTCGTTGAGAAGAAAGAAAAAAAAAGAACTGAAAATTTCAAGCTCCATTAATGGCCACCATGACACAATAGTGGAAAAAATCAGCGAGCTACCCCTCCACTTCTCAATGTTCCAATGAGTGAAATCACACGAAAATTGGAGGGAATGATTGTTGAAAATCCTAGTTTCACATGAACTAGTTTTTGTGTCATGAAGTACCTATTTTTTAGGGATATTGAGGGATGTATTTTTTTCATCATTATTCCCTCTTCAAATAATTTTTCAAATTCCTGAAAATTTGGCGAGTGAAATCATCTGACATTCAGAGGGAAGGATCTCAAAAAAATCTAGTTTCTCTCAAGCTAGTTTTTTCATGATGAAATCCCTACTTTTTAGGGATATGGAGGGCTGTTTTTTTTGTCATTATTATTCCCAAACTGATGAAAATATCATTTTCCCACTTGTTTAGATGAAGGAATTACAAAAAATTTGAAGCATGGAACCTTGGAATAAAACCCTGAATTTCAAGACCCATTTTGTCACAATTTGACATTCGTGGCGCACTTACTAAAAATATTATGTCTCCCTACATAGGGATCTATTACTTCTGGTAAGCCACCATTTGAAGAGGATATGAAGAATGAGGTAAACATATAGGATAAATTGTAGTTAAGGTCATCAAAAATGTCATCTTGGTTGGCAATTTAGACTTACTAAAAATAGTAAGTTACACTCAAAGAGTAGTTTCGACATAATGGGTCGTACAAGGATAATCATTCAGGGGGACATCATTGTTCAGGAGCATCTGATGCATCCTAGAATTTACCAGATAATACCCTAGTTGCCCTAGCACATTACTTAGCCTATACTGAGCACTCACCCGAAGCACACAAAGGTACTAGGTCCCTCTTTAGGGTTGATGTAACAGGATGTCAACATGATGAAGGAAGAAACATATAGATTCATAACTAATCCATCATTATACAATGCATGCTACCCTCAGATCTATGAAATAACAAGCTTAAATAGTAATCATGATTGAATTAATAACATGCTCTATTCAACTACACATAGAATGACACTTAGATTCAGCAAATATCTTCCATCTATTAATAAATATAGAAGCTCCTTACAATATTTTAAAGCTATACCAATGCACATATGGAACTAATACAATGATTCATTCATATGTGTATATTCTCTATTACACATACATACATCTAACTCTTTATTCGCTCTCTTTTCTACTATGCACCTAACATCATATATATATATATATATATATATAGGGTGGGGACTTTCCCTTCACCACTTATCTATTCTAGAAATAGGTCACATGCTATTAATAGCCACATGTTGTTTACAATCATAGCCACACATGCAAGTGCACTATCTACAGTAATCTTGCAGTTAATTGAAGTGTCAATTCTATTCTCAACTTATCTCCATACATAAACACTTCGAACCGTTTCTCCAAATATAGAAAATGCATGGCATGCACATCTCTGCATCGTTGATGTGGTCTGCACGCCTTCTTCCAAAAATAGGTCTTCATGCTCAAAATCGGCTAAGTCCTAAAATCAGAACTTCCCTTCCACGCATGGGTCCTTCTTGTCCTACTGTGCCCTTGGTTCCGGGCCTTCTATCCCGTGCATACTCCTTGTGTGATCTTAGACAAGTATTCTTTGATTGACATTACCCCACAATAATCTCATTGTCATCTTGATAATGGGTATCTCAAAAAATTTGAAGTAAAGAATAAGAATGAAATAATGTGGATAAATAAAGAATTTTTATGAAGTTATTAGGAAAACTCCTCTGTATCAATTTGTAGTATCAACTTTGGATATTCCTCCTTTATTTCAGCCTCTAATGCCTTCCAGTCAATGAGTGCTTGCTCTAATTTTTTTGGGATGTCCAAAATAATGGATTCCAACTCATCTCTCACAATTTCTCCTTTCTCATTTTGTAGAACCAACAAAACACTGGACATTGATGTCATTCTTCCTTGTAAAAGGTCCATCTTCTGTGCAATCAGCTTTCCAAGCTCTTCTAGCTGAGTCTTGTACGGCTCTTGTGCTACTGCCAGGGCCTCTTGCTTCTATTTAACCATTGAAAACCTTTTTATGTGGCCCAATGTCTCATCTTTCATCACTTTCTAGACCTCATTTTTCTCTTCGAGAGTCTTGATGTTGATAGGCGCCTCTGGAGATGTGCATACATTTAAATCCTGGTCTACTTTCTTCAATACTTCCTATAATGCTTGCAACAACCCTTCATAAGATGCATTTTTTCTCAGCATAGATGCTTTCTCTCAATCAAAATATTGTTCAGAGTGTTCCAGAACTTGCATACACATAGTTTCATCTTCGAGTACCAAGTCCACCAATTTTTGCACATAGTGTATTGCTGAAGGAAATGTTTGTGTTACCTTGACCTCCAAGTGTGGCCTTTCTTTGATTACATTGTCCCCAATCTCCTCTATGATGCTTATGAACACCCCATTCTTATTCTACATGAAGTCCCTCTCCTATGTTACACATGTTATCTATGCATCTGTTATCTTCAAATCTTTGCACAACACTTTTATTGTGGCAGCTTTTTCCATGTTTCTTCTAGCCACCTCAGTGGAAACTTTCTCCAATGAATTGCTGACCTACTCATCAGACATGATAGTAGGCTTTACTGTCATGTTTCTAGCTTGAGGTTCCTTCTTTAATCATCTCAAAATGCATGAATATTTTCACACATCAAAGTCAGTCTCATCCATGTGGGTGTGTATTGACCATGATAGTTGTTTCCTAGTGCACATAGTCACCATATCCTCATCCATCAACTCCCAGCCATATAAATCCTTCTGCATGATCATGCTCTAGAAGTGGGTTTGGAAAATTTTTCTTGTGTCCTCTACATACCCCATCACCGGTGGAATTTGCTCTCCACTTGTCCTTCTAGACCTTTTTTTCTTAGGAACTTTAGCCTCCGAATTTGGGAATTTCATCTCCATGTCCTGAACACCTTCCGCAGATGTCTCCTCTGGTATTTTATCTTCCTCTTCTTTTTCCTTTGATTCCTCACCCTGTTCTTTTGTGTCCTCTAAAAGTGTAGGAGAATTAGGTGCACTTTCCTCTTACTCTTCCACCTCCTCACTCAACTTCAACTTCCTCCTTCTTTGCGTAGTAGCCTCCTTCTGTGGAGAGATTTTGGGTGATTTTCACACATTGGTTGGAGTATCACCTTGGGTCCTTGTTCTCCTTAATACCCTTTTAAACTTGTGCTCCCCTTGGACAGCATTCATGTCCTCATCATCCCCATCTTGTGGCTGAGGTGGGGTAACAGCGTGCTCAGCTTCACTCTGACTTTTAGGATGTCTTCTACCCCTATGCTACAAACCACCACTATCTTCGTGCACCTCCTCCTCATCCTATACTTCAATTGGCTCTATAGGATTAGGTACTAGGATGTTCTCCACTATATGATTTCACTTTGGTGGTACTGGAAGTCTTAACTCACCTTCCACATATTTTTTGTTCTCCATTTTTGGCTTCAGCTGGAGATAAACTAATGCTTCCCCCATATCTTCTATAGCCAAACTTATTGGTTTGATATTAATTACCTCTAAAATGATCCTCTCTATATAAGCTCTTCTACCAGGATATACATACTTCTGCCGTAATGTATGGTAGTCACAGTATACCTTATCTGCATTGAAGACTAATAAGTGTGTGTTTGTAAATATATGAAAAAATTCTTGAAAATACCTTGCAGTGAATACGTAAGGTAACTTGCACCAAGGGCTCTAAACTCCATCTTTCATTGGGAAGTGTGTGATGTATAAATTATGATATATAGAAAAATAAACTTGTTTCCCTACCACTGCTGGTAGGTCCTTTGGGATGCGCCACTCTTCCCCAAATTCCACACGGAGCCTATCATACCACTTCTCCACCCTCTACTTTACATCATGTTTCATGGGCTCCTTGTATAGGTATTTTTTGAATGTTTCAGCTGGGGACTTCTTCTCCATGGGGTATTCCCATACTTTATCCTTTGGTCCATCTAGTACTCCAATTTCCATGAATACTAGTGATAGCAGAAAAACCCCAAAGAATGTTATATATTGTCCCTTCTGACATCTTACACACCACATGTAACCACATAGTATTAACCTTTGACCACATCTCCTGATCATTCAACTTAGTAACAAGGTGTGTTGCAGCTTATAAAACTAGACAATTATTTAATTTATCTATGTCCATACTGCGCGGACCCTTCAGGTACCCTAACTCCTGTTTGGTCTTTACAATCATATATTTATCTTCAAGGTCACCTTTTATGTCTTCTCTCATGGCCTTCAAACTTGTAATTGATGAGACAAGCATAAATGAAATTCTAACTCTACGTCCTATAAAGTAGAAGAAGTCTTCGTGTACCCTCTTCATGAGCCACTGATACAAAGGCTCATACTTCCCAAAATATGGAAGCTCATACAACTAATAGAACCCAATTCTATTCAGGAGCTTCTCACCTGCATCGTCATACACTGGCATATCATCTGCCATGCACTTGTTCATTCTAGCAGTTAGCAAGGAATTGAGCTCCTTGTTCTCTAGATTCTTGTGATTGTATTCACTTACTTTTCTCTTTTTGATGGTTGAACCCCATTCCTGGATGATGATGGCTCCTTTTGGGTATTGCATCTCTAAAAAATGGCTTTCGGGTGCCATCTCTTCCTCCTCAATGACTACCTTCTTCTTTCCATTTACTGCTGCTGCAGATGCCTTCTTTGGTGCCATTTCTACCTTACAAATGTCTCCTCTTCAACTCTATAACTCTAAAAATCAAACCCTAGCTTGATCCAATTATGCCCTAGGTGGAAAATTCATAACCTAACTCATTTGTATCTCCCTACTTTGCTCAAACCCTTCACTACTAGGGCTACAAGATTCTTGTCACATGGATCTAGTTGTCACTCTTGGTTTCACAACCTTCACACCTTAACTCAATCACTTGCCTCTTCACACTTGGCTCTTCTCTCAAATACTCTTAGTCGTAAAGGTAAAAATGAATCTGCATCCCATCCTTATATAATTTTTTCAAATTTTGATGCATTTATTACTCCTTCACCTACCAAATATCCCCTCATTGATTGACCAAATCCATTCATTCCATGTGGTAAATCTTCACACCCAGCTATAACCTTCTAGCACACCTTCCTACCCTTTGGTCACATACTTTTGTTTAGTGCATGCTCCTACACCTGATTACCTTGTCATTGTACCTTCTCCTGGTAGCTAACATGGCCTCCACTTACCTTGTGTTATACTGTTGTTTCATTCATCTCCATCCTTGGTCACTTTTGAGAAGCAATATTCTTTTGACTTAAAGCACACCTATAACAACTTATTCCTTTCACATTTCAAATCCCAAAGTATTTTTCTTAGACAACTACAACCACCCCACATGAAAAGTATGTGCATTCCTCTACGAATAAACATTCTTCATATAGTAATTAGCTTCAGGTGTGCAATCACACTTATTACACAAGAACAACAACTAAATTGACAAAGCATAGCGACAATGAAGGAAATACATAATTGAAAACCTAAACTAAATGGCAATACTACCTTATTACAAACATCAATAAGACTTATTTATAGTAGGGCTTCAGCCTACTCCTGTTAAAGTAACTGGGTAGCCGTGTTCCATCAAGTGATTCTAGCTGAAAATCACTTAATTCAAGTATAGAAGTGATAACATATGGCCCCAACCAATGTACTTTGAGCTTGCCTAGATGGCCCAAGAACTTTGAGTCATAAAGTAGTACCATTTTTCCAATCTTAAACTTCTTATCCCTTATGTTTCTATCATGCCATGCCTTCTGCCTAGCCTTCTCCTGCTTCTGAATCCATCGTCTTATGGCTCAACACTCATCTAGTTGAATCATCTTTTCAATATGCTCTTCTAAAGCCTATTCATCAGCTAGACCTCTAGCACACATAATGCGCAAATAAGGTAACATAAATTTAATAGGGAGAATATCTTCCGTGCTAAACACCAACTAAAATGGTGTGGCTTTGTTCAATCTCTTGTAATTTATTTTTTATGCCCAAAGCACAACCAATACTTTGTCATCCCAATCCTTTCTTCCAACATCACAATTTTTTGTCAAAGTCTAGCTCAAAATCTTGTTGAAGGCCTTAGCGGTTTTGTTTGCTTAAGGATGATAAGGTGTAGTTTTATGGTGTCCAACCATAAACTCATCTAATAGGATCCTGATTGTCTCATTCAAAAAATGTGTACCTATATCACTTTTCAGGCTTAAGGGGCATCCATATCTTGTAAGAACATTCTCCCATAGAAACCTAGCTGTTGTAGTTACCATCCAATCCTTGGTAGGTGCTGCTTCTGCCCACCGAGTGAGATAATATTTGCAAGTAATGATATAGCATGACCCAGTCCTGTGCACGGCTAGTGAAATAGGTCCCACAAAATCAATGGACCATTTCTCAAATGGTTCAACACTAGTAATCGGTCTCAAAGTCATCTCATCTCTTTGCCTTGGTTTTCCCAGGTGCGAAAAATGATCACACACCTTACAATATTCTTTACAATCCTTTTATAATGTCTTCCACCATAATCCATCTAGTAGAATCTTCTAGGAAGTCACATCACCTACATAATGGCCTCCTACAATACCACCATGAGCTTGTTCCATAATATCCTTATGCTCATGCTCTAATACACAATGGCGTAATACTTCATATCTACCTAGCTTGTAGAGGTCACCACTAATTAACATAAACAGTGCCACGTGTATAGCAAGCTACTTCTTTTCTAAATCTTTCATTCCTTTTGGTGCCATACTTGTTCATATAAAGACAACAATGTCTTCTAATTCCATGGGTGCATGTTGTAACCTATATAATTGTGCATCTGGCATTGTCTCTTCAATTATTTGTGCATCCTCTCCGTAATTGATTCTAGTTAAATTATCTGGTACATAATTGTTTTTCCTTGGCTTCACCACAACTGTGAAGTCAAACTCTTGAAATAGGAGCACCCATTTTCATATGCACCCCTATAAGATGGGCTTGTTTACCAAGTACTTTAATGAAATGTGATCTGTATAAAACAAAAATGGTGTTGCTAACAAGTACTTTCAAAAATTATACAATGCATAGATCATTGACAAAGCTTCATGCTCTAAAGTTGTATAATTTCGTTTAGTAGGAGTCAGCTTCCCACTAGCAAAATAGATTAGATGATCCATAATACCTCCACCAGGTTGAGCTAACACGGTGCCAATGGCCATACCAGTAGTGTCTAAATGTACATGAAATGGTTTATCCCATGAGGGAAAGCATAAAATGGGAGTGGTAGTAAGTTTCTCTTGTAATATCTCAAATGTACACTATTGTGTTTCTCCCTAAGAAAATGTACCTTTTCCATTCATCAATTCTTCCAAGGGTATAGAAATTTTGGCATATCCTTTTATGAATTTTGTATAATATCTTGTATTACCTAAAAATCCACACACCTCACTTTGAATGGTAGATGCTTCCATGCCTAAAATGATTGCAACCTTAGCTAGATCAACTAGAAAACCTTCCTTGTAGATTATATGTCCTAACATTATCCCAAATGGCGTAGAAAATATTCACTTCTTGATATTAAAATAGATAGTCAGTTGTCTTTATCGTTCAAACATTAAGTGCTAATTTTCACAATGATCTTTCACTAACCCATATATTGTCCAATCATCTAGGTAGACCTGTAAGAAGTTGTGAATAAAATTCTTGAATGCCTAAACAATTATGCATGAGAATACAACAGGTGTGTTTTTAAATCCAAAGGGCATCACAGTATAAGAAAAATTGCCCCATTCAGTAGTAAATGTTGTATTTTCTTGATCCTCCTGAGAAATCCTAACCTGATGATACCCAAAAAAATTATCTGTGAAAGAATATATTTTGTGCCCTGCAACTCCTTCTAGTATTTCTTGAGTGAATGGAGTAGGGAATGGGTCTATGATGCATGAATCATTCAGTTCCCTATACTCCATACATATCCTAATCTTTCTATCCTTCTTGATGATGATCACCATTGAGCTAACCCATTCTGACTCATCAAGGGGCTAGATAATTCCATATTTCAACATTTTAT
Source organism: Taxus chinensis (assembly GCA_019776745.2). Taxonomy (NCBI): domain Eukaryota; kingdom Viridiplantae; phylum Streptophyta; class Pinopsida; order Cupressales; family Taxaceae; genus Taxus; species Taxus chinensis. Next base: position 361,965,847 of record CM034157.1, on the reverse strand, counting down.
CAATTTCTTCTTTTACCTTTTCATGAAAATTAGGATTCATTCTGTAAGGTCTCTTTCTAACTGGTTGTGCAGCATCCTTAAGTTTGAACTTCATTTCCCCAAGTGATTCATGCATGCCTTTAAGTTCATGATATCCTCAAGGTAATAAGTCCTGATAATCCCTGAGTAACTAGATGATCTTTGCTACCTCCGAGTCTGACCAATAATATTCAATTATGGCCTCCTTAGGCTCAGCCTCCCAACCTATATTCACCTTATTTGTCTTCATGGGTTCATGGTAGGCACACGTATCCTTTTTTGCACTATCCAAAACCTCGTGCACCCCATGTTAATGTTCAATATCTAGGTTCTCAACTTCCTTGTCATCCACGATGTAAACCATCTTTCCTTTCTCTTTCTGAAGGAAAGCACATTCAAGTATTAAGGAATCCATTTCTTCATCCTTTTCAAAACATGCTCCAAAATCTACCTCATAAAATAATTCCTAAATATGCTCTTTTGCTTTTGCACTATCTCTCATAGTTAAGCGCTTGAAGAATTTTAATTCCTCTGCTACATGAGGTTTAGTCAAGAAGTAGTCAAATGCCTAGATCATTCTTGTAGTCAAATCTTGCTAGTTTCTAGTTTCTTGATGTAGTTCTGCATATACATACCAAGGGCATGCACATCCTTGTAGCATGGAATAAAATCTATGCACCTATAGTGAAGGTGGTAATGCTTCATATCATGTTGTCTAGAGTCTCTCACACTGTTGAATGTGATGCTAAATAGGTTGATCACTATGATAAGTTCATATTTGTGTAGGTGTATTTTTCATTATAAACCTAGTAGACAAAGATATTCCAATCTCTTCCTAGTTTATAAGATTATCCCTGTGGACTACCCGTTAGCATGCTTCTATCCTGCGTAGTGTATATACTAACATATCTCTCCTTTTACCTCAATTTGTCAACTATGTTTCCATGGCCTTCAGAAAGGTAGTAATATATTTTGTCCATATATACAAAGGTAATGTGCTACACATCCATCGAATTGAATGAAATCCATTCTTACACACAACCATGCTTTTCACCTCGCACCCTACTAATTCATATGTACCATGAGCCCAATCGTTGCAAACAATACTCATAGTATCACTAATAGAATGAGAATCCTCCCACTATAGGATGCCTTCTTTTGATGGCTCATTGACTTTTGGGTCCTGAATAGTGTGTACATAGACTCTGTTTGAGTCCTCCTCACTTATAGGCTCAACATAGGGTGTAGACTTCCCATTTGTCAAAGGTATCACAATTGTTTCCTCCTTGTTTTCAAAGTGGATATACACCTTATTGAATCTCAAGTTAGAATTATTCACATAACACCAAGGGCTTCCAAGCAAGGCTGGAAAATTGTCCACTTCTGTAAGTGCTAATACCTAAAAATTGTCTGTTATAGATGCATCTTTCAAAACTCCTATAGGAGTTTCCTGAGTCCAGTTTGCCATAAATAACACATTAGATGATGGCTACAATGGAGGCCTCCCCATTTGTACCATGCATCTAATGCAAGCACATTTACCGCGGCACCTATATCGATCAATATGTTGCTCAACAGCCACCCATCCACAACAACATTCAGAGTAATTTCCTTGTCATAGTCAATGCTATCAGGGGGAAGATTTGAATGTAGAATTTGTCATCCAATCTCAAGAATTATGTGCAGAGTGTTCCCTTTTAACTAACTTCCTAATAGTGGAATAATGTTCTCCTGGTGCAACATCTTGCACACCTCTTAAAAATCATCGATATCAGTTTGGACTATCTCTAATGCTTTCTTTTACTCCTTTAGGTATTGTATCTCACCCTAAAGATTCCTTAGAACTTCCATGGTATCCTAGTAAACTTCTTTCTGATGAGAAGGATCTAGGTACCTCACATGTAAAACATCCTCCTTGGTGATCATAGGCTTCTGGTGCAATGTCTCTTTCATGCGTGCTACTTCAGTGCATGTAGTAATCTTCATTTTCAATGCCGCAGGTTCTTCTACTATCTTTGACATCCACTAATCTTCTACCACGTGATATATTCTAAGCATCATAATGCCTTTGTTTTCTTGGTTATGCTACTTACTCATATGCTCATATAAGTTCAGGAACTCTTCATAGCTATGGTTATTCCCGTAGAAAGAACATGCAATATTCTGAGGACATTCACACCTATAGTGGTCAAAAGATCCACAAGTATAACATGTTCCATGAGGGAAATATTCTCTTCCTCCACCATGTCCTCATCCTTCATATCCACCACGATATCCATGTCCCCTTCCATGACCTCCTTCAAAAATCCCCTCATTCCTGTCATAGCACATTTGATTATGATCCTGATCCTGGTGCTCATTCTTACCCTTTGAACTATCTATTATACTTGTTTGTTGTACTCTAATGTCTATAGTATCCTGGATCTGACCAATCAACCAAAAATCCTCAGTATCATGGGTTGTGGACCTACAAATCTTGCAAAAGAAAGATACATTCTTCCTTATCACGTGCTATAACAAAGGACAGTGACTAGCATCATAATTCAAATAAAAAATTTCGCATTCCAATAGTAATGAGTGTATAGATCTGCGAGGGCAACTATCCTTGGTGTGACCTTCCACTTCACAATCTATACACCAAATTCTTGAGCGTGTTTCATGGGCTGAATTTTTTGATAGATTCTCTAACTACTTTTCCATAGCTATAATCTATGCCTCTAGGAATGGACTAATGCCAGTGTCAATGCTCCCAACTACCTCAGCACACAAAGTTGCTTCTAGTGCTTCACGCGGCTTAGTGTATGTCTTATGTGACAACGCCCTTATAAAAGGTGTAATCAAACCTCCAACGAACCATTGTGCATGTTGGCCAATGTGAATATCATAATATATCTTAGATAGAAGTTTCTTAAAATGAGTCTCATACTCACATACAATCTCAGTAGTGCCTTGCTTGATATCTTTGAGTGCACTTATATTCTTCTGCTCAAACTTAGGGATATGGAACTCTTTTAAGAAAAAATCTCTCAATGCTATATAATCCACACAAGTCTTATCAGGGTCAAACTTCCTATGCCAGCTATGTGCACGTCCTTGTAGTGTAGTGGAAAATTGACTTGCCTTTCACTCAGTAGCTATGATCCATTTAGCATGCCACAAGATTTCACACATATGCACATGTTCGGAAACATCATCTATACCTCTATATTCTAGAAGATGAAGAGACATCTCCATATAGATATTATGTGGTTGTTGCGAACCTTGTCCACCTGATCTAGAACCTCCTATGTTCCCTCTACCTCTAGAACCACTAGAACCACCAGAAGTAGACCCACCTATACCTCCTGATCCACCACATATTGTTGGAATAGGGCCTGTAGATGTACTCCCATGTGCTCTAACAATTGTACTATATTGTACCCCTACAATTTGTGAGGTAGTTCCACTTCTAGAGGTGAATCCAACATTCTGTGTGCTCACATTTTTGTGGATGATGCACCTAAGAATGCTCCTATAAATGAAATTGAAGTTGTCTGTCCTGCCATTGATGTACTTGATCCATGACTTACTCCTACTCTCTTACTTTCCAAATTATTTTGTTAGTTACTTGTCGTACTAGATACTGAAAAACAAAGAACAAAGGATAGGTCACCAGGTGGATTAAGATGCGTTCCTATGGCCCAAGTAGTCTATACTAGCACACTACTGTGTAAGGATGAGAAGGTATCTCTAACATGCTTTCTAAGATGGGGGAGCTCCTGATGCTATGGCTCCACGTCTTCTACGTGAGCTGTAAATCCTTCATGAGTCATCTCTCTCCTCCATGCCATACTCTCTATAATGGAACATTGCTTCCTTATCTCCCTCTTGCGTGCCTCATTATACTTAAGATGCCTTTCCTCTCTCTATTTCTCTACTGCTAGGTTTTCCATCCTAAACAAAACATGTTCCTACCCTCACGCGTGGAAAAGTTTAGTTGGTCATTGGTTAAATCTCCAAGTTCAAAGTGACCATGAAGATCTTGATTTCTAGTGGAATACCATGCAAATATATTACTCTTGGATACGGTAAAAACAAGAATTCAACTACCTCTGGGAAAGAGTACATCAAAATTAAATATTCCAGAATATAACTATTTAGAACACCACAAAACCACTTATCCACCACACGAGTCCAGATCATATCAGCATCATAGAGTGCCTGAAATTATTCCTATGTCCAGAAAAGTGTGTGATACCTCCCATTCAATTGAGATGCATAAGAAGTAAGCCACTCGTATAGTTCTACTAGAAAGATAATGAAAAATCTCTCATATAAGATGTCATACAGGTTCTATTCTACCCAAGTGTGTGCGTTAAACTCAAATCCACTGCTGAACCATCATGCATATTCTTCCTCTAGATCGTGTATCCATTCCTTAATACTTTCTAGAGTTAACTGGTATGTGTTCATCGTGAACCATCATGAAAACAACTTAAAAAAAGGTCCCAGCAATGGAACCAATGATGCAGCCTAGAATTTACTAGATAACACCCTAGTCATGCTGACAAATCACTTAGCCTAGACTGAGTGCTCACCTGAAGCACACAAAGGTACCAGGTCCCTCTTGTAACATGATGTTGACATGATGAAGGAAGAAAAATATAGATTCATATCTAATCCATCATTCTATAATGCATTCTACCCTCATATATATGAAATAATAAGCTTAAACAGTAATCATGATTGAATTAATAACATGCACTATTCAGCTACACATATAATGACACTTAGATTCAACCAATATCTTCCATTTATTAATAAATATAGAATCACCTTATAGTATTGTCAATCTATACCAATGTGCGTATGGAACTAATACAATGATTTAGTCATATGTGTATATTCTCTATTACACATACATACATCCAGCTCTCTATTCTCTTTCTTTTCTACTATATACCTAACATCATATATATAGGGTGGGGACTTTCCCTTCACCACTTATCTATTCTAGAAATAGGTCACATGCTATTAATAGCCACATTTTGTTTACAATCATAGCCACACATGCAAGTGCACTATCTACAGTAATCTTGCAGTTAATTGAAGTGTCAATTCTATTCTCAACTTATCTCCATACATAAACACTTCGAACCATTTCTCCAAATATAGAAAATGCATAGCATGCACATCTCTGCATCGTTGATGTGGTCTGCACGCCTTCTTCCAAAAATAGGTCTTCATGCTCAAAATCAGCTAAGTCCTAAAATTTTAACTTTCCTTTCGTGTGCGGGTCCTTCTTGTCCTTCTGCGCCCTTGGTTCTGGGCCTTCTATCCCGTGTGGACTCCTTGTGTGATCTTAGACATGTATTCTTTGATCAACAACATCCTAGTCATTTTTTAGAGGGCATTCATGATCCATATTAGTTCATTCAACTTGGCGAGCATTCACAAGCTAATTATAAGGAGTTTTTCTGCAATATTGTACAAGGAGTTAGAATATTTAGCGTTTCACTATGCTTGGAGCTTTCCATCAACGAGGATCAACGGACTTCATCAGGAACAAAATCTCCTCTTCTCCTTATCTCTCTCTTTCTCTTCCCTCTCCCCTAGCTTTCTCTCTCTTCAAATGTTCTAATTCTTTGTTGGGATTTGCACTTTTTGATATGCCTTTAAGCCACTTAAAAGTGACTTTAGAAACATAATGAAAATTAAGTCACCTTGATTTTATAAAAGGGACTTAAATGTTTTGTAGGAATATGAAAAGTAGAAAGTTATAATTAAGGCATATGGAGGGTTATGTGGAAGATGATAAGTCACCTCTCATTCTATAAATTGTGACATCATTCCCATTTCCAAGGGTTATTGATTGATCTTGTAAACTTAAGAGTGCATTGTTCCTAGAGAAAGAAAAAGAGATAGCCATTTTCTTCTACTTTCTTCCACTCTCAAATTTCTTCAATTACCACACTATGTACAACTTTTGTTTAAGCATCAATACAAGAAGAAGGATGTTATAGCCTTTTTGATGAGGATAGTTTACAAACTATTAGTTTGTAGTCTTATCTCATCTTATTGCCATTTGCAGGGTTGTTTCTTCTCATGAATTAATGTGTTGATGTTTCTAACTAGTGTGTGTAGGAATCTGATTTCCTATATGTAACATTAGTTCCCCTATCTCATTTCTCACCCCCCTTTCCCAGTTTTTAGACAAATTTCTCCTTTTTAGGTATCTGAAAACTTTTTCGTAGGGTCAGTGGAGTGTTCTTGTTGGATCCCTTATCGAAAGGCCACCACATAAATCTAAATTTTCATGCGCATACATATATGGAAGTTGCATTGGTTAAGTAGAGGCAATTAGATTCTCAGAGCATTGGAAATAAATCCAAATTTTTTTCCACCGAAAAGTTTTCTCACCAATAGTTTTTTGCACCCATTGTGGGGTAGACTTGGAAGCATTTTCACCTAAAATACGACCGTAAGGTCTCAAAATACAAAAAATCAAATATTGAAAAACTAGAAAAAAGAGTTCATGAAATTCCATTGCTAAAAGACACATTTCTGATTTCTACACGTGAATTTTCACATTCTATAGTATCTTTTCATATTCCTATTACAGATTTTTCTAGTGCTATAATCCGAAGAAGAATTAGCTGAACTAAAAGCTGAAATAGAGACAAAGCTGGTAGACGAAGTAGAAATACCTCAACCCATTGTTCCATGTGGAAGGAATACATGCCCTCTTTCTCTTGAACCTCCTTTTCACATTCTACCAAAGAGTTCCCATAAGAACTATCCAAAGTTCAAAGGTAATAATGCACAACATCCTAAAGAATACATCATTGCTTTCACAACATCAAGTGGAATTATTCATGTCTAACATGAATATGTTGTTTTGATAATTTTTTTGGATTCCCTCCAAGAAAAATCAGCAAAATGGTTTTATCTCCTTCCTTCCCGGTCCATCACGGGTTGGAATGACATCAAGGATGCCTTTGAAGAGAGATTTAAATCAATTAAAGACTATCAAGACCTCCTAGTGCAGTTGGCTCAAATGAAGAAAGGAGAAAATGAAACAACGAGAGACTTCATGGATTTTTTTGAAAGGTTTCTTTATAGGATACCTAAAGAGGATTCACCATCTCAAAATAATGTCAAGAGATTCTTCATCAATGCTCAAGCACTAGAAGTAGGATTTTTGCTACAAAGATCCCAACCAAGGAACATTATAGAAGCAAAAAGGATGGCCATTGAAATTGATGACGATATCATCCTCTTTGGAAAGATCAATAACCCATCAAAGGGAAAAGACCCAACATACCAGAGATGAGAGAACCAATCCATCGCTGTAAAAGTGGGTGAATGAGATAAAACATTTAAAAAGGGAATTATTTGAATGAGTTTCTTACCAAAGAAGGAATGAAAATCAGATTGCAGGAGCACCCCAAAGGATTTCGTTAAAGGCCCCACCCATGAACATAAATTACAGATTTCAAGAAAGTGAAGAAGATCTTGAACAAGAAAGTGAAGGTGGAAACTTCCTAGAGATTGATGAACTTGAGAACGATAGACAAATCAGATTTTGTGAGTATTTCAAAGGTGATGAAAAAGACGAAGAGTATGCGCCCATTTTCTCATGTGCAGTATTCACTCGTTCTTAGTGCGAGAAAAAATCATATCCCTCCACTGCTATGAATGAATATAAGGTTGATGATCCTCATATGGCAAATCCCTAAAACAAAATAATCAGTCAAGGATCTGCACTTCCATATTCCATGAAGTATGTATTGTTAAATCCTTACCCTATATCGAGTAAGAAGTCTCCTTCTATTCCAATTAGGATTTCTAATTCCTCTTCCATTTCTAAATCTAAATCTGCTCCTGTAAAATCTAATACCTTAAAAGCTCCTAATGTGCCATTCAAAATACCATTTTCCCGCAAACATCAAATCATGCTTCTAAGCCTATCTAGACTCCAAAATCAGTCCCTTCACCCCTTTGTTTGCATCTTCTCCTTTTTTATTTCATATAATATGCGAACAAATCCAAAGTGCACATTATTGAAACTAAATATTTATAGACTCATCCTGAACAATTTGAGAGGTTTTTCCGTTACATCAGACATTTTATTTTAACACTCAATGATATAGCTCATCATCCTAAAGTAGTACTACCAAACCCACCTACACCTCCCTCATAGAACATGCTCTCTTTGAGTACATAAAAGACTGATATAGTTGAACCTTTCTATGTCTCCCTTCTAGTTTGAGAATATGTATTGACCAATTACATAATAGATTCCAGTGCCTTAGACAACATGATGCCTTTCAAGGTCACCCAGGATCTCAAAATTACCATGAATCCAACTAGTGGCTCTTGTTACTCTTTAGATTCAAAAGAGATATTACTTGTAGGGAAATTCAAAGATGCACAGGTGTCTCTCATTAGATTTCAAGACAAGAAAGTTTCAGTGATGATTTTGTTAGTAGATGTCAAAGCCTTGTTTAGAATGTTGCTAAGCAGAGGTTTATGTCAATTCTTGAGAGGTAAAATTTAGATGAATTGGTCATCTACAACCATACCAGTGAAGGGAGACATGGAGAAAATTCTTCTTGAGAAGAATATGAGGTACACGGTATGAAATTCTGGAATCTTGGAAGCTAACATCTTGTAACAAGGTAGCATGTAGATGAATCACTTTGTTTTAACTGGGGAAGAAGAGGATATCCCCATCTTGATAGGTCTAAACATTCCTTCCCAAAGAGATTTATACTTTGAAGAAGCATTGAGGAGATTCAAGTTACAAGAGGGCAGCCCTAAATTACCAAAAGATGCAAACTATGAAGAAGAGGAAATCGTGCTTGATGATTTTCAACAATTAAAAACATCTTATATGCTTATCAAATATTAGGAGTTATTCACATTCCCATCTAGGGATGAAGATGATCTTAGTTAGGTCATCTATGGAGAGACAAACCAGCTTGTGATGAGCCTATGAAATCCTTAAAGGAAATCTCCGTACAAGAACTACTAAGAGCCATAAAAGAAACGAAGGACCTCAACTTCAGTATCAAGCTCTTGATGTAAGCCGCAAATATGTAAGAAAAACATGAAGTTGATTTGGAAGCCTTAACCAACATGAAGGTTGGCCATATCAAGATAAAGCAAGATGAAAAATATGATGCCGCTCTTGAGCTAATGGTTGATGGATGCAATAACAAAATAAATATATTTTCTTTTCCATTCGAAGATGAAGATTCTTTCCATGAAGAAGAAATCAAAGCAAGGGGATTTGAGACCTTCCAAGATGAAGCTCTTTTTGATGAAGGATCAGTAGAGTGCAGAGATTCCTAAGATTATGAGTTAATCCCTCTAGATAGTTTCCTTGAGCTGATAAATAAATATTCTTCAAAGGCATACAAAGAGGAGCTGCACAAAATTATAAGGCATAATTCTATGCAAGAAATATTGGATGCAGTAGAAGCTATGGAATACCCAATATTATTCTTGATCTCTTTACTCATTCCATGGAAATACAAAGCAAGTATGAGGTTTCATCCAATCCTTTCATCAGTACTCAAGCACCTCACAATGGAGTAGAGATAAAGGATGAATCAAATGTTTCTCATGGAGAAAATGTAAATGAGCATAGACTTGAGAAAGAAAGTAACTCAGAATATCCAAGGAATTGGAATGAAAATAAGATTTTAGGCAGTGATGAGACACTCGATAGAGAACCAACTATATGGATAAACATGGAAGGAAAATGGCACTATGAAACTGATTTTAAAGAATATGAAGGTAGTGGAATTTTCAAGAAAGGACCTAAGCATCAAGAAGCTCGCATGAAATCACTCCTACTAAGTACACAGACAATTGTGAAAGAACTTGGCTTTAATTAGTAGCTGAGGAGGGGAGGCTACTTTCTGGAACCCGTCAACAACTTCACAAAACATCATGATTCTTTGTTTCCTATTCAAGGGTAAATTTTGAGAAATGAAAAGTGCTTCAGTGAAAACAGGTTGTCCCCCCACCTTGTACCTTAGGTGATTGATAAGTTTGTTTCAATTTATATTGCATGTGTTTGCCTTGTTTTTGTGTGTCATGTGTTGCCTTTCTATCCTTTTCATGTGCATATGTGTTTCATTATTCTTTCTTCCTTGTTGCAAGTTATACATGAATCCATAGGGCCCAAAGGATAAAGCACTGGTCAATGAATTATATAGTGTAAAATTGAGATTCTGGATTCCCATGTCATGTCTTCACTATGTTCAGTCCATTTCATATCCCCAAGCTAGAGCCATTTGTTTTCGTGCAAATGTGCAACAAGGAAATTGACAATTTCCAAGTAGGACAATGATACCCCATTGTCAATTTTTTCAAGTTATATCATTCCATGATACCCTAACTCTATCCATTCAGTCTAGTAACCTCTCGATTAATTTTATATCATCCCTTAGGTGATTTAGGAAAGTCCATTCATTCCCCCTTAGGAGATTTCACGAATATCTGAAATGATGCTATCTTCTAGCAGTATTGGGAAGGACTATCGTTGGCCTTCCCTAGACTGGATCAAACCCCTAGAGTGGAATAGAAGGGAAAAATTAAACATAGAGGTGAATTAAAGACATTATAACATTAGGGAAATGATTTTGGAAGTTTTTGGGAAGTTATTAAATACTTAGAGTAGTCTGAGTAAAAAAAATAGGGTTTAGAAGCCTAGGTAGTACACTGGCCTAAAATAACTACTAGGCTTCAAAAGAAGATTCCAGGAGCTCCGGATAGAGTTAGAAGTAAAAAATATATATCAATAGAAAGAGTATTAAAATACCTACATGACGGTTAAAACCTATTTTTTACAACACCAATACGAATTCTAGTTTCATGTAGCTTTTATCAAGGATAAATAGAGTCTCAAATAATAAATCCAATTTTTAATTAATCATATGGATGATTAAAGACATGAGACCCACACAATTGGATTAAAAATTTCATTTCTAGTTAGGATTATATAAAATTTTACCAATAAATTCCACTAAGAGCTCAAGTTATCATTGTTCCAAATTACCCTCTCAAAGGCAGTTCATGACTTAGTCATTTTTCGGGAGGACACATGTTAGCACCAAGAGCCTGATGGGATTTAATGTTACCGACATCCCTAAGGTCAGGTACACCAACCTTTGAAAAATTATCCCATCCCCCATGTGACCTATGGGACCATCATGTGACCTCCAGACTTGACAGTTCACCCCCCGAGTTCATTTTTGGAGCATTCATTCCCAGTCGTCAGATCAAATGCCAAGTATCAGCTCTAGGACCACCATGGAAACTGATATCCCTCATTTACCTAAGTTCAGGGACATGAAACATGGATAAATGTGCTCAGCCTCTATGGGGAGTTTTTTGGTCACTCACGTTACTGACTTGCAACCCCCAGGTGCATTTTCAGAGAATCCATTCCTTGTCGTCGGATCAAATGCCACGTGTTAGCTCCAGGAACATTGTGGAAATTTTTTTCCTCATGTACCTAAGGTGAGAGACATAAAACATGGATAAATGTGCCCACCCCTATAGGAGAGTGTTTTGGTCACACATATGACAAGTTTTTCAGCCCCTTGGTGCTTTAAAGATAATTTTGGAGCACTCATTCCTTGTCGTCGGATCACCGCCACATGTCATCCTATTGACCATTGTGGAATTTGATGTCCCTCAAATACCTTAGCTTACAGACATCAAAAATGAAAAAATGCACCCAACTCCAACCCAAAATTTTGAAAAAAATCTAACTGTTAGTTTTTTCTTATTGTTTCTCGATTACTAGAAGAAAACTGTAGAGAACACCTGTCCACCACTCCACCATTGTCAAAGCTTGAACCAGATCCATTACAACACATTATACTTCACTCCATGATGGCACATAGGTCTCATAAGAATAATTCATCAATATAATAAGAAGAAAGAAAGAACAAAGAAGAAGAATAGTTGAAATCCCCATTGCCATAAAATTGAAATTTTAAGAAAGTTTCCAAAATGGAGCACAGATTGACAAACCATTTGTTTATGAGTTATTCTCTCTTGAAGGCCATTAAAAACTCATATTCAAACCTAAAATTTTTAGAAAGGAATTCTCGTAGTGAGGAAATCCTCTTTCTGGCTCTACGAAGGAAAAATCTTGATTTCCCATCAAATCGGTCATCAGATTGAAGAGAAATTTCATGTGAAGTGCCATAATGAAAAACCTATCGTAATGCATTTTATTTCATTGTGAATGGAGACAAAAACCAGACCTAAAAATTTCAAGGTCTATTAATGGCCGCCATGACACAGTAGTGGAAAAAATTAATGAGTTATCTCTCCACTTCTCAAGGTTCTAGTGGCTGAAATCACATGAAAATTGGAGGGAATGATTGTTGAAAAATATAGATTCACATGAACTAGTTTTCATGCCATGAAGTCCCTATTTTTTAGGAATATGGAGAGCTGTGTTTTTTTTCATAATTCTGCCCTCTTTGAAGAAATTTTCAAATTCCTAAAGATCCAGCGGGTGAAATCATCCTTAATTCAGAGGGAAGGATCTCCAAAAAAGCTAGTTTCTCTCAAACTAGTTTTTACATGATGAAGTCCCTAATTTTTAGGAATATGGAGGTATTTTTTTGTTAGTATTCTGCCCATGCCAATGAAAATATCATTTTCCCACTTGTTTAGATGAATTAATTACTCAAAATTTAGAGCGTGGAACCTTGGAATGAAACTTATAATTTTAAGACTCGTTTTGTCGCAATTTGACATTCGTGGTGAACTTACTAAAAATAGCATGTCTCCCTACATAGGGTTATGTACTTCTAGTAAGCCACCATTTGAAGAGGATATGAAGAATGTGGTGAAAAATTAGGGAGAATCAGAGGTAAGGTAACACTCAGCTAAGGTCATCGAGGGAGCTACTTTTTTTACACTTACTAAAAATAGTAAGTTACACTCAAAGAGATAGTTTTGGCATATTGGGATCGTACAAGGCTAATCATTTAGGGGGGAAATAATTGTTCATGGAGCATCCTATCCATTTTTCACAGGGAATTCGAAGATCCACCTTAGTTAATTCAACTGGGTGAGTGTTTAGGAGCTAATTTGGAGGAGTTTCATTAGTGTACAAGGAGTTCTAAGATTTAGAGTTTCACTGTATTTGGAGCTTTGCATCAACGAGGATCAACAGACTTCATTAGGAATGACATCTACTCTTTTTCTTCTCTCTCTCTCTTTCTCTTCTCCTCTTCCCCCCCACTTTCTCTCATCTTTTAAATGTTCTAATTCTACGTTGGGGTTTGCACTTTTTGATATGCCTTTAAGTCACTTAAAAAGTGATTTTAGAAACATAATGTAAATTAAGTCGCCTTGACTATTATAAAAGGGAATTAAATATTTAAATGTAGGAATATGAACAAGTCTTAAGTCATAATTAAGGCATATGGAGGGTCATGAGGAAGACGATAAGTCACCTCTCATTCTATAAATTGTAATGCCATTCCCATTTCAAAGGGTTGGCGATTGATATTTTAAACTCAAGAGTGCATTGGGGTAAGTGCACCAAGTTGGGGGACAATTAAATGGACATCAAATCCTGAATTTTACATTAAAAACAGCAAAACATCAAATTTAGTCTTCCATGGACTTGAACCATGCCGAAAAGTAAAAACTATGTTATAAAAATGGTACCATCGTGTAGGAGAGACTTTTAGCTTTGTAGAAATATTGATTTTAAAGTGAATAGAGTAGGATAAATTTCATTTTTTAATTTTTTACTAATAGTAGGTCTTTAAGACACTTTTTCCTGTGAATGTTTATGTCTACGTTTAAGACTGCAAAATTTGTTTCACTTATCAGAATGTGATAAAACCTTATACCATCCCAACTTTGGTGAAATTATATACATGTTCAAAAGCAAGATTATTTGATTTCAAGTAATTTTTAATGAAGTTATGGCGGGCAAATGGAAAGTGCTTTGTTTTCTTTATGTTTTCATACCATCTTTCACGAAAAAAATCATTAAAAAATAAAATATTGCTCATAAAAATACAAAATAAAATCTGCATCCCAAGATAGATAGCGGCATATAACTTCTCACCTAAGGAGGCAAAATATTATATCAATTTTTGGTCATCCAAATTGTGGGCAAACGGACTACAATCTTATCGGCATTTTAAAAAAAAAATACCAAGTCATTGAATTTTGAGTGTTTAATATAGGATAAATCTTGTCCATTTTTTGCAAAAATTACGTATTTTAGAAACTAGATTTTGGATGCTACCGATCATATTAATATAATTATTGTCTAATTTTGAGTGTATGTATTGCTAATAATCCCTACAAGTTTATATTATGTTGTTATTTGCAATATGGCATCCACTTATGACCCCTATATTTGTCCCCCAACTTGTTGCACTTACCACATTGTACTCAGCGTTCACAAAGACATCAATCTTATTCTACTTAACTCTCAAATTTCTTCCATGTCCCACACTATGTATAACTTCTGTTTACATGTCAATATATGAAGAAGGATTTTGTATGCATTTTTGATGAGGATCTTATACAAACGTATGAGTTTTGCATTCTTGGACCTGTCCTATTTCTGTTTGCCCTAATGGTTGCGTTATCTTATGTGAAAAGGCATCGTGTCTGAAGTTTCTAACTAGATTATGCCAGGAAAAACCACTTTCACCTCACCTCTTTTTTCCCCTAACTCTTCAACTCCCCTTGTCCTACTCTTAAGGAAAATTCCTCCCTTATAAGGTCCATATAAAAAAATTCCACATAGTTTCAGTGGAGTATCTCTATGTGTGATCCTTAGCCAATTATTCATACCACATAGAAGGTCAACCTTTACATGTGCATTCATAAGTGATATTTCAGTGTACACCAGTTGAATCGTAGGAGGGTCTTAGATTCACTATAGTATTGGTGAAGAAATCAACAAGTTTGTCTCACCTGACAAATGATTCTCGCTAACACTTATGAAAATCCTTTAGAGATATCTTACCTAGTGTACCCTTTCAATATATCTAGAACTTACTATTTATATCCTATATACCATATCACCTATATATATATATACCTATATATATACTCTCATATACCTATATATGACCAAAAGACTCCTACCATTAGCGTTTTAAATGAAAAAATATAGCCGACCAATTTCTATTAAAAATCAATCTATGACTCACATGACCTAGCATCGCAATGATGACCTTTTTGATATAGGTGTTAGCCACCTAAGTGGACCTAAGTCAATAATGAAGAAGAACCTGACCAACCCATCTACCTATGTCAAACTATATTCTTCCCTATCATTCTGGGGGAGAACTACATGGTAAGAATGAAGTCCCCCATTTGACGTATCTATGTAGGAAACACTAACCAAGGGGAAATGGGGGCCTTGGAGGTTATCTCGACCTTTATCTTCATAACCAATTGTCTATCCCCTCCCCCCCCCCCGAAATATTTTTACCTTGTGAAGCTTCCTTACATTTCCATTCTACCCTTGTTAACTTTCGAGATTAAACCAAATACTGGAAGTAAATATATCAAAATGAACATTCTACCATGTTTCATCACATCCAACCACTCTATCCATATGTTAAATCCATTTCAACATTTTCCATGATATCAAATATTTGGAAGATTAATCCAGTGAACATACATATAGGTCATAATTTATTTTCCATAGCTACCCAGAAACTTGGAAATTAAATCAAACACAAAAACCTGACCAAATGGATGCCTAACTGACAAGATGAGCTCATGAATGCCTAGAAAACCCTTACAAGAGAATCTACCATGCCTAGATGACATGACTCCACCATGCCTAAACAACCTATACTCCACCATGCCTATACCTCAGATTCTAAATCATGCCTAAGGCTCATAGACTCTACCATGCTTAACAATACCTAAGAACTTAATGATGATGAAGCTAAGAGATTCATCCTAATTTCCATTAATATTATCAATAAACAATGGAAATTAAAGCCAAAAATATCATACATCCATTCAAAATCATTATCATCGACTCATATTGGAAGAGCCTTCTATATCAAAACACGTATGTACATAGATCCAAATAAATAAAAGTATCTGAAAATACTAAATGCTCATATAAAATTTTTCATTTATTCTTGAACGCACTTCCAATATATATATCAAAAATCGAAACCAATAGATCATTTGAATCTCATGACTAATCATCACCCCACCTGATATCCTCCTCGGGAAAGTCTGTCACCTGTCCCCCTCCCTAGATCTATCTAAGGGAAGGTCAGTCCCTTCTAAACAATCATCTCTACACCCACCATGGGGTTGTGTAAATAATCTCCTTATGGCCTCACTCCAGGCATAGAGTTCTAAGAACTCATCACCTCGCCCTGGTTCCAACTCATGGGATTGAAGAAGCCCCTGAAAATCCCTAAAGCTATGAGTCCAATGGATCTTTCCAAATGCTCACTAGCAATCTAATCTTGCTGGACATGTACTCAACATATAAGGGTTAGCATTTCACCAGACACTCATCAAAGGTGATCCTGATAATAGCATAGCCTTGATTCAGGGCATTCCTAAACCTCACCAATTGATCATCATCTATGCAAGAGATGGTGTCATTGGAGTCTCACTATAATCTGAGAATCTTCCCTACTTGTATAATGGCTTTGGTCACTGTCTAATTCCTACCCTCCTAAGCCATGGGACATGATGCTCCTGTGTAAATGAAAAATGCCCTATTAATATGGTGACAATATCCCTAGGCCTTTGGGGGAAATGAAGAAACCCAGTGCCTGTATAAAATTGCAACCTAGGTAATGTAGGAGGTACAATAAACATGTGAAACCTACGAATCAAGACATGTGGCTAGTAGCCCTGAAAAGTCAACCTATTCCATGTGAGTCTATAAAAAATTGTGGCCATTTATCCTTGCATGTCCATATCTTCCCTATGCGGGTGCAATGTGCCTATGAAAAATAAGTCCTGAGTATGAATCTGATGTCAGCTGAGCCTGTGAAGGTAAACCTGTTTATGCAGTGACCCTAGTCAATATTGTGTAAAAAATCTTTGCATGTATGGGTAACCAATCTTGTGACAGTCTTGTAAAAGATCCCTCTACAAGTGATGATCGTAGCTAAATAAGATTTCCCATCCTCATGGTGGATGTGTAAGTTGTACCACCCACCACTGTTTATACACCATTGGTGAAATCATAATGGAGCATCATCAATACAAGTCTATCTTGAGCATTGTCTCCTGAATCCTTGTAGGAACTCTCAGAGTCATGGTGGAGACATGGGTCTCTCCATGTCATCTCTAGTGTATAATGGGAAAGGTGGGGGTACATCTTGTGGGAAACTATCATCTAACCCTGTCCTATAGGTATCATCTCATGCTCACTAGACCCTCTACCCAAGATATCCATCTCAATAGCTAGAGCTCCTCAAGCTCCTCACCATGCCTGTATATAATGGATAAATGTCAATATAATGTACCTCCACACAATATCCAAAGTGAGAACACTGAAATATTTCCCTCTAACAACTGGACTGTAAGTATGACACATCATATGTGTCCCTCGCCACCCTCAGACTTTCCAACAAATCTGGTACCTATCACTTGTAACCCAACTCCTGAGAAAACCACCCCCGAAGCAATCATGTCGTGGTAAACCAATTGGGCACACACATACGACGTGCTCGTATGCCCATAAGTGTATTAAAAAGGTACAACACATCCCAAACCTCCTCAATCTCCCTTAGGACCATAGCTCCCTATATAACTGATACTAGGAAATTTGCCTAGTGCCCAAGTAAAGTAATATCTTCTCCTCTATCATATCATGGAGTTCTTACCATTAGTTCTCATGGGAATCTTCCACCCTCATAAATCTGGCATGAAAAACATCCTACTACCTCCATCATCAAGTACAATATAGCCTAGTCTCCTGTGGATAGGCTACATACATAATCTCCATATTGTGAGACTCATTATTGTGATAAATCAAAAGCTCCATCATCTGCCTCACCAAATACAACCACTATTGGACTGAACCATCCTATGCCTCTGAATGAAATCGAATATACTAGATCCCCAATAATAGGAAACCTCATAGGATTCATACACATCCTCTTATATGGTCATCTCTCTATTTCCATCGGTAAATGGAAGGTATTGGTCACCCAGAATCCCATATGTCGATGAGAGTGACCATCAAGATGTGATCTCATGTATATCACCTATAGCATATTGATAAGTCAAACCTCAGTCATGTGCACCAACTCCTCCATAGTCACAAACTAGGCCCGCATATACCAATAGGGGTGGTACTCTATCCACATCCTCAACTAGTCTCTCATACATCATCCAACACAACATTGTCAAGACTTGACTATCCTCAAATAATCTATTTCCCACCAAACCATACCCAACACCATCCATCATGCCTACCCCATTTACCTAATTCACCTACAAACCTACTGACCCTTGTCATCCTTACCCACTATCTTAGTTAATTTCACCTACATTACCTATCCCATCGTCACTATAATCAAATTTTTTACCTTTCCCCCTACAATTAATTCTCACCTACCCCTTCTTCACCTATTTTCCTTTCCTACCTAACCCTTCTTTATCCCTATTTTTACATAATTAACCTTAATCCATCAATTGTCACCTATAGTGACTGATCACCAGTTTTTCTTAGATTGTCATTTAGTTCCATTTTGAACCAATGTCAGTCACCTAAGCCTTGACCAATGCCGGCCAAAGATGACCGATGTTGATAACCCTTGATTCTGATCGTTGGTCTCTATCGCATAAATCAAAAATGAAAACCTTGTCCCCCCATGTATCATTTCACAAAAAACTCACCTAAAACCTACCTATTTGAACCTAACCCACCCACCCCAATTCCCATAATTTTAATTCCACCCTATTTAACCTAATATTTTGACCTTCCCCACCTTGATTTCACTTCATTTTTACCCACAATTTCAAAATTAAAAACTTCCCACCCAAATTTTTAAGCTTATTTTCCAAATACCATTTTTAATCAAATAACAAGTAAAGGAATTGCCCCTACCTCTACTCAGTGGCAACGTCTACATGGTGACACCTCTGGTCTCTGTGTCTGGTGGACCTCCCACTCCTTCTCTCACCTTTGTCATGACAAAATCAATGACTCACCTCCAAACGAATCGAAATAATCAAATCCCATATCTCATTGACCTGCCAATTGAATGCCAATCATCCACTACGTGGCTCACCAACTCATTTCAATGCCTCTATTGTCATTTTCCAGAAAGCCTCACCTTCTCCTCTATCATTTTCTAAAATTGGAAAAGTCAAAATGAATTCGTAAAACATATTTTTATTTTTTAGACCGCAAATCGACATGACCGATGTTGGTCATATCATGCCCTAGCCAACCAACATCGGTTACCACCATAACCAACATCGGTCACCTGTCATTACCTTTTGACCTACCCTATGCCCATTTTTCCTAGAAACAATATTGACTCCGAAACTTTTGTCCACCTTACCAACACCTATTACACCCTACCCAAAAGCCTAAATCACCTATACATTTCTTTAATTGCATTTAAGGACATGTTCTTTGCCTATACCCCAGCCTTACCCATGCCATGACCTACATACCCTGACCTTGATCCACCTTTTGTGACATTGGAATTTGTGTACTCATTATACCTTGCGATGTTGTTACCTGTGTTGTTTAGCCTAATGACCTTACCTTTCCTATTGTCATGCAGTTTATCCCAACCAATCCTTTGGTGTACTAGATCATACCTAAACCCATTCCTATGCACCTAACCTAAGTTGTGTTTCTATACCATATCATGTACCCTGGATACCTGAATTACTTCAACCTTATTTGGATAAACCTATTGACCTTAGATGATGTAGAGTTTGCAAGCTTTTCCACCTAGTACCATGTTAAATTCTATATGTGTGCATGAGTTCGATTGCCATTACCCATTACCCAATATGACCATTACCTATTACCCAATATAGACCCTTACTCATTACCCACAATGCCCATACCCTTACCTACAACCCACCTACCCTCACTTTCATCACTTACCCATTTATCAAACCACTCACCAACTCCATCTAACACCTCATCAACTCTTGGTTTGAGGGGGATCACCTTCACCCACACTTTGGGAAACCTCACCTTCAGCCCTACTTGGGGTAACCCAACTCTCACCTATATTTGGGGCAACCACTTAATTCTGTTTTTGTCAGCATCACTTACCAATACAAGCTACAGTGCAAGAAAAAGGGGTAAATGTAGACACCAAATTTGGGTCACACTCCCCTTGGTCCCCTTTTAATTAATTAACGTAACGTATTCACCTAACCATGACCCCTTTACCCACATTCATATTAATTTAATTACTTACAATTAAATTAATTCTCATCCTCACATTATTAATTAATTTAATTAATTAAGTTAATTTACACCTCACCTAGCCACATCACCTAGACACCTCATTCCATGGACTTATTCTTAAGTCTATTAATTAACTAAGACTAAGTCTCTACTTATCTTAAGTCAACTAGTGACTTAGTCTAACCCTAAAATTAAAGTTATATTCCTTCTCCAATAACACTCCCACTTATCTAAGTGAAACCCTCACTTGAGACCCAAAATGGATCAATCAGAGCATGCCAAAAATAGCAAAGATTTGTCCTATTTTTGGTAAACCTAGGATATCCCACCTTAACCAACTCTGATTAACCCTCAACCGATGCCGGTCACCCTGACTGTCATTAGTTACCTTATATATATTTTTTGTAACCTTTTACCTAGGTTGGTCATTCTGAGTTTTGAGAGATCTATTGCATTCAAGCATGAACCAAATACTTCTTAGCATCCAAACAACAAAATACACTTAACCACAAGGCCAAGGCTAAGCACCTGATACTCATCCACAAGGCATTAGCATTCATGGGAGCACTCTGGGAAGTATTTCTGCGACACTGACCACAAATTTCTTCATGGATCAACCACTGCCATCCTTCACCTAACCAGACCTGCAAATACAAGTAAGTGTATTTGATTTGCATCATTCATGTACTTACTTAAATTAATAGGTTCTTTATATTTTGTTATTACTGGATCTTATTCTTTCTTGCATTCCTCCATCCCCACCTTTTTACCAATCTACCCATCTAACCACCCACTACCTTTTGGCTCTTTGTACTTGACCTTTAGGCATTCCCGAGTTTCCTTGATTTTATTACGAACCCAACCATCCTCCTATTCATTCTATGTGGAATCACAGAGAAGTCCAAAAACCAATTTTATTTAATTACCACCAAATTTCACCCCTACCGACGCCAGTTACCTTAACTGTTGTATTATTCTCCCCTCTTCACCAATAGACATCATAGTCACCCGACTAACATCGGTTACTGTAGTCTCCTATCAAATTTCACTAAATCTCCCCTAACATCCCCAAAACCTTACAAAACCTCACCCAAACCTGATATCCCACCTACAACCTCACCACAGACCTTCCCAACTCTTTGTGCAAACACAGAGAGAGCCTAGACACCCACTTTTGACATGTTACCATTACCCACAGTAACCAATATTGGTCATCCTAAACCATCATCAGTCATACCTGTACCGACATCGGTCACCCTGACCGGCGTCAGTCTCTGTGTCTGGTAAAACTACCTTAGACCAACAAGCTTCCTAATCACCCAAAATCAACCCAAATTGGACAAGATCTTACCCAGACCTTGCTTGTGACCCTCAGACCACACCTACCTGAACCTATAACCTGACCCAGACCTTCACCATTTTAGTTATCAAGCATTTAATTGGATTGACATAGATAGTAGTTTGAGACACCTAAATCAGAACACTAGCATTATATTATTTTATTTGTATGTTCATATGATTTTATATTGAGTTATATATCAGTGGATTGACAACCGTCGAGGAAGTATCACACTTCCTGGATCTAGCTCACATTAGACAGTCCACTAACATTTGCTATTAATTATATCTTGTGGTCTTTCTTTGTATTCCAGGTAGTTCCTCCTGGCCAAAAGGAAGCTCACACAATCAGTTTGGATTGGAAATTAGAAATGCACACACTCAACCTTTAACCAATGTGACAATAGGTGTTCCTTTTTGGCCTTTTATCTTTATCTATTTCATTTTCTATGACAATTCAGTGAAACATCAGGTATACTTTTGTTTATACATCATTTACATGTTTAATAGCATTTTTTTTTGTTAAATTAATGTCTTAATCCATTAGTTTAATTTTTTTGTAAAATAATTAGATTTCATTTTAATCGCTAGTGATTTCCCTGAATCGCTAGAGATTCCTGTACTTTTATGGTTTTTCATCATTTTTTGCTAAAATCCAATCAAAATGCTTAGTTTTTTTCTTATTATCTACTGATCGTATGTCTATCATGATGTCTTTAGATGGAATTATGAGGTTTTAACTTTCTCATAATTGATTCCTTTCCTATTTTCCATCATCCACTATACTTGGAGAAATAAAACTTGATCTGTGATTTTGAACTGTGTGTAATCTAAGAAGCTCCATTTGATCACTTAGAGGCTATGTTTTCTACAACCAACGTATATGGGAAGCAACTGATTCCTTTTGGGAGGCATATGTTGAAGAAATAAAACTCTAGGAGTATCTTGTTCAGTACAAATGCCAATATGAGAGTGACCTTGAAAACTTGTAAGAAGACTACCACATTGCCTCATAATTTGATTCAAACATTCACATCAGCATCTCAAGCACTGAATCTACATTCACTCAACTCTACGACACTCAAGAGGAAGATTCCAAATCCTTTGGTGAAAATTACATCTTTGTTCCTGATTCTGACTTACTAAGGAAAAGGAGGAGACTATTTATTTCATAGCCTCTAACCTATCTAAAAATCTATATATAGATCAAGAGTCTGATTTATGGATGTAAATAAAAAATTTGTGTTAATCATATATGGATCAAAATAAATAAGTCATAATCACATTATTTTCATATCACTTTATAAGTACAATAAAAAATACTAATAAAATTTTAAGTTTTTTCTCAAGCCATAACATTATCTTGGTGTGATTTATAGCTTTTTTTACAGGAAAATTATTGTATCTAAAAGAAGATTTCTGATCCATTATTTTAAATGGTGCGCAAACAAAACATAATCAACATCCATGGGTATCCTAGAAACCCCTCCATATTGAGGTCAAGATTATTTATTACCCCTCGAATCCATCAAGAAAACCAAGGTAAGAACCATGCTGGACAAAGTATCCCAGATTTACTTTACCCACTTTGACACAATGAGAAATACATTACGTTAAGTTGTATCACACTAGGGTTGGGTGAAGATAATTTTAACACTAATCTCATAAAGGTGTACTATTCAAGTTGGTATCATGACACTTCCCATTTCATCCACTAGTTCTCTTAATGTATGGACTACTTTAAGGTTCTTGGGGTGATCCTCATAATTATTTTTATGGCTTATTCCAAGATACTTCCCCCATTTGAAAGCGGAGGAGTTATAGCTCTTAAACAAAATGTGTAAATATAGTGTGTTGAATAAAGTGGTGCATTTTTTATCTTTGATCTTAATGAGGTTTTTTACCCCATTGGAAACTTACAACACGTGTAATTAGAGTTTTTTTAGATCACCCTAAGGTGCAAGAGAAGAGAATACACAAAATTTAGTCTAACTTAAGAAAAACATGGAAATATTACATTCAATACAGCTTGAAAACATGTTAGAAATATGCTTATAAATGTTAAAACCTAAATAAAAAAGTTAAGAAAACCTATAAAATAGTAAAAACATCAAAAACTAGAATCTGGAAACCTAAAAAAAATCCAAAATTTTACACAACACATTAGTGCAATCCTATGAATGGTAGCACAATCCTATGCATAGTAGCACAAGAATACATATAAAATGTAAGGGTACCGGAAAAAATGTAGGTCTAAGATAAAAAAATAGACAATGTTACACTAGCTTAGGCAGAGAGATGCTACCGCAAGCCTGACAAAAATAGCATAGACCTGACACAGAGAACAAATTTTCAACATAGAACAACAATACTCAATCCAATGATAACCTTAGAAGAGAGATGCTAGTGCAATCATAGTGATGGTATTGCAAGCCTAACAATGATAACACAAGCCTAACAAAGGTAATATAAGGGTACTTCACACTAATGCAAGGCACATGTGTATCATCAAAACACAAGTTTTAAAATGAAATTTTTTTTAAAAGATAAAAAAAATTCCAATTTTATCCAAATTTTGCAGCACATCACCTCCTTTATTCCTAAAAAGAGCACTAAACCAAAACAACCTTCACCAAACTAGTTAAGAAATTCTATATTTATCTAAATTTTCTAAAAAGAGGGTTAGCAAACAAAAAATTTAAATTAATCTACAAAATCTTGAAATTAATGCAAAGGACAATGGAGTAAGTCCCACTGGGCATGCCAAATGTGTTCATGTTAAATTTTCTAAGCTAATTGAAATAATCTAACACCTAGTAGTTTCAAAGCAAAGCTATATCTAACAATGAACCATCATTATAAAGCTTAAAGGAAACTGCTTCTTTTATGCATAAACATGAAACATCACCTAATGCTAAGCTATTCCTAATATCTTAATGATTGATAACTTCTAAACATGAGCCTATTTAGATCATAAGAAATCAAATATATGTTGGTTGATCTCCAGAATTGAGAGGTGAAGGATCTCACCAAGAAATGGCTACAAGGAAAAACTTGGATCTTTGTTTCTACACAACAATGGTATAATGTATGTAAAGATGAAGTAGCTATTATAAATAATGGAGAAGGATCTTATCATAAGCTTATATGAGAATACTAGCAAAAGTATGGTGTGAGGTGTGAAGGATGTAGGAGAATCCTTTATATAGCATTCTTATTTGGGAGAAGCTTGAATCCCAATGAATGTGGGACAAATGATAAAGTTAGGATTGGATAAGGTTGCTTTTTAAAAGGTAATCTTGATTAGAAGAATTAATAAGTCATTAAAAACTCATGGGAGTTGGGGGATGCTTTAATTAATCAACTAGGATTAATTAATAGGATAGAATAAGCTTTTTAGAAGCTTTGGAATTGAAGGAGGAATTTTATATGATTTGAATGGGATATGAAAGATGGATTTAGCCAATAAAAGGTGTTTATTGATTAAATTGCGGGCAAGATTAATAAAAGGCTTAATTAACTAAGTAATAGTTAATTAATTGAATTAGAATAGGATTATAACTAACAAAGTGTCATTACTTGGCATCTGGAATGTGATAAAGGTTAGTTAATTAAAAAAGTGTCATTAACTGACTAGAATATAGGGAAACATTATATAATTAATGGGAAAGCAATAATTATAATGACGGGAAAGAGGATAGTTAGTACAATTTCAGAAATAAAATTACATAATTTCATTTTAGGTGTCTATACCATGATACTGACAAAGCTGTTATTTAAAATCCAAAGATTTCCATAAAATAGCATATTTACAATAAGGCCTTCCAAATGGTAGGGTAGAAATGAATACTAATTTAAAATGTCATTTCTTGATAGAAAAGTTTTCTACCTCCAATTTATGCTAAAATGATTTCTACAAGTTATTCCAACATAATGCTCAATTGTGAATAGACCCATCTAAGATCATTTGACTATGGGGTTCAAAATGAATTGGCATCTAAATCAACTTAGATTAATGATTTTTAATACAGGTAGGTTTTCTATGTCTTAGGTGCCTGTTAAGAATAATAATTTTTCTTTCAATTACAAATATTTCCTTTTTAAGGATTTATAAGATGGTTTAGAAATAAGCATCCAGATAATTAGCATTCCTGCAATTCCAAGTACTTTAGAAAATTTTTTCCTTATTTTGATTTAATGTTCTCTATTCGTAAATTATGTACTATTTAACCTTCTTAGTACATTCCAAAATAAATCAATTCTCATAACAGAAATTTACCAATGGAACTTTAAAAAGGATCATGAGGTGGAACCTTTAATTAATTATCATTTCTTGACTCGAACTCATTACAATCATTTATGGTTAACTTCTATAGTGTCTACAACTAAATATACTTAAGTCTCACTCTTATCCGTTAGACTTTTCAGACAATTTTTCTATGTAAATGTGCATATCACAAATATCTAACTTACCAAAACTTCATTTGAAATCCTTAATCTTAAAATGAAATGATTTACAACACCATTTTCTTCAATCTTTCTTGAAAAATATTAAGTTAAACTTGTGCATGTTAAATCCTCTAATGACATGGATTCTCTTTAAATGGAATACATCCTTCATCCTATTTGATTGTATATATTATGGTTTAAGCATTTGAATTTTGTCATTCCAAATATGTTCAAGAAGATTAGCACTAGCCAAGGTTAGCAACATGGTCTAGTGTGGATGACTGCTTACAGTGACTAAGGGTACATAGATACTCAATCAACTTACGATCGATTGGGTGTGTCTAAATTTCATCCTTATGTCAATAGCTGATTTGCACAACTGATACTAAGTCATGCCCCTATCTCTACCTAAGAGAACAATGATCAAATCAGAATTTATGTTAGTCCAATTGGATAAACTAGAAAGGGATTTGAAACATGTCAACTACAACATAGTATCCTTATGAAGAACCTATTCATCATGAAGGTACTTTTCTGCAATTGGCATGTGTTCAACATCTTTGACTAGTTTTTTACAACATTTGTCAATAACTTCCCGATGCATTAGATTGTGATTCTAAGTTATATCTTATTATTTCATTGTTAAGGCAACAACCACTACAACCATAACTAGGTTCCTTAATCATAAAGATGCAGATTTAAGATTGCAATAAATGAATTTATGCAGATAAATTTGTTTTCTATCTAGTTCAGGAACCAGGTGATTTATGCAAACATCATGAGAATCATGTTTTACATAAAAATTCCCAACACACATGGAAGTTTATGTAATTTCTCACTTAAATCATCCCAGCTTATATAAGATCTGAGTAGGTCCTTCCATATTTGACTATTGAAATGTTTAATTCCCTTTTTAATTATCCATTTCCTACCTTCTAATTTAGTAACAAAGTTACAAAAGAAAGGACACTTTCACTACTTGATTTAGCAATCAGTATTCATGTACAAGTTCTTAAATTACGAATCATGATTCATAAGGGATTTATCGGTGGCCTTTCCCTTATTGAACAATGTTAATTGAACTATAATCCCCTACACTTTTTAACTTATTACAATTAGTCTGGAGACATTTCAACAATCATTGAATTAATTTATAGCACAAAGGTATGAACTGGTTGACACATTAAACCTGTAAGAATGTGTGACTTTACAAGTTCCCAATTTTTCACTTAATAAGGTTTACAAATTATTTCAGGAGCTCTATGTTTACATCACCAAATCATTTTGAAGGTATATTTCTGCTATGTTAAAGAAAAATTATTACTTAACATTTCCATTCATAGTCATACCAATAACAATTACATCAAGTGAAAACAAATTGTCGTACATTATTTATTCAGGATGGAGGATTCATACATTTACAAGTTCAATACACTAACATCTGCTAAACCTATCAAATAATTTCATTCAATCACTTCCAGATTTGCAACTTTAATTTTCAACAGTCACATTACATAATGACTATTTTTCATTTGAATAAAATCTTTAGGCATTCAGCCTTTGATAAAAAAAATGTAACTTCGTAAAAATACGAGTGATTCAATAACTTACACAAGCCTTTAAAAAACTAAAACAGGAAGTTCATTGAACTGAGCATTATAATAACTAGACATTCGGAATGATGTGCTTAGGCTAACTATTTCATAAAAATAATTCTCAACCATTATGAAACAATGTTCAACTCAATTCAGAAGATATGTCCAAAAAGAGTTACAATAATCAATAATAAGAGATTCACTATGAGAACAAAGATAGACCAGACCATGGAGAGAGACAATTTTAACCAATCAATAGTGAATTTAGGTCCACCCAAAATATAACAACTTCAACCGTCCATGCTATTGACTTTTATCAAAGAAATGAAACTTTAAGATAAGAAACATTTTATCATGAATTTCATACTGTTTCTTACATTTCATTTCATGATTACTTATTCAGTTAGAAACCGTTTAATGGGAGAAAAAAGTAACATTTAACTCATCGGTAGTTCAAATAGTAGAAATTTTTTGCACAATACTTATCTCAATATTTCCTTAACCTATATTCATCCTAAAATCTGATTTCCAAAAATTGAACATTTATCTAATAATAAGTTTTTTAACCATATCATCATTAACATTTAAATGATCATTTTAGAGTATCCTAAATCCCAACAGAATGAGGATCCAAATCAATTTAACAACATGAAACAAGATACAATCAAACCTCTTAAATATGTTGGATTACTTCCAATAAGAAAAATATAGTTACACTCACATTTTCAACAAATTTGAATCAAACACCATTGCATTCACTACCTTAAGTAATTAGAAAGTTAATTTTATACTTAGAAAAACACATTGTCAATACCCGAACTTCAATGCATTAACATGTTCAACCAATTGAATTCAACTTCAGCTATACTATCCTAATAACTTTCTACAACCATTTATACCAGGCAATCAAGAAGTTGCATAATGAAATAGATTAAATAAGGGCATCATCTTCACCAAGTGTGAAGCTGAAAAAAGAATAAAAGAAGGAGAGGGAGAAATATCACCACCCCTCAACTCCATGTATGATCACCTCTTTGTTAGGAAATAAGGGATAAAATATGCGGAATAATCCCTCACAGAATTGCAACAGTAGAAACTAATATGCAGAAATTATTACAGATCTCAAATAAAATTGCAGAATAAAATAACACAACACAAAGAGACAATATTTAACGTGGTTCACCCAATTTGGGCTACGTCCACCAAGAATCACTTGCTCAGATTTTATTACAAGCCTACCGCTCTCTCAATACAATACCCAGATCCGTTTGGAGCTATGCTCAACAAACTCTACAGAATTCACACCCGAATTCAAAATGCATCTGCAATACATTTGCTTGTACATCTATCATATGCATAAGACCATATAAATAGACAACTGCTTAAGCAGTTTTACAAAACCGTGGGTATCAAAACCATGGGCAAAACCCGTCCCATAAACCTATGGGTCAAAAAACTCACCCATATGAGAAAAGCACATTTCCCGATATGTCGGGTGCATTTTTCGAGGCCAAAAAATTTTACGCCGGCGAGGATACATGAAAAGTGTATAGTAATCTTAGTGTACAGTCTTCAACACTTTCACACATGAAAACAAGCTCCACAACCTAACAATCTCCCACTTGGAGACTAGTTTTCCTCTGAGCAAGCTTCTCAACCCTTCACTAGTTTCCATGAAGACCAACCAAAGCTGAACACAACTTTAGTTTTTCCCTTGTGACCACCTTGGTCATCATGTCTGCAGGATTCTGATTGGTATGAATCTTCTCCAACTTCAACTTCTCTTCCTCCAAAGTTGTCCTGATGAAATGGTACCTTAACTGTATATGCTTTGTCCTAGAGTGGAAAGCAGAGTTCTTAGCTAGGTGTATAGCACTCTGACTATCACTATGCAGCTTACATTCCTCTTGCTTATGCCCCAACTCCTCAAGAAATTGTTGTAACCAAATCATCTCTTTGCTTGCCTCTGTGGCAGCAACATACTCAACCTCTGTGGTTGACAAAGCCACCAGCTTCTGTAGTCATGAAATCCAGCTCACTGTTGTCCCACCTACAGTGTAAATATAACCTGTCGTGCTCCTCCTGCTGTCTACATCTCTAGCCATATCTGAATCTACATAACCACGTAAAGTGGTGTTTGATCCATTGTAGCACAAAACTATCCCCATGGTCCCTCTCAAGTACTGAAGGATCCACTTTACTACTTTACCAATTCTCTTTACTTGGATCACTCATAAATCTACTCACAGCTCCCACTGCATGGGCAATATCAGGCCTAGTGCATACCATAGGCATACATCAAACTACCAACTGCTGATGAGTAAGGTACCTTGGACATCTAGTTTCTTTTCTGCTCTGTCTTGAGACACTGCTCCTTTGATAACTTGAAGTGGCCTGCCAAAGGAGTCCCTACCGGTTTAGCATCCTGCATATTAAACCTCTCCAATAACTTCTTAATGTACTCTTCTTGAGATAAAGTCAACTTCCATTCCTTCCTATCCCGAGTTATCCTCATACCAAGGATTTTTCTGGCTGCTCCCAAATCCTTCATATCAAAGGATTCACTTAGTTGTTTCTTGAGTACTTTTATTTCCTGCATGTTTTTACCTGCAACCAACATGTCATCAACATACAAACATAGGATAATATAACTTCCATCCTCAAATTTCTTTGTATACACACAATGGTCAGAATGACATCTAATATAACCTTGCTCCATCATGAAGCTATCAAACTTCTTATACCATTGACGTGGAGCTTGTTTCAGGCCATACAAGCTCTTCTTCAGTTTGCACACCATCTCCTCTTTACCTTTGACTTCATATCCTTCTAGTTGCTGCATATATAGCTCCTCCTCCAAATCACCATGGAGAAATGTAGTCTTTACATCTAACTGTTCTAAGTGTAAGTCTTCTACTGCCACTATTCCAAGAACAGTTCTGATAGAAGTCATTTTTACTACAGGAGAAAAAATCTCATCAAAATCTATACCTTGTTTTTGTGCAAACCCCTTGACCACCAACCGAGCCTTGTATCTTTTCTTGCCTCCTTCTTCTCTTTAACTCTAAACACCCACTTATTCTGTAATGCTCTTTTACCTTCAACGAGTAGCTTCACCAAATCCCAAGTCTGGTTCTCCATGAGAGCCTGATGCTCCTCATCCGTGGCTTGCTCCCACTTCTTCCTGGCATCTACCTGCATTGCTTCATCAAAGCTCTCTGGCTCTCCACTATCAGTGAGTAATAAATAATAAAGAGAAGGAGAAAAAAATTCAGGTTCTCTTCTTACCCTAGAAGACCTCCTCAATATAGGAGTTTGGGGTTCCTATTGAGGGGGTTCCTGAACTGATTCATGTGTCACTTTCCCATCTGGAAGATCCTCTACCACTGCATATTCTTTCTTGGATTCTTCCCTGTTTTCTTGCAACTATTGCTTATACATGACTTTCTCATTAAAGACCACATCCCTAGATCGAATGATTTTCTTGTCCTTAATACTCCAACATCTTAATCCAAAGTCATCACCACCATAACCAATGAAAGTACATTTTTCTGATTTAGCCTCTAGCTTGGTCCTATCATCCTTGTCTATATGAACAAACACTCACATCCAAAGACTCTAAGAAATGAATAATCAACTTTCTTACCATACCAAGCCTCCTTAGGTATGCCTCCATCCAAGGCACTTGCGGGTCCTCTATTTATCAAGTACACAGTCTGTGCTCACCGCTTCTGCCCAAAAAGAAAGAGGCAGTCCTGCATGTAACCTCATGCTCCTAGCACGTTCCATTATTGTTCTGTTCATCCTTTCTGATACCCCATTCTGCTGTGGAGTTCCTGGAACCGTCTTTTGCCTGCGGATTCCATTCTTAGAACAATAATCATTAAATTCATTGCTGCAATACTCCCCTCCATTATCTGACCTGAGACATTTTAGCTTAAGACCTGTTTCATTCTCTACCAAGGCTTTCCATTTAACAAAAGTGTCAAATACATCAGATTTGTTTCTAATACAATAAACCCAAACTTTCCTTGTTGCATCATCAATAAAAGTAACATAATAACTTGAACCCCCAAGAGATGATACCTGAGCTGGCCCCCACACATCAGAATGCACCAGCTCTAACTTACTCTCTTTCTTTATAGGTCCAACCTTGAGAAACCTTACTCGCTTTTGTTTCCCATATATGCAGTTCTCACAGAAATCCAAACCTATTTCTGTATATCCAGGAAAATTCTTCTTTATGATGTTCATGCCCTTATGGCTCATATGACTGAGCCTATAGTGCCATAATGTTGTATCTGCATCTGAAGCCACAAGATTACAATCATTAGTACTATCAGTGGTTAAATACAAGGTTCCAACCTTCTTACCTCTTGCCACCACAAGAGCACCCTTGGTAACCTTCCAAGAGTCTGTGTAAATATCACAGTACAACCATCACTTCCCAACTGCCCTGCCGATATCAAATTTCATCTTAATGTAGGCACATGTCTGACATCCTTCAATAGCCATGTATTCCCATTCTGCATCTTAACCTGAACAGAACCTTTTCCAACTATGCTGCAAGGCTCATCATCACCAAGAAAAACATGCCCAAAATCTCCTTGAACATAATCAATAAAATAATGCCTATGTGGAGTAGCATGGAAAGAAGCCCCTGAATCTAAAACCCAAGATTCAGTAATATTATGCAAAGAACGAATCAAAGCATCTTAACATACATTACTCGTTGCCACATTTGCCTCCTTGTTTTCTTCCTGTTGTTTCTTCTTATCCCGAAGCTCCCAACAGTCCTTCTTTGCATGCCCAGGATTTCCACAATTCCAACATACAATCTTGTTTTGGATTTTGACCTTGCTCGATCTTTTGATTTTCCACGGTTTCCTCTATTCTTCTGTCTCCCTCTAGTTTCCACTGTCAAAGCATTCCCTGAAGTAGAAGATTCCCCAGAGATTTTTCTTCGCATTTCCTCACTTAGAATCACCCCTACAACATCCTCAAACTTCAACTTCGAGTTAGCTGGAACCGAGTTGCTTACCGCCATTACCAGGCTATTCCAACTCTCAGGTAAAGAGCATAGAATTAATAAAGCCCTAACTTCTTCATCAAATTCTATTGTAACCGAAGCTAGCATATTCACAACCGTATTGAAATCATTTAAATGATCTGCTACTGAACTATTCTCAGACATCTTCATATTAAACAACTTTTTCATTAAAAATATCTTATTAGAGGCAGAGGGTTTTTCATACAACTTCCCTAATGCATCCATTAGATTCTTTTGTAGTCTTTTCCTTTGAAACATTAAATAATACCGAAGATGCAAGACACAGTCAGATCATTTCAAGTGCCTTCCGATCCAACAAATCCCATTCCGCATCTGTCATACTCGAGGGTTTGTTCACCTTCTCAGACAATGGAGTATAAAGATCCTTTTGATAAAGGTAATCTTCCATCTGCATCTTCCAAAGACTGAAATTCTGCCCGTTGAATTTATCAACCCTAGATCTTCCATCATCTGCCATAGCTCCCACTCAAGCTAAAAAATTTCCCTACGATTCAACACTTCAGCAAACCAAACCAGGCTCTGATACCAATTGTTAGGAAATAAGGGATAAAATATGTGGAATAATCCCTTACAGAATCGCAACAGTAGAAACTAATATGCAGAAAATATTACAGATCTCAAATAAAAGTGTAGAATAAATAACACAACACAAAGAGACAATATTTAACGTGGTTCACCCAATTTGGGCTACGTCCACCAAGAATCACTTGCTCAGATTTTATTACAAGCCTCCACTCTCTCAATACAATACCCAGATCCGTTTGGAGCTATGCTCAACAAACTCTACAGAATTCACACCCGAATTCAAAACACATCTGCAATACATTTGCTTGTACATCTATCATATGCATAAGACCATATAAATAGACAACTACTTAAGCAGTTTTACAAAACCGTGGGTATCAAAACCATGGGCAAAACCCATCCCATAAACCTATGGGTCAAAAAACTCACCCATATGAGAAAAGCACGTTTCCCGATATGTTGGGTGCATTTTTCGAGGCCAAAAAATTTTACGCCTTATTTTTTTTTTTCGGGGGCTACACCCCCAAACCCCGGCGAGGATACATGAAAAGTGTATAGTCTTCAACACTTTCACACATGAAAACAGGATCCATAACCTAACAAGAGAACCATAGGAAAATAATGACCTATATTGACACGGTCCTTTTATCCAATGTAACAAACCAAAATTCCCAATAGAGATCTAATCTATGTTCAAATTGAATAATCAAAAACCAGGTTAATGGAAAGAATGAAGAACAACACATTCCATTACCTTCCATCATCCAAGGAGATGGTACAGATAGACTAGATTACCATAATATAACAATTAAACCATCTCCCAAAAGATACAGACATGTAAGAAGAAATAATAGAAAGGAAAATCTGATCCATCTTCCCAAATCAAACCCATATAGAAAAATAAGTGAACAATACGATTAAACCAAAATAGGACTAATTGATTTCATTTTCACTAAAACAATGCCTAAGATAGGAAAGAATCAAAACCAGTTTTAATGGCTCAAGATCAAAGAAATAGGTTAACCCAATGCAATAACCAATGTCAATAGAACTATCAAAAGTTCAAGTCAACAACAATAACAAAAATACAATGAACCATACCCGAGGGATTTTTCCTCTTCATAGCACCAAATCTCATACCTTCAAAGGTTATCCAAAGACCCAAAATAAATAGAAGGAAACTGAATAATAATTTCATTGCAAGCTTCAGAAAATCAGGATTTCAAACAATTAACAATTCCAGGAAATAGAAGAAGAATACATTTGCGTGATTTAAAAATAAAAATTGCCAAGTAAAACCCATATGAATTTACCTTTCCTAATTTTTCACAGAGTCGGAAGTCTGCAACAAAATTAATACAAAAAATCCAAGATTCACAAAAACTAACACATTCACTAATTTTGAACAGCCCTTCTATACTTAATAGAGTATGTTTAATCCATAGCCATAGAAGTTTATTCTTATTAAAAAAATCATGAAGAACAGACAATAATAAGACATTCAAAAAAATTATCAATTGAATTTTTCCAATGGTGAAGAAACAAGATCTTTACAACAAGTTCCACAGTTTAAAACAAGTGAGTTCCTACAAATTTAAACAGTCTGAAAAAGATCATATCCATTTTTTGACTTGATCTCAATCCCATGCAACCAGATTAGAGCATAACCTAGCTATTATTCAAGAGAGTCAAAAACCTAGATCACTCATTCCATTATTCAAACATAATCGACAAATCATTCCTAATAACAAAAAATAAACTTCAAGCAGAGAAATCATATCAACAGAACAAAAAAACCAATCTATTCCAAAGAGAAGAATTATTCTTATGAAACACTTAAACAAAATCAAGAATCTTAATTGATAGATCCTATCATTCTTGATAGCACTTTTCCTTCACTGATTAACAGAAGTTTCCAAGAAGAGCATCAATCTTCTTTTCTAAATGCAAGAACCCCCAAAAAAATTCCTCAATCTCCTCCTTATAGTCTCATAATTCCAATGCTTTCTTCCATGACATGCAAGGGAGAAAAACTCATACATTGGCACATTACATGAAAACATTGAACTAGATGTTTGAAAACAAAAACAACCTCATGAAAATCTCTGAAACCAAATCAATCGACCAAACCAATCCTCTACCTTTTCCTAGGTAGTTTCACAATTTTCCAAAAATTAAATGCAGAGTAGGACTGTCAGTCCTTCCTTCTTTCCCACTACTACCATCTCCAAATTTTGAGTGGACTCAATTCAAACAAACATGCCTCATATCACTTTGGAGAAAATTTCAATTCATCCATCATAAGTTCCTAACTACCTTTGCCAAATTTGGCTAGAGAAAGAGATGAGGCTTGATAAATTGTCTTAAATTCCTTGAATTCGCTACCTCCCACATACATCTTTCCCCCATGTCACTTCATAGGCTCCTTAGATTATCTATTCCCTTAGTTACGTTAGAAACTAACTTAGGAAATTAACTTAGGTTCATAGTTTTAGTTTAGGTTCCTCTTAATTTTTTTTCTTCCCAATTAACATAAGAACATATAACTTAGGTTAGGTTTAACCCTTAGGATATAGTCACTAGTTTTAAAACGTAATTATATTAGGTCCAAAGTCCTAAATGAAAACTCACCATACAATAATAGAAAAAAAGAACCAGATTGTTACTAGATTAAATACGAAGTTGAGATCCATGAAGAGGGTTGTTCATAACCTTCACACACTCCAGATCCAAAACTCTTCCATCTGTCCAAATTAAACATCATGATAACAATACATTTAAATTAGAAACATACCTTGGATCAATGGAATTGATCCAAGTTAATGTTATTTGATTCCTCTTAAATTATGAAAACTGAAACTCAAATTCATAATCCTGAGTAGTGAATCTATCCTACGTAAAAGAGATGGATTTCTTCATTTTCAATTAAGTAAAAACACAACTTAATGTACCTATTCCAAAAAGATAACTTCTTATCTTCTAGAAACATGATTTCCTAATTCATAAGAGTACACCATCTTAAGAAAAAATCACATGTCAATGTTTGTACCTTTTATAGTAAAAGTCATCATAGGTACCAATCATGTTAGAGGCATTCCAAAAAGTGACGAAAGTGATTTCTTGACATGATATCAAGGTAAGATACTTAAATTTATGCTTTTGGGATAGATATGGTGGTATTGAGTCCAATGGGAGTGATAGAGTGTTGTGATAAAGGATGAAATGTGTCTTATTTCCTATCTAAGTTGGTCTTAAAGCTACTAAAAAAAATCTTTCGGTACTTGTGTATTCAAAGTAAGACGTTGACAAGAATCATAAGACTACTCAAGTTTTTGTTCTTAGACAAGCAATGTAATCTAATTAATGAAGGTATGATGGATATTTAAAGCTCATATATGAATTTTTTATCATGATCATGAAGATTATGTCTTAGGTAAAGTTAGCTATAGTGGCCCAACAATGTGAAAAATAGATTTTAAGGTTGAAAATGACTAGTTCGTGTATGCCTAGAAGGTCGATAATGGTGTTTTTTTCTCAAAATAGAGTATAATGCTAATTTATTTATGATTTATTGACATGATTAGATGATTTATATGTTATTCCTAGGGGAATTTTTGTGTTTCAATCCTTGAAATGTGGCTAAAATCAAGATTTGAGTGGATTTTCAAGATTTTTGAGCTTATTTCATACATTTGGTTGAAGTTCATAACCAAGAGGTGATCATATGAATTTGAGAAATGTGAAGAAAATACAATTAAAGGTATCATTTTTCATTAATGTAAAAATGGGGATAAGTTCAAGTGGTTTTCCATTAATGACAAAGGGGGAGATTATTGACATGTTGTTGCATAGGTGTTGTCATTGATGCAAAACCTTATTAATGACAAAGTGGATGATGGAGTATGATTAGATGATTCTTATGGTGATGATTAAATGTAGATTCAAGTATGTTCATGGTTTCACATGTTTATTCAATGAGGATGGATTATTTTTATAAGCCTATTTAGATGACCTATAACTAGGCTGGGTGAGGGAGCCTGGTGGTATGAGATTCTTGGTTTCTTGGGAAGCATGTTGAAATGATGGAGAGAATTATTGGAGACTTTTTGGGAGCTCATATGAGCTTTAGTGTGTAAATACAAGTTGGTGACTATGTTTCAGGTACTCATTTAGAGTAGGTATGGATGTTAGGAGGTATTTGGCTGAGGTATGGATCTATATGAGCTCATGGATACATGTATGTAGTTGTATAATGATGTAACAATTATTTTTAGACCATTTTGAGTTCTTTCATGATGTATTTTGAGATTATTTTAGCTGAACCTATCCTTATAATGTAAAACCCTAAGGGATAGCTATGAAAATGAGATAGGATGAAGATATTTAGTGTTATTTATGGAATGGTGATGATTAGAGATGTTATTATGGTATGTACTTGTGCTGTGGGAAAAAATTAGGACTCCATGATGTGAATTTGTAAGGTCAAGAATAAGTACATTCCATCTCAAATTGGAAATTCTAATGCTCACCTTGAATCATGTGCTATACATGGGACTTTGTGGATTTTAGGAATGTTTCTAAATTGATTTTATAATGTTTCAAAAAAATAATGAGGTTATTTCATTGTTAGGTTTTTATGAATGAATGTTAAGAAGGTAAATAACTATTTATGAGTTTGAAACCCTATCTTGAAAGTCGTTTGAAATATTTGATTCCTAAGTGGTCATTATTTCTTCCTAGTATATGGATGATGATTGTAGCATGTATATTACTATTCCATATTTCCATAAAGGTATTGTAGATTTTATGGTGATGAGTGGACCCCACTCAAACAAGTCTTTTTATGAAGAAGTTCAGTTTTGGACAAGGTTGTCCGACGGATTTGGAAAATAAATGGACATTGTTTTGAGAAAGTGATTTGTTCTTGACATAAAAATATTTTTCATGCCATGTTGATGCATTAAAATGGAAAAGTGTGCCCTATTTAGGTTAACTGATCAAAGGGTAGTTTTGGGGCTGTCAAATGCAATCCTCAATAAATTGGACGTTGCAAGAGATATAAGAGGATTTAGGAGGTGATTCGAATTGTTTTGTAAATATAATTCAGAGTTATTTATAGTGAAATAAGTTTGTATTCATTATTATGAGTTTTTATATGGTTTCTAGGTCTATTTGTGGACAGGAAGATATTTGTCTATCTAGGATAAAAAAAAATTACTCAAATATTGAGTTGGTTGGAGAGTGAGATGGATTTGGTGATGATTTATATCACCTAGAATATAAAAGAGGGATGATTTTTTCATCAAATGAATCCATTTAGGGCTCTTGAAATTTTTAGGAATGGTAATAACTAGTTACTTTTTGGAAATTGTTGTCTGGGCAACTTGTTCTGGTGAAGGAAAATGTTGTTGTAGTTTGAACCAATGGGTGTTTCATCATCTCTAACTTGTTTAGAAGTGTTATAAAGGTTATGTAATTTCCATAAATGGGTCACATTGCATATTGGAGGTGTTTCTTTTATGATCTTGAAGCTAAAAGGTGAAGAAAGTGTGTTGGAAACAAGAGTTTTGTGAAGACAATCAAGAAATGGGCCCATTAAACGAAATAATATGATTGGTTCATGATAATTTCAACCATTTAGGATGTTTAAATTTTATTTTAAACATGTGTGATGGATTTTAAAGCATGAATAAAATTATTTTTGGTGTTAGGAGATTTTTTGGCATTCCAATGCATGGGTTTTGAGGATTTTTTGTGCATGGAAGAAAGGTTTTTGCTAGGATGACAATTATGGGTCACATGTATTTATTATGAAAAGTATATGGGATTTTTTTTTATGTATTGGTCATTAAAAATCAGGGAAAAAGATATTTTTTGAATTTGAATTAAGAAGAAGCTTATAACATTGTTTTTGGTGATTTTGTGATCTAGTGGTGAGAGTGCAAGTGTGAAAAGGGTGAGAGATTTTTATAGGTGTATGAGCATGAATTGAGATCAGATCAAGTGCATTGCATATTAAATATTTATGTTAATCATGTATGTAAGAGTTTGAAGCTTTTAGAAGTGATGAAAAGAGCTAGATTGTGCAAGTTTGAAAACCTAGGGTTATAATGAAGGTTTTAAGAAGTATGAGCTGAATCACTTGTCTCTATCAGTTATGGTATAAATATATCATAAATAAGAACAAAATTAAAGGAGTTTAGTGGATCATTAATTATTTTAGGGGGTTTTATCCTCCTTGTGGAGTTGGTGCTCCTTTTGGGGTTGATGCCTCACAAAATTTGAAACATATCAATATAAAGATTTTATTTTAGTGGTTTTTCTTCCCCTTAAGGGTTTCCCACTTATATATGTTGTATTTTGTTTATTATATTACTTATGTTTTCTTGTATATATGATATTTGATTTTTTGCACACATTAATGGATGGTTAAATGGTTTTGACTTTTGAATAAGCTATCTAAATTATGATTTGAAACTTTGTAAGGAATGATTCACCCCACCTCTCAGTACATTATGATTCCAATGTCCAAATTTTTTGAAAGTTAGGGTTTGCAGAGTTCTTTGGGATTAAATTTGGCAAGTTAGGGAAGAGAATTCCTTGGAGCTCTTAGGAAAGTAAAGTATCTTGTGCATAAGGATAGTTAAGGCCAGAAGGATAACCGTTGTGAAGGTTTGTATTGAAGAACACAATTGGACCTAGGAAGACATCAATTACATATTTGAAATAAAAAGGAAAGTGAAAAGGAAAGGAGAATCCTGTGGTGGTCAAGGATGTACAGGAGGAGTGGTATTATAAGATGCAATACCTGGATGGAATAATTTTGGGGAAAGATTAGGTTTCACATGTGCACAAGATGACAATTAACGATTAAAATCATCACACTAATGCAAATTTGTGCAAGATAGATGTAAAGTTGATTTGAAGGATAGAAGAGAGGAGTGCAGATGATAAATTGATTTATGATGATGAGGGGTATTAGATCTTGCAGAAAAAAGGAGTTCCTCAAAATCACCTACTTTGGAAAATATGAGAGACTATGTCAATGGTTGATGTTGTGTGTTCATGAAGATTTATTCTATTTTTTGGAAGGATGATGCATCTTACCGTGCCTTTAATTGGAAAATTTATTAGCTTCTGCAATATAAGGAAATAACTTCCATTGGATTTGGATTATGATGATGAAGTGAAGAATATTTCCAAAGAATAAAATAACAGTGGGGAGGGTGCACCATAGACATATGTAAATTATATGATCATGTTATCAAGATGGTTGTATATTTTATCACAAAGTTGAACAGACATGAAATATGGGGCCAAATGAATAATTGATGGATTTATGTTACGAATAGCATATCGGAACACACCATGTATGACCTTTTTGGGTTCATAACATAAGATATTTTTGAAGAGGCACACACAGGGGACAATATCACACTTGGAAATATCCTATTACTAATTGTTTTATCATAATTAGGGGTAATTGATGGCCCTTATGACAAGATATGTGAGTTCCCTAAGAAAAAAAAATCCCTTCAAATAACATTTGCTAGCTACAGCTGTGATAGTAATATCACTTCAACATCTAAGGTTAGGGGAGATAAATAGTACAAAAAGATACATAAGGCCTTTAGAGTATAATGACGCATTCAAATGAACTACCTGTGTAATTGGAAGGAAATGCCAAGCTTTCTATCTATCAACACTTTTTCATTGGCCATTTTTCTGAAGGATAGGTTACAAATTCCTTGGTGAAAAGTTACATTTTATTTCATGATGCTTTTTTTTTCAGACTACAATGGATATATTTTTTGAGGAATGCAAACTGAGGTTTGATGCCTAAAAAGTGGACTATGAGTACCACACATTGTGTAATTCACTTGTATATCTAATGAATAGTGCATATGAGGAGACATTAATATCATATGATATCAATATGTCCAAATCTATTAAGTTGGATATTGTTAATCTTTAGGTGAAGAAGGTTTATGTTTACTTAAAGCTGAAAAAGAGTGGATGAGAAGTATGTGAAGGATGATTTAGTAATTTCAGAAGATCCTACAGGGAAGAATATGATAGGGTTCAAAATAATGTGCAAGGAAACTCTCTCTACTAGTGAGGAGGAAGAAGGAAGTGAAGATATACCTCCTTTTCAAAGCACAACTATAAAGAAGACACGAGTGTGTAAGGACTCAAATTTGAGTGCAAGCACAAAGAGGCCGATGAAGAAGAAGTCTATTGAAAAAAAAGAAATAAAAAATTATGTCCAGTAAATACAAAAGGGAGGCCATGATGAATTAAGAGAAGGACATAAGATATGAGGAAGAAGTGTTACAGAAAAACCTCTTGGATCATGATATTGAGGATTCCGATATAAAGGAGCACACCACACATCACGAGGAAGTCCCAATAATGAAACTAGAAGTAAAACGGTAAGAGGTTCCTACCAATCATATTTTGAAGGAGAGGTAGGAGCCTACTATGGAGCATAGAGTTAAGCATGCTATTGATCCATAAGTTGAGATCTAAATTGAGAAAGAATTAGAGCGCATTATGGAGTGCATTTGTGAGAAAGAGATTTAACACATCGGAAGGTGCAGAGAACACCTTTGTGCTACTTTTTTGGATAGGGACCACGAGAAGAATATGAAGCCAAGGAACATAACCCAGGGCCCTATGATGTAGTATGATGATCATCTTAGAAGAGTCCTGTGTGCAAGATATCAAAGAAAAGTGGCAATAAAAGATATCTTTTGTTTGTAATTTTTTAAGAAGGATAAAACCTTGTTTCGGATGAGGAAGATGATCTTCTAGGAATTTTAGTCACATGTGGAAGATCTAGAGTTTGAGGTTAGTGTGTGAGTGATAAAAAACTTGGCTTAAGTCTACACCAAGGGAGGCATACCCGATAGTTGATACACATATGCTAACAAACAAACTAACATGTACCATGTTTAATAAACTATCGATAAACATAGGGATTTAATTTTTATGAATATTACTATATAAGTAATATGCAAAAGGAGTTAGGAGAGAATAATAAGGAGATAATGGTGGAGGATAAAGACTTAGAGAAGAAAAATCAAGAAATTATGAAGCTGAAGAAAGAGTTGAGGGAAGAGAAGTGGTGGACACGCACAACATGTAAGAAGGTAGAATGCATCATAAATGCAATCACACTCGCATGCCTAAATATTCTTGATAAAGTCCAAAATTATTATGAAATTGCACTTTATTGTTTATAGGACTTGGCACACATGATCACACATGAGGATAATTTCCTTGCAATAGAGTCCACAGAAGAAGTATTGGTGCAAAAAAATAAAAGTGAAAGGGAACAAATCAAAGAACACCTCACATATTATGATGCAGTGGCAGTAGAAGTTAAAGGGGTTGTGAAAGTGTGGAAGTTTGTATATGATAACTGAAATTATTTGTATCATGTTGTGGGTTTGATTATTGTTATGGATGAAGTGGAGTTGAAGCATTTTTATGACAAGAACAAAAATAATAGGAAATAACTAGAAAAAATATTGGTTAAGGAATTTCCAATTCTCCTCCCCTTAAGGCATATTGATTCTTTTGTTTTTTTTTCACAATATGTATCCTTTGTTATTAATTATTTAGTGTGACAATGGTGTTCTACTATTATTTTGCACAAAATTCTTTAGTGTTAATAAGAACGGAAAACATACCTAGTGTGGGGTAATATTGGGATGAGAAAATGACTAAGTACTAGAAGAGGAAGGAATGTGTGCACACACAAGAGAATTTTTAATGGCACACATGAGGAAACATGTGGATAAGGATAGGATTGTGCACAAGTACTATGTGTATAATATAAATTAATTAAGGACACATCCATTTTCCAGGATTAGGCTAAATATAGACTTGGAGTATTTACCATGTAAAGGATAAAATCAAGCTATCTTAGTGAGCAAGTATTGTTTATTTTTAGAGAAAGAACATGTAGAAAAAATATTTAATAACATGTATGGATTAGATATTAATAGGATAAAAACAAGACTTATTTATATGATGGACTATTATTATTTGTTTGTAAAGGATGCTCGTAAGAACACATGGCTATTTTGAGCATGCCTATTATTAGGAAATGTATGGTCAGTGAAGCAAAAGTACCCCCACACCTATAAATACCTAACTTAGGGCTGGTTAAGAGATTTATTTTTTTTTTTATTGGTCTCATGATGTTCTGATACATTTTCATGCATGACTCTATATTCACATGTAATTTTTATTATGTATTTAGTTTCTGAGATGTAATATCTTCTGTAATATTAGAATATTGTTGTTGGATTATGGCTGTTGATATGTCTAAGTATGGAAATTACATGGTGTAATTGATATTGGTAATGGTTTGATCTATTGTATTTCCTTATTACATGAGTTTCCAAGTGAGTGTCTGTAATGGTTTATGATTATTGAATGATTACTTGGTTAAATATCACATCTTGAAAAGAAAATACAAAGGAGGGACTTAGTAGCTATGTGTGCTTTAGGTGATAATTCAACCCTTATTGAATGAGGTACCAAAACACGTAGCATTTGAAGGAAAAATAAAAGGCTTCACACACTACTTTCAAGTGTCAGTAAATAATTTCACAAACACGCGTAAGCTAAGGTTTGATGTTGAAAAGGTATATTTTGACTACGTACACTGCATAAGATGTATGTGTACCCAATGAAGGTAGCCTACATTAAAACCATGATTTTAAATGATATCAACATGAATTATACAACCTTAGTTGTTGTAATTGAGTAGGCCAAAAAGGTGTATATATACTTGAAGCCAAGTTTGGTCGACAAAAAATATATTGAAGATGAAATGAAGGTTTCAGAGACACCAAAGGTTCCAAAAATAGTTTAAATAAACAAAGAACTTGAGGCCACTCCTTCAAGATAAGAAGAGGAATAAAAGACACATGATGAGGAGGAAGAGAAGGAGAAAGAAAATAGTGCTACACTTGACCAAAGTTCCAGAAGCAAGCTAAAGAGAATGTGTACAAAACAAGATAGTGATA
Source organism: Taxus chinensis (assembly GCA_019776745.2). Lineage (NCBI taxonomy): Eukaryota > Viridiplantae > Streptophyta > Pinopsida > Cupressales > Taxaceae > Taxus > Taxus chinensis. The sequence goes on along the minus strand of CM034157.1, from coordinate 361,921,378 downwards.
CAAGGCCATAAAAAATAGTGAAGTCACCAATCGTAACACAACCTTAGCAGATCCTAGAGAATATGAGGAGGAGATGTAAGATGGTGCATAGAGGAAAAAAATAATGAAGAAGAAGTGGTAGAGGATATCCTTTGGGATAAGAAAAAAAAGGACCAAGAAGCCTCAGTTCCTGACACAGAGGAAGAAGGGCATAAAGAAGAGAGCAACACACATGATAAATATATGCACGAAGAACATGAGGTACTTGAGGTGTATTATGACCATCCCATGGGTGAAGAAAAGGATAAAGGAGATAAAACAGAGATAAGGGATGAACCGTCAAGTGGAACCAATACACATACTCAAAATGAGAAGAATCTACCCACAGGAAGGAACACTAGTGGAATAAGGAAAAAGGATGAGGTCTTGTACACAACCAAGATAATCTATATTGATGATCAAGCTATGGTGTTACAGGCATATTTTCTAAAAACTATTGCTACATAGGAGTTTTATGGATAGGAATTGATTGAATCAGTAGGTTCATTGATTCATATGAGGAAGATGTTGTCGTTGATCATGTAGAATGATATGGATGAGCTTGGTTTTTAAATTCTTAAGGACACATTTATCATGCACAAACTTAAGAATGCATGAAAGGAGTTGATTACAGTGAAGCTAAAAAAGTTAACTATGAGAAGGCCAATAATTCTTTGAATATGATGGTTACATAGTTATCACAAAGAAACTTAGACAAGGTAGCCACCATTTGAATATTTCTTGATTAAAATAAAGAAAAGGCACATGAAGTGTAGAAATTGAAAGAGACACTCAAGAAATATGAAAAGCATGTTAAGTATGTGATTGATATGGCCATCCAGATTCAGGTCAAATAGCAACAACACACCTATAATTGGATGAAAAGAGAAAGGATGTATATCCATCATTGTGAAATTAATTGGAGGAGTTGGTAAAAATGTTATTAAAAAAACCAAGTTTACAGGCACCAACAGAAGAAGAAAAATCAACCGAGAAGAAAAATAATAAAGTAGTAGTGGCATGAAAGATTGTGGAGTATGACATCAGGGTTACTACCTTAAAGGATGAATTGAAGAAGGAAGTATGGGCACTAAAAAATAGTATTATCCAAAATTCAGAAGAGTGTTAAATCCAAAATGAATTAGGTTTCAGTGTACATAGCGCATGAGTGGAAATACAATAATATAGAGATGCAATGTTGTAAGAACTAAGCATATGATCAATAGAAGTGCATTGAGAGTGAGAAATAATGAGAGGATTGTCATGGGTACCGATAAAAAATTGATCATGTATATCAATATAACTAGGGATAATACCAAGAGGAGAAGGATGTACAATGTAGGTAATGTCATGATCATCATGTGTAAAAATAGCATCACAATGAGTAGAAACATGGTGTAGAATATAAAATAATAGTATTCATAGAAGAAGGTGTAGTAAGGGAATTGTGTGTTATGGAATGTGTAACAAGAAGTGTATGGATAGTATGTAACGAAGGATGGCATAAAAGGATAGTATAAGGAACATCATGAGGTGTAACGTGATATAAAATATTAAGAGTGTAAGATACCATAGCAAGGGGAAGAGATATTGTTCTCAAAAGTTGCTTAAGTATATTATCAAATCCATGTATAAAAAGAGTAGATGGATTGAGATGAGTAGCATAAATTCCTATTTAATGGAGAAAGGAAACATTACTTACTGTTGGATCCCAAATCTATACCCCTATGGGAGAGAGGGACACAAATGCACAGGGGACAGGGTGAGAGGGAGGGACTGTAGTCATTTTTTCCTCTTACATCTCTTCAAACCCCAAATGCTCCAAACTATTACCCAACATCAATTGGACCCTCACATGAGGCACGCATGGGAGATGAGCCCCTCCTTTATGTGAGCTTCGTAAGAAGGCTTCGCCATTAATGGAGGAATTTTTGCACAAATAGAAATACAAGAATTTACTCTAACACTAAAGTAAATATATTAGATCTAAGCATATATGCACCATGAAAAGAACATAAACATTAAAAAAACATAAGAGAACTATATCTAAACCATGAATAACAAGAAATACACTAGGTTTTGATCCCATAAACAAAGATGCTCAGAAAAATCCTTCATGTATTGATTAACAAGTGTTTAAAGTAGCCATACTACATCAAAAGAGTCATAACAGACCAAATAGATCTAGATAATAACATCCTACATCTAGAAACCCTATTTTATCCCTAAGATTCATTACATATTTATCACTAGGAACCCACCATATTAGAAACATAAACACTTGGCCTTTAACCTCTAATGCCCAATATCCCATCTCTCTTGTAGAATCCCCCTATGTCTAGATCGAAATGCCTCCTTAAATAGGATGGAAGCCCATGCGATCATAATTCCAAAAGCATCCCCATATGCCAAATGGAATCATATATTATATACTTGAGTGCCCAAGCCATGAAGATTCCAGCTAACTATAACAACCTCCACTTTCCAGCCTGTAACCATAAATATTCCCTAGAATATATATTTCTTGAGATCTAAGTTTTCACGTAACAACCTTGCCATCATTACGCTTGTCAACAACTTCACGTGTTTTACATGTGATACCCTTAACTAGAATGCAACTAAGTCCTTAAAACCTTAAACCCTTTCCTCTGCGCACCAACCTACCTCTATTTATGCACTTTTAATTGCATGCTTTTATACATAGTGCCTTTCACGTGCACTCATCTTTTGCTTTAGGAATTATTCATTTTAAGGGATCAACATTACCCCACATTAAACGTGCTATTTGTCATCAAAAACAATATATCCTTCAATAATCAATAAATAAAGAATGTAAGGAGAGAATAACTTGTATCCAAATAAAAAAATAATATTGCTACTATTGTATATGGATTTGGAAGTCTTTATTCAAGAATGCTTCAATTTTATTCCAGGCATCCACCTCACTCTGTGATTTTTGAAATAAATCCCCTATGAGTGCATTGACTTCATCAAATGATAGCTCTTCACTCTTAGCCTTTAGCGTATCAACAATGTTCTCCATCTACTTGCTAAGGTCGCTCAACACATTCATCCTTCGTGTGACTTTAGTATATAATTCCTTCACTTCATTTTTAATCGAGGCCCTTATGTCCTCAATCACCTTGGAATTTATCTCAACATCAGCTATGATTGTTTCCCATTACACTGTATTATTCTTGTTCTTTTCATGGAACTCTTTTAGGTCTCCCTTGTGTCTAGAAAAAAATATAGTTGTTACTTTGTCCCTATCTCCACAATTTTCATAGACAACTTTTGTTATGTGCACTACTATTTTTACAAAGGCTTCTCCAATTCTATTTATCACACCAAAGATTCTTCTACTGACTCAAACATAAGTGGTTTATTCTCCATTGTGATCAAGCACATTAAATATTCCAAGAAGAGAAAATATGACTCACACTTCTACTCAAGAGGGGCCAAATCTGGGAAAGCTAAAATGATGGAGTCTTAGATAGTCTCTACCATTTTGTAGGCCTCACACACTTTCTCCTTTTCTTCCCTCAATTCATCCTTTAGCTATGTAATGATAGTCTCTCTCCCTTTTATCTCATTGTTCTCTATATTATCTCCTTATTCTGTTCCTCCAATTCATCCTCTAGGGATTTGATTATAATATTCCTCCTAAATAATTGAGCCTCTACTACTACTAGCACCTTGTTGAGTGCATTACAGACCTTCTCATTAGTTAGCCTCTAAGTATCCACGATAGGATTTACCTCATTAGGGTTTTTCATTTATATCACTACATCCACGCCAACTTAGAACTCAGGATCATAAAAATTTGACTCAAAATTCCATGACAACATCTTCCTTGTGCGGGTGTACGAACTATCTTTCTCAAATGATGACCAAAAAAAGAGTTTTTCAGTTGACACTATGCTCTGGAATTACACGTATAGGATCTTGTTAGGTTCATTAACATAAGTCATGTGTCCTTACACTACTGTCACTCCTTTTCCTTTAGAGCACACCTCCTTTGGGAAGCTGACTACTAGACTCTTTTCATTGTCTATGCTCTCTTCTTCTTCTCTCAATATCTCCTCAACATTATGCTCCACCTTGTTCTCCACCAAGTTCTTTATAATTCCTGTCACTTCCATTTCCATTGTGTCCTTCAATTGTACTTTGGCCAAGTTTGGTGTATTTTGCACATTTTTCCCCACTTCTTCCTCACTTCCACATTATGAGTTCCTTCTTCATAATCATTCTTCTCTTTGTTAGATTCATATACATCATGAATATGGGTACTCTTACCTTCCTCACGCTCTTCATCCTCCTCCTTAGACTCATCACCCTTCACACTTTCCATATCCTCGGATTCTAAAATTTGCACCATATTTTACTTCTTCTTCATAGGTGATTCTTCTAATATAGGGTAATTTCCCTTCTCATATGAATTTTCCTTTATGGGGTACTTATTCATTTGATTATAAGTACTAGGGTCAGCGCTTGACTCCTACGCTCCTATGATTTGAACTATATTTGCACTTAGCACCCTACTTGCTGGAGTTTCCTCTCTCTTTGTCCTCCTTGGAACCACATTCTTCCTTCTAGTGTGGTATTCTAGGATGGATACATCATCCTAAACATATGTTCCATTCTCAAACTTGGGCCTCAGGTATATATATACCCTTGTTGTTTTCTTCCTTGCAATAGGTATTGACACAAATTTTACCATATGTATGTCATGAGAGACATACTTCTTAACATATGTGTGCTTATTAGGATATATTAAAGTTCAGAACAATGCATGGTGATCATAATATACCTCACTTAGATTACATTTAAGTTTCTTGGTCTCCTTTAACCTGTTCACTACACTTTGAAATTACTTCGTTGTGAAGGAAAATGGTAGTTTACAGCATGGAATTTTCATGCCATCTATCAGATTAAATCTACCTATGCATAAGTACTGGTATACTACAAAATCAACCTTACCATCCACCAAGCTTGGTAGCTATTCAGGTATTCTCCATTCTTCCCCAAATGCATTGTGCATTCTCTTTTACCACTTATCCAAGCACACTTTTTATGGAGTAGTAATTGTATCACAATTATATGATTTAAACCTCTTATTGGGGGAAGGTTTATCATCAGGGTATTCCCATACACATTTATTCATCCTATCAAGCACTCTAACCTCAAAAAACATAATAGTATGAAGGATGTTACTAAACATGATCTTGTCCCCATCGTTCGCAACATTTATGATATCCTATGTAATGAAATCCAAGAGATTGTAGACTGATCCTTTTGAAATTTTCTTAGAAATGTATCACCACCTTTTTCCCACTTGTGTCCACCGCTCTTCTCCATTTAATTTTGGTGAGAAGGTGTGAGACCATCTTCATTATTGCATTAATGATCTTGGTAATATCAAAGTAGCATGAACCCTTCTTATACTCATATTCTACGGTTTTTTAATAAATGAAATCCTTATTTTCCATGTCATCCTCCAATGATTCTTGAGTGTAGATAAGTCCAGTGTACCTAGAGATAAATTGAGTAATCAAACACATTATCCTTCTTGTAAAGTAAAAATAGTCTTCAAGAATCCGTGACATCAACCATTGGTAAAAAAATTTAGGTATATTGAAATATAACAACTCATAAAGTTGCAAAATTCTAGCCTTCTCGAATTTCATCTTCAAAGAATCATCATACACAAGTTTTTCATCCTGTGTTCTCTCTCCATTTGGGTGAACTAGCTCCAACACCATCTCCCTCTATGTGGTATTTTTTCTATGGTTATAATCACTAATAACCATTTTGCACATATGATAAACCCATTCCATCCCCATTAGAATGACATATGGGTACTGCATTTCCACGTACCACTCCTCATTAAAACTTGTCAATACGACTAGTTTTCCCTTTCCCTTGACCTTCTTTCTTTAGTGAAATATTTGATCCCTTACTTTATGCCATTTCTATTGTCAAGTCCTAGTAAATTCTTCCTTACATCATGCTCTAACACTGATATGTTCCTCGTCTCCACTCCTTCCACAACATTTTTCAAAACATGTGCCCTAGCTATGCAAACCCTAACTTGGAAAAATATCCTTCCACAAGACACCATAAATCCCATGGGGACCCAACAACCAAAATCCTCCATGCATGTCTATGTACTCCATTCCACCCTGGTTCACAAATCTTCCAACTCCTCCACTTCGCATCCAAATCTTTGCAAGTTCTTCACAAGCATGCCATAGTTCACAAGAGCTCTTCAACAACAAACACAAGGTAGAAGAATAACTCAACCTAACCTTCTATTTATAGTTTTTTGTTATTTCCTACATTAACTCCTATGACACCTACTACCGTACAACTGCATTAAAGTCATATTTTTCCAACAATATCCTCCTGCACCTTAAATTTCCTTGGGTGGCGCAAAAAATCAAAATCATACAAAAGAACCATTTTCCTAACCTCAAAATTCTTGTTTCTAATATGATGATCATGTCATGCATTTTTTTGTTCTTTCTCCATATTCTGACTCCATCAGGAAATGTTCCACCTCTCATCTAACTCGATAAGTGTGTATCAATGCACTCCTTTAATGCTTGTTCATCATCAAATCCTCCTAAGTGTACAATATGAAAGGATGGTAACATGAATTCAATGGGTAGAACAACTTTTGTGCCAAAAACCAATTGAAAGGGTGTGGCCTTGTTCAAACCTTTATAATTCGTGCAATATGCACATAGTACTATAGAGAATTTTTCATCCTAGTCCCTTCTTCCAACATCTCAAATATTTTTTAATTTGTGGCTTATTATCTTGTTAAAGGCCTCAGTAGTTCCATTAGCATGAGGGTGATAAGGTGTAGTTTTGTGACAGGCCACCATAAACTCTACAAACAAGATTCTAACAGTTTCATTCAAAAAGAGGGTAACCATATCACTTGTTAAATTCAACAAGCATCCATAATTGTTGATTATATTCTCCCATAAGAGCATAGGTGTTTGTAGCCACTATGCAATCCTTTATAGGCATCACTTCCACCTACCTTGTAAGATAGTCTATAAAAGTGATAATGTAAGGTGAACCTATCCTACACATAGTTGGGGAAATAGGGCCCACATATTCAATTACCCATTTTTTAAATGAATCTAAACTAGCAATAGGTTGCAATGGAATTTCATCTCTTCTTCATGGCTTACCAAGGTGCTGGAAATGGTCACAGTCCTTGCAATCCTCTATACAATCTTTATAAACCATCTCCCACTAGAAACCCACCAATAGTATCTTGTGCGGAGTTGCATTCCCTACATAGTGACCTTCTGTAATGTCGCCATGAGCTTCATCCATAATTACAGTATGTTCATGTTCCAACACACAGTGTAAAACCTCATTGTGGCCTATATTTCATAGATCTCTACTAATCAACATGTAGGGCACTGCACGTATAGCTAACTATTTCTTCTCTAAGGCCTTCATTTTTTTAGGCGCCACACACATTCCTAAGAAAGAAACAATATCCTCCAAATGAGATGGTGCACACTGTAATATAAACAAATTATGTAGCTGACATTGTTTCCTCAATGCTCAACTCATCCTCACCTGAGTTAATCTGAGATAAATGGTCAGGTCCTAAATTTCTCTTTTCTGGTTTCACAACAACCAAAAATTGGAACTCCTGAAATAACAAGATCCATTGGCATATGCACCCTTGCAAAATGGGCTTGTTCACCAAGTAATTTAATGCCATGTGTTTTGTGTGGAAAATAAAAGGTATTGGTAGTAAATACTTCCAAAAATTTTGCACCACGTAGGTCAAGGAAAATGTCTCACTCTTTATGGTACTATAATTCTATTATGCTAGAGTTAGCTTCTTACTAGAAAAACACAAGAGATAGTCAATAATCCCCTCTCTAGGCTATGCTAAGGCTGTTCCAATTTCCATACCAGATGCATCAATGTGCACATGAAAAGGTTTATCCCAAGAGGGAAAGCACAAAATGGGTGAAGTGGTAGATTTGTCCTTTAGTGTTTCAAAATCCACCTGTTGTGCCTCACCCCAATGGAATTTAATCTTATATATCAATAAATCTTCCAATGGCATGGAGATCTTGGCATAGCCCTTGATGAATTTCCTATAATATCTCATATGCCCTAAGAATCTATGCACTACATTTTGACTGGTAGGTTCATCCAATCCCATGATAACAATTACTTTTGCAGGGTCTACCAATAAGTCTTCCTTGCATATGATGTGACATAGTAAAGTACCAATCAAGGTTGCAAAGACACATTTCTTAATGTTAAGTGAGATACTCAACTGCCTGCATCTCTCAAACATCAATATAAAATTTTCACAATGGTCTCTTAGTAACCCATCCATTGTCAAATCATCTATTCAAACTTACAGAAAATTAAGGATGAATTCCTAAAATACCTATACTACAATGCGTGAAAATACAGCAGGCGCATTCTTCAATCCAAAAGACATGAATGTACAAGAAAAATTCCCCATTCAGTGGTGAAAGTAGTCTTCTCCTAGTCTTCCTTCACAATTGTCACCTCATGATAACTTGAAAATCCATTTGTAAAAGAATAGATCTCCCACCCTACTACTAATTCCAAGATTTCTTCAGTAAATGGGGTTGGAAAAGGATTTGTGACACACAAATCATTTAAATCCCTATATTCAACACAAATCCTTATCCTTCCATCCTTTTTAATGTTACTTACCATTGGGCTCACCCACTTGGATTCTTTAATTGCCTCAATGACTTTTTACTTTATCATCTTGTAAATATTCTCTTTAAACTTTATGCGCAGATTCGGGTTCATTATATAAGGCCTCTTCTGAATTAGATGCACACCCTCTTTTAACTTAATCCTCATTTCCCCCAATGACCAATGTACTCATTTCATTTCATGGTACCTGCACGGGAAAAAATCTTGGAATTCACATAGTAGATCAATTATTTTCGACACATCTTGTTACATCCGGTAATCTCCAATGACATCTTCCTTTGACTCTCTCTTTGTACCAATGTTAACTTTATTTTTTTTCAAAGGCTCATTGTAAGCACATTATTTCTCATCTACACTATCCATGAATTCGCACGTACCTTAAGTATGGTTAACATCCAAATTTTCCACCTCCTCATCATCTATCAGGTAGACCAACTTTAATTTTTCCTTCTCCAAAAAAACACGTTCAAGCTGGACTTCCTAAGTTTCTCCATCCTCAAAGTGCACCTCTAAATTAGGGTCACCTAACAAATCTAGGATCATGTCCTGCGTCATAGCACTATCTCGGGCCATAGTAAGGCACTTGACTACCTACAATGCGTCATTCACTGATGGCTTCAAACTTTGATACTCAAAAGTTTTAATAATATATGTTATCAGCTCCTACGCGTTTCTTATCTGATGACATAGCTCTGAATGAGTATACCATGCGCACACACATCCTTACAGGGTGGAATAGAATTTATGCACCCATAGTGAAGGAGGAAAGAATTTAGTGCCTATCATCCATGTTCTCTCACATGCCTAGATCTAGAATGAGGTGGACTCCTTCCCATGATTGTCGCATATTTTATATGGTTCATTGATTCAGAAAACCTAACAGAGAGGATATTTTTACCTCATGTCATTTTAGAAGGTTGTCTCAATGGGTCACTCACTAATGCGTTGCTATCCCATGTAAGGTATAAGTAATGATATTCCTTCTCTCAACTTTACATGTCTATTATTCTTTCATCACACATAGAAAGACATCATGGTTACCTTCCCCAGTGTAGCGTGGTAACTTTCTTCCTCCCAATTGTCTAACTAAGCATGCTCTAGAAAATTGAGTCATTGTTCCCTTCAATTGTCTCCCAATCAACTCATAGGTCCCTTGTGCCCAATTGTCACAAGCAACGCTGGTTCTATCACTCATGGAATGATCATCTTCCCATTGAATGACTCCTTCATCTAATGGATGAACAATCTTAGGCTCTCTAATGGTGCACACATAGATTCTATCCAGGTCCTCTTCTCCTAAGGGTTCCACATATGGTAAATAATTCCCATCCATGAGTGGAATAATGACATGCTCCTTTTTTTTCTCAAACCTTATGTATCCTTTGTTAAAGTGCAAGTCAACATTATTCTTATAACACCAAGGGAACTCAAGTAATGTTGGAAAGTTATCTTCCTTGGCAAGCACTAAGACGTCAAAATCGCCAGTCAACTTTTCCCCTTAGATGGTTATGGATGCATCCTTCAATACTTCCATGAGCATAACCTTTGTTCTATTCGCCATATACAACACATTTAAATATGGTTGTAATGGGGACCTCCCCATCTGATCTCATGCATCTAGAGTAAGGACATTGACCTCAGTTCTCGTGTCAATCAGAATGTTGCTTTAGATACATCCATCCACAACTACATTCAATGTGATCTCTTTATCATAATCAATACTATGAGGAGGAAGATTAGCATGTAAGACCTACCTCTCACACTCACCTCTAATGCTTGCTACTTTCTCTCTTATCCACTCTCCTAACAGAGGGATAATATTCTCCTGGTGCAACATTCAACATACTTCCCTAACCTCATCCATGTCCTTTTAGGGGACCTCAACACTCTTCTTAATGTCATTTCATTTATACATTGAATCTCCCCTCATCAATTCTACTAAAACTTCTGTGATTTCTCCTTTAGACATTGAATCTCCCCTTGCAAGCTCCTAATCACCTCCATGGTCTCTTGGTAGACCTATTTCTGATAATTTGGATCAGGATATTTTCCATGTAATATCTATTCTCTTTTAATTAGAGTATTTTTCCTCAATAATCCCCTTTCACGCATAGCCTCAGCTCACATAATCACTAAGACAGCTTCTAACTAAGGGTTATGCGCTACCTGAGGCATCCACTATGGATCAGCTTGCATCACACTCACCATCCCCATGCCTTTTTCCTTCCTTTGGTTCTTGGTAGACCTATTTCTGATAATTTGGATCAAGATATTTTCCATGTAATATCTATTCTCTTTTAATTAGAGGATTTTTCCTCAATAATCCCCTTTCATGCATAGCCTCAGCTCACATAATCACTAAGACAGCTTCTAACTAAGGGTTATGCGCTACCTGAGGCATCCACTATGGATCAGCTTGCATCACACTCACCATCCCCATGCCTTTTTCCTTCCTTTGGTTCTGGCTCATGTGCTCATACAAATCAAGGAACTCTTCATACTTATTCTTCTTCTTACACCATGAGCACTGTAGCTAATCTGGACACTCGCATTTGTCATGTTCAGTAGATTCACAATTATAACAAGTTCCACAGGGAAATTCACTCCTACCTCATTGACCACCACGACCTATGATATTCCATTAAAACCTCTTCCTTGATCACCTCCATCTCAGCATCCTTCATACTAATGACCTTCATTCTTAGAATTGTTTCCAATGTTGGTTTAGCACACACCAATATCAATGAAAACATGGATTTGGTCTATCAATTGGTAGTACTTTGTATCATGAGTCATATATGAGAAAATCTTACAATAAGAAGACACATTCTTATGGAGTGCATGCTATAATAATGAGCATCTACTTAGATCATAATCCCTATGACATATTTCACAATCCATTGACATGGCGCATACCAACTTACATAGGGAACTTTCCTTTTTGTGTCCTTATACCTCACAATCCATACACCATAGTCCACTGTGAGTTTCATGAGGAAAGTTCACAGATAATTTCTCAAGTTTGTTTCTCATGGCAACAATCTATACTTTTAAAAATGGTCTTACTATAGTGTTAATGCATCCAGTGGCTTCATCACATAGAGAATCTTCCAAGGCCTCATGCAGATCCATGAAAGTCTTATGGGAAAGTGCTCATCTAAAAGGCATGATTTTCATGTTTTATCATTCCTAGGAACCCCAGGTCAAATTCATTAGTCTTGTCACCCCATATTTGATGTCAAATTGGTCCCCTAGGTGATTTAGGAAATTCAATTTAATCCCCCAGGTGATTTTAGGAAGTTCTGAAAAGATGCTATCTTCTGGCAGTATTGGGAAGGGCTATCACTGGCCTTCCCAGGACTGGATCAACCCTCCTGGAGTGGAAAAAAAGGGAAAAATTCAACATGGAGGTGAATTGAATACCTTAGAACATCATGGAAATTATTTTGGAAGGTTTGGGGAATTTTTGAAAGACTTGGAGCAGTCTGAGTAAAAACAAGGTTCACAAGCCTAGGCAGTACACATGCCTAAAACAGTTGTTGGGCTTCAGAAGAAGATTCCAAGAGCTCTAGGATGGAGTTTAGGAGAAAAAAAACATCTCCAGAAATAGGATTCCAATACCTACATGATGGTGAAATCATATTTTTCACAACACCTTGGCGCATCAGGTCTTACAGGCAGTTTTTCTCAGGCACAAGTGGAGTACCAAACAAAAATTCCAATTTTTCAGGGATCAAATGGATGAATCAAGACATGATACCCCCACCATTGGATTCAAAAGGACATTTCTAGTCAGGATCATATAAAATTTCACCAATAAATTCCACCCTGAGCTCAAGTTATCATCGTTCCAAGTTACCCTCTTGGAGACTATTCGGGAGTTAGTCAATTTTTGGGAGGACACGTGTCAGCACCAGGAGCCTGGCAGGATTTTATGTCCCTGAAGTCCCTAAGGTCAGGTACACCAACCTTGGAAAAATGTTCCCAGCCCCCATGTGACCTCTGGGACCCTCATGTGACCTTCAGACTTGACAGTTCATCCCCTAGGTGTTTGCAAAGCTTCAATCCCCTACCGTTGGATCAAGTGCCACGTGTCAGGCTGAGGCACGTTATGAAAACTGATGTCCCTCATGTCCCTTTTAGGTGAGGGACATAAAACCTTGAAAAATTATCCCATCCCCTATGGGAGACCTCTGGTCACCCATATGACCAGTTTCCAGCCCCCAGGTGCTTGTCAAGCCTTTTTGCTCAAATCCCCTGTCATCGGATTAAGTGCCATGTGTCGTCACCTAGCGCACCATGAAAATTGATGTCCCTCACGTCCCTTTGAGGTGAGGGACATTAGGGACATAAAAATTGTGCCCAACCCCTCCATGTGCATTTTTTGAAAATTTTAAATCCGGCACTTAGCCATTATTTCCCCCCATTCCTTCTCTACAACTTCATACCTTGCCATGGCTTTGTTCATGATTGTCCAGACACCCGTCCACCATCATTTCTCCAAACCAGCTCCCCATGGCCATAAAAACCATCAAATCCATGAAAATACATAGGTCACAGGGAAATATTGATCAAAGTGTTGAAGAAATGAAGAACGAGGAGAAAATGAAAGATTTTTTGTCAGATAACCATGAAGTCACCCAATCAAAAAATCTTCATATCTTGCAAGATACAAGTTGGATTGAGGTTCCATCTTTTTGCAGACTTCCAAATTTTTCAAGACGATCAAGATGCAACAAAATGGGAGGTCAAATGGTGCCCTGAAACATTTGTTCCAACAAAATCCTCATTTCATGCACCGGCTCACGTTTGTTGGATTTTCCAACAATCTGATGGTCTGATCAAGCTAAAAACTTGCACACAAGATCCAAATAAAAAACCTATCAATGGAGTTTTTTTCATTGCAAACAAAGACAAAAACTAGACCTACAAATTTTGAGCTCCATTAATGGCCACCATGGCAGCTCCATGCTCGAAGCCACTACCAGGTGGAAATTTCAAAATTTATTTCTAGGCATTCTAGTGGGAAAAACTATGTGAAATTTGGAGGGTGTGATTGTAATGACAAGATGAGTCCAAAAAAGTATGTTCCATCACAAATCGAGCACTAGAAACACACTTTCTAAAAATAGTAAGTTTTCCTATACAAACTTGCTATGTTTGGAAAGTCATCATCAAAAGCAGCTGAGACAAAGGCAGCGGGCATTGAAGATCACGAGGGAGCCAGAATGAGTGTTCAGAGTAGAAAATAGTGGAAATGACCACTTACTAAAAATAGTAAGTCCCTTATATGGGTGCTTACTAAAAATAGTAAGTCACCCCAAGAAGTGGTCAAAGAAAAGGTAGTGTGCATAGGATTGAATGAATATTTTCATCACATCAAGATGATCATGAAGAGGAAAAAATCACCTCTCACTAAAAATAGTAAGCCTTCCATCTGGACACTTACTATTAATAGCAGGTTGTTCTCAAAGGGAAAGTTTGGCACAATGATACATAGAGGGATGATCATCTTAGGGAACTAGACAACATTTTTCGAACTCACTACATAGTTCAGGTCACAGGTATATCATACGTAGGTTGGGAGTTGTGGTCATCAGCAGAACAATTCACTCAACTTGGCGAGTGATTCATGAGCTAACTAGAAGGAGTTTCATAGTGTGCAAGGAGTTTGAAGATTCATAGTTTCACTGCATTTGGAGCTTTCCATCAACGAGGATCAACAAACTTCATCGGGAATGACATCTCCTCTTCTTCTTCTCTCTCTCTCTTTCTCTCTCCTCTTCCCCCAAAATTTCTCTCACTTTCTAATATTCTAATTTCACGTTGGGGTTTGCACTTTTTGATATGCCTTTAAGTCACCTAAAAGTGACTTTAGAAACATAATGTAAATTAAGTCACCTTGATTTTATAAAAGGGACTTAAATATTTGGTAGGAATATGAATAGTCTAAAGTTGGAAATAAGGCATATGGAGGGTCATGAGGAAGATGAGGAGTCAATTCTACTCTATAAATTGTAAAGTCGTTCTCTTTCAAAGGGTTGATAATTGATCTTGTAAACTCAAGAGTGCATTGTACCTTGAGAGAAAGCAAAGGAGATAGCCATTTTCTTCCTTTCCCCCTCTCAATTTCCTCCATTCTCACACTATGTACAACTTTGGTTTAAGAAATCAATACAAAAAAGAGTTTCTAGCTTTCTTTGACTAAAGGATTTCTTTATATTTTGTGATCATAAATTGTATTTGGTCTTGTTATTGTTTGCAGAGTTGTTTCCTCCTAATTTTAATACATTTGATCAAATTTCTAACTAGTATGTGTAGGAATCTGATTTTTTACCTACAACATTAGTCCTCCTATCTAATTTCTCACACCCCTTTCCCACTCTATCAGACAAATTCTTCCCTAGCAAGAGTTGCTAGCTTTTCCACAGGGTCAGTGGAGTGCCCCTATTGGATCCCCAGTTGAAAGGCCACCACATAAAATCCACCTTTTCTGCACATGCATGCATATACGGAAGTTACACCAGGTAAGTAGAGGGACTTAGATTCCCAGAGCGTTGGTAAGAAATCCACAATTTTTTCCACCTGACAAATTTTCTCACCAATAGTTTTTGGCACCCATCGTGGGGGCAGATTTAGCAGCATCTGCACCCAAAATATGACCACAAGGTCCAAGGTCCAAAAATTAAAAAAAATAAAATATTGAAAAAATAAAAAAAAGAAGTTCATGAAAATCCATTGCTGAAAGATACACTTCAATTCCTTCACATGACCTTTCATATTCCATAGTGTCTTTTCATATTCCCACTTGTAGAATTTTCCAAAAGATGGCTGAAAGAAGATACACCAGGTTGAGTAGGTTGAGAGGTGTTTTGATTCCAATTTCGAGGATTTGAAAAATCAAGAATTAGAGATAAATACTTCTTCTCCAAGCCTCCTCTCCATCTGGTGTTCAAGAAGTTCACCTAGCAATCCTATCAAAACTCTGTCTTGATACCCCCTTCAAATTATCACCATTTTTCATCACCATTGAAGGAGTTTCTAGAAGAAGAAGAGTTTGAATAAGAATTTTTATAAGCAACGGATGAAGCAAAAGAAAAAATAATTATGGATGATAAAGCAGAAAGACCTCAACCCATTATTCCATGGCGAAGAAATACAAGCTATGCATGCTCTTGAACCTCCTCTTCATGATCTACCAACAAGTTCTTCAACTTGTCCAAAGTTCAAAGGTGAAAAACACAAAAATCATGTGGTGGAATTCTTGGTGTCCAACATGAAGATGTTGATGTAAGACTGTTCATGGAGTCCCTCCAAGAAAAAGTAGCAAGAATGGTTCTACCTCCTGCTGGCCTGATCCATCACTGGTTGGAATGACATCAAGACTACCTTTGAGGAAATATTAAATCAACTGAAGACTGTTAGGACCTCTTGGTGTAGTTGGCTCAAATGAAGAAAGGAGAAAGTGAAACCATGAGAGAATTTTTGGATTGCTTCAAATGGTTACTTCACGAGATAACATGAGAAGATTCATCATCTGAAAACAATATCAAGAGATTCTTCATCAATGCTCAATCATCAGAAGTAGGATTTTTTCTACAGAAGATCCCAACCAAGGAACATTGTAGAAGCACAAAGGATGGCCATTGAACTTGATGATGATCTCATCCTCTTGGGAAAGATCAAGAATCCATCAAAGGGTAGGGCCCAACATCCTAGAGATGAGATAACCAATCCATCGCTGAAAAATTTGGTGAATGAGATGGTATCTTTGAAGAGGGAATTATTTGAATGAGTATCTTCCCAAAGAAGCAATGAAAATCAAATTGCAGGAGCACCCCAAAGGCTTACCTTAGAGGCCCCACCCGTGAATAAATTACATAGATTTCAAGAAAGTGAAGAAGAGCTTGAACAAGAAAGTGAAGGTGGAAACTTCCTAGAGATCGATGAACTTGAGAACGATAGAAAAATCAGATTTTATTGAGTATTCTGAGGTGATGAAGAAGAAAAAGAAGATGCACTCAGTTTCTCATGTGTGGTATTCAGTCATTCTCAGTCCAAGAAAAGAGTATCTCCCTCCACTACTACGGATGAAAATAAGGTTGATGATCCTCCTATGGCGACTCCACAAAACAAAATAATCAGTCAAGGATCCCCACTTCCATCTTCCATGAAGTCTGCATTGTTGGATCCTGATCCTGTAGCAAGTAAGAAGGCTCCTGTAATCCCAAGTAAGTCTTCTGATGTCTCTTCCAAGTCTAAATCTAAATCTGATCCTATAAAATCTAATACTTTGAAAGCTCCTAGTGTGCCTTTCAAAATACCCTCCATTCCCCAAAAATCAAATCCTACTCCCAAGCCTATCCAGACTCCAAAATCAGTCCCTTCACCCCCTTGTCTACATCTTCTCCCTTTGACTTCATAGAATATGCAAACAAAGCCAAAGTGTAATTTACCAAAACTAATATTTGTGGACTCATCCTGAACAATTTGAGAGGTTTGTTCAATATATCAGGAGTGGTATTCTAACACCCAATGTTGTAACTTATAGTTCCAAAAGCATTTTACCAAACCCACCTACACCTCCCTCATAGAACATGCTTTCTTTGAGTGCATCAAAGACTGATAAAGTTGAACCTTTTATGTCTCCCTTCTTGTTGGAGAATATGTATTGAACAATTACATAATAGATTCAGGTGCCTCAGATAATGTCATGCCTTTGAAGGTTCCATCAAAGGCTCTCAAACTTACCATGACTCCACCTCAGTGGCTCTTGTTACTCTTTGGAGTCAAAATAGTCCCACTTATAGGGAAGGTCAAAGATGCACAGGTGGCTCTCGCCAGATTTCCAGAAAGAAAGTTTCAGCGATGATTTTGGTAGTAGACATCCCAGCCTCATTCAGAATGTTGCTGAGTAGAAGTTTCTACTGAGACTTGGGAGGGATAATTTAGATGAATTGGTCATTCTGCAACCATACCAGTGAAGGGAGACATGGAGAAATTTCTTCCTAAGAAGAAGATTAGGTACATGGTATGAAAGTTTGAAAGCCCAGAAGCTAACATCTTGTATCAAGATAGCAGGAAGATGAATCACTTTATGGAAAATGGGGAGGAAGAGGATATCCCCATCTTGATAGGTCCATACATGCCTTCCCAGAGAGATTTGGACTTTGAAGAAGCATTGAGGAGATTCAAGTTACAAGAGGGCAGCCCTGAATTGCTAGGATGATGCAAACCATGAGGAAGAGGAAATGGTTCTTGATGATTTTCAAGAAGAAGAATCAACTTATATGCTTATCCAAGATGAGGAGTTATTCTCATTCCCATTTGGGGATGAAGATGATCTCTCATAATCATCTATGGAGAGACTAAAATCAATCTTGTGATGAGCCCGTGAAAGTGGGAAAGAACCATATATGCAAGAACTACTAAGAGCCATAGAAGAAACTGAAGACCTTGATATCAATCTTGAACTCCTGATGCAAGCCATGAATCTGGAAGACAAGCATGAAGCTAACTTGGAAACCTCAAAAAATGTGTAGATGGGATATGTGAAATAAATCTAGATGAGAAATTTGATGTCCCTCTTGAGCCAATGGTTGGTGGATACAATGATGAAATTGAGGTATTTTCTTTCCCATTTGAAGAGGAAGAATCTTTCCATGATGAAAAAATTAAAATAAGAAGTTTTGAAGCCTTTGAAGTTGAATCTCCTTTGGAAAAAGGAATGATAAAATGCAATGATTCCCAAGATGATGAGGTAATCCCTCTAGATAGTTAATTTGAGCTGAAAAATAAAGATTCTTCAAAGGTGTATAAAGAGGATCTGTAGGAAATGATGAAGCATAACTCTATGCAAGAAATCCTAGATGTAGTAGAAGTTTCGGAAGATCCCGAGGTGATTATTGATCTCTTCACTACTATCATGGACATACATGACAAGTATGAGGTCACTATTCAATCCTTTCGTCAGTACTCAAGAACCTCACAGTGGAGTAAAGAAAAGGATAATCTAGAGGTTTCTCATGGAAAAGAGTCAATGAAGCATAGACCTAGGGAAAGAAAATAATCTAGAATTTTCAAGTAATTTGAACAAAAATCATTGCCTTGGGGCAGTGATGAGATGCTCTCAGTGGAGAATCATCTATGTGGATAAACAGTGGAATGCAACTACACTATGAAACTAATTTCAAAGATATGAAGGCAATGGAATTTCTAAGTGAAAGGCCTGAGCATCAAGAAGCTCACATGGAAGACTCATACAAAGTACACATGGAAAATTGTGAAAGCACTCATGGCTTTCATAAACAACTTGAGGAGAGGAGGCTACTTTCTGGAACCATCAATGAACATGGAACAAATCATTCGGTGTTTCCTCTTCAGGGGTAAATTTTGAGGAATGAAAATATCTTCAGTGAAAGTGGGTTGTCACCCACCTTGTACCATAGGTGATTGATTAGGTGTGTTCCCTAAAATGTGTTTCCCTTCTTGTTGTGTGTCATATTTTTACTCCTTCCGTGCTTTCATCAGGATTGTGTGTGTTTCCTTCTTCAAGGTTTTTCTCTTTGAGGAATTGAACATTAGTCAGAAGGCCCAATGGATAAGTAGATTTCCTTGAGTCAATATTCTAAGGTTGTCTTAGTATTTCAGTTCCATGCCATGATTTTCTATGCTTTCAAATTTCATGAAAGCTTAGCCAATTTCCTTGTTTGAAATCCTATGGAAATTCAAATTTTACAAGCACGGAAATCCGTCTACCCCAGTGGGGAAAATTTTATTCCTATCATTCCTTTGAAGTCTATAATCTGCAAGATTTTGGAAAAACCGATTGAAGGTTATCGCAAAGGAACGCTAACTTGATTGTAAAGTTCATTTGAAAGCTAGCAACATTGGGAAGGGCTTCACTATTCCTAGGTGATGGAGAAGAAATTTTGAAGACATTGCATTGCAAACTTAGCTCTTCCAGCCAAATTGGAAAAAATTAGGAAGATCTAACTAATCTCCTTGTTTAATATCTTTGATAGATATTTTTAAGAAGACTTTGGAAATAAAAGGAATCTATTTTGGGAAGGATCTCATGCTAGAAGAAGACTAGAGCATCTAGAGTTTGGGGACAAAATTAACCCTGATTAGATCTAAAGTTTTAGAAGATAATCTAAATGGATTTTAGGAAAAACAAAATATCAATATCTGTATACTTAATGTCTGTAGATGACAAAGGCCATATTTTCATGCGGGAGCATTTTGATAAGTGCATCTCAGTCAAGGTTGAGTCCTACTTGTTTAGTAATAAGATTCTCAGATTTGGAGTTATGATTCACATTAACAAGAATCAAATCATGATTTTTTTAAGGTTACATTCTGATGTTAAAATGTTTATGTTCATGATCTATATGGCTTTCACCAATAAAGTCTTGGGAGCTTTCAGCTATTGTATTGCATGGTGGATTTGTTAAGTGGAAACTTTGTGAAACCTTGTCAATTTTTAGGAGATCAAGTTTTTCTGTTAAAGTTGATTAATCTTCATGTAACCTAAGGTATTGGTTTCTTATTAAATCTGATGATTCCCATCACATGAGTTAATACAAATGGCCATAAATCTTACATATTATTTTGTTTCCCATGGGTTAGAAAATGGATTTAAAGAATCTTAAGAACATATAGATTTACTTCAAGCCAGAATGTTTTATAATACAGTTAGAAATTACATCTTCCATCTCGAGATATTTTGAAATACTATTTTGTTGAAAAACAACTCTATATTATTCCTTCAATACTGAAAGTTATTCAGGTTGGAATGTCCTCTCTAGATATTTTCCTAGAATTGGGAAAAAGTTCCCATTTGATTATATCAGAAGGTGCTACAAAAATTACTGCATTGTGAAAATTCTTAACTATTTGTAGCTCTCAAACCATTTTCTGGAAGATCACATCAACAGTAATCATTTTCTCATTATTGTATTAGTTTTATGTTATCATAAACTCCATTTAGTTTTGGAACTAGAAAGCATAAAGTTGTCATGAAGGTTGAGTTTTGGAACTAAACTTGATATTGTAGTTGTTTATGAAATTGCTTGAATAAAATATTTGGAGTTCCAAACTATATGTATGAGTTTCATCACTAAATTTGGACAAGATCAGGTACTAAAGTGAATGAGTTCTTGGAACTAAACTTGCAATGTTCCTCTAGAACTAAGCAGACCTATAAGTTTGATCTAAATTACCAGTTCTCAAATAGCTAACTTTAGAATCAAACTATAACAGGGTGCATGCAACCTCGGATTTTGGATATATTTTTACATACAAATTGACAAATTTTTTGAGAGGAATGATAATATGAAATCATAATGTCAAAATCAGAGTTTTTGAAATTGTTAATAAATTCATGATAGATTTTTCTAACTTTTCCAATATGATGTATTCTTCAACTTGATAGATTTCCTTTTTCCTGCATAAACAACTTTTCATATTTCCAATAATGTAACAATGCCAACAAAATAAATCAAAAATTGATGTTTAATGTCAAGATGATATATATCCTATACAATTTGAAGAAAAAAAGTTTCAAGACATTAACATTTAAATCTTTTAAAAAGGTAATATTGTAGGATAGAATGGTGGTAGGTGCCTTAAGGCCTTTATGTCTGTCATTCATCTAGAATTGGTAAAAACCTTCATTGGTATGTGTGTATACCTATTTTACCTTAGTATCATGGCCAAGTATCGTTATAACTTCTAGCCTGAATTTTCTTCTTAGGAAAAGGTTGTAAAAAGATGACTTCTAAAAGGCCTAATGGATAAAACTAGAAATAAAACAATGAGATCTTCTATAAGGGCTTGAATTCATTTCATGTTCTCCATAGAAATGTTTTGCCACTTATGCTCAAATCCTATCATTTCCCCAAATGCTAGATCAAAACCTACTCTTGTTGTGAAATGTGCAACAGGGAAATGTGACTAATTTCTGAGCAAATTGCAACTATACCCAGTGTCCAAATTTTTCAAGTTCTATCATTCAGGTAACACACCCCAAGTCAAAATTCAACATCAGTCCAAATGACCTCCAAAGTTAATTTGATCTCATCCCCATAGGTGATTTAGGAAATTCAATTCATTCTCCCTAGGTGATTTTAGGAGAAGATCATTGGAAAGACTAAATATTTTATGTATTGGGAAGGGTTATCGATGGCCTTGACCCAAGATATATATCTCAACCTTCCTGGAGCAGAACTTAAAGGGCCATTTCAACATGAGGTTAATGGAAATACCTTGGAAAATCATGGAAATTATTTTTTGAAGAATTTTTGAAAATTGGAGTCGTCTGATCATAAAAATGAAGGGTTCACAAGCCTAGGCAGTACACTAGGCCTAAAATAGTTGTTGGGCTTCAGAATTTTAGATTCTCGGAGCTCCAGATGGAGTTAGGAGAAAAAATATATCCAAAAAGATCATTCCAAGGATACCTACATCATGGTTAAATAATATTTTTCACAACATTTTGGCGATCAGGTATTGTCAGGATGTTTTTCTCAGGCACAAGTGGAGTACTAAATAAAATTCTATTTTTTGTGTTAGGAATCAAATGGATGAATCAAGACATTATACCCACACAATTGGATTCAAAAATAAATTTACAGTCATGATCATATAGAATTTCACCAATAAATTCCACCAAGAGCTCAAGTTATCATCATTCCAAGTTACCCTCTTGGAGACAGATTTTTAGAGTTAGTCAATTTTAAGGACACATGTCAGCACCAAGAGCCTGGTGAGATTTTATGTCCCTCAAAGTCCCTAAGGTTAAGTACATCAACCTTGTAAAAATTTCCCAACCCCCATGTGACCTCTAGGACCCTCATGTGACCTTCAGACTTGACAGTTCAGCCCCCAGGTGCATTTTTGGAGCTTCAAATTCCCTACCGTCGGATCGAGGGCATGTGTCAGCTCCAGGACCACTTGGAATTTGATGTCCCTCATGTCCCTAAGGTCAGGGACAAAATATTGAAAAATGTTCCCATCCCCTATGGGGAGTCCTTTGGTCACCACGTGACCGACTTTCAGCCCCCAGGTGCTTTAGTGTTTTTTCAAGTCAAATCCCTTACCATCAGATTAAGGCCATGTGTTGTCACTTAGCTCACCATGAAATTTGATGTCCCTCATGTCCTTGAGGTCAGGGACATCAGGGACATAAAAAATGTCACCATACCCTCCATGTGCATTTTTTGAAAATTTAAATCTGGCACTTAGTTGTTTTCTTCCTCTCATTTCTCTTCCACAGCTTCTCACCATGCCATGGCTTTGTTCAAGATTGTCCAGACACCCAGTCCTCCATTTTTTATCCAAACTAGCTCCTACCATGACCCAAAAATACCATCTACTGTTATGAAAATACATAGAAATATCAGAGAAAATTGAGATCAAAGTGTTGTTTGACATGAAGAACGAGGAAGAAAATGAAGGTGTTTTTTTCCAGATAACCATGAAGTCACCTGATCAAGAAAATTTCATATCTCATAAGATACAAGTCAGATTGAGGTTCCATGTCTTCTGTAGACTTCCAAATTTTTCAAGACATGATCATGATGCAACAAACCAAAGGTTGAATGGTGCCCAAAATTATTTGTTCCAACAAAATCCTCATTTCTATGCACTAACTCACATTTATATCAGGATTTTCCATCACAATGGAAATGAGCTAAAAACTTGCACACAAGAGCTCCAAATGAAAAACATATCACAATGGAGTTGTTTTCATCACAAATAGAGACAAAAACTAAGACCTATAAATTTTGAGCTCCATTAATGGCCACCATGGTAGCTCCATTGCTCGAAGCCACTACCAGTGAAAATTTCAAAATTTATTTCCCAGACATTCTAGTGGGAAAAATTATGTGAAATTCGGAGGATATGGTCGTGATGATAATGAGACAAGTCTAAAAAAATATGTTCCATCACAAATCGAGCACTAGAAACACCCTTTCTAAAAATAGTAAGTTTTCTTATACATGCTTTCTATGTTTGGAAAGTCATCATCAAAAGTAGTTGTGAAAGCAGTGTGTACCCAAGGTCACCAAGAAGCCAAAATGATTTTCTGAAGTAGAAAATAGTTAAAATGACCACTTACTAAAAATAGTAAGTTCCCTATATGGGTGCTTACTAAAAATAGTAGGTCAACCCAAAAAGTGGCTGAGGCAAGGGTAGTGTGCACAGGATTGAATGAGGGAATTCATCACATCACGATGATCGAGAAGAGGCAAAAATAACCTCTCACTAAAAATAGTAAGCTTTCCATCTGGACACTTACTATTAATAGCAGGTTGTTCTCAAAGGGAAATTTTGGCACAATGAGACATAGAGGGATGATCATCTTCAGGGAATTGGACAATGTTTTTGAACACTACATAGTTTCAGGTCATAGGTATATCATACGCAGGTTGGGAGTTGCGGTCATCAGTGGAACAATTCACTCAACTTGGTGAGTGTTCATGAGCTAATTTTAAGGAGTTTCATAGTGTGCAAGGAGTTTGAAGATTCAGAGTTTCACTACATTTGGATCTTTCCATCAACGAGGATCAATGGACTTCATCAGGAATGACATCTCCTCTTCTTCTTCTCTCTCTCTTTCTCTCTCCTCTTCCCCCCCTAACTTTCTCTCACTTTCCAATATTCTAATTTCATGTTGGGGTTGCACTTTTTCATATGTCCTAAAAGTGACTTTAGAAACATAATGTAATAAGTCACCTTTATGTTATAAAAAGGGACTTAATATTCTATTAGGAAGTATGAATAGTTTTAAGTTGCACAAGGACATATGAAAATCCATTAGGAAGATGATAAGTCACCTCTCATTCTATAAATTGTAAAGCCATTCCCATTTCAAAGGGTTGGTCATTAATTTTGTAAGACTCAAGAGTGCATTCTACCTTGAGAGAACAAAGGAGATAGCCAAATTCTTCCATTTCCCCCACTCTCAATTTCCTCCATTCTCCATTATGTATAACTTTTTTTTGAGCAATCAATACAAGAAGAAGGATTTTTTAGCTTTCTTTGACTAAGGGTTTTCTTGATACTTTGTGATCAATAAATTCTATTTGGTCTTGTTGACATTTGCATGGTTGTTTCTTCTCATGAATGCATGTGATGAAACTTCTAACTAGTGTGTGTAGGAATCTGATTTTCTACTTGCAACATTAGTTCACTTACCTCTTTTCTCACTCCCCTTTCCCACTCTTCAGACA
The DNA here is from genome assembly GCA_019776745.2 of Taxus chinensis. Lineage (NCBI taxonomy): Eukaryota > Viridiplantae > Streptophyta > Pinopsida > Cupressales > Taxaceae > Taxus > Taxus chinensis. Next base: position 361,896,377 of record CM034157.1, on the reverse strand, counting down.
AATTCCTCTCTTAGCAAGGTATCTACAAGATTTACCGTAGGGTCAGTGGAGTGTCCTTGTTGGATCCAAATCCACTAGCTCCCACTCCTCCCAGTCCACAAGATCCTCCTCTATTAGTAGTAAGTGTCCTAAAGTATTTGCACCTTACGTCTCCACTGTCATGCTAAATTACACACCAACAATTTTTGATATTGAACCACTCCTAGATGTGTTTCTCACACAACTTCCAGATGTGATACCCAAACTTTTTGTACCCACACCTTACCCAAAGGATTCTGTAGAAAAAATACCTCAAAACACCAGAAATGTCTACATGGGCATAGATGGGTGTAATGTAAAATGATATCTACCTGATGCTACTTTCTCACTAACACCAACTGGACTAGAAGTATTTTTCTCAAAAACTAGAAAACTAAACACCAATATTTGGTTACTAGGTGGGATAATATGCACATGTATAGATCTCCTTCTTTCTTCATATGATGATCTCTCACCCAAATTTGAGCATATTTCTCTCCCACACTTTCCAATATGGGGTGATCATAGACTAATTAATTCCCACACCCTCCATATGAACCTCAAATCCTTCCCATAATGTCTTCCTCCATAAATCAATCACTCCATCAAATTTTCATTTTATTGTTAACTCCCTCTCTTGTGCTTAATTATAATTGAGCAATATCTCTTCTCTCTTTGCTTCTGCCATAGGATCCACCATATTTCACCATACTAGCTTCAATGCCCCACACCTAGTGGGAAGTTAGACATCCATAGGAAATGGCTCCATACTTAGAGTGATGATTAGGATTTTAATTGCTATGGTATAACACATAAGAATTATTCTCTTGGTTCCTTCAAGAACTCAAACTTTGTAATCTCTAGGAAATAATATATAGAAATCATGTATTCTAGGGTATATCTAGTCAACATATCACTCCACCAACGATCAATAACATGAGTCTAGGTTAGATCAACATCATACAACCTTTGATACTCTTCTTGGGTCCACACACAAGGTTTATAATGCCAAATATTCCTCAAAGCATATAATGACAACCACTCATATAACTCTACTGGAAAACAACAAAAGAATGTCTCATAGATCTCATGATACAAATGTTCCTCTACCCATTTACATGCATCAAAATCAGCTCCATTGTTAAATATTTGAGAAAAATCATCATTTGTGTTCTTAAGCCAAGTATTAACACTATCCAAGGTCAAGCACTCTATCATCACACACCATTCTTGTAATAGCTTCAAAATAGGTCTCGACAATGGAACCAAAATGTATTCATGGTTTACCTCTTACTTATCTTCAAACCCCAAGTGCATCATCCTATCACCCAACATCAGCTAGGCACTCACCCAAGGAATTCATGGATGTCAAACCCATCCTTTATAGGATATTCATAAGAAGGATTTACCATTAATGGAGGAATGTTTGCAGAAACAGAAATACAGGCATTTACTCTAACAAAAAAGTAAAGATACTATATCTAAGCATATATGCACCATGAAATGAACATAAGCATTAAAACAACATAAGATAACCAGATCTACACCATGAGTAACAAGAAATAATTTACAGTTCAAACCCATAAACACAGATGTTCATAAATATCCTTCATGTATTGATTAACAAGTGTTTACAATAGTCATACTACATCAAAAGGGTCATAACAGACTGAATAGATCTAGATAATAACATCCTACATCTAGAAACCTTATTTTACCCCTAGAGCCATTAAAAATTTATCACCATGAAGCCACCATTACAGAACCATACGCACTCATCCTCTAACCTATAACACCTAATACCCCATCTATCCTATAGAATCCCCCTCTGTCTAGATCCAAATGCCTCCTTAAATAGGATGGAAGCTTGCCTGATCATCATTCCAGAAGTAGGCCCACACGCGAAATGTCATCATATCCTATATAATCGAGTTCCCAAGCCATGAAAATGTAATCTAACCATAATAACCTCAAATTTATAGCCCATAACCGTAAATATTCCTTAGAATATCCTTATCTTGAGCTCCAAGTTTCCATGTAACAACCTTTCCATCATTAGACTTATCCGTAGCTTTACATTTTTTGCATATGAAACCCTTTACTGAAATGTGGATAAGTCCTTAAACCATTTCCTTTTCATGCCAAAATACCTCTCCTTAAATGCTTTTACTTACATCCTTTTCTCCGTATTGCATTTTCTGTGTGCTCATATTTTGCTTTAGGACTTAGTCATTTTAAGGGCTCAATAGGGACCCACATGAATTATCATTATGTAGTCAGTGATGGGGTCTTCCTCTACTCACACATATAATCTCTCCAAGGGAATGATGGGGAGGAACTTTAACAAAGGGTGTTGCTTATTTCCCTTATATTTTTGACTCTACCTAATTCAGGGTGAGAGAACCCAAGATACGACCAGAAAGGTACAAGACAAGGAATGGAAATGGGAGAATTTCTCGAGTCTGTCAAGAATGAAAATTTAGGGGTAGATATAGAAATCACTTGAAATATTAGTCATGAAGAAATGTAAGCACTCAGGAACCCCTGTATAGGTTTCTAAAGGAAAGTTTAAAACAATCCACACATTAATCCCAAGGATCTACATGAGTCATTATAGGCTAATAATGAGGATCCTAACTAATGAGTGAAAACACTTAAGGTATATGAATTATTATTGTATTTTCACAAGTGGGCTTGAATAAAATGAATAAATGAGATGAGGTTTTCATGAACACCTATGAAATTTAAGAAGTTGAATACGATCTGAAAGTTGGAGACAAAATTAGAAGGAGAAAGAACTGACACTTCAAAGGGAAATAAGAAAATTAAGAAACATATCAACCATTTTATCATGATGCCCTTGTCATTACATGAATATAGGGGGAAAATAAAAATTGACTTTTCAGAGGAAAATGGTTACAAGGAACCTCTAAGAAAAAATACAATCCAAATCCCTGATAATTTAGCTATGAACACCTAAGACTAAATCACCATGTGCAGATTATGTCAAGTGTTCTAAACTAAGGGACCCCAAGACACATAAATACATCACCTAGTCTTTTAAAATTAATGAGGATTTTATAGGTCATAAAGATGACATCCCACAATACCTATAAATGAAATCCATATCCTATAACATCCTAACATAAACTAAATAGCGATAAGGTGTTTTCACTTAAAATGGAAGCCATCGTTTGATAAGATCTTAATGAAAAGAAACAAATTATTTTACCCCTAAAATCATTTCACAAGAAAATCATAACCACAATAATTAATGTAGGTTACTCTGGGAAAACCCATTAAACTTGGAAAGAAAAAGGGAAACATATATTTATGCGCTTAAAGCTTGTTAATGACTCTACATTAGAAATCACCTTAACATGAATTCCAGACAAATTTGAAACACAACAACACCTAAATCAATAAATTACGCAATTCCATGGTCAATGATGCCCCTTAACAGTCCCATACCTCCTCCAAAAAAAAATCCTTTCTTCCCAAAATAACTCCCTTGGAAAAAACTATATCCTCCTCTTAAACCTTAAACCCTTGTATATATCTTTATCCATTTTAGGGTTTTCAGAATATCCCTCCTGATTCTAACTAAATCGTTCTTATGATACCTCCTGAAGATTTCAATGAATAAAAGGGGGTATTTTTTCATAACAACCCTTAATTTTTCTTACCACAATCCCGTCACCATCATGTTAATGTTGACGAGGCATTATATTTTCCACATCACATTATTTTAATATCAAATTTTTCCACATGTGAATAAATGTCACATGGCTAAGAAATTTAAATTAACAATACATTATTCAAAGGTGTGGAAATTCACTCCATCTACAATGACATAGTTATCATAAATAATTAATCCTAATCTAACTCCCACATGTGCCTACTGATCCAAGAAAGATATAGGATTGATGTTGATATGATTTTCCCAGACATGTCACCATAAGGAACATGCCTATTTAAGCATGGTTCATTGGACCACCAACTTACCATTAAATTCCCATAGAGCCTTCCACATCATTCTTCCATAAACAAAACATCTATCATGGCCTCTTCATTTTTATGATAAAATATCACTGAGGAAGAACTTCCCAATCTGGGATATTTTTTCCAACTTACTGGTCTTAATAAAGCCTTGATCCTTAATGTCTTCAGTGTACCCAATGCCCAAGAAAATATCCCTAATAACTCACCCCATAATACTCTGATTCTTTCCTTCTTGAACTAGTTATCATAAATGTCTACTTCATTCCTTCTATTTCAAACCCTTCATTATCACCTAATCCACCCTAAGTATTGTCTTAATGCAGCATTCCTGAAAGAGATGTGGTTTCATCACTTTCCTCATGTGCATGATGACCACTGATATATGCTGAAATTATATTATGATCCCCTCCTATTAAACATATATCCCTATGTCAATTTTTCCACATGCATTAAAGGAAGAATAACAACTTTTAGTTTGGATACAAGTGACACATAAAAGTGTATTTTGGCCTTGGAAACTACCTTGGTCAAAATTCGATCCAAGATGAGTATCCAAGATCTTACCCCCAAGAAATGAAGATCACCATAGATAACACACCCAATGAATTAACTCCATCTCTTATGACTTAACGCTTCACTTCTCCTAGGAAAAAATATTACATAAGAGGAGGAATGCCTCTGTTTTAATGGGTGAATTCACTCGAGAAGAAAAGGGAGTTCACTGATATGTTGAATGGGCATTGGGTAGAAGTTCCTGAGTTCCTAAAGAAGGGTATTCCATGGGGCATGATAGGGGACATTTAGTTTTTTTTAGCACCATGGCCCACAAAAAGTTTATTCATCGTAGGGACCATCTACTAAAGCATGTTCAAATTTTATCTGGCGAGATAGTACCTGTTGAACCATAGTTTCTCTGTTGCAACATAGTTTATTATATTTTCATATTTTATGTGCAAATGTATACTTTTGAAGGAAAGGGCCCCTGTAATGAAAACCTCAATTTGTTTATAAGATACATTGCTCCAATATATTTATTTTTCTTTTCACTACAAGGAATGTCTATCCTTCTTTTGTTTGAAATTTTTTGAGATACATCATTTTTTTTTAGGTTTATTGCACCACATACAAGTCGATACACTTATTTCAATCATAAAATATTCACTTGTGTATGCACACACTTTATATAGTTACACAATAACCTACAAAATGATGCCATCCTTCTCACTAATGAATTACTCTTAGTTTCCCTTTTTAAATGGAAATTACTAAGTAAATTTCCCTTCTTTTGATATACATCAAAAAAATCAGAAATAAATATCAAGCATCTACCCATTACGCAACTGGGAACCTAGGCCCGTAGAAATAACTAAGAAAATTTATAAAAAATGTGAATTCTAAACTTGATTTTGGGCCTTGAAAGGTGGACTACACTAAGCACTAAATACACATACATTATCAGGTCTCGGGGTCAAACCATCCCTTTACACACTTTTGGGCATAAAATAAACTTTAAAATTGTTGTGGATTCTATAGGAATTTAATTTTTTTTTTCTTTTACATTACAAATCCAAGTACTAGACTTGTGCTTCAGACGAATGTTGAGGAGAAACATAGTAAATCTCATAATGCCTTCATGTTTTCCAAAATATTCCTTATCTTGGGTACCAAGAAGAAAATTCCAACTAAGCTATTGGTATTTATAGTTTCTAAAAGAGGAATTGAAGTAGACCAAGAATATGTCACCACTATTATAGAAAGTCCTCCTCCCAAGAACCTCATGTAGCTGCATAGGTTACAAGGAAAAATCCAAGCCATTCATAGATTCATCTCCCAATGCAAAAATAAAAGTCATTCCTTTACTCATACACTTCAAAAGATGCATATTTTCATCGGGGTCTTGATTTCAAACAAGAATTTTCCTTACTAAAGGATTATTTGGCTAACCCTCCTATTTTTATACTACCTAAGCCATGTGAACCCCTTGTACTCTATATTTATGCTACTCAAATTTTTTATCAATGTGCTCTTAAATAAATATGATATAAATTACAAAGAGATATGTGTTTATTACCTTTGTTGTACATTGATGTATTATGATCTCAATTACCCATAGATGGAAAAGGTATGCTTTACTACAAAAAATCAACCACTAACTTTTGAATAATAAAACCAAGTTTATATCTAAATTTGACCCACTTAAATACCTTTTATGCAAACATGTGCTTACTGGGAGGATGTCCAATTATATCATTTTATTGATTGGATTTGACATTGAGTATTCCAACCATAAAATATTCAAAGGAAAAATTATTGCTGATCAACCATCAGAAACACCACCATCAGGAATGGAAAAACTAATTTTGGATTTTTCAAACGCTTATGTTTTATATCTTAAATATTGTTCTACCTAGAAGATATACTTTGATGGGTAATTCACATTTAATAGATCAGGGGAAATATTTTTTACTATCACCTCTACATGTGAGCTTATCCCTTAAGATTTTAGACTCAAATTCCCATGTACTAACAATATTGTTGAGTATGAAGCTCTCATTACAGGACTGAAAGGGGCTATAAGATGGAATATCAAACAATTCAAGGTTATATGTGACTCCGAAGTGATCATCAAATAGGTTACTAATGAATTTAAGTTCAAGGATGAAAATATCATTCCATATAAGTGGATGGTAGATACCTTGAAGGAATACTTTGTTCAAATAACCTTTCAATAGGTCCCATGAATATAAAATCATTTGACAGACACCATGAATACCATTGGATATTTACACAATTACCTCTAAATATGAGGGAATTTCACATCCTTATTGATCATTTAATGGTACCTGCATATGACATACAAGTATGATATTTGGTATGTGAAGTTGTTGGTCCCTTTTCCCCATGGTATGTTGACATTTTAAATTACTTATAAGATGGTATATTCCCTCCTAGAATCCCCCATTCCCAAAAGATAACCCTTATCTAATGAATAATTCATTACACCCTACTTGGGGAACTCTCTATCATGGATGTCACAAAGCGAATCTATTATGTTGTATAAATTATGAGGAGGATACCCAGGAAATCAAAGAGGTGCATGAAGGCATATGTGGTGCTCACACTAGCCACATGGTCCTTGCAAAAAGTCTTTTCTGTGTAGGTTACTACTGGCCTACTATGGAGAAATTTTTTTGTCACTATGTAAACAAATGTTTGCTATGTCAAAAACATGGTAATATAATATATGCCACATCTCTATCTTTGTAACCTATCACTACACCATGACCAAATTCAAAGTGGGGGCTTGATCTCATAGAGAATATCACTCTAAATTCCTCTACTGGACATTATAAACAATGAAAAACTACCTAAGAATGGAAGAAAAACAAAATGTAATGTAAACCTCCCTATAATACTTTAGTGCAAACCTCAGTAAGGTTTTGGAGACTTTTTTATGTGGAACCTTGAAAATGAATGTGGGTTCTCTTGAATTCTCTCTAAATGTGATTGCAAATGCTACAAACATAGATACTTTGTCTTGGAAATTTAGCATTATTATTGTAATTAAGATTCAAGAGGATTTGTAAGAGAGTAAGCCTGAAATTTATAAAGGTAGAAGTAGTTAGAAATTGGTTACATACTGTTAAATGCATATGCTAAAAATAACATTGGAGGAAGTTACAATAGTGTTGGGGCATTTTGGGGTAGTAATGGAATTAATTGCAAAAATATGAACCCAGAAAGGTGGTTGTACGTGCAACTCAATTTCCCCCACCTTTCTAGGATTCTAGAAGTGCAACTAACTAGGATGAGGATATGGAGTACAAGTGGAGTCTAAGTTGAGTCTAAGTGGATGTTGACCAAGTGGAAGTTCACTAGGATGTGCACACACTTAATTAATTAATAATTTAATCAATAAATGGTAATTAACTTAGCTAAAGGGGTAGTAAGGGTACACAAGATTAATTTAATTAATCCAAAGGGTACTATGTGTATGAATTGATCAATTTAATCAATTAATCACAAATGGGTGAATAACAAGGTGTATTAAGAAGTGAACTGGGAACAATTGGAAACATTTATGTAATTTTGGGGTGTCTACATTTTTCCCCTCTTTAAAGTGTTTTTGCGAAGTAATAGTGATTTTAAAGATAGTAGAAACATGTAGATCAGCGAGCGGAAAATTGTGAAGCATTGGGATGCCCCAACAAGTAGAATAACAGATGAATGCCCCCTCAAGCAGGTGGATGATTTAGCAAAGTGGTGGAAACCCACTTGATAGGAATAAAACCAAGGGATTGGAATAAGGACAGGAAAGGAATGTGCCTGTAGCATGAGTGCTCATTTGGAAAATAATTTTAGAATAATGTTATTTTTGTTGTTGCATAATAGAGATGTCACCATGATTATAAAAGAATAAATATTGTTAACCTAGATGTGTGTAAACAAACACACGCAGTAAAGAAAATATAAAAAAGAAAAAGAAAACCAATATACAAAGTAGGTGCCAACATTAGAGTTATAAAGGAACCAAGATGTAATCACACTACTTGTAATTGGTCCAAAAAGTAAAAATCAACAATGCAACACAAAAACAAAAAATGAGACAATCAGCTATGCCCTAATGTATGCCACAATGATGATTAAGTAGATACAAATGCTCCCAAGTGGGAATATGTTTAAACTAGAATAGTGGAGTTAAAGTGACTCCTTATGACATTGTTACTAAAGCCGTTGTGTAAATGATAAAAAATAAATTTTCCCAAGTGAAATTATATCATGAAGGAAACACATATTTGTGACTTTCCCCAAGTAGAGTTAACATATCATGCAAAGGGAAGAAAGTGATAGTTGTAAGACTGGAACGATCACTATGGTAGTAGATAAAAGTATGATGTTTATCAAGATGTTGAATGATTCACTTTAAGGGATTTTTTAAGTGTAGGATTTCTATGATCATTGAAAGTTTGTTCAAAATTTTTGTAATAATAGTTTTTTGTTTGATTTTTTTGGTTTTTTGAAATATTTGATTTTTTTTTAATTTTGTGAATTTTTTATTTTTTTGGATTTTTCAAATTTTGGAAGGAATTGAAAAGACAAATGCAAATAAAATGTAAGAAAACATGAATACACAACAAAAAGGAAAATTATCCATGGATTAAATAAACAAAGAGAAAAACACAACACATGCAAATGACAAAAATATAAAAAACAAACAATAGAAACAAACCCAGTATGAACAAGAAGGATCCACACCAAAGTTAGATGTGAACTAAGATGTAAATAAATTTCCTGTAATTGGTCCATAATTTCATTCTAGATACACAAAGTTCTAGTTATTGTAACTAACGAACATAAGAGACTAAGCTAAGAATATACAAGAAAAAATTCCATATGTATAAAATTTAAACAAGAAAATACAACAAACAACTTAATGAACAAAAAAATTAATGTTAAATACTAACAAATAATCTATAATACTACATAACTCACAAAAATAATGTCTAAAGACTTTCTGATTGTTTTATATAATGATGAAATGAACAGATGTCAAGTTTCCCCCAAGTGAAAGCTAAAGCTTAGTGATATCCCTAAGCAAAGTTACATTGAAAATAGTGGTTTCATTGATTGGAAAAGATGATTGGGAACAATCAGATGAATAGAATGGCGAACAAAATTACATAGTCACGAGTGTATTTTTTGGAAAGCAATTTCAAAGCATTTTGTATGTTTTTTTTGTATTTTCTTAACATTTTAATATTTTGTTTGGGATTTTGAAAAAAATTATATTGTTTTTGGTGTTTTGTGAAACACTTTTTTGAATGTTTTTGGTCTTTTTGGAATTTTGAACCACACACCAAAGAAGAGGGAAAGGAAATTCCCAATTCAAAAACAACATGCTATGTATGAAGGAAGTGAACGAAATCATAATGGAAGGAAAAAAGTAGTGGTAGAAAATGGGAACGACAACCAAATAAGGAAAATATGTGACACACGGCACAGTGAAAAGTTATAAGCAGGAAATAAAGTAAAATGAAAAAATAGGTGGATGCATTGATATGACCCTAGCATAAGGGTTACTCTTCTGAGACTCAAGAGTAAAACTTATTTAGATGAATGGAATCCATAGGCTCCTTCAACTCTTTTCCATCCTCGGTAGATATTTTGTATGTTCCAGATCCAAATATAAAAGTTATAATATAATGACCCAGCCAATTAGGCTCATTTTTTTCATTTTTTTCTTGTGGTTTAGTTGTGTTCTTTTGATTTTCCTTTAGGACCAAATCACTGATTTTAAACTGTCAAGGTTTGATCTTACGATTATAATTATGGCACAATTTATTCTGATATACCTGCATATGGTGTAAAGAATGAATTCATCTCTCATCCAATAATCCTAGCTCTGTAAGGCATGCAACATAGTAGTAATCTTCATGAATTAGGTGTTAAAGGGAGACACAAAGTGAATTCCTTTCAACTTTGATAGGTAATATTGCTTCAGAGACATATACTAGGGAAAAAGGAGTAGCTCCTGTAGGAGTATGAAGGGAAATGTGGTAGGCCCAAAGGGTAGGATACAATTGTGTATGCCAATTACATCCATGTTTATTAACTATTTTTTCTAGAATGGATTTTATGATCTTGTTTAACACTTTGGATTGGGCATTACATTGTGGATAATAGGGTGTAGCCCATTTCAAGTAGATATTATATTTTTTATCTAGGGCCTCGAGATCCTTGTTTTTGAAAGAACCACCATTATTAGTGACAATAGCAGTGGGGATGCCAAAATGAAAAATAATATGGTTGAAAATTAATTTAGAAATATTACACCCAATAACATTGGGAAGAGGCATAACCTCAACCCACTTGGTAAAATACTCAGTGGAAGTTATAATAAACATGTGGCCATTAAAAGATGTGGGCTTTATTTTTCCAATTAAATCAAGTCCCCATTTTAAAGAAGGCCAAGGTGAAGTAATGGGATACAAATCTTAGGATGGTGCATGAATGAGATTACCGTGTTTTTGGAAAGCTTGACATTTCTTCACAAAGTTACATGCATCTTCCTCCATTGTGGGTGAATAGTATGAAATGTCTAATATCTTCTTCACAAGGACCATTCTACTAGTGTGAACACTACAAATACCTAAATGTACTTCAGCTAGAACATGATTATCTTCATCTAGATTAAGACATCTTAAGAGAGTCCCATCATAGCCTCTTTGATACAAGGTGTTAGCAAGAAGGGTGTAGCGTGAAGCACATTGGGCTAAGGATATTTTGTTAGCTGAATTAAAATTAGGAGGGTAAGCTTTATTTTGAATAAAGGTATATATATTGTGGTACCAGGGATGAACAAGACCAATAATCACACAAACCATGGTGGAATCCAGTAATTCATATATGGGCACCAAAATATGTTCAACACGTAACTCATTGTGATTTTTATTAGTGTTGAACAAAATAAGGGAGGTAATAGTTATCATGGAATATGATTCTTGGTTTTGTACATGAGGAACTTGTTCAAAATTGATAATCTAGAAATACCCTCTAAGGTTATCAACCCATTTTTTATAGGGTAAGATATTTTCATCTTTTACTTGATATTCTAAATTAAATTTATTAATGATGAGAAGAGAATCACCAAAAACTTTCAATTCTTACAAGCGCCATGAGATAACAAACCCTAAGCTTACTATCAATGCTTCATACTATGCTATGTTATTTGTGCAAGGGAAGATGATACAATAAGATTTAGGTATGAGGTCTCCATCTACTGTACAAAAGATGATTCCTGCTTCAGAACCATGGATGTTGTAAGATCCATCAAATAATAACATCTATAAGGGTGTTTCTTCTATGTACAAGAGGTCTTCATCTAGAAATTCAAAATATAATGGCTTTGAACCTGGAAATGGTGTTATGGCTAGTTTATCTACTAGTGCTTGACCTTTGATATCTTTTTGATTGAAAATTTTAATGTTAAATTTTCTAAGTAGTGCAATCCAGCTAGACATTCATCTTGTTATGACTGATCTCAAAAGTAAGTACTTAAGAGCATAAAAATTTGAAATTATCTTGGTGGTATGATTTAGAAGATAGTGTTGCATCTTGCCAAAAGTATAAACAATTGCTAAATAAGCCTTTTCAACCTGCGAATACTTGGTCTCATGTTCAAGAATATTTTTTCTCAAGTAATACAAAGCTTGTTCCTGACCCTTAACATTATGTTATACCAATAATGCCCAAATGGAATGTTCTAAATTGTAGATGTATACAACAACATAGGATTATCTTGTATAGGTGTCATGAGTACCGATGAAGATATTAGGCATTATTTGAATTTTACAAAGGCATCTTGATAGTCTTGTGTCCATTTTAATTGGACATCTTTCTTAAGTATTTGGTTGACGTGATGAAACTTATCTACCAATTGAGAGATGAACTGACGAATAGACTATATTTTTTCTTTTCGTCCCCTTAGTTATCAAAGGTTCTGAGGAGGCGACATGTCTATTATAGCTTTAACCTTCGTGAGACAATGAATCCCATAAGTTTTCCTGAAGTGACAACAAAGACACATTTTTTGGGATTAAGGTGAACCTTGTACACCCTTAACTGCTCAAATATACACCTAAGAACTACTGGATGATCCACTCTAGTCTTTGAATCAGTAAGAATATTGTTAACATAATCCTCCATTATGTCGTGAAGAATTTCATGGAAAATAACAGTCATGGCATGTTGATAAGTTGCACCAGCATTTTTAAGGCCAAAAGGCATGACCTTGTAACAAAATGTTCCCCATGGGGTTGTAAAATCTCTTTTATTTTGGTATTATTCAGAAATTTAAATTTGGTTATACCTATAAAATCCATCCACAAGGGATAACATCTCATGGCCCATAGTACAATCGATAATCATGATAGTATTAGGCAAAGGGAAATCATCCTTGGGACATGCTTTGTTAATGTCATGGAAATGTGTACAAATAAAAATTATAAAGGTCTTCTTTGTAACTAGTACCATATTTGATATCCACTCTAAGTAGTCAGTGCACCGTATAAATCCTACATCCAATAATTTGTGTAGTTCGGCCTTAACAAGAAATGCAACCTTGGGATACATTTTACATAGTTTTTGCTTTATAGGTTTTGCATCTGGGTGCACCAAAAGGTGATGAACCATAAGAGAAGGATAAATTCAATTTATACCATTGTAAGACTAAGCGAATACATCCTAAAACTCAATTAGAAGTGTTATGAATGATTTGATTTTATTCTCTGATAAATTAGCAACTAGTTGCAACAAATTTTGGTTGGTCTTCAGTTCTAATGTTAACAGTTGTCGTCTCTTCTACCAATAGCTTAGAAGTGTAATTATCTTGAAATGATGTTGTAGGCTTGATTAAATTTTCAGATATTTCTATATCTGATTCTCCTCTATTTAGTTCCTCTAAAAAAAATTCACTAGGAGATGCATATTTTTCCTTCTTTTTCTTTTTCATTTTTTGCTTCTCGTATAACACCTTTGAAAGGTTTTCAATATGCAAGATATAATTTTTCTTTTTTATGTGTTTAATTTATTTTTCTTTAGGAATGGAGATTGTAAGTTCTTTGCTGAAGTAGGCGGTAGCATCAAAATTTATATCAAAACCCTTCTTGTGGTCTGATAAGGGAAAAGGGTCTGAAGCCCCGAGAAACTCCATGATGTCATGATCATTTTGAAATAGGTACATGGAAATATGACATTGTTGGTCCTAATCAATGAGGGAAGGATAAAAAACATCTAGGGTTCGAATGGATAAGTATTCATGGAAAATTGTAGTCTCAGCTAGGTGTTCGAAGAGACTATGTGTGGAATCAGTCTCAACTTCGAAATCCAAGTCCTTGTCACTAGGAAATACATCAAAGAATACAAGCCTCTTCTCATATGTATCATACCCTAAACCATATTTATAAATATTAGACTTGACATTCATAGGTTCAAGATCACCATGTCTTTATGGGCCAAGGCCCCTTCCTTTCCAGTTCATTTTTTTCATCATTCTATGGCCCTTGGTGTAATCAATGGATGTGTAACATTTTCTTATCCTATCTTTGTATAGCCAAGATTCGTCAAAGATTGGAATATATTCATCTTCTAGATATCCATATCATCTCCAAAGAGTGTTTCTAATATAGTAATATGGATGTTCTCATATATGACAAGTGTTAGGATGCCCATAGCTGTGAGGCGATAATGATATTTTTCAAAAAAGAAATGCATTATCAAGTGTATACTGCCTAAGAATTTATGGGAGAATGTATCTTCAAGTGACACCTTAGATGTATATGCATTAGAGAAAGGTGTAAAGATGTGATGAATATCCTCTGGTAACACTTTAGACATAGATTCTTCATAAGAAGACACAGAAGCATGAGGGTGCCATATTAAATTAGGGTCAATACAGTTGGTAACAATAGGAATTGCACTAGATCCAATTGTGTTATTTGTAGACACTAAAATTAGGTCACACTCCCCTTTTTTCCCTCAACATATAAGCACCCTTTATTACATTTACCGAGCCATGACCCCCTTCACACCACTAATATTAATTTAATTAATTACCCTCACTATATTTATTATTTAAATAATAGCCACACATAAAGTTCACTTAGATACCTCACCAAGCCAACTCAACCTAAGACCTATTCTTAGCAAGTTCCCATAACTAACTGAGACTTACCCAAACCCAAAAAATCAATGCCTACATTCCCTCTAAACACATTCCCACATGTTCACAAAAGTCTCCCAATCTAATCCATGGGATAACGACATGAGATCTAAGGAAATCAAGAGGATCTCCCTAGTTTAGTAAACCTAGGAAATCCCACCTTGACCGATGTCGGTTACCCCTAACCATCACCGGTTAAGCTGGACTACCGTTGATTACCCCTTTTAACCCCTAAAATACCTTATTCTCAAGGTTGGAAAAAATTAGGAGAAATTTGATGAGAAAGAACACATCTCAGAGAGATAACGCATCTTCAGAGAGAAAATTCCAGTGAAAAATCACATCCAAGGAAGGAGATTGGACATCTTCTCCTGCATAGCCATCCCAGCCATGATCTGATCTATCCAAGCAAAGAGGAGTGTATATACAGCCCATGCAAAATCTTCTCTTTAGTTGGTGACCACTTGCAACCCTCAAACCCATCATCAGCACCTTCATAACTCACACACAGTTCTTCAAGAATGGAATCCAAGTAAGTACAACATCATACTTTCTTGGTTATTTCATTTCATTATCAGTTTATCATCCATTGTTTACCTTGCCCCCCCTTTGACCTTCTCCACATTTTCACCTCCATATACCCATTAATACCTCAAAAAATCCTACTCCAGTCACCCAATATCCCGTCCTGACTAGCCAAATTCCTTTGTGCAATCAAAAAGGAGGCCCCAACTTGTTCTGTGACATTTCCAAATCTCACAGTAACTGGCACTGGTTACACCTAACCACCTTTGATCACCCCTGATTGACACCGGTCTCTGTGTTTTCCTACATAGCCTAGAATAGAGACCTACCCACCTAATTTCACCACACTCTCCTTCACCTGTGATCTACACGAGACCTTTATCAGACCTGCAGAGACCCAGAACCAACCATTTGACCTTTGGATTCTATTCTAGATTAGCCTGTTAGATTAGATCTATTTCTTATTACATTTTAAGTGAGATACCTAAATCATTTTAAAATAAAAATATTATTTACTTAGTTTACAACATTGAATTATTTAAAATAGTGGATTGACATCCATCTAGGAAGTATCATACTTCTTGAATCTAGCTTACGCTAGGTAGTTCACTTCCCATATTGTTTAATTCCTTCTGGTGGTCTTGTTTTCAATACATGTAGTTCATCCTACCCAAAGGGAAGCTCTCATGATCAGTTGTGGATTCATAAGTCATACACGTGTAACAACTCATTGACCAACCCTTGAACATTTATTCCTCCTATGCCCATTACCCTATCTATTTTGTCAACATTTCAAAGAAACAATCTAAGAAAAAGGTGAAACATTTCCACACTTCCCACTCAACAAACCAAAACCTCCACCCTCACCACTCCTAGAGCCACCCTCAAGATTTGGAATTAACATGGTTCACATAAGAGAACTTTCCATGCCACCACCCAAATGTCATTGCACCCATATGACCTCACATGGTTTTTCTCCTCTAGTAGGTTTTTTCCTGTCGTGTCATTATACCACTCACCCTACACCTTCTCCATTTGTCAACTTCCCTCAAATCAACATGATACATGTCACTACACGTGCGTAGAAGGGCAAAGAAAAGACAACTGAACCACCAACCAATCCTATACCCAACATACCATCTGCACCAATACCTAAAATAACTATTTGTGGCCCCATGTACCCCATTTCTAATGGCATCACACATCGTACCATGCTCAAACAATTACACCAATATCCCCTCAAAATGTCCTTACATGACCTCATCCAAACCTCAGAATCCCATCGTCAAGCCATCATGGAGGTTCTTCAATCTATTAAGGTTTTACTCAATGAACCTACAACCATAGCCTCCATTATCACACCCCATCATGTAGCCTCTCTCACCAAATTACCACCTTCATCCTCACCTCACCTTTTTCACCAAGTAGTCTTCCTTAGCTTCTTAGAGGAGGAGATCGTGCCACACCAAAATGATGACCCAGACGCAACCCTCTTTATCTTTATCCACATTGATGACATACAGGTATACAGTGTGATTATTGATGGAGGTGCTAGCATTAACATCATTTCATCCCATGCATTTTCTCAAATGTGCATACATGAAAATTACATGCATAAACATTTGGTCATGTTGCATTCATTCAACGACACTATCACCTCCACACTAGGCACTGTCATCCTTCACATTCGCGTGGGCCCCCGCACTATTCCAGAATTGTTTTGTGTTTTGGAGGGGGAATTCCAATATAACTTGTTGCTTGGTAGACCATGGATCCGTGTCATGGGTTACGTTCCTTCCACTTTGCATCATTGTGTAAAGTTTGAACACGAAGTACACACTTATACCATTCTAGTTGACCCATTACCTTTCAAAACATGCAACATGCTTTACCAACCCAATGATGTGCTCATACATGTCAAGCCATCTACCTCTACAACCAATACCACTTCACCTACACCTCCACCTACCAGTACAGTTGCTACCTCAGCCACACATACCTCCTATAATCCTATCGCTGCTATAACCTCCACGACTGACCCATTAGCTTCCTAATCCATTAACTCCACCTCCACATCAACCTATGACACATCATCCATTCCATCTAACAACATACCAACCACTTATCCCTTGGAAGGTGTTTTTCAATTCCTCATTCTAGAGGAGTACCGCCTATATAGTGTCAACACATTCCTTACTCTACATGTGTATGGAAGCCTTCACCAACACCCTCGCTATGATCACCATATAGGAGAATAACTCCTTTATGGTCCTCCTCATATTTGTACTAGTCTCACCTATGGGGGACTTAATACTACCATTTACACACCTAAACCACCATCACAACCCTACCCATTTTCCATTGACTTCCAATCACTTACCAATCACTGTTTCACCCACACATTCCTACACTGTTGTGCATGGAAGGGTTTTGGTTTTGAATTTTAGGAGCAAGGCCACCATATCGTTATTCCATGTACCACCCACAAACATAATGACCGTAGTGGTATTGGCTTCCCTGAACCTCTTACCAAACAGGCCCACATTGAACTCATTAAAGACCCTAGCCCTCCTCCACCTTCATCTTCATCACTACCTTCACCCACTCCACCTTCATCACCACTCTCACTGATAGAACAGATGGATCCTGAATCTATCCCCTCTAACTTTTTTTTTCATAAACATCATTTCCTTGGGGCCTTTGACTTATCAACGTGAAGGTGAGGCCCCTTCCACTCTTTCATTCCTATATCCTGAAATGATCAATGACAACACACCTACGATTAATGTCATTCAATGTCAAGATGTTGAATCCATACTCACCTACCTTAGTGCAGAAGACTCATATACTCATCAGTCGTTACCCTCTAAGACGTAAACCATGTTGAATGAATCGACTATCTAGATCAACATTCATACTCAGGATGACCTGCACATCCTAAAGATCAGACAATATTTAGATGCTACTGAATAGGAAGCCATAAATTATTTTCTCTGATATCATAACCATGATTTTTCTTGGTCTTACAAAAACATGCCTGGTATTGACCCCATCATAGTGGTCCACAATATCATAACCTTTCTCGATGCAAAACCTATTAAACAAAAGATAAGGAAAATACACCCTCGCATTGCTCTTCTCGTTAAAGAATAAATTCCACACCTTCTTTCTATTTCCTTCATCTTACCCATTGATTATCCTCATTATATTTCTAACATTGTCCCTGTTACTAAAGCAATAGGGGGAATCCACATTTACATGGACTTCCATGACCTCAACCTAGCCTACCCGAAGGATGGATTTCCCTTGCACGGTATTGATCAACTGGCTAACCTCATTGCTGGTCATGAGATGCTCTCACTCATGGATGGCTTCTCGAGTTATAACCAAATTTTTCTTGCCCCAAAAGATCAGCACAAGACCGCATTCATTACCCCTTGGGGAACCTTTTGTTATTGATTCATGCCTTTTGGCCTTAAAAATGTTGGTGCTACATATCAACATGCTATGACTTACATCTTCCATGATATCATGCATCACATATTAGAAGATTACGTGGATGATCTCTTAGCCAAATCTAAAAGTTACACCAAGCACCTCGCTGTCCTTGAAACCATCTTTGACCATCTCATTAAATATTACGTCCACCTTCAGCCTAAAAAGTGTGTCTTCGCACTTCTCTCAGGAAAGCTCCTGGGATTTATTATTTCCCTCCATGGTATAGAAGTTGACCCTATTAAAGTCAATGCCATTCTATAAATTCCTCTGCCCACTAACCTTAAACAACTCCGTAGCATGCAAGGTAAATTACATTCCATTTGCCATTTCATTACATAATTATCTAATCGGTGTCAACCATTTCATCATCTGCTTAGGAAGGATGTCTCCTTTAAATGGGATGATGACTATCACAAAGATTTTGAGGCCCTAAAACAATACCTTCTCCAACCACCCATACTCATTCCACCTAAATACAATCAACCATTTTACCTATACATATCAGCTACTGATCATTCCTTGGGAGCCATACTCGCTCATCGAGATGAACAACATAGGGAGAGAGCAGTTTATAACATAATCCATACTCTTTTAGACTATGAAACCTGATATAACCATCCAGAAAAGCTTTACTTAGCCTTAGTTTTCATTTCCACCAAACTCTTCCATTACCTACTCAACCACAAAACCTATGTCATGACCAATACCAATCCCTTACACTTCGTGTACGCAAAATCTTATCAAAATCAGCATGCCACGTGATGACTTATGATTTTAGTTGATCTTGACCTCAGATTCATTCACCAAAAGTCCATAAAGGGCCAAGCTATCACTGACCAACTAGCTGATGCACCTATTTCAAGGGATTAACCCTCTAATTTTGACTTTCCCGATGAGTCAATTTCTACTCTTTCCCTAGACGAACCCCCTTACCAAATGACATTGTTCTTCGAAGGTTCTAAGTGTCAGTGTGGGCGTGGCACTGGTGTTATCCTCATTCATATAGATGGAGAACTCATGCCTTTTTATTTCAAACTAGACTTTAAATGCACCAACAATATTGCCGAGTATGAAGTGCTTGTACTAGGTCTCCAGGCTGCATATGCCCTAGATGTCAAATCAATCCACATATTTGGTGATTCACAATTGGTCGTAAACCAAGTCAATGGTATGTACCAATGTTGTAATGAGATACTTCAAAATTATAAACATCATGTAGACATACTTTTGACCACCTTTGATCGTTACACCCTTCAAACCATCCCACATTCAACCAACAAATTTGTAGATACCATGGCCTGCTTAGCTTCCCAAATACCCACTTACCCTATCAATTCCAAAATATTTGTCACTGTACAATGCCTCCATTCACCTTCTTATTTACCTCATGATGTTTACTCAATCAGAAATGACACCCATGACCTAGTGACCTTTGGTATAAACAATACTCCAACTACCTTTCTCTCTCCATCTTACCTCCTAATATCATGCATAACGGACAACGCGCCTTCCTTAAAAAGGTATCTCATTTCATTATTCTGGGGGGCACTCCTTTATAAATGCGGCTTTGATGGTATTCTCTTATGATACCTCACAAGTTATGAAATCCATTATACCATTAAGGAGGTTCATGATGGCATATGTGGAAGTCATTGTATGATGGAAAAGTGACAAGCGAACATGGGAATCTACAAGTAACTCTTCCTTGCACCCGACCTCCTGAGGTCATACCGAGAGAGCTGGTAGAGATGGAATATACGTGGGGAAAAGACAAACTAGTTAGGGCATCTTATGTCTTCGAATCGCACTAATGGAATCTACAAATCTAAGGTAAAGAAGGCCCTCCTACCTGAACTGGCGTGAAAGATCATTCGGTGAGGATGACTACTCGAAGGATCCAATCAATATCAAGCTCTGGTGTGATCCGATCTATAGGTTGTGGGATACATGGAAGATAACCTATGGGTGCTTCATAGATATTCCCCGACAGGGTCATGAAAGTGGATGATGGATGTATGGTGGATTCTATGGGTGATTCTCTGGTCTAGTCTAGAAATCCTTAGTTTGATTAGTTGTTACATCTAGTGAGGATAGTTGTGTGATAATGATTGGTGGAAGTGGAGAGGATCTAAATACTAATGTGTGTAAACCAGGATCAACATCTGATTGACATGTGGGTCCGTTGGGTTATGGGACCTATGGGTCATAACCGTAGGTTCATGGTCATTGTGGGCCTCCTATGGTCATGTGCAGAATCAATCCCTAATCCCTAATATCTAGTAGTTGCATGCCTTTTTGGCCTCTATGTTTACAACTAAAAGTTGCATAATCTACTCAGAGTACCTTATAGGTGTTCTGGCAACTTGAATTCTTTTTCCAGTGTCTATGTCAATGAGGATGTCTCCTGCATCTAGCTATGGGACCAAAGGATCACAACCGAATGTTTTCTCTCTTTCAAGCCCTTCTACAAACATGCAGATATTTATTAGGGAAATCTGTAGTTTGGCTGGTTTGACCAAAATGTATGCACTTTGTCATCTTCTATATTTAATCCTCTTAACTGTGAGCTAATTTCTTGTAGGTTTTTTGCTGTTCAAAAGACCTGATTTCTAAGATTTTGGTCTATGTCATTTATTTCTGCAACAAGATTGGGTTGAGGCATGATTGGTTGGAATACGTATTCTCTGGGCTCCCTAGGTCCCGTGATTGTCATACAAAAGAAACAATATAAATCTAACTAAAGAAAAGTAAACTAATTATGTAAAGTATATCCACAACATATATAAATTCACTATTTTTGTATTTGTGACAGAGTATTTAATAGAATTAAGATAACAACTATTTAATAGATTTGAAAGAGAAATTATTTAATATCTACAAAATCACAACTAAGCTAATAACAAAATTTAAAACAAACAAAGTAGTTGAGTATAGCTACCTGCCTGTGTAGTTGTGAATCTATTTTGAATAACCAAATAACTGATCTAATCTATTTGAAAGACCCCCAATCTTACCTTAGAAGTAATAAATGAATCATAGTTTCTCAGAAACTATCAATCCCCATAACTTCCTCGGTAATATCGAAAGTGAGATTAACTGAAATAAAATGATCCACTACTCTATTTGATATGTTTTAACAAGAATTTTGATAGCTTGAACCTAGATTTTGTAGAATAGTGGTGAATCTGATTGTGTGTGGGTTTGTCCTTGCAGTGTGGTCTCTTCATTCCTTCGTGCTCACGTGAATCTAGAAAAGTGTGTAATGCTAGCATCAATAGGAGTAGGTATTGGAACAATGGTATCTTTTGATGTAGGCTGAATACAATGTGAGTAGAAGTGGGATAGCGCAAGAGAACAGAGCTTGGCTTATGCAATTCCTAGCGGGATTTATTACGAGTCATGCAACACAAAACATCTAGAACCTAAAACTATCCTTCTTGACAAACAAAACTTGCAACTCTAATGGCTTCAAACTGAAAATGAAACTATCTTACCTTAATTGATTGTATGAAATAGTAATGACACTAGAACAAGAAGATCATGTGGCTTCTAAACAGTAGAATAAGACTAACTATGCATGCAGCAAATGAAAATTATTGAATTCCTAAGCAAGAACTGAAAGACTAAACTATTGAAATGAGAGGATGAGAGGTAGTTATTTTTTTGAGGGGCCATTTTCTTGTAATCAAACTAGCTATTTATAGAATTTCCATTCACCCAAAGGTAACTCCAAATAGAACTCTTTTACTATAAACAATGAAGAAACACTATTCCACGAAACCAAAATAATAAATACAAGTAAAAACGAATGAGAAAGCTGGTAAAATTTGAAAATTTACACGAGTTGTGTTAAAAGAAGTGTGTTGGAAAACATGTGAAGGATTGCCGTCCTAAACAAGGGGGCGCTTATAGGACTACTGCCCTGCCTAGATGGCAGTCATGAGACCACCGCCCAGGAAGGGCGGTGGTTTCGTCACTAAAGACAAAAATGCAAAGGAAAAGAGGGGAAAAGAGCAAAACAAAGAATGCAGAGGCTAAGCAGGGCATGCGGGATGTTAACGTACACTTGGAGAGATTTTCTGGATCCCGAACACCTTGCAAGGAGACCTGTATCATCATTAGGGCATGTGTAACATTGTTTTGGTAGCGTAATACCCTTACAATTTTGGGTACGTACATATTGCCCCCTCAGAGAAGCGTTTTAGCCATGAAGAGGCGTAAAATTGTGGATCTGAGTATGGCAGTCCTAAAATGGGAAATTAGAAATTATAGCTGACACATCCATGTGTCAAAATGACACCATCAAATTCTTGCTACCTGTAAAATGAAAAGAAGACTCAAGTGTAGATAGATAAAATAAGCCGAAAAATAAATACTAAAATAATATGAAGTGAGGACTTACCATTTACACGGGGATAAGAATTTACCTCCGTCGGTGCTCCAAACCTGTGAAAAGGTGCATCCAAGAGGAGTCAAAATGCTATATATATAAAAATAGGCCCATTTTCCTATTCATTTGCACATGTTGATTTGATTGATTTTGAGCTCTAGGACCCACGGTGACAGTTTTTGATGAGAGTATAGTCAAAATGTTCGTGACGAGATAGTGATCATGCCTCCACGAGTGGAACATTGACCCATGAGATCTCAGGTTAGTTCTTCTTGATTTACCATTTTTATACCTAAAATGTAAAAATGATGAAATCTTCACCATGGGGGGGTAATTCTTGAAATTTTTAGTTTTAAATGTATCCTTAGGGGGGATGCCTGATGGATAGGCTCTCATTTTAGTCAAAATGGTCATTTTTTGTGTTTTTGAGAATTTTTTGGGCACATGACTTGTTTGAAAATGTGGGAAATGACTGCCACCTTGATCAGGGTGGTGGTTACAGGACCGCTACCCTTCAAAGTGGCGGTTATGGAACTGCCGCCCTGTCAGGGTTGTGGCGTTTTACATAATGCTAAAATAACATTTTTTTGAACCCATTTTTGAATTTTTAGTATTCTCATATGTTTTAATGGTATTTCCAATACAATTTTGATACTAACTTACTCCTTTTTTGCATGTTTTTGTGTGTTTTGTAGAAGAAGGAATAGTACATCAGATGGACCCATGAGAGAGAATGTGATTGGATTCTAGCAGTGTTGGATGCACTTTCTCAGGCTGAGTAGGATACTCTTCAGAGGGCTTGAATATTACGTATATCATGGGTTCCTCATGTCACACCTTCTAGTCACATACTATGTGGCCTGTTTTCATATTAGGATGTTGATCGGAACACTTTCCAATTTCCAGGATGCAGGGGTGAGTGGAATATCACCCTGGAGGATGTCTACCGCATCTTGGGAGTCTTGATCATCGGGAGATGGCTTACACTTGAGAAAATGGGGTCACGGGCTTAGATAGCTCAGTGGGCTACATATATGGGAGACACAGTTGTCTCCACTGGTTCAAAGAAAGGGGTGAGGGTCTGTTCCATTCCTAGCTTGCCTATCCCTTTGATTCGTCAGGCCATTATGGGGATCCTTGCCTCAAGATTGATCGGGGACAAGGGAGGGGACACCTTACTCTACTTCCAGTCCCCTATTATTACACATATTGAGGCATATGGCCGGATTTATGCTTAGGGAGCTGATATATTTGGGACCACCTACCATGACCTATATAGGGTGGTCCACTTACAGGAGTAGTCTTTGACCCTTCTGACCTTGGTTATGAGTTGGGTCTATGAGCGTATCATCCCCTATGGGAGAGGCATAGAGGTGGTGGATCCTGGAGCCATGAGGGCAGCCAGATAGATAGAGATGTCAGTGCTTAGAGCACCACACCAGCTAGTTGCTTCCCTGACTACTGATGATACAGAGGCCACACCTTATCAGGTCATGGCAGGGTTGTGGGGTGAGGAGACCCTCAATTTGATTTCCTGATCTACTACAGGGAATATTGTGGACAAGACGGGGAAGGTAGAGACACACCTTTTTGATTGAGTGCCTCAGAAATTTGGCCTTGCCTACGTTGGTATGCTTCCCCCAGTGGTGTCAGTGTTCAAATCAGTTCAGGAGGCTAGGGGAGGTCCTTGAGGCCGGGGTTGGACTATTGTTACTCCTGGAATCCCTATCGCAGGTAGGTGGGTGGTACATTCCTGAGAGAGATTTGGTGCTCCTCAAGCACCCTTACTTCATATTACCACCATTCCTACCCATAGTAGTGACGAACCTATTGATATAGACTCCAAGTCAGAGGAGTTCATAGGGGGAGAGACGGAGGAGGAGACCGAGGACATGGAGGTTAGCGAGTTGGGTGGAGAGGAGGATAGCAATCCTAAGTGGCATGACACTCAAGAGATCTTACAGGCTAAGAGGGCAGAGAAGAGTGTGGAGAGGGTGACTCTAGTCTCAAAGGAGTTTCCCTCTTAGGACCTAAGTGGGGAGGATGAGTCCGTAGTAGGATGCTATGTTTCCCTAGACACGGGAGGAGGAAATTAGTCATTAGTAGCATCTATGATAGGCGCTGATCCTAGGGATCCCTCTTGGAGGCCTAGAGATCCAAGTGAGTTGTCACTCTTCTTTTAATATTTGTTTTTAGCTAGGATTTCCTTAGTTGCTATGTCTCCTTTTGTTCATTTTTATTTTTATCTTTTGATTGTTTCTAATTTGTCTTCTTCTTTGCTTGTAGAGACTGTTGACGACTGGCGAGACTTGATTCACCAGGTATGTACTGATACCCTGATGCTCCCCATGGAGAATACTCACACCGAGTTGTTGGTGGATGCGAGGAAGCCTTCAGCAGCTGGTAGGCATAGTGATGTCCTTTCCCCTGTCTAGCACGTGGCCAAGATGGTGACTTCCCTCTGTACTGAGTTTGCCAGGTATAGGACTACAGAGCACCTGATGAGGAGCCACTCTCATAGCAAGGCTATAGGCACTATTCAGGACCATGATCCTTCAGTGCACTCAGAGTATTGGCATAGACGAAGTCCTAGATGTGGTTGTGCACCTTCGGAGGGATCTCATAGGGGTTGAGAGGCCACTTGGCTCTTTTTGTAGTGACTCTTGTTAGGTTGTTTATATGATCATTTTGTATTTTCTGAGCTCATTGAGTGTTTTGACCATGCCTAGCGCATGATGGCATTATAAATAAAAATTTATTATATATATATACTTCTTTTTTTGGACCAGACTCTTGGTGTCTAGGATTTTGTGATTCATTTCCACATGTATATTAGATGCTTATTAGAATTCTTATTTTTATGTGCTTTTCAAAATGTATGCAATGGAGAACAAATGATACAAATGCTTTCTTCCTTTTTGTATTTTGTGATGTTGATGTATGATAATGTAGACACAATGTGATCTTTAACTTTAGTTTCTATAAGTAATTTTCCGGTACTTCATATTTGTTTTGACAAAATGTGCTGATAAATTGATATAATGAGCAGATGAACTTGCCCCACTCCTAACTCCATGCAACTAGTAAGATGCGAGGGCTCACCACTGAGAGCTATAAAGGGAAAAAATTGTGAGGAGTGTTGAAATGAAAATGATGGGAGATAGACAAAGAGTTGGTGGAACCAAATTAGGATGCTACAAACCTACCCTACTCAAGTGACTCCATATTTTAGAATGCAACTTACTTTTTAGTTTATCTAGACTTAGATCTGTAGATGGCCACTTGGTTGAAAAAATTTGGTTTTCAAGGTTTTGGACTCTCTTGGAATTTTGGACATCTTATTCATTTGTTTTTGACTCAAGATTCCAAAGGTTTATTTGAACTATTTTCTTATGACCTTCAACATTATTGTCAAGAGGACCCCCTACACCTTGCCCCATGCTACTAGTAATAAGCATGGGCTTATCACCATGGACAAGGTACAGGCGAGTAAGGGCATTCCCATCCTTTCGCAACCCTACGTCACTAGTAAGATACACAAGATAATCATCGAAGGTTGGTAGGGCAAGGAATTGTGTAAAGTAAAATTTTCTATTTGATTTATTATTCGACTTATTTATTTGAGAAAAATGTCAATATGTTCTTATTTCAAAAGAGATCTATATACAAGATAGATGTGACACCATGAAGCTTCTAGAATAGACATAGGCAAGACACCTATCCTAGGAAGTAAAAAAATGTTAGAATAAGCATGCAAGCCTTGGTATGGCTACCGTTAAGAATTTGTCATATCTAGCTTTAATTGATGACATGATTCTAAAACAGTTGATGATGTTATGAAAATGAATAAGTATGATTTGAATGCTTTTGCCAATACCATCAGAAGTTTGTAATGAATTTCTTAAGAATAAGTCCCTTGATCACCACATTTTACGAAACGAGTGAACAAAATGAACCTATCTAAATGAAGATGTAATGTAGATATAATTATACAAATAGTGTTGACGCTTCATGCATAAAACTATTTAAGGTGCAAGGAATTGACAGTTTCATTGAATTCCTCACCTTCCAACGTACATAAGAGATACACACCATTTCCATAGTACTTCATGACTCGGTATGGGCCCAACCATTTGGGCTGGAATTTCCTTCCTTCACTGGTCTTCTTATCGATCCGGTTGTCTAGTCTAAAAACTAGATCTCCTTCATATATTTCTCACTCATAGACCTTTTTGTTATACTGCTGGCACATGCAGTTAGCATAGACTCTATGCCGATGTTCATTGTTTAACCTAGCCTCATATAGGCTTTCTAGTTGGGAGAGGCGTGCCTCTCTATAAGCTTCCTCATCTAGAATTCCTTGTAGTGAGATGCGGAGACTGGGTATTTCAACCTAAAGTGGGAGAACTGCTTCTACTTCAAATACCAATGAGAAAGGAGTTACTCCTGTTGGTGTTCTTATTGAGGTTCGGTGGGCCCACAAGGATGGATATAACTTTAAATGCCAATCTCATTTGTTTTCTTTTACGATTTTTAAGAGAATGGATTTTAGAGTTTTATTCATATCCTCAGCCTATCCATTGGCTTGAGGGTAATATAGGGAGGCTGTATGATGGTTTATTTTAAATTTACTACATAGCTCATGGACCTCATTGTTCTTAGAGGATGTTCCATTATCTGAGATAATGATTTGTGTGACACTATACCTATAAATGATCTGGTTCAAAATGAACTTGGTGATCACGGCACCTGATACAGTGGTAAGAGGCATAGCCTCTACCCATTTGGTAAAATATTCGGTGGTCGTGATTATGAATTTATGGTTGTCCATTGATGAGGGAGATAATTTCCCTATCAAATCTAGGCCCCATGTAGAAAAGGGCCAAGGAGTCACGATTGGTTGTAGAGCTTGTGTCGGCATGTGAATCTCATGGGAAAATTCTTGGCATTTATGGCATCTGCGTACAAACTCTATTGCATCGTGTTTGAGAGTGGCCCAAAAATAGCCCATTCGATGTATTTTACGAGCGGTGGCATGACCACTGAAGTGGCCTCCACATATTCCACTGTGAAATTTGTAAAATATATTCTTGGATTCTTCTATGTCAACACACCTTAGAAGCATTCCATCAAAAGCTTTACGATAGAGCACTTGTTCTATAATAACATATTTAGCTACGATAATGCATAACCACCTTATTTGTTGTAGTCTACCACCTTCTGGATACGTATGGTCCATGATAAAATTTATAATATCAGTAAACCAAGGACATTCAGAGATGGAAGGTCTGGTTTCGATGTAATATATGCATTCATCAGGAAAATACAAATCTACTAGATCGCCTCCGTCTAACGGGTTGTCGGCTAACCAATCGATAATGATTTTTCCCTTAACAGACTTCTAGTTTACAATAGTTAATTCAAATTCACCCATTAAGGTTATAAAGCATCCAGCCTTTTTAGACAAAGACCCTTGCATGAGGAAAGTTCATAAATAGTCTATTTTTACAACGACCCTTGTTTCTTTATTTAGCATGTAATGTCTTAAGCACTTGGTTACAAATAATATGGAAAGGCATTCTCATTCTACCTGTGTATAACGTGTTTCATTATCAAGAAACATTTAGCTAATAAAATAGACCACACATTCTCGTTTATCATCATCTTCTTGAGCCAACATGTAGGCTAGCGAGAAATCCATAGCCCATGAATATAAGATCAAAGGATGATCTAGTCTAGGTGGCATTAATGTGGGAGGAGATAATAAGAAGCATTTAACTACTTTGAAGGCCTCATGGCATTCCTTTGTCCAAATAATGTAGCAATCCTTTTTCAACAAATTGTTGATTAGATGTACAGCAAAACTTAAGTCCGGAATGCATCTCTGGATTGCACCAAGCTTTCCAAGAAACAATCTAATGCCAGAGTCATCTGATGGTGGGGTCATCTCAAAAATAGCCTAGATTTTGGCTAGGTCTACATCAATCCCTCATGATGATATAATATAACCTAGGAGTTTCCCTCTTGTCACACCAAATACACATTTTTATGGGTTTAGTGTGACTCTATATTCGATCAAACGTGAAAGAATGATGCGGAGCACTTCTGGGTGATCACAGTGCTTCCTAGTCTTGGCCAACAGGTCTTCTACATAGGATTCCATGATTTTATGAATAAGATCATGAAATATGTATGTCATTACCCGCTGGTATGTAGCACTAGTGTTCTTGAGACCGAATGACATAACAGTGTAGCAATAAGTTCCCCAAGGAGTTATAAATGTGGTTTTGGCTTGGTCTTGTTCAGATATTCTGATTTGATTGTATCCCGAGAACCCATCCATGAGAGACAAAGCTCAAATCCAGCTGTTGCATCAATGATGATGTCAATGGATGGTAACGAGAAGTCATCCTTGGGGCATGCCTTGTTAATGTCTCAGAAGTCTATGCAGATGCGTATCTTCCCATTCTTTTTTAGAACGGGGATGATATTAGATACCCACTGAGAGTAATCAACCAGTTTGATGAACCCTACCTAGAGAAGCTTCATTACTTCTTCCTTCACCATGAGAGCTACCTTGGGTTTTATTGGTCTCATTTTTTGTTTAATTGACTTTACATCTAATTTGGTGACGAGGTTATGTACCACAATGTGTGGTGCAATTCCTGTTATTTCTTTATAATTAAATGCAAAAGTATTTTGATGTTGTTTGAGGATTCGAGTGTGTATTTCTATTTCTTCTAGAGTTAACGAAGATCATAGTTTTAATATCCTTGGTTCTTCCTCCATTCCGATGTTTATATCAATGGTTTCTTCTATCAAAGAAGCGTTACCTTCTTCTAACTCAGGCAGGGCTGGAGGTAGTTCCAGATCTTCTCCATTCTCTACCGTGTATATGTCGAGTTCCTTTTGTGGGGGAAGCTCTACCATGGGATTTCCAAAGTAAGAAGAAGAATGTGGGATTAAGGACAAATCTACCATGTGATGGGTGAGATGTAACTCTGCATAGGCATTTAGGTAATCAAGAGTGGCTCTATCACTGTCAACATGACCTAAGATAGTAGATTTATTCTCAGCTATGTGTGTTAGAAGAGGGTTTGTTGATGTTTTCTTTACTAACGGTTCAGTACGAAGGGATACCATGAAATGGGTGTCTTCCAACTCACTGTTTGGAGTGAAACGTGAAGCTGAGGTTGCTATCAAATCTGTGAGAAGGTTTTGTTCTCGTGGGATTGCTTCAATTGATATGAAGTTAAATCCTTTTCTCAAATCTAATACTGCTATTTTGTAGAGCTTGTAAATGTTCAACTCTAGTCTCATACACCTT
Source organism: Taxus chinensis (assembly GCA_019776745.2). Classification (NCBI taxonomy): domain Eukaryota; kingdom Viridiplantae; phylum Streptophyta; class Pinopsida; order Cupressales; family Taxaceae; genus Taxus; species Taxus chinensis. The sequence goes on along the minus strand of CM034157.1, from coordinate 361,865,897 downwards.
AGAGACTTGGTTTGCTACTAATTGAGAGTCTCCTAACACTCTGATGTCATTAACACCAAGCCTTTTAGCTATGATGAGGCCAAGGAGGAGGGCTTCGTACTCAGTGCCATTGTTTGTACATTCAAAATTTAATTTAAAGGTGAACGGTAGGATCTTTCCCTCAGGAGAAGTAAAGATCACACCTGCCCCAGCCCCATAATGACATCTAGCTCCATCAAAGTGGAGAGTCCAATGTTTATTTGGGAAGATGGATGTTAGGACATTCGTTACGTCTATTTCTTCTGCTTTGGTTACTTCTACCATGCAGAGTTCCTCTACTGGAAGAGAACCAACTCCTAGGGTACATCCCATACCTGTGGAATCAAACGGTAGGAAAATTGGTAGATCTTGTTCTAGCAACTCAACAATTTTTGTAGTAGTTCCTAATGACACTGTTTCTACAACGTTAGCTTCATCCTTGAGGGCTGGGATGCTCTTGACTAGGTTCGTAATCTCTAGTTCTGTTGTAGGTATTAATTTTTCTTCTGGTTTTGAGTTGGTTGGTTTATTAAGTTGGTTTGTTGGGAGTTCAAACTCAGAGTGAATTCCTGGCCTTTTCTTTAGGTCTGCTAGGTGTATATCGAATGGTTTTGGATCACCTTTTGCTATGAATATCTTTCCTAAGTGCAAGAATCTTATTTCCTGAAATAACGTAGAAGGGATTGCCTTCATATGGTGTATCCATGGTCGGCCGAGGATCATATTATAGTTGGTTTCTTGATCTATACTATAAAACTCAATGAGGATTGTTTTGGGTCCTAAGGTGACTGGTAGTATTATAGTCCCAATCGAAGTGGCTTTAAGGCTATCATAGCCTCTTAGTGTATTCCAAGAGTCGTGGAACAATTTGTCTCTCCATACCCTAGCTTTTGAAGGAAAGAGAAGGGGACTATGTTAACTGCTGCCCCATCATCAACCATTGCACGTTTAATGTAATTGTTATAAACCCACACTTGTAAATGTAAGGTTGGATCACCTCTATGTGCAATCTCAGCATCTGTTGGCATTTTGCTTATGTCGAATATAAACTCGGTATCCCTATCCGGCTGCCCCAGAGGGTGGATATCAAAGTCTATATGGTTTACTTGTGTTTCGGGAGGAGGAGTGATGTTAATTAAATGACCTAAACCTAATGCTTCTAAAAGAGCAGCCCTATGGGTAGGAGAGTTCTTCAATAAGTCCAAAAAGGAGATGTGAGAGAAGGTCTTTGTTAAGTCATTAATTAAATCATAGGCACCTACGGGTTTTACTAATGTTTGTTGAATGTTATCTAGCTCTAGTGGGTAACTTGGATTTGGCTGAGAGGAATACTCTCGTGTCCTTGTTATGGCTTCCACATGTAACTCAGTGTTTAATTCCACTAAATTGACTATCTTGGTTCGTGGCTGATTTCCTAATTGTGGTGCGACAGGTGGATTTAGTGAAGTCGAGGCTTCATGATCATTGTTTCCTATCATTACACCCTTGTTCATCCCATTTGGATTTAATTTTTTGTTATTGTGATTTGGGAGCGGATCATTGAAGATCTTGAGGGGTGCATTTTGAGGGGAGACCACCCCTATGAAAGTATTTGGCACAGGTGATGCAGGATCTGCTAAGAACATATCTATGAAAAGTTGTCTTTGTTCCTTTGGCAAATGTTGCATGAATTTATTGTAGTCACGACAAGTCCTAGTGTCATGGCCTCAAATTTTTTGGAAACCACAATACAAGTTGGGATTGTAATTCCTAGGTTGTTGGTTTGGCATGTGTTGTGGTCCAAAACTCTGATTAAACTGTTGACTATTAGGATTAAATTTTTGTGTTTGTTGCCTTTGGTTTTGATATCCAGTTGAGTTTTGACTTGGACCCTGAGTCTGGATCTGCCGTTGTTGTTGTTGTTGTTGTGGACGATTAAAATCCACCATGTTGATTGTTGGGGTAAAATTGTTGTTTCGTTGATTGTTAATCGGTGGTGGAGCATTTACAACATTTACCTTTTTTGCTTGGTCAGTTACTCCATCTGTTGTGACCCCACGGTTTCTGTTAAGGATTTTAGGTCCTTGATTGGCATTTGTGGTAGTAGGATAAGTCGTAGTATTTTGGTTGGGGATGATTAACCTCCCATTTGTTCCATATGCCTTGCGACCGCTATCTATTGCAGCTTGATCTATTCGGAGGGTGCTCTCAAGCACTTCATCATAAGTTCTTAGTGGGAACTTCTGGACTTCTTCCTTTATCTCTCTGCTGAGAGAATGAAGGAATAAATCACATAGTTCCATCTGATCCATGTTTGGAGCGCTTGCTGAAGAATAGAGGACTGTACACCATCTTTGGATGAAATGAGCAAAAGATTCATTGTGTTCTTGTTTAATATGCAAGAATTCCCTGATTCCTATTCTCAACAATTTGTTCATGTCGAATGCCTTGATGAACTCTGAAATGAGTTGTTTAAATGAATGTATTGAGGCTTCAGGTATTCTATAATACCAATCGAGGGCGATACCCTCTAAAGTTTTGGGGAATATTTTAGCAACAACTCCATCCCAAGGGAGCAGTTCTCGAATGGCTGTGGCATAGGCCTTAATATGTGCATTCGGATCTCCCTCCCCTTTATACTTGGGTAAATCAGGGAAGAGGTCTTGGAAGCATGATGCTTCATATAGTGAAGTCTAAGGGCTCCTTTCAAATATTCTGAATAAGTCCCTATTGCATAGGTTTTGACCATTGATGATGTTGTGCTGAGGGGGTGGAGGTGGAATGGGTTGTTTGTATGGCATAACGTATGCATTTTCAGGGACATAAGGAAATCCCTGTGGTTGAGGGAACATGCCGGGAGAAGAGAACATATCTCCCTGTGGTGACTTGGAATACATGTTTAAATATGGATTAGCATTGTTCAGAAATAGATTGTTTTGTATTAAGCCATGAGGTATCATATTTTCCATTGGAGTGGCGTTAGAGAACATAGTTCTAGTTGGCATTTGTTGTGAATACTGAGGAGGCATGCCCAACATGCTTGTTCCTGTGAGGAGGTCTACTTGGCTAGGATGATGTGGAGGATTGGAATTTCCTACCTGCATGAATTGCAAATTTTGACTTTCTTGAGCAAGTTCCAACCCTCTAACTTTCTCAACTAAGGCTGAGATGACCTCGTTTGGTGAAGATACAGTATTTTTCCTTAGTGGTGTTTGTTGAGGTTGTATAGGCATATGGTACCCAGCTATGAATTGATCGGTGCCCTGCCAAGTTTCACCGAGGGTATTTCCTATAGGTGGAGGAATGGAGGTGTTTTCTTGAAAAGAGACCTCAGGTTGTGTTTGCAAACCTCCTATAGGTGGGTACATACTTTGAGAGCATTGTTCACTCCTGGCATAACGCGCTAAATGTTCATCATCTAAAAATAGATATGGATCTGATTGTCTACTGATTTGTGGTCTAAGCAACACCTGAGGAGATGAACCAGATTCTCCAGTGAGCGTCATGTTATTCGAGCCTGAAGGCTCTAGTTGTTGCATTTGAGTGAGCTGATCCAACTCCTCTATTTGGAAAGAAGAACTATATCTAGTCCTTTGAGGTGGAGTTTGTGTTGAAAGCCGGTTAATTGAATAGTTGTCACCCCATGCTGAGAGCGAGGGTGATGGCTGTCTATTCAGTTGATCATAGTATGCTTCAAGACCTAGGAGAGGTCTGCCATATGCATTGAATCCTGACATATTCGGGGGGTATATGAATACCCACAGAATAATGGGAAGAAGTGAAGATGGATGAAAGAAAATAAAACACTAAAAGGGGAAAGGTGAAAATGAAGCAACTGTTCCTTTCACGTCGGGTTCACCAATTTTGTTGGTGAAGTTGATGTGAAGGCTAATGAGATGGATCATACGAAAAGTGTGTTTAATTGGAAGAACAAGTCTAGAAATAAGTCGAAGGTTTTCACCCAATTTTGTACGATGGAAAAGTGACAAGCGAGCATGGGAATCTACAAGTAACTCTTCCTCGCACCCGACCTCCTGAGGTCATGCCGAGACAGCCGGTGGGGATGGAATATACGTGGGGCGCAAAAAAACTAGTTAGGGAATCTTATGTCTTCGACGTGCACTAATGGAATCTGTGAATCTAAGGAAAAGAAGGCCCTCCTAACCTGAACTGGCGTGATAGATCATTTAGTGAGGATGACTGCTCGAAGGCTCCAATCAATATCGAGCTCTGGCATGATCTGATCTATAGGTTGTGGGATACGTGGAAGATAACCTATGGGTGCTTTATATATATTCCCTGACAGGGTCATGAAAATGGATGATGGATGTATGGTGGATTCTATGGGTGATTCTTTGGTCTAGTCCAGAAATCCTTAGCTTGATTAGCTGCTACGTCTAGTGAGGATAGTTGTGTGATAATGATTGGTGGAAGTGGAGAGGATCTAAATACTAATGTGCGTAAACCAACATCAATGTCTGATTGACCTGTGGGCCCGTTGGGTTGTGGGACCTGTGGATCACAACCGTAGGTTTGTGGTCATTGTATGGGCCTCCTATGGTCATGTGCAGAATCAATCCCTAATCCCTAATATCCAGTAGTTGTATATGCCTTTTCAGCCTCTATGTTTAGAACTAAAAGTTGTGTAATCTTCTCAGAGTACCTTACAGGTGTTCTGGAAACTTGAATTCTTAAGCTAGTGTCTATGTCAATGAGGATGTCTCCTGCATCTGGCTGTGGGACCAAAGGATCACAACCAAATGTTTTCTCTCTTTCAAGCCCTTCTACAGTCATGCAGATATTTATTAGGGCAATCTGTAGTTTGGTTGGTTTGACTAAAATGTATATGCTTTGTCATCTTCTATGTTTAATCCTCTTAACTGTGAGCTAATTTCTTGTAGGTCTGTTGTTGTTCAGAAGACCTGAATTCTGAGATTTTGGTCTATGTCAGTTATTGCTACAACAAGATTGGGTTGAGGCATGATTGGCTCGAATACGTATTCTCTGGGCTCCCTAGGTCCTGTGATTGTCATACAAAAGAAACAATATAAATCTAACTAAAGAAAAGTAAACTAATTATGTAAAGTATATCCACAACATATATAAATTCTCTATTTTTGTATTTTTGACAGAGTATTTAACAGAATTAAGATAACAACTATTTAATAGAATTGAAAGAGCAATTATTTAATATCTAGAAAATGACAACTAAGCTAATAACATAATTTAAAACAAACAAAGTAGCCGAGTATAGCTACTTGCCTGTGCAGTTGTGAATCTATTTTGAATAACCAAATAACTGATCTAATCTATTTGAAAGACCCCCGATCTTACCTCAGAAGTGAGGAATGAATCATAGTTTCTCAGAAACTATCAATCCCCATAGCTTCCCCGGCAATATCGAAAGTGAGATTAACTGAAATGAAATGATTCACTACTCTATTTGATATGTTTTAACTAGAACTTTGATAGCTTGAACCTAGATTTTGCAGAACAGTGGCGAATCCGATTGTGTGTGGCTTTGTCCCCTCAGTGTGGTCTCCTCATTCCTTCGTGCTCACGTGAATCTAGAAAAGCATGTAATGCTAGCATCAATAGGAGTAGGTATTGGAACAATGGCAGCTTTGGATGTAGACTGAATACAATGTGAGTAGGAGAGGGATAGCGCAAGAGAACAGAGCTTGGCTTATGCAATTCCTAGTGGGATTTATTGCGAGTCATGCAACACAAAACATCCAGAACCTGAAACTATCCTTCTTGATGAACAAAACCTGCAACTCTAATGGCTTCAGACTAAAAATGAAACTATCCTACCTTAATTGATTGTATGAAACAGTAATGACACTAGAACAAGAAGATCATGTGGCTTCTAAATAGTAGAATAAGACTAACTACGCATGCAATAAATTAAAACTATTGAATTCCTAAGCAAGAACTGAAAGACTAAACTATTGAAATGAGAGGATGAGAGGCAAATTTTGAGGGTCCATTTGCTTGTAATCAAACCAGCTATTTATAGAATTCCCATTCACCCAAAGGTAACTCCAACTAGGAATCTTTACTATAAACAATGAAGAAACACTATTCCAGGGAACCAAAATCATAAATACAAGCAAAAACGGATGAGAAAGCTGGTAAAAGTTGAAAATTTACGCAAGTCGTGTTAAAAGAAGCATGCTGGAAAATGTGTGAAGGACTGCCACCCTGAGCAGGGGGTGGTTACAGGACCGCCGCCCTGCCTGGGCGGCGGTCACGAGACTACCGCCCAGGCAGGGCGGCGGTTTCATCACTGAAGACAAAAATGCAAAGGAAAAGAGGGGAAAAGAGCAAAACAAAGCACGTGGAGGCTAAGCGGGGCATGCGGGATGTTAACATACACTTGGAGAGATTTTTTGATCCTGAACACCTTGCGAGGAGACCTGTATCATCATTGGGGCATGTGTAACATCATTTTGGTAGTGTAGTACCCTTACAATTTTGGGTTCATACACCCAATCATGCCTTACAAGTTGCTCATGACCTGTGCCCCTTCTCTCAATGGGGTTTGGACCTTGTCAGAGAAATCAATCCTCGTTCTTCCCAATGCCATCAATGGATCATAATTGCTACCAAATACTACACAAAATGGGTGGAAGCCATATCACTCATGTCCACAAAAGCTAAGAAAATATGTGAGTTCATTAACCATCACATCATTTGCCGCTTTGGTGTCCCTCATCTCCTTATCACTGAAAATGACAAACAATTCAAAAATAAAACACTGTAAAAAATTTGTGACACCTTCGGCATTTAACTTAGTTTCTTATCACCTTATTACCCGCAAACTAATGGCCAAGCCAAATACACTAAAAGAACCTTCAAAAAATTTCTTTTGAAAGTGGTTGACAATTATGGGAAGGATTTGCATATGCACATTCCTTTTTCCCTATGGGCACACCGCACTAGTATTCACACTTCCAATGTGGTGACACCCTTTTCGTTGGTCTATGGTAAAGAGGTTGTTCTACCTCTCAAAGTCTAGATCCCCTCACTCTGCATTTCTCTCCATGGCATACTTATTGATGATGATTTTCGTTAGGACCGCTTAGCACAACTTGAGTTATTATACGAACACCGTCTTAATACTTTGGATCACCTTTAATTTTACCAATAAGGTATCAAACTGCTTATGACAAACGTGTTCATGAATGAACCTTCCAAGTCAGTGACCTTTTCTTAAAAGAAAATCAACACGTAACCAAAACAAAAAAAATTAAATGGGGAAAATTCACTCCTAATTGGCTTGGACCATACATCATGATTCATACCTATGGATCAGGTGCCTATCGTTTATTGTTACTTGATGGTAAACCCAAACCTGATCCCCTTAACGTATTGCATCTTTGACCATTCTATTGTTGACTTGTTGTCTTACCTCACCCTTTGTCTCTTTACAGGCTCTTCCCTTGAGCGTTATCCACTCCATACATCTCCCTAATGATTAAAAAAGAATCATTTGAGTACCCATCACTTGTTATCTTCTCTTGAATATGTGTACCATGACACTACACATAGCATGATTCTCATGGATACTTTTTGTCTACCTTTAGATGTGATTCCATGGTCATTCCAACTTTCCTTTTGAACAAGAGTCATATCCTTCACCTTGGTCTTGTCCATGATTTCAAAGACCTCACATGGGACCAAACTCCTTGAGTCAAAATTATAATAAACAGATGACTCCCTCAAAAGGACATCTTCCTCTCGACAAAATTGCTACTATAAATAGACTGCTCCCTCGAAGGACAACTATGTGAAGCTTTCAGAAAAAAAACAATATGAGAAAAACCAAAGCTTCCCACATTGATTAGCTTCATGAAGACCTCAAGGAGTACCATATTATTTATCCCATATAGACTTCCCACATTGATCAGTCTATCACAACAAAAAAAAAAATTTAGTCATGGACTTGCCCATTGTGACCTCAGACCTCTTGCCCAAAAGCCCTGTCACTCAAAACATATAAAATTAACTACCTTTTACCCACCTTACCATTTCCACTCTCATTTCCTCAATCACCTCAAGGGACATCTTGGAATTTTTACATTTCGTGATCATGTAACTACCTTCATCGTAGAACAGTTAATCGTGAAATACCTTTTGGGTCTTGTATTCATCACCCCCTCCAAGGTATGATCTACTCAGCATGATCCTACATAATCAGGTAGATTTATTGCCCCCCTCTTATGTTTTAACCATCTTTGTTTATGTTTTGATTACCTTATACAGGAATTGGTATTCGACGCTTACCTTTGAAGTAATCCTCCCCTTTCACAACAATCACCTTCACCTTCATCCTTTTACCTACAATCTACCCACACTTGTTACACCTAAACCCACTACATGCCTAAAACCCTACCAACTCATTCTCATATTCTTCCCTAGCTCATGGGAGAACTACATCGACTTGAGGTCCCTTTTCGCTGGGACTATGTAGGTAGCACTCTAAGGGCATGGGACCTATGGAGGTTAGCTCAGCCATCCTCTACCCTAAAACAATTCATTAACCATGCCTCACTCACCATTTACATCACATTTCACTTAGTTCCCCTTTTCTAACAAAATTGGAAATTAAGCCACATACATAACAAGTTGCTTACTAAAGCATACATTTATTACACCTACCATCCCTCTATCATCATTATGCATAGATTATACAACATTTCACATATGACCTATAATATCATTCATTACAAACAATAATGAATCATAAACCAACCTAACTCAACCATGCCTATAACCTGACTCAATCCATACCTACCAAACCTGACTCGATCCATGCGTATAACCTGACACAATCCATGCGTATAACCTGGCTTGATCCACACCTATAACCTAACTCCAACATGCCTAACTCACTTAATTTCAAACCACATTAAAATAACAAATCCATATCTCCTCTAACACAAGCCATACATCCATTATCTCTTAAACATATTAACACATCACAAAATACCATGAATCTCATCATATAAATCAATAAATGTGTATCTCAAAATACATGGCTATCTCATCCCATCCATCATCTCAAAAATTTTGGCACACAACCTGATATACAATACAAAATACCATCGGCACGTAGGTCAGTCTCATATATACAAAAATAATGAATGAATCAATACAAAAAATATTCAGCACGCAAGCCAGTATATGCTCACAATATACAAAAATCACTCATACATCCTCACTATCTTTGGAATGAAGGCTAGTATGTGATAAAAAATACAACTATCTTTGGCATGCAGGTTGACATATATATCAAAAATAATCACTAGTATATAACAAAAATTAGGTGGACGCATATCAGACATCTCGTCGAATGTCCTCCATCTCTGTGTCACCTATACCCTCGACATCCTATGTCCATACTGGCACATCACCTAGATCTAGTCACTATGCACTGGTGGCCTCTCCCTGATTAGGCCTTGGAGTTCGTCAACCTCTTATGCTCTCCACACTATGTGTGGGGGATCTTGTCCTCTCACCAGACGCCTGTTGTGCCCTGTACTCTCTGTAAGAGAGGAAGTCTATCCCGGAAGCCATGAGCTGGTCCTGATAATTTCTCAGCTCACCTAGTGCATCCTATAACCTAGATATAGGCATGATCTATGGTGGTCCCATAGGTCTCAGCCCCTGTACCTGCCCTGCACCACCCTATTAAATGGGGACCAGCTGCCTGTGCCTGTGGTGGTTTGCCCTCTCCCTATGCCTATGGTGGTGCCCCTACCCCTGTGGCTGTATCTGGGCCTGTAAGGCCCTAATCTGTGTCTAGGATGTGGCCAACTGGCCCTGTAAACCTACCACCTAAGCCAGTAAGGCTGCCACCTAACCATCTATATCTCCATCTCCTCCACCCTCTCCCTCCACCATCTAGGCCTGCAGACTAGCCACATGTACTCATAGCTCTACTACCTTTGCCTCGACCCCTCTAGCTATGTCTACAGTATACCTATCTATGTGATTAGTGTCCCTACCTACCCTAGTAGGACATCTCTCTACATTGTAATGGTAGCTAAGTCATGCTGCCCCAGTCTAGGTGGTATGGCTCATAACTGAGTCACCCACCACTTCTTATACCTATCTATGCATCTGGCGTCATCAATTAACCAATCCACTGGCTGCTCCTCCTCTCATGTAGGAATTGTAGGATGTGGTAGAGGTAGAGGCCTCTCCACATCATCTCTCCAATACTATGGGAAGAATGGTAATATCTTGTACAAACCCGAACTACTGTCGGACCTTGTCTACCAGAATCATCTCATCCTCCCCAGCATGAGGACCCCATATCCACCTCTCTAGCTGGAGCTTAGATAGCTCCTCATACATGTGCCTATATGAGGGGAATCCCACATATGGCCTCAAGATAATGTCCACTCCAGAAAACCCCTCTAACAACTACCAAAAATGGGCCACATCATATGTCATCATATCCGACCTCCGCTCTCCTGCAACCGGCACCCATCTCCTATAACTTAACAACACACATCTTGTGGGAAATTCATCTAATTGAGGCATCCCTATAGGTTGAACATAGACTATGTGCTCATAGGCCTAGCAATGCAGTATAAATGTATAGCACAGGCTAAACTTGTGAAATCACCCATACACCCACAGCTCCTTGTATAGTTGTACCAAGAATGTTGGTGCCCAAGAAAAGCATGTATCATGCACCATCATATCCTGGAGCACCCCATCAATGATTGGGGAAATTTTGCACCCTCTGCATCAGGTAGTGCATAGTAACATAGTTCCTCCATCAATAAAACCACTAGCCTCGTCTCATCCAGACGGGCTAGGTACATCTCACCATAGCTCAAACTAGCGCTATGGAATCTCAAATCCATCGCCCCCTCACCAAAACTATCCTAATCAGCTCCTATAAGGCATCAAAGGAGATAGAGTACATCTGGGCCTCCAATATGGGTAACCACAAAATCTGGAACACATCCTCCAGGGTGATAGTCATCTCACCGGTCAGAAGGTGGAACATGTTGGTCATGGATTCCCATCTATCGATGAGCATGACCATCAAACTGGGCTGCCGAACAACATGTCAGTATCACCAAATACCATTCAATCCCATTACCTCCATGTGCTATAGATCCAAGGGGGTTGCTAGACCACACAATGTCACCAGTAGCGGTAGAACCCTGTCCTACATATGTAACTGTGATCTCCCCTGCATCCAATCCAAGCACAACATTTATCTACATTTACCATGACCATATTCACCAATTATCATTACCGTCCACCCTATTTTTACTTTACCCATCTCCACTACCTAGCCCACATCCCTCTTGGACCCTTGTGCCTAACATCCTGACTGGTTTCAGTTCATCCTAACCAACTCCGGTCATCCTTAAACCGGCATTGGTCACCTGTTTGGTGACCAATCATAGTTCTACCCAACCGATGCTAGCCAAGCTTGACCGACGCCGGTCATTGTCGCAAAAAAATATGCGACTTCCAAAACCCCCCCTTTTCTATAAACCTCTCCCTACCCCTTTTACCCCATCTACAATGACCTAAACTCCCCTTAGACCCCTACCCACCCCACCTTTACAATTTACTACCCTCCCCCCTCTTTTTTTCCCATTATTCTACCCAAAACTTGATTTAACTTGTTCCCACCCACAAAATACAAAAAACCCACAAAACCCTACAAATAACAACTATCACAACCTCTACTCTATCTAATTAACACTATAGAGTTAGGTGCTTACCTCGTCGCACTGCCACCATCTTGGTGGCACATCTGGCCGTCTGTGTTGGTGGTTGTCCCGATCCCTCTCTAGCCTCTGCCATCCCCGAATATCTACCCACCAACCTCTGACCAATCAATCTCTCAGGCCCTAATCCTCATGGACCTGCTAACTCACCAACTCAACCACTCGTCAAATCACACTGCCAGCTCATCTATCCCATTTCCTCCAGACACTTTTCTCTCTTTTTTGTCATTTTTTGACTTCACAAATACAAAATGAATAATAAAAATGTGGATTTTTTGTTTTTATACAAAACCTAACCTAACCAACGTCGGTTTACCCTTGACTAACATCGGTCTCATGCCCTACCTCACCATCGTCAGTTTTCCTATACCAACGTTGGTTATCCATGACCGTGCCATCGGTCAACCTTTTTTACCTACACATTTTTCCTCCTTTTGACTTTTACCCATTCCCTTTTTACCCCATCAAACCTTTACCTTGCTCCTTTACCCAATCCAGACCTTTACCCAACCCATTTACCTTACCTTTCCTGACCTCATCATTTACTACCTCCATTTTTCCTCCTTTGGGGACTCATTATTTTACCCCTACCTTGGCCTTACCCATGCTTCATGACCTAGATATTTGGACCTGGACCATCGCTAGTGACCTTTGACCTCATGTGTTCTGTTATACCTTGTGGCACTGTTACCTGTGTTGATTGACCTAATGACCTTACCTAGCCTATTATCATGACTGTTTAACCTGACCCTACCTTTGGTGTACCCGAACATACCTAAAACATTCCTAGACCTAACCTATGTTGTGTTTCCTGACCATATCCTATACCTTGGATACCAGATTCACTTCAACTTTGTTTGGATAAACCTATCTACCTTATACGATGTATAGTTTTCCTGCTCTTTAACCCGATAACGTGTTGTAGTTTATACGTGTACATGCGTTTGACTATTTCTACCTATGACCCTGACCCATTACCTAGATTTCCCATGTGGAACTTTCACCCTTTTTCCTTGTACCCACTTGCCTTTTCCTCACATTTAACTTTTATCAAACCACTCACCACTTTAGCCTACTACCTCGTCAATTCCTAGTTTGAGGGGGATCACCTCCACCCACACATGGGGGAACCACATCTTATTTTTGTTATCATCACTTACCAATACAAGCTACGCAACAAAAAGGGGAAAAATGTAGACACGAAAATTAGGTCACCCTCTCCTTTTGTCCCTCAACATATAAGCACCCTTTATTACATTTACCTAGCCATGACCCCCTTTACCCCACTAATATTAATTTAATTAAATTAATTCATTACCCTCACAATATTTATTATTTAAATATCTTATTTAAATAATATCCACACATACAGTTCACTTAGACACCTCACCAACCCAACTCAACCTAAGACCTATTCTTAGCAAGTTCCCATAACTAACTAAGACTTACCCAAACCCTAAAGATCAATACCTAGATTCCCTCTAACCACATTCCCACCTTCTCACGAGAGACTCCCAGTCTAATACGTGGGATAATGACACGAGATCCAAGGAAATACAGAGGATCTCCCTAGTTTAGTAAACCTAGGAAATCCTACCTTGACTGACGTCGGTTACCCCTAACCGTCGCCGGTTAAGCCGGACCATCATCGGTTTCCCCTTTTAACCCCTAAACTACCTTATTCTCAAGGTTGGCAAACATTGGGAGAAATTTGATGAGAAATAACACATCTTAGAGAGATAACGCATCTTCGGAGAGAAAATTCCAGTGAAAACTCACATCCAAGGAAGGAGATTGGACATCTTCTCCTGTATAGCCATCCCAGCCATGATCTGATCTATCCAAACAAAGAGGAGTGTACATGCAGCCCATACAGAAGATTTTATTTAGTTGGTGATAACTTGTAACCCTCAAACCCATCATCAACACTTCCATACCTCACACACAGGTCTTCAGGAATGGAATCCAAGTAAGTATAACATCATACTTTCCTAGTTATTTAATTTCATTATCATTTTATCATCCATTGTTTACCTTGCCCCCCTTTGACCTTCTCCACATTTTCACCTCCATATACCCATTAAACCCTCACAAAATCCTACTGCAATCACCCAATATCCCATCCCAATCAACCAAGTTCCTTTTTGCAATCACAAAGGAGGTCCTAGCTTGTTCTGTGACATTTCTAAATCTCACAGTAACCAACACCGGTTACACCTAACCGCCATCAGTCACCCCTAACCGACACCGGTCTCTGTGTTTTCCCACACATCCTAGAACAAAAACCTACCCACCTAATTTCACCACACCCTCCTTCACCTATGATCTACCTGAGACCTTTATCAGACTTGCAGAGACATAGAACCAACCATTTGACCTTTGAATTCTATTCTAGCTTAGCCTGTTAGATTAGATCTATTTCTTATTGTGTTTTAAGTGAGATACCTAAATCATTTAAAAATAACAATATGATTTACTTGGTTTACAGCATTGAATTGTTTAAAATAGTGGACTGACAACCATCTATGAAATATCATACTTCCCAGATCTAGCTTATGCTAGGAAGTTCAATTCCCATATTGATTAATTCCTTTTGGTGGTCTTGTTTTCATTATAGGTAATTACTCGTAGCCAAAGGGAAGATCTCACAATCAGGTATGGATTCAAAAGTCATACACGTGTAACAACCCATCAACCAACCTTTGAACAGGTATTCCTCGTACGCCTGTTACCCTATCTATTTCCTAAACATTTCAAAGAAATAATCTAAGAAAAAGGTGAAACATTATTATCAGATGGACAATAATTTTATTTTTTATTCGTTTCTTTGAAAAAATTACAGTATTCAAAGGGGTCAATATCGCCATGCAAAGTGAACTCTCTACCATTATGTGGAAAATTTATGTATTGATGGAAGGTGGAAGGTACTACATGCATCACATGTATCCAAGGTCTACCTAGAAGAAGGTTATACAATGATTATATGTCAACTAAACGACATACAATGTTGAGGGGCTACGGGCCTACTTGTATGGGAAGAGTGATGGTACCATAGGACTCGCACTTGGTATTATCATAACCATGAATGGTAATGATATTAACATCTAAATCATCTATTATATGACAAAGGAAATAAAGAATTTTTATAGAGGAGATGTTAAGAGATGCTCCATTTTAATTAAGAACTCTTTTGACCTTATGGTTTGTAACATAGGATTCAATGTATAAGGAGTTATTGTTAATTAGATTTGGTTTCAACATATCTTGAGGGCCAAAATATTGGATAGGGGTTTCAGGCGTAAAGTTTGTAATCATAACCTAAAACTATTGAACTTTGAGAGTATGAGGAACACATGATTCATTTAGAGCACAAGTTAGAATATCCTAAAATTTATAAAACTCTTTTAACAATTCCATTAGAGAGATATGCACTAGTGTAGTGGCTAATTGTTTGATGAAGTCATACTAATCCGGAGTGGTAGATTTGGCATTAGAGTTTGAATATTGATTCAAAGGAGTTGTTGGTTTGGATGTTTGAGGTTCTGTAGAAGACGTAGAAGATTGGTTGGTCATGGGAACTGATATCTTCCTTTAGCATGTGGTCATAGTATTATTCGAAGGTTTGAATTTAATGAATTCCATTGTAGATGGTACTTCCTCAATAAATGATATAATTGAACTAAAATCAATGTTATTTGTAGAGGGACCTTTTTCAACATTTTTATTTTCATCCCCATGTTTGGGAAGTTGGTTTGAGAACACATTAAGATTGTCATTGGGTTTTATATTTGGTGATGGATCTTCAACAGTGATATCTTCATTATAAATGAGGTGTTGGAAAAAGTGACATAAGAGAAAACATCAATCAGTTGGGTGACCGTCAATCTGATGAAAATCACAATAAGTATCAACTTTATACCAACTAGGCATGGGTTCTCCCTCAAACCAAGGTTTGGTGATGGGATAGGTAACCTTGTTTTCATAAAAAAAATTTTGATGTACATTTTATAGAGGTTCTCCCAAATGAGTGAAATGACGTCAATTAGAATCAGGAGAGGAGGAAACGTTTTTACTAGAAATAACAAGAGATTTTTTACCTTTGTTTGATCTAGTCTGAGTGTTTTGGACATTGCAGTTATCTATAACACCATCATTGACCATATTATGATTGCGGTTAACAAGTTTAGATTTTTCTTGGTGAGAGCTATTATGATGGTTACTATATTACCCATTATCTTTTGAATGATGTTTAATCAAACCTTTTGCAACAAGGGATTTTTCAATCTATGATCCTTTCTCAAGAACTTCTTCAAAATTATTAAGGCAATGGATTTACATGTGAAAGGATAGCTCACTGTTGAGATTAGGTACAAAAATTATCAAAAGTTGTTTCTCAGGTATGGAGTATGGGAAATGACTAGCAATCCTACGTCATCTCTCTAGGAATTGTGTAAAGGTTTCATTTTTTTTTTTTTTTCAATTACACAAATCCATCATTGTAATTTTAGAGTCAAGGTTAAATGATAAATTTTTAATGAACTTATCTAAGAGTTCTATGAAATTTTATATAGATCCCTTGGGGAGGTGTAGAAACCAGTCCAAGGTTTCTCATCCTAGACTTTGTGGAAAGATACACATTAAGAAGACATCATTGTATGCCATCTCTTGGAAAGCCATATAAAACTCCTTGATATGCTCTCTAGGATCATTCTTGCCTTTGTATTTTTCAAATTTGAGCGTCTCAAAATATTTGGGAAAGGGGATGCACAAAATGTCCTTATCGAAGGGGTAAGGAAACAATTCTTCAAATCTGAACTATTTGCGTTGATGTTGCATACCTGAGATGGTGTCCTTCATCATTTTCCATTCTTAGAAAAATGGTGAGTTTTTCTACAAGTAAGACAAGGAACCATCACTTGTAGAGTTATTGTTATCTTTGGTGTGTGTGGAATGACTATTAAATGAAGCATCACTATTTTTCTTTGGTGCCTCATTGTTATGGGATTTATTGGCGACTTTGGAATTTAAGATAACAAGTTTCTTAGCCATGTCATTAATTTGATCCATGAGGGATTGAGTGGGATTGGTGGCTGAATCAGTTGATTTTCCTTTGTTACCTTCATTAGATTTGTCTTTTTTTTATTCATCTCCTTTGGTGTTGTTCAAGGTAGACTTGTTTCGATCATCATTTTTGGTGTGACTAGGGCCTGCCTTATCGTCATTGTTTTTCAAAATGAAATGTTCACCCTTGTTAGGTGGTGGTTTTCCAAGTCATGTTTGTAGACTATCCTTGTTGAAATCAAAGGTTAATTTTCCTGCCATCTCAAGGAGACGAAGTAGAAATTGGTTTGTATTCATATGTAAGATATTTTTGACATGGGATTGTTCTTTAAGTGAAATTTTATTTTGATCATCCTCATAGTTTTTGTCATTATCACTATCAAAATCTCCAAAAGGACTATAACATTTGTGTTTTGTTCCCACCATTTTTAAAAGAGGGAGGGAGAAAAAGAGAGATGCAAAAGATAACTCAACCCATAAAAAAGTGAATGCAATGATGGCACAGAGGTGCATGACTAAGTTTTGTAATAACTTGTCCCTTAACAAATTGAAACCTAAAATGGGAAAGAAGTTTGGAAGATATGAATGACACAACCCTTAACAAAGTTAATGTCAAGATGGAAGCATGCGAAAATGTTTGATAAACTTGACCCTTGAAAAATTGAATGCCAAGATGGAAGAGTGGTTTGATGTGGTGAATTTTTGCATCCTCTAACAAAGTGAATGCTAGAATGGAGGAGAGTTATAGTGAAAAAATTCCAAATGTGATCAACCTCTAATAATGTGAATGCTAGAGAGGAGGAGCGAGGATAGATTGATTGTAAATGCACTCTATCACCTAGCAAAGTGAATGCTAGATGGGAAGAGGGTATGAAAAAGGATTCAAACCCTCAATAAAAATTAGTTAAGAAGGAAGAGGATAATGAAGGGATAAGACTCAAATATCAACAACGTAAATGTTTGGAAAAGAAAATATGATGAAGTGTCTAAAACACAAAAAATATTTTTTCAAGTTAGAGATGTGAAGAAAAAAATGCATATAGTTTTATGATGATGTTGTAAAATTAAAGGATGCAAGAAGATAATGAAAATAAGGTGTGATTAAATGGATTTTTGAAAAAGTGGAACCTAACACTATCAAAGTGTGATTCATAAGATGAAAGTGCTTGAGCGAGGACGTGGATATCTGCAATGCAAGACTTGATTTCAAAAATAAGATGGAAACTTAAATTTTGGGAAATGTAGTCCAAATGTTTAAGTGTCGAATGAAAGGGAAGATAAACTCAAAATTAGGTGAACATGAAAGATAGAAGAATTTGATGATCGTGAAAGAGGACAACTCAAATAATTGAATGAGAATTCCAAATGAATGAAATAAGATCAAATGGAGAAGGAAATGAGGATGAAAATATTGAAATAATGAAAAGAGATGAAAGTTTGGAAAAGGGGAAATATCAAAAATAAAATGAAATTAGTGAATGACTAACAAAGAAGAGGAAAGATGATGAAAAGAGATGAAATGAGAATGAAAGTAGAATCCAAACAAGGATTGTTTGGAAAATGAAAAAAAGATAAGAAAAGTGAAAGATGGATCCAAAATAAGGAGTGTTTGGGAAAACACAAGCATGAAAAAATACTAAAAAAAGAAACAAAAAACAAAATAAAAAAAGAAAGAAAAAGTTTTGGTGTAACTTTTTGTGACAATTTTTGGCTTCATGGATGTCTCTTGCAAATAGGTTTCAGCAATATATCCAAGTGAACATGACACTATTATTAACTGGTGGCTTTACTTTACCCCCTTTAAAACCCTGAGAAAATATCTTGATCATAATGAATCATACTGGGGTTTCCACTAAGGATATCTGTGACTCTAACTCATAAGGCTTTACTAGTTAGGTAGGATAAAAAGGTTCCTATTTTGTCCACCAGTTCCCTCAAGGTGTGAACTAGTTTAGGAATCCTAGAACCACCCCCTTTATTTTAGCTTAAGACTTATGCCAAGGGAGTTATGTTATAGTTAAGCAGTCAAGTTTTAGCTCTTAACCGAAGCTACAAATACATTTTTTTGAATGTGGTCTATTTTTTATCTTGTGATCTTAATGTGGCTTGGTTGTACAACATTTGGAAAACTGACATTTACTAGTTATTCAGTGTTTTATCCACCTTTGTGAGAGTGGGTCCTATAATAAAAGGCATTTTCATTGCCAAATCCAATTTTTTTCAGCTCACGCCCTTCGTTGGTGTCTAAGGAAAGTTTGAGATTCAAGAAATTAGCTAAAATCATGCCCTTGAGCTGTTTAAACCTCTATGTCACTCATTTTTTAAAATCCTCCTCTTCCTGGTCTGTGCACGTAATATCCTTTTGCCCCTCCCATTTTTGATCGAAATGGTTCACTTGTTCCATGGCCCAGGTCATCGAATCATTTTTTTGCCTTCATGCCTCTGGCTCGTGAAGAAAATTCAAAAATTGGACTCAAAATGATGAAGTTCTCTTCCTCTGTGTATTTTTCCACAGTCGGGAACGATGGGTGTTTCTTTCCCCGCCAAATTTTTCCTCAGCATTCCTCAATGATACATGGGTCTCCCTGATTGGTGTGGTCTAGTTATACTTTAAAGACTCAGGGGATGGCTCCACATGTCGCAACGGTGCAATTCCAAGCACTATTCTGAGGGGTAGTCTTCAATTGAGCGCAACGTGTCCCAGGTCCAAAATGAAGGTAAAATCGGCTAATTTTGGAAGGCTCAGAAGATGGCTCCATGTGTCACAATGGTGCAATTCCAAGCACATTCCAGGGGGTAGTATTCAAGTAAGCACAGGTTCTCCACGTGTCCCAAGTCTAAAATGAAGGTAAAATTAGCTAAGTATGGAAGGCTCAACAGATAGCTCCACGTGTCGCAATGGCAACTCTAGGGGTAGGAAAGTCAATTACCAATTCAGCGCCAAATCGCCATGTGGTGGAAGACATTGAAAAGTCAAGGTGGACGAGTGGGCCATTGGGGGAATTCAAGACTTTGAGCCTTTTTGTAAAAAGGTGAAAAATTAAAAAGTAACCCATAGCCCCAATCAGGCTACCAAGGAAAAAGTCAAATCTTGAGCCCGTAGGGAAAAATTCAAAGCTTGAGGGGAAAAATTTAAAGGAAAGGCCCACCATTGAAAAGTCAAATCAGAGTAGCGGGCCGGTGGGGGAATTTGAGTTTTTGAGCCTTTTTCCCAAAAAAGGTTAAAATGTTGAGAAGAGAACCACGACCCCACCTACAAACAAAATGTGCCACATGTCCTAGTCAAATCGGAGTAGCGGGCCGGTAGAGGAAATTGAGTTTTTGAACCTTTTTGTAAAAAAGGTTAAAATGTTGAGAAAAAGACCGTGATCCCATTTCCAATAAGAATGTGCCACGTGTCCTAGTTGAAAAGTCAAAGCGGGGTTGCGGGCCAATTTGTTCCAAATTTCCAAATCTCTAAAAAATCACAAAATGCAAAGGGCTTCCCCCCGTAACCACTCCAATCCCTTCCTGCCACGTGGACGGCCCAAATTCAAAGCTAGAGGAGCAAATCAAATGGTCTAGATTTAAACTGGAAAATCAAATGTAACGGTTGCTTTGCAAGGTCTGGTTTTAGCCGCCATGAGCATTTTCTTCATGATAAAGGAATTCAAAGAGGCGTGAATGATTTGTAATGTTGTAACAGTTTCTTGCGAAGAATATAATGACTTCTCGACGTCATTCCAAGGGTTGGCGATTGATTTCAGAAAAGACCAGAGTGCTCTGTGCCTGAAAAAGATGGAAAATGCCACACTTCTTCTATTCTTCTCTTCTTCCTCGAATTTCTTCCATCCTCAAGCTATGTACAAACTCTGCCCAAGCTTCAATAAGAAAAGAAGGAATTTTTTTCCTTTTTGATTGAGGAATTAATTGGTACTTTGCGATCAATGAGTTTCATTCGGTCTTGTAGCTTCTCCCGCAGATTTGTTTCTCTTCCAATTATAAATGCATGTAAATGAGACTTCTAATTAATGTGTGTGGGCATCTGATATTCTACTCACAACATAAATTTTCCTACCTCCATTCTCACTCCCTTTCCCCTTCTCAGACAAAGTTCTTCTCTAGTGAGAAATTGCTAGCTTTGCCACAGGGTCAGTGGAGTGTCCCTGTTGGATCTCTGGTCAAAAGGCCACCATTGGAATCCACCATTTTTGCATGCACATACGGAAGCTGCACCATTCAAGTAGAGGGACTTAGATTCCCATAGCATTGGCTTGAAACCCACCAATTTGTCCACAAGACAAATTTTCTCGCCAACAGTTTTTGGTGCCCACCGTGGGGCAGATCTTGCAGCATCTACACCTAAAAACGACCTCAGGGTCATAAAAAAATATTCTAAGTGAAAAATTTCTGGAGATTGAATAATCACACAAACTACATGGATGTAAATCATGACTATTCAGGGAAATCCTCCTATTGAGAGACCTGATTTACTCTTTCACATCCAAGAAGACATTGCTTCTGATCTGAGAGAAGCCATTTGGCACAGTAGACAAAGTGTAAATCAATACTTCATTGCCATAAGGATTCTGGACCTGGAAGAGGAACGTGTTGTAGAATTGGAGAGACAGAGACAAATTCCAGCACCCCAAAGGAGAGCATAAATCTTCAAGCTGGCTGAGAGAAGATACACCCAACAACTGAGGCAAGGAGGAAAAATTGATCCCACATTTGAAGAGCTTGAAAGAGAGGTAGTTGTTGAAGAGGAGATAAGAGCTCAACTTGAAGAAATAGAAAGACTCCAACTCAAAGCAGAAGAAAGAACAACAGTAGAAGCAACCTTAGCAAGACTGGAGGCTAGAAATAGGAATAGAATGGGTGATCATGAAGATGAAGTACGTAGGCCTAACATGCCATGGGGAAGGAATACTGGTCCACTCGCCCTTCCACAACCACTTCATGACCTCCCAAGAGGCTCAAGAAAGAACTTCCCAAAATTCAAAGGGGATGGTTCTCAACTCCAAGAAGAACATGTAGCAGCATTCATCACTGCTTGTGGAGTGTTGGGAGTTGAAGATGAAGATGTTTTAGTTAGGCTATTTGTGGAGTCACTCCAAGAAAAGGCTACTGAATGGTTCTACATGCTGCCCCCAAGATCTATCACATGTTGGGAAGACATAAGAAGTGCATTTGAACATAGGTTCAAGAGCACAGAAGATTGTCAAGATCTACTGGTCCAATTGGTTCAGATGAAGAAGGAGACCTCTGAATCAATGAGATATTTTGTAGCAAGGTATAATAGGTTGATAAGAAGGATCCCAGAAGATGTGGTCCCCCCTGAAAACAACTTGAAAAGGTTCTTCATCAGTGCTTTGCCACCAGAAGTTGGTTTCTTCCTCAGAAGAGCCCAACCAAGAACATTGAGGGAAGTTCAAGACTTTGCAGTTGAGACTGATGATGATCTAATTCTTTCTGGAAAAGTGAAAGGACCAAATGGGAAGCAAAAAGGTCAGAGTTCAAATTCAGTCACCACTGATCCAATGTTTCAAAAAATGGCAAATGACCTAGTTGCTTTGAAGAAGCAGCTGTCACAAATCACAATGAGGAATGCTCCAAGGAGACCAAATCCTCCTGATAGACCAAGAATTGCTCCACCCCCTCATAGGCTTGCTCTTGAAGCACCACCGGTCAATGCCATCTGTGACACTGGGGAATTAGAAGAAGGAGCAGACATTGAGGAAACTGAAGAAGAAAGCATGGATGACCATGAAAACTATCTTGAAATTGAAGAGGTTGGCATGCACAATGGCCTGATTGAGTACATTGATGATGAGGAGGAAGGTGATGAAGAAGCTCCAAGTTTTTCATGTGCTTTTTTCACTCGTGCACAATCCAAGAATGGTGTTTCAGCCTCAGCAGTTGCAGCAGATGATAGGAAGAGCAAAGAAGATAGCTCTTCAAAGCCTCCACAAAACAAGATCATCAACAGAGGATCACCATTACCACCTTCCATGGAATCAGCCAAAGAGAAACTAGATTCACTGGTTGCCAAGGATCATGCTGCTCTGCCAAGTAAGTTATCTGACTCTTCTTCCAACTCAAAGGTTGTTAAGAGAAATTCTCTTCTAAATGTTGGTTCTATAAGAACATCTAAATTTCAATCAAGGGCTACACCCTCACCTCCTTCCAAGTCAATTGCTACATTTGAAAAGGAGAACCCAGCACCAAAAGTAACAAAACCTCTGTCATTTAAGTCCTCATCCACTACTGGAACCTCTTCCTCATCTACCATAGCTCCATTTGACTTTGTGGAGCATGCAAGCAAAACCAAGGTTCATCTCTCTGAGATTGAATACCTACAAACACATCCTGCCCAATTTGACAGATTCATCAAAGCAGTCCGGGGTGGTAACTCTACATCCCCAATATCTAATTCTAAAGGCTTGCTTCCCACACCATCTTCTCAAAACATGCTAGCCCTCAGTGCCTCCAACACCAACAGAGTTGAGCCTTTTTACCTGTCACTTCTCATCAAAGGTTTCTAGCTGAACAATTGCATTATAGACTCTGGAGCCTCAGATAATGTGATGCCAGCAAAAGTTGTAAATGCTCTTGGTCTTACTTTGACCCAGGTAAATGGCACATGCTATTCAATGGAATCCAAACAAGTTCCATTGGTAGGAAGGATTAAGGATGCTCAGGTCACACTAGCTGATTACCCTGACAAGAAGATACTCCTGACCATTCTGGTGGCAGACATCCCAGCATCATTTGGTATGCTGTTGAGTAGAAGTTTTTGCAGAGATCTAGGTGGAGAAATAAAAATGGATTGGTCATCTGCAACTATCCCAATGAAAGGAGAAATGAAGAAGTTGTTACCAGTCAGGAAGATGAAATTCACAGTAAGGAAATCTGATGATCCAAAAGCTAACATCCTTTTTCAAGATGGTGGGCTAGGAAACTACTTCCTTACATCACAAAAGGAAGAGAACTTGCCACTCCTCATGGAAGAAGAAGAAGATCAGATTTGGACAATGGAGTTTGATGGCAGTCATTCCAGAGCAGGTTCAGGGGCTGGTGTAGTATTATACTCTCCCTCCAATGAGATATATCCTTTTTCCTACAAGCTGCAATTTGACAATACAAATAATACAATAGAGTATGAAGCATTAATCTTAGGCATGAATGCAGTAGAGGACATGGGAATTAAAAATCTGAGATGCAAAGGTGATACAGAGATTGTGGTGAAGCAAGTCCACCAGCAATATCAGGTAAAAAATCCCAGACTCAGGCATTATAGAAATAGGGTGTGGGACTGCATTGAATCCTTTGATGCATTCTCCATTGAAGCTATCCCTAGGGAGAAGAATGAAAAGGATGATTCTCTAGTAGTGTCAGCTTCCTTAGTGACACCTCATCCCTCTTTTGGCAAGGATAAAGTGACCATTGAGATGGTGTTCAGACCCAGTGTACCAGACAATGCAAATCACTGGTAGGTCTTCAATGATGACAATCAGATCTTATCCTTCTTAGAACAAAGGGATAACTTCAATAATATTTTCTTTGAAGGAAGTGAAAACCCACACCGTGAATCAGTTCCCAAAGAAGAGAAGGAGGGAGTTGAGGGGATTGATGAAGAGGGAGTAATCAAATTGAAAGGAAACAAAATCCCCAAAGGCCTAGTTTCTTTGGAAGATCTCTTTGACAAGCATGACAGGTTCATCCAAGAAAAAGAAAAGCAATATTCTCAGTGTCGATCTAATTTTGATCAAGAAAACATTGGCACCTCAGAGAATCCAAGGATGGTTAATATTGGTAAATGCTTGTCACCAGAAGAGAAGAGAAAGTTTGTTGCTCTGCTAAAAAAATACTTAGATGTGTTGGCTTATTCCTATGATGAACTCAAATCTTTTCAGCCAAAGGAAATGAACCACTCCATTCCTTTGAAGCAAGGAGCCAAGCCCTTCAGGAAAAAGCAAAGGCCCTACAATCCAAAGATTGTTGATGTTATCAAAGAAGAGGTGACAAAGATGCTCAATGCTAGAATCATTTTCCCCATCCACCATTCAACATGGGTGGCTAACATTGTGCCAGTAAGGAAGAAGAATGGGGAAATAAGAATTTGTGTAGACTTCCAAAATCTGAATCAGGCATCTCTCAAGGACAACTACCCTCTTCCAATCATGGATCATATTTTGCAAGCAGTCACTGGATCTGAGATGCTCTCTTTGCTTGATGGATTCTCAGGGTACAACCAAATCAAGGTGGTAGAAGAGGATTGCAACAAAACAACCTTCACAACACCTTGGGGCACTTTTTCCTACAGCAGAATGCCTTTTGGCTTGATCCATGTTGGAGAAAATTTCCAGAGGGAAATGGACTTGGCCTTCAAAGATTTGAAATATTGCATTTTCATTTACTTGGATGACCTCACGGTTTTCTCAAAGAGGAGGGGAGATCATATCTGTCATTTGGAGCAAGTCCTTGCAAGATGTAGAAGACATGGCATTTCTCTAAATCCTAAGAAATGCATTTTTGGAGTCACAGAAGGTAAGTTGTTGGGACACATTGTGAACAAGCATGGAGCACACATTGATCCTGAGAGGATCAGAGCTATCCAAGCACTATCCTTACCAACCAGCAAGAAGGGAGTCCATTCATTCTTTGGAAAGGTAAACTTCCTTCATTGTTTTGTGCCTGAGTTTTCTGAACTGACCAAGCATATAACTTCCATGATGAAGCCTCAAACATGTTTCAAGTGGGATAAGGAAGGAAAATCAGCATTTGAGGAGATAAAGAAAGCCATTGCCAAAGCTCCAACTCTTGTATCTCCAGATTTCAACAAGGATTTCATCATGTATTGCTATGCATCAGAACATACACTCTTTGTTGTCCTTGCTCAGAAAAATGATGAAGGTTTGGAAGCACCCATTGCTTTCATGAGTTGTCCCTTGAAAAATCATGAGCTAAAGTACAGTCAATTGGAGAAACATGCCTACGCAGTGGTTAAAGCTGTTAAAAGTTTCAGATTCTACATTCTTAATTCCCATACAGTGGTGATGGTCCCTGGAAGTGCAATCAAGTCCATTTTGACTCAACAAGATCCCGGGGCTAAGAGAGGAAGTTGGATGGAAAAGACCCAAGAGTTTGACTTGGAGATTAGACCCTCTAATCTGGTGAGAGGAAATGGTTTGTGCAAGCTGATTGCGGAAGATGAAGACCTTAAGGCTCAGCAAGGAGAAAAATATGGTGTTTTCTCAACCTATTCAGGAGACAGTCCACAAGTGCTCTTTGTCACCACTACTGATGAGTGGTATGTTGATATTGCTTACTACCTCACTTATGGAGAATTCCCTCCTCATCTTGACTACAAACAAAGAAGGACACTCAAGCTAAAGGTAGCCAAGTTTGTGATCTGGAATCATGCACTTTACAAGAGAGGCCTAGATGGTTGTTTCCTCAGGTGTGTAGATAAGGAGCAGCAAGAAAAGTTGCTCAGGGCCTATCATGATCAAGCTTGTGGTGGACATTTCTCAGCAATGGTCACTACACATAAGATCCTCAGAGGAAGATATTATTGGCCCTCCATCTTTGCAGACACTCAAGATTGGGTTTCCAAATGCAAAGCATGCCAACAATTTGTTGGAAAGCCACAACTAGCTACATTGCCACTCAGGCCTGTGGTGATTGAAGAACCATTTCAGCAATGGGGGCTAGATTTTATTGGTGTTTTGAATCCTCATTCAAGTGCAGGGAACACTTATGTACTCACTGCAACTAATTACTTCACCAAGTGGGTGGAAGCCATTCCAACCAAGTAGGCCAGCTCTGAAATGGTCTGCAACTTCATCAAAGAGAATATCATTGTCCATTTTGGAATACCACAGAAGATTGTTGTAGACAATGCCACCTATTTCTCTTCCAAGGAGCTCACAATTTTTTTCTATGGCTTTGGAATCTCTCTATCTCACTCCTATGACTACTATCCACACAAAAATGGTCAAGCTGAGTCAAGAAACAAGAACATTGTTATCATTGTTCGTAAGCTGGTTGATGAGAATCAAAGAAATTGGCACAAGAAATTATATGATGCATTGTGGGCTGATATGATCACTCCTAAGAAGGAAATAGGTATGTCACCTTTCCAAATGTTGTATGGAGTTGAGGTAGAGATTCCCCTCACAATTGAGATGTCCAGCTCTCAAGTTGCTGCAAGAAATAGAAGATGGTCAATACAAAGACTCCATTGACAAGAGGATCCTCTTCCTGGAGAAGCTAGAGGAAAGAAGATGCCAAGTGGTGGATAGAATTAAGGAACACCAATTGAAAGTAAAGAAGATCTTTGACAAGAGGGTGAAGGCAAGAGAATTCAAGGTTGGAGATTTTGTCCTGTTGTGGGACAAGAGAAGAGAACCAAAAGGCAGCCATGGAAAGTTTGATTCATTATGGCTTGGCCCATTCCAAATTCATGAAGCTTGTGGTGAGAATGTTTTTCTCCTCTCATACCTGGATGGAACACCATTAGAATTACCTCAAAGTAGGAAATACTTGAAACTATATCATCAGTAGAAGTGGGTTGTCCCCCGCCTTGTACCATAGGTGCTTTTGTAGGTGTGTTTTTCCCTTTGCTGTTGTGTGGTTTTGGTTTTGTTTTGTTTGGTTTTGTTGTGTGTGCTTTGGTTTGTGTGTTTCCTCCTTCTTCCTTTCTTTCTTGGAATTTACATGACTCTGCAAGGCCCAATGGATAAGGCACTGGTCAAATGTAATATGTTTTGAAACTCAAGATTCTGGATCCTCATGTCGTGCCCTAGCCATGCCCAGTTCACGCCATGTCCCCAAGCTAGAGCCAGTTGTTGTCTCCTGAAAAAAGCTCTACATTTTCATTTCCAAATCCAAATTTTTTTGAGCTCACGCCCTTCGTTGGTGTCTAAGGAAAGTTTGAGATTCAAGGAATTAGCTAAAATTGTGCCCTTGAGCTGTTTAAACCTCCGTGTCACTCATTTTTTAGAAATCCTCCTCTTCCTGGTCTGTGCACGTAATATCCTTTTGCCCCTCCCATTTTTGATCAAAATGGTTCACTTGTTCCATGGCCTGGGTCTTCAAATCATTTTTTTTCCTTCATGCCTCTGGCTCATGAAGAAAATTCAAAAATTGGACTCAAAATGATGAAGTTCTCTTCCTCTGTGTATTTTTCCATAGTCGGGAATGATGGGCATTTCTTTCCCCACCAAATTTTTCCTCAGCATTCCTCAATGATACATGGGTCTCCCTGATTGGTGTGGTCCAGTTATACTTTAAAGACTCAGTGGATGGCTCCATGTGTCGCAATGGTGTAATTCCAAGCACAATTTCAGGGGGGGCAGTCTTCAATTGAGCGCAGGCTCTCCACGTGTCCCAGGTCCAAAATGAAGGTAAAATCAGCTAAGTATGGAAGGCTCACCAGTTGGCTCCACGTGTCATAACGGCACAACTCTAGGGGCAGGAAAGGTCAATTACCAATTCAGCACCAAATCACCATGTGGTGGAAGACATTGAAAAGTCAAGGCGGACGAGCGGGCCATCGGGGGAATTCAAGACTTTGAGCCTTTTTGTAAAAAGGTGAAAAATTAAAAAGTAACCCACAACCCCGATCAGGCTACCAAGGAAAAAGTAAAAGCTTGAGCCCATAAGGAAAAATTTAAAGGAAAGGCCCATCATTGAAAAGTCAAATCGGAGCAGTGGGCCAGTGGGGGAATTTGAGTTTTTGAGCCATTTTTTTCCAAAAAGGTTAAAATGTTGAGAAGAGAACCATGACCCGCCTACAAACAAAATGTGTCACGTGTCCTAGTCAAATCAGAGCAGCGGGCCGGTGGAGGAAATTGAGTTTTTGAACCTTTTTGTAAAAAAGGTTAAAATGTTGAGAAAAAGACCGTGATCCCATTTCCAATAAGAATGTGCCACGTGTCCTAGTTGAAAAGTCAAAGCGGGGTTGCGGGCCAATTTGTTCCAAATTTCCAAATCTCTAAAAAATCACAAAATGCAAAGGGCTTCCCCCATAACCACTCCAATCCCTTCCTGCCACGTGGACGACCCAAATTCAAAGCTAGAGGAGAAAATCAAATGTCTAGATTTAAACTGGCAAATCAAATGTAACGGTTACTTTGCAAGGTCTGGTTTTAGCCGCCATGAGTGTTTTCTTCATGATAAAGGAATTCGAAGAGGCGTGAATGATTTGTAATGTTGTAACGGTTTCTTGTGAAGAATATAATGACTTCTCGATGTCATTCCAAGGGTTGGCGATTGATTTCAGAAAAGACCAGAGTGCTCTGTGCCTGAAAAAGATGAAAATGCCACACTTCTTCTATTCTTCTCTTCTTCCTTGAATTTCTTCCATCCTCAAGCTATGTACAAACTCTTCCCAAGCTTCAATAAGAAAATAAGGAATTTTTTCCTTTTTGATTGAGGAATTAATTGGTACTTTGTGATCAATGAGTTTCATTCGGTCTTGTAGCTTCTCCCACATATTTGTTTCTCTTCCAATTATAAATGCATGTAAACGAGACTTCTAATTAATGTGTGTGGGCATCTGATATTCTACTCACAACATAAATTTCTCCTACCTCCATTCTCACTCCCTTTCCCCTTCTCAGATGAAGTTCTTCTCTAGTGAGAAATTGCTAGCTTTGCCACAGGGTCAGTGGAGTGTCCCTATTGGATCTCTGGTCGAAAGGCCACCATTGGAATCCACCATTTTTGCATGCGCATACAGAAGTTGTACCGTTCAAGTAGAGGGACTTAGATTCCCATAGCGTTGGCTTGAAACCCACCAATTTGTCCACAAGAAAAAATTTAAACTTAAAAACCTAATGTATTGTAAGTTTGTGTTGTGTATGTGTGCAGGTGGGTGGTTCAAGCAAGGGAGGAGCTTGATGGGAAAAAAGGAAAGCCAGGGAGTCATCCGTGGGGTGAGTAGAGGATTTAGATGGGGTGAGTTAGGGTTGGGAGGAGATAGATCAGGCTTGGGGATGAGCTGGGGTTAGATTTGGGGTTTGCTGGGGGTTATCCAGGATCTATAGAGTAGTTAGGTGGGGATAGGTTGGGGAATGGGCTTGGTCAAGGTGGGTAGAGTTAGGTTAGGGCATCGTGGCAAGCTAGGGGATGGGGTAGGTAGAATGGGATGGGGTGGGTAGAACAGGGTAGGGAACAGGTTGGGTAGTTAGGACGAGTTGGGTTTAAGACAGGGTAGGTAGGAGGGCTCAGGGTAGGTAGGTGGAGTGACATCCCAGCTAAGCTGGATGAGCTAGGGGAGGGGAGAGGTGAGTGGCTAGGGGTTAGATCTAGGATTCTAGGGTTTTTAAATTTTATTTTATTTTTTAATTATTTTATATTTATTTTGCTTGATGTATACATTTTTTAAATGTAATCTAATATTTTCTCTCTCTGTGCATGAATATATATATATTCAGTGAATATAGTAGCATTAAAGTGATCATATGTATGAAATAAGATAACGTATTTGTTCAGAAAAATGATCATAAATCAAAGACCATTACAAATCCATAACCTGCAAATGAGAAAAACCTGCCACCAACAAACAAAATTTGTAAAAAAGAACACATTAAACCAGCAATAGAAAATATGTTTTTTGGGGTTGTTATGAGCTGGTAAAGTGTTTCCTTTTATTCCAAACCTACACAATAATAGAAGCACTCCAAGAAAAAATTAGGAAAACAAAATGAAACAAAGATGAAAGAGGATGGGTGCGAGTCCCATGGGGTGTGCCAAAATGTAGATAGTGAAAAACTACCTGAGAATGGAAGAAAAACAAAATTCAATGAAAAACTCCCTCCAATTCTTTAGTAAAAACTTTAGTAAGGATGTGGAGACTTTGTTTGGGGAACCTTGCAAATGAATTTGGGTTCTTTTGAATTTTCTCCAAATGTGATTGCAAATAATACAGGAACAAATACTTTGGATTGGAAATTTAGCAGAATCATTGTACTTGAGATTCAAGAGAGTAAGCCTACAATTTATAGAGGTAGAAGTAGTTAGAAATTGGTTACATACAGTTGAATGCATATGCTAAAAATAGCATTGGAGGAAGTTACAGTAGTGTTGGGGAATTTAGGGGTAGTAACGGAATTAATTACAAAAATTTGCATCCGGAAAGGTGGTTGTACGTGTAATTCAATTGCCCCCACCTTTCTAGAATTCTAGAAGTATAGTTAACTAGGATGAGGATATAGAGTACAAGTGGAGTCTAAGTGGATGTTGACCAAGTGGCAGTTGATTAGGATGTGCACACACTTAATTAATTAATAATTTAATTAATAAATGGTAATTGACTTAGGTAAAGGGGTACTAAGGGTACACAAGATTAACTTAATTAATCGAAAGGGTACAATGTGTATGAATTAATCAATTTAATCAATTAACCAAAAATGGGTGAATAACAAGGTGTATTAGGAAGTGAACTGGGAACATGTGGAAATAAGTGTGTAATTTTGGGGTGCCTATAAAAATAAACACATTATCACTACCACTGAGTACTTTACCAAATGGGTAAAGAAATTTCCTCTCACATATGTCACTTGTACTCATATCTCTAAGTTCATGATTAATTATATCATTTTTCATTATGGCATCCCTTCTTCCATTGTATCTAAAAATGAAAAATTATTTAAGAACAATTAAGTGAAGGCACTGTGCTAACACTTTAATATTTTCCAAAATTGGTCTACCCCTTATTAACCTTAAGGTAATGGGAAATATAAGGCCACTAATAAGACTCTCTTTCTAATTATGCAAAAATATTTTTTAAAATATGCCGTAATTGGCACCTTCAAATCCATCTTTCTCTATGGGACTACAAAAATTATATCCGCACACCCATATGTGCAAATTTAGATTCCATTGTATTTAGAATTAAAGCCATTATACCCCTACAGATAAATCTTCCCTCTTTGCAGATATCCTTATGCGTGTATCTAGAGAATTACAAGGATTATATATTGGCTATACTAGTAGAGATTAAACTGCTTAATGAAAAATGTTGGTGTAAAATTCTGGGTTTGCCTACCTTGCCCTAATTTTTCATGACCATTTTTCTTAGAAAATGTTTTTTTTATCAAGTTGATGATCTGCAATTCATTTTTTCCAGTGGATGCCTTTGAGATGCCCTTGATGTTGTTGTTTTTCCATATATTTGAACAAATTTCCAAGTTCGCCCCATTATGTGCCCTAATTTCTTCTTTCCCATGGGCTGTGTCATTCTTACTTTGTCAAAACGTGTAAAAAACTCGAAGTGGATAGAATCTGAGTAATTTGAGGTTAAAATCCCAATCCCCTGGTGAAAATTAATGTAAAATCATGCTTCACTTGATTTAAAACTGAGAAATCTACATTCCTTGTGAAAAAATTTGATTTCCAGGGCATCCTCTTCATTTTTTCGTTTTTGACGGGTATATGGGTGTCACCTGCCCGTTAAATTTATCTTTGCAACATATTTCTAACGTGGTAGGATCTTATTGGCTGATGATGTGTGGGAAAATGTTATAACTTGTCACTTTTTTATTTTTGGCACAAGGAAAATTTTGGTCCATGGCCCTGCATTGCTACAGTGATATGCGTATGTAGCACAATTTGATAGGTTGGAGGATTGGCGGGTGGTGGAGGTCACCTAGGAATTTTGCTTTCATTTTGGCAAAATTCTCAAAATCAAATTTTTTCCCGAAGGCCCACAATGAATGGGAAGGATACACGTGGCACAGGAAGCATGCAGATGGAGGGGGACTTGGAATAATTTTTTTGTGTTTTAGCTCAAGGTGTCAAGGTAAATTTTTGACCCAAAGACTTTCCTCCAATAAGAAGTACACGTGTCCAGGGAAGTCAGTATGGAGGGGCGGAGTTTGTGAAAAAATTGAAGTTTTTAACTTCAAAATGTTAAAGTTAAAATTTGGCCCGAGAGCCCACTTCCAATTGGAGGAAGACATGTGTCTAGGAGGCGAGATGGAAGAAGGGGCCGAAGGGAAATTTTATGAATTTTTACCTTTATGTTTGTAAGGTAAAAGATGAAAAATGAGCCCACCTCCAATGAAAAGTGGACACGTGTCCAGGAAGGTCAAATGGAGAAGCGGGAACTTAGAATGTTTTTTTGTTTTTGGGCTCAAGGTTACAAAGGAAATTTTTTTCCCGAAGGCCTATGTCCAATTGAAGGAGGACACATCTCAAAAATTTGACAGAGGTTTGGGGCGTGGAGGAAATATTAAAAATCTTACAAATTTTGGCTAAATTTCTCAGAGTCAAAAAATTGATCCGTAGCCCCGACAGGAAAATTTGGAAGTGTGCCCCCGCATCAAATCAGGGGGCAACACATGGCACATTGCAAAGGGAAAAAAGGAGAGTGCGGGCCTGTAAGAGGTTTTTGTTCTCGCAGATGGTTGAAGGCAAACTTGGAGGGTCGATTCCGCAGCGAATGGGAGACCGCCATGTGGCAGGGGAGAGAGTGGGTGTTCGGGCCCGCAGATTTTTGTGAGAAAATTTTCCTTTTCTCAAAATGGTGGTGAAATTCATCAAATTGGCCCACAGTTCTGGTAGGGCCCACATGTGCACATGTGACGGGTCCAGGGGGCAAGCACGGAAAATTATCAATATTTTCCAAAGGTCAAAAAGGGTTAAAAATGTGTTTTTAAGATGGGGACCCACTCCAATCATGTTTGGACACATGTCCACCTTGTCCAAAGGGAAAAAAGGGGAATATCTTGGACACGTGGAGGGCTAACATTAAAATTTTATTTTTAAATCAACGGTTGCTGTGTGTTTTCATTTATTACCACCATTGAAACTCCAGGAAGTTTGGAATTGTCATTTCTTCACCAAATCACATGAAATTTTCTATGGTTGTGCATCCCCTCAGCCTTCTGAATGCAATGGCATCATTTTTGTGAGCTAATTTGGTTACCTATGGTGTTTTTGATGAATTTTTTATTCAAACCCGTGTAAAAATGTCAAAAAGTGAAAATTAAAGTTGCAGAGGTGAAAAATGATGAAGTTAAAGGTGGAAAATGATTGCAAAAGCATGTTGGCATGTCTAAATGCCAAAAACATGACCCTGGGATGGATAAGAATCTAAATTCATGCAATATTATAAAATATTTGTGCATCCCTGGCATTTTACGAGTTGTTTTACAGTTTAATGTCATTTTCATGAAATGGATAAGGTTTCTTGTAACAAATTTGATCCCTAAGAATATTCTTTGCTTGGGATGGAAGGATTCAAGATGGCATGAGGTATAAAATGTATTTTAAAGAATTTGTAAAAGGGGGGAGGAGACAGAAGAGAGAAGAAGAGACTCAAAATTTTCAAGGAAAAAGGCTGGAAGAAATCCATTTCTCTAGAGAAAACCACCTAAGAGCCATTTTCAATTCCATTTTTGTATCAGATTTCATCATGTTTAGTTGGTTTCAGTTGTAAAGCCATCAAAAAGCTCTAAGATTGTTCTCATGACTTTCCCCTGCTGATGTATCTGATCATTTTCTGGATTATCTGGTTTATTCTCTTGGCAAAGTTTGCATATACTTTTGTTTTAGAATGTTTTTAGTTTATGTTTCTTGCTCATGTTGCAATCTTGTGTTTAGAATATATTTGATAATATAGGGTCTCATTTCTTGTTGATGGTTTAATGACATTTGCAATCTTATATTCAGAAGACCTTTCATCTAAAGATAGACAAATTTAAAATCATTTTACTATCCTTGAATAATGAGACTGTTTGTAAACCTTTGGGTGTACCTTAAGTCATGATTAAATAGGGATTCCTGAGTACCTTGTTGGTATTTTACTTCAAGATTTTTTGGCAGGTTATCAAAGGTTGTGTGGAAGAGCATACATCTGGGCCTCTATTTGTGCACATATCTTAGTTGAAGGAGCATTTAAAACCCCTAGAAGCATTCTTGTTGTGTAGATATTAAAAATTTCTTGTAAAGGTTCTCAAATAAGTTGGTAATTCCCAGCTAGTCTTATCAAAATATCTCCCCACAAAAATTTCTTTCAAACTAATTCATCCTACCAATACTACCCCTGCATTTCATTATGTGTCAACAAAAGAATACAATTCCTTCCACAAAAATGCACAAAGCATATCAGGGTTTTATCATGTCTTTAACAGCCCTAGCTTTGTTTTGAGAACATTTCCATCATTTAGTAGTGAAAACTCCTTTGATTTTAGATAATGGATGCTTGATAATGTTTTCACAAGGCCTCCTCCATACCATATGCAAAACACAATGATATCTCCATCTCTTTTACCATATAAGGGCTGCAATATAGGTTCTCTTGCCTTGGTTGATAGGCACAACCTAAAATAGTGAGGGTTAGATCAAAACCCTTTTGAAAGTGCTATCCACTCCCTCAAATATTGAATACAAACAAGAAGATAGGTGTGCTCCCCAGATACAAATGACATACAAATCATCTCTCTATCCTTGAGTGTCTTGTGTAAGTTCATGATGTTGTTCAAGTTGTGAAGGAGATTAAATCTTGATACCAACACCCGAGTGGCACCATTTACAGGGAATTATTTTGATTTCCTTGTGGTTTTGAAGTGTTTGAAATGTTTGAGCATTTTTGTGATCAATTATTTGAGCTATTACATTCTTGGGATATCATTTCATAATTTAGATCTGCATGTTTTGTGTAAAATTCTCAAAGCTCATGTTGCTCTTCTCATTTACCAGCAGTTTATATAATTTGGATGCATTCTTTTTGGTTGAATTGAGAAGAAGAAGATCTGATTTGTATACCCTTGCAAAGTTTTTAGTCATAGCATACATTTGAAAGAATATTTTAGTGCTTTCTTGCACAACTGAGTTGAAATTCCTTAGTGGCGACTCCATTCTATTTGGATCTTGAAATACCAATTATCTTATACATTTCTATCATTTGTAACTTGTTGTTTAAATCTGTCACGTTGGAGGGAAGGAGATCCCTCTTCATCAAGGACTCTTCTAAGAATTTTCTCACTGAATCAAGAAGCTCAGAACTAGAAGGAAGAAGAGTGTGGAAAGTGGTTGGTGATTTGGCTGTAAGAAAAGAAATCCCCATAGTTGAATTTGAAGGAGAATAACATGTTGTTGAAGATTATAATTCTTCTTCAAGTAGATCTGATTTAGACATTCTTCTTACTGATCTACATTCTCCATCAGGTGAGGGACCTTCTTGTGTATTTAAAAAACTTTCTCCTAAATCTACTCCTATGGTTTCTAAGTTGGCTAAAGTTTATCAAGAGAGAGAACCATTGGGGGGTTGTCATTTTGAATATTACTCATCTATTCCAATCAGACCCATTACTACTCCTCACCATCTTGTTTCACCTCCAAGATCACCCCCACCAAATAGTATGGCTTAGCCTAGACCTCCATTTGTTGTTAACACATGTGGTCCTATAAATTTTGGAGGAGTGGATGGTTATCCAAATGTTGTCCCATAAAATGTGAGAAATAGGTTGCCAAAATTCCAAGGTAACAATGCCATTGCCGGTGATCAACACCTCAAACTATTTGATATTATGATGGAAGATTTTGAGATAGAATTTGAGGATATATATATCAAGTTGTTTATCCATACACCTGAAGAAGATGCCAGGGATTGATACAAGGATCTACCTGATAACTCTATTGATTCATGGACTGAGATGAAAAATGCATTTAGGTTGTAATATGGTGACAAAACTGATCCTAGATTCCTTTTTTCTGAATTTGAGAATATAAAAAAGAACCAGAATGAGATAGTCCATGACTTCAATACAAGATTTAACAAAACATTGAGAAGGTTGCCTATCATTTTGAGGCCTTGTGATGAATCTTACTTGATCAAATATGCAGATGCATTTGATAAAAAGGCAGCCTATTACTTGAGAGACAAAAATCCTACAAACTTGAGGCAAGCTTTAACCATGGCACTCCAAATTGAAAATAATATTAAAGCTGTTGGTAAACCACTTAAGAGGGATGGTGTGAAGTTGATAAACCCTGAGAAGCCTCAAGCTAGCAAGGGAGCTGATTTAGAAGATGTTGTTAAAACTTTGGCAGGGGCTGTCAAAGAAATCTTTTACAAACTAGCCTGGGCTGAGAAAGGTATTGGGAAAAGTTCACAAGGACAACAAAGAAATCAAAACCATGATATATTTGGCAATCATCCTAGGGGTGATCAAAGATAAGATGATAGAGGTAAAGGGCCTGTTGGATCTACAAATAGATAACCCCAAGCACATGAAAATAGAGTGGTGCCTGACCCTCTAACTTCAAGAGTTGTTGTTGTTCAAGAAATTACTGATATGGATTGGTGTGATAAATTTTTTCTTCCTCATCCTCCATGTGAAATGGACCAGCAAGTTATTGAAGATGATAATGAGAATGAAATGGATGATAACATTTGTATGATGGGCAGCTCTTCAGGCTCACAACAAGTAACAACATCAATAGATGTGATAAGTGTAAGGACTGCTGCAACCTTTTGGGATTGCATAAAGAGGGTGCCATTTCTTTCTCTTCCTTATGCTCATGATGTAGATGTAGTTCAGGCCTTTGAAATTCCTAATAATGACTTTGAATATCTAAGGGCTTTAATGATCAAGAAGTATGATGGTGGTATTCCTTCAGAGGAAGATAGAAAATTTGTAATGAATGATGTGGTTGGACAAGAGAAAGAGTACAATACTAGAAGTAAATTTGTTAGAGGAGCTGGTCCACAAGCCAAACCAAAGACACCCTTGCTCACAAGAATTCCCAAAGACAATCCTAGAAAATAAACAATTGCCAAGAACCCTACTATCCCATGCAAAAATATCAGTCCTCTTCATGCCCAGGCTACCGATAATACTTCTCCATCTGATGAACCTTCTTGTTTCCCTTCCAATGTTGTATTGCCAAAGAATGTTCCATATGATATAGCCCAAGTATTGAGCCAAATTAAAGTGAGTGTTCCCATCATTGAGTTTCTTAGGATACTTGAGCATAAGAAGAGAGAATTTGAGTACTTGGGATTGAAAGAAGAAAAGATTACCCCAAGTAGAAATGTAAATGTTTTTGAGACTCCTCTTCAAAGCATTGCTAGCCTTAAACCACCACCACCAATGGAAGATCTTTGAGAGGCACCTGAAGTATATTTGGGAACATCCTTGGTTGATTCCCAATTGAATGTTGATCCATTTTTCACAACTTTACTCATAAAAGATAGGTTGCTTCAGAATTACATGTTTGATTCTGGTGCATCATGTAATGTTATGCCTCTAGAAGTCATGAATGATTTGGATATCAAAGTGACAATAGCATATGGGAAGTGTACATCCATGGATTCAAGGGAAGTGCCGGTTGTTGGTTATGTGAAGGGTTTAGTAGTGTAACTTGCAGCCTATCTGGGTAAGAATTTAAAACTTGATGTTGTAATTGTTGACTTCCATGCCAAAGTATGCTTTTGTCAAGAAAATGGGCTACAAGTGTTGGTGGTAGTGTTCAAATGGACTTGTATTTTTCCACCATTCCCATTGAGGGCAGACTTGTCAAACTCTATGGTGAAAAGAAGATGTTGCAATCGATTGAAGATCCCAACAATGCTTCTTATGAAGTATTATTTTCTGATGTGGATTTTGACAACTTCATTGGTTTTTCTGATGGAAAAGAGAACAAGATGGATGAATTAGAATGCCTTGATATGATAGGTTCTTGTACGTACCCAAAATTGAAGGGTATTGCACCGTCGGAACAACATAACACATACCCCAATGATGATACAGGTCTCCTCGCAAGGTGTTCGGGATCCGGAAAAGCTCTCCAAGTGTGCGTTAACATCCCGCATGCCCTGCTTAGCCCCCGCGTGCTTTGTTTTTCTCTTTTTCCCTCTTTTCTTGGCCTTTTTCTCTTCAGTGATGAAACCACCGCCCTGCCTGGGCGGCGGTCCTAAATAGGGAGGCAGTCAACCGCCACCCTGCTCAGGGTGGCGGTCCTTTACGCATTTTCCAGAATGCTTGTTTAACATGACTCACATAAATTTCAATGATTCACCAGATTTTTTTCACCGCCATAAGCTTGCATTAATGATTATGGTTCCCTGGAATAGTGTTTTGCCATTGTTTATAGTTTAAGAGTTCTATTTGGTTTTTACCTTGGGTAAATGCAAATGCTATAAATAGATGGCTTGTGCTCAAGCAAATGGCCCCTCAAATTTGCCTCTGAATTTCTCATTGCAATAGATTAGTCTTTCATTTTGTTTAGAATTCTTAGTTTCTTTCATTGCATGCCTAGTTAGTGTTGTTTTGCTGTTAGGAAGCCACATATCCATCTTGTGCAAGTGTTGTTGATATTTCATCCAATCCATTGGAGTAGAATAGTTTGTTTTCAATAGGAAGCCATTAAAGTTGTAGGTTTTGTTCTTCAAATAGGATAGTTTCAGGTTCTGGACGTTTTATGTTGCATGACTCGCAATAAATCCCGCTAGGAATTACATAAGCCAAGCTCTGTACTCTTGCGCTATCTCTCTCCTACTCGCATTGTATTCAGTCTGTATCCTAAGTTTCCTTTGTCCCAATATCTACTTCTGTTGATGCTAGCATTACACGCTTTTCTGGATCCACGTGAACACGAAGGAATGAGGAGATCACACTGAGGGGACATAGCCACACACACCATCGGATTCGCCACTGTTCTGTACAGAATCCAGGTTCTAGCTTTCAAAGTTCTAATTAGAAGCATATCAAATAGAGTAGCCAATCACTTTATTTTAGTCAATTTTACTTTCGATATTGCCAGGAAGCTGTGGGGATTGATAGTTTCTAAGAAACTATGATTCATTTCTCACTTCTGAGGTAGGATCGAGAGTCTTGCAAATAGATTAGATCAGTTATTTCATTGTTTAGAATAGATTTACAGTTGCACAGACAAATAGCTATACTCGGTTATCTTGTTTGTTTTAATTTGTTATTATAAATTGTCAATTTCTAGATATATTAAAATAGTTGCTCTCTCAAATTCTGTTTAGTATTCATAGATAATATCAAAAATATAGGAGTATACATGTTATAGACATATATTTCGCAATTAGTTTTATTCTGTCATTAGTTGGATATATATAACTTTCTTTTGTATCACAATCACGGGACCTAGAGAGCTGAAGGAATACATATTCGAGCCAATCATGCCCCAACCCAATGTCATCACATCAATAACTGATATAGATCAAAATCTTAGGATCCAAGTCTTCCAAACAACGGTAAACTTACAACGAATTAGTTTCGAACTACACGGGTTAAACATAGAAGACGACCAAGCACACACATTTTGGTCAAATAAACCAAACTACAGATTACCCTAGATTCATACCACATGATTGTAGAAGGGTTTGAAAGAGAGTAGAACTTTGGTTGTGATCCTTTGGTCCCACAGCCAGACACAGGAGATACTCTCACAGACGTAGATACTAGCTTGAGAATTCATGTTGCACAAACACCTATAAGATACTCTGAGAAGATCACACAATTATTGATTCTGAATAGAAGCTAAAAGGCATATGACTATTGGATACTAGGGATTAGGGATTGATTCCGCACATGACCATAGAAGGACCACAAAAAATATGAATCTACGGGTGTGACCCATAAATCCCACAGCCCAACGAGCCTATAGGTGAATCAGACATAGATGCTGGCCTACGTACACTAGTATTCAGATCTACTCCACTTCCACCTATCATCATCAAATAGTTATCCTTATTAGACATAATAGCTAACAAAGCTAAGGAGTTCTGGACTAGGCCAGAGAATCACCCATAGAGTCAATTATATTTATCATCCGTCCTATGACCTTATCGGGAGACATACATGAAACTATCCCAGGACATTTTCCACATATTCCACAACCTATAGACCGAATCACGCCAGAGCTCGATATTGATTGGAGCCTTCGAGTAGTCATCCTTGCTAATCGATCTATCACACCAGTTTAGGTTAGGAGGGCCTTCTTTGCCTTAGATTCACAATTTCCACTAGTGCGTGTCGAAGACATCAGATTACCCAATTAGCTTGTCTGCATCCCACGCATATTCCATCCCCACCAGCTGTCTCGGCACGACCTCGGGAGGTCGGGTGCGAGGAAGAGTTACTTGTAGATTCCCAAGCTCACTTGTCACTTTTCCATCATACAAAATTGGTGAACCCAACGTGAACTTTCTACCTTCTAGTCTGGAGTTAGATTTCTACCGGTTCTTTCAAATTAAAAACAACTCTTTCATCTTTACTACCTCATTAGCTTTCACCATCACCTTCGCTCCTTCCCATTATTCTGCGGGTATTCATATACCCCCTGAATATGTCGGGATTCAATGCAT
Organism: Taxus chinensis; assembly: GCA_019776745.2. Lineage (NCBI taxonomy): Eukaryota > Viridiplantae > Streptophyta > Pinopsida > Cupressales > Taxaceae > Taxus > Taxus chinensis. The sequence continues at coordinate 361,824,737 of CM034157.1, read as the reverse complement.
ATGGTAGGCCTCTCTTAGGTCTTGAGGCATACTACGCTCAATTGAATAGACAGTCATCACCCTCGCTCTCAGTATGGGGTGACAACTATTTAGATAACCAATTATCAACACAAACTCCATCTCCAAGGATCAGATATAGCTCATCTTTCCAAATAGAGGAGTTGGATCAGCTCGCTCAAACACAACAAATAGAGCCTTCAGGCTCGAACAATATGACGCTCACAGGAGAGTCTAGCTCATCTCCTCAGGTACTACTTAGACCACAAATTAGTAGACAATCTAACCCATACCTAGGTTTATATGATGAACATTTGGTACATTATGTTAGGAATGAAAAACATTCTCAAAGTATGTACCCACCTGTAGGAGGTTTACAAACACATCCTGAGGTCTCTTTTCAAGAAAATACCTCCATGCCACTACATATAGGAAATGCCCTCGGGGAATCTTGGCAGGGAAGCGATAAATTCATAGCAGGATATCACATGCCTATACAACACCATGATAAACAACAAACACTGCTAAGGCACAGCACCGTGACTTCACCAAATGAATTCATTTCAACATTAGTAGAAAAAGTGAGAGGGTTAGAACTTTCCCAAGCAAGTCAAAATTCTCAATTAATGTAGGTAGGAAGTTCCAATCCTCCACACCATCCTAGCCAAGTAGACCTCCTCACAGGAGTAGGCACGTTAGGCATGACTCCTCAGTATTCACAAAAAACACTGATTAGAACCATCGCTTCTAACACTATTCCAATACCTCCCGGTCTGGTACAAAGTAACCCATTCTTGGACAATACCCCTTCATACTTAAACATGTACTCCAAATCACCACAAGGGGATATGTTCTTCTCTCCTAGTATTTTTACTCAACCACAGGGGTTCCCTTATGCTCCTACCAATGCATATGCAATGCCATATCAACAACCCATTCCACCTCCGCTCCCTCAGCAGGCACCATCAATGGTCGAAACCTATGCGATAGGGACTTACTCAGAATATTTGAAAGAGCCCTTAGATTTCACCATACGAAGCGTCATGCTTCCAAGACCTCTTCCCGATTTGCCCAAATACAAAGGTGAGGGAGATCCGAATGCACATATCAAAGCTTATGCTACAGCCATCCGAGAACTACTCCCATGGGATGGGGTTGTTGCTAAAATATTCCCCAAAACTTTGGAGGGCATCGCTCTCGATTGGTATTATAGAATACCTGAGGCTTCCATCCATTCGTTCAAGCAACTCGTGTCAGAGTTCATCAAGGCCTTTGACATGAATAAACTATTAAGAACAGGAATCAGGGAATTCTTGCACATTAAACAAGAACACAATGAATCTGTCGCCCATTTCATCCAGAGGTGGCGCACAGTTCTCTATTCTTCGGCAAGTGCTCTGAACATGGATCAGATGGAACTATGCGATCTATTCCTTCATTCTCTCAGCAGAGAAGTAAAGGAAGAAGTCCAGAAGTTTCCACTAAGAACTTACGATGAAGTACTTGAGAGTGCTCTCCGAATAGATCAAGCGGCAATTGATAGTGGTCACAAGACATATGGAGCAAATGGGAGGTTAATCACCTCCAACCAAAACACTACAACTTATCCTACTATCACGAATGTCAATCAAGGACCTAAAATTCTTAACGAAAATCATGGAGTGACAACGGATGGAGTAATTAATCAGGCTAGAAAGACAAACATTGTGAATACTCCACCACAAATAAACAATCAACGAAACAACAAATTTACCCTGACAATCAATGCAATGGATTTTAATCATCCACAACAACAACAACAACGACGATGACAAAACCTTACATAGGGTTCAAGCTGAGGCTCAACTAGTTATCAAAATCAAAATCAAAATCAAAAACAACAAACACAAAACTTTAATAGGCAACGGTTTGATCAAAGTTTTGGGCCACAATATACACCAAACCAACAAAATAGGAATTACAATCCTAATTCATATTGTGGTTTCCAAAAAATTTGGGGCCATGACACTAGAACATGTTTTGACTACAATAAATTCATGCAACATTTGCCAGATGAACAAAGATAAATTTTCATAGATATGTTCTTGGCAGATCCTACGTCACCAGCACCGAATACTTTTACAGGGGTAGTTTCCCCTCAAAATGCACCCCTCAAGATCTTCAATGATCCGCTCCCAAATCACAACAATAACAAGTTAAATCTAAGTGGGAAAAACAAGGGTGTAATTCCAGGAAACAATGATCATGAAGCTTCAACTTCGCTAAATCCATTAGTTGCGCCACAACTAGGAAGTCAACCACGACCTAAGATAGTCGGTTTAGTGGAGTTAGATGTCGAACTACCCGTAGAAGCTGTAACAAGGACACGAGAGTATTCCTCTCAGCTAAGTCCAAGCTACCCGCTAGAAACAGACAATATCCAACAAGTATTAATAAAACCCGTGGGTGCTTATGATTTAATTAATGATCTAACAAAAACCTTCTCACACATCTCCTTTTTGGATTTATTAAAGAACTCCCCTGCTCATAGGGCTGCTCTTTTAGAGGCATTGGGTTTAGGTCATCTAATTAACATCACTCCACCTCCTGAAACATAGGTAAATCATATAGACTTTGATATCCATCCTCCGGGGCAGGCGGATAGGGACACCGAATTCATATTCGAAATAAACAAAATGCCCACAAACACTGAGATTACATGCCAAGGTGATCCAGCCTTACACTTGCAAGTGTGGGTTTATAACAATTATGTGAAACGCGCGATGGTTGATGATGGGGCAGCAGTTAACATAGTCCCTTTTTCTTTCCTTCAAAAGCTAGGGTACGGAGAAACGAATTGTTCCACAACACAAAATACGCTAAGAGGCTGTGACAACCTTAAAGCTACTTCAATTGGAACTATAATACTACTGTTCACCTTAGGACCCAAAACAATCCTGACTGAGTTTTATATTATAGATCGGGAAACTAACTATAATATGATCCTCGACTAACCATGGATACACTAAATGAAGGCAATCCCTTCTACGCTATTTCAAGAAGTAAGGCTTTTACACTTAGGAAAGATATTCGTAGTCAAGGGTTATCCAAAACCATTCGATGTACACCTAGCTGACTTAATGAAAAAACCAGGCATGCACTCGGAGTTTGAACTCCCAACAAACCAACTTAATAAACCTACCAATGTGAAACCAGAAGAAAAGTTAGTACCTATGATAGATCTTGAGGCTATGAGCCTAGCGAAGGCAACCCCAGTCCCTAAAGATGAGGCTAACACTATAGAAATAGTGTCATTAGGAACTACTACAAAAATTGTTGAATTACTAGAACAAGATCTACCAATGTTCCTACCATTTGATTCTGTAGGCATGGGGTGCACCCTAGGTGTTGGCTCTCTTCCAGTAGTGGAACTCTGCATGATAGAAGTAGAGAACGTTAACACAACAAGTGTCCCAGCGCCCATGTTCCCAGCTAAGTATTGGACTCTCCATTTCGATGGAGCTAGATGCCGTTACGGAGCTGGGGTAGGTGTAATCCTTACTTCTCCCGAGGGAAAAGTCCTACCATTTACCTTTAAGCTAAAATTTGAATGCACTAACAACGGTGCCGAGTATGAAGCCCTTCTCCTTGGCCTCATCCTAGCTAAGAGAATCTGTGTTGATAACATCAGGGTGTTAGGAGACTCACAATTGGTAGCAAACCAAGTCTCTGAGATATATGAAACCAAAGCCAAGCACTTACACTTTACAAAATAGTTATATTAGATTTAAGCAAAGAGTTTGACTTCATATCAATTGAAGCAATCCCACGAGAACAAAATATTCTCACCGACTCTATAGCAACCTCAACATCATGCTTCACTCCAAACAATGAATTCCAAGATACCCATTTCATGGTGTCCCTTCGTACCGAACCATTGCTAAAAAAATTGTTGTCAAATTCTATGTTAACAAGCAAGGATGAGAAAAAATCTACTATCCTAGACCACTTTGGTAGTGATATGGCAACTCTGAATTACTTAAACGCCTATGCGACATTACATCTCTCCCATCACGTGATAGATTTGTCCTTAATCCCACATTCATCTTCCTATTATGGGAATCCCATGACAGAGCTTCCCCCACAAAAGGAACTTAGCATATACGCAATCAAAAATGGAGACGAGCTGGAGCTACCCCCAGCCCCACCTGAGTTTGAAGAAGGTAATGTTTCTCTAATCGAAGAAACAATTGATGTTAACATTGGAACGGAAGATGAACCAAGGATATTAAAGTTAGGATCCTCGCTAACTCCATTAAGAAGTAGAAATACACACTCAAATCCTCAAAGAACATTAGAAGGCCTTCGCATCTAGTTATAAAGAAATGACAGGAGTTGCACCAAACATTGCGGTACATAACCTCGTCACTAATTCAGATGCAAAACCGATTAAACAAAAATCGAGACCAATGAAACCCAAGGTAGCTCTCATGGTAAAAGAGGAGGTAATAAAGCTCCTCTAAGTAGGATTCATCAAACCAGTCGATTACTCTCAATGGGTATCTAATATCGTTCCTGTTCTCAAAAAGAATGGAAAGATACGCATCTACATAGACTTCTGAGACATTAACAAAGCATGTCCTAAAGACGACTTCCCATTGCCATCCATTGATGTCATTGTTGATGCAACAACTAGATTTGAACTTTTGTCTCTCATGGATGGATTCTCGGAATACAATCAAATCAGAATATTTGAGCAAGATCAAGCTAAAACCACGTTTATAACTCCTTGGGGAACATATTGCTACACTGTTATGCCATTCAGTCTCAATAATGCTGGCACCACATACCAACAAGCTATGACATATATATTTCATGATCTAATTCATCAAATCATGGAATCCTATGTAGACGACTTGTTGGCTAAGGCCAAGAAGCATTGTGACCATCCGGAAGTACTTCACATCATTCTTTCACATCTGATAGAATACAGAGTCATGCTAAATCTAGAAAAATGCATCTTTTGTGTAACAGGAGGGAAGCTCCTAGGTTACATCATATCGTCGCGAGGGATAGATGTTGACCCAAAAAAAATTTGGGCTATCCTCGAAATGGTCCCACCTTCGGATGAATCTGGAATCAGGTCATTTTTCAGAAGACTTGGTACGATCCGGAGATTCATCCTGGATTTAATTTTTTCCATCCATCCAATCAAAAATCTAGTCAAGAAAGATTATAACATTGATTGGACCGAAGACTGCAATGAAGCTTTCAACATAGTTAAACATTTCTTGTTATCGCCACCTATGTTAATGCCACCCAAGCCAGATCACCCGTTAATTTTGTATTCATGAGCTACCAATGTCTCGTTAGCCTGTATGTTGGCCCAGGAGGATGATGACAAGAGGGAACACGTGATTTATTTCATTAGTCGAACATTGCTCGACTACGAAATGCGTTATACATAGGTAGAATGAGAATGCCTTGTCATAGTCTTTGCAACCAAATGCTTAAGACATTATATGCTAAATCAAGAAACAAGGGTCATGGTAAAAATGGACCATTTACGAACTTTACTCATGCAAGGGTCCTTGTCTAAAAAGGATGGGCACTTTATGACCTTAATGGGTGAATTTGAATTAACATTCATAAATCAGAATTCGATTAAAGGACAAATCATCAAAAATTGGTTAGCTGATAATCCATTAGATGGAGGTGATCTAGTAGATCTGGACTTTCCAGATGAGTGCATATACTACGTCGAAACCTGACCTTCTATCTCTGAGTGTCCTTAGTACACTGATATCAATAATTATATCATGGACCATACGTATCTAGAAGGTGCTACTCCACAACAAAGAAGGAGGTTACACATTATCGTAGCCAAATACGTCATTATAGAGCAAGTACTCTATCGAAAAGCATTCAATGGAATGCTTCTAAGATGCATCGACATAGAAGAATCCAAGAAGATTCTCCACAAATCTCACAGTGGGATGTGTGGAGGCCACTTCGGTGGCCATGCCACTGCTTGTAAAATACATCGAATGGGATATTTCTGGCCCACTCTAGAACACGACGCAATAGAGTTTGTACGTAGATGTCATAAGTGTCAAGAATTCTCCCATGAGATTCACATGCCAGCACAAGCTCTACAACCAATCACTACTCCGTGGCCCTTTTCTACATGGGGCCTAGATTTAATAGGGAAATTCTCTCCCTCGTCTATAGATGGCCATAATTTTATAATCACGGCCACCGAATATTTTACTAAGTGGGTAGAGGCTATGCCTCTTACTACTGTACCAAGTTCTGTAATCGCCAAGTTCATTTTGAACCAAATCATTTGTAGGTATGGTGTCCCGCAAGTCATTATCCCAGATAATGGGACTTCTTTTAAGAATGACAAAGTTCACAAATTATGCAATAAATTTAAAATAAGCCATCATATAGCCTCCTTGTATTACCCTCAAGCCAATGGACAGGCTGAGGTGACAAATAAAACATTAAAATCCATTCTCCTTAAAACGGTGAAAGAAAACAAACGAGATTGGCACTTGAAGTTATATCCGGCCTTATGGGCCCACCGAACCTCAATAAGAACACCAATAGGAGTGACTCCTTTCTCGCTAGTATTTGGGGAAGAAGTAGTTCTCTCGCTTGAGGTTGAAATACCCAGTCTTCGCATTTCATTACAAGGGATTCTAGATGAAGACACTTATAGAGAAGCATGTCTTTCCCAACTAGAAAGCCTAGATGAAGCTAGGTTAGATGCTGAACAGCGGCAAAAATTCTATGCTAACCGGATGTGCCAGTAGTATAACAAGAAGGTCTATGAATGTGACATATATGAATGTGATCTAATTCTAAGGCTAGACAGCCAGATTGACAAAAAAACTAGCAAAGGAAGGAAGTTCTAGCCAAAATGGTTGGGCCCATACTGAGTCATGAAGGACTATGGAAATGGTGCATATCTCCTATGTATGCTGGAAGGTGAGGAATTTGGTGAAACAGTCAATTCCCTGTACCTCAAATGATTCTACGCGTAAGTAGCTAGCACTATTTGTATAATTATATCTACATTACATCTTCATATAGTTAGGATCATTTTGTCCACTTGTTTCATACAAAAATTGTGATCAAGGAATTTTGTTCTTAAAGTAATTCATTACAAACTCATGATGTTGTTGGCATAAACACTCTAATCATACTTCTCTATTTCCATGATATCATCAAAATTATTTTGGAATCATTTCATCAAATAAAGTTAGGTATGACAAAGTCTTAACGGTAACCATGCCAAGATCTGCGGGTTTATTCTCACTTTTGGTTTCTTCTTAGGATAGGTATCTTGCCTATGGTCTGTTCTAGAAGCTTCATGGTGTCACATCTATCCCGTATATATATCTCTTTGGAAATAAGAACACATTGACATTTTGCTCAAATAAACAAGTCAAATATAGAATCAAACAGAAAATTATAAATTTACACATTTCCTTGCCCCACCACCCTTCGGTGATGAGCTTGTGTCTCTTACTAGTTACGTAGGGTTGGGAAAGGATGGAAATGCCCTTACTTTCCTATGCCTTGCCCATGGTGATAAACCCACGCTTCTTACTAGTAGCATGGGGCAAAGTATAGGGGGTCCTCTTGACAAACAAATGCAAAAGGTCATAGAAAAACAATTCAAATCTTAAAGTCTTGAGTTAAAAACAAATGAATCAGATGTTCAAAATTCCAAGAGAATTAAAAATCCTAAAAACTAGATTTTGCCTACCATGTGGCCATCTACGGATATAAGTCTAGATAAACTGCAAAGCAAGTTGCATCCCAAAACTATGAAGTCACTCGAGTGGAGTAAGCTTGTAGCATCCTAATTTGGGTCCACAAAGGCTTTGTCTATCTCTCATCACTGCCATTTTAACACATTTCACAACTTGTGCCCTTTCTAGCTTTTGGTGATGATCCCTCACATTTTATTAGTTGTGTGGAGTTAGGAGAGGGGCAAATCTATCTGCTCATCGTACTAGTTTGTCTTCACCACTTTTCCAAAACAAATATGAGGCATCCAAAATTGCTTATAGAAACTAAAATTCAAAATCACATTGTGTCTACATTATCATATATCAGCATCATGAAATACAAAAAGAAAGTAAACATTTGTATCATTTGTTCTCCATGTGCATACATTCTAAAAAGCATATAAGCACAATATCATAGTTCACATGAGGAAACTGGAAAGGAAACAAAGCCATAAATGCCAAAAGTCTGATCCAAAGAAATATATATATATATATATATATATATATATCAAAGTTTCTGTACAATGCCATCATGCGCTGAGCATGGTCAAAATGCTCAAGGAGCCCGGTATATACAAAATAATATATCATGCAAAATCTAGGAGATCCAAGTGGATTCTCAACCCCTATGAGACCCCTCTGAAGGTGCATGCCCATGCCTAGGACTCCGGCTACACCGGCGCTCTGAGTGTATAGAGGGCTTAGGATCCTGAGGAGCAGCTGCAGTCTCGCCACGAGAATGACTCCTCATCAAGTGCTCGACTGTCCTATATCCCACTAGCTCCGTGTGGAGGGTCGATACCATCCTAGCCACATGCCAAACTGGGGAAAAGACATCAGTGTGTCTACCAGCTGCTGAGGGCTCCCCAGCATCCACAAAAAACTCTACATGGGTCCTCTCCATGGGGATCATCAGGGTATCAGTACATACCCTACGAATCAAGTCCCACCACTCATCGGCAGTCTCTGAAAACAAAGGAGAAAACAAATTAGAAACAAAACAAGAGATTAGAAATAAAAGATAAAACAAAAGGAGAGATAGCAACTAAGGAAATCCTAATAAAAACCAAACACTAAAAGGAAGGATGGTAACTTACTCGGATCACCAAGCCTCCAGGATGGATCTCTAGGGTTAGCACCTACCATAGATGCCACCACAGACTGAGGTCCTCCCCCCGTGGTTGGAGCAACGTGGTGTCCTACAATGGACTCATCCTCCCCACCATGGCCCTGGGAGAGTGGCTCCTCTGAAACCAGAGTCACCCTCTCTGCACTCTACTTAGCCCTCTCTGCCTGCATGATATCTTGAGTATCATGCCACTCAGGATCAGTTTCCTCCTCTATCTCTCCCCCTATAAACTCCTCAGACTCGGAGTCTATGTCCATGGGGTCATTACTACTATGGACAGGTCCCGTGGCAATCTGAAGCAAAGGTACCTGAGGTGTACCAGCTCTCCCTCGAGCACGTACTACCCTCCTGGCTGCAAAAGGGACTCCAAGAGTAACAACTGTCCAACCTCGGCCTCTAGGACCCCCTCTGGCCTCTCAAACTGACCTGTATATTGGTGCTACCAGGGGTAGAATGCCCATGGAGGGTAGGCCAAACTGCTAAGGGACTTGGCCAAAGGGGTGTATCTCCACTCACCCCACTCTGTCAATAAGCTGCTTTGTGGTGGAGCAGGAGATCAAAGTAAGAGCCTCCTTGGCCCATATGCCTACCATGGTCTGATATGGTGTGGCCTCCATGTCATCGGTGGTCAAGGAAGCAACTGGCTGATGAGGTGCTCTGAGAACTGACATATCTATCCATCTAGCTACCCTCATAGCTCTGAGATCTGTCACCTCTACACCTCTGCCATAGGGGATGAAGTTATCATAGACCCAACGCATGACTAAGGTTAGGTGGCTCAAGGACTGACCCTGTAAATGGACTACCCTGTATAAGTCATGGTAGGTAGTCCCAAGTATATCTGCTCCCCAGGCATATATCCAGCCATGTCCCTCTATCTGTGCAATGATGGGGGACTAGCAGTATAGCAGTGTGTCTCCTCCCTTGTCCCCAATCAATCTCGAGGCAAGGATCCCCATAATGGCCTGGCAAAGCAATGTGATAGGCAAACTAGGAATGGATCGAACTTTGACCCCCTTCTTCAAACCCGTGGAGATAACTGCATCTCCCATATAAGTGGCCCACTATGCTATCTGGGCCCGCGAACCTGCTGTCTCAAGGGTCATATGTCTCCCAATGATCAGGACCCCCAGAATGTGATAAACATCCTCCAAAGTGATGGTCCACTCACCGTGGATCCTTGGTAATCGGAAGGTGTTCCGATCAACATCCCAATAGGATAATAAGTCACAAAGAATGTGACTGGATGGTGCAACATGTGGAACGCGTGAGATACGTAGTATCCCGGCCCTCTGAAGAGTGTCCTCCTCATCTTGAAAGAGTGCATCTAGTACTTCTGGGAGCTAGTCACACTCTCTCTCTTAGCTCCACTGAATATACTCCTCTCTCACCTGCATGCACCCAAAAACACACAAAATAGAGCAAGTTAGCATCCTAGTAATACTAGAAAAATCATGAAAACACATAAAAATGCTAAAAATGCAAAAACAATCTCAAATAGATGTTCTTTTGGCATTCTGTGTAAAACCACCACCCTGAGTAGGGAGGTGGTTTCGTAAATTCCGTCTTAAGGGTGGTAGTCATGTAACCACCACCCTAAACAGGGCAGTGGCTATGTAACCGCCACCCTGGGCAGGGCGGCGGTCATGGCCCGAAAACCCACGCGGATTTTTAAACCTAAAAAATCCTAAAAAACACCAAAAGAGGACCATTTTTACTAAAACAAGGCCTACCCAGTAAGTGCCCCCCTCAGATGGACCTTTTGAACCTAAAATTTTCAAAAAATACCTCCTCATGACAAAGATTTTAGCATTTTAAAATTAAGGGGGTGAAAACGATAAATTGAGGAAAACTAACTTGTGACCTTGCGGGTCGATGTTCCACTCACAGAGGCATGATCACTATCCTGTCACAAATGTTTTGGCTCTACTCACACAAGAAACCATCATTATGTGTTCCAAAGCTCAGAATCAATCAAATCAACTCGTGCAAATGAATAGGAAAATGGGCCCACTTCCATATATATAGCAACCTGACTTGTTTTAAAATACTTTTTTTTCGCAGGTTTGGATCACTGATGGAGGTAAGTTCTTACCCCCACACAAATGGTACGTCCTCATTTCCTATTATTTTAGCATTTATTTTCCAAATTATTGTGTCTATCTACACTTGAGTTCTCTTTTCATTTTGCAGGTGGCGGGAATTTTGGATGGCGTCATTTCGACACACGGACGAATCATGTATAATTTCTAACTTCCCATATCGAGACTGCCATACTACAACGTAACACATACCCCAATGATGATACAGGTCTCCTTGCAAGGTGTTTGGGATCAAAAAAAGCTCCTCAACTGTGTGTTAACTTCCCGATGCCCCACTTAGCCCCCACATGCTTTGCTTTTCTCTTTTTCCCTCTTTTCTTGGCCTTTAACTCTTCAGTTATGAAATTGCCGCCCTTCCTGGGCACGGTCTCGTGACCGCCGCCCTAAGCAGGATGGCGGTCCTGCAACCGCCGCCCTACTCAGGGCGGTGGTCCTTTACGCATTTTTCAGAATGCTCTTTTAACACAACTCACATAAATTTCAACGATTCACCAGCTTTTTTTCACCGCCATAAGCTTGCATTAATGATTATGGTTCCCTGGAATAGTGTTTTGCCGTTGTTTATAGTTTAAGAGTTCTATTTGGTTTTTACCTTGGCTAAATAAAAATGCTATAAATAGATGGCTTGTGCTCAAGCAAATGCCCCCTCAAATTTACCTCTGAATTTCTCATTGCAATAGATTATTCTTTCATTTTGCTTAGAATTCTTAGTTTCTTTCATTACATGCCTAGTTAGTGTTGTTTTGCTGTTAGGAAGCCACATATCCATCTTGTGCAAGTGATTTTGATATTTTATCCAATCCATTGGAGTAAAATAGTTTTTTTTCAATAGGAAGCCATTAAAGTTGCAGGTTTTGTTCTTCAAATAGGATAGTTTCAGGTTCTGGACATTTTATGTTGCATGACTTGCAATAAATCCCACTAGGAATTGCATAAGCCAAGCTCTATACTCTTGCGCTATCTCTCTTCTACTCGCATTGTATTCAGTCTGTATCCTAAGTTGCCTTTGTCCTAATATCTACTTCTGTTGATGCTAGCATTACACTTTTTTCTGGATCCACGTGAACACAAAGGAACGAGGAGATCACACTGAGGGGACATAGCCACACACACCATCGGATTTTCCACTATTCTGTAGAATCCAGGTTCTAGCTTTCAATGTTCTAATTAGAAACATATCAAATAGAGTAGCCAATCACTTTATTTCAGTCAATTTTACTTTCGATATTTCCAGGGAAGCTATGGGGATTGATAGTTTCTAAGAAACTATGATTAATTTCTCACTTCTGAGGTAGGATCGAGAGTCTTGCAAATAGACTAGATCAATTGTTTCATTATTTAGAATAGGTTCACAGTTGCACAGATAAATATATGTACTCGGTTATCTTGTTTGTTTTAATTTCTTATTATAAACTGTCAATTCTAGATATATTAGAGAGTTGTTCTTTAAATTCTGTTTAGTAGATAGATATATCAGATTTAGGAGTATACATAGACATATATTTCACAATTAGTTTATTTTGTCATTAGTTAGATATAAATAAATTTCTTTTGTATCACAATCATGAGACCTAGAGAGCCCAGGGAATACGTATTCGACCCAATATCATCATTGAAATAACTGATATAGATCAAAATCTCAGGATCCAAGTCTTCCGAACAATGGTAAACTTACAACAAATTGGTTCCCAGCTAAGCGGGTTAAACATAGAAGATGAAAAAGTGCACATGTTTTGGTCAAATCAACCAAACTACAGACTACCCTAGGTATATATCTGCATGACCATAGCAGGACCACAACAAATATGAATCTATGGGTGTGACCCACAAATCCCACAGCCCAACGAGCCCATAGGTGAATCAGACATAGATGCTGGCCTACGTACACTAGTATTCAGATCTACTCCACTTCCACCTATCATCATCGAACAGTTATCCTTATTGGACATAGCAGCTAACAAATCTAAGGAGTTCTGGACTAGGCTAGAGAATCACCCATAGAGTCAATTATATTTATCATTCATCCTATGACCTTATCGGGAGACATACACGAAACTATCCTAGGACATTTTCCACGTATTCCACAACCTATAGACCAAATCATGCCAGAGCTCGATATTGATTAGAGCCTTCGAGCAGTCATCCTTGCTAATCGATCTATCACACCAGTTTAGGTTAGGAGGGCCATCTTTGCCTTAGATTCACAATTTCCACTAGTGTGCGTTGAAGACATCAGATTGCCCAATTAGCTTGTCTGAATCCCACATATTTTAATCCCCACCGGCTGTCTCGGCACGACCTCGGGAGGTTGGGTGCGAGGAAAAGTTACTTGTAGATTCCCACGCTCGCTTATCACTTTTCCATTGTACAGTTCTCCTTGGACCTTTCTATTTGATGGAGCTTTCTCCAAATTTGGGAATGGTGCTGGTATAGTTTTGCTTTCACCTCATTTGTAAGAATTTCCTTTTTCCTTCAAACTTAATTTTGAATGCACTGACAATATTGATGAGTATGAAGCATTGTTGTTGGGGTTAAGAATTGCATGGAAGTATGGAGTGAAGGATATTGTTGCCAAAGGATATTCAGAGCTGGTTGTTAAGCAAGTAAGGAAGTTATATGCCACAAAAAATCAACATATGAAACAATATAAGCATGTTGTTTGGGACTTGATTGAAATGTTTGATTCCTTTAACATTAATTACCATGATATAAGTCTTAATGCTGTTGTTGATAAGTTGGCTATCCTTTTTTCTATATTTGACAATTTTACCATTTCACCTTTTTGTGAATATGACATTGAAGTGCTAACAAGGCCAGCTGTCCCGAATAATGTGAAACATTGGCAGATTTTTGATAAAGATGCGCAAGTAGTGAGATTTTTACAATGCCAAGGTGATTTTTTTGGTTAAAACATTGATTGGGAGCCAATGGTATGCATGAATGAAGGGAAAGAAACTTTATTTGACAAGGATATGATCCAATTGAAAAAAAATACCATTCCTAAAGGTCTTATTGCACTTAAGGTAAATTTTAACAATGTTGATTGCATCATAAATAGAAAGATGTTTGCTTCAAGGGATATGGAAGAGCACAAATTGGGAACCAAGGATAAACCAAGGAATATTTGGTTGGGAAGCAATTTAAGTAAAGAGGAAAAACAGTCCTATGCCTAACTCTTAAAGAAATATCAAGACTGCCTTGCTTGGTCTTATTCAGAGCTAAAAGCATATAGAGAAGATTTTTTTCCAACATGAGATTCCTCTTGAAGCTAAACCTAAGCCATTCAACAGAGACAAAGGCATATTAATCCATTTCTCTCCATGAAAATGTACGAAGATTTGAAGAAATTGATAGATGGTGGTATCATTCAACCTACTAGGTCTTCATCTTGGGTTGCAAACCTTGTGCCAGTCAGAAATAAGAACGGAGATATCAGACTTTCTGTGGATTTTAGGAATCTAAAAAAAGCATCTATGAAGGACAACTATCCCTTGCCAAACATGGAAAATATGTTGCAGCTTGTGACAGGGTCAGAAATTCTTTCTACTTTGGATGGTTTCTCTGGATATAATCAGGTGGTTGTCAAAGAATTAGAAAGACTTAAGATAACCTTCACTATGCCTCAGGGAACTTATGTTTTTGTAAGGATGCCCTTTGGATTGATGAATGCTGGTGCTACTTTTTAAAGGGCAATGGATGTTTCCTTTGCTGGTTATATCAATGAGTTTATTGTAGTTTACCAAGATGATGTGACTATTTTTTCAAGACAACGAGAAGACCATTTGCAACACCTAAAGAAAATGTTGATCAAATGTAGAGATTATGGCATTTCACTTAATCCAAATAAGTGTCATTTTGGCATGCAAAAGGCCAAGCTATTAGGGCATATTTTTTCCAAAGAAGGTGTTATGATAGACCCTGAGAGAGTGGAAGCAATCAATAAAGTGCCTATCCTAAGAACTAAGAAAGGTATCCAATCTTTCTTTGGCCAAATCAATTTCATTAGAAGGTTTGTTTCTAATTTTGCAGAGCTAACTCTTCCAATCACAAGCATGCTAAGAAAGGATCAAATTATCAAGTGGGAGGAGGCTGTCATTCAAGATTTTGAAGGAATAAAGGATGCACTTAAGCATGCACCTATTTTGGCAGCTCCAAAATATAGGAGGCCTTTCCAAATATTTTCTTTTTCTTTTGAATTTACTATTGCTTCAGTTTTATTACAAAAGGAAGAGAATGGGGATGAGAGGCCTATTTCCTTCTTTAGAAAGGTTTTGCAAGCATCTGAGTTGAATTATACAATCATGGAAAAACAAGCGTTTGAATTGGTAACAACAAAAAAGATTTTTAGGCCTTACATTTTGAGTCCAAAGGTTGTTGCTTATGTTCCCCACACCATGGTTAAATAAATATTATCAGACATGGAGATATCAAGCAAGAGGTGTAGATGAGTCAATAAATTACAAGAGTATGATATGGATATCCAAAACACAAAGATAGTAAGAGGTTTGGGTCTTGCCAAGCTCATGGCTGAGAGAAATTTGCAAAATGTAGAAGTGAATTAGCTAGAGGAAGAAAAGGAAGACCTTCTTGACAAATTGATGAGGTCTGAGTGGTACAAAGATGTGATTTTCTACCTCAGACATCTATGCTGTCCTAGTCACTTGAATAAAAAATAGAAAAGAGCCCTCAGGTTGGCTTCTCAAAAATATATCATAACAGCCCTTGGGCTGGCCTGGAAGAACCCTGAAGGTGTCCTATTGAAATGTATAACTGAAGATGAAGCTCCCAAGTTGATTGCTGATTTCCATGGGGGAGTTTGTGGAGGACATTTTTCTGGTAGGATGACAACACATAAGATTTTGAGGGCTAGTTATTGGTGGCCAACTCTTTTTGAAGATGCAACCCAGCTGGTTAGAATGTGTGACAGTTGCCAACATTTCTCTGGAAGATTGAAAGCTTCAGGATCCCTTTCTTTATAGCCTGTATCAATTAAAGCTCCTTTCAAACAATGGGGAATGGAATTCATTAGTGAGATTTTAGATCATTCTAGTGTTGGTCATAAATGGATCTTTGTAGAAACTGATTATTTTAAAAAATGGGTTGAGGCAATTCCATCTAGAAAAGTAACACACCAAGTTGTAATGGATATCTTATTGAATCATATCATATGCAGATTTGGAGTTTTAGTTAAGATTGTATCTGATAATGCCATGTGTTTTAGAGCCAAATCTTTAATGGAAATGTGCAATGAATATGGGATAAATCTAACTTATTCTTCAAACTACAATCCAAAAGGTAATAGACAAGCTGAGTCAAGTAATAAGAAATTTCTCAAGAACATCAGAAGGACCTTGGAAATGAACAAGAAGAAGTGGGGAGAGCAATTGTAATTTGTAGTTTGGGCTGATAGAATAACTCCTATTAGAGCAACTGGTAAGAGCCCATTTGAATTGGTGTAAGGAACTCAGGATTTTCTGCCATTACACTTGCAATTATCCACTTTTCAGTTTTCCAAACAGTTGGAAGATCAAGAACATGGCCCATATGAATCAAGGATCAATTAGATCATTAAGTTTGATGAAGAAAGGAGAGATTCTCATCAAAGGCATATTAGATTTAGAGAGAAACTGAAGAGGTTGTTTGATAAGAAGGTCACTTCTAGAGCCTTCAGTGTTGGAGATCTAATTTTACTATTGGATAGTAGGCATGAAGACAAGGGAAAGCATGGAAAGTTTGATGCTCTATGGATGGGCCCCTATGCCATTGATATCAAGATTGGAGAAAATATATTTTTTCTCAAGGATTTGGATGGGCATTTGTTGGAGCTACCTGTTAATGGCAAACATTTAAAACATTTCTGGGATTAAATCCCCATGTGAGGTATGCGCAAGTTATACATTTTGTATAGCCTCTTGTTTTGTTTTGTTTTTTCTGTTGTTGGCTTGTGGTTTGCCCTTTTGTCCTTGGCAACCATTTTTGATCTGGTTTTCTCAGCTTGTTTTTGGTGAAAATTCTGGTTTTTAGGCTGCCTTGCATTTTAAAACTCCTTGCCCAAAGTATTTTTAGCACTTGGTCTATGTTTTGATCTTGTGGCACTCATTAGGAGTGCCCATCCCCAAACAGGAGCCAATGTTGGTGTAAAATTCTGGGTTTGCTTACCTTGCCCTAATTTTTCATGACCATTTTACTCAGAAAAACATTTTATTTGTTAAGCTGATGATTTGCAATTCATTTTTTCTAGTGGAATTCCTTCGAGATGCCCTTTATGTTATTGTTTTTCCCTATATTTGAACAAATTTCCAAGTTCCTTCCCTTCTGTGCCCTAATTTCTTCTTTCCCACGGGCTATGTCATTTTTACTTTGTCAAAACGTGCAAAAAACTTAAATTGGATCAAATCCAAGTAATTTGAGGTTAAAATCCCAATCCCCTAGTTGAAATTAATGTAAAATCATGCTTCACTTGATTTAAAACTGAGAAATCTACATTCCTTGTGAAAAAATCTGATTTCCAGGGCATCCTCTACATTTTTACGTTTTTGACGAGTATACGGGTGTCACCTACTCGTCAAATTTATCTTTGCAACATATTGCTAAGGTGGTAGGCTCATATTGGTCGACGATGTGTGGGAAAATGTTATAACTTGTCACTTTCTAATTTTTGGCACAAGGAAAATTTTTGTCTGCGGCCTCGCATTGCTACAGTGATGTGCCTACGTGGCACAATTTGATAGGCTGGAGGATCGGTGGGTGGCGGAGGTCACTTAGGAATTTTTCTTTCATTTTGGTAAAATTCTCAAAATAAAATTTTTTCCTGAAGGCTTGCAACAAATGGGAAGGATACACGTGGCACAAGAAGCATGTAGATGGAGGGGGGTTTGGAAAAATTTTGTTGTTTTTTTGCTCAAGGTGTCAAGGTAAAATTTTGACCCAAAGACCCACCTCCAATAAGAAGTGGACACGTGTCTAGGAAAGTTAGTATGGAGGGGCGGAGTTTGTGAAAATTTTGAAGTTTTTAACTTCAAAATGTTAAAGTTAAAATTTGGCCCGAGAGCCCACGACCAATTGGAGGAAGACACATGTCTAGGAGACGAGATGGAAGAAGGGGTCGAAGGAAAATTTTATGAAATTTTTCCTTTATGTTTGCATGGTAAAAGATGAAAAATGAACCCACCTCTAATGAAAAGTGGACATATGTCTAAGAAGGTCAAACAGAGAAGCGAGAACTTAGAAAAATTTGTTGTTTTTGGGCTCAAGGTTACAAAGGAATTTTTTTTTACCGAAAGCCCATGTCCAATTGAAGGAGGACATGTGTCCAAAAATTTGGTGGAGGCTTGGGGTGTGGAGGAAATATTGAAAATCTTACACATTTTAGTGAAATTTCTCAAAGTCAAAAATTGATCTGTATCCCTAACAAGAAAATTTGGAACTGTGCCCCCACATCCAATCAGGGGGTGACACATGGCACATTGCAAAGGGAAAAAAGGAGAGTGCGGGCCTACAAGAGGTTTTTTTGCTCATGGATGGTTGAAGGAAAACTTGGAGGGTCAGCTCTGTAGTAAATGGGAGACCACCACATGGCAGGGGAGAAAGCGGGTGTTTGGGCCCGTGGAGTTTTGTGAGAAAATTTTCCTTTTCTCAAAATGGTGGTCAAATTCATCAAATTGGACCATAGTTTTGGACATGTGGCGGGTCTAGGGGCAAGTGGGGAAAATTTTCAAAATTTTCCAAAGGTCAAAAAGGGTTAAAAATGCATTTTTAAGATGGGGACCCACTCTAATCATGTTTGGACACGTGTCCACCTTTTCCAAAGGGCAAAAAAGGGAATATCTTGGACACATGGAGGGCTAACATTAAAATTTGATTTTTAAATCAACGGTTGCTGTGTGTTTTCATTTCTTACCGCCATTGGAGCTCTAGGAAGCTTGGAATTGTCATTTCTTCACCAAATCACATGAAATTTTATATGGTTTCACATCCACTCGGCATTCTAAATGCAATGGCATCATTTTTATGAGCTAATTTGGTGCCGTATGGTGTTTTTGATGAAATTTGTATTTAGGCCCGTGTAAAAAATGTGAAAGGTGAAAATCAAAGTTGCAGAGGTGAAAAAGGATGAAGTAAAAGGTGGAAAGTGATTGCAAAAGCATGCTAGCATGTCTAAATGCCAAAAACATGACCCTCAAATGGATAAGAATATGAATTCATGCAATATTCTAAAATATTTGTGCATCCCTGGCATTTTACAAGTTGTTTTAAATTTTAATGTCATTTTCATGAAATGGATAAGGTTTCTTGTAACAAATTTGATCCCTAAGCATATTCTTTTCTTGTGATGCAAGGATCCAAGCTGGCATGAGGTATAAAATGTATTTTTCAAGCATTTTTAAAAGGGGGGAGGAGACAGAAGATAGAAGAAGAGACTCAGAATTTTCAAGGAAAAAGGATAGAAGAAATCCATTTCTCTAGAGAAAACCTCCTAAGAGCGATTTTCAATTCTATTTTGGTATCATATTTCATCATGTTAGGTTGGTTTCAGTTGTAAATCCATCGCTAGGATCTGAGATTGTTCTCATGACTTTCCCCTGCTGATGTATCTGATAATTTTCTAGATTATCTAGTTTATTCTCTTGGCAAAGTTTGCATATACTTATGTTTCAGAATGTTTTCAGTTTATGTTTCTTGCTCATGTTACAATCTTGTGTTTAGGATCTCTTTGATCATACAGGGTCTCATTTCTTGTTGATGGTTTAATGGAATTTGCAATCTTATATTCAGAAGAGCTTTCATATGATAGAAGATAAATAGATTTAAAATCATTTTACTGTCCTTGAATAATGAGACTGTTTGTAAACCTTTGGGTGCACCTTATGTCATGATCAAATAGAGATTCCTGGGTACTTTGTTGGTATTTTGCTTCAAGCTTTTGAGGTAGGTTATCAAAGGTTGCATGGAAGAGTGTAGATCTGGGCATCCATCTATGCACATATCCTAGTTGAAGGAGCATTTAAAACCCCTGGAAGCATTCCTGTTGTGTAGATATTGCAAATTTCCTGCAAAGGTTCTCAAAGAAGTTGGTAATTCCCAGCTAGTCTTATCTAAATATCTCCCCACAAAAATTTCATTCAGAATAACTCATCCTAGCAATACTACCCCTGCATTGCATTTTGTGTTAACGAAAGAATACAATTCCTTTGACAAAAATGCACAAAGCATATCAAGGTTTTATCAAGTCTTTAACTACCCTAGCTTTGTTTTGAGAACATTTCCATCATTTAGTAGTGACAACTCCTTTGAGTTTGGATAATGGATTCTTGATCATGTTTTCACAAGGCCTCTTCCATACCATATGCAAAACACAAGGATATCTCCATCTCCTTTACCATATAAGGGCTGCAATATAGGTTCTCTTGCCTTGGTTGATAGGCACAACCTAAAATAGTGAGGGTTAGATCAAAACCCTTTAGAAGGTGCTACCCACTCCCTCAAATATTTAATTCAAACAAGAATATAGGTGTTCTCACCGAATACAAATGACATACAAATCATCTATCTATCCTTGAGTGTCTTGTGCAAGTTCATGATGCTCTTCAAGTTGTGAAGGAGATTAAATCTGGATACCAACAAAAAACACATCCATACTTTGGATCATCTCAAAGTGTATTAGAATTGAGTTTATATGACCTAAAATAAGGACACCATCACCCATAAATTTGAGGTGGGTTACCTTTCCTTAATATAAAATCAATTCAATACCACCAAGGAATGTGAAAATAAAGTTAAGTTTGAACCTAACCGGTTAGGGCCATATATTATGGTGGCTAAATTTTGTTCTGGTGCTTATAAACTCACCTATCCTTATGGTTATGAGCTTTGGGATCCCATGAATACCATGAATATCAATCAATTCTACACCTAATAATGCATACCTATTAAACAATCATAATATAAAAATAATTATTCAAAAATTGTAAAGAGAAATAAATTCATTCAAATGTGAAAACCACACAATGGTGGAATTTTGTACAAGTCCTTTAGTGAAATCTGGTTTTCAGTGCCATAAAAGGATAATTTCTTTCATAAGAACCTCATCTTTGGGGCATGGTCAATTCTTCCTAGCTTCTCCATTATTTCCTGTTTGTTATACTATTAAACCTGTCCCTTTTGTAGGAATAGGATTTACCCTTTTATATTCTCACCTTTCATTTGGGGAATCTTGGTGCTTGACTCTTCCTATATAAATATTTAGAAAAATATTAAAAACCCTTAGCATTCATAAAACCTCAAAACCCTAAACATTCATAAAACCCTTCAAAAATTCAAAAACATTGGTAAAACATCAAAAATCCTATACATAAACAATTATCCTAAAAAATATCCTACTTCACTATTTGTTTGTTCAAATTCATGACATGCAGATCATCTTGTGATCTTCCTTCACCAACAATGCAGTTTTCTTGTTGTGTCTGCATTCTTGACATACATAGTTGCTCATGGCAATTCCATAGTGCATATTTCTTTTCATGGGATGTTTATTTCCTCCAAATACTCCCTTGCATATATCCTTGGGGCATCAATTTTACCCTTTTCATATAACTCAAACATTGGAACATCTTTTCTTAAGCATTACTTATTTGAGTATATTTAGTTGTGCTTGTTTGTTTTCTTTCCTTCTTGTTTAATTTATCATATTGCATTGGTTTTTTATATTGCTTTGAATTTTTTATTTAGCATGGAACAAAAATAAGTATTATGCACTTTCATGTCACTCTACCCTTTTATTGCATGCTTATATAAAATAAAATATGTAACACCTCTTTGTTACGATTCTCAACTAGGAAACAACTAATTAATTATAGTTAAGGCCTTCAATGAATTTAAAACACAATGATTATATTCCAAAACACAAGAGTTATAAATCCCTTAAGTTTTCATACGCTGAATTGAGTACCATCATTTACAGACCCTGCTAAAATATATCAAAATTTGTTAATTGTCTTTTACAATCTTTTCTTCTTCACTAATTTAAATTCCATGCATTTAAATCCATATGCCTTCAATGGTTTAAATTGACAAACTAACATTTAAATTCAACGTCAAATAATTGTAACTCTTTAGGTAACAAATAAATTAAGCATGGGCATATACATGAGTCATCTAGATCCTACTCAATCGCCCATAAGGTACTCTATTGAGTTAGTATACAAAGTATACCTATTAGTTCCCTTCTTGGAATTAATTTACAAGTTTTTGTTCAAAGTTTATACTTTATGTTAAATCAATCAAATCCTATATGACATCACATAGTTAGAACTAGGTGGACTTGACAGTGTACTTCCGTACACTACTTCGGCCAAAGTTTGTGAGTCATGCATTCCATGCTCTATTTCTAGACTATACAAAGTATCTATAACATGTCCCATCACCATGAAACTTGGTTCCATTATCAAAATTTAATCATTGTTTAATTTATTAAGTTTGTAGTTAATAACTTAAGCATTCATTGATATTGATTCCTATTAGCTAGGTTCATTTAGTTTGTTATAACATATAAATATATTTGTACCATGTCCCCGTTATTTGAAAGTACCTACGTACCTCTTTCCATACCTCATGCTTAGAGCATATGATGAATGATAATTAATCCTTTTGATTGCATATCACTTCTCTTAAAAGACAACATCTAATTCATATCATATAAATAATAATGGAATCTGAGAGATCTAGATCTACAGATGGATGTTTTGTTATCTAGATTTAGATCAAACATCAGAGTTATTATTAGTTACAAGTTGCATATGATGTACCAATATGAATCAATCCGTATGGGTAAGTGTCACTATGTCTACTTATGATGAATAAGGGAGTGTAAGTTTCTCTATAATTATTTACATCATTGTGAGTCACTTCCTGTCCTGTAGTCATCATAAGATGACATCGAGTACCTATCCATGTCATACAATATGCATTTGTACCTAAGGATCTGAACAAGGGATTCACACATATAAATTGAATATTTAGAATCATTCCATCAAAATGATTATATTGATTAGTTACAGATTTAAATCATCCTTATGTATTCATTCTATAGATCATAAATAATCCATTTTCTCTAGTAAAGTATTATATATAGAATAATACTCAATAAGATCAATTAAAATTCTTAAGCAGTAATCCATATCCATTTAAATAAAGCATATGTAATTTTAGTTAGACGTATACCATTTATTATAAGTATTGCATTCAATTACAAAACACATAAGTGTACTCATAATCCACTTAGAACCATTAATAATGCAAATGTGCATGTATCATTTGTTAAGTACATAATATTTATTGTTCATAATAATACATAATATTAAATCATATAATTTTCTTATCATATAAATAATTAAGATAAGGATACCTTTCATCTTTTTTCTAATGCAAATAAAATTTTAGACAAATAATGAATCCATCATATTTATTCCTTTCAAAAACAGATACAAACAGAATATGCTAAGTTAGCCACTTAATCATTAAATCTATACAATGATATTTTTATCAATTACAATTTCACTATGCAATGCAATGCAACTTTAATCAATCAAATTAAACAACTAATTTATTTCAACATCATTCACCTTACAGACTTAAAGAACTCCATCTGCAAAATGTTAGCAATGGCTAGTTTGAAAGAAATTACATGATAAGAGATATTTCCCACTTAATATTTTTTGTTTTTTAGTATTCATAAGAATAAAATTTCACAATAAATAACAACATAAAACTCATTAGATCCTATAGAATCAACAAAGATAATTCAATATACAATCACTAAAACATTCCATAATATTATGTTATATTATCTTAATAGAAGTTTCATATTCACAAAATTAATTATAGAACAAATAAAAACAATCTTAATTTCAAACAATACATCCATTACTTAATCAAATAGACAATATTTTCCTCATTTGTTAATCATGACATACTTATACAACCGGTGTTATAATATTTAGAAATTGAATAATACTCTTTAAGGAATAACTAGTAAGATCTCATAATAGGAATGAAACTAAACAAACTCTTTAAGGTAATCAACTCCACAAGATTCCATAATATTGGAATGCCATTTCAAGAGGCCATTCCATTATGCTTGTACCAATTAGAAGACTCTCTAATTACACATCCTTCACAATGATATTTAATCTCACTATATACAGATCTATTACTATAATGGACCAATGAACTAAATAAAATGTTGGACGATTTTTGCCCAATATACCTAGACCGGTTCTTGAAGTTACCAATTCGACCCAATGTTAAGGCTGACATAATTAATTTAGGAGGGATGTGTGGTACATGTCGACATCCCAAATCAACCATCATATATGATAATATCAATATCCATATGCATAACATGCCATCCTTCATGTTTCATCCTCAAAACATATGCAGAAACCAAGGTAATGAGAAGTTAATCTAATGGTGCTCTTTCAACCTATATCCCATTTCTGTAACTTCTTTGATTTCGTCAATGACCATAACTTGTTCCTCAGTTGAATTGAATTTATAGCCATAGTGATTACAACAAATATGTGATTCCATGCTCCATATTTGTTGCTCCTTTGAGACCGAATATAGCCATATTAATTGTTCCATTGTTTCTTGTATAACATAGTTTTTTTAATGTTACTAGCAATCCCTCTATGATTGTTGCCTCAAAAAAATAATGTAACATGAATGATTAATCAAGTTGAGCCTCCTTTATACAAGTGCTTGATCCTATGCAGGAGTCAAGTCGTATCATGGCCTTCTCGTCTCTCTTACACATCCCAACAATTAAAAATAATGTAGCAATGGAATAAACTAGTTTATAGTCTATTCACATACACTCATTTACAAACTAATATTAACACAACCTTTGTTGTACTAACCTAGACAATACCCAACATTCCCCCTGGTACAAACATAATTCAAATGGAAAGGAATCACCTCCTTTATAAAAATTGAGACAAATCACAACTCAAAACCAACTTTGATTGATGAAAACACATCTCCAATCCAATAAGCAAATACTGATGGATGAAAATATATCACCAATCCAACAAGTGTAGTGGGAATGAGCTCACAATTCTGATCAAGAACACATGATATTCAAAATTATGAATAATGACACAATTGTTGATAATGAGACAATTGGATTGATACTAACCTTTAGAAAGTAATTTTTCATATTCAGGACAAATCAATCACTGATTACATTCATTACATGCTATAACAAATACAATTTTCCATAACAAATTTATTTTCAGTGGGTCACATGCATCAATATCAATAACTATTCTTCATCACTTTACAAAGAATCTTTCTTCCAAACCCATCCCTCTAAAAATCCATCACTCAATCTACAGTTGTTCCAATCCCAACAACCAAAGCATTACCCTTTAGTTTTCCATGATAGATCCTTTGCCTCTCTATTGACAATTTATAAGGATTCAGATGATTGCTGTCGGTAATAACATCTTTATTTTCTTGGAGCTTTAAAGCCCGATATATAAATTTATCTTGCCCTGACAATGAGGACTATATTTGAGATTTTACAAATTATAAGCCAAGTGTCCTCTTGGTTCTGAATCAATGGAGGTTCATGCTTCCGTTCATAAGTAGGGATGAAAGTAAAAATCTTTGCAATGATTTAGTTTCAGGATCCTTCCATCACATGCATGGAATATTTGATTATTTACCATACAGCTACCAAGCTGCCACCTTATCCACTCTGCATGCTAGATGGGTCACGCTTTTCTCGTGTGCTTCCTGGAACTCAGAATATGGATAAGTCCCAAAACCCCTATTTTTCCTTGTGTGCATGCCTTAGGTTCTTCAAAACCAATCCAACGGTCCCAACCTTGTCCTTGAGCAATCCTTCACCTTGTACACCCTTATTCATATAGGCCCCACACGCCCATGAAAGGCTTCTTATGATTTAGATAATATTAGAGAGCCAACATAGACCCCATGACTATCTATTGCTTTTGTTCCTTGGTATCATGTTTAGTTCAATCATCAAAGAATTACCGGTATCTTTAGCTTTTCCAAATAATGAAGTTCCATGAAGAATTGGGAAAAGAACCAAATTGAGTCTTCACCTACCAAGATGTAAGAATGCCCTTTCATTTTTGAAGGAGGAGAGGGAAATCCTTCCTTATTTATGCCTCTAGTTTTTCCCAGGAATCAACCTCACTCTGCACTTGCTGAGAGAGGTCTTTGACTAGGGCGCTCACCACCTCAAAACTTAAGTCCCCCCCTTTGGCACTCATTGTCTCAATAATACCCTCAAATTTTTTCCCCAATTCATCAAGTGCATCCATCCTGTGGGTGATCTAGGGGTATAATTCCTTTAGCAAGATTTTTATCGAGCCTCGTACGGTCTCGATAGATTTTGAATTCTTCTCTAACTCAGCCAAGAATTTATCCCTTTCTACCTTGTTACCCTTATTCTTCTCTTAATAAATCAAAGTTCCACGACCCAGGCGACCAGGATGCCAAGCCACTCTATCTCTATCAATGAAATTTTCATATGTAGCTTTAACAACTTGTGCAGTGGCCTTTACCTCTACAAGGATTTTGGTATATCAAGCAACGATCTGAGAAACCTTCAGCTTATCTTCTCTCTCTTGGAAAGACAACACTTTTTCTTTGGTCTCTAAGGCAAGTGGTCACCTTTCCGATTGATAAGGATGCGAATTTTGATGACAATGAATAGAAGACACATCAAGGCTGAGTTCGATATCTCGGGTAGAGCACAGGTCGAGATGTCAATGAAACTGGCATCCGATAATGATTTGCAACCTGTTAGAGACTTCACACACCTTTTCATTCTCTTCCTTCAGTTCATTCCTTAATTGTACACTGATAAGCTCTTCTTGATTCAAGTCTTTTTTCTTCTCAATGAGATCCTCATTTTTTCTTTTCCAATTATTCCTCCAGGAATCTCACTCTATAATCTTCCTCATTGACTACAAATGCATTAAATTAGCATGGATGACCTTACAAACCCATACCCTACCATTTTTTACCAAATTGGATGAGAATGCGACCCATTCTGTATTAAATTGGTCGCTGAAATGTCACTTCTGGCCATGAACACGAGTCAGAGCTGTTTCTTAACTTTCTCTCTCCAGATTGAACCAAAATTGAAGATTGACCCAAGGTGTGAATCATGTAGAGAATTTTATAAGCTTTCCAATGATATAAAGAACGTGCAATTCAAGCTCTGGATCGAAAGATATGGGAGATCTGAAGATTTAGGGCACAAAATAGGCAAAAATGGGTTTTAAATTTTTTTCCCGCGCTCAGCCACCTAGACGACACGTGTCAGGAAATGATTGGATGAGCAATTTTCTCTCCTTGATCCTTACCGAAGGGTTTTCCTTGAAAGTTTTGACTTTTTAACCAGTAACTTTTGGAAAAAAATTCATTTTCCCCCCCAGCCCCCGCCACTTGGGACACGTGGCATGATCTAGTTAGAGGACAGGGGCGCGGGGTCATCCTTTACCTTTTAGTTTTTGGCCAAAAGAGCTTTTTCCAAATTTTCTAATTCCTCCTCGAGCTCCACACTCCCCTTCTCCTTAGGACATGATGTCCCGCTTTTTATTAGCTCAGAGCCAACGCTTCAAACCTTGCCCTTTTGAAATTTTGGACGTTTTCCCTTGTGACACATGGCGTTTCCTGATTCGTCTGCGGGCCTGCCGGCTTTTCACGTCCCTCATGTCTTTTCGTCCCGTGTGTCCCAGAATGTCTGGGAAAAATTCCTCTGATCCTCCCTATTCAGGCTTCCCTATCCCTCTTTGAGGTGAAGACACGTGGCATGATTTGATTGGCTCTTGACTCCTTCAGCTCTCCGCATCCCACGCATCCCTTTGGCCCGACTGTCCCAGTGCGAAAGTTCTCTTTTTCGGATACGATCCGGGTGGTTCTTTGCGTCCTCACGGCCCAGATGTCCCAGCCTTACCTGCACATACAGTTAGTCAATTTTGCTTTTCCTTCGGCCCGAATTGGCTCTTCGCGTCCCTCACGTCCCGATGTCCCAGCTGTCCAAGTGCTGCGCAGACCGCCTGGAGGATTTTTGGCCAGTTCATGCCCCGACGTCCCAAATGTCCCAAGGGCCACTTGGACCAGGACTTAGCCAATTTTCATGATTTTTTCTAGCCCAAGCTTGTTTTTTGCAACTTTTTCACCCTTTTTTAGAACTTGCTCCTTTCTTCTTGGATAGGAGAGTTAGAAAAAATCTGAGGGGACCCTAGAAACATGATTTTTTGCCTTGAATCAATCTATTTTCCTGGGACTTGAGTATTCTGATGCATGTTATCAAATTTACCCTGGGGGTGAATTTTGGATAACAATTTGGTGACTCAGCGGGGTCACCTGCCTGCCAGGTAGAAGATACCAGTTGCCTGAAGCAGTCCATTGGGCATGGAGTCATCAGATATTCTACTTAGAACCCAGACTGACTCAATATGTGCAAGGAGGAAGATGGAATGTCACCTGATGGGAGCAAGGACTACAAAACATCTCCATGGACAGCAAGCTATGCCAAAGCACTTAGGGAAAACAAAACTAACCTACAGCAAAACAATGTGCACAAGCACTTGGAGGAATGAAAATCTAATTTAATATTTACAAGGTAGTGAACTTCCCTCTAGAACCAACACTTGAGATAGATTCCATTGACTGGAATTTGCAGTTCTTCACCATCCAATGAGGCCAATTGGAAAGCATTGTTACTTCTTGCACTTCGTGACCATGTATGGGCCACTCCAAATGGCATCAAATTTTGAATTCCTTCCCGGTTTTGCTCTAACCACATCCCATTTCAACACTAGATCTCCAACTTGAAAAGATCTATCCTTGGCCTTCTTATCAAAGGTCTTCTTGATCAATGCTTGATCCGTTTCCATTTCTTGGGATGCTTGATTTTTGATCTCTTACAGCTCCATCAACTCCACATACCTCACCTCCATGGGCTCAAATTCAAGAAACTCCAGCTGCTTCATGAGTTCCAATGCTGGCAACTCAAGTGACATGGGAAAGATTGCCTCTCTTCCATAGACAAGTTTGAATAGAGAGTTACCTGTGGATCTTTTGGGAGTTATCCTATCAGCCCATAAGGCTGATTTCAGTTTGGTATGCCAAGACCTTTGATTCTCGTCAAGAGTCCTCCTAATGATCCTCAACAAGTTCTTGTTTGTAGACTCGGCCTGGCCATTACCTTGAGGGTAATAGTTTAATGAAGTGCTTAGGTAGATACCGTTCTTAACAGCCCACTCAGTCACCTTAGATCCAATGAATGCCAATGCATTATCACAGATTATTGTAGCAGATACACCCAAATCTGGTTGTTATCCCCTCATAAAAGTCTAAGTTTATAGACTCATTCACCTCTTTGAGTGCTACTACTTTTGTCCATTTGGTGAAGTAGTCTGTGGCTGTCAAAATCCATTTGTGCCCTTGGCTTGAATTAGGATTAATGACTCCAATGAAGTCCAAACCCCATTGCATGAATGGTTGGTCAACTGAGATTGGATGTAATGGAAGGGCAGCAAGTCTCTCTTTTCCTATGAAGAATGCACAATTCTTACACCTCTTGATCCATGCATAGCAATCATAGTAGATTTTAGGCCAATAATAACCAGCCTTCATGATTTTTAGAGCTGTCACTCTTGGTGCAAAATGACCACCAGCTGGTTCACCATGAAACTCTTCCAACACCCTTTGAATCTGATTTGTGCTAATGCACCTCAGTAGCACTCCATTCACATCTTTCTTGAACAAAACTCCATCAACAATGGCATACGGTACAGCCTGCAATCTGAAGTGTCTCCTTTGGGTCTTGTTCATCTCTGGAGGGCATAGGCCTGTGCGTAGGAAGTGTATAATGCCTTGGGTCTAGTAAGGAGTGGGGGCGGCATCATCTTCTTCTTGATCACCACTTGGCTCATGGTTGTCTTGGACTGTCAAAACAACCTCTTCTTCGTTGCATACTTCTTTTT
The DNA here is from genome assembly GCA_019776745.2 of Taxus chinensis. Classification (NCBI taxonomy): domain Eukaryota; kingdom Viridiplantae; phylum Streptophyta; class Pinopsida; order Cupressales; family Taxaceae; genus Taxus; species Taxus chinensis. The sequence continues at coordinate 361,794,697 of CM034157.1, read as the reverse complement.
GCTTCCCCAAAACCAGCTACTCACACAATCCTTTCCCTCTTACCAGCTTGGTGATCTTGATCTCAATGTCATAATCCATGACACGGGTGATCCAACTTGCCCTTTTCTCATTCAAATCCTTATTGAGGAGGAAGTCCTTAACCCCAGCATGTGAGACTAGCAACTGGACCTTGTTTTTTGAGACTAAATGCTTGAATTTCTTCAAGCTTCTGATTACTGTAAGTACATGCTTCTCAATAAAAGAGTACCTCACCTCATAGTCATATAGGCTCTAGCTAAAGAAGGTAATTGGCTGCTCATCATTATCCTCATTCTGTTGTACCAAAATGGCAGAAATAGTGTCATTACCTTCAAATGCATAGAGGATGAAATCCTTGGAGAAGACCGGGTTGATGAGATTTGGTGCTTGAGAGATGGCTTATTTGATTGCTTCAAAACTCTCCTTGCCTTCTGCTTTCCACTTGAAAGCCATGCTCTTCTTTAAAATTTTGGTGATGGGCTTGACAAGGGCTGCAAAATCTGGGACAAACCTCCGAACAAAGTTTATCCTTCCCAAGAAACTCTGAAGGGATTTCTTGTGGATTGGCAAAGGTAGTGCTCTTATGGCTTCAACCCTCTCTGGATCAATTGCTAATCCTTCCTTGGAGACAATATGGCCAAGGAGCTTCCCTTCATGTGCAAGAAAGATGCACTTCTTAGGATTCAAAGACACTCCAAATTTCCTGCACCTCGTGAAGACTTGCCTCAAGTGAGAGAGGTGGTCTGCTACATTTTTTGAAAAAACAGTGATATCATCAAGGTAAATCAGCACCACGTTGTTAATCAAACCTTTGAACGCCATGTCCATTGCCCTTTGGAAGGTAGCACCAGCGTTGGAAATCCCAAATGGCATTTTCTTATATGAAAAAGTTCCCCATTTGGTTGTGAAGGCTGTCTTGAACTGGTCGTCTTCCTTCACCATAATCTGATTGTAGCCTAAGTAGCCATCAAGTAGTGAAAACCTCTCGGAGCTAGCCACAACCTGCAAGATTTTTTCCACGGAAGGGAGTGGGTAATGGTCCTTGAGAGAGGCTCTATTCAAATCTCTGAAGTCAACACACAATCTGATCTCTCCACTCTTCTTTCTTACTGGAACTAAGTTGGCAACCCAACTAGAATGCTTGATTGGGAATATGATCCTTGACTCAATCATCTTGTCCAATTATTTCCTCATGAGAGGCTCCATGTGTGGATTGACTGGTCTTTGTTTCTGCCTGACAGGCTTAGTATTTGGATCTAATTCAATGGTATGCTGAGCTAAGTTGGGATTGAAACATTTCAAGTCTTCATATCTCCAAGAAAACATGTCAAGGAACTCTTGACATAGCTGTATGAACTCATACTTTTCTTGTTCAGTTGTCATCCTTCCAATTTGCAATGGTTTGTTCTCTTCTACCAAGATGGATACTGAATCCTCTCTCTTGACCTAAATTTTTACTTTCTCCTGTCTAAACTAGTCATTGGGATTAAAAATGGACTCCAAAGTGATAAGTCCCTTGGGCAGCTTGTTAGTTCTCAACTGTACCACTTGGTCACCATACTGTTGTTCCAATTTTTCTTGATTCTTGGCTGAGAACTCAACTTCTTCTTGCAAGAAATGGATTATTTGCTGGTCATCCTAAAACACTTGCCAACTAACATTGTTATCTCGCACTGAAGGCCTCACAATCACGTGGATGTTTGGTTGTACTTTGTCTTGTTGCATGCTTTCCACAATGTCAAAGGCTACCCCTACTGCTGCAAGCCTGTCAGTAGCTTGATTCTCTTTCCTAGGAATGGATTTGATGTCAAAACCCTCAAAATCTTCCATGAGGTCCCACACCCTATTCTTGTAGCACCTGAGTAGATCATTCTTGGCAGCAGGCTTTCCCTTGACCTGATTTATAATCAATTCACTGTCACTAAAGACTTGCAAGTTCTTTATTTTCTTCTTTATTGCCCAATGCATCCCTTGCATCAAGGCTTCATATTCAGCAGTGTTATTGGAGCATGCAAAATGAAATCTAAAAGATGAATAGTACTGTATTCCTTGAGGTGAAACAAGCATAGCTCCACCTCATGCACCTTGTCTACTCCTTGATCCATCAAAAAACAACTGCCATACCTCATTTTCATCCATGTGGTTTGGCTTGGTGATGCTAGGAATAGGCTGATTTTCTTCGTGTATGCAATAGACCCCTAACTTAGATTCTTCCACTTCTTGATAAGGATCAAATGCATGTACCTTGTTTTCCCATTCATCAAGAGTTAGATCTGAGATGCTTCCAACCTTGGTGTTAGCCTCATCAGTGCTCGGGTGGTCTTCTTGATCAAATGATGAGCAATTAGCATTAATTTGACTTGGAGTGTAAGGCTCAATGTGAAAGTTTGTAATAGGTTCTGACCTGATTGTGGCCTTAGTTCCATACCTCATTCTGAATAGCATGTGTGACCAATCAGCAGACAAATATCCCCCAATCTTGGCTATGAAGTCCCTTGACAAGCATAGGGAAAAGAGTGGTGGAAGGTCTATGACTGATACATCTTGTAAAACAACAACATTTGGACATGCATGCAAGGTAAGACTCAAGTTTCTGATCACTCTAACTATTGCTACTGTTGTCCCATCTAGCTGCACTACCCCTTTGGATATTATTTCATACTGGAGCCCTAGCTGATCAGCTATTTGTTTAGGAATTACTGAGCTACTTGCCCCGGAGTCTATCATGCAATTGTGCACTAGCTGATTTCCAATGATCAATGAAACATAGAAAGGAGGGGGTTTCAACATTTTACCTTGCTGTCCTCCATGATTTCCCTCAGGCTGGGCAGCATTTGTAAGCACCTTCTCTTGCCTTTGGATCTATTGATTTGAAGTTGGCCAGTCCTTCATGGCAGCTTGTAGCAGATCTCTTTAGCCTGGGATAGATAGGGATTCCCACATTGATATATTAACATTTGTCTTCTTCATCTGATCAATGATATTGAATGGGGATGAAGGATCTCTTTGCTGTCCCTTGGTTTGCACATTCACTCCTTGCATGTGGGCAGCAATAACTGGTATTTGAGTTAGCCTAGGGGCTGTTCTTGGCTGCCCTTCTGCATTTGAAATTGGATTTTGCTTGCCAATCATTTGTGGAGCTATGGGAGGTTGTGGATTGGTTGGGGTTAATGGCTGTTCTTCACCCAAATTCCTTCTCTTCAACCTTATGTTAGTTGCAACACCTTGAGAAACTTCTTGATTCATGCCATAGAAATCTTCTACTTGCCAATTTACCAATGTGGTGTCATTTGGGGCTGATTGTTGTTGGAATGTTTCTTATTTTTGGTTGTTTCCTTGACTGCCCTCACTCTCCACGCCAGTAGTTGTCACCATCAATGCTTGATTCAAAGCACCATTGAAGCACATGGATTGGTTATGAGGCTCATTACATGGGAAACACCAATCATACTCCTGGGAAATGTTGTTTTATGTGGGCACCAATGCCTTAGAGGCAGATATGGCATTTGGATTATAGGGCTGAAATGGTCTATTGGCAGGAGGCCTTGTTTGATTCATATTTGCAACTGGATTAGGTGGCCTTTGCGGTTGGTATGGCTACCTGTTAGGCTGAGATTGGGGTTGATAAGAAGGTCTAAAACCTTGGGTCTACTACCTTTTAAGGGTAACCAGCTCATTACGTAGGTTTTGCAATTGCTTCATGACTTCTTGAAGCTCATTTGGGGCACTTGGAGATGAAGTAGAAGCTTCATTTGAACTCTGATTTCTAGGAGTGGGAGAAGGAGCCAAATTAGGTGCTTGATTGGTGTTTGGACTCTCTAAACTTGGAAAAAGTGGCATGGGAGGTCTAGGGGCAAGTTTTCCAGCTTGGATCAAACAATTTTCAGCCCTAATGGCAATGCTATAAGCCATAGGGATAGTTATGCCTCCCATGGACTGAATCAACATAGAAATATTAGAATTTAGAGCTTTAAGATAGTAGAGAAAAGCACCTTCTGTTGTTGGCCTGACTACCACTGGAATTCTCTCCCAAGTCTTTTGAAATCTGAAGTTGAAATCGGTCAGCTGCTCATTGGGAGCTCTCTTGATGGTTATCAGCTGCTCCAAAAGAGACAAGTTGTCTCCCTTCTCTCCAAATTGCTCATGAAGTGCTATACATAGCTGATTCTAATTTTTGATAGAACCAACTCCAAGGCTCCTAACCCATTGCAATGCTTTCCCCTTGAATGAAGATTCCAGTAACTTGACAACCACTTACATTTCATTGATTTCATGGATTGCACAAAGGCTAGCAATATCTTTAACATGATCACCTGGAGTAGTCTGATTTTCTCCAGTGAAGTACGGAATGTTCTTCAAGGATGCAATAGGAATTGGATGTTGTGCATTGAGGGTAAGTGGGCTACTACCTGTGAAGTTGACATAGGGGTTGTTTTGTGCCATTCTAATTGGTCTTAAAACCCTTGTTGACTGAATGAAAGGCCTATCAGGTGGAGGAGTTGAGAGAGTTTTGTTTGGTGGAGATGGAGACCTTTGAATCCTTCTTCCCCATTTGCCTTCTTATTAGAGATAATTGCAGGTATTTAAACAGCACTTCTTCTTCTCTAACTCTTGACTTTGTGGTGATTCTTCTCATGAGTTTTTAGGCCTGCACTGCTGAAACCAGTTGATTCTTCCCCTTGGAGTCGCCAGATATGTAAATAATATATCTTTTCAAGCAATAAAATTGCAGCAGATGCACATCAAATTTGCTGTAATAAAATGAGACCTCTATTTTCCCACCGGGCGTGCCAAAACCGTTAGTGGCGAATCACAGCACCCCTGGATGCAATCAGGCTTCTAGGTTGATGTTTCAAGCATTTAGTGTGATTGCACAACATGGAAACCTCTCTCCAAGTGTGGGACTTGTGAAACTGAGAGAGGAATCTCCAAATTAGAGGCTAGTTCCTCAAACTCCTCTGATTTAGATCTATATTTTACACAACTACAAAGGTTCAGATCCTGATCCTACTCTAAATTGTAAGGAGACAGGGATAGAAATACAAAAATTGAAACTAACTAAAGATGGTGATGCACCAAAAGGAGTGGTGAATATTTTTGTCATGTAAATAGACACAAACCAAAGACTGCAACATAAAATGTACACAGGCTGATAAGATATAATTTAGGGTCTGAAATGAAGCAAATAATACAAACAAAGGACTAAAACCATTCACAAAGCTTGCATTATCATTTCCAATGTCAAAACCACTGCATTACAACCTCAGAGAGGTAAAAAACTATTACAATATTTGAAGAGGTCTGATTCTTGCAACAATCACTTGCTGGAGGTGAAAGAAGAAGATTGCTATGCCAAAAAATGTTTCCCCTTAGAAATGAGCCAAATCTGGCTTTTACATTGCATGGGTCGAGCCCAGGAGAGAGAAAACATACAAAAAACATGGGAACCCATTCCTCATTGACTGAAAATGCATTAAATCAGCATGGAGGACCTTATAAACCCATACCCTACCATTTTTTTACCAAATTGGAGGAGAATATGACCCATTCTGTATTAAATTGGTCATTGAAATGTCACTTCTGGCCATGAACAAGCGTCAGAGCTGTTTCTTAACTTTCTCTCTCTAGACTAAACCAAAATTCAAGATTGACCCTAGAATCATGTAGATAATTTTATAAGCTTTCTAATGATATAAAGAACGTGTAATTCTGAGCTCTGGATCAAAAGATATGGCGATTTGAAGATTTAGGGCACAAAATAGGCAAAAATGGGTTTTAAAATTTTTTTGACTTTGGAAAAATTTTTTCCCGCGCTCCGCCACCTGGACGACACGTGTCAGGCACTGATTGGATGAGAAATTATCTCTCCTTTCCTTACCCATGGGTTTTCCTTGAAATTTTTGAATTTTTGTAACTTTTGGAAAAAAAATCATTTTCCCCCCGCGCCCTCGCCACTTGGGACACATGGCATGATCTGGTTGGAGGACAGGGGCGCGCGGTCATCCTTTATCTTTTAGTTTTTGGCCAAAAATTTTGCAAAATTTTCTAATTCCTCCCCAAACTCCACACTCCCCTTCTCCTTAGGACACGTTTCCTCTTTTTATTAGCTCTGGCCAATGCTTCAAACCTTGTCCTTTTGAAATTTTGGACGTTTTCCCTTGTGACACGTGGTGTTTCCTGATTCATCTGCGGGCCTGCCAGCTTTTCACGTCCCTCGCGTCTTTTCAGCCCAAGTGTCCCAAACCATCTGGGAAAAATTCCTCCAATCCACCCAATTCGGGCTTCCCTGTCCCTCTTTGAGGTGAAGACACATGGCATGATTTTTGGCTCTCAGCTCCTTCATCTCTCCGCGTCCCACGCGTCCCTTTGGTCCGACTGTCCCAATGCAAAAGTTCTCTTTTTCAGCCAATCCAGGTGGTTCACATCCTTCGTGTCCTCACGGCCCAGATGTCCTATCCTTACCTGTACAACAATTAGTCAATTTTGCTTTTACCTTCAGCCGAATCGGCTTTTCACGTCCCTCGCGTCCCGATGTCCCATCTGTCCCAGTGCTGTGCAGACTGCCTGGAGGTTTTTCAGCTGGTTCGTGCCCCGACGTCCCAACTATCCCAAGGGCCGCCTGGACCAGGAATTAGCCAATTTTCATTATTTTTTCTAGCCCAAGCTTGTTTTTTGTAACTTTTTCACCCTTTTTTAGAACTTGCTCCTTTCTTCTTGGACAAGAGAGTTAGAAAAGATCCAAGGGGACCCTAGAAACATGATTTTTTTCCTTGAATAAACCTATTTTCCTGGGACTTGAGTATTCTGATGCATGTTATCAAATTTACCCTGGGGGTGAATTTTGGATAACACACCCTTTGAGTTAGAAGACATTTTTGTTTTTCTCAAGGAAGGTGTGGCGTCCGAAGGGATGAATGCATGGGAAAGAAAAAGGTTAGCCATACGCGCCATGCCCTTCATGTTAATCAATGGGGATTTGTATAAAATGGGTCACGATGAGGTTTTACACTGGTGTGTATTAGAACATGAACGTGTGGCTGTAATAGAAGAAGCCCATGGTGGGATTGCTAGAGGACATTATGTAGGGAATGCAACCATGCACAAGATCCTATTCATCAGACTATGGTGGGAGACGATTCACCAGGATTGCATTGAGTTTTGTAAGGCCTGTGACCACTGTTAGTGCCTTGGAAAACTTAGAAGAAGGGATGAGATGTCATTGCACCCCATCACCAGCGCAGAACCATTGAAAAATGGGCAATAGATTTTATCGGACCAATCTCACCAGCTACGTAAAGGACTAACTTGTGATATATTATTACCTGTACTGATTATTTGACAAGGTGGACAGAGGCCACACCCACTAAGGATTACACCGCAGCCACATCTACTATATTTTTGTGGGAGAACATTATAAGTAGGTATGGGTGCCCATTAAGTTTAACAAGTGATAGGGGCACTCACTTCTTAAATGAAACCACTAGGATTCTATTGGCATAATTCATGGTATCCCACCATTAGACTACCCCTTATCACCCTTAGCAAAATGGGACTATAGAGGCATTTAACAAAATCCTTAGTCACACATTGACTAAGATATGTGATGTGGGTAGGTAGGATTGGGATGAAAAGGTATCAACAGTTCTTTGGGCATATAGAACAACATATAAAATGTTGAATAAGGCCACACCATTTCAACTGGTGTTCGGTGTGGAGGCTATTTTTCTGGTTGAATTTATGCTACCATCGTTGCATATAGCATGTGTAAGAGGGTTGGATGATGAACAAGTGCTGGAAGAAAGAATAGATAAATTTATAAACTTGGATGAAAGGCACTCACTAGCAAGATGGAGTTAAACAAATGAGAAGGAAAAGCAAAAGGCATGGCATGACCACCATATTAAGAACAAATAGTTTGAGGTTGGCAAGATGGTATTGCTGTATGATTCAAAATTTCTATGCCATCCGAGAAAGTTGAAGGTGCATTGATTGGGTCCTTATGTAATGTCATACATCCTTGATTCGGGTGCATTCTAGTTACAAGCATTAGATGGAGCAAAATTACCTAAACACTTCAATGGGAGTAGGCTAAAGCCCTACTATAAATAATGCTTCTTGGTGTTTGTAAATAAGGTCATTTTGCCAGTTAGTTTAGAATTTCCTTTTATGATTTTCCTTTATTGTATTTCCCTTTCACGTTTTTGTTTGGTTTTATACCTTGGGCACCAGTAACCTTATTACTTTTTGACTTATGAATGCACAGAGGACTGTACATCGATTTAGTGTTGGGTGAGGTGATAAAGGGAAGCATGGAGTTATTATGCCAGAGGATTGGGTTGGTATATTGTTTGAATTATCCCTGTTGAAAATATGCATTAGGAGAAAAGAAGGAAAATGGGTAGCAAAATAAGGTTACATTGGAAATCCACGTATAAGGAGAAAAAGTGCAAAAACATAAGGTAGGTGAAAGCAAGAATCATGAGGATGGAAGATGTGCCTTTAGTGTTGGTAACACACGTGCAAGAGTCTTTTGTCAAGATGGATTGTTAGTGTGCCAGAAGGTTGGAAAAGTTTTTGCGCAAGGATTGGGTGCGGGTGGAAGCAGTTTCACGCAAGGACTGGGTGCAAGTGAAAAACTTTTCACGCAAGGACTAGGCATGTAAGTAGAACCACTGAAGTCAGGTTTTTTTTGGAAACACCACATTAAACATGGTCATACAGTGGTAGGTATCCTAGCCTTAAATGCGTAAAAGTGGAAAAACCTATAAATACAAGTGGGCATTTCATTATTTCACCTTGCAAAAAGAAGAAGAGTGATTTTATTTCAAGAGATAGGGTTTCGAGAACTGACTCGTGCAAAGGAAAATCCCAAAAACTTAAGTGCAATTAGTCCATTAGATCTACAAACTAGAGAAGAAGTGATTTAAGGTGTGAAGAATGTTGTGGAGAAGCACCATGATCGAAGGAGGAAAATCAAAGATTAGGGTTTGTGTTTTAGGGCACGGGTTGTGCGAGGAAAAATCTCAAACAAATTTACAAGTTAACCAGGGAATGAAAGCAAAGGGTATGATGATGGCCACAAAACAAGTAGGAAAACTAGTAGAACAATCCAAGAAGGGAAAGGGTAAAGGAAAAGGGAAGAAGAAACAAGAGGAAATAACCTTAGATACGAATGAAGAATGGTATTCGGAGATGTAATACCCAGACGGGGTTTTTCTAGGACAAGAGTGGGAGTCCCACATAAGACAGATGACTGTGACCAACTACAATCAATGATCAAGCATAATCATGAAGGAAATGGCACTGGAGCTGGTGCACCCCACAAATAAATGAGCATCTGATGGGTTACCAATCTAAAATGACGTGGTCAAGGTGAAAATGGAGAAGGAAAGGCTTCTCCAACTTTACGAGCTGTCATATTTTGGGAAGCCTAAGCACTTGTACCAATGGATGATGATGCGCATACACAAATATTTCTTCTACTTCATAGGGCGAAAAATGTGCATAACTCCCCAGTTAATTTCACACTTCACAGGCCTAACCTATGCAGGGGACATGCTCATAGATGACCTCCAGGATGAGGAGGCTATCAGGGAAACCATAGCAATCCCAGGAATTGAAGAAGGGATCAAGGTACTATGACAGTCTCCAAGATATCACTGATCCAGTAATGAAGATGGTTGTGCACCTTGTCTCCAAGCTGAATGGACAAGAGAGGTGGACCCAGGTGAGTAAGTCTTGGCTGAATGTCTTTAGGAAGGTCACAGAGGGCACCATATATAACATCTCCCAATACATAGTAGATGAAATCATAAGAAGCGTAGAGAACAGAGGAAAAATCCTATTTGGGAACATTCTGTTAACAATTTTGTTCTCAAAAATTGGGGTTTCGGATGCTTTTGACAAGTTCATGTGGGAGTACCTTGTTGAAGACCCTTCGCCCATGGACAGATTCTATAAATACGCATGTGAATCAATGACAGGGGTAAACAAGGCATGCCTAGAAAAATGGTATAAACGAATTAGGAATGCATTCGGGGCTAAATGGCGGATCCCAGAACAACTCCCTGCTCGCAACCAAAGGAGAAGCAGAGTTCACGGTCTACCAGCACTTCTGCATTGGCAGGTTCATCTTGGTGGATGGCAGTTGGAGTCCATGGTGCAAACTCCCATTCTCATTTACTACCCAATTTTTCCAAGCGGGGGTAAACAGATACAAGGAATCAAAGAAATTAAACCTGGAGTTGTCCACCCTTGACAGAGAGCACAGGGAAATGAGAAAGAAGCTGGTCTACCTAGAGAAGCACACGTACGTTGAAAGGTATGTGTCGCAGGATGTGCATATTGTAAGGTCGTTGACCTTACCTATTGCTGGGAGCAATTCCCTAAGGATCTACCTACGTATAAGGACAAAATTTAAAAAGGGCATGTACGTGGAGAATGAGATATCCATCCCGGATGACCCTATGGGAAGAAAGAAGCCCATGCTAATGCGTAAGGAGAGGGAAGAGGAGGAAAAACAAAGGGCGGTGGAGAAGTAGAATGTAGATACTGCGGGGTTGAGTACCTATGTCTGGAAGAAGAGGAGAACAATGGTCAAGGAGAAGACACCGGAGCCTGCAAAGCCACCATCTCCTAAAGAACCCTCAGATGAAGAGAGGAAAACATCCCCGACTCTCAGAGTTTTCTGCAAAGGAAGAAGAACAAGGGATGGAGGAACAAGAGTCTGAAGATACAGATGACCCGAATGCCTATATAGGTGAAAAGGATGATGATGAAGGGGAAGAGTTGGAGGTGAATCAGGAACCTATTGATGTCCATGATTTAGAGGGAGAAGGAGAAGAGGATACAAATGATGCTTTCATCTTTGTAAGGAGGAAGGGTGCCCAAGGGGAGGAAGGCACGCGGAGCGAAGAAAGGAGTGAAGGGGCAAGTACTAAGGGGCCAGATATGCCCAAGCTCACTCAGGAGGAAGTAGATGAGAAAGTGACAAGGGAGGTAGAGAAGATAATTAATACCTTGGTCGAAGAGGAGTTGGAGCACAGCGTGGAGCTCGTACTTGATGAGTTCAAAGAAGAGCAGAGGGAGAAGAGTGTGGGTAGCACAAAAGGCCCAACTCTTTCAGTAACTATTCCCAAGGGCGTGCGCACGGGAAGTAAATGTGTGGAAGGGGGAAGAACAATGATGGGATACATTGATGACCCCAACAAAGTTTTGTGCATGTGTTTCTAGAGTACCGTGCCCACAAAGGAGCTCACCGCCATGGAATTTTTTGACCTTGAGAGAGGGTACCCATGCATAAGGAAGATGCTATCATGGGCATTCGAACTCCCACCTCGATGAGCCTGAGTTCGAGGTTAACCAAGGAGTGGTATTAGCACTGTCTGAAGGAAAGGGGGATAACCCCATTGTAGACATGCAACAATTATCAAATGAGCAAGTGTGTAACGCACTCAACAAAGTGTCCATGGACATTGAGGCCAGGATCTTCTGCAGGAATGACAGGGTTAAAGTCTTGGAGGACCTGTTGGAAAAGAGGAAGGAATAAGTAGTCAAGCTTACAAAGGACCTCAGCCTTGAGAAACTAATCAACAGTCAACTATAGAGGGAGCTTCAGGAGGAAAAGGCCAGGGTACGTGAATTTTCCAAGAAGGTGGAGCTCATCTCCCAAGTTATTATCATGAAGCACCCAGACCTTAACCCTCCCGCGTAAAAGTATGGATCCTCCCTGGAATGCCTAGAGGACTTGACTCAGATCCTCACCATGGAAAGGTAGCCTTTGGCCTTGGAGTCAGCAGAGGAGGTAGTTGCGCACTTGGAGAAGGAGGACAAGCTAAAGGTCATCATGCTCATGGCTGAATACAACAAGGTGCTCGCTGACGTGAAAATAGCTACACAAACCGTGGGGGTCACCTACGACCATTGCACAGATCAAGACAAGGTGACAGGCATGCTGCTTGCTAGCGATGAGGCCGAGCTGAAGGACTTCAGGGAAAAGAATAAGGGCAATAGAGCCAAGTGAGAAAATATCCTAGCCAAAGTGGAGAAGAAGTCTGAAGCTATTGAGAACCGGCGAGTCTCAATCAAAACCCAGCTAAAAGAGCTCTATAAGGTCATCACGAGGAAGATGGATGCCCTGGAGGATCACACCAAGGAATTGGAGATTGTGGTGGAGACCATTAACATGAAGGGGGAAGGGTTAACCTTCAATGAGGTGAACACCTTGGTTGGCTACATCTGCACTAGAGCATAGGATGAAGTCAGTGCTTGGAATACACTGGAGGCCGACCTGCAGCAAAATTTTCCCCTTCTCCTTCTTTAGGAAATTTTACCTCTATCCTTTCTCTCCCCCATTCTTTATTCTTTCCCTCCATTATTTTCCAAGGCAAGGCCTTGCATTTTTGTACTTCATTCTTTGAGAAGGTTCCTGAGGGCAGAGAATAGGTGAAGTGTGGGGTAATGTTGAGACCCTAATGTAGCTACCAAATCTTAAAGGTGCGTAGGTGCACACGACCGGGGAAAGCGCACAAGTGAAGGCACGCAAGGTAGAATTCAAAAAGGGTTCTTGGAGAACCAAGGACGTGCGCATGTGAAGAACAATTCAAGACTTAGCCATTTTCAGCCTTTTGGACAGAACACATGAAGAATGTGTTCCATTTGGATAAGGTTCCAGCCTGGTGACAGGGTGTCCTGGAAGGAATATACCTTGCGATAGGAAGATCCAAAAATCTAATCATGACATGGAGAGGCATGCACCTGGGGCAACCCACACCTTGACACTTGGGGCCAGATCTGAGGTTGCAAAGGAGTTTGTTAGAGCTCAAATGCCTATTTATACACGCGCCCTTGGTAAAGAACAGAGAAAAAAAGTGAGGTAGTGGAGCTCTACAGAATTACTATGAGAACTATGGGATAAAATGGGTAGATGATTCTAGGAAGGATGTAATGGGGAAATGGGGAATGCAATTTTTTTTTGTGAGCATACATGTATAGATCCAGATATGGTGTATGACTGTGGTCTACCTCTCTGTGATGTTTTGGAGTAATACTATGAATGAATATGATAAGGTTACCACTATGTTTATATTAAGATCTCCTTCCTGTATTATCTGCATGTTTCCACTATGCTTTTGATCTTGTATAATCATGAACCTTACTTGAATGTTAAGTCTTATTGTGGATTTACAACTTCCTAGTTCTATTAATTTTGTTGCACGCTTTGTTACTATTATGACTGAAGGGGTGTAGAAGTTGTCCTGAGCTCTATAGCTTCTTCATGTCTGTTAAATCACTAAGTCAGAATCATGAAGTATGCCTTCCACTAAACTCACATAAAAGAGAGACTTGGCTCCCTCTCGCATGCCTCAGGTGAGCACCTAGCTCCTGTTGGGTGATAAGCCAACATGCATGAGGTTCCCTTGTTCTTGGTGGGGTGTAAAAATGACTACAAATTGGCTAGAGAATGGTTCTACTGGCTAGCTCCTGGTACCATAACCAACTGGGATAGTATGCAGGATGCATTTCTGAAAAGATTCAAACTAGCTAAATATTCCAGTACATTGATTACTTAGCTCACTCAGTTGAAGAAGGAGCCACATGAGCACATGCAAGATTTTATTGCGAAATTCCAAAGATTACTATACAAAATTCCAACTTATGCTTCTCTAAATGATGAGAATCAAAAGGTGTTCTTCATCAATGCTTTACTTCCTAAAGTAAGTTATCAACTGTGAAGAGAACGTCCTACTGAATTGTTAGCATCCTAGAATATGGTGGTTGAAATTGAAGATGAACTCATCATGGCTGGAAAGGTAAAGAGCAATACTTCTAGAGCTGAAAGTTCATCCTCTGCTACTACATTTGATTCACTATTGCAAAAGTTAGCAAATGAGATGTCGCAAATAAAGAAACAAATGGCTCAAATGGCTCAGGGAAACAATACTGCCCCTGATCAGAATTTCAACAACAACAACTGGAACCACATTGCTAGTTCCCAAAGATTAGCAACTGGAGCTACTCCTAGAAACAATGTGGATATGAATGAAGATGACCAGGAAGCTAACACTAATTAGCTCAAGGATGATGATTTTATAGGACCTGCTGGCGACTCCAACATTAATTATCTGAACTACAAATTTGAACATGACAATGAAAAACTTCATGAAGATGATCATGATCATACATATGCAATACTTACAAGATCACAAACTCATGAAGCTAAGGCATTAGCTGAAAAACAAAGAAGAGGCATCCCTTTTCCTTCTTCCTTAGCTCTTGGAAGCAAGCATGTGAGTTCTTCATCTCAACCATATAAAGTGGCTCAGGTATCTGAATCTATTTCTTCTTTTGACATTATTAATCATGCCAAGAAAACTAAAGTTTAAAAATTAGAAGCCAAATACCTGAGAGCTTTTCCTGAGTAGTTAAATAGGCTAGTCAAATATGTATAATCACCAGGACAATCCAATACATCAAAAGGCCTTTTTCCTAAGACCAAAAATAATCATCCACAAAACAACACTACAGTTGTTAAATCCTCACCATCTTCTGAAAGAGTGGAACCATTCTATGTTTCCCTATTACTTAATGGTTTCAAGTTAAGAAACTACATTTTAGATTTAGGTGCGTCTGACAATGTCATGTTAGCTAAAGTTGTAGATGCTCTTGGGCTTACCTTGAAAAAGACCATAAAAATGTGTTATTACATGGAGAGACAGGTCCCTTTAATCAGAAAAATAAAAGATGCACAAATTGTTCTGGTGGCTTTTCCTGACAAAAGATTAAAGATGACAATTCTAGTTACATATATTCCCATCTCCTACGGGATGTTGTTGAGTAGAAACTTCTGCAAAGAGCTAAGAGGAGAAGTAAAAATGGATTGGTCCTATGCGCATATTCCTATCAAAGGGCTTAACCATAAGCTAGAGCCAAAAAATAAATCCAGGTGCATGGTCACAAAATCTGAGGATCCTAGATCTCAGATTCTTTTTCAGGAATTTGACCGTGGGGTCTATTTCTTGGAAATGGATAAAGACGTTCCAAAGTAATAATTTCAACCAGAGCCAACAAAAGAAGATGAAAAAGTTTGGACTTTGTAGTTCTAAGCACCTATTTTTCTTTTGGATCAGGATCTAGTGCTCTACTAATATCTCCAAATCATGAGATATTTCCATACTCCCACAAGCTGATGTTCGAGAACACCAATAATACGGTGGAGTATGAAGCATTGCTGCCAGGAATGGAGCAAGCCAGAAAGAAAGGAGTAAGAATCCTCAAATCCCAAGGAGATGCTAAACTTCTAGTAAAGCAGGTTAGAGGGTAAAATCAAGTCAAAAGAGATAAGCTAGAGAATTACTAAGATAGAGTACTATTTGCCACATTCGATTTTGCATTCTTCTCTATTGACTTCATTCCAATAAATCAAAACTCTAAGGCATATTATTTGACAACCATGGCTGCACTATTGAATCTGGATAGACCACCATCCATATTCAAACAAGGAAACTATAAAGTGGAGATGATCTACCACCCTAAAGTCCCTAAACAAACATTTGTATTTCTGGAACAAGGAAACTTTGACAAAGTGTACGTTGAAGGGAGTAAATCACGAACACAACAAATAGTCATAGGAAAAGACGATCCATGTTATTATGAAAATAGTGGAGCAATCCAATCAAAAGGTAACAAAATCCCTAAGGGTTTAGTTTCCTTAGTAGACACTTTCAACAAGCATGATCAGTATCTGCAGAAGAACAAAGAATATGGTGATAGTTCTTCTTTCAAAGTGAAACCAGTGAACCTGGGAATGAGAGAAGTTGATGTAGACTTACTTATTACAGAAAGAAGAAAGGGTGAGCCACCACCAGATGAAGTTGATAAGGACTTACCCAAAGTATTTGACAAGAAGGCCAAAGAAAGGAAGTTCGAGATCGGAGACTGGGTACTCTGGTGGGACAAGAGATATCAACTAAAGGGCATACATGAAAAATTTGATTCACTCTAGAAAGGGCCCTTCGCAATCAAAAGAGCTGCAGGAATGGATACTTTCTTCCTTTCCTACTAGAATGGAATTGAGTTACCATTTCCTTTCAAAAGGCAGTATCTGAAGTTGTTCAAGAATTGAAAAGTAGAATAAAACCTGTATGTATATAAATAAAACTTTGTTTTGTTTTTATTTTTGTGTTGTGTTTGTTTACATGACCACATGCCCAAAAGACAAGATATGAAACCAGATATGCTAGGATCTCATCTTTTCCCTTGTCATTCTGACAAAGAAAAAGATGTCCACAGATAGAGCCGACTGGTGTCCCCAGATTTCATCTTGAAATCCATGACTACCCTATCTGAAAAAAAATTGTACTTTTAAAATAATGGGTCGTTGTGTGTTTTTATTGCTAGAAAGTTCTCGTATTGTGTCAAGATATTCCCAAAGAGCCATATTAACCAATTTCGCCAATTACCCAGATGCCCGAAATCATTATATTATGTCGTTGGGAGTTTATTTATGAGGAAATTTGTATTTAATTATTCTGAGCCCCGTTTGAGGCAAATTGTGCACTCCAATTTAACCCTATTGTGGTCTTACATGTCAACATTCCCATATACCAGTAGGGTTTTAACCAGGAATTAAGTCCTAGGCTTTATCTGTGACTTCTGGACAACGTTTTGTGTTTTTGGTGTTTTCCTCGTTTTATTTTCTGTGAAATTTCTCTAGGTCAATTCCTTTGTCGGTTTAATCTAATTTCTTGCCTGGAGTATCTGGAGATCACCTATGGATGTTATGCCAAAAAGAATTTGTCATCGGGAGGTCTGGTTCTCTACTGAAAAGACGAAGTCATGCACAAAAAAGCTTCTTCTGGGCAGGCCGCATTTTTGGAAAAAGAAGAGTTTTAAGCTGAATCAATGGGATTTTTGGTAGCAACAGGCAGGTGGGAATTTTGTACCTGCATAGCAGGGTGCTTTTTCCCATGGAAGTCAATGCCACTTAAGTCACATTGGGAAAATTAGACGCAGCAGACAGGCAGGAATTTCTTACCTTCCTTGCAGGGTGAAAATTTCCATTGTAAAATAAAAGAAATATCACTTAAGTGCATTGATGGGATTTTCTTACCTACCTTGCAAGGTAAAAAATCTCATTATGAAAGTCAAGTGAGCTTAAGTGGATCATGGGATTTTCAGGAGCTGCGGTGCAGGGTGAATAATCCCATTGTTAATGTAGCTTCTTAAAAATAGAATTCACCCTATGCCAAAAAGTGCGACCCACCCTTTGGAAAAGTAATGGAAGCCTTTAAATTGCATTTAATTTAATTATTTACTCACCCAATTTTGGTGCCCAAGCATTGAGGAAAAAAGTCAACAAGGGAAAAGTGACATAAAGGAAATTGAGAATTAGAAATGCTCTAAAATTAAATTAAATATTATTTATTTAATGGCAGCCCCTTCATGACAAAAAAGTGCGCCCCATTTGGGAGAAAGAAAAATACTTTTTTAAGTATTAATTGATTATAATTAAATTCCTATTTTCAATGGCTAATGTCAAAGCATACTGTGTAGCTTAAGTGAACTGGAGAGTAGATGAGCTTAAATTAAATAAATTTAATTTATTTAATGGCAGTCCATGAACATGCACAAAATAGGTGCCCACTATTTGGAGACAAGACGCTTATTAATTAATTAATTAATTAATTGCTCAGGAATAGGAAGAGGCAATTAATTAATTATAGAATTATGAGGCTCATATAAGCAAGGGCTGCCATAAGGATGAATTAATTAATTCACAGGTAGCAAGGAAGTGCAGCCCAGACAAAAAGTGTGCCCCATTTAAAGAGCAATTTTACACAAAAGAAGATCAAATCTACTGCTGGAAGCTTCAAAATTTGGTGCCTAGGTTTGAAGGAGCTTGATGTGTGTCTGAATAATTGTCTGCATAAGTGGTACAAGTGCTCAGATGAAGTTGGTAAAATTCATGCTTGCTTTGCATGCAAATAAAACATCAAATTTTGGGGCTGACAGACTTGATATAGTGTAGATTTTTATTATTAAAATTCAAGTGTTCATGTTCTGGTTGCCATCTTTGTCTGAATTAATTGACAGGAATTCATTACAGGTGCTTTTATAAGATAAAAGGGAGCTTAAATCAATGTCCAATACATTGAACATATCCTTTGAATCTGAAGAAATATCCCAGATCTACACCATGGTTGTAAAGAATTCCGACTGAATAAAAAGAAAAAGAATTGCTCAGACAAAGATCACTGTAGCAAACATGGCAAAGAAGGATGAAAAAGAGAGCACAATAGATTCATGCATCACTTCTAAATTTAGAGACATTGGAAACATAGATCTAGGTCTGGAACCTCTTTCTGAATTGATTAACAGATCCAGAGCTAGAAAGACTTCCCTCATGTGTGCAGTCAAAAGCAGTGGAATCATTCG
Organism: Taxus chinensis; assembly: GCA_019776745.2. Lineage (NCBI taxonomy): Eukaryota > Viridiplantae > Streptophyta > Pinopsida > Cupressales > Taxaceae > Taxus > Taxus chinensis. Next base: position 361,776,243 of record CM034157.1, on the reverse strand, counting down.
AGCTGCAGGATTTCCATTCACATCCCAGCTACCAAAATTCATTATGGAGTGTGCTAGATCTAGATCCAGATTCAGATCCATAATTTTAAAGGCTTTATCCTCTTGTTTCAAATGCATCCTGTGAAGAAGTTAGTTTATGGAAAATTCCTTCCAGGATCTTGTGCATGTGCTTCCAATCTTCCAGTTAAAGCCTTCATTGAAGTTGCATTCACCCGGAGTGCTTTCCAGAATTTTTTAATTGCTCATATGCAATTAAAAATAAAATTTATGAGTTATTTACGGCAGACATATTGCACTGATGCATGTACTGGAGAAGAACTGCAAAAAGCTTCAAGGATAAGAGGGAAGGGTGAAGGCAAAATTCAAGCTGCTTCCATATCCAGCTTGTTGAATTCCAAGATCCAGCCGCTTCCAAGATCCACCCACTTGTTTCCAGATCCAGCCACTTCCAATTCCAACTTGATTCCAGATCTGGCTACTCCCAGATCTCAGTTTGGTGAGAATCAAAGGCAAAAGAATTCAGCTGCATGCAGAATATGAAAAAGGACAATGACTGCATAGCTTTCCTCTATTCTTCTTCTTTCTCTTATTTCCTCCGACAAAGTAATTGAGCGATCAATTAAACTATAAAACTTAAGTGATTGGTTTATAAGCCATTACTTGAAGAAGTCAACTACTTGGAAATAGGTGGCAGACATGCAAAATAGAAGATTTTATCTTCAGGTTGCAAATCATGCATGTCATGCAAAGAGGAATTCCAGGAGGGAAATTGCCAGTTGTTTCCTTTCTGAACTTCCTCATGTGCTCAGTTCAACTAAAAACTTCCTGATTTGTATTTTCCCCTCTACATGCTATAAGTAGAGGAAGAACCTACAGGTTAAAAAAATAAAAAGAATTTGTAAGCAGCATTCTTGTGTTCCATACTTTGTGCTGAAAACCCTTGAGAGCCACTTGAAGCAAAGGAATATATAAAGGAGCATAGTTTCAAGAGAACTTTGTGTCACGATGCATTTTGTTTCTAGCTTTTATATCTTAGATCTCTTAGTAAACTTTGTGTTATCTTAGATTTAGATCTAGATCTCCCTTTGCTTATAATTTTGTGTTGATATCTATTGGTTTCTTCTATGTGCATGTAATCAACTCTATTATCTCTTGATTGGGATTGCACATCTTCCTCTATTTCTTCCCTGTGTTTTGTTATTTCCTTTCTTCTATAAATATTTTCTTTCTTTAAACAGTTGCTTACTTGCTACAGAAGCTATACAACTATGGTTCATGAGCTGCATTAGTTAAAAGTAAAACCCCCATATAGATACTAGCATATTTTAATTGACAAATCTAACACGGGAGCCTCACCATGGTAAATGAGGGAGATTTATCTCATGACTGCCTAGGTTTTCATGCTATGCAGAAAATCTAGCCAACAAGTGTTTACTAGACACTGAATTCGTGGTAGCGCTATGGGTCAATCGAGGGTGGAATTTATAAGGCTACAGACCAAAGAGAAATTAGAATGCATACGAGCCATCTGTCAATCTTGAAGAAATCATTCACCACGAACTATGCAAAGGTATCAAGCTTAATATGATCGAGCATTCAACAGGAGTCAACAAGAGAAGATGGTCCATTGACATGATTCAGGCCTAGGACTCAATCTCTCTCAAAGTTGGTCTCTTCTAGTTTTCCCCAACTTCCTCTCTCTTCAGATGAGCTAATACCACGTTGGCGTTGTACTTTTTCACATGTCTAAATATTTCTAATGCACTTTGGAGTGGCCCACACATCATCAGTTCCTACAAGGAGGACTTAACTCTTTCCTAGGAAGTTGAACTCATCTTAAGTGGAGTGCGCGACATATGAAAATCCCATTGGGGGGTAAATGATGAGTCTATCTCTAACCATTCCATTAAGTTTGTTACATCAGTGATTCCCATTTCATTAGAGTTAGTGATTCAATTCCTAAACTCAAGAGTGCATTGCGCGCACATTGTTTGTTTGTACATAGTTCTTTCATTCTCGCGTGCATTCTTGCGCACACTCTTCCATTGCATTTCCAGACTATGTACAAAGCTTCTCTCAGCACTTAGCAAGATTCAGATACAGAGTCAAGAATGATTTTATATCTTTCAGGTGACTACAAGGGCAGTTTCATAATTACATAGCAGCCACTTATCAGCATTCCATTTGGTCTTGTTGCTATTTAAAGACGTGTTTCTGTCCCATGAAATGATACATAAATCGACCAATGTTTAACTTGTGCTGTATGTTAATGAAGTTGATTTTCTACCTATAGGACCACCAGTTCTCTTATCTCATTGTCAGTCACATCACCCTTTCTCAATGGATTGAATAGACTGATAGCACTTCCTAGAAATAAATTGCTATATTTTTTGTAGGGTTATTGGAGTGCCCCTATTAGATCCCTAGCCATAAGGCCACCCAATAAAAATCCACCTTTACTCATGAATGCATATACACCAGATGCAAGTCTTGTGTGAGGTGGAAACCAACTTTGGAGCTACTAACATTTATCATGTTGTTGGCCAGAAATCCACACGTTTTTCCACATCAAGGAGACCCAGGTTGGCATTCTCACTGGTGGTTAAGGACTCGTGTTTTGGTGCCCACCAAGTGGTACTGAATAGGTTGCATCTGCACTACAAAATCCAACTGTAAGGTACATGGCCCCCTTCCAACATCAATGAGGGGGTCCATAAAAATAGCCTTGCTTTCAAGATGCACTATCAACATCCATTTACGCGACCTTTCATATGGGCAGAAATCAACTTGAAGCTATTATGGTCTACACTGCAAGTGGTTCCATGATTAGTGTTCCTTAGTTAATGAAGTGATTGACTTCCAAGGACCAAGCTTTCAAAATTCATCACAGTCACCCTGTATTCCAACAGACAATGCTGGGTCTAAAAAGTGCACCTTGGTTGCTTCATAGTGTTACAACATCTAGTTGAATGTGGCTTGTGTTATTCAGCAAACCTAACTTGGAGCTACTATCATTCATCTGCTTCTTGGAAAGCTCCAGAGTTTTTAGCACCTCCTTACGGAGACCAAGTCAAGCAAAATCTAGACAATTCCATTGGTGGTTGAGGACTTGTGTTTTGATCAAACAAAAGTGATAAATGTATACCCCAGCAATTGGACCAAAAGGACGTATAATGAGAGCACTTCAAAATCCATTGATGAGGTACATTTTAGCCCTCTTCCAACGGTCTCCAACCATATAGCTCATCTTGTTCTTGGACATAGCTCCAACCTGACACTAGACCATGGATGATTCAGACTGAATTAGCTTTGGCAATCCAGCTAGTGGTGGATTTTTCTTGTAAGTTTGGTTACTTTGATATGAATGTTATGCCTTCAAGGAACTACCTTTCAACATGAGTCCACCATTAGTACATGTACTTGTACCAAATGGATCTTGAACATGGTGATAATTATCTTTACAATCCATAAGTACATGCACAGGTAAGGTTGTAGGAATGAATGATGTTCAAGTAGCATCTTCTTGGTTTACAATCCAATATTATCGGTAATTTCCCCCCTCCAACATTTTGAATGAGGTTAAGTACGCCATACTTATTTTATAATGTTGCAACACCATTATATCAGTAGACTTCATGTGGGTGGATAACCAACTTGGAGCTGACCATCATTCATCTGGAATCTTAGCAAGCTCCAACCTAGTTTGACCAAGATCGAGGAGATCAGGATTGAGCAACTGTTGGCAATTACATTAGTGGTTGAGGACTTGTGTTTCATCAACGAAGTGATATATCATTGATCAATGGACTAAATAGGCCAATAGCACTTCAAAATCCATCATAGGTACCTCGCCCCTTTCCAACACCAATGAGGGGGGTGAGTGCCCTTCTTTCAAAAGTTGCAATGCCATTCAAATCTTGTTTGGGAGTAAACCAACTTGGTTGTACTATTTAATCTTAAATCATGAGTCTTAGCACCATTTCATTAAGAACAAGCATTCATATAGTGAAACAGTTATATAAGTAGATATGTTAGTGTAATGTCTACAGTACCTATCATGCTCAGTCCATATGTAAATGACTAGGGTGCTATAACATAGTTACCTAAGTTAATGGGATGCGCAGACAAGGGATGGTGGGAGACGGAAGGATATAAAGTTACATTTGTTTTACGACAAGAACATTATCTCTACATTTTTTGGATGACTCTGTATTGAAATAATACTATGATATATACTATATATATGGGATATATATATATGATACATGTAATATTTAACCTAGTTTTATACTTAATTCAATTACAGTTTAGGGTTTAAATTGTATTTAAATGCTTTCGTAATGTAATTTCAGAGATTAGAGAACTCTCAATGTTTTGGTAAAAATAACAATTCCTTCTAAAAGTAAATATGCATCATAAACATTTTCAGTAATTGAAAACAAATAGCGAGTGCCCCCTTTATCTATTAGCTAGGGCCCCATATCCATCAAGACCACCCCTACCTTCCTTTTCTTCTTAGCCGAACCACAACACCAACACCACATGGAATATGGGATCATGCCACCTAATACCCTACCCTACATACTAGATCAAGAGCTCGATACCCACTTCAGGATCTATACTACATAGTAGATATTTACTACACGTGATACTACAGCTACATTACTAGGTGATGAGTCACCGGTAGATCCTTTAATACCCAATCATGGAATAGAGTTATGGGCGATAAAGGAGATGTGGCATTCTTTGCTCTATCCTATTGGAAATGCCCGTTGGTATTTCGTCATCAAGTGCCAATACCGGCGCCACTCCACTTACACTAAACTGAAAAGTACAATGAGAATAGGTTCCTCCTAATTAAACAAAGCATCTAGTATACCCCAAACCGGGTTATGTGAACTCATTCACATCTTATTTCCTGAGGATGATTGCCTCTCTCTTCCTTAAGCTGATTTGTATAATTTGAAACATGGATGTTTATAAAGGATAATAAAAAGATTTAGACTTACAGCATAAGGAAGTCTAAAGTAAAAGTTTCAAAAAGCTTGTGACTAAGCTAGAACTATAGTAAGAAGACTTAATTATCTTACCTTCATAACATCAAATTCAGACATATCGATATATGAAAATTAACATATAATATTAATATAAATATAAGCATGAATTCAAAATGATTAGGAATGTAGATTTTGTTTGCATACCTTCATCTTGTGTAAATTACACCTTGTAACTTTCTTGGGTTAAATTGTGCTAAGTAGACCCTTAAAATCATTGTTATCATTAAATCCTTGAGATAATAATTGATTGGATTAATAAACTAATATATTTTTTAGTATGTTAGTCTATTTCAAGAAACTCAGTTGGATGTTTTATCATAAAAACTAGAGAAGAGTACTTTCATAATGACATGGGTCATTACGAGGATACTATGATGCAGCCATTTATGCTTCAACACCCCACTTAGTTTGATTAACTCTATTGACATAAGTGGAAGTTTGGTTCATGGTTCCACCCTAAACAAAGATAGAAACATGAGCTAGTGTTGTGTTCAACTCATGTTGACTTAGGGTAACTAAACACACCCAATATACGTAAGTCAATTGAGTATGTATATGTGTCCTTAGTCAACACGAGTATTCTTCCATATTATTACATGTAAGTTTCCCTTGTTTAGTGTGAGACTTTGACTCAAGTTGGGTTGACAGTAGTCAAGAATGAACACTCTAGATAATAGAACAAGTGTGGTGAAGGACATATTCCTTTCGATGAGTATGAAATCTTGGTATGTAAACATGGTAGACATGTTTAAAATCTTTTGCCAAAGTATCACAAGATGCTGGTTACATTTTCCTATGTCACCTAGTCTAAGATGCAGGATTTCAAATGAACATCAGTAACAGGTATTCAGGTACACTTATTAGACATAACACTTGAGTGCCCCTAAAAAGTTAAAGAAATGAAGTATACATAGTATACATATTAATAAGTTAACATTATACATCGGTTTAAAACTGAGTCGTGGAGTGAGAGATCATTGTCTCACCTAGTCATTAAAGCTACATATGGTTTTATGTTATGAGATGGATTGTAAATGGAATGTGTGTTCTAAATTATATTAATTTATAATAGAGAACATTATGTAAAAAAATTCACTTGTTTCTAAAGTCTTAAAAAGTTGATGTTACATCTTGGTATCAAAGCTGGAGGTTGCAACTCTTAGACCTATTGAGTCCATATCTAATAAAAGCTTGATTTTCCTGTTAACATAAAATGGTTAAAATAAGGGGAGGTGCTGTAAATAAATGACATCTAGGTTGAGAGGTAGCTACCACACAAAAACTTGACAAGATTATTGTTTCCTTGTTGGACACAAGAGATCGTCTTGATGTACTTGAAAAACAAGTAATGGGTAATAAAGAGGAGGTAGATGATGCTGGTAATAACAATCAGCCACCTCCATGGAACAATGTTAATGCTGGAAATTTGGGTGTCTATAATAATAATACAGATAATAACAATGTTGTGAATGACAACAATAATGTTGCGAATGCAAATGTAAATATACCCAATCCACCTGAAAATAAAAAGACAAGATTAATAGCTGAACTTACCAATGACATAAAGAGGATAATTCCACAAAAAATTATAACACTACACTGGGGTATGGAGTTGAGAATTGGCTCAGTGAAATGGAGAAGTATTTTGTAATAAGGAACTTCTGAGAAGACAAAAACATAGTATGGGGAGCTTATCAACTTTCTTACAAGGCATCCTCTTGGTGGGATAGTCGTACAACTGAAATGAAAATTGAAGAATAAAGAATCACTTGGGATAATTTTAATATATATTTTAGGAAATACTCGCTGTCACATCTTTATTATGATAAGAAAATTACAAAATTTCAGAATTTAATTCAAGGAAAATTAATTGTAACTGAGTACTGGGAGAGGTTCACTAAACTTCTTTAGTATGTTCCTCAATATAAAACTGACGAGAAGTTTAGGATATGTAATTTTATTATGGGATGAAATCCTATCATAGGGGGTGAAGTAGATGTTAACAACCCAACCACCATGGAAGGGGTTGTAGAAAAATCCATTCGGCAAGAATAGATATTAAAGATAATTTTTTATCATAAGGAAGAGAATCATAAGAAAATTCCTTATTATTCTTCTTCACTTGCACCCGAAAAGGTGGCATGGAAAATTTTGGAGCCAAAAAAAAGTTTGTAACTGATAATAATAACAAAACAATAGCAAATAAACCTATTGTGAACATTCAAAACAATTTTTTGAAGAATAACAACAATGGGCAGTTCTTGCTGAGCGTATGTACCTAGATAGTTTATTATATCCTCATAGCATACTACAATATAAGTGGAAAGTAATTAACATGTATTTTATTCAGGGCTACATATGTCTAGAAATACACATGATTTTATTTTAGTTGTGGTTGATAAATTTACCAAAGTAACACATTTTATTGTTGGTAATATTAAAGATGATTCACCTGTTTCAGCGAAAAGATTTGTGCATGAAATATTTAGATTATATGGAGTTCCTGAATTGATTATATTTGATAGGGACCCTAGAATGCCATCTCATTTCTGGAAAAATTTGAATGCAACCTTAGGAACAAAACTGAATTTTAGGTCTACATACCATCCGGAAACAAATGGTCAAATTGAGAGGGTAAATAAGGTCTTGGACGATATGTTACGAATGTACTGCATAGATCAGAAGTACAAATGGGAAAAATATATTCCTTTAGTTGAATTTTCTTACAATAATACATATAATTTATGTTTAAAAATGGCACCTTTTGAAGCATTTTATGGAGGTAAATGTAGATTTCCAGTTAGTTGGAATAGAATTTAAGATAGAGATGTAATTGGACTTGAAATTCTTAGTGAAATTGAACACCCAGTGAAAATGATTCATAAACAATTAAAAGAAACTGTGGATAGGTAGAAAAGTTATGCAAATATGAAAAACATCGATAAGAAATTAGAATTTGGTGAAAATGTCTTTTTACGTTTTAAGCCCAAAAAATATCTATAACCTTTGGCAAGGCAGCCAAATTATCACCTTGTTTTGTGGGACCTTTCGATGTTGTTGAAGTGATTATCCATGTACCTTATCGCTTAACATTACCTCCCATTTTGTCACGAATGCATGATGTTTTCCATATTTATTTGCTTAAGAAATACATTTCAAATTTATCACATATATTAAATTGGGATTCCTTACAAGTCCAAGACCAAAGAATAATTGTGGTTGAACCCATAAGAGTGCTGGAAAATCACCAGTTGCACTTGAGAAATCATGAAATTAGTTAATGCAAGGTTCAATGGAACTAGTTTAATGAGGAAAGTGCAACCTGAGAAAACCTTGAGGACATGAAAACTACTTTTACTCATTTATTTGAACATAATTATTTCTTATTTTTGGAGATAATTAAAGACTTTGTTTAAAGCTATTTTCAAATTTCTACTAGTTTTGGGTAGGTACTTGTTGGCAAGAAAATTTGTCTTGTGGAAAAATTGGTGGGTTTCAAGCCAACACTATGGGAATATAAGTCCCTCTACTTGAACGATGCAGCTTCCGTATGTGCATGTGTGAAAAAGTGGATTTCAATGGTGGCCTTTTGACCAGAGATCCAACAGGGGAACTCCACTGACCCTATGGCAAAGCTAGCAATGTCTCACTAGAGAAGAAAATTTTTATTGAAAAGGGAAAGGGAAGTGGAAATGGAGGTAGGAGAAAAATAATTTTTTGAGTAGAATATCAGATTCCCACACACATTAATTAGAAATTTCATTTACATGCATTTATAGTTAGAAAAAAACAAATCCGCATGAGAAGTTAAAAGACCGAATAAAACTCATTGGTCACAAAGCACCAATTAATTCCTCAATCAAAGAGGAAAAAATTCCTTCTTTTAATATTAAATCTCAAGCAGAGTTTATACATAGCTTGAGACTGGAAGAAATTCGAGGAAGAAGAGAAAATAGAAGCAGTGTGGCATTTTCCATCTTTTCTAGGTACAAAGCACTCTAGTCTTTTTTGAAATCATTCACCAGCCCTTAGAATGACATCAAGAAGCCATTATATTCTTCACAAGAAACCATTACAACTTCACAAATCCTCAATGCCTTTTAAAATTCCTCAGTTGTGAAGAAAACGCTCATGGCGGGTTAAAAACTAGATCTTACAAAGCAATTGTTATATTCAATTTGCTAGTTTAAATATAGACCATTTGATTTGCTCCTCTAACTCTAAAATTGGGCCATCCACGTGGCAGGAAGGGATTAGAGTGGTTATAGGGGAATTCTTTCATATTTTGTGAATTTTTATGAGATTTGGCAATTTGGAACAAATTGGCCTGCAACCCCACTTTGAGTTTTCAACTTAGACACGTGGCACGTTCTGATTGGAGATGGGGTCATGGATTTTTTCTAAACATTTTAACCTTTTTTGGAAAAAGACTCAAAAACACAATTTCCTCCACTGGCTTGCTACTGTGATTTGACTAGGACACGTGGCATGTTCTGGTTGGAGACAAGGTCATGGCTCTTTTCTAAATATTTTAACCTTTTTTGGAAAAAACTCAAAAACTCAATTTCCTCCGCCAGCCCATTGCTCTGATTGAACTCTTAACACATGGCATACTCTAATTGGAAATGGGGTCACGGACATTTTCTAAACATTTTAACCTTTATGGAAAAAGGCTCGAAAACTCAAAGTTCTCCATCGTTCCAGTCCTGCGCTTTGACTTTTCAACAGCGGGTCCAAGACCTTGGCAGTGCCGCGAAGCATTCTAGAAATTTTACTTCACTTTTGGGAATTTGGTTAAATTTCCAAAAGTGCCCTAATGGCCCACTCGTCTACTTTGAATTTTTCAACAATGTGTTTCACCTTTGACTTTTTCCCTGTGGGCTTCAACTTTGACTTTTTCCCTGTGGGCTTCAACTTTGAATTTTCTTTGTGGGCTCAGAATTTGACTTTTACCTTTATATCTTGATCAGGGCTGCGGGGAAAATTTACCATTTTTTCCAAAAGTGACCAAAAGTGTTAAGTTCACCAAAAATATTGTTCCTTTCCATCCAATAGGATCTGACCATGTACCTGTATTTATTGGGGTCAAAATTTGATGGGGAAAAGATTGTCGTCATCCTGACTATGGAAAATATGCACAGAGGAAGAAAAATTCATCGTTTTGAGTCTAAATTTTGAATTTCCTTGATGAACCAGAGGCATGGGGAAAAACAATGATTTGAGGACCTAGGCTATAGAACAAGTGAAAATTTTTGATAAAAAATGGAGGTTGTAAAGAGGATATTACATGCACAAACCGAGAAATGGAGGATTTCTAAAAATGAGAAAAACAGAGGTTTAAACATCTCTAGGGAACAACTTTTGTTAATTTCTTGAATCTCTAACTTGGATTAAACACCAACAAAGGGCATGAGCTCAAAAAAATTGAATTTGTCTATGAAAATGTAGAGTAGTTTTCAGGAGACAACAGTTTGCTTTAGCTTGGGGACATGGCATGAATTGGGCATGGCTAGGCCATAACATGAGGATCCAGAATCTCAAGTTTAAAAACATATTACGTTGACCAGTGCCTTATCCATTGGGCCTTACAGATTCATGTACAATTCCAAGAAATAATGGAAGAAGGAGGAAACACACAAGCAAAACCACACACAACATAAACCAAACAAAACTAAACCAAAACCACACAACAGAAAAGGGAAAAAAACACACCTACGAAATCACCTATGGTAAAAAGCGGGGGACAACCTACTTTCATTAATGATATAGTTTCAAGTATTTCCCACTTAAAGGAAATTCTAATGGCATTTCATTCAAGTATGATAGGAGAAAAACATTCTCACCACAAGCTCTAAGAATTTGGAATGGGCCGAGCCATAATGAATCAAACTTTCCATGGCTTCACTTTGGTTCTCTTCTCTTGTCACATAGTAGGATAAAGTATCCAACCTTGAACTCTCTTTCCTTTTCCCTCTTGTCAAATATCTTCTTCACTTTCAATTGGTGTTCTTTAATTCTATCCACCACTTGGCATCTTCTTTCCTCCAGCTTCTCCAGGAAGAGGATCCTCTTGTCAATGGAGTCTTTGTATTGACGATATTCTATTTCTTACACCAACTTGAGAGTTGGCATCTCAATTGTGAGAGGAATATCTTCCTCAAATCCATTCAAAATTTGGAAAGGTGACATACCTATTTCCTTCTCAGGAGTGATCTTATAGGCCCACAATGCATCATATAACTTCTTGTGCCAGTTCCTTTGATTCTCATCTACTAGCTTGTGAACAATGGTCACAATGTTCTTTTTGCTTGACTCAACTTGCCCATTTCCCTATGGATAGTAGTCAGAAGAGTGAGATAAGGAGACTCCAAAACCATAACAAAAATCTATGAGCTCCTTTAAAGATAAATAGGTGGCATTGTCTACAACAATATTCTATGGTACTCCAAAATGGATAATGATATTCTCTTTTGATAAAGTTGCAGATTGTTTCAGAGCTAGTTTGCTTGGTTGGAATGGATTCCACCCATTTAGTGAAGTAATCATTTGCAATGAGTACATAATTATGCCCTACACTAGAATTAGGATTCATAACACCAATAAAATCTAGCCCCCATTATTGAAATTGTTCTTCAATCACAACAAGACTGAGTGGAAATGTAGCTAGTTGTGGCTTTCCAACAAATTATTGGCATACTTTGCATTTGAAAACCCAATCTTGAGTGTCAGCAAAGATGGAGGGCTAATAATATCTCCCTCTCAAGATCTTATGTGCGGTGATCATTGTTGAGAAATGCCCACCACAAGCCTGATCATGATAGACCTTGAGTAAATTTTCTTTTTGCTCCTTATCTACACACCTAAGGAAATAATCAACTAGGCCTCTCTTATAAAGTGCATGATTCCATATCAAAAACTTGGCTGCCTTTAGCTTGAGTGTCCTTCTTTTTTTGTAGTCAAGATCAGGAGGGCATTCTCCATAAGTGAGTTAGTAAGCAATGTCAGCATACCACTCATCAGTAGTGGTGAAAAAGAGTGCCTGTGAACTATCTCTTGAATAGGTTGATCAAACACCATATTTTTCTCCTTGTTGAGCCTTGAGAGTTTCATCTTTAGCAATCATCTTGCATAAACCATTTCCTCTTACCAAATTAGATGGTATAATCTCCAAGTCATACTCTTGGGTCTTTGCAATCCAACTTACTCTCTTAGCCCCATGATCTTGTTGAGTCAAAATGGACTTGATTGCACTTCTAGGGACCATTACCACTATATGGGAATTGAGAATGTAGAATCTGAAACTTTTAACATCTTTCACCAATGTGTAGGCATGTTTCTCTAATTGGCTGTACTTTAGCTCATGACTTTTCAAAGGACAACTCATGAAAGCAATGGGTTCTTCCAAACCTTCATCATTTTTTTAAACAAGGACATCAGAGAGGGTATGTTTTGATGCATAGCAATACATGATGAACTCCTTGTTGAAATCTAGAGATACAAGAGTTGGAGATTTGGCAATGGATTTCTTGATCTCCTCAAATGTTGTTTTTCCTTCCTTATTCCACTTAAAACTTGCTTGAGGCTTCATCATGGAATTTATATGCTTGGATAGCTCTGATCCTCTCAGGATCAATGTGTGCTCCATGTTTGTTCACAATGTGTCCCAAAAACTTACCTTCTGTGACTCAAAAAATGCACTTCTTTGTATTTAGAGAAATACCATGTTTCCTACACCTTGCAAGGACTTACTCCAAATGAGAGATATGATCTCCCCTCCTCTTGGAAAAAAACCATGAGGTCTTCAAGGTAAATGATGATGCAATATTTCAAATATTTGAAGGCCAATTCCATTTCTCTCTTGAAAGTGACCCCAGCATTGATCAAGCAAAAATTCATTCTACTATAGGAAAAAGTGCCCCAAGGTGTTGTGAAGGTTGTTTTCTTGCAATCATCTTCTTTCACCTTGATTTGGTTGTACCCTGAGAATCCATCAAACAAAGAGAGCATTTCAGATCCAGTGACTTCTTGTAAAATATGATCCATGATTGGAAGAGGGTATTTGTCCTTGAGAGATGCCTGATTTAGATTTTGGAAGTATACAGAAATCCTTATTTCCCCATTCTTCTTCCTTACTTGCACAATGTTAGCCACCCATGTTGAATGGTGGATGGGGAAGATGATTCTAGCATTGAGCATATTTGTCACCTCTTCTTTGATAACATTGGAAATATTTGGATTGTAGGGCCTTTTCTTTTACTTGAAGGGCTTAGCTCCTTGCTTCAAAGGAGTGGAGTGATGCATTTCCTTTGGCTGAAAAGATTTGAGTTCATTATAGGAATAGGCCAAGACATCTGAGTACTTTTTTAGCAGAGAAACAAACTTTCTCTTCTCTTCTGGTGACCAACATTTACCAATGTTAACCATCCTTGGATTCTTTGAAGTGCCAATGTTTTATTGATTAAAATTATATGGACACCAAGAATATTTTTTTTCTTTCTCTTAGATGAACCTGTCATGCTTGTCAAAGAGATCTTACAAAGAAACTAGGCCTTTGGGGATTTTGTTTCCTTTCAGTTTGATTACTCCCTCTTCATCAATTCCCTCAATTCCTTCATTCTCTTTTTTGGGGACTAATTCACGGTGTGGGTTTTCAATTCCTTCAAATAAAATATTATTGAAGTTATCCCTTTGTTCTGAGAAGGATAGGATTTGATTTTCATCATTGAAGACCTGCCGGTGATTTGTGTTTTCTAGTACGTTAGTTCTGAACACCATCTCAATGGTCACTTTATCCTTGCTAAAAGAAGGATGAGGTGTCACTAAGGAAGCTGAAACTTCTAGAGAACAAACCTTTTCATTCTGATCCCTAGGGATAGCTTCAATGGAGAATGCATCAAAGGATTCAATGCAGTCCCACACTCTATTTATATAGTGCCTAAGTCTAGGGTTTTTCACTTGATATTGCTGGCAGACCTACTTTACCACAACCTCTACATCACCTTTGCATCTCAACTTCTTGATTCCCATGTCCTTTGTTGCATTCATGCGTAAGAGTAATGCTTCATACTCTATTTTATTATTTGTATTGTCAAATTACAGCTTGTAGGCGAAAGGATATACCTCATTGGAGGGAGAGTATAACACTACACAATCTCCTGAACCTGCTCTGGAATAGATGCCATCAAACTCCATTATCTAGATTAGGTCTTCTTCTTCCTTCATGAGAAGTGGCAAGTCTTCTTCCTTCTGTGATGTAAGGAGGTAATTTTCAAGCCAACAATATTGAAAAAGGATATCAGCTCTTGGATCATCATACTTCCTTACTGTGAATTTCATTTTTCTAACTGGCAGTAGCTTCTTCATTTCTCCTTTCACTGGGATATTTGTAGATGACCAATCCATTTTTATTTCTCCACCTAGATCTCTGCAAAAACTTCTACTCAATAACATACCAAAAGATGTTGGGATTTCTACCACAAAAATGGTCAGGAGTATCTTCTTTTCAGGGTAATTAGCTAGTGCAACTTGAGCATCCTTAATCCTTCCTACCAATGGAACTTGTTTGGATTCCATTGAGTAGCATGTGCCATTTACCTAGGTAAAATTGAGGCCAATATCATTTTAAAATTTTGTTGGCATCACATTATCGGAGGTTCCAGAATCTATAATACAATTATTCAGCTGGAAACCTTTGATGAGAAGTGACAGGTAAAAAGGCCCAACTCTATTGGTGGTGAAGGCACTGAGGGCTAGCATATTTTGAGAAGATGGTGTGGGAAGTGAGCCTTTAGAATTAGATATTAGGGATGTACATTTACCACCCCCAACTGCCTTGATGAATCTATCAAATTGGGAAGGATGTGTTTGTAGGTATTCAATTTTAGATAGCTAGACTTTGGTTTTGCTAGCATGCTCTACAAAGTCAAATGAAGTTATGGTAGATGAGGAAGAGGTTCCAGTAGTGGATGAGGACTTAAATGGTAGATGCATTGTTAATTTTGATGTTGGGTTCTCTTTTTCAAATGTAGAAATTGACTTGGAAGGGGATGGGGGTGTAGCCTTTGATTAGAATTTAGATGTTCTTGTAGAACCAATATTTAGAAGAGAATTTCTCTTAACAACTTTTGAGTTGGGAAAATAATTAGATGACTTACTTGGCACATCAATGTGATCCTTAAAAATTGGTGAATCTAATTTCTCTCTAGCTGATTCCATGGAAGGTGGTAATGGTAATCCCCTGTTGATGATCTTGTTTAGTGGAGGATTTGAAGAGCTATCTTCTTTGTTCTTCCTATTCTTAGTTGCAACTACTAAGGCTGAAACACCATTCTTGGATTGTGCATGAGTTAAAATTAAAAATTAAAAACTTGGATCTTCTTCATCACTTTCCTCCTCATTAGCAACATATTCAATTAGGCCATTGTGTAGGCCAACATATTCAATTTCAAGATTGTTTTCATAGTCATCCATGCTTTCTTCTTTAGTTTCCGTAATGTATTCTCCTCCTTCTGATTCCCCAGTGTCACGGATGGCATTAACTATTGGTGCTTCAAGAGCAAGCCTACTAGGAGGTGGAGAAATTCTTGGTCTATCAGGAATATTTTGTCTCCTTGGAGCATTCCTCATTGTGATTTGTGACAACTATTTCTTTAAAGAAACTAGGTCATTTTCTATTTTTTTGAACATTGGATCAGTGGTGATTGAATTTGAACTCTGACCTTTTTGCTACCCATTTTGTCCTTTCAATTTTCTAGAAATAATTAGATCATCATCAGTCTCAATCGTAAAGTCTTTAGCTTCCCTCAATGTTCTTGGTTGGTATCTTCTGAGGAAGAATCCAACTTCTGATGGAAAAGCACTGATGAAGAACCTTTTCAAGTTATTTTCAGAGGGTACCACATCTTCATGGATCCTTCTTGTCAACCTATCATACCTTACTACAAAATTTCTCATTGATTCAAAAATCTCCTTCTTCATCTGAACCAATTGAACCAACAGATCCTGACAATATTATATGCTCTTAAACCTATGTTCAAATGTACTTCTTATATCTTCCCAGCATGTGAAAGATCTTAGGGGAAACATGTAGAACCATTCAACAAATTTTTCTTGGAGTGACTCCACAAAGATCCTAACTGAAAAATCTTCATCTTCAACTCCCAAAACTCCACAAGTAGTAATGAATGATGCTACATGTTCTTCTAGGAGTTGAGAGCCATCCCCTTTGAATTTTGGGAAGTTCTTTCTTGAGCCTATTGGGAGATCATGAAGTGGTTGTTGAAGAGCAAGTGGACCAGTATTTCTTCCCCATGGTACATTAGGCCTGTGTACTTCATTCTCATGATCACCCATTCTATTCCTATTTCTATCCTCTAGTCTTGTTAAGGTTGCTTCTATTGTTATTATTTCTTTTGCTTCAATTTAGAGTCTTTCTATTTCTTCAAGTTGAGCCCTTATCTCCTCTTCATCTCTTACCTCTCTTTCAAGCTCTTTTAATGTGGGATCAACTTATCCTCCTTACCTCAGGTTCTGGGTGTATATTCTATCAACTAGCTTTAAAGTTTATGCTCTTCTCTGGGGTGTTGGAATTTTTCTATGCCTTTCCAATTCAAGAGCATGTTCCTCTTCCAGGTTTAGAATCCTTATGGCAATTACGTAATGATTGACACTTCATCTATAATTCCAAATAGCTTCTCTCATATCAGAAGCAATGTCTTCTTGGATGTGAAATAGTAAATCAGGTCTCTTAATAGGAGGATTTCTTAGAATAGCCATGATTTACATCCATGTAGTTTGTGTGATTATTCAATCTCTAGAAACTTTTCTTCTAGAATCTTTGTTTTTGTATTTTATGACCCCGAGGTCATTTTTAGGTGTAGATGCTGCAAAATTTACTCCTCGATGGGCACCAAAAACTGTTGGCGAGAAAAAATTTCTTGTGGAAAAATTGATGGGTTTCAAGCCAACGCTATGGGAATCTAAGTCCCTCTACTTGAATGGTGTAGCTTCTGTATGTGCATGCATGAAAAAGAGAATTTTAATGGTGGCCTTTTGACCATAGATCCAACAGGGGCACTTCATTGATCTTGTGGAAAAACTAGCAATGGCTCACTAGAGAAGAAACTTTGTCTTAAAAAGAGGAAGGGGAGTGGAAATGGAGGTAGGAGAAAACTAATGTTGTGAGTAGAATATCAGATGCCCACACACATTAATTAGAAATTTCATTTACATTCATTTATAGTTAGAAGAAAAACAAATCCGCAGGAGAAGCTATAAGACCGAATAAAACTCATTGGTCACAAAGTACCAATTAATTCCTCAATCAAAGAGAAAAAATTTACTTCTTTTATTATTGAAGCTTGAACAGAGTTTGTACATAGCTTGAGAATGGAAGAAATTCGAGGAAGAAGAGAAAATAGAAGCAGTGTGGCATTTTTCATCTTTTCCAGGTACAAAATACTCTGGTATTTTTTGAAATAAATTGCCAGCCCTTGGAATGACGTTGAGAAGCCATTATATTCTTTGGAAGAAACCATTACAAATTCACAAATCCTCAACTCCTTTTCAAAGTCCTCTATTGTGAAGAAACCACTCATGGTGGGTTAAAAACCAGATCTTGCAAAGCAACTGTTACATTTGATTTACCAGTTTAAATATAGACCATTTGATTTTCTCCTCTAACTATGAAATTGGGCCATCCACATGGCAGGAAGGGATTGGAGTGGTTACATGGGAAGTCTTTCACATTTTGTGATTTTTCATGAGATTTGGCAATTTGGAACAAATTGTCCTGCAGCCCCGCTTTGAATTTTCAACTTAGACACGTGGCACATTCTGGTTGGAGACGTGGTCATAGGTCTTTTCTAAAGATTTTAACCTTTTTTGGAAAAAGGCTAAAAAAATCAATTTAATACACTGGCTTGCTTCTCCGATTTGACTAGGACATGTGGCACTTTCTGGTTGGAGATGTGGTCACGTTTCTTTTGTAAATATTTTAACCTTTTTTGGAAAAAGACTCAAAAACTCAATTTCCTCCGCTGGCCCACTGCTTCGATTGAACTCTTAACATGTGGCATCCTATAATTACAAATGGGGTCATGGCCCTTTTCTCAACATTTTAACATTTTTGGAAAAAAGGCTCGAAAATGCAAAGTTCTTCGTCATTCCACTTTTTTGCTTTGACTTTTCAACGGTAGGCCCAAGACCTTGGCGGCGCCGGGGAGCATTCTAGAACTTTTACTTCACTTTTGGGAATTTTGTTAAATTTCCAAAAGTGCCTCAATGGCCCACTTGTCCACATTGACTTTTCAACAATAGGCTTCACCTTTTACTTTTTCCCTGTGGGCTTTAACTTTGGATTTTTCCCTATGGGCTTCAAATTTGGCTTTTATCTGCGGGCTCAAAATTTGACTTTTACCTTAATAACCTGATCGGGGCCACGAGGCAAATTTACTAGTTTTACCAAAAGTGATTGAAAGTGTTAAGTTCACCAAAAATCCCATTCCTCCCCATCCAATAGGATCTGACCATGTACATGCATTCATTGTGGTCAAAATTTGATCGGGAAAAGACGCCCGTCATCCTGATAACATTCCCATTTTAAGACTTTATAAACAAGGGAATTTTTTTTTTTTAACACAATGTTCTCTGATCTAAATAAAACATTATTTAGAACATAAATTCTATTCCAATCAATCTCATAACAGATAACCATATGCAGCTATAAATGACTCGGTGATACACCGATCTATTCATTCCATGACTCGGTTACCTACCGATCTATTCATGTTTAACTTTAAGTACTGAATACTTATTGTATACTACATATACTTGGTTCTCTTACCCTAAACCAGGTACTGAGTGATCTGTTTAAAGAACCTATCTGAATATTTATTACCGATATTCATCTAATATCACGTTGCTTTAAACTAGGTGACATAGGACAACGCAACCAGCATCTTGCAATACTTTGGCCAAAGATTTTCAACATACTGTTCATGTCACTATTCCTAGATGGCATACTCGTCATTCCGGAATACATCCTTCACCTCACTCATATGTTATCTAGAATGGTCTTTACTGACTACTGTCAGTCCACTTGTCCAAGGTTTAACCCTAGCCCAGGTTAGAAACATATTTTATTATAGGAAGATGCTCACAATGACTTAGGGTATATGGGCATACTCAGTTGACCTAAGTCAACTGGATGTGCCAAGGTACCCTGAGCCATTGAAAGCTACTACCTATCCTAAACATGCCACTAACCTGACCTAGAGAGAAACTAAGTTCAAGTCCTTATTTGTGTGTAGATCTAGATGATCAATGCAGAAGGGTGTTGCCACATGTCAACTACAATATTGTACCCTCGAGAAGACCCTAGTCTTCTTGAAGGTACAGTCCTGTAGTTGGCATGTGCCAGCATCCTATAGAAACTACCTCATCAAGATGTACATACCCCAAGGATTTTATTAATACATTATTAATTTGGATTATTTAACAAATTACAGTAACCTTGCTTGACCCTAATCCAACACTCCATAAGTTCTTTTCTATATTTGATTCAATTAATCATTAAAGAACTTTCCTTAGCTTATTATTGCTTTTAATGTTCATTTACTAGTTTAACAAGCAGTTAACCAAAAACTGGATAGCAATATCATAAGTTCCATTATAATGTAACTTAACCATTCAAAGAAGGTGTAGCAACCAAATAGGTTCAACTATAGTAGACTTCATAGGAAATGAAGTCTAATGATTAACGATCATATCACCAGTCTTTAGATTACATTCCTTTGAGCAAGGAAGAGTCTTCCTCTTCATGATTAAGTGTTAGGGTTGTCATACCCTTCTTATCCTTCACAATTTCTATAGTTTTTACTACATATTCATTACACATTCCATTACTATATTAAATTGTTTAGATAATAAACATCATCTTATGCAACTTAACAAGTTGCATCATTATAAGGGAAATTGAACTAATTCCCTTTATCCATCTTATCAAAGGATATCCAGATAAGCATAAAATAATATGAAGAATATAAATTAGATAGAACTTCTATCTTCCTCATAAAAGTACGAGGTAATTTACACAACCAATGCAAGTAAATCTCCAACTTTCAATTCATCATTAAAAACTTATTCATTTACAAGACTATACATTTCAGGCATACTGTATAACAAACAACCTTCATTCCAAAAAGAATACAACTTTTCTTTTTCAATACAACTCAAGAATGAATCAGAATTCTTTACAAAGAATCAGACTTATATCAGCCAATGCATCATATAAGTTTTTGCCTTCTTTTATCACTTACGATGTCCATCTACAAAAATTGCTAGCACGGGTCAGTTCAATGAACTGAGCATGATAAGCACTAAGCATTAAAACAAAGTGCATTCCACTAATTGTTTCATTAAAACAACTCTACTTTAATGAAGCAATTAATACAATCATACAAAATAAGCCTAAGTAATAACATCCCAAAAAGAAGCACAAATATAAATCTGCAATCACTTTATGAGAGACCATTATATAATCAGCAACTACTACATTATATTCTATAAGTATTGTCCCAACCGATACTTATTTACATTAATTAGCAGCCCTTGGCATTTAACTATCCCATAATTCTTACAGAATTTGAAATACAGAATTGATCTTTCTATCGACAAGAGTTTCTTTCGAAATCAAAGACTTCCTTAATATTCCTTCCAAGTTCTAGAAAATATGTAAATTCAAGTTAATTACAACAATGTAATCCTTTTAAGATGAATCATCCTACATCTTAAATAACCAAAAGATTCACAAATCATAAAAAGGCAACCTAATTCTAGGTTAAGTAAAATAACCTAGGTTCTAGATTAAACCTCTTAACAATTCAAGAATGTATACCAATTCATCAATGTTTCATTTAGTGAATTGAGACATTCCCAAATGTTCATAGGTATAAATCAAGTATAAACATAAAAAATCTCAAATTACTTACAAAAATTAAAGTATTTGATTCAATCAAACCTATACAGGTTCATAAAAAGATAAAGGAGAACAAATTGAAAGTACATAATTTCCATTTCCTTTTAATCCTCCTTTTTTTTAGAAAGGAAAGATCAACATCCTCAATTTAAACAACTTAAATGATTTAAAAGAAGATTCAATACAACTATTCTCAAATTCCACATTCATTACGAAATAACAGTCAGGTTTAAAGTGAACTGAATTCATACATATATTATTTATACATATGAAATAAAGAAACAGATTCATCATTACTTTAACAAATAATCATTCCTTAACAAGAATTCCAATATAATCTAAGGAGGAAGAGGAACAAATAGTTATAAACTCACTTTCAACCATTATGAGTTTCCAACATTGATTCAGATATTAGTAAATGATCAAACTCCTACATTCCATTATGCAAGATATGAATCATATTGGGTTATATTTTACACTTACCCAATCGAGAAAGGATCATACTATCTGTTAAGTACATAGAGAGTAATAAAAACTACAACTTTCAAAAGATGTATGCCACAGCCATATGCAACAGTCAAAGCAGAGCAATTACCATCCACTTTCAACAGGTCAGACCTAACTGAAAACCACCTGGAGTCGACAAGGCAATAAGAACAACACCTCAATTACGAAACCAAGCAGGCTCAAACAGAGTTGATTAGGTTTCCTAATAAAACTAGAAAGACAAACTTAAAAAGAAGTAAGTCTATCATCGAAAAAGTATCTGAGAATAACTCGAATAAACCAAACAGACCTGAGAAGGTAATTCCCTCATGACATGTAGACAGAGAAAAGTCATTTCTAGTTTTAGAGAGTAATTTAACAATACTATCCTCAAATATCAGAATGGATAGAAAAATGATTCCAAGAAACTCTATCAGACTAACAAGATAGTTTCCATATCGACGAAAGAAAGTCGATCTACAAGAAACACGATCAGCCGAGTTCCACCAAAACAATCTGAACTCTCCACATCTGAAAAGAAAGATTGAAAAGGGAAAGAACCCCAAACCAAGTTCAGTGTATCGAACAGTTCCATTCCCGTTCAGTAAGAAAACAAGACTCAATACAAAGCTACAGTCAACAAAGCTCGTATCCATATCAACTTGAACACAAAAACTCAAACCGAGCTACAGTCAAACGGGACTATTATCCCATAATAATTCGTATTGTCTCTCAGGAACAAACAATATGACTATACAACTCTTAATAAAATAAAAGTTGATCGCAGAGAAAAATCAAATAAGAAAAAGGGTATTCATCCCCCTCCTTCATTATTTAAATAAGCCGAAGTAACAACTCAAACCACACTTCTCTTTTATCAAAAAAACACGAGTTCCAATCTGAACTGTACATATAGATAAAATACAGATTGAAAGAAGATTAAAACGCTCCTTTCTCAACACAACTCATGATGTTTCTGATGATCAAATAAACAATCGAGACAACAAAAGGAGTAATGCAAGATACCCAAAGATGGGAACAATTTATCACAGTATTTTTCCACAACTCCTGTTCAAAATCCATTAAGTGCATTCCTTTACAAAACGTAAAATAGAGTAACCAATGCAACAAAACCAACTCAGAAAGTGTAAAGAAACATAACAATACACTTCCCATTCTCAGTAGAGACTTCCTGTTAAAATTTCCAACAAAGCTTATACACCCAAATCCATTTTCGAGTATACAGTCCAAAAATCTGAACTAAAACCAAACAGAAGGGTCTCGAAACTCAAAATGTTTCATCACATTTAAATAATTCAGAGAGAACACACACACACAAGTACAACCTTCTCATGCAAGGAACATGAATCCACAAATCACATATTTCTTCTATCAAGCAAGAAAATAACCAAAGAAACATAAAAACTATTTACCCACAAAGAGCAGAGTTGTTTTAATGAAACATTTAGAGAAAGCAAGAAATCTTAATGGGTAGAGCCTATCATGCCTGATAATGCCTCTACCGATTCAAATAAAACTTCCAGCCAAGTTTCCAACACCTCTTCTTCTCCAAGAAAGATCAAACAACAATAATATTTTTCCACAGTGCCTCTTATACATTCCTCGAACCAAAAATAGATCAAAGAATTCAAAAATAGCCACTAAGTGCAGATCAAACTGCTGGTTTGAAAAAACCAGATAGCTCCATGCAGAGAAAAAATCATGAAGCATGCAAAGAAAAACAACCCCCAACAAATCCACCAGCATGCCTTCCAAGATGGCTTACTCACCAAACCTGAGGCGTATTAGTGCCATTAAATCCAAATTTCCCACTTATCTTTCCTTGCCACCGCCATTCATAGTTGGCGAGACCTAATTGCACTTCAAAATGCATTTCCAAACTTAGCGATGCCTCCACGTAGGTTCCACTAAATTCCCATGCAATCACCAAATCTGGTAGTACTCTGCCTTATTAAATAAAAAATCAAATCTCATTAATAGCTTAGGAACCGCCGCTTAGCTCCCACTTGCCAACCGACCCCTAGGTTCCCTTTCATACCCAATAGTTTATGATAGATGAAATTAGCTTAGGTTAGATCTTAGGTTAATTTAAAAATATAACCTTAGGATATAACCTTCTATCAATAGATTGTCACCTTAGGTTAGGTCTTAGTTTAACCAAATACAATAGGTTAAAAATAACTTAGCATCCCTTAGGTTATTTCCCTCCACACTAACTTAGCATTTACAACTTAGGTTAGAATGTCATCCCACGTAAAGTGGCTTAGAAGGAGTTAGGAAATTTTACTTGAGCCTCGAATCTTATTAGGATAGACCATATAGATAAAGGGCACATTATAATTTCCTTTTTCTCAAAATCCTGAAGCAGGTTTCCCTTAACATCATTAAGCACCCTGTACAAGTCAGTCAAGAAGAGTCGGGCACAACAAAAAACCAAATGTTGGCACTGGTTTCAAGATGATAAAGAATTACAACAACACAAATTCAGTCCATTAAGTCTCTTAATCAATGAATGTCAGTTTTTCATTCAGTTTAGATAAGAAGATTTAAAACATTCCTTGGATCAATGGAATTGATCCAAGGGATGAGTCCAATTACAAAAGATAAATTTGCAACTCTTAAAACCAGATTGCACTTACTCATAAGAAGTGAAATAGATTATTGTAAGCAACAACATATCAGCCCTACAATCAAAGAGCAGAATGATTTATCCATGGCAAGCATGATTTTTCAACAACCATGAAACATACATTTGTCCTGAAAATCACATGTCAATGCTTGCAATGCAAAAGAGGAATATAACAGTTGTCGAGGGTGTTACATGCTTCCCTCCTAAAAAGAATCATCATCCCGATGATTACCTCACTTTAATCATTGCATTCAGGATAATCAATTTTATTCACTATCTTAACATATGTCAAAAACATATCAGAATTTTTAAGTTCCAGAAATCAGCATTACATAGTTGTTTATTCAAAACAAATAAATATCTGCCCAAAACTGGCATACTTATTGTAATATAAAGATAAAATCACAATTTTTATCAGTCAACAGAATCAATTCTATTCAAATAGATATGGAAAAGTAGTTTTCATATCCTCAAGGTTTTCCCAAGTTGCACTTTCTTCATTAAACTGGTCCCACTGGACCTTACATTGACTTATCTCACAATTTCTTAGATGCAACTGGAGTTTCAAGTACTCGTATGGGTTTAACCACATTATTCCTGGGTCTTGGACCTGCAAGGAATTCCAATTTAACACATGTGATAAATCTGAAATGTATTTCTTAAGTAAAGAAATATGGAAAACATCATGCATTCATGACAAAGCAGGAGGTAAAGCTAAACGGTAAGCTACAGGGTTGATTACTTCAACTATCTCAAAAGGTCCCACATAACATGGTGATAACTTGGTAGCCTTACCAAAAGTTATAGAGCTCTTTTTTGGTTTAACCCGAAGAATGAATTTCTCACCAAGTTCAAATTTCCTGTCAATCCGCTTTAGATCAGCATAACTCTTTTTCCTATCTGTTGCTTCTTTCAAGCATTCACGAATCAATTTAACTTGTTGTTCCATTTCAGTAAGGATTTCTGGTCCAATTACCTCTCTATCCTCAATGTTGTCCCAACTAACAGGGGTTCTGCATTTTCTTCCATATAATGCTTCAAAAGGTGCCATCTTAAGAGAGGCATGGTATGTGTTATTGTATGCAAACTCGACTAGTGGAAGGTACTCTTCCCACTTATACTACTGATCCATACAATACATTCGTAACATATCCTCTAAAACTTGATTAACTCTTTCAGTCTGTCCATCCATTTTTTGGATGATACGCAGAACTGAAATTTAACTTAGTTCCTAGAGCTGCATTAAGTGTTTTCCAAAATCTTGACATCATTCTAGGATCTCTATCCGAAATGATTAATTCAGGTACTCCATGCAATCTGAAAATTTCATGTACAAATATTTTAGCTAATACAGGAGAATCATCCTTCAGATTACCAGCAATAAAATGTGCTACCTTTGTTAGTTTATCAACAACTACCAAAATAACATCATGTTTATTTCTTGACATAGGCAACCCTTGTACAAATTCCATGCTTATCACTTGCCATTTGTACTGTGGTATGCTATGAGGATACAACAAACTGGCTAGGTGCATATGTTCTGCTTTAACATGTTGACATTCAAGGCAATGTGTCACAAAATCTATAACATCCTTTTTCATTCCCTTCTAGAAATATTGTTGTTTTATATCAGCAAGCATCTTTGTAATACCAGGGTGTCCAGAAAAAGGTGAATTGTGAAATTCTGCTAACAATTTCTTCCTTAAATCATTTAGCAAAGGTATATATACTCTGTTTTCAAATCGTAAGATTCCTTCATTATCAAAGTGAAAACCTTTATACCTCAAATCATTCAGGATCTGTAGCAAGCATTGTCTTTACTTGCTGAAAATAAGAATCAGATTCCATAACACTTTTTACTTCATCCTTAAATTGAGTTCTCAATGTTATAAGAGCATAAATGTGCTTCCTACGACTTAGAGCGTCAGCCACTCTATTTTCTTTACCCTTTATATAACTGATGTCAAAATCATATTGAGACAAAAACTCTAACCACCTTCATTGTCGTGCATTTAGATTTGGCTGAGTGAAAATATACTTCAGCCCAAGATGATCAGTTTTCAATTCAAAAGGTTTACCAAGTAGGTAATGCCTCCAAACTTGTAGTGCATGAACAATGGCAACAAGCTCTAAATCATGTGGAGCATAATTCAACTCATGTAACTTTAGTTTTCTACTTTCGTAAGCTATGACATGATCATTTTGTAACAAAATACCTCCTAGACCTTCACCAGATGCATCAGTTACCACCATAAAATTTCCATTAGGATCTGGTACTGCTAGAATGGGTACTGAAGTTAACTTTTCCTTAAAGGTTTTGAATGCAATTTCCCATTTCTCACTCCAAACAAAATTTTATCCTTCTTCTGTAAGGAAATTATTGGTGCAACCACCTTAGAAACATCTTTTACAAATTTCCTATAGTAACCAGCAAGCCCCATGAAGCTTCTAACTTCATGCACATTCTTTGGTGCAGGCCACTCAGTTATAGCTACAATTTTAGAAGGATCTACAACAATTCCATTTTTACTTATTACATGTCCCAAATAGTGTACTTCTGTGTCATAGAAAGAACATTTAGATAGCTTACCATATAGCCATCTCTTTCTTAATATTTCCAAAACTATCTTCAAATGCTCATGGTGTTCCTCAATACTTTTAGAATATATGAGAATGTCATCCAAGAATACGAGCACAAATTTGTCCAAGTATTCTTGAAAGATATTGTTCATTAAATTCATAAATGTTGCAGGTGCATTTGTTAATCCAAAAGGTAAAACCGTGAACTCATAATGTCCATACCTTGTTTTGAAAGTTGTTTTATGAATGTCCTCATCCTTAATCCATAATTGATGATATCCAGATCAAAGATCTATCTTAGAATATACCGATGCTCCACGCATCTGATCAAATAGATCATCAATCCTAGGGAGTGGGTATCTATTCTTGATTGTTTCTTTGTTTAACATTCTGTAATCAATGCACAATCTAAGTGTTCCATCCTTCTTTTTCACAAAAATTACAGGTGCTCCCCAGGGTGAAACACTTGGTCTAATCAAACCTTTAGACAAAATTTCCTACAACTGAGCCTTAAGCTCTACTAATTCTGTAGTAGTCATTTGATATGGTGCTTTAGAAATAGGTTCAGTTCTAGGCTTGATCTCAATCATGAAATC
Organism: Taxus chinensis; assembly: GCA_019776745.2. NCBI lineage: Eukaryota > Viridiplantae > Streptophyta > Pinopsida > Cupressales > Taxaceae > Taxus > Taxus chinensis. Next base: position 361,748,898 of record CM034157.1, on the reverse strand, counting down.
AAACTCCCTTTTGGGTGGAAGACCTGGAAATTCTTCTGGAAATACATCACTGAAGTCTCGTAACAGTGGATATCGTTCCATAACATTGTTGTTCTCTTCAGTTGTTTCTACAATTTTCACTGCATATAAGGTACAACCTTTATTTTTGGCCTTTTTAAGTTGCATAGCAGACAGTTTTCTGACTGAAATCTCACGTTTCACACCCTGAATCTCTACTATTTTCTACAGGTCATCTAAACAACTAATGTGTTTTTCAAAACAATCCACTTTAGCCTTATGTTCTGCTAACCAATTAACACCTATGATTACATCATAAGACCCCAAAGGTGTAACATAAAGATCAACTTCAGTGGAAAAGCTAGGTAAGTCAAGGACTGCTCCAAAAAGACACATACTAACTATATGGAACAACATTGTTTCCATACTACACAGTCCATGTTTTATCCATATTTCCATCTTTTCTTTTTAGTTTTGATGCTAATTTACTAGAAATAAAACATTCAGTAGCTCCGGTATCAAAAATAATAGTTATAGGTAAACCAAATAACTTACCCAGAACTTCTATGGGCATGGCCTGTTTCTCAGCCTTCTTGTCAGCTACTGCAGCATGTATCTTGTGCTGCTGATTACGATCGTCCTTTTTCAAAGGGCATTGACTTAGGTAATGATATTTTCCATAGTTATAACAGCCTCCTACAGGTCCCTTCCTAGGCTCGGGTTTATTTCCAGCCTTAGAGTTATCATTCTAGCTCCCATAGGACTTCTATCCATTATTATTGTTCTTAGCAAAGTTGTTCCGTGCATTACCAGCAAACTTGTTTGTTGCTGCTTTCTTATTAGTATCAGATGAAATCTTACTTTTCATTCCAAATTTCTTCCATGGTCCTTTCTTAGGTGCAAGAGATGATGAAGAGGAGTTGGGATTTTTCTTCCTTACTTCCTCCTTGTGAGCAGAAATTGCCTTTAATTTTTGTTCCTACCTTATGGCCTTTTCAACAACCCCTTCCATCATGGTTGGGTTGTGAACATCCACCTCTCCTCCTATAATGGGATTCAATCCCATGATGAATTTCCATATCCTGAACTTCTCATCAGTTTGGTACTGAGGTACATACTTAAGGAGTTTTGTAAACCGCTCCCAATACTCAGTTACAGTTAGCTTTCCTTGAGCTAAGTTCTAGAATTTAGTCATTTTCTTATCATAGTAAAGTTGTGGAAACTATCATTGCCTAAAGTATCCTTTAAATTGATCCCATGTGATATTAGTTTCATCAATGTTTAACTCAGCCTTACGGCTGTCCCACCATGAAGATGCCTCATGAGAAAGCTGATATGCTCCCCATATCACCTTTGTTTCTTCTGAGAAATTCCTTATTGCAAAGTATTTCTCCATTTCACTGAGCCAATTCTCAGCTCCATCTCCTAATGTGGTGCCATCAAACTTGGGTGGACTTATCCTTTTTATATCATTAGTGAGTTCAGCTGCCAGCCTAGCCTTTTTGTTCTCAGGCTGAACAGGTATGTTCACATTGTTATTATCAACACCCACATTGGCATTGTCCCCTGGAGGTGGCTGATTATTGTTATCAGCATCATCTTCCTCCTCATTTCCCATTACTTGTTGTTCAAGTACAGCCAAATGATCTCTTGTGTCCAACAGGGTAGCAAGGATCTCATCAAGTTTCTAGGAAGTTGTTGCTCCTTCCTCAGGTGGAGGGTTATTTGCAACATTTCCTCTTGTTCTAACCATTTTCTGTTACAAGAAAATTTAAGTCTCATCAGATTATGGACACAGTAGGTCCAAGAGCTGCAACCTTCAGCTCTGATACCAAGATGTAACATTCCCATTTTAAGACTTTAGAAACAAGGAATTTTTTTTTACACAATGTTCTCTGATCTAAATAAAACATTATTTAGAACATACATTCTATGCCAATCAATCTCATAATAGATAACCATATGCAGCTGTAAATGACTCGGTGATACACCGATCTATTCATTCCATGACTCGGTTACCTACCGATCTATTCATGTTTAACTTTAAGTACTGAATACTTATCGTATACTACGTATACTTGGTTCTCTTACCCTAAACTGGGTACTGAGTGATCTGTTTAAAGAACCTATCTGAATATTTGTTACCAATATTCATCTGATATCACGTTGCTTTAAACTAGGTGACATAGGACAACACAACCAGCAGCTTGCGATACTTTGGCCAAAGATTTTCAACATACTGTTCATGTCACTATTCCTAGATGACATACTCGTCATTCTGGAATACATCCTTCACCTCACTCATCTGTTATCTAGAATGGTCTTTACTGACTACCGTCAGTCCACTTGTCCAAGGTTTAACCCTAGCCCAGGTTAGAAACATATTTTATTATAGGAAGATGCTCACAATGACTTAGGGTATATGGGCATACTCAGTTGACCTAAGTCAACCAGATGTGCCAAGGTACCCTGAGCCATTGAAAGCTAGTACCTATTCTAAACATGCCACTAACTTGACCTAGAGAGAAACTAAGTTCAAGTCCTTATTTGTGTGTAGATCTAGATGATTAATGCAGAAGGGCGTTGCCACATGTCAATTGCAACGTTGTACCCTCGAGAAGACCCTAGTCTTCTTGAAGGTACAGTCCTGTAGTTGGCATGTGCCAACATCCTACAGAAACTACCTCATCAAGATGTACATACCCCAAGGAGGTTATTAATACATTATTAATTTGGATTATTTAACAGATTACAACAACCTTGCTTGACCCTAATCCAACACTCCATAAGTTCTTTTCTATATTTGATTCAATTAATCATTAAAGAACTTTCTTAGCTTATTATTGCTTTTAATGTTCGTTTTACTAGTTTAACAACAGTTAACCAAAAACAGGACAACAATATCATAAGTTCCATTATAATGTAACTTAACCATTCAAAGAAGGTGTAGCAACCAAATAGGTTCAACTATAGTAGACTTCATAGGAAATGAAGTCTAATGATTAACGATCATATCACCAGTCTTTAGATTATATTCCTTTGAGTGAGGAAGAGTCTTTCACTTCATGATTAAGTGTTAGGGTTGTCATACCCTTCTTATCCTTCACAATTTCTATAGTTTTACTGCATATTCATTACACATTCCATTACTATATTAAATTGTTTAGATAATAAACATCATCTTATGCAACTTAACAAGCTGCATCATTATAAGGGAAATTGAACTAATTCCCTTTATCCATCTTATCAAAGGATATCCAGATAAGCATAAAATAATATGAAGAATATCAACAAGATAGAACTTCTATCTTCCTCATAAAAGTACGAGGTAATTTACACAACCAATGCAAGTAAATCTCCAACTTTCAATTCATCATTAAAAACTTATTCATTTACAAGACTATACATTTCAGGCATACTGTATAACAAACAACCTTCATTCCAAAAAGAATATAACTTTTCTTTTCTAATACAACTCAAGAATGAATCAGAATTCTTTACAAAGAATCAGACTTATATCAGCCAATGCATCATATAAGTTTTTTCCTTCTTTTATCACTTACTATGTCCATCTACAAATATTTCTAGCACGGGTCAGTTCAATGAACTGAGAATGATAAGCACTAAGCATTAAAACAAAGTGCATTCCACTAATTGTTTCATTAAAACAACTCTGCTTTAATGAAGCAATTAATGCAATCATACAAAATAAGCCTAAGTAATAACATCCCAAAAAGAAGCACAAATATAAATCTACAATCACTTTATGAGAGACCATTATATAATCAACAACTACTACATTATATTCTATAAGTATTGTCCCAACTGATACTTATTTACATTAATTAGCAGCCCTTGGCATTTAACTATCCCATAATTCTTACAGAATTTGAAATACAGAATTGATCTTTCTATCGTCAAGAGTTTCTTTCGAAATCAAAGACTTCCTTATCATTCCTTCCAAGTTCCAGAAAATATGTAAATTCAAGTTAATTACAATAATGTAATCCTTTTAAGATGAATCATCCTACATCTTAAATAACCAAAAGATTCACAAATCATAAAAAGGCATCCTAATTCTAGGTTAAGTAAAATAACCTAGGTTCTAGATTAGACCTCTTAACAATTCAAGAATGTATACCAAGTCATCAATGTTTCATTTACCAAATTGAGACATTCCCAAATGTCCATAGGTATACATCAAGTATAAATGTAAACAATATCAAATACTAGTCAATTACTTACAATAAGTAAAGTATTTGATTCAATCAAACCTATACAGGTTCATAAAAAGATAAAGGAGAACAAATTGAAAGTACATAATTTCCATTTCCTTTTAATCCTCAGAAAGGAAAGATCAACATCCTCAATTTAAACAACTTAAATGATTTAAAAGAAGATTCAATACAACTATTCTCGAATTCAACATTCATTATGAAATAGCAGTCAGGTTTAGAGTGAACCGAATTCATACATATATTATTTATACATATGAAATAAAGAAACAAATTCATCATTAATTTAAGAGATAATCATTCCTTAACAAGAATTCCAATCTAATTCAAGAAGGAAGAGGAAAAAACAGTTATAAACTCACTTTCAACCATTATGAGTTTCCAACATTGATTTAGATATTAGCAAATGATCAAAATCCTACATTCCATTATGCAAGATATGACTCATACAGGGTTATCTTTTACCCTTATCCAATCGAGAAAGGATCATACTATCTGTTAAGTACATAGAGAGTAATAACAAATACAACTTTCAAAAGATGTATGCCACAGCCATATGCAACAGTCAAAGCAGAGCAATTACCATCCACTTTCAACAGGTCAGACCTAACTGAAAACCACCTGGAGTCGACAAGGCAATAAGAACAACACCTCAATTATGAAACCAAGCAGGCTCAAACAGAGTTGATTAGGTTTCCTAATAAAACAAGAAAGACAAACTTAAAAAGAAGTAAGTCTATCATCGAAAAGTATCTGAGAATAACTCGAATAAACCAAACAGACCTGAGAAGGTAATTCCCTCATGACATGCAGATAGAGAAAAGTTGATTTCCAGTTTTAGAGAGTAATTTAACAATACTATCCTTGAATATCAGAATGGACAAAAAAATGGTTCCAAGAAACTCTATCAGACTAACAAGATAGTTTCCATATCGACAAAAGAAAGTCGATCTACAAGAAACATGATCAGCCGAGTTCCACCAAAACAATCTAAACTCTCCACATCTGAAAAGAAAGATCGAAAAGGGAAAGAACCCCAAACCAAGTTCAGTGTATTGAACAGTTTCATTCCCAGTTCAGTAAGAAAACAAGACTCAATACAAAGCTACAGTCAAACAAAGCTCGTATCCATAACAACTTGAACACAAAAACTCAAACTGAGCTACAGTCAAACAAGACTATTATCCCATAATAACTCGTATTGTCTCTCAGGACCAAACAATACGACTATACAACTCTTAATAAAAGCAAAGTTCATGGTAGAGAAAACTCAAATAAGAAAAGGGTATTCATCCCCCTCCTTCGATGTTTAAACAAGCCGAAGTAACAACTCAAACCACACTTCTCTTTTATCAACAAAACACGAGTTCCAGTCTGAACTGTACATATAGATAAAATACATATTAAAAGAAGATTAAAATGCTCCTTTCTCAACACAACTCATGACGTTTCTGATGATCAAATAAACAATTGAGACAACAAAAGGAGTAATGCAAGATACCCAAAGATGGGAACAATTTATCACAGTATTTTTCTGCAACTCCTGTTCAAAATCCATTAAGTGCATTCCTTTACAAAACGTAAAATAGAGTAACCAATGCAACAAAACCAACTCAGAAAGCATAAAGAAACATAACAATACACTTCCCATTCTCAGCAAAGACTTCCTGTTAAAAGTTCCAACAAAGCTTATACACCCAAATCCATTTTCGAGTATACAGTCCAAAAATCTGAACTAAAACCAAACAGAAGGGTCTCAAAACTCAAAATGTTTCATCACATTTAAATAATTTAGAGAGAACACACACACAAGTACAACCTTCTCATGCAAGGAACATGAATCCACAAATCACAGATTTCTTCTATCAAGCAAGCAAATAACCAGAGCAAATAGAAAACTATTTACCCACAAAGAGCAGAGTTGTTTTTATGAAACATTTAGAGAAAAGCAAGAAATCTTAATGGGTAGAGCCTATCATGCCTGATAGTGCCTCTTCCGATTCAAAGAAGACTTCCAGCCAAGTTTCCAACACCTCTTCTTCTCCAAGAAAGATCAAACAACAATAATCTTTTTCCACAGTGCCTCTTATACATTCCTCGAACCGAAAATAGATCAAAGAATTCAAAAATAGCCACTAAGTGCAGATCAAACTGCTGGTTTGAAAAACCAAATAGCTCCATGTAGAGAAAAAATCATGAAGCATGCAAAGCAAAACAACCCCCAAAAAATCCACCAGCATGCCTTCCAAGATGGCTTGCTTGCCAAACCTGAGGCATATTAATGACATTAATTCCAAATTTCCTGCTTATCTTTCCTTGCCACCGCCATTCATAGTTGGTGAGACCTAATTGCACTTCAAAATGCATTTCCAAACTTAGCGATGCCTCCACGTAGGTTCCACTAAATTCCCATGCAATCACCAAATCTAGTAGTACTCTACCTTATTAAATAAAAAATCACATCTCATTAATAGCTTAGGAACCGCCACTTAGCTCCCACTTGCCAACCGACCCCTAGGTTCCCTTTCATACCCAATAGTTTAGGATAGATGAAATTAGCTTAGGTTAGATCTTAGGTTAATTTAAAAATATAACCTTAGGATATAACCTTCTATCAATAGATTGTCACCTTAGGTTAGGTCTTAGTTTAACCAAATACAATAGGTTAAAAAATAACTTAGCATCCCTTAGGTTATTTCCCTCCACACTAACTTAGCATTTACAACTTAGGTTAGAATGTCATCCCACGTAAAGTGGCTTAGAAAGAGTTAGGAAATTTTACTTGAGCCTCGAATCTTATTAGGATAGACCGTATAGATATAGGGCACATTATAATTTCCTTTTTCTCAAGAATCCTAAAGCAGGTTTCCCTTAACATCATTAAGCGCCCTGCACAGGGTCAGTCAAGAAGAGTTCGGGCACAACACAAAACCAAATGCAAGGCACTGTCTTCAAGATGATAAAGAATTGCAACAAACACAAATTCAGTCCGTTGAGTCTCTTAATCAATGAATTTCATTTTTTCATTCAGTTTAGATAAGAAGATTTAAAACATTCCTTGGATCAATGGAATTGATCCAAGGATGAGTCCAATTGCAAAAGATAAATTTGTAACTCTTAAAACCAGATTGCAGCTTACTCATAAGAAGTGAAATAGATTATTGTAAGCAACAACATATCAGCCCTACAATCAAAGAGTAGAATGATTTATCCATGACAAGCATGATTTTTCAACAACCATGAAACATACATTTGTCCTGAAAATCACATGTCAATGCTTGAAATGCAAAAGAGGAATATAACAGTTGTCGAGGGTGTTTTAATGTTGTAATAAATTATGAAAAACTTGAATTCTTCCAATTTGGGTTTTGATTGAAAACTATGTGGATAAAAGAACTGTAATTATGATTATTTTTCTTGTTTAATAATATGGACTAAGTAAATCATCGAAACGATGATGATTTTTAGCGGGGAAGTATGTAATGCCTCTACCATGTTTGATATCCTTGATGAATTTTGTAATCAAAGTTACAAACGTTGATATGTGATTCTTGTTTGAAGACAATGTACTCTTATGAACTAAGCAATCCTGTTTGTTGTAGATATGTTTACCTTCTAAAATAGATACAATCATGTCATGTCAATTATGAATTTATAATGATGTATTTCATTATTTCATATGCTGAATGTTCACTGCATGTGGATAGAAGAAATAAATTCATCCTAAACTCGTTGATATCCTATATTGCATTTGAACTTGTGTTTCAGTCTTATATGATTTTGATGCAAGATAGTTATACCTTGGATCAATTTCAGTGATCCAAGGCATGCTTTCGATTTTATGACGTTTGGGTCATTTGACCAAGTCGGGAAGAATGTTTGATTTCTGAACCCAGGTTATCCACGGGATCACAGGTGACCTCTTTTGCATACATCCTTTATAGTGATCCAAGAACATCATTTTTATTCATCATATGGTAATGTTGATGATTAGTTAGGGGACCTAATTTAATCTAAGTTCCTATGATTCTTATCTTATCCTAAGTTTAAGCTAAGGTTATTTTATTATTGTGGTTGATTATATGGAAGGAGGTAATCCTAAGTCATGATACTAGTTATTCTAAGACTAAAATGATAAATTATACCTAAGGACCTAAGTTTGGTTTTTAAGCTAATATTATTTGAACATAACCTAAGGGCATTGGGCTAACCTAAAGGGGATGGTGTGGATGGCAAGTGAGGGGTGTCAGTGGCACCAATTCCTAAGGCATTTAACATATTTAAATAAGGTATTTAATACTCTGTTACTGCCAATTTTTTGGGAATGCATGGAAATATAGGGGAAGCTGAGTTGTCAACTTTGCTAATTTCATTTGCATGGAGTTTTAACTTTTAGCTTTAACCAACAAGGAGTTGGTGAAGGTGGGAAAGTAGGAGAGGACTCTGTCAGTCCTGTTGGCATTTAATGTTCTCAACCAGTGCAAAAACCTCCTAGGAAAAAGGAGAAGGTTGGAGGAATAGATGGTTTTTCAATTTTTATTGTTTCACTTGGTTTTTTGGAAATTTAAAGCTATGCATGTGGTTTTTCATCTTTTCAAACCTGCAATTAGAATTTTTGCATGCTTAATTTCACCTCGCATGGTGGTGATGGTAACGAAATATAAGCATGGAAGCTATAAGAGGAAGATAAGGAAAGTTTCAGAGGCTGGGTTTTGGCATTTTCATGGAAATCTTGTTGTAGAAGTTTTTCATGAAGGATTGAAACAAGGAAAAGAAGACAGGAGCACTACTAGGCATGATAGGCCCTATCTCATTAAATATTCTTCTTTTACTTAAGTTTTTTCATTAAAAAAACTCTTCTCTTTTATGAAATCATTCCTGGTATTGTTGCTTGTGTTTTTTTCTTCTTCTTGATTCAATAGCATTTCTCAATTTTTGAGATAAAATGCTATGTATATACTATTTTACTATGAAATTTGGGTTGTCTTAAAATAATTATAGTTGTGTTTATCTTATTATACTAATCTTCCATGGATATTGATGGAAGAATGTGTTAGTTTCTTGGTAGGATTTTTCACCTTGAATGGGTATCTTGTAAGCGTGAAAGGTATGTCAAGGGTATGGTGATATTTTTGTGAATTTTTGCATTGATCAGTTTTCTTAGTTGAAAATAGTTTTAGACCAACAATATTTGTTTGAATTATATCATCTGACTACTACTTTTACTTTTATGAAACACCTCAACTATTATTGAATGGGTTATGCTTATTTATGTTCACCATGGAATGGGACTAGAACAAATCTTTTGTTTCTTTTGATAAACCCTTATTTGGGAGGCAATATCTTTTGTTGAAAGTTGAACTGTGAAGGTATGCCTGTTGGGAGTTTCTAGTTTCAGTTCTTTTTCGATGATGAGTTTAGTGATTACCCATTTTGGGATATGTAGTTTGCTTTATGTAAGATCTTGTTGATGTTTATTGGACATTCGAAGATTGTTTTAGCACTAAAAGTTCATTTTTTCTTGAGGAAGAATTTTTTTATTTTTTATCTTCCTTTCTTTGTTTGGTAGTAGTTGTAACCCTTCTTGGGTGGACCAGTTTTGTTTCATAGATTGGTATAATATCTCCCTTTAGTTTGTTGAGTTAACTTGGAATGAATACCCTTTCGGGTTGGCTTGTGAAAAGGGGTAACATTTAGTTTGGATTTTTCTAAGCTAAGGTATAACTGAATAATGGTTAGTATGAGATTGAGGTCTCGATAAACTCTATTATTTTGTCTTGAGAGGATGTATTCTTCATTATTTAGATACTCTCTTCGAGTTAGTTCCAATTTTTGAACTTGTGGATCTTTTGAAGTCTTGGGTTGTTATACTTTTAACCTGGGTTTTTTTCTTTATTATCTTTTTTCATGGAAACTTTTGGCTTCTCGAGTGTAGATTGGCATTATTTGTATGATATCAGATATTACTACCCTTGGAACCTTTTGTTTGATGAGCATGTTTTCTTGATGATGATACATGTTGATATGAGTTTACGACTATTCCTTTCAGACTGTATTGGGGTCTTGTGTTATTTTCTAAACTTTTTGTTCTTTTTGTTCTCAAGCTCCTTTCCTTGATCTTGGATTCATTATTTTCAGGTAAGACTTGAACTTTGTATGTTTCTTGTAAATGATCTTCTCTTTCTCCATTAGTAGCTTATGAAAACAATGAACATGCATATGTTGTTGTTTTAGATGTCTGGATTGTGTTAACAATGTCTTGTTCTTTTAAGTTTCAAACTTAGATGTGAATGAAAGCCCTCATAGAACTATTATCATGAGTTAATTTTTTTTTGGGCTTGTACCAAATCTCTTGTGTGGTTAAACTATTCTTACCTGTAATGTTTGGTTAGTTCTTGATCAACATAATCCTTTGGTTATGAGAAGATCCTTGGTTAGGTAAGGTTGTTGGAATGGATGATATTCAAGTTGTATCTTCTTGTTTGATCATACAGGCTTATTGTTGGTTGTTAATATTTTGAATATTAAAACAACATACTACTTTTATAAAGGTAGTATGATTATATCAATTCACTTCTTCTTGAATAATAAGAACAAGTTGAGTTGTGGAACTTAGGTTGGAAACTAGATTGAGAAGTTTAATATTAGGATAAGAATGTGAATTACTTATTTCTTAATTATTTGTTGTTTAGATGATTAGCAAGTTGTAATGAGTTTCATAATCATGTTTGAGATAGAATTAATTATGTTGGTTTAATTAGTTCTTCCTTGAACATTATTTCTTGTAGATTCTATTATTTCTCTCTTTCTCTGTTAAGTAATCTTTAGGGAAAGTCTTTTTGTTTAATCTTAATTTTTGAGTTTGGAACCATTTCATTAAAAACAATGTTCCTTTTGTGAAACAATTAGATAAAGGCATATTTTTTAACATTATAGCATTTATCATGCTCAGTTCATATGAATTGACTCGTGCTAACAATTTTGCAGATGGATTTCATAAAAGATGAAAGGAGAAAGACTTATAGAAAGTTACATTTGTTTTACTAAAGAAATTATCTCTTCATTGTGATGTCTATGTATCGACATTTACTTGAAATGTACTTTTGTTGGGAAAAATAAGATGTATTAAAACTAGTTTTATATTGATGGAAATACATTTGTGTAAACCTTCTAAATGCTTCCTAAGGTTAGAGAGTGGAGAACTCTCTTTTTGATAAATGAATTATTTGGTAAAGATGTTGATTGTTGTTTTACTTATGAGACATTCATGATATAAGTTTGTGTAATATTACTAGGTAATATCATGCATGATGGGAGCAATATAGATATATATGTAATTTGGGATTACACAATTTAATAGATTCTTTGATATATAAAAAGCTTCTAGGATTAAGGATCTATACTTATAGTTGATATTTATTTCATGTGAAAAGAGCACAACTAGGTGATGATCATTGGTAGATCCTTAAACAGAAAAGGGAATATGGTTAGTTTATATAAATGTGTGTGGCTTCTTTGTTATACTAAAGCATATGTGTTTTGTTTTCATTAATAGGACATTAGACCTTAATAAGGAAAGAAAAGGATACTTTCCTTGTAATTAAACAAAGAGTTATATATGATATCTTCTTAGGTGTTTATAATTAAATCACAAGGATGATTGGTTTTGTTTTCCTTAAGTTGATTTCTATAATTTGAAACATGGATGTTTATAAAGGATGATAAAAATATTTAGACCTACAGTATTATGAAGTCTAAATTAAAAGTTTCAAACAAGCTTGTTATACAACTAAAATGTAATTAGAAGGCTTAATGATCTTACCTTCCTAACATCGAATTCAAACATATCGATATATGAAAATAAATAGTTAAGATTAAGATAAACATAAACATGAATTCAGAATAAGCAGGAATGTAGATTTTATCTGCATACCTTTCTCTCATGTAAAATACACCTCTTACCCTTCTTTGGGGTAAATTGTGCTTAGTGGACCCTTTAGAGCGTTATTATCATTAAATATTTAAGACAATAATTGTTGGGTTGATAAATTAATATTCTTAAGTATGTTCGTCTAGTTGAGGAAACTTAGTTGAATGTTGTAACATAGTGACTGCAGCATAGTACCTTCATAATGACATGGGTCATTATGAGGATACTATGATGCATCCAACTATGCTTCAACACCCCACTTAGTTTGATTAACTCAATTGACATAAGTGGAAGTTTGGTTCATGGTTCCACCCTAAACAAAGATAGAAACATGAACTAGTGTTGTGGTCAACTCATGTTGACTTAGGGTATCTAGTCATACCTAATCAATGTAATTTGATTGAGTATGTCTATGTATCCTTAGTCACCACGAGTAGTCTTCCACACTAGTGCATGTAAGATTCCCTTGTTTAGTGTGAAACTTTGACTCAGGTTGGGTTAACAGAAGTTAAGAATATCCATTCTAAATAATAGTACAAGTGTGGTGAAGAACATATTCCTTTCGATGAGTATGAAATCTTGGTATGTAAACATGGTAGACATGTTTTAAATCTTCTGCCAAAGTATCAAAAGATGTTGGTTATGTTTTCCTGTGTCACTTAGTCCAAGATGCAGGATTTCAGATGAATATCAATAATAGGTATTCATATAGGATTCCTAGATAGAACACTTGAGTCCACCTAAAAGGTTAAAAGAACCAAGTATAGATAGTATATAAATTAATAAGTTAACATGAGAGGTTGGTTTAATACCAAGTCATGGAATGAGAGATTGGTGTCTCACTGAGTCATTATAGTTACATATGGTTTTCTGATATGAGATGGATTGTAAATGGAATGTGTGTTCTAGATTATATTAATATAGAACATAGAAAATTATGTAAAAAATGAATTCCCTTGTTTCTAAAGTCTTAAAAATTGGATCTTACAGGGATAACCAACTCTGATTCCTCTATGGGCTCAATGATTCCAAATTTCAACATCTTTTCAAATTATTCTTTAAATTTAATGGACAAGTGAGGATTCATCCTTTAATGCCTCTTCTAAACTGGGCATACACCTTCCTTTAACAAAATTTTCATTTCACCCAAAGATTCATGCACTCATTTTAATTTAAGGCCTCTAGGAAACATATCCTTGAAATATCATAGTAACTCAATTATCTTAGCAACTTTAGAGTCAGAACAATAATCTCCAATGATGACCTCTTTAGGTTCATATTTTATTCCAATGTTCAATTTATTTGTCTTCATTGGCTCGTGGTAGGAATGTGAATTCTCATCTGCACTATATAAGACCTCAGGTGTACCCTTTGAATTCTCTATGTCTAGATTTTCCACTTCCTCATCATTTATCATGTAGAACATCTTTACTTTTTCCTTCTCTAGGAAATTGCATTAAATTTTTTCTGTATCTGTCTCTTCTAGTTCATCAAAACATGCCTCTAGGTCTGACTCACTAAGTAAATCCTAAAGAAGTTCCTCAAATTTTACACTATCTCCCATAGTTAAGTGCTTCATAACCTGTAATGCCTCATTCACCGGAGGTTTAGTTAAAAATAGTCAAAAGTATAGATCATATATGCATTCAGTTCTTGCTAATTTCCAATCTCTCTATTCAACTCCGCATAAACATATCATACAGTGTGCATCATTACAAAGTGAAATAGAGTTTATGCACCCACAACAAAGGTGGTAAAGCTTCCTGCTCCTTTTTCTAGAATCTCTCACACTATTGAACGTGGTGTTAAACAGGGTCATTACCATGTTATTCATAGATTTGAGTAGGTGCATTACCTTTGAGGAACCTTGCTAAGAAATCAACTCTCACTTATCTCCATTCTATATGATTATCCCTATGAACCATCCACCATCATGCTTATTTCTCATGTAAAGTGTAGACTAACATGTTCCTTCTTTCCAATAGGTCTTTCCACTGTACTTCCATATATCTCACAAATACTTCATGGTTTCCTTTGCCAATGTTCCAAGGTATGTAGTTTCTACCTAACCACCTAGCACAACATGGTCTACTCATGCATGCAGTGACTCTTCTTACCTCACACCCAACCATTTCATATGTTCCATGTGCCCAATTACCACAAGAAATACTTGTAGTATAACTTACTAACTATGCATCATCCCACTGGAGAACTCTTTTCTTATATGGCGCAAGAACTTTCGGATCTCGAATGGTGTTCACATAAATTCTATTAAGATATTCTTCACTTAAGGGATCTACATAAGGTGTTGATTTTCCATCTGTTAAAGGGATAATAAATCATTCCTCTTTGTTCTCAAAATAGACGTAGACCTTATTGAAATGTAGATCAACATTATTTATATAACACTAAGGGCACCCATGTAGAGCTGGGAAACTATCCACCTTTGTAAGTGTTAAGACCTAAAAGTCCCTAATGAACTTGGATCTCTTTATTAGAAAATGGTTGTAATGAAGGTCTACCAATCTGAACCCACACATCTAAGGTAAGTACATTCACTTTCACGCCTCTACCAATCAAAAATGTTTCTTAAAATTCAACCATCCATAAAAACATTCATATTGATCTCCTTTCCATAATCTATGTTATGAGGAGGGAGATTAGCATGTAAAATTTGCCTTCCATTCTCAATGCCAATGCATGGATTGTTTCTCTTTAACCAATTCCCCAATAAAAGAATAATTTTCTCTTGACACAACATCTTACATACTTCTTTTATATCATCAACATCTAACTGATGAGTTTCAGTTTCCTTCTTAAGTTCTAACCTCTGTGACTATTATTTTAAACAATGTATCTAACCTTGAAGATTCTTGATTACCTCCATGGTTTCTTGATAAACCTCCTTCTAATGTGTAGGTTCTAGATACTTTACATGTAAAATCTCCTCCTTCATAATGGTATTCTTTTGTTCTAGAATTTCTCTAGCGAGCGTAGCCTCATCACGTGTAGTAATATTCATAGGTACCATCTCAGGATCCAGTGCTAACTTTGGCATCCATTGTTCTCCCATGGCATGCTACACTTTAACCATCCACATTCCCTTTTTCTCTTATTTGTATTTCTCTCTCTATAATGCCTCTGCAATGGTTAAAATGATTGTTTCCTTCTGTAACTAAAATTGCAAACATTGATAGTTGATTTTTATTTTAAAGATAGTGTACTCTTTAAAACTGATAAATCATGTTTGTTGTCGATGATATGGTTTATCTTCTAAAAATTAGATACATTCATACTATGGTAATTCTGAATTGCTATTGAGGTATTTCATATACTCTTTATGGTGAACTTTGAAATACATTATATATACTAGTGAAGGAAATAAATTCAGTCTTATAAAAATATGCCAATTCATTGCCTGATTTGTAATATAAGACTACTTCTCAGTCAATTTCATTGCTAATACAGGAATACCCCTACCTTGGATCATTTGTAGTTATCCAAGGCATGTATATGATTCTATGATGTTTCAATCATTTTGTTAAGTTGGTCATCATATTCTATTGTTGAGATGTATTCGTACTCAGGCTTGCATTTTGGGGATCACAGGGGCATATTTTATCATCTTAAGGATGCATACTTGTATCTGATCCAATTACCTTGTTTTGATAACATTACTTAAGGTAATGTCATATGATTTTTGTAAGGAACCTAAAACATCTAAATTCATTTGATTACTTAATTTACCTTAACCTAAGTTACAGTGAATGTATTTAAAGGATATTAACTCCTAAAGGATTATCCTAAGTATTTTGATATTAATTTTTCCTAAGCTATAATGGGAATTTTCTAAGGTCCTAAGATATGGTTAAAATAAATGCTAAAGAAACCTAACCTAGGTGTCATCGAACTAACCTAAGGGAAACTATGATTTTCTTAGATGGCAAGTTATGGGAATGGGTGGTGGTACTATTCCAAAGGTGTGTGGGAGATTTAAATGGATCAATAAATGTTTTATTACAACCAATTTTGGTAGAGGCATGGTTATGATGGAATTTGCTAAAAATAAAAATATGCTAAGTTTTAGTGAATGAATTTTAACTCTTAGTGTAATGACCCAAAAAACTCACACACGAACAACACAATAAAAGATAGGATAATTTTTTTTGACTTACTTCGACACATAACACGACACAACATGTCATCACAAAGTTACAACCAACTCTAGGAACCACTTGTTACGGGGATGACCACAAGGTCAGCACGGAAACGTTTACACCCAAAAGGATAATAAAATTTTTATTTTTTAGACCTGACAACATAGAAGTCCAACCACAGAACACACTTACAGTTAGGGACAACCACAATGAGATATTCTTGAGGGTTATTTATTTTAAAAAGACATCTTGCAATTCTTAGCTTACGTTTTCAAGGAGGCTCAAGATATGATTCATACAATTCATCTTACCAAGCTAAGTTTATTCTTTTTACACTGAGTAATCATCTTTAAAACTTCTCTATTATGACATTTATTTGCTTAATTCGTTTATTTAGAGAAAGGGGTAATTTAATTCCACAAGGCCATCTATTTACACTTACGCTACTAGAACTTGTTCATGCCCATATGACAACATGGGTTTGCGTTTAACATACTTAAGAGAAGAAAGACAAGGCACCTTGGAAAAAGGTTAGAGGGAGAAGGTTGAGTTGAAATCATCTTCAAGGCCTCATTAGCTATTACCAAGATATAATTGAAACTTGAAAACTTAACCAGAATTATTAAAGATTTTACTTGGGCTTTACTAAATGAGTTTTATAAAAATAAAACAATTTACCATCCAATGGCTAAGAGATAGATTGCGTGGTTTCTAAAGTGTTTTCTCCTGCTTATTAAATCTTATTATCTTCCAGATCTAACCATAGATTTCCCTTAAGTTCGTTTAAGAATTTCACCATAAAAGGGATAGTGTTCATTAGTGTAGCTAGGGATATCAGGTTATATAATGTTACTTAACAAAGGATAGTTTCATCTTTGATCACTTATGGAATTACATGCTCTCAAGTTGGTCACCTCTACACAAATTTATTTGCAATATAAATTTTAGTTTAACTTCTATAAGTATTAAACAACCCATTTTATTTTACTTATAACACACTATTACTAAGTCTTAGAAAGATTTAGCTCAACATTTAATTGTAGGGATAAATTTTAACAATACTCATTTACGAAAATGAAAATAAGGTTACTCAACAAGCGGTAATCCAACTTTCTTTTATTTTCCAAGATAGACAGACAATTCAAGGTTCCAAAGTTAAGACGACATAATCCACGATACAATATACTAAGACATTGATCCTCTTCTAAATTTTCTACTAGATGTTATCAATAGTTGAACAATATAAAAAGGATTCATGCAAAAGAACTTCTCAACTGAGGTTGATGTAAAAATCTACAAGTCTATCCCTCATCTACTCGTAAAATCCATCTGCAACAAATTTTTCCACAAGAGTCAGTTCGCGAGAACTGAGCAAGATAAGGCTACACAAAACCACCATAACTATTATCTAACAATACCACAAAAAGGAAGCACTTTATTACAAGAATTGGGTCAAACCTCTAAACACTATCAACACATCAAGTTATAATAAAGTCTCCATCATGCCAATCAAAGAAGGAGAAGACCTTGTACTTCAGTTAGGAGTAAAAGCAATGAAAGTATAGCAATCGTATGAGAATGGCCCTTGGCCCTATAAGGAGAAAATAAACAATCTAGCAAAAACATAATTCCCATCAAGTAAGTAATTAAATAATAATTACAAGATTGAGATTTGATATATAGACCAACCATCTAGAAATTTATCAAAGGTACCAAACGCATAGGCTAAAATAATATATTTCTAAAAGAACAAGAGTTGATCGGCCCAAGAAAGGGGAACCACAGGTTTCAAAAATTAACACAAAAAGCCATGTATAATAGAGTTTCAAACCGGAAATCAAATAGAGTATACACACAACATAAGTTTCGAAGCGAAGGCAAAGTATACTAGTTTTGACCATTAACTCCAAGAGATTTTCCAATCATTCAAGAAGGGCCAATGTCTTACAGGCTAGTAGCAAACACGCGAGAGAAGAAGGGAGTTCCGTCAAACAAGAGTATACAATAATGTCATCAACAAATTTTATAACACTAAAGATTTGCAAACCTCCACAACAATTCTAATGTTTGGTTAATTTAAAATAAATTACCTATTTCCCAAACCAACAATATTTTAAGGCAACCCTTGGTAACATAGACAACGTCACACATAGATACAAACATAATTTCTAAGTGACATTATCAAAACAAAACCTTCCGCTATGAATCCATAAGACTATCAAATGAAAGATGAGTTTTTCCCGAAGATTAATCACATTTAAGGAAATTTCCATCACAAAATATTAAGGTAATTACGTGCATAAAAACTGACCAATATTAATTAATAGCGTTAACATTACAAAGGAGAAATAATGCAAGTTAGGAAAAATAGAAGAGCGCCATCAACAACAATTCTGAGAGGGGGATTAGACCAAAACTATTCTAGTGTCAACGAGGTACTGGATTCGCACAATGAAACCTCGAGCTTAGTTGATCCGAAAAGCTAGTTATGGTTCAAGTTGATAGGGATGGTCAAGGTACTTCTTGAGGATGGCCTTAAAAGCCTAGAAACAAGATGAAAGATAATATAAGAGTCTAAACACGTGAGATGGAAAACACATTGCACACAAACCTTTTCATTCTACAAGTTTTAATACCAAAACTCTAAGCTGGCTAGCCCAAGCATTGCTCACACTAATCCTACAACCTTTCTTTCTCGATGCCAAAAGGTTATCAAAGGGACTTGCGAAGGAGCTAACAAAAAAATGTCAAAGACAAACTTGGGTGCTAGGGAGGAGCTTCATAGTTATCGTAAACTTACTTCCATGATATCGAAAATACTAGTTTGATCAACATAATAACTTGCAACTCAATCGCAGAGAAGAATAAATACATAAACAAACAGACGAAGGTCTATCACTCGAGCAAGAGAAACATAACACCTAGAGGAGAGGGCACACGCATCCTTTCGACCAACATACTGACAACGATAAAAGCTAAAACAAGAAGAAACAAGCAGAAAGGGGAAATCTCCCATCATGACATCCAACTGACAAATCAATGCAAGGAAAAAGTGGTTCGATTTCACAATAATTTTAAATAAAATAACAGTAGAAAAGTGTAGAAATATCTTGCCTTTTTTCTCCAGATTCAGTAGGTTTCATGGACACCACCCAGACCAGCAACAACAACCCAAGCCTAATTCCATTTTCTTCAAGCTCGTTGGGCGCCCAAACATTGACCATCTTCACGTTGGCACAGGTAGGAGTTCACGGCCAGGGTGGGTGGTCTAAAATACTTGCCAACATCCTCCCAACGCATGTCAAAAGGGAAAGTTACAGCGGAACATGGACATCCATCCAGCACAATGGAAAATCCACTTTTGGAGCCCATTTAAGAAGCTGGAAATAAAATTTGGTCTCTTATTTATCACTGCAGACCTAGCACAGTGCGCCTTGTTATAGTGCCAGACTATGTCTGCAGATTGCTTCACCTGGCATTACCAATAATCTCTACAAGAACATTTTCCTTTTTTTAAAGTGATGGAACCGCTTTGCATCTCTCACAACAATTTGCTTTGCAACAATCTTGGACAAAACCTGGTGCAGTGTGGCAGTCAACACATACATTAAGGTTCTTGACAACTCTGAGAGTTGTCCCACGGGGAAGGCTTAACAATCCAAATGCAATTGCCATCTTCTCACTATGGTGGCAGAGGAATACTTTTACTTTCCCGTTCACTCAGTACATGTTCTGAATCTGAAAGATATCCTGCTACCTTTATCTCCCAAGACATTTTCTCCAACATTACATAGATCTCCTATGCCTGTGGGTGTGATCTGTCACCTACACAAAAAGCATGCACCATTTTATTTCCTTTAATCCAACTACATCCAAGTTTCTTTTTAATTCCTCTATCCTTCATCGATCTCCTAATAAGTTCATAATTGCAAAGCAAATTGTGCTTCATGAATACTCTGATATGAAACAGATCCGCCTCTATGAGATCCTCTTCCATGAGTTACATCGTAAAACAAGTAAGGTCTCAGTAGAGAATCTTTGCAAATAAATTTCATCAGGTCTCCTGGTAACACTCTCACTGTCACATAGTCGATTTTGATAAAAATATCTTGAAGGAGAAACCCGAATCTGAGGATGCATCTGAAACAGAATAGAAAACAACATAGTTGGACAACCTGCCTATTGGAAGTGCTCAAAAAAGCCTCTATTATTCTGTAACTTGTCTACTGCCTGGCTAAAAACTGTTGTGGGTCGCTGTTGCGGATCGCTGACAAGAACACACCTCGCAACACCCAATGAAACTGGAGGTAACACGCCTGCTACACTAGCTTGTAGCTTCATAAAAAAAAACACGCGCGCAGGGAGGAACCAGGAAGGAAAAATTCCATGACAGAAGGATTTTGCTGGCCTTTCTACCCACACAACTAGGAAGGGAACGCCTCTCACCCGCCTCTGCACATAGTCCAACAACCAGAAAAAAAAATCATGCAGTCAAAGAAGGATAATACAGGCAGCAAGGGACGCAAGAGATTTGCAAATCAGAATTAAATGAAGGTGGGGCGGTTGGCAGAGGTAAGGCCAGTGGGAGATGGCCACGCACCAAGTCTAGATGACAGAAATGGGTGAGGGATGGTAGAGCCTTAGGCACAAGGACCTAAAATTTTGATTTTAATTCAGTCTCCTCCAACCTGCGCCTCACACCTACCCCCCTTCTTTCCACGCAACCACAACATTCCTTTATTGATTTATTTTTTTACTTATATTTTATTTCATTTCATCTTATTTTTTATATCTATACATGTGTATATATATATATATATATATATATATATATATATTAAATTAAATAATAAAAACCAGGCTTCAAACATGCAAATTTCCATTAAATAGGGAAAAAGTAACGGTCGCCACGGAGGCCAGCACAGGAAGCGTTAGTAACGACACGAGGGGGGGGCAGGGGAACAAATTAGAGGTTACACTCAAGAATGAACACAGAGCAAAGACTACCATGGTGCCAAGACGGGAAACCCCTTCTTCAGCACGGGATGGGGTTCGTCCTACAACACGATTAGACAAAACAACTAGATGAAATGCTATAGGGATAGTTAATATAAAATATCGATGATGATCGAAATTAAGGAAAAATAATAATACTTATAAAATAACAGCCGATCGATCATTAAATTAAAATAACATCATTACCATTACATATTATAATTATATATATAATTTCTACCCACATTAATATTGACCAACGATTGAGCTTAATAATGCGACAACAAGATCCCCTTGTAAAAAGGATAACGCACAGGACATTACACAGTCCACAAAAGGGAGGTGTCGATAACGACTCAAGGATGCCAGAAGGAGAGGGGAGGTGCTAAAACATCGCTGAGACATGGTCTAAGACAACAGAATTACACTCAGTCATTCAACACCCAACAAGGGAAAGGTCACTACGCCGAGAACCTAGGTAACCGCCAAACGGGGCATTACAGTTAGTTGTAACTAACAATGGGATGGCATTGGCAGGAATTTCAAGGGCCACTGACATTCCAGCTAGCATTAATGAGCCTCAACCCTTAAGTGAAACCTGCCTAGGAATTATCAAGATGAGTTTGGGAAAAAAATAATGGTTTGGTTTTATTGTGCATTCAATTTTTCAAGCTCCATGGCTCTGCATGTAGTATTTTTATTTTTCAAACTATCAGTTTTATTTTGTTGTAAATTAAATATTGCCATTACATGGCATACATAATGGTAAATATGTATTATGGAAACTATAAAGGAAATATGGGGGAATTGTCAGAGGATTTGGTTGGAGTTTTCATTGGAGATATTTCAGTGGAATATTCACAGAAAGGTTTGAAGAATGGAAATGAAACTAGGAATTATAGGCTCTATCTCTTTAGACTATAATGTTTTATTTAATGATTTAATAACACTAATTATGATATTTGTGAAAACATTTTGGATATTTTGTTTCCTTTTTTGTGTGTTGTTTTGTTTTTCCCTGCTTCTTTGGTTTTCATGAAAGTAATTGGGTTATGGTTGTTAGAAATGAAATTGTATTGTTTGAAGTCTGTTATACATTGAAACTAGGTTTTAAATGGTTTTTGAATGACTATTTTTATAAGATATGAAATTGCGAATGATTTTTTAAGTTAATATTTTATTATTTTTGCTACTATTGATATATCTCATTGTATTTTTCAATCTTATGGTGTTTGGTTATATCACTATGCTCCAAGTTGAAGCCTTGTTGGAATTTTTTTAGTGATTCAATTACTTGTGGATTTAGGTGTTGAGAAAATATATTTTTGGTCGAATTATTAATGTGTGGTTCAATATTTTACTTCACTTTAGTGATGAGTCATTTATGTCTTGGAATCTTGACTTATGTTTTGTTATAATTTGGTGTGATGAGCTTCAACCCATTCTATGTACTCTCAAAAGGGATATCTCGATCTCTTCTCTGCAGGCTTGATGGAGAGGGTGATTGGTAAAGTTTCTTGTATCCCTTTTTAGTTATGTTTGTTTGGTTATTCACCCTTATTGGGTCAGATTTTATTCAAAAGGGTGAGTGGTAAAGTTTATTTCCCCTTTTCTTTAGGGGTGTATTGCTTTATTAGTACCCTTCTAGGTTTTCTTGAACCTAGACTTATTTTGGGGCATCATTCATTTCAGGTCCTTTTGACTGTAACTTCTCATTGATCTTTTAAAGGATATTTTGAGCTAGGATAGTTGGTTATTTCTTGGGTTTGATGATGTTGTTCTGTAAGTGATTATTGTATAAACTATGGAGATTTTATGGATATGGGGTAAACTATTAATTCTAGAAGATGTATTCTTTGGTGACTGAAACTTATCTTTATTCAAATTGTATCTTCCTTGTAAAACATCTCAGTCTAGAGACTGTACACACATTTTAGGTTGGTCTTTATCGAGTTGGAATTTTGTATTTTTATATGAACATTGTTATGAGAGTTATATCCTTAAGTTTGGAACCATGATTATAACTGGTGAAGGTGGTAATATACGCATTCAATAATTTATGTGGTTCAGTTTTTTATTATCTTGTAAGTTTTAGTGTACAAATTTGATTGGTAATTTTCAATTATAGATTGACTATAGTCCATGGTCTGATATGAATCTTTCAGTCGAATTGGTGGAGTTATATTATGTTCATGTTTTTTATTTAAATCTCTATTTGTTTTTCTTGGACAAAACTTTTTGGATATTTTTAACTTTGTGTTTAGAATCATCTTGTAAATAGGATAGAGTAACCCTCTTGTTATAAGATACTATGTGTATTTTTGGTTCATGCTAAGTCCTTCTTGTTTAAGAGGCATCCTCTATGGGATAGTGATAAGGATTTGGTTAGTGATGTTTATTGTGACTGTAATTGGTTCATGAAAAGTCCTTCTTTTAATTGTTTTCCCTTATGGATTGGTGATAGGGAATTGGTTAGTAATAAAGTGGAAAATTATGGCTTGGTGATTTAATTCGATACTGATGAGGATTAATCATAATTTTTTATTAATTCCCTTCTTTAATAGTTGGTTGCAGTTTTAAATGTTGTCATATTTGAAATGATTCTCATGATTGTAACATAGATGGAATTAATTTGTTGGTTCACTTAACTTATTTTATGCACAATTGGTTCCTTAAGAGACTTAAATGATTTCTTTTCTATTTCTGACATTATGGCTTTTGGGGCAGACTTTTTAAATGTTCATATTTTGGATACTTGGAAAATTTTCATATTCAGCAGTGTTCCTTTTACAAAGTGGTTAGATAAAATCATATTGATTTAATGTCATAGTGATTAACATGCTAAGTTCTTGTGAACTGATTCATGCTAACAATTTTGTAGATGGATTTTGTGAAAAGTTTAGGGAGAAAGACTTTTAGAAAGTTGCATCTATTTTATTAATGAAGTCATTTTCTTCATTCAGATGATTTATGTATTGAAATACTCTTGAAAGGAATTTGTTTGAAAAAATATGAGGGTGGATCAAATTATTTTTTGTACTACTGAGAAATGTTTTCTTAATAATCTTATGAAATATTTATTAAGCTTAGAATGAAGTGAATTATTTTTCTAATAAATGAATTATTGTATAATGGTTTATGATGACTGGTTTATTTATGAATCAAATATGACTCATATTTGATTAATATTCTTAAATATTAACATGTATGGTGTTTCTCAAAAAAATTGTGTGCTAAAATAGATAAGGTAAAAGGTCAAGGAGGAATACATGTTATTATGTAGATGGTAGGTTGAGTGCACGTGTTACTGACTTAACCCAAGCTACTTGTGGAGAACTCATTTTTTGTCTGGGAAGGACTACATGTAGAAACAAAGTAAGACCACAAAAGGATTTTAAATAGAAAGAGTTAGAGGACTTCCTTGTTAGTGTAAATAAGTTAATGTAACTATTATTTATGATAGTAAATAATAGTTTACATTTACACTTGGTAAAATCATTCAGGGAGTTTGTTTTTTTTGTTATAAACCAAATTTGTTGTTTAGTTTGTTTATATTATTGCAATAAAAAATTTTATTCAAATTTGGTCTCACGTAAAAGTTTGTTCAAACAATTTTTGTTTGAACATAGTTTTTCAGCATAGATTAAACAACAATTAAGTTTTTGGGGTTTACAGAAACAATTATGTCTGATGTTTTTTTGCAATGGTTTAATGGTTGAGGTAATGGATCTGATGGAGAGATCCTTTGCTCCATCATGCTCACAATTCTATCATTCCTATCAAGGATAGATCTGGGAAGCATTATGATTCCTCAAATGGCTGTCAATCCTCTATTTTTACCAAATTAATGAGAGTAAATATGAGAAATGAAGGTCATCTTACTAACACTTTGATTTAGGTATCTCAAAACGTTATCAACAAAGTAGATTAAGAAAAGTACTAAAATATAAACTAATCTAGCATCAGGCAAGGTATGTTTCTAGTTGGGACAATTCACAGGGGTGTTAGGTAAGGTCACAAAGTTATATGGTAAGGTCTAGGTGACATTGGAGGAAGTTTGGTGAAGGTTAGCAGAAAACACAGAGACCAACATCGGTCTAGTGACTGATGCTGGTAAAGAGGGGAGATTGATGAAAGTTAAGGTGACCAATGTTGGTAGGGGAAATTTGGTGGTAATTAAATTAAAGTATTTTTTTACTTCTCTATGATTTCACAAATAATTAAGGTAGGATGGTTAGGTATATAACAGTGCTAAAAAGACTCAGGAATACCTAGAGGTCGAGTATGGAGATCCAGAAGGTCATGGGTGGTTGGATGGGTAGATTGGTAAGAAGGTGGGGATGTAGGAATGCATGAAGGAATAAAATGTAATAACAAAAGATAATGAACCTAAACTTTAAGAAAGTACAAAATGATTAAAATAAATTATACTTACTTGCATTTACAGGTTTGGTAGGTGAAGGAAGGCAAGATTTGATATGTGAAGAACTTCTATGGCTAGTTTCATGGCAATACTTCCCAGAGTGTTCCTGTGAATATTATAATTCCTTGAGATGAGCATCAAGTGATTTCTTGGGCTTGTGGTTGAGTATATCCCATTGTATGGATGCTATGAAGTCTATGATTCATGCATGAATGTAATAGAACTCTCTAAAATGAAAATGACCAACTCAGGTAAAGAGTTGTGAAAGTTTATATAAGGTATCCGATGATGGTTAAGGTGAACAACATTGGTTGAGGGATAAAAAAATGTCGATTAAGGTGAGAAATCCTAGGTTTACCAAAACTAGGTAGATTTTTACTATTTTTGGCATGATCTTTATTTAGTCCACTTAGGGAATTGAAGTTCACATGAGAGAATGTAGGATGGTCATAGGAGAAGTATAATAAGTTTTTTGGAATGATTCTCAATTAGTTGGGTTAAGTGGTGACTTAACACTTGGAGTGATGACTTGGTCACTATGAGTTAAATGCCCCTAGAATGGGTCCAAGGTGAGGTGTCTAGGTGATGTGTAAATTAACTTAATTAAAGTAATTAAATTAATTAATAATGTGATGATGAACATTAATTCAATTGTAAGTAATTAAATTAATACAAATATGAGGTAAAGGGGTCATGGTTAGGTAAACATGTTATGTTAATTGATTAAAGGGGACCAAGGGGAGTGTGACCCAAATTTGGTGTCTACATTTTTCCATTTTTTTTCATGTAGCTTGTATTGGTAAGTGATTCTAACAAAAAAAAAAATTGATGTCCTAAGTATAAGCAGAGGTTAGGATTCCCTAAGTAGGGTTGAAGGTGATCCCCCGTGAACTATGAACTGATGAGGTTGGAAAAGTAGTCAGGGAGTGGTTTGATAAATAAGTGAGTGATGAAAGTGAGGGTCAGTAGGTAAGGGTCTAGTCATGCTGGGAAATGGGTAATGGTCATTATGGGTAATGGGTAATGGAAATTGAATGCACACACACGTATAGATTTTGATATGGTACTAGATGGAAGAGCTTATGAAATCTACATTGTCCAAAGGGAGATAGGTTTATCCAAACAAGGTTGAAGTGATTCAGGTATCCAAGGTATAGGATATGGTCATGAAGTATAACAAGGTCTGATGTAGGAATGGGTAATAGGTTTTGTTCCATGGCACCAAAGGTATGGTCAAGATAAACATCACTTCATTAGACAAGGTAAGGTCATTAGGCTAAACAAAAAGGGTAACAAAATCATAAGGTATAGCGAGTACACAAATTCAAATGTCACAAAAAGGAGATTCAGGCTAGGGTGTGTTGGGTAGGGCTCAGGTAAGGCTAAGATATAGGTAAATAACATGTCCCTAACATAATTAAGGAAATGTATAGGTAGTGTAGGCTTGTGGGTAGGGTGTAATAGGTATTGGTAAGGTCAAGAGTTGTGTGATCAACATTGTTTATGGGAAAAATGGGCATGGGATGGGTCAAATGGGTATGCCAGGTGACCGATGTCAGTTATAGCATAACTGCCATTGGTTGGATAGGGCACAACATGAACGACATAATTTGTGTTGATTTGGGGTTAAAAAGGAAAAATCCACTTTTTAAGGATTCATTTTGACATTGTAACTTTTAGAAAACAACATAGAAGAAGGTGAGGAGTGTAAAATGATAGTTTGAGATGTTGAGATGAGTTGGTGAGCCACGTAGCATGTGATTAGCATTTTATTGGAAGATCCATGAGATCGAGTTGATTGATTTGATTGGTTATGAGGAGAGGAGTTGATTTTGGCATGGCATAGGTGGGAGAGGGATTAGTGGACTATCGGCATAGTGGCCAGATGTACCACCACAAAGATGGTGCCAATTAGAGGTAGGAGATGATACAAATCCCTCATTTGGTTGAAAATAGTATTGTTGAAATTGGTTTTAGTCAAAAATTTGGATGGTTTTTGAATTTTGAAATTGTGGGTAAAAATGAAGGAAATGAGGGGTGGGAAGTTCATCTTGACATATGCATCTTAAATAGGGTTAGTTTTGAATGAAGCTAGAATAGGTTTGGGTGTGTTAGAGTGGGGTTTTAGGTTAGGTTTTGTAAATTTTTTAGAATGGGGGATGGGTTTTTCTTTGTGATGTCATGACAGAGACCGACAATGGTCAAGGGTTGGCTGACATCGATCAACTTTGGCCGACATTGGTCAACATCTGGGTGACCGCCACTAGTCAAAAGGAAATGATGACAGTTAAGGTTAAGATTAAATAACTTGAACATTTTTCACTAGGTAGGCTTGCAGAGTCTTTAAATATGACGTATAAGACTCTTTTATCAATCATCATTATTTTGTTCCCCCATGATCTTGTTATTTTTTTTATCTTAAACCTAAAATCGACTAAGTATGAATATGTAATTGGAAGGTATCCATGTGTCTCTTTGGTGCACTTGGGGCTTGAAGCAAAGAAAGGAAGTTACCAACTAGCACAGTCCATCCATGTGTCCCAGGCCTGAGACAGTTGCCTTAATGGGTTCAAAAGTCACAAATATAACAAATATAAAGGACCTCCATGTGTCACCCAGGCACAAATTCAAATTAAGATAAAGAAAGAAAGGGTCCAAACAAGTGCACACCCTCTACGTGGAAGAAAGGGAACATCACTGACTCAAGGAGTGCTAGTTGGATGAATTAAAGGAAATCACAAATATCCCAACAAGTAGTTGAGATATTAACCCAGAAAGGGAATATCATGTAAGAAAATTGAATATTTTCGGTGGAAGCTCCAGTTCCAGACAATGGAGAAAGATCCATGAATATCTATAAAGAAACATTATGGTCTAGGAACAGGGGGAATTTAGAAGAAAATAGACTAGATCTGTGAAAGGGATTATGGATTCAGTTGTTTGTATTTTCTAGCCTTAGCTAGACTCTGTTATAGAAGAAGATTGTAATCTATGCCATATCGGTCTTATGCAACATTTTCTCTATAAATAAAGAACTCTCATGCTGTGCATTTTGGATTTTCAATATTATGTGTCTCTTTTCATTTGTTGTCAGTAGTTCTAGATAGTTGGAAGATCAATCATTCTACACGCCCTTGGGTTTTCTTTACATATCTGTTATTTGCACTTGTTATGTTTTATATCTCCTAGGTCTCTAATAATATAGGACACTTTTTAAAATAGTGGATCATGCTTAAATTCTCTTCAAACTATTCTAAGTAGTTTCTTAAGAGGTATCTCTATGGTTTTAGGATCTTTTCCGATGCATCACCTTAGTTAGTTTTTGCATTTCCTTTCATCTTTCTTCTAACCTTATCTCACAATTGAGATAAGATCCAACTTATATAAAATTTGAAGGTAACCTTAGGGAATATGTCCCAATAACCTAAGGTATCCAACAAATTTGACAGTTCATCCAAAAATATAATCGTCAATAGTTTTCCTGGCACACTCGGTGGGAAAAACATCTACACATATTAATATCCACTGATTTTAGCAATACTTGGTTGGTCTTCTCTAGTTTACAAGAAAAATTAAAACAAGGGTAAGGACAAGGGAGGAAGGTGTGTTTGAATAATTATAGTTATCTCCACCATGTAATAGGAGAGGTAGACACATCTAAAGATCTCTGTCTCCTCCAAACCAAACTCTCTCAACACCCCCACTAGGTAGGCCCTTCGTATAGTCAACTAGGACTATTAGACCTATTTTAATGGCTCACCTTTAAGCTCAACCTTCGAGATAGTTTGTTTCATGGAATCAAGGGAGTCACTCATCCTATCCACACCTTCCATAATGTGGAATCCTATCCCAACAAATGCATTAAAGGAGCTGCCAAAATTTAGTGGGGAAGAATTTAAAACTCTGGAAGAGGACCTCCAAGACGTAGAAAAAATATGTGTAGTACATTATATCAGGGAACAAGACATCGGCTTACAATTGCTAGCCAATTCCTTTAAAGGACAAGCTCTAGATTTATACTGACCCTTGACTCTTAAAACTATCAGAATTTGGGACTAGTTGACGGATGTGTTGGTACAAAGATTCCATGAAAAAGGGGGTAAATAATCACTCCTACAATAACTTATCAACATCAAGAAGGACCCATAAGAGATGATGACTAACTTTAACACTAAGTTCCACAAAACATGGCAAAGTATTCCCACTCTAGCAAGGCCACTAGTAGGTAGGACTATTATTTTTTACTTAAATGCTCTAAATTTTGATATTTCCGTAATGATTCAATCATTAGGAGGGGATTTCTTACCACAAGCATACAATATAGCCATCCGAGCTGAGAATAATTTAATATATGCAGGGAAGCTTCCCCCTAGAGCCCCTTTTCCCATTTAACCTAAAATAGATCCCCTTCTGCAATAAGAGGTATTGAGCCCTACTCAATCCCCTAGGTCCCTATATAGCTACCCATCTTCTCATTCGGCTCCAACTACCATTACAACATCATCTTCTTTTTCTCTCAAAATGGAGGAAATGAAAAATATCCTTAGAAAATTATCTAACAAGATAGTAAATCTTAAGATAAATCAGGCCGCTTACCCGAGACCAAACTATCAAAGCTATCAGGGTGGCAGGCCTGCTTATTCTCCCCAATATCACAACACCTAGAAACCACCACCCATGCAGTCATCTAACTAGTTGATCCCTGTGCCATCGCCACTCCAAACTATTCCACCAAATAGCGGAAGAGAAATGGTACCTGTAAAAAACCATTTGGAAGAAGATCCTAATGCATGGTGCTTCCCATGTAATAATTTCCACATGCCAAGGGGTTTTCCCCAAGGTAATCTGCAATAGAAGGTAGCTGAACAAAGAATGAGGGAAGGCTATAATGTTGACACATCAAGACCTTACCATTTCATGGGAATCTAAAATGCTTCTTTCATTGCGTAAATCCAAGGAATGTCCATGGAATAGGAAGCAGAGATCCCACTAGAGTAGGCACTTTTCTTTTGGATAGAAGGAGAGGAATCCATATTTATGAATGAGACAAATTTTTCCAAGCCTATTCAATTTAATTATAACACTCACTTAAAAAAGAGGATAATAGAGACACACACTCCCACTTTAAGCACAACTAGCGGGGCACAAAAAGAGTCTTCAACCCTCACGGTGTCACCACCTATGGTCATGAAATAAGATATGAGAAATTTTCAGAATCAAGATGATCCTCATCCCATAGGTGAAGGAATGAAGCACCAATCATCTTCCAAACCATCATCACTCAGGCCAATCAACGTAGTTCAAAAACTAAAGAAAGCACCAACCAATACATCCTTTTGGGATATTTTGAGCATTCCAGAACAAAAGGAGTTACTTTAAGAAGCACTCAAATAAAATAAAGATCTGACCACCTCTGGGAAGGAGAAGGAATGGGTCAAATCCATTTGAGTCTCAATAGAGGCAGTGCTGATAAATCAAAAGGGAGAGTTAAGTAAACCAAGTCCCGATCCCTTTTTTATGAATCTTATCATAGGTAAGAAATTATTGCATAATTCCATGATAGACTCTGGTGCAAGCACTATAATCATGCCCAATGTGATTGTAGATGCCTTGGGCATTAAATATGGACCCTTAAAGAAAGGATTCATCTAACTAGATGGAAATTCTATCTAAACCATAGGAGTTATCGAAGGACTCTTGTTGTAGATCTAATCCTACCCAAACATAACCACTCCACAAGATATTATCATAATAGATGTTCCACTAGTCTTCAGACTATGTCTCTCCCGTGATTTCACAACAAAAATAAGAGTCTACATGTGTCTTGATTGGTCTCATTTGATTATGTGGACTGAGTATGGGTCTAAGATGAAGGTCTTATCGGAACCCATTGCTAGGGAACATATAACAAACCAAGAGGCCTCAGGATTTGAGGCTTCCCATGCTATGATCACTAGAGAAGATGAATCATACATAGAGGAATATGATCTTTGAATTAGAGGTCATCTAGCCAATATTCCCCCAGGTGATCCTTCGAGAACTTTGATTCCATTAGTTTAGGTACTTATGAAATACTCGATGAGGAATTCTTGATCCCGAAGGTGGTGAAAGGAAAGGCTAAAAAGGAAGGAAACCCCTCGAAAGATAACCAAATATGGACCCTACATTTTGATGGGGCCAAAAGTAAAAATGGATTAGGAGTTGGAATGTGCTTATCATCCTCAAGTGGAAGGAAGATACTCCAGTCATTCTGTTTTGAATTATTCTACACAAGTAATGAAGTAGAGTATAAGGCCTTAGTACATGGCTTGACCACAACCTAAAAAGTAGGGCATCAAACAGTTGAGAGTATTCAATGAATCAGAATTGGTAGTAACACAGGTAATGAACACTAATACCACAAAAACTATGAGGATGAGGTCCTACCAAAATTGGGTATGGGACCTCATCAACGACTTTAAGGCCTTGAATATCAGGGTTATTTCCCAAAATAAAAATACAGAAGCTGATAGGATGGACTTGATTGAGTCACAATTCGATCCAATATAGGATTTGATAACAAATGAGAATACCATAAAGTTGATCATCCACTCCTCTATCCCTAACAACATCGATCATTGACAAGTATTTAATGGTGACTGATATATTATACACTTCCTCCAACAATACTAAAAATTTGCTAACTTAATCCAACCCAATATTGAGGAAGCATATGGAGATCAGATTATCCAATTAAAGCCAAAAAAAACTTTTGAAAGGGTTGATAACCCTAGAAAGTATTTTTGACTCAAATGACGCTAGTTCAGATCAAAGGAAGTTTGCAGCAATAAAGGATGATTATATCGAGTTGGAAGTGAATAGAGAGAGAAATCTAAAG
Organism: Taxus chinensis; assembly: GCA_019776745.2. Classification (NCBI taxonomy): domain Eukaryota; kingdom Viridiplantae; phylum Streptophyta; class Pinopsida; order Cupressales; family Taxaceae; genus Taxus; species Taxus chinensis. The sequence goes on along the minus strand of CM034157.1, from coordinate 361,716,284 downwards.
GTTGGGAAACTATTCATTCAAAAGTAAATAGAAAGGCTTGTGGCTCTATGTCATAAGTATTATAAGGTTATGGCTTGTACGTATGATGATCTACATAGATATAACAAGGACATCATTCAACACACCATCGATCTCGAAGAAGGGAGTAAGATAGTGCACTAGAAACAAAGGCCCGTAAACCCAAAAATAGAACCCCTCATGGCTCAATAATTGAGAAAGATGCTATAGGCCAACATAATATTATTGATTTAGCATACAACGTGGGTATCCAACCTAGTTCCGATGAGGAAGAAAAATGGTAAAATCAAACTTTGCATAGATTTTAGAGATCTAAAACGGGCACCCCTAAAGGACCATTACCCTTTTCTCTCCATGGAGAAAATATTACAAATGATCACAGGTTCAAAGATGTTGTCTTTGCTAGATGGTTTTTCAGGCTATAACTAGATATGGCTCGCAGAACCACTCCACAAGATATTATGGTAATAGATGTTCCACTAGTCTTTAGACTATGTCTCTCCCGCGATTTCACAACAAAAATAAGAGTCTACATGTGTCTTGATTGGTCTCATTTGATTATGTGGACTGAGTATGGGTCTAAGATGAAGGTCTTATCGGAACCCATTGCTAGGGAACATATAACAAACCAAGAGGCCTCAGGATTTGAGGCTTCCCATGCTATGATCACTAGAGAAGATGAATCATACATAGAGGAATATGATATTTGAAGTAGAGGTCATCTAGCCAATATTCCCCCAGGTGATCCTTCGGGAACTTTGATTCCATTAGTTTGGGTACTTATGAAATACTCGATGAGGACTTCTTGATCCCGAAGGTGGTGAAAGGAAAGGCTAAAAAGGAAGGAAACCCCTCCAAAGATAACCAAATATGGACCCTACATTTTGATGGGGCCAAAAGTAAAAATGGATTAGGAGTTGGAATGTGCTTATCATCCCCAAGTGGAAGGAAGATACTCCAGTCATTCTATTTTGAATTATTCTACACAAGTAATGAAGTAGAGTATAAGGCCTTAGTACATGGCTTGACCACAACCTAAAAAGACGGCATCAAATAGTTGAGAGTCTTCAATGAATCAGAATTGGTAGTAACACAGGTAAGGAACACTGATACCAAAAAAACTATGAGGATGAGGTCCTACCAAAATTGGGTATGGAACCTCATCAACAACTTTGAAGCCTTCAATATCAGGGTTATTTCCCAAAATAAAAATACAGACGCTGATAGGATGGCCTTGATTGAGTCACATTTCAATCCAATATAGGATTTGATAACAAATGAGAATACCATAAAGTTGATCATCCACTCCTCTATCCCTGACAACATCGATCATTGACAAGTATTTAATGGTGACCGATAGATTATACACTTCCTCCAACAATACTACAAATTTGCTAACTTAATCCAACCCAATATCGAGGAAGCATATGGAGATCAGATTATCCAATTAAAGCCAAATTTTTTTTTTGAAAGGGATGATAACCCTAGAAAGTATTTTTGACTCAAATGATGCTAGTTCAGATCAAAGGAAGTTTACAGCAATAAAGGATGATTATATTAAGTTGGAAGTGAATAGAGAGAGAGATCTAAAGGTTGGGAAACTATTCATTCAAAATTAAATAGAAAGGCTTGTGGCTCTATGTCATAAGTATGATAAGGTTATGGCTTGTACGTATGATATAACAAGGACATCATTCAGCACACCATTGATCTCGAAGAAGGGAGTAAGATAGTGCACCAGAAACAAAGGCCCGTAAACCCAAAAATAGAACCCCTCATGGCTGAAGAATTGAGAAAGATGATAAAGGCCAACATAATCTTAATGATTTAGCATACAACGTGGGTATCCAACCTAGTTCCGGTGAGGAAGAAAAATGGTAAAATCAAACTTTGCATAGATTTCAGAGATCTAAAAAGGGGATCCCTAAAGGACCATTACCCTTTTCTCTCCATGGAGAAAATATTACAAATGGTCATAGGTTCAAAGATGTTTTCTTTGCTAGATGGTTTTTCAGGCTATAACTAGATATGGCTCATAGAAAAGGACCAACATAAGACTATGTTCACAATAAAATGGGGAACTTTTTCATACATGATAAATACCATTTGGGCTCATGAAACCTAGGGATACCTTTTAAAGGGCCATGGAATATGTGTTTGGAGCACTGATCAATAAGGTGATTCTTATATACCTTGATGATCTCACATTGTTTACCAAAATAGCAGAGGAACACTTCGACGCCTTGGAAGCTGTATTTGAAAAATGTGAAGAGTTTAGAATCTCTCTGAACCTAAATAAATGTGTCTTCAAAATCCCCAAAGGAAAAATCCTCAGACATATTTTGTCAAAGGATGATATCTGTATCGACCTCGAAAGGGTTAAAGCTATCCCGGAGCTGCCTCTTATGGTCAATAAGAAAGTAGTTCAATCCTTCTTGGGGAAGATCAAGTTCATCATCAAGTTCATTTCAGATTTTTGAGGGACAATAGACCCAATTTCTCTTATGCTCAGAAAGGACTTTAATTTCAAGTGGACTAATGAAGGTCATCAGGCCTTTGAGGCAATAAAAGAGTTTATTGCATCCACCCTAGTTATGCGTAACCTTGACTTCTCAAAGGAATTCATCATGTATGCATATGGGGTAAAGTATAGCATAAAATCCATACCAACTCAGAAAGGAGAGTCATAAGGAGAAGAACATCCATTTTCCTTATTTTCAAAAACCCTCCACAACTATGAAATAAGGTAAAACTTTGTAGAGAGACAAGCTTATGCCATAGTTAAAGGTCTGAAGAAATTCAGACACCTTGTCACTCATAATATAATCTAGGTTATGGTGGCTCAGTGCAATGTCAAGGAATATATAATATAGGGTGAGATAACTGATAAAAGACCCAACTCGATCACTAAGATCCTTGAGTATGACATCGAGGTAAAATCTACGAAGATTGTATGGGGTAAGGGCCTATGTCAATACCTAATGTAACACTCCATGCCCCCGATTAATGACAAACTAGAAGAAATACTTTACATCCAAGAAAACAAATCAGGTAGTTGGGTCTCAGATAGGATCTGTTTCATGCAGGTTGGGAAATACCCAAACCATCTCCCCTTGACAAAGAGTAGATACTATTGGCAATAGGGATATAATTTCACCATCATTGGCAGTTTCCTTTTTAAGAGGAATTTTAATGGAATCCTACTTAGGAATATGGAAAATGAGGAGGCTGAAAGATTCTTACATGAGTTACACCATGGGAGTTCAAGAGGTCATTTTTTGGCCCAAAATATAGCCTTAAAAATCCTACAAGTAGGATATGTTTGGCCAAGTCTATTTTTTGAAAGCTAAGCAAAGACATAGGTTTGTGGAGGAACACAACATTACATCTCAACCCCATCTTGATTGGGGATCCATTTTCACAATGGGGTTTGAACTTCATCGGGATGGTCAACATGACTTTGAGTGCTGGTCACAAATGGATCCTCATGGTAACCAATTACTTCACCTAATGGGTGGAGGTAGTCCCACTTAAAGAGGCCACTTAGAATATGATCCTAGGACTCCTACATGATATAACTACCCATTTAGGACCCCCACACTATTATATCAGATAATGTTAAGGCCTTTTTGAGGGCCAAAGTATCCAAATTTGTGGTAAAGAATGGGATATACCTAAAGACATCCTCCAATGATTACCCTAAGGGAAATGGTATGGAAGAATATACTAATAAAAACTTGATCATACTCATAAAGAGAATGGGGCATGAACATAAAATATTATGACATGAACACATCAAAATTGTCTTATGGGCTGATTGGATCACCCCAAAGTAGATCCTAAAAAATTTTCCGTACAAAATAGTTTATGGGAAAAGCATTGTAATGCCAATTTCCCTCGAAATCCCTGTGTTACAACTTGAAACATGCTGAGATAGAAGAAAATGGGGGGATGCAAGTAAGACTCACCAAGCTATTAGAGCTCTAGGAGAAGAGGGATTCCACTCATGAAGGCATGATCAGCCACTATCAGGTGGTCAAAACTTGGTTTGATCAAAATACATTAACCCATAATTCTAGGTTGGGACTGCAGTTCTGAAATGGGATGCAAGGGATGCCAAGCCGGGGAATCATGGAAAGTTTTGTGCATTATGGATAGGACCCTTCAAAATCAGTGCATGCCAATAACGTAATGCATTTGAGATTGAAATTATGAAAGGTGATTCCTTAGCAAATCTGGTACATAGAATTCATTTAAAACCTTTCCTGTGAGTCCCTTCATGGAAAATTGTATCATATGTATATTTTTATTTTCTTTATTCTTTTGCTTCATCTTTTTCTCCTTTAAATAAGTGTCTCAGACACGTGTCCTTTGCAAATTCCCCTTGCCTCATTTTTGAATTCTTGGAGTGAGTGTACCTTCCTGATTTTCCCTAAAATTAATGATCCAACAACTTTCATGTACACTCGAGAGGAAAAGATTTAGAATTAATACAAGATCTCTCAAAAAGTGTAGAATTCAGTGCTTTGGGTCATCAATTAGAAAGGGGAAATTATGTGAAATGACTCTAAATATGTGCAAGTTGTTTCTCTCCAAGTTGAGGTGGTTATTTAAGATACCCAGGAGTGTTCGATAGGCCCAGTTCAAATGTGAAAAGAGTCTCCTGAATAAGTCACCTGAAGCCGAAGTAAAAGAACCAGAGCCTCCTCAAAATTTCAAAAAATGCTATGGTAGCTTCCATCTCTATGCCACCATTAAATTCTTACGTAGGAAAACTTACACCCCCATGCCCTCTTCAACTAAAGTTGAGGTTCCCTGACAAGGTGTCTTGGTCTAATTACCCTACTATAGTTTCATACTTTGCTGATAACATCTTTGACCCCATTATCATCAAGAAGATGAAAGCCTTGAGAGAGGCAACCTACACCAGGTTTATTAACTTGGGAATATTTGAAACTTTTCAGCTCAAGGATCTTGAGTACAACACTCTCCCAATATATGGTGCCTCTTGTGCACCCGTACCCTAGACCTCATCCAGGTGTGTGTGGGTTGTTTCGATTCAGGGACCAATACCATCTAGAGTAGGAACCTAATGGTGGTGATTACAACACAAGCTATCAGGGACATGCTAGCTTTAACCCATGACCCAACTGCTAGTTTCTTTGATATGGACAAACTCCAAAATGTCTCAGCCCAGTTCCAAAATAAATATTCATTCCTTAATAGGGAGTTGATGCAGGTAGATTCAGGTTGTTTTAGAACCGTGAGCTTCCCCATCCCATTAAATTCACTAATGGCATATTCTCAGAATGCATGTTCCATTCTAACATTCATCTTTGGACAGGATTTAGACAAGAAAGTCGAGGATTGGTAGATGACAACCCTATTTAGAATGAGGTATGTCAACAAGGAGCATGCATACCACTAGGTCATTGCAGAGTTTACTTGTGAACAAATTCAATGGCTTTTAGTAACCTCCACTTTTAGGTATTCCTCATACCTGTTCCACCTGATTCTATATTAGAATGCCCAATATTTTAGTCAGTTCATGACTATGACCCTATGGGACATGGAGATTGATCCCCAAAATAGTCATTCCAATGTTCTTCATGGACCCATGTATTTTCCTGTTAATCTAACATGTATGAATTCTTTAATTATTTTGTGGAGCCCCTCCTTCTTGAGATTGATCTTGAAGGGATCAAAAACAGAATGCAATTTTTTTTAATCCATCCTCATCGATCCCTTACACCCCTATGATTATTTCTTCGCTAGAGGATATTATATGATTTGTCTGCATGGTTTCAGAGATGAGTCCTTTATGCTCCCAAGGGTCCTCATGAATTATTTGGTGGGTCTCAAAATAGCTAGGTAGCTAGTACTCTTGGACATTGATTTTGGCTCAAGTCAAAAGAAGAAGGTGCTTTATGATATCCCCTTGAGCAAGGGAGGAATCACATTACTTAAGAGAAAGGTGGATTACAACTTCTCACAAAAGTTGTCTTCCTACGGCTTTGCCATACAAGACTTATGGAGATATGAACCAGATGGGACAATGGTTATAACCCTAATTTACAACAAGGTATCAGAATCCTACAAACATAAGTGGAGGGAATTTTTTGAAGCAAGGAGGAGCCCTGGGTAGAGTCGCCCGACATATTCCTTGAGCTCAATGACATACCAACTCTAAATGGGAGGCATTCCACCCAGTAAAGCACATGTATGATCCCACTCTTGCCATGACAAAGGGACTCAGGGAAGCCCTGAAAAAGAAGGATTAGAGTGCGGAGAATATTGAAGCCTATTGGAAATATAGGTAAGAGATTGGCCAGACCACCCTTAATTTTGAGGAAGTCTTGAGTAACAAACAATGGGAGGAGTTATGTGACACCGATCATGGATCTGAGGTGGAAAGTGAAGATACAGTGATAATCACCTTAGAGCATCTTGTGGGAGTGACAAAAAATTCTTCCGGTACCTCCCAGCAGTAATTACCAGTCCCACCTCCTCCTTCCATTCCTTAGCAGGGACTTCCAATCCAGGTCCCTATGCCGCAGCCCATAGTCATCAGACCAGGTGAGAAGCCTAGGGAGGAATCAACAACTAGCCCACCCCGTAAGAAGCTAAAAAATAGTCATGGCTCCTGTCTCTCCTCCCCCTCTTCCACCTCAAGAGGCCCCATTTTAGAATCCTCCACTACCATCATTTTCCCCTTCTGGAAGTGTTCCTTCATTTGTCACCCCATCTCAAACTCTTCTTCTTCACTTGAGACCCCTCTCATTCCTCAACCTCCCTCCAACATTCCAACCTTCTCCCCCCATGTGGTGACATGTCCTTCTTCGGCCCTAATAACTTTAATGCCTCAACCAGAAGTTACAATTTCTTATAGTCTATCACCAAGGTTCCCTTTTATGGGTGGGATTGTTCCTTCTCCCTCCAAATTTTTGAGATAGGAAAGAGACGGCATCAAGGCCGCATCGAGAAAGTAGAAGGGTGAAGAAGAAGAAGAAATAAATGATGGTCCCAACAATGAAGTAGATGTGGTCAATGTATGACCATCAGTCAAAGCTCCTTAACTATCACCTGAACTCATCCCCCAAGTATCCAAACCCATAGGAGACAAATGTAACGTGATGACTACTCTATCAGCATTGTTGTGGTCAACCTTTTTGATTTCCGGCCTCAGGAAAAGGTCGAAATTAATGAATGAAACTATGAAAGTAGTCACTATAGACTACTTGAAGCTCAATAATTAGTTGAAGAAGGCACAAGCTAACCTCAGCAGGGTGGAGGCCACTATGGCCAAACATCAGGCTGAGATAAAGAGACAGGGAAAAGAAATAAATAAGCTATGCAAAGAGTTAAAGGAGGCTTCATCACAAAGAATTTGTCCTAGTAGCTTCCCAAGTGGAAGCTTAAGAATCTAGTGGCAAAACTTGTTGCATCTGAGTCCTCTACCCATTTTCTCATTCAAGAGAAATAATCTATTCAACAGGAGGCTAATTCAAGAATGGAGGAAGTGGCTACAATCCAAGCCAAGTTACGCGTTCTTGAGGCAGAAAGGGAGCCTCTCAAACAAAACTGAAATCATCTGAGGATGTTATTAAGGACTTGACCTGAAAGATAGGAGAACAATCCCAGAAAGGGGGAATTGTAACATTAGTGCATGAATTATATGCTTCCTACTGTGATACAATTTCCACTACGGAAATGGATGTAGCCCCCACAAATTGGATTCATATCCAACGCACAGGGATTGTGCTCAAATGTGGAGACCACAGCCTCCACCATCATCAGTGCATGTCCGCTAAGGTCTATGAATCAAATATTTTGATTCAAAAACTTATGATGCTTCAAACTCTACCCTTCAAGGGGTAGGGATCACTGACCGGTATGGTATTGATTGCTGCTAAAAATCAACGAGATTTTGAGCTGCAATAAGGCCTCCATTAAGTTCCAAAATATCTTGGCTCAAATCTACCAATGAATCAGAGAGAGAAAGTAGAGCATCAACAAAATAGTCTAGTTAGGCTTCCCTTCCCCTATTTCTTGATGACTCTATAGTCCTCTCAAAGGACCAAATTCAATAGATCCTGATCACCAAAACACCAAGACAAGACTATTTTTTAGTCTTTAAAGGAGAGACTCCAGTGTTATCGAAGGTGGAGGCTATTTTGAACCGCATCATCTAGTTTGAGTTCTCACTTGCACGTAGTAGTGTAGAACCTCTAAAAAATCTCACATAAGGAGATAATTGAGCTAGATCAAGACCTTCCAAGCCTTGCAAAGAAGGACTTATCTAATAGAGGAGGAATGACTTGGATATTAGGCTATTTTGTAGCAGCTCTAAGTGGCATTTTACAAGCCACGTTTTGATTTTTAAGGCTAAGATATTATCAGATCCTTCCCCTACTGGCACAAAGTCCCTTGGTTATTTATCATAACTGTAGAGTCCTTTTTGTATAAGACTCTTTTATCAACCACCATCTTTTGTTCCCCCCGTGTCTTATTCTTTTGTCCTCTTAAGCCTAAAATAAACTAGGTATGAAGATACATGTGGAATATGTCCAAGTGTTTCTTTAGCACACTCAAGACATGAAGAAAATAAAGGAAGGCCCCAGACTAGCGTAGTCCCTCCATGTGTCCCAAGCCTGAGGAAGTTGCCTTTGGGGGTTGAAGAGTCAGAAATATAACATGAAATGCAAAGGCCATCCACGTGTCACGTAGGCACAAATTCAAATAAATAGAAAGAAAGGAAGGCCCCAAACAAGTGTACACCCTCCATGTGGCTGAAAAGGAACATCACCGACTCAAGGAGCACTAGTTGGATGAATTAAAGGAAATCACAAATATCCCAATAGGAAGTTGAGATATTGACCCAGAAAGTGAAGATCATGTAAGGAAATTGAATGTTGTCAGGGGAAGATCTAATTCCAGATATTAGAGAAAGAGCCATGAATATCTATAAGAGAACATTTTGATCCAAGAACAAAGGAGGATAAATTTAGAAGAAAGTAGATAGGGATGTGAAAGGGATTTTGTACTTAGTTGTTTATATTTTCTAGCCTCGAGAGGACTCTGTTATAAAAGGAGGTTGTAATCTATGCCATATGGGCCTTTTTGGTACCCAAACTTAATCTCCTTCACAACTCAAGAAGCATCATGGGATTGTACAAGACACTTAGGGGCAGATAAATGATTTGTATGTCATTTGTAGCTGGGGAGACATCTATCTGACTTCTTAGCACTCAAGATTTGAAGGAGTGGGTAGCACCACAGAAAGATCTTGACCTGATCCTCACTATTCTAGGTTGTGCCTATTAACCAAGGAAAGAGAACCTATATTGCAGCCTTTGTTTGGTGAAGGAGGTGGAGATATCCTTATATTTTGCATGTTATATGGGAGGGGTCTTGGGAAAACATGATCAATTCTCCATTATTCAAACTCAAAAGAGTTGTCACTACTAAATGATGGAAATGTTTGCAAAACAAGGCAGAGGCTGCTAGAGACATGGTATTGTCCTGGTTTGATTTGTGCATGTTTGTAAATGGATTTTATTCTCTTGTTAACACATAATGCAATGCATGGGTAGTATAGGGTAGGGTTAACTACTTTGAATGAAATTTTTTTGGGAGATAATAGACAAGACCAACTATAAATTACCAAACTCTTTGAGGACCTTTACAAGAAATTTGTAACACTTACACAACAAGAATGCTTCAAGAGATTTAAAATAATCCTTCAACTAGGATATGTGCACAAATGGAGGCCTAGATCTACACTCTTCCACATAATATTTGACAACCTGCTACAAAATCTTGAAGCAAATATATCAACAAAGTATCCCAAAATCATTGTTTGATCATGACCTGAGGTACCCCCAAAGGTTTACAAATAATATCAAGATTCAAGGATAGTAAAATGATTTTAAATCTATTTATCTTCTATCAGATGAAGGATCTTATGGATATAAGATTACAGATGCCATCAAACCATCAACAATAAATGAGACCATGTATGATCAAAGAGATCCTAAACATAAGATTGCAACATGAGCAAGGAACACAAATTGAAATCATTCTAAAACACAAGCATATACAAATTTTGCCAAGAGATAACACCAAATAATCCAGAAACTAATCAAATATATCAGCAAGGGAATGTCATGAGAACAATCTTAGAGTTTATTGATGGATTTACAACTTGAAACCAACTCAACATTATAAAATCTTATGCAAAATAGAATTGAAAATGGATCTCAGGTGATTTTCTCTAGCGAAATGGATTTCTTTCAATCTTTTCCTTCAAAATTCTATGCCCATTTTCTCCTCCCTCTCTCTCTCTCAAAAATTATATTTTATATCTTATTCCAACTTGGATTCTTGCTTCCTAAGCAAAGAATATTCTCATGGGATCAAATTTGTTGCAAAAACTTCATGATTTAAAGATAGTGACACCAAATAGAAAAACAACTCGCAGGTTGCTAGGTATGCACAAAAATTAAATCATTACACAAATTTGGATCATTATCCATCCCAAGGTCATGTTTTTGTCATTTAGGCATGCCAGCATGTTTTAGCAATCATTTTTCATCTTTTACCTTTTCAATTTTTACCTTTTCACTTTTCATGTTTTTAATCAGGTAAAGGAAATAATTATATCAAATACATTGTAGACCATAAAATTAGGTCATGAAAATAGTTCCATTGCACTAAGAAGGCCAAGAGGATGCAAAATCATATAAAATTTTATGTGTTTTGGTGAAGAAACGACGAATCCGAGCTTCTTGGAGCTCCCATAGTGGCCCAAACAAACGTGAATGCACAGTAACCATCGATCTCAGATCCACCTTTTAATATGCAAGCCCTCCACGTGGAAAATGCCATTCTTAAGCTCAATATTACCTTTTTAAACTTTGGATCAGGTAGGGACACGTGTCAAAAAATGATTAGATCGGGCCCATGCCTTTAAAAAATGCATTCCTGCGACCTTTCTGAAATTTTGGAAAATTGTTGGCACAAAATCTCCACCTACCTTTTGAGTCCCAAAAGCCCACGTCATCCCTACTACATGGTAGGTCTCCAATTAGAAACCGCGGACCAATTCTACATTCCTACATTTTGACCACTTTTTTGAAAAATTCAATAAAATTTTCCACAAAACCCCCGGGGGCCCGAAAGCTTTGACATTCTTCCCTGTGCCACGTGTCTCCTTGTGATTCGATAGTGGGCCAATGCTTCCAATTTTTCATTTTGAACTCTTTCAAAGAATAGAGGTCAAAAGTTTAAAAAAATCTCCTCTACCCCTCCCTCTACCTTTTTCAAATGTGGACATGTGCCCTCTCCTTATTCAATGCAGACCTTTGGAGCCATTCCTTCCTTTTTTACCTTTTGAAGACAACAAAGGCTTCAAAAGCTATTACAAATTTCCTTCGGCCCCTTCCTCTGCCTTTTGCCGTTTTGGACACGCGTTGCTCTCCCTGATTCATGCTGCGGAGCCTTCGGGCCAAAATTTTATTTTTAAAATTTTGAAGTTAAAAACTTCAAATGTCATTGCAAAACCCTGCTGCTCCATCCTATTGACTTCTCCTGGGCATGTGTCCACTTGATGATTTGCCGATGGGCTTTCGGGCCAAAACTTTCACTTCATCACTTTGAGCCCATAAAACATCAAAATTCTCTAAGTCCCCTTGCCATCCTAGCATGTCCCTCCGTGCGACGTGTCCTCTCCCTATTTGTTGTTGGCCTTCAGGCCGAAATTTGACTTTGAGAATTTTGCCATAATGAAAGCAAAAATTTCCTAAGGAAAGCCCGCCACCCGCCAATCCCCTAGCCAATCAAAATGTGCCACATAGGCACCTCATTGCAGAAGGCGGAGCCGCGGATCAAAATTTTCCCTTCTAGCCAAAATTTCAAAAAATGGTAAGTTAGGAAAACATTTCCCGACCATCCCCCGGCCAATAGGAACCCGCCACATTGCCATTACCTTATGCGATGATAAATTTGATGGGTAAACATACACCCGTATGACCATCAAATCGTGAAAATTTTAAGAGGATGCCCTAGAATTTGAAATTTTTTAACAAGGATGGTATGATTTCTTGATTTTAAACCAACTGAAGCATGATTTTTCATTATTTTCAACCTTGGGATTGGGAAATTAATTTCATACAATTCAGGATTTGATCAAAGTCGAGTGTTCTTGCACGACTTGACAAAGGAGAAAACGACACAGACTCGTAAAATTGGAGAAATACCTAGGGCACAAATAAGAGGAAAACTTGGAATATTATGTTCAGAATTAGGGAAAAACAATAACACCATGGGGCACTTTATGGGAATTTTTGAAGCATAATCAACTGGAGGGGCCAAATTGCAAATCACCAATTTAAGAAATAAAAAGTTTCTGAGCAATATCAGACATGGAAATTAGGGCACACTATGCAAGCTTAGATAATGGCACCAACATGGTCTAAGTACCGATTAAACATCTATATAATTCCCTTACTGAGTGGTCTAAGACCAATTCCAAACATTGCATTGTGGTCTATGACCAATTCCCTTCGAAATCAATGTTAACAACTTCTAGATAGCAATGTAGTCTGAGGACCAATTATGTCAAAACATGCCCTTGGGTTTTGATCTCAATCAACCATATATGTTTATGTATATATGTCATGTATGTATATATCCTCAGACTATCCTACATCACATGATATATATATGACACACACAGTGGATCATGTGTATAATGCTCTTCATAATATTCTATGTAGTATCCCAAGATGATGTGTGTGTGTGTTTGTAGTACATGTTCTGACACACATCACACTTAGATAATGTATATACATGTCCTATCATCATACACACACTACACACATATATCATACCACAGTATGAATAGCCATACTATATATATATATATCATAGGTATACCTATAGGGCATACATACCACTAACATACAGGTATCCAATGACACTACACTATTCATCACACACATATGTATATTATCATCACATAGTAGGATACATATATAGTGTGATGAAGGGGTAGTGTGAAGATGTGTGTAGTGTGAATAGTGTGAAATGTGTGTGTGTGTGTGTGTGTGTGTGTGTGTGATGTGTGTAAGTCAGTGAAATGTAAATAAGATAATGTGTGAAAATAGTGTGTGTACATGTATGATAAGCGCGCACATACACACGTTTACACACACACATGACACTATTAAGGGGGTAGGTGTCAATCATGTGGTTTGGCACTTAGGCGGTGGGTAGTAGATGATCATATTAGGTGGAACAATCTTGTCACATGTATCATGCTTTCGACATTTATGTAGTCGTAATTTAGATCAACCATCAGGATCCTTATGAAAAAAATACATTAACCCTACAAGGTGTGACAAATGTGGATCCATCTAACATGAATATAGAGGAGTAGGAGCAGATGATTTAATGTTCTTAGTGACAATCCGAAAAAATCAAGGCACTATGGGGTTAGGGAATTCGATATTTTGATGGTCTGCTCTCTAATCGATAAATGGGAAATTTTGGTTCGACCAATAGAATGCACTGCCCTAATTGAGGTATATAATGACCATCACCTTAGGAGAAAAATTCATAGCCCCATTGCAGTATTGAGCTTATCAACAATTGGGGATCGAAAGGTCTCATTAAATTTAATTTGAGGCATGGGTCCAAGCCAATAGTGGTAGTATTCTGGTGAACACAATGGGTCAGTTGAGGTATCTACTACCGATGAGTACTACCAAGCAAAATGGTGATTTGCAATGCAAAATCTTATCCACACCTAGACCCATGGAAATCTATTCAGGAATTATTATAAGCGGCGATGGGATGATTGGATTTCAAGATTATGAGGGTGGTAGGTTTCCTTCGAATATCAGGCCATGAGATCAAATCTTTTAAGGATACCGAACTATAATGGTGCTGATGCCTTTCCTAAATAATATAAAAGATTTGATGCCAAGAGTACTTGGGAAAAAGAATGTAATTTTCAAACAATATAGGAGATAGCAAGATATTGCGGTTGTTGAAGAAAAAAATAGTTTTAAACCCATCGCAAACCCATTTCATATAAAGTTTCACCTCTTCAAAAACTTTCAAAATAATTTTGGCTACAAACAACCTTCAATATTGACTAAAGCGAAGGTGACAAATGAAAGGTTATCCAATTTTTTGGACAGCCCAGGGTGGCTAGGGTAACACACATGATGATGTCAATGACTACAATAAGTGATCTTCCAGAGGGCCTTCCTCGCCAGTTGAGTGTCTAGACTATCCATTTATGGACATAAATCTTTACTTTATCCTATAGAGGCATGGCAATGGAATTCCCATAGTCACCTTTAGTCTACAGGAAGGGAAAAATGGGAGGCATGCCGAGAAGCATGAGATGATACCCATGGATAGGGTCAGATGACAGTTTGGACTATGGTAGGATGTGCCCCCATTCTTCTCATAGTACCGTAGAGATAACGTGGAGAGACCCATGACTTGACCACAGTTTGTTGTAAGATTCCTTATAAGGGGCTCAATATGAGGAGAAGGTAAACATGAGATAACACCAGAGTATTTTGGTTAAAACATTGAAATTATCTGATGGACTACAAGAATGAGGTCTAGTGATTGAGACAGGCTATGGATGACTTCTCACTTTCTAGGCAAGGAAATTTCCATAATTTAGCTAGTGTTATAGTGCTATTGAATGCATAAAATTCCAAGGTCATAGTGAGCCACATGCCATGTTGACATCCATAGATTCAAAGGATAATATGGATAACTCAATATGGTCAGAGGGACATATAACCAGTCTATAGGTGAAGGTGATGGTAAGTTTTGGCCCATGTATTGCATAGTGGATAGGTAACACTTTGCAAAGGGTGCATATCCAAGCATAAAAAATAGGTGGCTACCTTGACAGGAATCCTCATTCTTGGGTGAGTAATAAAAGAATCTAGTTGGCTAAAACATTGGCCATCAGGTAGTGACCTTATAGGTTCTAATTTGGAGGCATAGAATACCCTCAACTATGCCCAAAGTCAGAATGGTACCCAAATTATAATCACCTGCACTAGGATACAGTATAGTAGCAGATGCAAGAGGGAACTCCCTATCAAATAGAGAAAAAGAGACCAAATACTTCAAATTTTTAGCCATTTATGGTTAAGAAAATTGAATCCTCTAGTAGTGAGATACATTTATACTACATTGAAAGAATGTTGATGGTAAACCTAAGGGATGCCTTTAGCATGGGTAGTTATGATCAGGGCCATTTAATTACTGTCGGTATAGATTTTTCAAAATGCCAACTTCAGAGCCCAACATGACAACCAGTTATTGAGAATAGATACATCCCATTCACATTCCTTCCCAAACAACAATAATGGGGTCATCAAGAAAATGGACAAGGCCTTTTATAAAATTTGTTTTGAGTCTCATTTGAGGCCAGATCCAGGTTAGGGCCAGAGTATGGAAAAGCGGAGCATGAGATCCATTGAGAGTGGAGAGATGATGGCATTGTATGATGACATATCAATAGTAGTGATGGAGCCATCCAATTGAGTTACAAGTTTGGGATCCCCTGCTTTAGGGTATAAAATTGATATTGACCTTGGTGAACTAAATTTGACCTAAGGATTTGTTAGTTATGCAATTTTTGATAGAATTGAAGTAGGGAGAGCTCTATAAATGGCCATATAGATGTGGAAAATTTATAGGTAAATCCATCCACGTTTGGTAGCTTTTTTGTTTAAAGACCACTTGAGACATTAGAACCATCACATAGGGTTAGCTCCTCCATGGTGAGGGGGGCTTCACATTATCATCTTATTTGAAGTGTCTACAACTAAATTACAAGACATCCAGTTTTCACTAATAGGCCTTCCAAACAAACCTATTTACTAATACATAAGTTTAGAACACTTTATTAACTTATGCCAAGTTCACAAGGTTCCGAAAAATTAGGGTTACATGTTCTAGTATGTATTTAGGGAGATTTGATTTTACCCCATGCCTCCTCTCTAACAGGCTCAAACTTTGAAATATATTATTTCTCATAATCATTGACCTTCAAACATTTAAAATAAACTTGAATTCCCAATGATAGGAAATTTTCTCACCTTTCCGATGATATAAGAAGTCCTCGTAAATCCTTGTAGAACTCAAGATATAAGAAACAGAGTTTGGGGATTTTTTTTTCCCCAATAGGGACATGTGTCAAACTTGCACCTCTTGTTGGTCTGAAAGGGTGGAGGAGGAGATAATTACCCAATGGGTGGGTTGGTGGGTTATGAGAGGATTTGGGAGAATTTTCCTAGTGTGAGAGAAAAGTTTAGTTTACACCCGCGCCTCCATTACAAACCCTAGGGGACACGTGGTTGGATGATTCCCTTCGTCACTGGAAGAAGGAAGAATTAAGAAAAGGCTATGGCGGTGGGGTGAACTGGTTGGACAAATTTTCCCAAAGGGGAAAGAAAAAAGATAGATGCATGTGGGCACCATGTGTCTAGAAAGAAAAATTTCTCCAAGGATGGGTGGGAGCGCTGGGCCAATATGAAAAGTAAAATTTTTTGAGCTGATGGCCAAAACATAAAACAAAAAGCAAGGAGGGCCACGCCCTCCCGCCGCCACCCTAAAGGTGTCATGTGGCATCTAAATTGGCCGTGAGAAGTAAATTCCCAACATGGAAATTTTTCTCATAAATTTTTATAAAAGCTAAGGGTTTTAAAAGAACCCATGCCTCTGTCGTATCCACAAGGGGACATGTGGCGCCCTCTGATTGGTTATGGGCCAGTGGAGGGAAAAGTGAGAATTTTCCAAAATTTTCAAAGGGTTTAGGAGGTAAAATTTATCCTCACCTTTGCCTGAGCCATAATGGAGGACATGTACTAAGCCTTTGATTGGCTATGGGCTTAGCAGAGGAAAAATTAAAAAAAAAAAGAGCTCCAAAAATTCAAGATGGGAAATTTTTGGGTTGTCGGCCCACAAGGGAATTGATTTTCCCAAATTGTCCCGCTAAGGCACAAAAACTAAACAGTGTCATAACTTGAGCTAGAAAGTGTGGTTTTGGGAAGAAAGGAATTTTCAGAAATATCTCAATTCCCTCTTTGCACAGGGAACATCAAATTTGATTTTAGATGAATTTTTAAGGGTCAATTTTGTAAAAATGATCTCAGGTCTTTATTTGGCAAATTGGCAATTTCCAACTTATGATTTTGATAAAATTAGAACTCCTCCATCGCTCAACATGTCAAAAAAATAGGGAGGATAAGTCTAGGGAGGATTTAGAGTGTTTTAGGGAAGTCTTAACCGATTATCCAATTTATTCAAAGTTGCATTTTTCTGGTAATAAACGGAAAAATGACTATATAAGCTCCGAATTGAAATTTTACATTAAGTTTTTGAGATTCATTCTTAACTGTTATAGTTGTCATTTGAGTTCCTTAGGTGGTAATAAGTCTACTTTTCAATGTTTTAGAACTTATTGTTCATTGCATGTATGAACTGTTTGTTCATTTTTATTAAAAAGTGAATTGTCAGGATGAAGTATATTACAGTGAATTGTTTCTTTAAATTGGAATCTCCATTTTTTCATTTAAATGTGCATGTGATACCTAAATTAGTCAAATACATTTCTTATTAAATCATCCATCCAATTCTAAATTAAACTACATTTATAATTTCAGTTTAAATATACATTTTGTAAGGAAAATAACATTGACTTTCATTCCATATGCATTCTTCTTTCAACTTTCCAAATAGAGGTTTCTCATTGCAAGTAAAACTCATATTTCCAATGGAGAATATAGCATATGAACAAGGTAAAACACTGTTGAGAAAGGAATACAATCCTTCATTGATCATCAATACAATTTTTCTACTCTCCTTTCTATTAAATTTCAAACTATAGTACATACAATAACAACACTGTTTCTTATTCCCTTTCAAAATAGGGATATCATTCTTCGATAGAAAAACAATTCTAGTATACAATCCAATTTGAAACTACTTCAATCTTCTATTCATAATTCAATGACACTTTTACAACTTTCACTCTTCCAATTCAGTTACAAAACACAAATTACAATGCTTTTAATATCCTTTACATTTACTTTCCAAAAACAGAGAACAAGTATAATTCTTCTTTACATTTCTCAATTCAAATTCAACTTCCATTTACAACATAAAAAATTCACATTACAATTGCTGTACATCTCATCCACTCAAGGTGCAAAGGGTTACATCGACTCACTCAAAATAAGGGACTGTCAAAACTATGAAATTTCTTCTCCAAACAACAACATGATTTTTTCTTCTTCTTTCATCTTGATTACAACAAGTAAGGGGGGAAAGGCAATGCTCTCCACCCAACCAAGACATCTAATGAAAGGAGAATCCATCCTTTCCCTCATTGGCCCCCCGAGGGGTCCCCAACCATATTGAAATCATAGGTATGCACATTCAACCCATGGCAACAAGGCTTCTTCCACAACAAACAAGGGTGCGCACATTCTTCACATTAGCATACAAACAATAAAATACATAGTCCAATGTAATAACAACAGTTCCCAACTGCATTTGAAAATACCACAAAACATAATGCTTGATCAAGCAAGCCAACAGGAGCAAGGAACTATGGGGAACTATTTGGCTATGCCTCCTAATTTTGGAATTAGGCTCCACCAAAATTTTTACCACCAAAAAATATATTCTGGACACATTTCACCTTATGGCTCCCCCCCACAACCCTCTCCTTATGTCCCCCCCAAGGAGTAAGAAATGCAAGCAGTTTCTTTTCCAAGGTGGATCCCAAACCAAAACCTCCTCCACAATAAAAAGTGCCATTGGAATCCCTTATTAGCTCCCCATATGAAATCCCCATAGCTTCTCCTACACCATGCCCTAATAGTGGATTCTACCCAACCTAGCCAAGAATTGGAAACACAAACACCATTTAAACATGCATGCTAAGAGAAGGAAAAATTTAAAACATGGCTTGAGATCCTACCTCTCCATACTGGAGAATTTTTCCATGCTCACAAGTCTTTGTAAGTATGCCAAATTCTATATCTTGTGGAAATAGCAAGGGAAGAAGCAAAAAAAATATCCAAGCTCCTTCCTTGTTAACAAGCTCCAAATCTTGAAGTGTAGGACCAAAAATGCACCCCTTCAAGAGGAAATGACAAAGTTTCAACCACCATAAACAATGTAAGGAGTTTCACATATTTTTATAGGAGAGGTGACCTTTCAAGAGGATGATGTGGATCCATATGGGATGCCACATCATTCTTCCTCAATCATTAAGTGGAAATTCAAAAGGGTATCCCTCCTTATCCAAATCAGAATAAATGTAAAATGAACAAAATCACTTACATACTCCAAAAATGCCCATACTCCAAAAGTAGCCAAGATTAAAACATGTAAGGGTGAAATTAAAAAGTACATATTGTCACTTGTAAAATACATTATAAATGCCTACATTAATTTCCAAACCATATGTGCATGGTTGGTGGATCATTTTGAAGAGGTGTGGGACATTTTTTAACTTGTCCCACAAGCCTCCAAATTTGGGGTACTCCAAGGACAAATTCGAATTTCATAAAAGGATGGAGTGCTACACTAGAATCCTTCTAAAATATTAAACCTTTACAAGACTCTTACAACATTTTACACTTTTATCGTGACTAGACATTACTCCTCTTTGGATCATTTATTTATATTCATGAGATCCATATCAAATTTATCTTTAAATAATCAAGATTTAACTAAGGATGGCAATAATCACATTAATCTATATGACACATTTAAACTTGTAAATTAAAAGAAGGAATTTGCATTACAATTAAAATACATACAATCAAGAATTAAAAAGGAACACATAAGCATAAATTTCACACTATGCCCATGGTCACATATAATGAAATCCCCCCCATGGGAATAATTCAATGTAACACAACACATAAATCATAACACAGTTGCCATGGTGACCATTGTTGAATTCACTCCAGAATTTCAATATGTATTAGTCTCCAAGTCCCCCCGACATTGTTGTGATTTTTAACCTACCAAAATGTTCAAATACCTCATACTTCGAGGCCTCATTTTCATATCAGAACATCCAAATTGATATAAAAAAACATTTCAAGTTATTAAAACACATGAATCACAATTCAATATCAAGAATTCAACACCATTATTCATTTTTAATTCATAAATTCAACTATATCATCATTGAAAGGAATGATAACCAGATCATACCAATCCAAGAACACAGATGTCTAATCAAACACCATGATCAATAACCTGATGAAAGTCAATTCACCAGAATAACTTTACATAAAACTTACATTTGCAAACAAAATGAGCAACAATATCATATATTATTATGGAACTCTAATGCAATACATTGAGAATGGGCCTTGCTTAAATAGGCAAGGAATAACAATCTAAGAACCAGTCAAGGTCGTAGATCAAGCCATAAATCAAGGAAATAACTAGTCATCAAAGAACTAGTCAAGACCATAAATTTAGGAGAGAACTAGACATCAAGGATCTAGTCAATACCATAGATCAAGGAAAGAACTATATACACTAAAACAACTAGATAATATCTCCTAATATCTAAATAAGATAAAATAAATATCCACACACATAAGTGGGTGAGGATAAATACAATAAAGGTAAATAAAGTACCTAGGTGAACATGAGCTAAGGTAAATACCTACTCTAACACCCAT
Source organism: Taxus chinensis (assembly GCA_019776745.2). Taxonomy (NCBI): domain Eukaryota; kingdom Viridiplantae; phylum Streptophyta; class Pinopsida; order Cupressales; family Taxaceae; genus Taxus; species Taxus chinensis. The sequence continues at coordinate 361,695,510 of CM034157.1, read as the reverse complement.
CCTCAAGTGAAGCTAGGGGCCAAAATAGAAGTGACATGTCAACAGTATGAGTCCCGACAACTAGGCCTGATGAGGTACTCATGTACAATAACTGGGAAAAATGGACACCGCAAGGGTACCCAAAACTAGTAAAAACAAAGTAAATCTTATATTCTGAGAGTAAAGACCCACTCCAAGGCATTCCAAGAAGCTTGGCTCAAAAAACTCATTTGAATGCTGAAGAATTTTGGTGTGCACTATGGTCTGAATCCACTGCTCGATTACAAAACTCAAAATTTCTGACACTGGGTTTCACCAGAATAGCTCCATACAGGAGACTATCAACGGAGTGATGTCAAAAGTGCAAAAAAACACCAAACATAATTCGATCAACTGTCGCAAATAGGTGTGCCACGATCTAAGAACAATAACCAAATCAACAAGGCAAGGACACAAACTCCAAAGTGTCATAATCCAAGAAAATCTAAGGTAACAAGGCAAGGACACAGTTCTCCTCAACCCGAAGAAGCAGGATCAACACCACACCCTCCCATACTGCTGAATGGGTGGAGTGATGCTACAAATCTACTATGAGTTGTCAAAACAACTACTCAAACACTAACAAACTAACACTTTTGGCTCCACCAAAATAGATCCCCCATAAGAGATACTGTCAACATGTAGAAAAGTGTCGAAAATACAGATACAAAATCTCTCAACAAATAAGAGAGATAAACTACACCTACTAAAGAAAAATTCTCAAAACAAGAAGGGTGCATCACAATGCAAAAGGTATAGAAAGTGGAGCAAGAGGTTGAATGGTGGAGGATCCACACCTGTAGAGTCCTCTCAATTCAGAATTTATATGTCACCTCCATGAGTGATCAGATATCCACCCCAAATCAACACGGAATGGATGAAGAATTATGCCTGGCAGGATATGACTTGGTGCAAAATGCACAATGGGTGCATGCAAAATAACATCAAAATGTGTGTCAGGTTGATCATGTCTGACAGCTGAAATCTCATGTTTCTCAAGCCTGAGTGAAGGTGCAGAACTCATGTGTTGCTCATGATCCTTAGAAAGAGTCGAGTGAATAAAAAAAGGAGCTCTGTCAATGTGTGATCCTTAATGAAGTATCTTCTCGAAAACCAATGTCATGATGAGAATTCCCATTAACATGTGGAATAGAGGAAACAATACCCTGTGAATGTCTGGCCTTCATGACTCCTCTAGTAAGACCCATAGAACGAAGCATGCGAGAACTAAATGTAGTGGTATGCTTCTTAAAAAAGCCATGCAGCTGAGCAGAAGTAGGATACACAACATGTGGCTTCAATAGGCACAATGTGGATTGAGCATGAATAACAAGCCTCAGTTTTAGAAGCATCAAAAGTAAGCTCAGGCCTAAAGACTGGTAGGGATTGTCAGTGGGTACAAGAGCAACATTGCAAGTGGATCTAGGAGCATGGATATGGTTGTCCAAAATATGATGGTGATGTTGTAGGCTAGCAAATTTGTTCTACAGGGAGTGTATTATTGTATCCTTATCGTGAATGAGTAATTGTAGAAGAGAATTTCAATACTTCTTGAGCGATCTTCAATTTTCTTCCATCAAATTTTATAATATCCTCTTGAAGTCCACATTGCTTCAGAGAAAAGCATATCATTCTCAGAATCCATGATAGGTACAAACTTGTAACTCCCAAAAATTTAAGATGTCAGGCTCAGCCGAAATTGTCATCCACAATTGATTACAACACTCCTCCATATTTGGCACTTTATAATTATAGTGCAAGTCATAAAATAAATAATCTAGCTCCAATGGAAATAGCATTAAGAAACAAGCACTTTTGCAAAAAATGGCACTCAAAACTGAGTTACCGATCAAAAGATACAAGCTTTATTTAATATAATGCTTAACTATATGCTATTTATTTTAGTTTATCCACTAAAACAAAATAAATTGAAGGTTATTTGGCTAAATTCACCACACAATCCAACAAAATTAAAGGGGGCTGAAGCTTAAACACTGCACCCCTGAGTAAGAATCACAAGCTTTAAGCCCTCATATGACCATACCATATGACCAAAGGCTAAGAATTTTAAACATTCTAACAACTCTGAGGATTGTTGAATGGTCACATGTAATTTCTAATATGGAAATTAGCCAGATCCCCTACCGATTACTAAAATTTACTATATATCTGTGACAAAAATACAGTGACCTTCATACCAAGGCAAATAAAACCTGGGATTTTCCCAAAATAATAAAAACGTGCATAACATCCGTGGACCCCTGCCAAAAAAGGACAGATCCAAAATTCCTGCGCGTAAACCGAGATAATAAACTGCAATTAAAAATTACCCTTGTACAGATTCTCGATAAATCCAACATAACCCAAAAAACTCAAAATAAGACATTCTTTCCCTAGTGGGAAGTGCAATCCCAAGGCACACCTATGTGCTTCTCTGTAAAAATAAAAAAACCACAAAAAATACTACCTCAAGGATTGGCCAAGTTTACAGTCAATATTAGGGTTTTCACACCTTACGGATCCAATGGAAGCCTTTGTTTTGCATAAAAATACATGTAGCAACAAAATACAACCAAATCCCAAATATATGAATACACAAATAATTTATTTGCAAAATAAAACTTACAGACAGATGTTAACAATCTCCATCTCTGATACCATGAAAGGAATGATAACTAGATCGTACCAAGCCAATAACACAGATGCTAATCAAACATCATGATCAATAAGATGAAAACAATTCACATGAATAACTTTACATAAAACCTTTACAAACAAATGAGCAGCAATATCATATATTATTATGGAACTCAATGCAATACATTGAGAATGGGCCTTGCTTAAATAGGCAAGGAATAACAATCTAAGAACCATTCAAGGTCATAGATCAAGCCATGAATCAAGGAAATAACTAGTCATCAAAGAACTAGTCAAGACCATAGATTTAGGAGAGAACTAGACATCAAATCTAGTCAATACCATAGATCAAGGAAAGAACCTAACAACTAGATATCCCCCTAATATCTAAACAAGATATAAAATAAATATCCACACACATAAGTGGGTGAGGATAAATACAATAAAGGTAAATAAAGTACCTAGGTGAACATAAGCTAAGGTAAATACCTACTATAACAATATCATCATCAAGAATCTACCATACTAGGTCTTCTCCAAATATCAAGTGTCACAAGTCCAAATTAATATCCATAATATGTCCATGTCAAATAGTATATCATCATCCACATATATAAAATGTCTCTAATAATCATCATGCATCATAACTGAATCCAGATCAATAATAATCCATGATTTAACATCTAACCATCATACTAAATCAAAACATAATAGTGTCCATAATATGATCACATAGTATCAAAATCAATATGTAAAAGGTGTCAAAGGGAAGTGGGCACTACATCCCCCTCCCCTTAGACTCAACTTCCTCCCGGAAGTCACTAGAACAAATGTGGAAACTACACTCGTAATGACTAGGCATCCTCCCATGTAGCTGCAGTCTCATCATATCTGTCCCACTGCACCCGTACCTGATCAATCTCTCTACCTCAAAGGACCAGGGTCCTACGATCTATGATACAGAATGGGCTCCACCATCACCTGCCCCTGATCCTTGCACCTATAATGATGTCCAGTCTAACACATGAGAAGGATCTTTAATATATCTCCTAAGGACTGAAACATGAAACACATCATGTATGCGAGACAAGCTAGGTGGCAATGCTAGATGGTAGGCCAAAGGGCTGATACGCTCTAAGATCTCAAAGGGACCAACAAATCTAGGAGATAACTTAGAACCTTTTCCTTAATAGATAGGGCTGTTATGTGGTCTAACACGATGGAACACCTCCATGCCCACATCAAAGCTACGATCAATCCTATGTTGATCTACATACTTCTTATACCTATCATGTTCCTCCTGTAATCTCTACCTGATCAACACTACCTATTACTCCATGTCCTACAAAAGAGCTGGTCTAAGAGATATTTTGTCATCTAACCTGTCCCAGCTAAGGGGTGTCCTACACTCTCTGCCATATAATTCCTGAAAAGGAGCCATGCCTATAGAACTCTAAAAACTATTATTGTAGGCAAACTCCACTAAGTACAGGTACTCCTCCCATCTTAGACTTGATGATCCATCACGTACATCCTAAGCATATCCTCCAAAATCTAATTTACTCACTCGATTTTTCCATCTGTCTCAATGTGATATGTTGTGTTGAAGTTGATCCTCATCCCAAGGACATACTGCATGGTAGTCTAGAAATGTGAAGTGTACAAAGGATCGCGTTCACAAATGATCTTCCATGGAATCCCATGCAACCTGACAATCTCATCCAAATATACTCATGCCACTGCTCTAGCTGTATAAGTGGTCTTCACCAGAGAAAAGTGATCCACTTTTGTCAATTTATCAACCATGACCATAATGACGTCATGGTGATATCTCGACATCGGTAGTCCAACAATGAAATCCATGGAAATGGTGTCCCACTTCCATTCTAGTATGGCATGAGGATAAAGAAGGCCTGCTGGATGCTGATGCTCAGCCTTAACCCTCTGGCACTCCAAATACTGTGACACAAATTGAGCCACATCCTGACGAAGTCCTCTCCAATGGTACAACTATCTCAAGGTGGCGTGCATCTTCTTCACCCCGGGATGGGCTGAATAGGGTGCACAATGTGCCTTTACCAAGATGTCCTGCCTCAAGCCTCCATCTCTGGGAACATATATCCTACCTCTGTGCCTAAGAAGACCATCTACCTCTAAGGAAAATCCATCAAACTTCCCCTCAAGGGGTCTCTGTGACTTGATCTCTTCTTGTAGTGCAATGTAGAAGCTGTCAAGAGGAAGCTGCTAAAGAATCCTACTCCACAAATATGTGCTCACTAAAGTGGACATAGCCACATGTCTTCATCTGCTGAGAGCATCTACTACCACATTATCCTTCCCCTTCACATGCTCGATCTCCATGTCATACTCACAAAGCAACTCCATCCAATGCCACTGACGAGTGTTGAGATTGGGTTGCGTGAAGAGGTGGCGAAGACTCAAATGATCTATCCTGAGTGTGAATCTCCTACCAAGAAGAAAATGCCTCCATCTAACCAACACATACACAATTTCTGAAATCTCAAGATCATGGGTAGGATAATTAATCTCATGATCCTTGAGTTTTTGAGACTCAAATGCTACAACCCTACCATCCTACATCAGCACAACTCCAAGCCTGCTATAGAAGCATCTGTGCAAATAAATAACTCACCCTGTGGATCCAGAACTGTAAGAATGGGTGATGTATTGAGGCACTCCTTCAATGTTCTAAAGGCTTGCTCACATCTATCTAAACAAAAATACTTCTTCACTTTCCTCTGAATGGAAGTGATAGGGTGTGCAATTCGAGAGAAGTATTAAACAAATATCTAGTAGTACCCTACTAAACCCATGAATCTTCACACCTTAGTCACTGTAGTGGGTGCTGGCCAATCCATAATGGCTCTAATCTTGGAAGGATCGACTACAATACCTTCCCTAGAAATGATATGACCCAAATACTACACCTCTTTCTGGAAGAAAGCACACTTCTCCAAGTTCCCATAAAGCTACTGCTCATGAAGACACTGAAGAAATTGTTGAAGGTGCCCCTCCTGCTCCTCACGTGTACGTGAGTATATCAAAATGTCATCTAGGAAGATGAGCACAAAGTGATCTAAAAAGGTTCTAAATACCCCATTCATCAAACTCATGAACACTGCGGGGGCATTCGTCAAACCTAAAGGAACCATGGTGAACTCATAGTGCCCATATATCATGTGGAAGGTGGTCTTATGAATGTCTGCCTTTGAAATCCTCAACTGATGGTAGCCTGACTTGAGATCAATCTTAGAAAACATTTTGGCTCCCTTCATTTGATCAAACAAGCCATCAATGCGAGGAAGAGGATAACGACTCTTGAACATCACTTTGTTTAACTAGTGATAGTTAATACAAAACTGCAATGATACAATCTTCTTCTTCATGAAGATCACCAGTGCACCCCAAGGGGATACACTAGGATGGATAAGGCCCTTCTCCAAAAGGCCCTCAAGCTACAACTTGAGCTCACAGAGCTCCGGGGTGGTCATCTGATAAGGTTCCTGTGAGATAGGCTCTACTCCTAGAACTAGGTCTATATGAAAATCAATCTCACATGGGGGTGATAACCCCAGTAGCTCTCCTAAAAATACATCAGAAAACTCTCTCAAGATGGGATGATCATCTAGAAATTTCCCACTAGACCCATCCTCTGATCTGTCACTAATTGTAACATCATACATCTAACAACCCTGTCCTACACATCATTTAAGTTGCATAGTGGAAATGGTATGAATAGAAACGGGTCTCCTGACCCCCAGAGATCACCGACTCAACTCCCAAATCATCTACACAAGATATAGTCTTGTGGCAATAATCCATTCTAGCCCTTTGTGTAGATAACCAATCCATACCTAAGATGACTCCATACGAGCCCAGAGGAAGAATACTGAGATCTGAGGTGGTGGTGAAAGGTCCTAAATCCACAACACACTCCTTAACTAAGGAGTCCAAAAAGATCTTGGCTCCAGAAGCCATCTCAACATCCCAACTAAGACCCCACCTAACTATCACCAACCTGCATTTCTCTACTAAAGATGGTGCAATGAAAGAATCAGAAGAACCAGAATCAAACAATACAGAGGTAGGAATACCACCAATGCTACATGTGGTCTTAATGACTGTGCTCTAGTGCTCTGCCTGACGGTTCTCAACCATTGTATAAATCATGTGGCTATGTCCCATGTCACTAACTATCAGGCTCAGAAATCTTGGTGCCTTACCCTTGTTGTTAGGGTTCTGTGGGCAATCTCTCCAAAAATTTCTAGCAACTCCACAACCAAAGCGACCACCTGATCCTCTCCAATGAGTAGCACCTCCAGTAGGTGCCCTAGAAGTATGGGGTATGGACCTTGATGATCCATCTATGGTCTGCTGAGGTCTCTGCTAGTGAGATCCTACTGACTAAGCTCTAGGTCCACCTTGTGTCCTGATGGGACCCCTAGGAGGAGGCCCCATGTTCCAACCTCTCTATGCATCATCTCTCTATGGAGGTCTATAAGGTGGACAGGACTGCTGCTAGTGCTGCTATAGCCTAAAAGATGACTATTCTGAATGTTGACCACCATGAGGAATAGGTGCTAAACCTCTCAATCTACCATCCTACATATACTGAGTGTGGCTCCTGACTTGGTCTCTAGCCTGTTGGGCTTTACCCCAAGTCTCCTTTGTAATATAGGCATTCTCAACAGCCTCTACTAATAGTCTGTGGGCAGTGAATCTGTACACTACACCTCTAATATCTAAATTCAGGCCTCGGATGAACCTATGAATCTGCACCTGCTCATCCTGCATATACTCAACATACTAAAGTAGATCTATAAATCTACTCTCATACTCTTCTATTGCAAGGGTAGCCTTTCCCAGGTCATGGAACTCATCAATCCTCTGCTGGATGAACTTCCGTGATAGATATCTACTCCTGAATCTCTCCTCAAATAGATCCTAAGTCATTGTCTCTAAATCAACATGGAGCTTCTGCTCCTCTATCCTCCACCATACTCCTGTTCCATCCCTCAGTAGATGGATTGCAACATAAAATTTCATGTTGCTAGAACTAGGAAAAACCTTAAAGCAACCGCTCAAGCTCACTAGCCAGGCCTCTACCTAAAATCTACCTGTATCACCTGAGTAATGTGTGGGCATAAAATTTAAGATCTCCTTGATGTGATCTACTACTGTGGTCTCTCAGCCTCTAGGCCTCTCTACATGCTCATCCCTAAGCCTAGGGCTCCGAGACCTCTCTCTATGCTCCAAAACTCTGCCACCCTGTCTCCTAGGTGGTGAATCTACTCTCACTAACTCATCCTAGGAGTTCTCTCCTCTATGTTCCTCGCTAGGTTGAGGGGGTAATTGACCCTCGATAGAAGGAGCTCTATCATGACTAGCTGCATACCCTCCTACTGATCTTCTGTGTAAGGTGGCATTAACATCCTGAAGGGTCTATAAAATCTGAGGTAGAATGGCTACTACACCCTGATCTGGTGGTGGTGGTGGTGGTGGTGAATCTAAGTCCCTTTGAGGGTCCCTCTCACTCCGTCTAAGCCTCCTGCACAAACCAAAGAGTGAGTTATTTCATTTTCTAAGTTATACGACTTCCATGTCTACCAAAAACATATAAATTATTGCTAAGTTGTTTTCTTGATTTAGAGTGTGCTAGGTTTAAGTTTTCATGTCTCAAGTTTTCTAATGCGCTCAATGGTCTGAGCCTTTGAACCATCGCTCTGATACCAAACTGTAGTGCATGTTTAAACAACCACTTGAGACCAAAGAAATAACCTAGGGTTATCTTAGAAAATTAAGGGATAATATTTTTCTGATTTGAAGTGTCTACAACTAAATTACAAGATATCAATTTTCACTAATAGGTTCCGGAACAAACCTATTTACTAATACACAATTTTCCTTTATTAACTTATGTCAAGTGCACTGGGTTCCAAAATTAGGGTTACATGTTCTGGTTAGATACATGCAGTAATTTTACCCCATGCCTTCTCTCTAACAAGATCAGAATGTCAACTAAATTTTTCTCATAATCAACGCTTTCAAAATTTCCCTAAACTATTCCGAATGGATAGGAAATTTTCTCACCTTTCTGGTGATATAAATAAGTCCTAACTCCTTGTAGAACTCAAGATATAAGAGGGTGGAGTTTGGGGATCAAATTCTCCCCAAGGGGGACACGTATCACCCCCCAGTTGGTTGGTGGGCCTTGGGGAGAAAATTTTCCCCAAGGGGTAAGTTGGCGGGTCGCAGGAGGATTTGGGAGAATTTTCCTTGCACGGGAGAAAATTTTATTTTGTGCCTGTGCCTCCGCTGTGCTGCCAGGGACACATGGCACTTCACCATTCATCACGAGAGAAGGAAGAGGGAGAAAAGGTGGGGCAGAGGGGCGAACTGGCCAAATTTTCCTAAAGGAAGAAAAAAGATAGATGGGCGCGTGGGCCCACACATCTGCTGAAGCAATTTCTCCAAGTCAGACGGTAGCATAAGGCCGTAGGGGAAAAGTAAATTTTTTTCCAAAGGTCAAAACCAAAAAAAAAGCAAAGGGTCCACCCTCCCGCTACCACCCCCCAAGGTGCCATGTCGTACGTTTTCATTGGCTACGGGCCGGCGAGGTCAACATGGAAATTTTTCCTAAAATTTTTTATAAAGCTAAGGGTTTTAAAAGAACCTGGGCCTCCTTTGTAGCCACAAGGGGACACATGGCACCCTCTAATAGGCTGTGGACCGATGGAGGGAAAAGTGGAAATTTTCAAAAAAATTCAAAGGGTTTAAGAGGAAAAATTTATCTGCTCCTCTGCCTCATCCCTTGGATGACACGTGGCAGCCTCTGATTGGTTACAGGTTGGTGGAGGAAAAAGTAAAAATTTTCCCGAGGCCAAAATTTCAAAAAAATTCTAAGAGCAAATTTTGGTGGGAAATTTTTGGGCTGTGGGCCCGCTAGGGAAAATTTTCCCAAATTTTCCCTCTAAGGCACAAAAACTACAAAGTGTCATAACTTGAGCTAGAAAGCTCGGTTTTGGGAAAACGAAGACTTTTCATAAATATCTCAATGCCATATTTGCATAGGGAACATAAAATTTGCTTTTAGATGAATTTTTAATGGTCAATTTTATAAAAATGATCTGCAAGCTTTTATTTGGCAAACTGGCAATTTCCAACTTATGATTTTGATAAAATTAGAACTCCTCCTTTCCTCAACATGTAAAACAAACACAGAGGATCATTCTAGGGAGGGTTTAGAGTGTTTTAGGGAAGTTTATTTATCTAATCTATTCAAGGTTGCATTTTTTTGGCAAATAATGGAAAAATGACTATACAAGCTCTGAATTGAAATTAATTAAATTTTGGAGATTCATTCTTGAATGTTATAGTGAATTTGAGTTCTTTAGGTGGTACAATGTCTAATTTTCAATGTTTCATAACTTATTGTTCAGTGCAAGTATGAACTGTTAATTTTTATTAAAAAGTGAATTGTCAGGATGAAGTACATTACAGTGAGTTGTTTCTTTAAATTGGAATCTCCATTTTGTCATTTAAATGTGCATGTGATACCTAACTTAGTAAAATACATTTCTTATTAAATCATCCATCCAATTCTAAATGAAACTAAATTTCTGATTTCAATTTAAATATACATTTTGCAAGGAAAATAACATTGAATTTCATTCTATATGCATTTTTCTTTCAAATTTCCAAACAAAGGTTTCTCATTGCAAGTAAAACCCATATTTCCAATGGAGAATATAGCATATGAACAAGGTAAAACACTTTTGAGAAAGGAATACAATCCTTCATTGATCATCAATACAATTTTACTACTCTCCTTTCTATTAAATTTCAAACTACAGTACATACAATAACAACATTGTTTCTTATTCTCTTTCAAAACAGGGATATCATTCTTGGACAGAAAAACAATTCTATTATACAATCCAATTTGAAACTACTTCAATCTTCTATTCATAATTCAAAGACGCTTTTACAACTGAGAACTCTTCCAATTCAGTTACAGAACACAAATTACAATGCTTATAATATCCTTTACATTTCCTTTCAAAAAATAGAGAACAAGTATAATTCTTCTTTACATTTCTCAATTCAAATTCAACTTCCATTTACAATGCAATAACTTCACATTACAATTTCTATACATCTCATCCACTCAAGGTGGGAAGGGTTACATTGAATTACTCAAAATAAAGGGACTATCAAAACTATGAAATTTCTTCTCCAAATGACAGCATGTTTGTTTCTTCTTCTTTCATCTTGATCACAACAAGGGCGGAAAGCCAACACTCTCTACCCAACCAAGACATCCAATGAGAAAGGAGAAGCAATCCTTTCCTCGTTGGCCCACGAGCCCCAACCATATTGAAATAAGGTATGAACATCAACACATGGAAACAAGGCTTATTCCACAACAAACAAACATTCTTCACATTGCATACAAATAATAAAATACACAGTCTAACAAGACAATAGTTCCCAATTGCATTCGAAACATACACATAATACATAGGCTTGATCAAGCAAGCCAACAAGAGCAAGGATTATGGGGAACTCCTTATGCATCCCAATTTGGAATTGGGCATCCAACAAAATGGATACCTTAAATAAACATATCAACCCCATAAACCTTATATCTCCTAACCCCTCCTTATGCCCACCCCCCCAAGTTTATATCTTACGCCCCCCTAAGAGTAAGAAATGCAAGTAGTTTATTTTCCAAGGTGGATCCCAAACCAAAAATTCCTCCTCAATAAAATAGTTCCATTGACAATCCCTTATGCTCCCCATATGAAATCCCCTTAGCCTTCTCCTACACAATGCCCTAAGCATCCTACCCAACCAGAAAATAATGCAAACACAAATGTCATTTAAACATGCATGCAAGAGAAGGAAAAACAATTAAAACATGGCTCAAGATCATGCCTCTCCATACTGGATTTTGTTCCAATCTCACAAGCTTTCCAAGATGCCAAATATAGTCCAAAATCAGCAAGGTTCAGGCAAGCAAAAAGACTACAAGCTCTTCCTCAAACAAGCTCCAAAAGAAACAACACCAAAAATGTGCCCCCAAGAGGATATAGACAAAGTTTCAACCACCTTAAACAAGCAAGGAGTTTCACTTTTATAGGAGAGGGGAGAGAAGAGGATGATTTGGATCCATGTGGGATGCCACATCATTCTTCCTCAACCCTAAGAGGAAAGTCAACATCCCTCACCAAATCGCAATAATTAAAATGACAAAATCACTTACATACTCCAAAAATGCCCATACTCCAAAAGAACCAAATTAAAACATGTAAGGGAAGTGAAATTAAAACTTACATATTGTCACTTCAAAATGATTTATAAATTCCTACATATAACCTCCAAACCATAAGCATGGTTGGTGGATCATTTTAAGAGGTGTGGGACAAGTTTAACTTGTCCCACAAGCCTCCAATTTTGGCCTCCAAGATAAAATTCGAATTTTATAAAAGATGGAGTGCTTGACCTTCTAATATCTACCTTACAAGACTCTTACAAATTTATTACAACATCACTTACACACTCCTACCACATTAATATTTATAACAACTTTATTTATTTCATTCCATATCCCAATCTGTTTTAAATAACATTTAATTATATTGCTATCACATTAATCTACGACATTTAAATTAATTAAAAGAAGGAATACATTACAAATAAAATACATACAACAATAATTAAACATGAACACATAAATAAATTACACAACCCATGGTCACATATAGTGGAAATCCCCCCCATGGGAAATCCTAACATAACACAACACACAGCTCATAACATAGTTGCCATGGTGACCTTGTTGAATTCACCTGGAATTTCAATATGGTTAGTCTTCAGTCCCCCGACATCGTTGTGATTTTTAACTTCTAAAATACAAATACCTCCTTCAGCCTTGTGGCCATATCAGAACATCCAAAATGATATAAACAACATTTCAAGATCATCTAAACACATGAATCAAAACAATAACTAGAATTCAACATTATCATTTTTCATTCATAAATCAACTATATCATCATCAAGAATCTACCATACTAGGTCTACTCCAAATATCAAGTGTCACAAGTCCAAATCAATATCCATAATATGTCCCTATCAAAAAGTATATCATCAACCACATATAGAAAATGTATCTAGTAACCATCATGCATAATAACTGAATCTAGATCAATAATAATCCATGATTTAACATCTAACCATTATACTAAAACAAAACATAATAGTGTCCATAATATGATCAATAGTATCAAAATCAATATCTAAAAGTGTCAAAGGGAAGTGGGCACTACAAAGTTTTTGAGATACTGATATTTATTTATATCTATGTATACATGCATCAATACATAGACTCTCCCATTTATAGAGTTGATGTTGTTTATTGGATGATTGATATACTTAGCTTTAATTTCCATTGTTATTGTGTATTAATTGAAACTATGAGAATTAGGCATGATTTGAGTCAAGTTAATGTAGGATTGATTGAGTTTAGGTAATTTAGGAATGATGGATTCAAGTATAGGCATGGTGGATTTTATGTGAGTTAGGCGTTATTTGGTTAGGTATAGGCATGGTGGAGTCTAGGTGAGTTAGGCATGATTTGGTGATGTTTTTGCATTTGATTTAATTTCCAAGTTATTGGTAGTATGGAAAATAAATGATGATGTAAATGTATGTTGTGGTGTAAATTTCCATATACCAAATATCATGGAAATGTGAAAATATTGATGTATGATATGATGATGTGATAAAATTATAGGTATGTATGTTTGTATGTTTGTTTAATTTCCCAGTTTTGTGTACAATGGAAAAATCAATAAGGTAGAATGTGAAATAGAAAAAATGGGAAAATTTTGGTTAGGGGAAAGAGTGTCTGAGCTAACCTTCAAGGGCCCCATGCCCTTAGAGTGCCACCTACATAGCCCCAACAAAAATGGGCCCCATGCCCTCAGAGTGCTACCTACATAGCCCCAACAAAAATGGGCCTCATGCCGATGTAGTTCTCCCATAAGATAGGAAAAAATATAGTGAGGTAGAGGAATGCGTTGGTAGGTTTTAGGCATGATTGAGTCTAGGTCATTCAGGAATGTTTGATTTTAGGTCATTTTAGGCATGGTTGAGTTTAGGTTGAATATGCATGGGTGATTTTAGATTGATTTTGGTGAAAGAGTAATTCTTAAAATGTAGGTGTCGATGGTCTGGTCCTGTATAGGAGAATCAATAAGTAAGAAAAAGGCGAATGGTAAGGGGAGACAAAAGTGTCACCTAATTGATAAGGACCATAACACATCTACCATACCAAAAATTGGCTTATGAACATAAGGCCCTAAAGGAATTACATGATTGATTGTTCTAAGGGTGAAGAAGGTCAGATGATCACAAAATGTCATATTCGTAGCACATCCCTTGAGTAGGAAAAATATTAGGGTGAAAATGTGGTGAGATGAAATCATGTTGGTTTTAGCATAACTTAGTGTGACACAACATGCCTCTTTGGCAAGAGACCCAAGATCAAAATAGGTAATTACATGATGAAAAATTCATCTTTTTCTTTTTAATTTTGTTTTTATAGACTAATCAATACATGAAGTCTATGTGGGATGAGTAGAGTATCTCCTTGAGGTATTCGTGAAGTTGATTGATGTGGGAAGCTTTAGAATATTCTATCTTATTTTTACAGGAATAGTCTTATTTTTGAGATAGACTATGTATAGTATGGCTATCTTTTTATAGTTGTCCTTCTATGGATTAGTCTTTTTATAGCAGCAAGATAGAAAGATAAATGTCCCTTTTGAGGAAGTCATCTTTTGATAGAAGTTTGACTCAAGGAATTTGAATTTGAAAATCCCAAATATTAATTTTTAATTATTTTTTTGGACTTTTAGGTAATGGAAAAGACTATAAAGAAGGATAGGCTCCTGTTATAAAGACAAAACCATAGCACACAGGGTTAACTATGAAAGAAGGGTTTTATGTGATGAAAGAACATGGGATTTCATATTGAAAAAGATGAAAATTATCCATGAGAATCATGCCAGAAGAAAATTCAGCGTACTCATATTAAGGATAAGGCCGAAAAGTGATGGGTAACCACATGATTCTTGTTTAATCGTTGATGCTTAAAATAGGTAAGTTAAAGGTGAATGATGCTCAAGGGACAAGCATTTAATAGACATAAGATGATCTTGTTGGAACATAATGATTAAGTGGTTTGGCCAACCCTTAATTAATATGGGTCCATCACTATTATATAGGTTAAATATTTAATAATATGAAATACTTTTCTATTATTAAATATTCATACCTAGGTAATATAATTTTGTAAGCTATTGACATTGGCATGATAAAAGGCTTCCCTCCAACTACTGGTAATCAGATCTCCTCTCATCAGTAGTTTGCTGATGACACTTTGCTGCTACTAATGGCTTCTATTATCGAGGCAAAGGCCATTAAAACTGTCCTTAGATTTTATGAGGAAGCCTCGGGGTAAAAAAGTTAATTTTGACAAAATCTCTATTTATTTCTTCAATACTCCTGAGGAGAGGCAAAGAAATATCGCTAATATTCTAGGATGCACTATTAATTCTCTACCAACTACTTACTTAGGGTTACCTTTAAGTACTGGCAAGATTTCAGTGGAGGTATGGAATGATCTTATTAAGAGATTTCAAAGAAAGTTGGCTGGCTGGAAAGGAGCCATTCTTTCAAGTGCAGGTAAGTGTCTTTTGGTTAAAAGCACGCTTCAAAACTTGCCTATCTACATACTGTCAATGTTCAGCATGCCTACAGCTGTGATGAACAGTATTGAGAAGATTCAAAAACACTTTCTATGGCACAGTACTGAGGACAGATTCAGATATCATCTTGTGGCTTGGGAACAGGTTTGTAAACCTAAGAGACTAGGGGGGTTAGACATCAAAGATATCAAACATATGAGTACTGCCCTTACTGCAAAATTAGGATGGAGGCTTATAAAATAGCACAGACCTTGGACAGAACTGATTAAGATCAAATATCTTTCAAATCAAAGCAAGATTTCCTTCATTTATGATCAGTCCCTTCTGAGTGGTTCTATTTTCTGGAACAACCTTCTACGCAGCAGACACATTCTCTCTCAGGGGTGCAGCTGGAAGCTTGGAGATGGGCAAAACATAAACTTCTGGACTGATAAGTGGACAGATTCTAACTAGATTTCTGATTATGATCATATTAAAGACAGTGTAATTGCAAAGTATGGACACAAAATCCAGGGGTACATTGAGAAGAATGGAAACAAAAGAAAATGGAAGCAACTAAAAGTGGAGAATGATAATATTCAGGCTGATATTATATCTCTCCAGAATCAACTTTCCCTAATCCATATAAGTAATCAAAATCTTAAGGATGAGCTCATCTGGAAAGATTCTTTTGATGGGGATTACACTGTTAAAGCAGGATATAATTCTTTCTTTGCATCCATGGCAAGCGAAATTAAGTGGCACAAATTGTGGATGCCGGAGCTAACCCCTAGAGTGAACTTATTTTGGTGGCTAATTATTAATGGCAAGATCCTAACTAATGACAACCTCATCAAGAAGGGATTCATCATGCCGAATAGATGTTGCATGTGTCAGCAAGAGGTTGAAGATATAAAGCATTTATTCCTCCATTGTGAGATTGCTTCCAAAATTTGGCAACTTGTTTTTACAAAATTTAATCTGAGATGGATTTTTCCCCTTACCTGCCTTCAGGCTTGGGAGCAATGGAGCTCTCTCGTTCAAACATTGCATGGTGAAAAGGCTATGGCAACTTGTTCTGCCCCACACTATGTGGAGAATCTGGAAGGACTCGTAATGATAGTATTTTCAGAAACAATAGACAGGCTTGTAACAAAGTATATAAGGAAATTATCATTGTTGTGCAAGATAATATTGCTAGATTTAAACCCCCTAAAAATAGACTCTACCCGGAGAATGAAGAATGCATTCTGACTGAATGGAATATTGCCACTGTCAATAGAAATAATAATGGTACTGACAGAAACACAGTCTGATGGATTAAACCCCCCACTGATTGGCACAAGTTAAATTTTGATGGGGCCTCTAAGGGAAATCTGGGTGACTCTGGAGGAGGGGGAATCATCAAGGATCAAAGAGGCTGTTATGTTGCTACTTTTTCTGGGAGAATGGGCAGACAGACTAATCATTATTCTGAAGCCATGGTGGCTCTTTGGGGTATTAGACTTGCCAGAGATTGTAATATTCCAAATATCATAATTGAAGGTGATTCTCTAAATATTATCAATCTTCTGAATAAAAAGAAACACCCCAGCTAGTCTATTAGGGATTATATTGAAGAAGCTATTGATATATGCAAAAGCTTTGAAAATTTCCAAATCACCCACACCTACCGGGAAGGAAATAGGGTCACTGACAGTTTGGCTAACTTCGGTGTTAATAATCCCTTTCAAACTTGGATTGGAGGGGATGTTCTGCCCGCTCATGTCAATAAAGCCATAATCATTGATCTCTATGGCAGTGAAAATCATAACTAACGACTGTATTTTAGTCGCTAATGAGCGGATCCCTAAGTACATGATGATGACATCATAAAAGATTTGGATGATTGTTGCGATCTTTGTGGGCTGGGCTGTCATCATTTCTTGGCATAGGAGGAAAGCCGAGGAGCGGGGCAATAATAACAAGTGTAGCATAATAATTAAACCAGTTTTCACGGGAAGGAAAGATTCAAATACCAAAATCAAAGTTCGGCCTATTCCGCACATTGGTAGCTATTTTACCATTGAGAACAGGAAAAGGTGCAGAGGAAACATGGGGGGGCCGCCATGCAAAACCGAACCGACCCACAATCCTGAGTGGAAAGAGAACACGGAGCTTTGGGATTACCTGCAAATCGGGGGCCTGTCTAATTTCATTGAAAGGATCCAAGGCTTCGACCAAGACATCTCTATCAAATTCACCCAGGGTTGGAAGAATAGAATAGTCAAATATAGTAACATGAAAATGGAAATCACGGAAGAGCTCATAGCTCAGATCACGGGCCTCATCCTGGAAGGCACAAAATTCTTCAATAAGAAGGTAGACAGGGAGGTGGAAACCAAGAAATTTTTGGAAGAGGGGGAGAATCTTGAGTTCGTGACTGCTGGCCTCAAGGTGGAGTCGATCCCTGAACCTTTTGCTGAACTAGCCAAAATGGTGGTAAGGTATGTTACCCTTGAAGGAAGATATGTGACTATACCTCAAAAACATCTGATTTTTTTGAATCATTTTCGTAGAAATAACATTATCAGCTTTCCTCATTATCTGATTAACTCTCTGGAGAAATCTATAAGGGAAGTTCAAAGCCACTCTAGGGCTGTCCCTTTGCACCAGGGCCTTATCCTTTTGATTCACCGCCATTTCTCCAGCTGCCCTCCCGTGAATCCTATCCCACCTCCCTCCTCCATACCTCCACCTGCCCACACTGCTCCCACTCCCCCTGCTAAAAAGAAAGAATGAAGATGCTGTCTCCAGCAAGAAAAGTAAGAGCCTCAAAGCCAAAATCCCTACTTCCCAATGAGTCCTAAGGAGCCACAAGGACTTGGAACTAGCTGAAAACCTCCTGCATATTAGCAAGCCGGTGGAGGAGCCCAAAGAGGAGGAATTGCTGGATAGGGTGGACAGATTAGAAAAGGAGATACAAGAGCTCAAAGGGGCTATAAAAAACATGGAAAGAGCTAAGGGTAAAAGGATCCTTCAAAGTGAGGAGGAAGAGGGGGTTATTGGTGAAGTCTTCAAGAAACTACAGTCCTTAGATGGCAGATTGGGGAATGCTAAAAGCCGAAATGACTGCATATTGTCTGCCCTCAAAAGCATTTATAATTTCATTGAACAACATGTCCACAGTGTTTGCAGTTTAAGTGGGATCAATGAGGACATATGGGGCCCTAAAGAGAAAAGGGACATTGCAATTTCCCAAGCAGATTTACAAGACTCCTCTCAGGCCACTGCCATTGCCTTCTTCATGTCACTGCAGGCTATCAAGACCAAAATTGACAGAGCCATCAAGTAAAGGGCTGTTGTGATGTTGTTTTTTGGCTGTGATGTGGCTGTCATCGGGCGGTTCTGGAGCTGTTTTGTGGTGGGGCTCTTTATGCTGTTTCTCTTTTGGTTCCTTTTTGATCTTTTCTTCTTTTCTCTGGATCTTTGTACGTTTAGATCCTTTTTTCTCCTATATTGTAATATTTGGCTATTGAGCCTTCCTTGGTTGGCTATTTTTCCCTTCTCTGGGCTGCTTCTCTCATCTTTACTATCTGGCTTTTGAGCCCTTTTGTATACAGGGTATAGTCCCTTCAAAACTATTTGCCCTTAATAAAAAAAAAATCTCCTTGCACGTGGTAAATAATGGATTATCTTACTAGTTTTACCTATTTTGTTTTCAAAATACCATCATGCTCGTTTCCTTTGGACCTCCCTTAATAGGGATTGAAAAAAATATAAGTTTATAGTTTTTATAACTACATTTTTAAATGGCTTTGAAGGATGATGTGACCCTATGGACTTATCTTTGCAAATCATATGTGATTTCTTTTACCTCATTGAAAAAATGCAGGATCACGATCTAAGACATTTCTCTTTAATTCACGGCTGGGTGGAAGTAAAGGTTATGATAAATATGGTGAAATCAACATTTGAATCATTGACACATACATTATTGTATAAGGTCATGGGGCTTAGCTTAGAAGGTCAAATTCTTTAGTAAGAGGGTAGACAAGAAAATTAAGCCAAGAAATTCCTAGTAGACAGAGAAAATATTGAGATTCATTACTGCATGCATAATTAGTGACCTCCATTCCATCCCTTTGAAAAAATTTCAAGGTTCTGATTGTCAACTATCTTCACTTTATAAGGAATTATGTGATGGTTCCTCTCAAAATTTTGGTTTTCTTAAATCATTTTAGAAGGAAATCACATGTTAGCTTTCCACATTATCTTTTAAACTCCCTAGAACACTCTGTTAAGCTTGAGTTTCAAAACCCACACTCGTGCCACCCCCTTCACCAAGGCATCATCCTATATTCTTCACCACCATTTCCTTTCCCATACATTCTTCAATAACCGTTAGTAATTGGTATTTAACCCCTAGTCCACTACCCCCACCACTGCTTCTAGTCGAAGGAATCAAAACCAATTATGAAAAGCTTTAAAATCTTAAAGCCCTTACCCTCCCAAATAATCTTTCGTAATCAATAAAATATTTCAAGTCTTTTAAAAATTTGCTATCACATTTTAGAATTCAGCTGGTGCTTTCTACTATGGAAATAATTGGAGGAAATCTTTCTTACTAGAATTGAATTATTCCCCTAAGATCCATTATTTGGCATGTTTGCTCATAAAAGTAGGTTAGGGTTTTGAAAGAAGAATTCTAGCAGGTCTGTAAGAGAGAAGGCAAAGGAAGATGCAAATGACCCTGGTAACAGGGTAATGATCATATTCTTAAAATCTACAAGAAGGGGGCTTAACTCACTGTACCCCCGGTATTGTTTTTGGAAATGCAGAATGTAGACATGACTACACCATTTATTTGTGTTAAGGTTATCTACAAATTCATATGAGACTAATGTCATGTCAAAAGTGTATGTGTGCTCAGTGACATTCCTACTGCCATTACATAATCTAGCTAGAATATTGTAATATACTTAATTCTCTACACAGTTGGATAACAATTTGTATTAGAATATCACTACCCTGGCACTCTTCACCTCTCTGTAATATCTGTATAAGGTAAGGAATAAATATGGAAATAGCATACAAGTGAAGGGGATTGTCCATTACTTTGGTTTTCTAATTTGATGTTGTTTTCATGTTGCTTTGTTGCAGATTTATCATTGTTTTGATCCTTTTGTATAGTCATCTTAGATAAATATAGTTGGATATGTATGTATTTCATCTAGATTTTGATCCAAAATTGATGTATTTATTTCATTATTAAATATTTGGAGCCTTTTTGTAATAGAGTATAGTCCCTTTAAAACTATTTACCCCCAAATTAAAATTTTGCAAAACTATATTCTTTAAATATTAATTTATCTATATAATAAATGTCATCATTATGAGAATATATTATATAGAATCTGTTGAAACTGTACAGAAGATAGAAATTATGATCTATTTCATATTATGGAAATATTACTGAGGAAATTTTCACTATGTTAAATGTGATGATAGTCAAATAACCATCACGACATTGTTCAAAAATAATGGTAGAATGACAGTCATTTAGACATATATTTTAATTTGGCCAAATCTTTATCTACTGACATTAACACTTTTAAGATAAATCATATCGTTGGAACTTATGGCGAGGAAAATATGGACAATTGTTTCAGGATTCTGAGCTTGTCCCACCGGTTGTCAAGCAAAATGTAGAAAAGAACATGAATGCATTCTCACATTGAATGCAAGAAGGTTCTTTCCATGATTTTGCACAATGTGAATGATGAATACCTTCTACACATTGGTAATATTTAACATCCTAAAAGATGTATGGATATAATTATAATCCATGCATGAAGGTACACGCTTATCTAAGATTATTAAACTTGTTTTAGAATTGCTTACGACTCCTATGAAAGGAGATGAAAAAGTAGTTAATTTCTTAGCCAAAATTAAAAATATTAAAGCACAATTAGATGGATGCACTTGTGATTTAATTGGTGAAAAATCTACTTTATTGTTTAGTTAAATATACATGAAAGATTTAAGAATTTTATTTCTATCTTAAACTCTAAATATCAAAATGAAAATGATCTACCTGATTTAAATACTTTGAGTTCACTTCTGATACAGGAAGAGCAAGTGATGATGAAATTTGACTCTAAAGAGAATGCCTCTCAAGAACTTCTTGCTCAGAATTCAAAGTTCAAACCTCGCAAAGCCCTTCTCTGATCAGAAATTTAGATCTAAATCTTCATTTGTTGATAAGAAAAGTTTTACTTCTGAACAATTGTGTGTTAGCTTTAATGGTAAATGTCACAAATGTGGTAAATTTGGGCATAAAAAGGAAGATTGTAAATCTAAGAAACCTATCCATAAAAATCAAAATATAAATTGTTTCTTCTAAATACAATTTAAGGAAAAAGGATAGTTCTAATGATGCTCCTAAAATTGTTACATTATATGTTACTTTCTACTCTTCCTCTAATATTGAATGGATTCTAGATTCAGGTTCTTTAAATCATATGACTAGTATTTCCAATTCTTTATTTGATGTTGTGAAAATCAATGAACGTGTGTATCTTAGTGATAACTCATCTTTAGAAGCAATAGAGAAAGGAAAAGTAAAATTTGTAAATGGTGTTTTGAATAATGTTTTATTTGTTCCTAATCTTAAAAATAACCTTTTATCATGTTCACAACTAACTCATGATGGTTTGGCTATTAAAATTTTGAAGGATACTTGGTACATCAAGGATAGTAATGATAATATAATTGCTGAAGGAATTCAAAGAAATGGTATGTATATTTTTGATGATTTTTATTCTACATCTTGTTTTGTATCTCAAAGTTTGAATAATTCAAAACTATGGCATGAAATGTTAGGACATGTTAATTATCAAAATCTTTATATGAAATGTCTAGATATAATCTAGTGAAAGGTTTTCCTATGTTGTCTTCTTCTCATGATGCTTGTGAAGGGTGTTTACGCTCAAAACAAAGTGTTAAACCCTTTCACTTACATCCTGAAGAGAGTTCCTCTTCGCCACTAAAACTCATTCATAGTGATGTTAGATGACCTCTTGAAGTAGCTTCATTAAATGGTTCTTTATATGTTGTGACATTTATTGATGATTTCACCATGATGATTTGGACATATTTTCTTAAAAATAAATCTGATGTATTTGGAAAATTTAAGGAATTTAAAGCATATATTGAAAATCTTCAAATTATAAAATTAAGAGGACTTAGAACAGATAATGGGGGTGAATATGTTAGCAAGGCATTTGAAATTATTTATATTGATTGTGGTATTAAAAGGGAATTAACTTCTCCCCATTCTCCCCAATCTAATGGTGTTGCAGAACATAAAAATAGGACTATTTTAGATATGGCTCACACTATGCTTCATTTTGTAGTCTTCACAAATTTCTATGGGGAGAAGCAATGAGCAAAACAATCTACATTTTAAATAGGGTTCCCACCAAAGCTATTCACCTTTCAACCCCCTTAGAAAAATGGTCAAATCAAAAACCTGAATGTATCACATTTAAAATTCTTTGGTAGTCCTTCCTCTTTATACATTCCTAAAAAGAAAAGAAAGAAACTTTATATGACTTCTTTTTCTTGTATTTTCATTGGATATGGTATTGACACTGTAGGTTTAAGGATTTACAACCCTGTAAAAAGGGAAGTAACTAAAAACCACAATATTTTTGTTTTGGAAAAATATTTTGTTCATCTACAAATAGTAATGATATTATTAATCTTGTCAATATTTATAATGATGGTTCTGATTCTAATAATGAAAATATAGTAAATGGTCATTATTATGTTTCTTGTGTTAATGATATGGATGTGTCTAAATATCATATCTCCCTAGCTAAGAAACCAAAATGGGCTCAAACTATGTTAGAAATTTCTAATCCTATTGACCTTAGGAAAATGACCAGAAGCCATCATACATACCATGCATTAATGACCTTGTATGAACCTAAGCTGAATTTTTTTTAAGAAGCTTCTTGGGATAAGAAGTATATCAATGCAATGCAGACTAAATATAATTCCCTAATTCAAAATCAAACCTAGGAGTTAGTTACACCTCCTGAAAAAAGAATTATTATAGGTTCTAGATGGTTATACAAAGTAAAATATAATGCTGATGGTAGTATTGGAAAACACAAAGCTAGACTTGTTGCTAGAGGTTTCACTTAGAAACCTAGTATTGATTATGTTGAAACCTTTTCTCCTATGGCTAAGATGAGTACTGATAGCACCTTGTTTGCTATTGCTACTCAATTTGGGTGGGAAATCCACCAAATGGATGTGAAAAATACTTTTTTTAATGGTGATTTAAAAGAAGAACTTTACATGTCTCAACCTAAAGGATTTGAAGAAACTGGTAAAGAAAACTATGTTTGTAAGTTGAAAAAATCTTTGTATGGTTTAAAGCAAGCTCCTAGAGCTTGGTATGTGAAAATTAATTCTTTCTTTAAACAATTAGGTTTTGTTAATTGTTCTTCTGACAATGATCTATTCATTAAGCAAGAAGGTTCTCACATTATCATTGTATGTATATATGTTGATGATTTTCTTATGACTAGTGATAATCCTACTTTAATTCATAGAATTAAAGAAAAATTGAAACAATACTTTGAAATGACTGATTTAGGTCTCTTACATCATTTTCTTGGCATGGTTGTATTTCAAGATAAACATTCTATTGTTGTTTCTCAAGCACAATATGCAACCAATGTACTGAAAAAGTTTAATATGATTGATTGTAAACCAATTTCTACACCTATGGAAGTTGGAATAAAAATTGATCCTAAACCTACATGTGAAAAAACTGATCCTACTTTATATAGGAAGTTAATTGGTAGTTGGATTTATCTAACTATAAGTAGAATAGATATTTCCTATGCAATAGGAATTGCTTCAAGGTTTATGCAGAAACCTTATAAAGATCATTCGAATATTGCAAAAAAATTCTTAGATATATTAAAGGTACAATCAATTATGGGTTGCATTATACTAAGGATGAAAATGCTAACTTATATGGATTTTGTGATTCTGATCATGCTGGTGATGTATTAGATAGAAAATATACTTCTGGTTATGTGTTTAAATTTGGTGTAGGTGCCATTACTTGGTGCAGCAAAAATCAGCCAATTGTTTCTATCTCTTCAACAAAAGTGGGGTATAGAAGTGCAATGGAAGTTGTACAAAAGAGGCTCTATGGCTAAAGAGGTTGTTCGATGAGATAAATATGAAGGATCAAGGTAGTATTTCCTTTATTCTATGATAACCAAAGCACCATAGATCTTGCACATAATCTAGTACAACATCAGAGGATGAAGCACATTGAGATACATATACACTTCATCCATGAGAAGGTGCTAAGTGGTGAGATAGATCTCAAGTTCATGTCGACTGAAGAGCAGGTTGCTGACATCTTCACAAATCCCTTGAGTACTGCAAAGTTTTTTCACTTTCGTGAAAAAAATTGGATTGTCAGAGTTTCCATTGAGGGGGAGTGTGCATGAAAATGTCACCTCCTAATGGAACTTGGTATTTGTAAAGTGTAAAAATACCTTGGTAAAAGACCATCGGGAATGTAAAAAAGACCTTCAAGCATGTGTATACCTCTTATCCATGTATTCTTCATTTAAATGAAAAGAAGTGTAGAAAGATGAAAGGATGTCTTCAATAAAATCCATTAGTGCTATTGATCACTGGTAAACATCCAGTGTCAAAATATTATGCAGAAATAGGTCTTGATGTTATAAAATCCTATTGTTAAGGTTCAATCAACCTTTTATGAGAATCTAAATGTGAAGTCTTGATAAAACTCACAAATTCATTTTAGTCCAGATCATGGGATGGTTTCTGGGATAAAATCCTTTTGTGCATAATTTCAGGGTTTGAGCGCTAACTGAAAATTTATAATTCAAATCAACCTGATATTAGCCTAAAATTTACAAGTTTCAGACATTGGTGGAGGGATCTGTAGATAGAGAGACATAATCTTTGATTGTTCCCATTAACGATTAAGGGGGATTGTATGAGAGGTGACAATCTCATAACAAAGTATGCATGGACCCCTTAATGACTATCCGAAGGGCCAAGGCAATTATATAGGTTAAATTTTAACTAAACTGAAAGTTTTATTTATCCGAGATGGAGTTCAATCATGAATATTTTATCTAACTAGAACCATTAAATGGGTATCAAAAAGGTTTCTTAGTTTTTATTCATATTTGAGTACGTTCAAATAAAAATATGAAGGTAACTCCTATTAAGTTGAAAAATGGCTAATAAAACCTATAACCTAAAAAGGGGACTTTAGGGCCATTTGAGATTTCTCAATTTATAAAGAGTTAGTTGGTAATATTTGGAATTTGATTTTAAATCCCGACACGAAAAAGTTTGATAAATACCTTGTATTTGATGAGAAAATTGATTTTATTTTTGATAACTCTAGAAGTTCTAACAGTTGAAGCTAACAAGAGCAAGGTCTTAAGAGCAATTAAGAATCAAGTTTGATATTCTTTCTCTACTACAATCAATGGCATGGGTTGCATATTTTGGATAAGAATGATTGATGGTTGTATTACACTTAATTTTAAAGTATTGAAATAGGGTATCGATTGATAATAAATCTATTTGAAGGATAAATCGGCCAATATTACTCATTAACTAAGAGTTATTGAATTCTTCAGTAATGAAGAGTAGTTTGAGCAAAGGTAAGTGGTAAAGAGTTGTATGAAATTTAATGAAATTGTGTTATTGAATGTAAAACTGAAGGAATGGGATTAGAATAGGGTATGATCTTTGAAGAGATATATGCTAAGTTATCGGTGATTTTATCAATTTTAGGTGATGCAAGATTAGAGCCATGCTATAGGCTTCAATGATCACTCATATAAAGACATTAGAGGTGAAGTAAATTGTTACATTAACCTTCTTGTTAGTGAATGTATGGTTGATGTTTAGATTCTCTGTACATGCATTTTGCAAGATTGTGGACAGTGGTGCCCCTATTGTGCAACTTTAATAATCCACGTACTGAAAACATATGGACCCATCAGAAGAATTTCCATTGAGTAATGGATCATCCTCCTGTAGGATCCAGTTTTATGCATTTCTTCCCTAGTCTCCATCAAATTAGGAAAAGTAGAAAAGTGAATTTCTCATGCTTAGGTAGATTGGATGGGAATTTATGGAGCAGTGATATCCTCCTTTCTACTTTTTTTTCTAAATAAAGTGTGAAAGATCTTAAAGGTTGTACATTGTCCAAGGGAAAGTGGAGTGCTATTGAGAAGGGGAAAATCCATGTACACAAATGATTAAGAAGGTCCTTGGGTTATGTTCAAAACTCCTATATGTAGGGTTCAATAATCTTTTATGAGAACATGTGAGAATGTTGTAAAACTAACAAAATCATACTTAGCCACTGATCATGGGATGATCTTTGGGATTCCAAAAGGCCTTTTTTACATCAAAAGGAAAAATTGAATGATGAAGGTGTTATAATTCCTTCAATGATATGCTAGCTCTGAAACCTTTATGGTTTAAGGATTGGCCAATCCATGTAGGTGAACCTAGTTTCACATTAATAACATTAGCATATTATTATCCCACTTAACATTTTTGGAACATAATGATTAAGTGGTTGGCCACCCCTTAATTAAATATGGGTCCATCACTATTATATAGGTTAAATATTTAATAATAAGAAATATTTTATCTATTATTAAATATTTATACCTAGGTAATATACATTAGGTAATATTTAATAATAAGAAATTTATATTTCTATTATTAAATACACTAAACCTTGGTATATGTGTCAACCATTTAGGTTGAAAAGGTGGGTCAGGAGACATACCCAATCACCTTCATATAAAAAGGACTCTAGGTCCTCATTTAATATATTTGGGAAATATATCAAAGGTGTGAAAATCAAAGGTGATTTGGTTTTACCTTGGAAATAGGGTTTCTAAGGAGGAGGTAATTTACTGGATGTAAAATAGGGTTCTCTAAAGTAAAAGGTTACTTTTCACAGTGGTTTTTACCCTTCAGGTTTTCCACTATAAATATTGTGTCACTTGTGTTATTTACTTTATGTAAGTATTTATTTATTTGTTATGCAATATGCTATGTGATGTTTATTGATTTAATATTATATAGTAACATTAATATGGACATGTGTATAATTTAATTGATTAAATCCATATTTAATTTAGAATCCTCAAATTCTTGGCATCACAAGACCCTTTGATTGAAAACCCAGACACACTTGTCAAGAATAAGTAGCGTGCCATCATAGGAGGATTAATATTTCAAATGCTTAATTTTGAATGGGCAAATGATCATGTTACACCGTAAAAAAACGCAGAATATAGATGCTATTTGAGAATCAACAATAAAAGCGGATGGTGAGGGTTGCATTCTCAAGGAAAGCAAGGTGTTGATTTTATGCAAGTGTAACCATGGTTACAACAGGCAACAGGTTACATTTAACGTAGCTGAAATGCATGAAGAAATGTTCAACAACTAATTACTTTAATGTCCAATAGGGATTTGAAACATTAGGGCTCATCATGGAAACTTGGGTGTTTTTACAATATTAGCATTCTCTTTAAAACTGAGGGTTTCCACTTAGTCCTTAGGACGCCTGGAACAGGGGTACTTAGGTCTAACCCATAATCAAGGTTGATCCAATTCTATCAGGAATTGTAAGTGGGGTCAGAGAAAAGACTTAGAGGAAATGTTAACATTACGTTAGACCGCAGAAAGGGAAAATCAACCAAATATCTTCTAAGGATTTCTAGTGGTTTTGAAAGAAAGGCTTCTCCCGTCTTAAATCACTAATTTTATTGAATAATTTTACCTTTGAGTCACGCATGGAAAGGGGGGATCTATTACCTTATTACAGTTAATTGAGGTATTTGGTTATAGAGACTTATATGCCCATTGGGTTTAGACCTTTTATGAGACCGACCTATCGAGAATATGTTGACATTCAGGACAATACCATGAATCCATTGATTATGGGGATGTCATCCAACTTTTATGGAAAACCTTTGTTGAATCAATCAAGCAAGCAATGATACTAAGTAGTGTAGGCATTACTCGGGAGTATTGCTGAAGAAGTTCTATCAATTCTTTCACCCGATATGGTAGCCTAAAACCTTTATCACTTTAAGGATTGTAAATCCTACCAGTGTACCACAGAGTAGGTAATTATTAACATATGTTATCCCACTTAGGTCATTTAAGGGGGAGTACATGGAACATAATGATTAAGTTGTCTGGCCAACCCTTAATTAATATGGGTCCATCACTATCTATATAGGTTAAATATTTAATAATATGAAATATTTTTCTATTTCTATTATTAATATGCATAACCTAGGTAATATACTTTAGGTAAGTATTTAATAATGTGAATCATTTATGTTTATATTTATTAAATACCATTATCAACCTAGGTATAGTGTCAACCATTATAGGTTGAAAAATGTGGGTCAGGAGACATACCCAATCACCTTATATAAAAAGGACTTTAGGTCCTCATTTGATATATTTGGGAAATATATCAAAGGTGTGCAAATCAAGTGATTTGGTTTTACCCTTGGTAAATAGGGTTTTAAGGAGGAGGTGATCTTACTGGATGTAAAATAAGTTCTCTGAAGTAAAAGGTTATTTTCAAAGTGGTTTTTACCCTATTGGGGTTTTCCACTATAAATACTATGTCACCTGTGTTATTTATTTCCTGTAAGTATTTCTTTATTTACTTATGTTATGATGTAATGTTTATTTAAATATTTATTGTAACATTATATAATATGTAAGTTGATTAAATCCGTATTTATTAGAATCCTCAAATTTTAACAGATCTTAGGAAATATGAATAGACTTCCTTTTCATGGAACACTGCAACTTGAGATTGATATTTGGAATCACCATTTAAGATTCTAAGATCAAATAATTTATGGACCTTGTAGACACCAAAATTATGGGCACTAAATCTTTACCCTAGCATTATCCATTAATATATTTACATTACATATCATATTTTATTGAGTCTCATATATACATTGAATTGAATACCTTTATGATTAAATAATTTCCATCCTCACTTAAGATTTGACCCCACCTAATCCACATCATCCTATGATTGCCACCTATCTTGTAGACCTATTGACTTAGCATGTTTCCTTTTAACTAAAAAACCTCAATCTTACTTTGCATACGGAAATCATGAAATAATCTTCTACATTTAACCATAACAATTAGATGTCTATTCTTCCTCTAACCACATACTATCATTACTTAAGTGGAAAGATGCGACCACAATTTGGATCCAACATGTAATACTCAGTATACTATGTTGAAATGGATAGCCAAGATGTGGATACATATTTTGGCAACCTGTGAACATTCCCAACTTAATGTGCAATGCCAGTACAACTGGCAAATATTGGCGTGCGTTTGGTGCATCCTAAACATGTCATCGGTTACCATATATTAACTTTAGTAACATTTTTCTAAATTTAAAAGTACATTTACCCAACATTTTGGAAAATCATGCACATTTGCATGCAAGCTTGTGCAACTGCAGAGAATTCTTGGATATCCAGATATACCTGAACCCCAAAAATACTCATGGTATGAGGTCCCAAGCAATGCATGACAGTGAACATTCTGTGCATGAGCATTCATGCGTATGGCTATACATATGAGGTCCTACATATCCTTCTTTGTGCACTTGCAACCATCAGTTTGCAAGCATCCATACATCAAGTAAAGTGTAACTGTTTGACTCTGTGTATATGTAATTGCAATAATTGTTTCCATCACATTTCTATTGAATTATGAATCTATCATTTTGTACATTCATTGTTTGACAATTCTAGTGGCTCTTTTGCATCTCACACCTCTCACCCTTTCCTTCAACAAAGGCTCAATTCCTTACAATTTAAAAAAATGTAAGGTCCTCTGCATAACCGTTAAGAATCTTAAAATTCTTTTAATTTTCCACAGTGACCGATTGTCATCAATCTACCACATGTATCTAGTGTAATTATATAACCTTGACCAAAACCATCACCAAAAATTTAAAATCATAAAACTTTTATTCTTATTTTCCTATAATCTATTAGCCTAGACACACTCAAGTGTCAGGACTGTATTTAAGTTAAAAAATTGTATTGAACAGTATTCCTCTCTCATTACTATTGTCGATACCACAATACATTGGTTTTATATCTACAAATCGGTTTAAACCAATAATCATAAACCTCATAAAATTCAACCGAAATAAACATCGAAAACCTTATCCCTATGGAAAAGGGTCACCATTGGCTACAGTGCACCAACTCTAGAAATTCTTAACCTGGATGCTGTTAGATTAAATTTTCTAATTGTATTTTTGCAATAGGTACTTTAAACTAATTATTGCTTTTGTAAATTATGATATCGTAGGCATGTTTGTTTCTTATATTAAATTTTATTGCAATTATGATCATTGCAATATTTTCCACAGTGGATTAAATAGCTCATCACTAGGAAGTGTTAACTTCTTGGATCTAGCATCACACTAAGGATTTCCAAGATGTATATTAAGTTTAGCATATTATTCTCTTAAGTATTTGAAATCATTTTGCCCTTCACTCAATGTAGTTCCTCCTAGAAAAAGGAAGTTTTAGAGTAATGTTGCATTGTAAATCGAGAGTCATGTTTTTAGCGACATTTGCATCTCTAGTCTTCCACTTTCATTCTACAAAAATGTATTAGAAGCATTTGAGATAACGATTTGTTTTATACCTATTTAATTGCACCCGGAGTTCTCATAAAAGTACAGCATACTTATCATGCTTTAACTCATTTTAGCACACCTAATTCAACGGACCCAATATACTTTTTTCTTTCTATTCATATAAGTTTAGCAAATTATTGTGTGTTTCCTTTTTAAATTGACCCTATAGCTCAAAAATAACATTTAGATCTAGTATATGGTAACCTTCTTTCTCTTCCTCTAAACATGTTAAACTATATTTTTAGCCTTGCATTTTTATAAACGAAAGCCATTATTACAAATTATCATATTAGTGAAAAACGAATTCCTCTTATCCTATTCATCATTTGTTGCATTAGAATATAAGTATCATTTTGGGTTATAAAATCCATTTAAAACATTTCATCCTTGTATGGATGCATTATTAGCTCACATTCCTAGGATTGAGGGATCCAAACATATATGTTGGAAGTCATGCCCATCTGATGGTTGACAAATTGAATCATCCAACGAAATCAGCATTTTTCTCTTATTTCTAGTTTTGCAAGGGCACACAAAATTTCTTAACATTTTATCACAAGTGAAACAACATAGGCTCTTACAATAAACTTCTATTGTAGATCAAAC
Source organism: Taxus chinensis (assembly GCA_019776745.2). Classification (NCBI taxonomy): domain Eukaryota; kingdom Viridiplantae; phylum Streptophyta; class Pinopsida; order Cupressales; family Taxaceae; genus Taxus; species Taxus chinensis. The sequence goes on along the minus strand of CM034157.1, from coordinate 361,663,668 downwards.
AATGGTCAAAGTTTAATAGTCACATCCTTGGTCATTCTATGTCCAATTTTGACCACTCTGGAATTTATATCCACGGAATAAAGACCTCACTAAACCTATTGAACCTTTCAACTTCTTCACACATATTCAATGAATTATCTTCATTTGTTTGACAATTCCCAACCCTAAAAAATTTCATTCAGAAAGGCTTCATCAATTGTCACTCTCTTACCCTTAAATTGATGTTCTAAAAGTAGCATAAAATTACCATGAGTCATCTCCTTTTGATATTTGAGTTTTCTTCATTGAGTTAATTTATTTATGATACATTACCTTCAATTTTCTTCATCCTTTCCAGCACATCAATCCATTCAAAGTTTTTAATCGTATTCTAAATTCTTACATCCGATTCACCCTCAACATTGCCTATATCTATCCCTTGAGCTTCCTTTTTAGTAAAACTCTAAACATTCTTCAACCATGATCCTTAAATCATAAAAAATCCATTTGTCTCACTCCACCATAAACCTTCAACTTCTAGAAGAAGACTCAGTGTAACATGACTTCAAACATTTAGCTTCCCTTCTAACCTTTCATGATATTCTACCTGGACCGGTACCCTGAGATTACCATGATTAATATTTGAGCCCTAATTTAAACCCTAATAAGTCCAAACTTTCAATCACTTTTATCTGTTCTTAAATTAAACTATTCAAACCCCATTAAGCATAAACAACATAAATTCTAATATTACCATGTCCAAGACAAACACCAAACATAAGTTCATTTGCTCGATTAGTCCTCAAGGGGAAGAAACCCTGAAACATTCAAACTTTGTTGACCTAAACCCTTAAGCATCAACCCTAATAACCAAGACCTGAATAGTTTGTTGGTCCGAAAATCTGTCGGGTGGACAGATCTATGGATAGACGAGCCAACAGTGTGCAGGGCTTAGCCCCTCTTTGAGTCAGCAAAGCGAAACTGGTTTATTGCTATTCTACCACCAGGAATCTATGCAAGTCTCACAATATTCTACCTTCGGGGGTTTGGGATCTCATCCCAGTAGAGTGTTTCAGGCTGCGAAAAGAAAGGAATGAAAGAGGGAAAAGAGAAAGAACAGATCCGAAGGAAGAAAAGAAATGAATTCCAAAGCAGAAAGGTCAGAAGATTTATGTTTTTGGGTTGGTAGTAAACAGAGCCAAACCTACTTGCATAAATAAACAAAGCAATACTGATGAGCAAATGACAGAAAAGTAGATATGAATCCAACAGATTAAACACATACAGATCTAACGTAAGGAAGATCTAATGCATAACACAGCTATTGAGCACAAAGTCTTAATATTTGTATTACTGTTTTCTTCTGTTACAAGAAAGCTCAAAGTCTTTCTCTCCTCACTTCTATTTTCATCTAAAAAATGTTCACCCCTGAATACAACAAGTATTCCAGTATTTATAGAAGAGAGGAGAAGGAAAGAAGGCAAAAAGGAGCCAACCACCTATTTACAAAGATATTTACAAAATATCTAAAAGTCATGTTGACTTTTGACAACTTGATGGATGACATCATCCCATGATGCAACATGGATGATGTCATCATTTGTGCCAACACACTTTAGACATTTCAACAAGAAAGTCGGAGAATAGAGAGAAGAAGAAGAAGAAGAAGAAGAAGAAGAAGAAGAAGAAGCAGCTACTCATCATCGTCATCCTGCGGCCGAAAGGGGGTTGCCTGCTTCTGATGCTGCTCAGGAGATGATATGTGGAACTGAGCGCGGTATTCCAAAAACTTGTTAATCATGGGCCCAAATTGATCCTGTGATGGATCCTTGTGCCGTTCGCTGATTGCTTCGCAAGTCTCCCGCTCGTCTATGAGCTTTTCTGGGAGTTTAGAATAATCTTTCTCTGCCTCGATGAGGAACCCGATGAAGTCCCTACAGGCCAGCAGGTTGTTGATAGATTCAGTGTCAAATGTGACCTCTGGCCCCGTTCCTTGAGAAGCGATCTCCTTGAAGATCCGGATAGTTTCATCAGCTGATCTCATGGTAAAGGAAGGAGTGAGCAGCCCTGGAGACATGTTAAGAACAATTAGTTCCATTTGATGCATCACATCCAGGGCCTCTTCCTTCACCTTGTCTATCTTTTCCAGAACAAATTCTAGCTGATCTATCCGATAGTCCAGAGTGGACATGGTTTTGTTGAGGGCCCTTGGATGGCCGAAAACTCCGAACTTGACCAGATCTTCGACTGAACAGTCAAACATTTGTTGAAAGGTCTCATGTTGGAGTCTAGCATGTTCTAGCTCTTCTGATATGGGACCCGCTAATGCTTGGAGTTCCTTGTTCACCTTTCTGATGTTTAGATATGAATTGACATATTCGGCGATCACTCTTTCACTGTCCTTGAGGATCTGGCTCCTCCAAGCAGAAACGGCCATACCCTGCTCGCCGATCTTTGAATATTCATTGATTTTCTCCTGGCTGAGAAGCTCAGAAGTCTCGGCGGCAGTCGTGGGAGGTGCACTACCCATCTTCTGTAAGGCTTGAAGAAGATATTTGTTCTGCTCCTTCAGTAGCCTTTTCTCTTCTTTTATTTCTTGAAGCTTTTTGCAGAGGGCATCGACTGCGGAAAGAGCTTCCCCCTGGAGACTTTCAGAAGACGTCCCCATTGTGACTTGAGTCACAGTAAAATCTGTCGGAGACAGATCTTTTTTCTCCTTGAGGGGATCAGGGTATGTTATTTCCATAACTCTCTCACCTGCAGCACTTTGAGAGAAGCGTGTTACAGGCTTTTGCTTCTTTGCCCCTTTGGTTGGAATCACTGAAAAGTCCATCGGAGCGATGGGAACTTTCCTCTTTTGCTGGCTCAGCTGCTGAGAGATCCAGGCTGGTCCTATGGAAGAAGGACCAGAAACGGAGGAGGGGGCAGCTGCAGTAGAAGAGGGGAAAAACGTGGAGACACGCAGAGGCGGCATTGAGAGAATAGCCGAAGAAGTGTCCACGGGAGGAAGGGAAACTGCAGCTGCGGAAGACATAGGAAGGGAAGGGAGCTCGGAGATGAGGGAAGAAATGGAGGAGGAAAGATCAGTGAGGGAAGAGAAGATAGATGAAGAAGCAGGGGAAAGAGTAGAAGAAGGGGGAGAGGACGCGACCAAAGGGATGGTCACTTGAGTCACTTGAGGAGGGGAAGGAAGAGAAGAAGAAGGGATAGAAGGGACCTCTGTTATGGTAGTAATGCCGACATCCTGAGTGGATGGGCCAATTGGACTATCCCCTGCTGCCTCTTTCTCTGGCGAATCCAGAGTTATTACTTGTTCTGGCACTGTGGAAAGAGGACTCTCGGGGGCTTCTTCTTGAATGGTGCTGGATTCACCTTCCACACCTTTGCCTTTTAGCTGCTTCTTGGACCTTGGAGGTGCATTGCCCAATGGGGAGGTTGTGAAATCTACCCCGAGGTAGATCAGCCCGTTCATGCGGCACCAGTGCTCTGTTCTGCGCATAGTCTCCTTGACCCTCTCCTCAATTGTTTGAGGAGCCTTGCTTCTGTCAATGGCCGGGAAGGGCCAATCATCCCCTTCCGTGTCATTATACACCTTGTCTACTTCATCTTCCGTAGTTTGGAAGCCTTTGGGGACAATGGCCACTCCGTATTGGATAATTTCCGCCAATGCTAAGCGAGAATGATCCTTTCTTCTGAGTTCCACCTCGTGGATGACGTCAATGTAAATATCCTCAATTTGAGGGACATGGATCGGATCAAGCTTAGCTCTTGGCAGGCAGCCCCTTGGGTCAAAGGTAGGCCTGGCTGGGAAGTCATGTTTCAAATTGAGCAACTCCAGCTCTGCGAACATTTCCTTCGCCTTGTGATGGGTGGAGCATGTGTATCGGCCCACTGTGAGGGGGAAAGGAGTTCCGCCCTTCTTTCTTTTGAGGCATTTCTCATGGTATGTGACCAGCTGCCTTGATAGCTCTAGTAGAATCAGCTTAGGTCCAGCATACCTCGGTAGCCTGGTTGGCTCGCCCAAGAAGTTGACCGCCCTCAGATAGGTAAATGTGGGAAACTGGGTGAACAGGGCCCCCCACTTCTCCACGGTTGACACAATGTTTTTGGTCGTGCGACCATGAGTTAGATTTGGCCTCAACAGGTAAATGATGTGATAGAAGAAAGCATCATTAATTTTGGTGAATTGAGGGATGCTATTCTCCAGCCTCAGTTCTGGATAATATTCATATATTTTGACCTGAGGCCAAATTCCACTTCGGTTTAGCCCTGGATAATCCCTTTCTGATGCTGCAGCGTAGACCACGTAGGAGTTCATATGGAATACTCCCGTTGTGCTGAACTGTTGTAACTACTCGGAAATGGTGCTGCTTATAATCTCCCCCCAGCAAAAGCGTTGCTCAGGCACATTCTTATTCATCGTTTCCAAGTAGCACAGCATCCATTTATGGAAGTAATGGGCGTCAGAGAGCCCGAAGACCCTGCTCAGGAAGGTAATGGTATCACTGAGCTCTTCTGAGAAGTCACTGCGGTGGATGATTTGGGGCCACTGGGTTACCACCTTCTTGTTTTTCAAGTAGACTTCATTCATTAGTTGCATGCATTGGTCTTCATTATCTTCCCAGGCCTTGATGCACTCTTCTTGGCTGATGGCCACAAAGTGCCGGTGGTGAGGGATGCCGAGCATTATCTCAAAATGACGGGCAGTGAGGTTTATGACTACCTCGCCCTTGCTATTTTCGACACATCTTGTGTCCTTGTTGTAAGATTGTGCAATCACCATCATGAATTCATTGTTGACGGCACTGACGGGGATTCCTCCAGCAAAGTGCAGGGCACTGCCTATTAATTTGTCCATCCATGGACTTCTTGTAACCTTCTGAGTTCTAACCCAGAATTCTTCCATGTCAATGTGACCCAATTCTGAGTCTCTGACATCCATACTGCATTCAGCCTGTGATTCGGGCATCCTAACCCTTTGATATTTGTACTTCATCTCTTCCTCTGTAAGCTTAGCCTTTCCTCTTGGTTTGGTGGGTCTCTTGCTGGATGTAGACATATGTTCTTTCGAACTCAGTTGCTGATCTGCATGAAGAAGAAGCGAGACCCAATCCAAAAAGGTTGAATTAGCCATTTGATCTTCCATTGGAATGTCAGCAGAAGAAAGAGTTAGAGATTTTAAGGCTCAGGGCGCAGGGCGCATGAAAATTGCAACTTGCAGGCCAAATAGATAAGGCGCATGGCGCATGGATGTTGCAGATTGCATTTTATAAAGGGCGCATGGAATTTTCATGTTGCATTGGGATTTGGTGCGCCCTTCGGCATGCATGGATGGATCGTGTAACATTTAATTTTAGTGCGCCAAAGGGATATGGCACGGCACACGAAGAGTTTACACAACATAATGTTATTGCAATCGGGGATGCGCCTGCGCCTTTATAGCTTCATACTTGCGCAGATAAAGCTTGTGTTGCATGGAAGCTGGGTGCGCCATGGGCGCATGGAAACGTGATGCAGCACAAAAGGATGGCGCACCAAAGGGGCGCGAGATTTGACACTTGTAGCATGTGAAAGAGATGCGCCAAAGGGCGCAGAGGTTAATGATGCAACAAGCAGGCTGGGTGCGCCTCTGGCGCAGGGATGTTGTAGATTACAAGGCGGTTAGATGCGCCAAAGGGGCGCAAATGTTCATGATGTTGCAGGGGTGACAGATGCGCCAAGGAGGAAAACAGAGAACTAAACTCTCAAAGGGGGTTTTACATGATGTAGGTTCCTTCTACTCCTTCGTTCCTATTTGAAAGGCTCAGTGGGGTAGATAAAATGATCTAGATCAGGAGGGCCACAACCACTGTTTCAAGAAAACGTCCTTCTCCAGCAGATCTGGAAAGAGGAAGGATAGCATGGGGGGGCAGACAGCAAACGGAGGAGGCTAGGCCAACACATTTATATTTCAAAACCAACTAGCAAGCTAAAACCAGACCAAGAACACACCAAGAACTGAAAACACAAAACACACGAGAGAGAAAGACACCTCATACCTGGATAAATAGCAAAAGCTCGGGAACGGGTCCACAAGGTGATGAAAACGACGAGGCAGAGGCTGACAGGCTCAGAAAAATCACGTGCTCAGCGAAAAATGAAAATGACATTTGGGCGCGCAAACCATATATATATAGGTTAGCTGGTCATTAATGCGCCACCCACTTTTGAAAAGCGCATGAAAACTGCTGTCGACAGGAGAAAGCGTGCGCCCTTTGGCGCACGAAAGTATTTGACAACAGGAGACAAAGCGTGCCTTTGGCGCACCAAAAGCATTGTCGACATAAAGTTATGTGCGCCCTTTGGCGCACCAAAACGTTTTGTTGCACTAAGATTATGTGCGCCCTTCGGCGCACCAAAGAGTGGCGCAACAAAAGTTGTACCAACACAAGCGCATGCGCCTTGGCGCACGCAGGGAAGGTTCAACATTCTTTGGTGCATGAAAATTTGTGTTGACATTGAAAACCATGTGCCAAAGGCTTTTAAGGGGGCGCATCAAAAGTTAGTGTTGCAAAGCAATTTCATGCGCCCAGCCAAAAAAGGCTCAAAAAGACTAAGTTCGAAAACTAGATTTCCCGGGAAGGGATTTTACAACATTTCGAACACAAGGGATCCCTAACGAGGGATCGGAACAAAATTTTCGGTATGGTCATCGGTAAAATTGCCCTTGTCAATTTTACGGGATAACAGCTGGCTCTTTCTGGGGACTATCCCTGAGTGAACTCAGGGGTAGAGAATCCCAGATCACTTGTGCCTATCCATTGGGTAACAGAGTCAAAAACAAGGGCGACCAGAGGGGGAATGAAAGAAAACACACAACAAACCAAAAGCAAACACACGACGGAAACAAACACACAACAAAAAGCAAAACTGTACAAAGAAGAGAGCAAGCTCTACTTCCTGAAGATCTTCAGATGCTGCCCGCTATAAGGAAGCGGGAGCTCAGTTCCATCCAGATACGAGAGATAGAAACTATTCTCTCCATTGAGCTGCTTGATCTTGAAGGGCCCTCTCCACAGGGAATCAAACTTTCCATGCATGCCCTTTGGTTCTCTTCGCTTGTCCCACAAAAGGACGAGATCTCCCACTTGAAAATCCCTTTGCTTGGCCTTCTTATCAAAAAGCCTCTTAACTTGATTCTGATGTTCAGTGATCCTGTCGACCACCCTTACCCTCTTTTCTTCAAGTTCTGCCAAATACATGATTCTCTTTTCTAGAGAATTCTGGAAAGTTTCATCTTCTATGGCTCGTGCCAAGTGCAGAGCAAGGAAGTTCCGCAGAAATGGGAAGCTCGGCATCAGTGCCATATAACACTTGAAAAGGTGACATGCCGAGAGATCTCTTGGGAGTAATACGATCGGCCCACAAAGCATCGTACAAAGACTTGTGCCACATTCGCTGATTCTCCTCTACTAACTTCCGTATGATGGTCACCAAGTTCTTGTTACTGGATTCTGCCTGACCATTTCCCTGAGGGTAATAATCTGAGGCGTGAGCCAAAGTTATCCCATATTCATAGAAAAAACTAATAACTTCTCGTGAGGAGAAGTTAGAAGCATTATCAGCAACGATCTTGTTTGGAACGCCAAACCTGACAATGATATTTTCTTTAATGAAATTGCAAACCACCTCAGAAGTGGCATGCTTGACAGGTATGGCTTCCACCCACTTGGTGAAGTAATCGGTTGCTGTAAGGACATAGCTATGTCTGGCACTCGATTGAGGATTGAGTGCGCCAATAAAATCAATTCCCCATTGCCTGAATGGTTCATTGATAATGACCGGCCTTAGGGGAAAGGCAGCCAACTTGGGCTTGCCAACGAATTGTTGGCAGGGTTCACATTTCGCCACCCAGGTGGCTGTATCTTGAAAGAGCGTCGGCCAATAGTACCTGGCTCGAATGATCTTGTGTGCAGTTACGGAGGAAGAGAAATGCCCTCCACAAGCTGAATTGTGAAAACTTTCCAGTAGTTTTACTTGTTGGGGCTTTTCAACACATCGCAAAAAGATGCCATCTATCCCACGTTTATATAAGCCGTCATCCCAGATGACATATTTAGCCGCTCTGAGCTTTATAGTGCACTTCTCCTTTGCAGTTAGGTGCATCGGGCATTCGCCGTAGGTAAGGAAGAAAGTGATGTCGGAGTACCACTCATCACTAGTTGCAACAAATAGAACCAGAGGCAGAGAATCAGGCTCTTCCTGTCGGTCCTGTGTTTCATCGGTGTAGTCACCCCTTTCACCAGGGTTTTCTGAATCTTTGTTTTCAGCCATTAGCTGACACAGGCCTTTGCCCCTTACCAGCTTGGTTGGTTTAATATCCAGGTCATACTCCTGGACCTTTGCGATCCAATTCCCTCGCAAGCTTCCTAACTCCTGCTGAGTTAGAATTGATTTCACCGCCGTGTCAGGGACCAGCACCACCGTATGCGAGTTTAGAATGTAATACCTGAAATTCTTCACTACTTTGACAACGGCAAAGGCATGCTTTTCCAGCTGAGTCATCTTTCAGTTCGTGAGGCTTGAGAGGAGAACTCATGAACGTGATTGGAGATTCAACATCCTCCGAGTTCTTTTGCATTAAGATTGCGGACACAGTATGCTCAGATGCATAACTATACATGATGAAGTCCTTGGAGAAATCTGGACATACCAGGACTGGCGCATGAGCAACGGAAGCTTTTATTTCTTCAAATGACCTTTTCCCCTCTTCACTCCATCTAAAAGTTGGTGATCCCCCTTCATCATGTTCAATATGTGACGGGTCTTCTCGGCAAAGTCAGGAACAAAACACCTAAGAAAGTTCACCTTTCCAAAGAAAGAATGAACGCCAGTCTTGCTTGTGGGCAGAGTAAGGCTTTGAATAGCCTTAACTCTTTCGGCATCTATCTTTGTTCCTTCTTTGCTGACCACATGGCCTAGCAACTTCCCTTCCGTGACTCCAAAAACAGACTTTTTTGGGTTTAGGGAAATCCCATGTTCTCGGCACCTGGCCAACACTTGCTCCAAGTGATCACAGTGATCACTTCGTTGTTTAGAGAACACAGTCAGGTCATCTAGATAAACCACAATGACTTTTCCCATCATACCTTTGAATGCAAAGTCCATGGCCCGCTGAAAAGTGGCACCAGCATTAGTTAGGCCGAAAAGGCATCCTGCTGTAGGCAAATGTACCCCAGGGAGTAGTGAATGCTGTTTTGAATTGATCTTCAGGTGAGACTTCAATCTGATTGTAGCCTGAAAAACCATCAAGCATGGACAGCATTTCTGATCCAGTTACTGCTTGCAGAACTTGATCCATTATCGGAAGAGGGTAGTTGTCTTTCAGCGAAGCTTGATTCAAATTTTGAAAGTCTACGCATATGCGTATCTCACCATTTTTCTTGCGTACTGGCACAATATTTGCTACCCAAGTGCTGTGATGGATAGGGAAGATGATTCTTGCATCCAACATCTTCTGAATTTCGGCCTGGATGGTGCCCGAAATCTTGGGATTATAGTGCCTCTGCTTCTGGCGGAAGGCTTTGACATCGTCTTTCAACGGAATATCGTGTTGAACGTCCTTTGGCTTGAAGGACTTTAAATCGGCATAGGACCATGCCAATACATCCATATATTTTTTCAGCAACTTGACAAATTTTCGCTTCTCTTCAGGCGTGCAACATTTGCCAATGTTCACGAATTGCGGGTGTTCTATCGAACCTATATTGACCGGTTCGGTTTCTGGGGACGAGCTAGGGTCGTCCCGCTTCTTCTTTTTTACAAAACGGTCATGCCTGTCGAACAGGCGTTCCAGAGAAACCAGGCCCTTTGGAATTTTATTTCCCTTGAGCTGACATATGCCATCGTTACCTTCAGATTCATTGCCTTGGTCGGTGACTGACTCACGGCAAGTGGAAGTAGACCCTTCAAAATGTAATTCTTTAAAATTTTCTGCCTTTTCCAGAAAGCAATGAGTTGATTATCGTCATTGAACACCTGCCAATGCTGAGAATTATCTGGCACGCTCGGGCGGAAAACCACCTCAATGGTGTACTTGTTCATTTTCAAACCTGGGTGTGGGAGCATGAGAGATGCTGAAACAGCCAATGAATCAGCCATGTCATTTTGGGCTCTTGGAATCGCCTCTATTGAAAAAGCATCAAATTCTTCGATGCTGTCCCATACTGCATTACGGTAATGTCTGAGCCTTTCATTTTTCACTTGGTAAATCCTTTTGACCTGATTTACAACTAGCTCAGCATCACCTTGTACTTTTAAATTTTTAATTCCTCTTTCTTTTGCGGCTTGCATACCGAGTAAGAGAGATTCATACTCAGCAGTATTGTTAGTGTTGAAAAACTGCAATTTGAAAGAGAGAGGAATGACTTCTTCCTCAGGAGATATCAGCATGGCCCCAGCGCCACATCCACTAGTTGCGCAGCTGCCATCGAATTGCAATGTCCAGATCTTATTAAGATCTCCTTCTTGAACGAGGACACCCGTTTTATCCGTCTCAGTAGATAAGAAGTAATTCCCCATCCCTGATGATTCAAAAAGGATTTGAGCTTTGGGGTCTTCAGAGCTAGTGACCAAGTACTTCTTTTGGGATTCCGGCTCCAAAGTTTGCATTACGCCTTTGACTGGAATTCTAGCTTTAGACCAGTCCATATGAATTTCTCCACCAACTTCGCTGCAAAAACTTCTTCCCAGCAATATTCCATATGCTGCCGGAATGTCAGCAACGAGGACTGTCATTTTTACTCTTTTATCTGGGAAAGCCGCAAATGTAAATTGCGCGTCCTTGATTTGGCCAACCAACGGAACCTGCTTAGTTTCCAAAGAATAACATCTGCCGAAAGGCTTGGTAAGAGTGAGGCCCAAAGCATGGGCGACTTTTACCGGCATGACGTTGTCAGAAGCCCCGGAATCAATTATGCAATTACTCAGCTTGTGACCATTGATCAGCAGAGAGAGATAGAAAGGTTCTATCTTGCCTGACGCAGATGTTGAAGCAACATTTATATGGGATTCAGGGGGAGTGGAAAGGATTCCTTTTGGGGAAACCTGATTAGATATAATAGCTTGACTTTGGATATACTTAGTCAATCTTACAAGCTGTTCGGGGTTTGACTGAAGATACTCAGCTTCAGACATTTGGATCTTGGTCTTTTTTGCATGATCTATGATATCAAACGTGGCCAAGGGTTGCGTTGGTAAAGGAATGAGTCCCTCACCTCGCGATGATGGAATAGGATTGGTGGTCTTAGTAGGAATGTGAGAGGATTGATTTGGAGGAGAGATAGGGGGAAAAGATTTCTTTGTAAAAGATTTGCCAGGGAGTTGAGCAGGAAGAGGATTACCTCTTTTAGCAATGATTGGAGGCGCGTTTGACACGGCCTTCTCCTGCTGGACATGGGCAGCAACTTCCGCTTCTTTTCCTTGTGAGTGAGTAAAAACAGCATATGACTGCCCGCTTGCGTACCCCTGGGTACCCTCTTCTTCATCAGATTCTTCCTCATCAAATTCCATATACCCGATAGTAGAGTCGCCAGTCGGTTCACCGACATCTTGATCATCTTCACCTTGAGACGAAGGTTCTTCATAATACTGCTCTTCTTCTTCAATCTCGGCCAGAGCATTGACCGGAGGGGCCTCAAGTGCCAACCACGGAGCAGCTGTAGGTAAGCGCGGTCTTTGTGAAACATTGTTAGGAACGAAATTCCTCCGCGGAATATCCCGGTATGAGGAACTGGGAGAGGCCTGGGCCAACTGTTTCTTCAATGCGAGCAAATCGTTCGCCATCTTTTGGAATGCTGGATCAGACGAAGTGGTGGGTGAAGGGCCCAAAGATTTAGGCTTGGCTGATTCCTTTTTTAATTCACCGGATATTATCAGATTATCCTCTATGCGAATGGCAGCGGCTTGGGCGAGAACCAAGGTGGCAACTCGTTCCTGAAGGAGCAAGAAACTAACTTTCGAGCTCATAGCATTTACGAAGAAACACTTTTGATTTTCCGGCGTTGGAAGCATGGCAACAGGGACACGGTTGATTAGTGCATTGAACCGGGTGACAAAATCGCGCATGGTCTCATTCGCCTCCTTCTTCAGGTGAGTGATCCATGATAGTAATGCAAATGCATCCTCTGAAGGCTTGTATCTGTCTTCGAAAGCATCCCGTAAGGTGGCCCAGCTGGTAATAGACCCGGCCGGCAAATGCTGAAACCATTCAGCTGCAGGTCCTTGTAGGGTTTCCAGAAAAAGGTGAACCGACACATCTTCGTGGGTCACATCCAAAATACTGCACGACATGATGAATGCAGATATGTGGGAATCCATGCTTTGATTTCCGCTCCCGTCGAATTTGGGAAAATTCTTTCGATTTCCGTGAGGGAGAGCGTGAACTGGATGTGGTAAAGCCAAAGGACCCATCGCGTTTCCCCATGGTACCGCCATCTGAAAAGCCGGAAAGAGAACACGAGCTGGAAGTGTAGTTCCGCTGAGTAGCAAGGCACTACAAAGGGATGTGGATGCCCCCTGCAAAAGACTTTTTCTTCGTGAAGGTGAGACACTCCTGGATGACCGGCTAGCCGAGCTTAGTGCTGAAAAATGCGCCGGTGTTACGCTGAAATTGTGCCTTTGAAGCAGATCGAAAGTAGGATCAGCTTCTCCACGGGCTCTCCTGCTGCGCGTAAAAGGTTCACTCGCCAGTGTTCCTTCCAGATCTACAATGTTATGGCGCAGATTCAAACTTTCTTTTTGGTTGTACTTGCTGATTTTCTGGTTTTTCTGACAAAAACCAGCAGCAAATACTTTTCTAAATATTTAAAAACTATCCTCTTCAGAAAACCGATTGCGGTTAAATGAAAATTTACAACGAGGATAAGATGGCAGGGAAGATTAGTAAGCTAATTTTCTGATCTGATTTTAACTTTTTTCAGAGGGTTTCAAACTTTTTGCAAACAGTCAAAAACTCAGATCTATGGCAAAATACTGATTTTTTCAAAAACTCAGCGAACTAAAGATCTTTAACTGGACCAGATCTATGACTCTCAGAAGAAAATTTTTCAATTTGAGCACTTTTGCAAATTTTTGGATTTTTAACAAAAAGTTCAGATTTGCAAACAGGCAGCAATCTTCTGATTTTTTCTGATTTTTTATCTTACTACCATCATAGATCTGACAGATCTATTCGATCCCCAGCGGAGTCACCAAAAACTGTTGGTCCAAAAATCTGGCGCCTGGACAGATCTATGGATAGACGAGCCAACAGTGTGCAGGGCTTAGCCCCTCTTTGAGTCAGCAAAGCGAAACTGGTTTATTGCTATTCTACCAGCAGGAATCTATGCAAGTCTCACAGATTCTACCTTCGGGGGTTTGGGATCTCATCCCAGTAGAGTGTTTCAGGCTGCGAAAAGAAAGGAATGAAAGAGGGAAAAGAGAAAGAACAGATCCGAAGGAAGAAAAGAAATGAATTCCAAAGCAGAAAGGTCAGAAGATTTATGTTTTTGGGTTGGTAGTAAACAGAGCCAAACCTACTTGCATAAATAAACAAAGCAATACTGATGAGCAAATGACAGAAAAGTAGATATGAATCCAACAGATTAAACACATACAGATCTAACGTAAGGAAGATCTAATGCATAACACAGCTATTGAGCACAAAGTCTTAATATTTGTATTACTGTTTTCTTCTGTTACAAGAAAGCTCAAAGTCTTTCTCTCCTCACTTCTATTTTCATCTAAAAAATGTTCACCCCGAATACAACAAGTATTCCAGTATTTATAGAAGAGAGGAGAAGGAAAGAAGGCAAAAAGGAGCCAACCACCTATTTACAAAGATATTTACAAAATATCTAAAAGTCATGTTGACTTTTGACAACTTGATGGATGACATCATCCCATGATGCAACATGGATGATGTCATCATTTGTGCCAACACACTTTAGACATTTCAACAAGAAAGTCGGAGAATAGAGAGAAGAAGAAGAAGAAGAAGAAGAAGAAGAAGCAGCTACTCGTCATCGTCATCCTGCGGCCGAAAGGGGGTTGCCTGCTTCTGATGCTGCTCAGGAGATGATATGTGGAACTGAGCGCGGTATTCCAAAAACTTGTTAATCATGGGCCCAAATTGATCCTGTGATGGATCCTTGTGCCGTTCACTGATTACTTCGCAAGTCTCCCGCTCGTCTATGAGCTTTTCTGGGAGTTTAGAATAATCTTTCTCTACCTCGATGAGGAACCCGATGAAGTCCCTACAGGCCAGCAGGTTGTTGATAGATTCAGTGTCAAATGTGACCTCTGGCCCCGTTCCTTGAGAAGCGATCTCCTTGAAGATCCGGATAGTTTCATCAGCTGATCTCATGGTAAAGGAAGGAGTGAGCAGCCCTGGAGACATGTTAAGAACAATTCACTCCATTTGATGCATCGCATCCAGGGCCTCTTCCTTCACCTTGTCTATCTTTTCCAGAACAAATTCCAGCTGATCTATCCGATAGTCCAGAGTGGACATGGTTTTGTTGAGGGCCCTTGGATGGCCGAAAACTCTGAACTTGACCAGATCTTCGACTGAACAGTCGAACATTTGTTGAAAGGTCTCATGTTGGAGTCTAGCATGTTCTAGCTCTTCTGATATGGGACCCGCTAATGCTTGGAGTTCCTTGTTCACCTTTCTGATGTTTAGATATGAATTGACATACTCGGCGATCACTCTTTCACTGTCCTTGAGGATCTGGCTCCTCCAAGCAGAAACGGCCATACCCTGCTCGCCGATCTTTGAATATTCATTGATTTTCTCCTAGCTGAGAAGCTCAGAAGTCTCGGCGGCAGTCGTGGGAGGTGCACTACCCATCTTCTGTAAGGCTTGAAGCAGATATTTGTTCTGCTCCTTCAGTAGCCTTTTCTCTTCTTTTATTTCTTGAAGCTTTTTGCAGAGGGCATCGACTGCGGAAAGAGCTTCCCCCTGGAGACTTTCAGAAGACGTCCCCATTGTGACTTGAGTCACAGTAAAATCTGTCAGAGACAGATCTTTTTTCTCCTTGAGGGGATCAGGGTATGCTATTTCCATAACTCTCTCACCTGCAGCACTTTGAGAGAAGCGTGTTACAGGCTTTTGCTTCTTTGCCCCTTTGGCTGGAATTACTGAAAAGTCCATCGGAGTGATGGGAACTTTCCTCTTTTGCTGGCTCAGCTGCTGAGAGATCCAGGCTGGTCCTATAGAAGAAGGACCAGAGACAGAGGAGGGGGGAGCTGCAGTAGAAGAGGGGAAAAACGTGGAGACACGCGGAGGCGGCATTGAGAGAATAGCCGAAGAAGTGTCCACGGGAGGAAGGGAAACTGCAGCTGCAGAAGACATAGGAAGGGAAGGGAGCCCGGAAATGAGGGAAGAAATGGAAGAAGATAAATCAGCGAGGGAGGAGAAGATAGATGAAGAGGTGGGGGAAAGAGTAGAAGAAGGGACAGAGGACGCGACCAAAGGGGTGGTCGCGTGAGTCACTTGAGGAGGGGAAGGAAGAGAAGAAGAAGGGATAGAAGGGACTTCTGTGGTTGTAGCAATGCCGACATCCTGAGTGGATGGGCGTATGGGACTATCCCCTGCTGCTCTTTCTCTGGCGAATCCAGAGTTATTACCTGTTCTGGCGCTGTGGAAAGAGGACTTTCAGGGGCTTCTTCCTGAATGGTGCTAGATTCACCTTCTACACCTTTGCCTTTTAGCTGCTTCTTGGACCTTGGAGGTGCATTGCCCAATGGGGAGGTTGTGAAATCTACCCCGAGGTAGATCAGCCCGTTCATGCGGCACCAGTGCTCTGTTCTGCGCATAGTCTCCTTGACCCTCTCCTCAATTGTTTGAGGAGCCTTGCTTCTGTCAATGGCCGGGAAGGGCCAATCATCCCCTTCCGTGTCATTATACACCTTGTCTACTTCATCTTCCGTAGTTTGGAAGCCTTTGGGGACAATGGCCACTCCGTATTGGATAATTTCCGCCAATGCTAAGCGAGAATGATCCTTTCTTCTGAGTTCCACCTCGTGGATGACGTCAATGTAAATATCCTCAATTTGAGGGACATGGATCGGATCAAGCTTAGCTCTTGGCAGGCAGCCCCTTGGGTCAAAGGTAGGCCTGGCTGGGAAGTCATGTTTCAAATTGAGCAACTCCAGCTCTGCGAACATTTCCTTCGCCTTGTGATGGGTGGAGCATGTGTATCGGCCCACTGTGAGGGGGAAAGGAGTTCCGCCCTTCTTTCTTTTGAGGCATTTCTCATGGTATGTGACCAGCTGCCTTGATAGCTCTAGTAGAATCAGCTTAGGTCCAGCATACCTCGGTAGCCTGGTTGGCTCGCCCAAGAAGTTGACCGCCCTCAGATAGGTAAATGTGGGAAACTGGGTGAACAGGGCCCCCCACTTCTCCACGGTTGACACAATGTTTTTGGTCGTGCGACCATGAGTTAGATTTGGCCTCAACAGGAAAATGATGTGATAGAAGAAAGCATCATTAATTTTGGCGAATTGAGGGATGCTATTCTCCAGCCTCAGTTCTGGATAATATTCATATATTTTGACCTGAGGCCAAATTCCACTTCGGTTTAGCCCTGGATAATCCCTCTCTGACGCTGCAGCGTAGACTACGTAGGAGTTCATATGGAACACTCCCGTTGTGGCGAATTGTTGTAGCTGCTCGGAGATGGTGCCACTTATTATTTCCCCCCAGCAAAAGCGTTGATCGGGCAAATTTTTATTCATTGTCTCCAAGTACCTCAGCATCCATTTATGGAAGTAGTGGGCGTCAGAAAGTCCGAAGACTCTGCTCAGGAAAGTAATAGTATCACTGAGCTCTTCTGAGAAATCACTGCGGTGGATAATCTGGGGCCACCGGGTTACCACCTTCTTGTTTTTCAAGTATACCTCGTTCATCAGTTGCATGCATTGGTCTTCATCGTCTTCCCAGGCCTTGATGCACTCTTCTTGGCTGACGGCCACAAAGTGCCGGTGGTGAGGGATGCCGAGCATTATCTCAAAATGACGGGCAGTGAGGTTTATGACTACCTCGCCCTTGCTGTTTTCGACACATCTTGTGTCCTTGTTGTAAGATTGTGCAATCACCATCATGAATTCATTGTTGACGGCACTGACGGGGATTCCTCCGGCGAAGTGCAGGGCACTGCCTATTAATTTGTCCATCCACGGACTTCTTGTAACCTTCTGAGTTCTAACCCAGAATTCTTCCATGTCAATGTGACCCAATTCTGAGTCTCTGACATCCATACTGCATTCAGCCTGTGATTCGGGCATCCTGACCCTTTGATATTTGTACTTCATCTCTTCCTCTGTAAGCTTAGCCTTTCCTCTTGGTTTGGTGGGTCTCTTGCTGGATGTAGACATATGTTCTTTCGAACTCAGTTGCTGATCTGCATGAAGAAGAAGCGAGACCCAATCCAAAAAGGTTGAATTAGCCATTTGATCTTCCATTGGAATGTCAGCAGAAGAAAGAGTTAGAGATTTTAAGGCTCAGGGCGCAGGGCGCATGAAAATTGCAACTTGCAGGCCAAATAGATAAGGCGCATGGCGCATGGATGTTGCAGATTGCATTTTATAAAGGGCGCATGGAATTTTCATGTTGCATTGGGATTTGGTGCGCCCTTCGGCATGGATGGATCATGTAACATTGACTTTTCGTGCGCCAAAGGGATATGGCGCGGCGCACGAAGAGTTTACACAACATAATGTTATTGCAATGGGGATGCGCCTGCGCCTTTATAGCTTCATACTTGCGCAGATAAAGCTTGTGTTGCATGGAAGCTGGGTGCGCCAAGGGCGCATGGAAACGTGATGCAGCACAAAAGGATGGCGCGCCAAAGGGGCGTGAGATTTGACACTTGTAGCATGTGAAAGAGGCGCGCCAAAGGGCGCAGAGGTTAATGATGCAACAAGCAGGCTGGGTGCGCCTCTGGCGCAGGGATGTTGCAGATTACAAGGCGGTCAGATGCGCCAAAGGGGCACAAATGTTCATGATGTTGCAGGGGTGACAGATGCGCCAAGGAGGAAAACAGAGAACTAAACTCTCAAAGGGGGTTTTACATGATGTAGGTTCCTTCTACTCCTTCGTTCCTATTTGAAAGGCTCAGTGGGGTAGATAAAATGATCTAGATCAGGAGGGCCACAACCACTGTTTCAAGAAAACGTCCTTCTCCAGCAGATCTGGAAAGAGGAAGGATAGCATGGGGGGGGCAGACAGCAAACGGAGGAGGCTAGGCCAACACATTTATATTTCAAAACCAACTAGCAAGCTAAAACCAGACCAAGAACACACCAAGAACTGAAAACACAAAACGCACGAGAGAGAAAGACACCTCATACCTGGATAAATAGCAAAAGCTCGGGAACGGGTCCACAAGGCGATGAAAACGACGAGGCAGGGGCTGACAGGCTCAGAAAAATCACGTGCTCAGCGAAAAGTGAAAATGACATTTGGGCGCGCAAACCATATATATATAGGTTAGCTGGTCATAAATGCGTCACCCACTTTTGAAAAGCGCATGAAAATTGCTGTCGACAGGAGAAAGCATGCACCCTTTGGCACACGAAAGTATTTGACAACAGGAGACAAAGCGCGCCTTTGGCACACCAAAAGCATTTTCGACATAAAGTTATGTGTGCCCTTTGGCGCATCAAAACTTTTTGTTGCACTAAGATTATGTGCGCCCTTCGGCGCACCAAAGAGTGGCGCAACAAAAGTTGTACCAACACAAGCGCATGCGCCTTGGCGCACGCAGGGAAGGTTCAACATTCTTTGGCGCATGAAAATTTGTGTTGACATTGAAAACCATGCGCCAAAGGCTTTTAAGGGGGCGCATCAAAAGTTAGTGTTGCAAAGCAATTTCATGCGCCCAGCCAAAAAAGGCTCAAAAAGACTAAGTTCGAAAACTAGATTTCCCGGGAAGGGATTTTACAACATTTCGAACACAAGGGATCCCTAACGAGGGATCGGAACAAAATTTTTGGTATGGTCATCGGTAAAATTTCCCTTGTCAATTTTACGGGATAACAAGTTACTACAACCATCATCGGTCTCCCTTAACCTTCATCGATCATCTTAACCAATGTTGGTTTCACTATTTTAATTCTTAATTAAAACATTGACCAAGTTGACCTACCAGTATCTATTTTGTCCCATTCCTATTACTTTCTATGTCATCTACAGAATACATTTTCACTAGGACAACGCTAATTCACATGGTGTTAACTTGCAAGCAATATAACTCCCTTATATTTCATGCTAGTCTTTAACCACTCCTAACTAGCCCATCACCACCTTCCATCCTGTCGCCTAATGATCCAACTCATTCTATCCCTATTTCTACCAGTGATGAGGAGTTCACAAGACTCCTTGATCAAAATCCCGCAGCCTTATAATACTACTTTTCCCACTCATATACCCAGGACTCCTCAGGATAGCTAATATATGGAATGGATGTATCTATTCCTCTTACCATCACCCTCACTTATGCGTCAATTACTACTATCTTGACACTACCCTCATCCACATTACCCCATGTGGTCTCTCAGTTAGTTTCCACCTCTTCCATAACTGCTACCCCAATGACGTCTATTGCACCCTTGGTGTTAATTATCCTTCACCAAATGCTTTGAACATGGCCCCATCTTCCCCCTTTGCCTATTATATACCAATTACATCCCAATCACCTCTAGCGTTGGCAACCCACACCTCGTTCCAAAACCTATTTCTTTCCATCCCTGAGTCTCTACCACCCATTACCACGAGATTTATTTCAACCACCCCACCTAATTACACACATCATCAACAACTCCCAATCTCGTTTATCACTTATTCAGGGTACATTCTTCCTGTATCTATTTCCCTTCACATTTTTCATATTAGGCACCCCCATGTACTAGGATGACATGCACATCATACACCCATCATCGACCTCCCTTTACTACATGAGGTGCCCATTCCTCATAATCCACCAATGACCTCATTAGTATGTGTTGGTATGAATCGCAGCACCCCTGCATGTCTGCAACTCGATGGGTTGATACTCTCAGTGCAATTGCATAACATGGAGCTTTTCCCAAGTGTGGGACCTTGATAAATCGGAAAAGCTCTCTGGATGAAGGCCGGTTCCTATCCCTCTGTTCAGATGCACAAAAAAAATGTAGAGGTTTTACTAAAAACCTAATCTAACTTGCCAAGGAGACAGGGTAAGAAAATGCATAAAATAAAACCTAAACTACAAAGGTGATGCACCGAGGAATGAAGAACAACTATCCTGCCAATAAACACAAGCCATTAAAATGCAATGCAAGATCATGCACAGATAACCAGATTCACAGTGAAAGATCAGGAGGATGCAAATGAACACAGAGAGGGTTGAGAATCATCCACAGTCATGCATTAATTTTCTCCAAAGATACAACACACTACAAGGTGCCAAGAGGAAAGGTTACATTACAGTTTTAAATGGGAGGTTTTGAAACTCCACAAATCCACCTACCAAAGAGAAGAAGGGAGGGGAAAGAACAAGAATGTCCAACCTTTAGAAAGAAGCCCCTCCTTACAATTTATAGGAAGAATGAGAGAGAAAAGAGAGAGGAAATCGAAATCTGCCCCAACCACCTCCAGAATGCACTTAATTATCTCATTATGGTGGTAGGTGAGAACCCTAGCGAACCCAAAAAGTGGCAAACTGTATTTTGCATTTTTAAGAAATTTTTCTCACCCAATTAAAGATATCCAGTCATAGTTGGACACAGGACCTCGTAAGCTTTAAGAAAAGTCTAACCTTGTATGAATCCGAGCTCCTAGTCAAAAGTTATGGCCATCTGAATATCTGTGTCATGGGCTGCTTCCTGTCAGTGCTCAAAATGTTACGCCTCCTAAAGGTGCACCTTGGCGCATCTATGTGTGTGTCGACATCCTCTTCTCTGCACCAAGGGTGCATCCTTTACCCTGTCGACACTCCGTGTCATGCACCTCTTCTGTGCACCAAGGGCACATCCTTTACCCTGTCGACACTCCGTGTCATGTGCCTCTTCTGTGCGCCAAGGGTGCATCCTTTACCCTATCCAAACTCCATGTCATGCACCTCTTCTATGCACCAAGGGCACATCCTTTTCCCTGTCGACATCTATTTCTGTGTGCCTCTTCTGTGTGCTAAGGGTGCATCCTTTACCCTGTCGACACTCCGTGTCATGCACCTCTTCTGTGCGCCAAGGGCGCATCCTTTACCCTGTTGACACTCCATGTTATGCACCTCTTCTATGCGCCAAGGGCACATCCTTTACCCTGTCGACATCCATTGTTGTGCGCCACTTTTGTGCACCAAGGGCGCATCGTTTACCCTATCGACAGTCCATGTCATGCGCCTCTTTTGTGCGCCAAGGGCACATCGTTTAGGGATTTGAGCTTATTTGATTTCTATAATCTTCTGCTTGTCTATATCTACCTGGGGGAAGATATATACAACAGTATGATGATGGAAAAGATGCAGACATTAGAAGCATCAATTTCCAGCTCTCGTAACTCCTTGACCTATGACAAAATATCTAATGAGCCTATTCATCCATCCATTCCTATTTGCCCATATCCCGTGCATTGGTAAATTCCCAATTTCAACCATTTCAACAGTAAAGAGGACCCGCAATAGCACTTGTGGTCATTTAAACATGGGTGATACCTAATTTCCCATGATGATCCTTTTCTTTTATGAACATTCCCAATGTCCCTAATAGGATCTACCTTAGATTGGTACAACAGTTTACCTAGACATTCCATCTACTCCTTCAACCAAGTGGCTCAAGCATTCCTAGACCACTTCTCGATCAGTGTAGTTAAAAAATTCACCATGACCGACCTATATTCAACACAATAGTATGACGATGAATCTATCACAAGTTTCATTTATCACTGGAAAATTCTTATCAACCAATTGACGTTCCAATTACCCAAAGCTAAAATTATTGATTTTTTCACTACAGCTTGTGCTAGACACATCTCACCAACTCTACAGGTACAAAAAAAATTCACCTTCGATGAAGATTTTACCATGGCACAAAAGTTCAAAATTTGTACTATTAGTGTGAAATCATAGCACCCTCAAATGCATCATCGGATCTACTTTTCTAAGGCAAACTCATCTAGTGTGATTGCATAACATTGAACTTTCCCCAAGGTGTGGGACCTTGTAAAATGGGAAAGCTCTCCAGATTAAAGGTTGGTTCCTTAATCCTTTGTTCAGGTGCATACGTGATAACTTGAAGAGGATCTATTTTGATACCTAATCTAAAACTTACCGAGGAGACAGGGATAAAATAGTATAAGAAATAAGAAATAAATAAACTACTAGGTGATGCACCAAAGGACTAATGAAGACTTATTTTTCCGATAGACACAAACTAACAAATACATGCAATAATCAAACACAGCTAACCAAATTTATAACAAAAGACCAGATGTGAGAAAAAGAGACAAGAAGGATCTAGAATCAATCACAAATGTGTTTTATTACTCTGTAGATTTATAAAATACATTACAAAATGGCCAAGACGCAAGAAATATATTACAACTTTGATGGAAGGCCTGAAATTCCACAAATTCCTTTGCTAGAATAAAAAGTGAGCCTACAAAACAAGGAATGTCCAACCCTTTATGATGAATCATGCCCCTATTTTTATATATTCAATTAGACAGAAGGAAGAGAGAGAGAAGTGGGAAAATAAGGTTGAAGTTCAACCACTACCATTAATGCTTCAAATAAAATCTTCCCCCAAATCCATCTTTACTGCATCAATCCTTGGTTCGACACCTTGAAGGAAGAGGAAATGATGAAACAAATCAAATATGATCTAGTTGTTGAGGCAAGAAGATCCTATATTAAAATCCTGAAGACATTTCCTCCATTTTTCTTCACCTAACCTCCTCAAAATTAAATTTTCAGACCTCCATGGCATGGGTGAGGCCAAGATCTTTCCAATGGCATCAGATTTGATATATTTTGAGCCTTGAGTCGAAAGATATTCCCCTTTGAAGTTTGTATCAGGTTCGTATAGGAGGGTAGGAAAATAACTTGAAAAATGGGTCCCCTTTTGATATGGGATACGTGGCAGCCAAATTGGAACAAAAATCGGGCCTACGGGTCCACAATTTATCTTTTTCCATTTCCTTTGATTCCCCACTTTGGCTTTGACTCGGGGCCAAATGTTGACTTTTTCCTTGGGTGGAGTTACAGGCCATTTTACATCTTTTACCCTTTTTGAGATAACAAGGGGCAAAGAATCAAATTTTTCCCTAACGGTCCACTTTCCCCTAGGACACGCAACAGTCTGGTGCTCATTTAGAAACCTTTTCTCTATTCACCTCTTGAATCAGCGCCATACTAAAACTTGGCATTCTCTACTTATACTTTTATACGTAGCCAATTTTGAAGCCTTTTTTGTCTTCCTTTTGACTATTTTTTCTCTTATGTGGGATCGTGGTCAATCCAATATTTTGCATGGGGGGGAAATATGGATAACATGTACCATTGAAAAAAATAAAATCCAATTACAAAATAAGAATGTCCCATTCAAATCAAATGATTCTTCTTAATCTTTAAAACCCCAAAATAATTATTCAAAATCCAAAGGATCTACCAATGTGGTAGTCCTCAAAGCTGGTCCATCTCATCCTTCTAATCAAGCCAAACCAGCTTCCAATATTTCCCCTATTTAGACCTTTCACTTCCATTGGGAACAATGGAAGTACACTTCAATTGGAGAGCCCTATTCTTCAATCTTCGAAAAGCTTCTTAAAGCTGGAGCCATTACACTTCCCCACATAAAACCTCATATTCATTTTAATCTTCCTAATCCTATGCCTACATGATATAAGGAACATGAATAATGTAATTATCATCGTGTCAAAATCCATGGTGACGGTAATTGCATAACTTTTAAGATCATTTTCTAGGAGATGATATATAATGGAATCCTCAGTGTGGACAACCCGAATGTGCCAACAAATCAAAATTTGCACATCTTTAAGAAATTGTTCCTTAACCATAAACCATTTTCTAATCAAAATAGTGAACCTTCATCTAGTGACATCAATGTCCATGAAGTCCACACATTTTTGAAATCATACCATACATTCATCAAATTCTACCTATTTCGTCTATTGAGGAAATTCTTGCACGAGCTCCTCTACCCACAGAGGAGCATACCTCTTCTACTCCTTCACCCATAGTGGAGTCCCTTTCATCTCCCCTTTCTCTCACAAAGGAACCCACATTTTTTGTTGATGTCATTCCACCATCTACCTCACAACCTACCAAATAGTCAATAGTATTAACTCTCCCATCCATAGAAGAATCGTCATTCCCTTCTCCTCCACCAAGGGAGAAGTCTACCTCACCCCACCTACCATCTCTCATACCCATGGGAGATTCTTCAGACATGCCAGTACTAGTTAGGGATAATTCTCCCTCAGCATCTCAGGATCCCATTGACCTGATATCGACTCTTTTACCCACAAAGTCCGAGGCTAGCCAATTCCCTATCTCAAAGACATATTTTACAAGGATTGCCACCAAACCAACTATACCTCCTCTTACAGAAGTCCCATTTTCATAACTTGCCAATTGCTTGGATTACATTGATAATTCCATGCTCTAGGGATGTCTTCGACTCCCCTTTTTGACTCAAATGCAAATGTTTCATGAAGATACTTCCACAATCTACCTAAAGGTATTTCTAATAACGAGATCAAACCTAACCATGCCTATTGAGACATCTTCTTCCTCATCCCATCTACCTATATCCAAACCTTTAACAATAAATAAAACTATTACAATTCCTAAGAACCTACCCACACCTATATCTTTGTCTGTATCTAGACTGATCACTACCTTGGGTGTCTTACCAACCTCAAGCCTTACTCATCAACCTGTCAAATTGGATTCAGCCACATCTTCCCAAATCCGCACTAAAATTATCCCTCCACCTTAAAGTAAGACCTAACCTTCTAGGCCACATATGCTAGTCTCACCTATCACACCTTTATCACATTTTTCCCTTCTTTCCATCCTAATGCCTCACCCATTAACCCTAGCCAAACATTCTCTAACCCAAGGCCAGTAAAAAGATAAGCAACCTATTGTTTCATCATGATCCTTTGTTACACCTCATTTACCTTCATGACAAATTCCCTCACCATTTCCCACACATTTATTACCACCTATACCTCCACCAGTTACTATAACTCCAACTTTTCCTATACAAATTCAACTCATACCATCCACCCAGCCTCTACCAACCACTTCCACTACAATTCTATTTCCCCCATGGGTAACCCATCCTCTTGAATTGTCTGCTTACCATTCTGCATCATGTACTACCATGTCACCTTTACCCAAGAAGGTGTAACCCAAATACAAGAACCCACTACCCTCTAATAAGGTAGTTAAACCAAAAAAACCTTCCATTGCTAGCTCTTCTACCACACCTTTACCTAAGTAGATGCCATCAAAACCTAGGATAGTACTAGTTACCAAACCAGTGGTCTAACCCATTCCTCCTCCTATGATGCTTCTTCCCTCATGGTCATCTGCACCATTACCCAAACCCACACTCACTTCCCATTATGATCCATTAGCAGGTTCCTATGCTAACATTCTAACCAGCCTCTTAGAGACTTCCATCATTACATTACCACCACTTCAACCTTATGACCCTCTCAAACCCAAACCAAAAGGGTTTGATGAAACTAATATTTTTTCCTATCATCGCATGCCAAGACATGATGTAGAAAATTATAAGGCTCTAAAAATTATTCTTCTCCAACTTTTTCCTCCTGAACAAAATTTTGATGACTATGATTTACTTGATGAGGACCATATTCCACCTCCACCTATCACCAATCATCATCATCCCTCACTTCTTCAATGACCTACATCTCCACCCCGACAACCCTTTTTTCTACCTCCAAAATTTGAGATAAACATGGTCTGTATTAGAGAGTTGGTCAGACCACCACCTAAATTCCAGTGTTCCCTATTGTTTTCACAAGGCTCTTCCCCCCCCCCCAATAGGTTTTTTTCCATCATGCCATTACAATACTCATGCCACACCTTATCCATCTACCACCTTCCCTTAAATTAACATGGTCAAGGTTGCCACCTATGCCCAGAAGGACAAAGGAAAATAAAAAACAACTAGCCCATCAACCAATCTCGTGCCCAATATACCATCTCCACCCACACCCAAATTCACTATTATAGGACCTACATACCCTATTTTTAATGAGGTCAACCATCATGTAATGACAAAATAATTACATCAATCCCCTATAAAGATGTCTTTATACGATCTCGTCCAAACTTCGAAATCTCATAGACATGTCCTTATGGAGGTTTTGCAATCCATCAAAATTTTACCTAACGACCCCACACCAGTAGCCTTCATTCTCACCCCACATCATGTGGCCTCTCTTACCAAATCATCTCCTTCTTATATCCCTATGCCCACTCATCAAGTTATTTCCCTCATTATTTCTAATGAGAATATTCTACATCTCTAGTCAGATGACCTTGATCCTGCCTTTTTCATCTCCATCTATATCGATAACATACACATACAAAGTGTTATGATCGATGGTAGCGCTAACATCAAAATCATCTCCTCCCACATGTATAATGAAATGTGCATCCCTTCAAATTGTATGCATAATAACCCATTTATCATGTTCTCCTTCAACGATGCCATCACCTCCACTCTTGGCACCATTATTCTCCATGTTCATGTGGGCCCTCGTACTATCCTAGAATTATTCTATGCCTTAGAGGGAGAGTTCCAATATAACCTATTTCTCTGTAGACCTTGGATTTACGTCATGGGTTGTGTCCCTTCAACTTTACACTACCATGTAAAATTAGAAAATGAAGGGCATAACTATACTATCCCAGCTGACCCGACACCATTCAAAACATGTAATATGTTGTACCGACCTAATGATATATTGGTACCAGTTAAGGCATCTATCATTACCCCCATTTCTCCTTCACCCACAACCCCATCCACCAATGTTTTCGTCACCTCTCCCACTCCCAAATATTCTATTGCTACTATTGTTGCAGCCTCTACAGATGTCCCATCTACTTCCCAACCAACCGATACCCCTTATACCCAATCGCCAAGTAGTTCATCTATCCTCACTACCCAAATATCTAATATCGATTCCTTAGAAGGTATTTTTCAATGCCTCACCTTGGCGGATTCCTCCTCTATAATATCAACACATTCCTCACTCCGCAAGAGTATGGAAACCTGCACCAACACCCTCATTATGACTACTGCATAGGATAAGATTTCCCTTATGGTTCTCCCCACCTTCGCACTAAGTTAACATATGGGGAACTTGATACTGCCAATTATTCACCTAAACCTCCATCCCAAACATGACCCTTTTTATATGACCTCCAATCCCTTACTAAATTTCACTTCACCCACACTTTCCTTCACTGTTGCGCATGAAAAGGCTTTGGCTTCAGTTTTTACAAACAAATTTGTTATACTATCATTCCATGTACCACACGTAATCAAAAATATCGCAGTGGTATTGGATTTTCTACAACATCTTCCAAGAACACCCACATCGACCTCATTGAGGAAGACAAACATTCTCCACCTCATTCACCAACATCACCACCTTCACCCACGGAGTCCATAGATCCCAAATCTATTCCACCTAGCTTGTTTTTTGTGAACACAATTTCCCTGTGACTTTTGACTTATCAACATGATAGCAAGGCTCTCGCTTCTCTTCCCTTCCTATATCTTAACATGATTGATTACGATACACCTTCTATTAATGTCATTCAATGTTAGGATGATGATTCTATACTCACCTACCTTAGCATGGAAGACTCTTATATTCATTTGTCATTACCTTCTGATATGCAAACCATGTTCAATGAATTGACTATCAAAATCAACATTAACACTTAGGACAACCCACACATTCTAAAGACAGGACAATATTTAGATGTTGTTGAACAAGAAGCTTTTACTTATTTCCTCCAGGACCATAACAATGCTTTTTCTTGGTCCTATACTGATATGCCCAATATTAACCCAAACATTGTGGTCCACAATATCATAACCATTCCTGATGCCAAAACCATAAAACAAAATATGCTGAAAATGCATCCTCGCATTGATCTTCTTGTCAAAGAAGAACTTCAGCACCTTATCTCAGTTTCCTTCATCCTACCCATTGAATATACCTAATAAATTTCTAATATTGTTCCTATCACAAAAGTGACATGGGGAATCCACATTTGTACAAATTTCCATGACCTCAAACTAGCTTTCCCCAAATATGACTTTCCTCTACTAGGAATTGACCAACTGGTTGTTCTCACCACTGGCCATGAGATGTTATCACTCATGGACAATTTCTCAGGTTATAATCAAATATTACTCACTCCAGAAGATAAATACAAAACATCCTTCATCACTCCTTGGTGGACCTTCTGCTATCGAGTCATACCTTTTGGCATTAAAAATGTTAGTGCTACATATCAGCGAGCCATGTCTTATATCTTCCATGACATAATGCATTGCATATTATAAGATTACATAGATGACCTTCTTGCCAAATCCAAACATTAGACCGAGAACCTAACAGTTCTTAAGGTCATCTTTGACCGCCTCATAAATTATTGTGTTCACCTTCAACCTAAGGAGTGTGTCTTTACGGTGCTTTTAGGAAAGCTTCTTAGTTTCATCATTTCTTTGCATGACATAGAAGTTGATCCTACTAAAGTAAAGGCTATTCTAAAAATTCCTCCACCTACTAATCTCTATTAACTTTGAACTTTGCAAGGTAAGTTGTAATCTATTTGTCAATTTATTTCACAAATTTCAAACCATTTTCAACTATTTCATCATCTCCTCAAAAATTAAGGCTCATTCAAATGGAATGATGATTTCCAAAAATCCTTTGACACCTTAAAACAATACCTTCTTCAACCACCGGTTCTCATTCCCCTAAAGATGACCAACCCTTTTACGTAAACATTTCTATCACTGATCATTCCTTAGGAGCCATGCTCTCTCATTGCAATGAGTAGAACAAGGAGAAAGTGGTTTATTACGTAATTTGTACCCTTCTAGACTACAAAAATAGGTACACCTATGCTGAAAAACTTTTCTTAGCCTTATTTTTTTTGCCACTAAACTTTGTCATTACCTACTCAACCACAAAACCTTTTTCATCACTAACACTGATCCTGTACATTATATGTACACCAAACCCTACCAATATCAAGATGTTGCATGTTGGCTCATGCTTCTACAAGACCTTGACCTCGAATTCATCCACCAAAAGTCTATCATGGGTGAAACCATCACTAACCAACTAGCAGACACACCTATTTCTATAGATCAACCCTCTAACTTCGATTTCCCAGACACATCCATTACGGACCTCTCTTTGGATGATACCACTTACTAGATGGCCTTATTCTTTGATGGTTCCAAATGTCAGTGGGGAGGTGGTGTAGGTGTTATTCTCATTCCTCTTGAATTTGAACATATGCCTTTGTCTTTCAAACTAGATTTTGATTGTACTAACAAAATCATCGATTATGAAGCACTCATATTAGGCCTTCAAACTTCCATCTCACTAGATGTTAAATCAAAGAATATATTTGGTGATTAACAACTGATTGTAAACCAAGTCAATGGTATATACCAGTGTCGTAACGAAATAATCCAAAAGTAAAAATTTCATGTCAACATACTTTTGACTACCTTTGACCGTTATGAACTTTAAACCACCCCATGTTCTACTAATGAATTTACAGATACCATGGCCTTCCCGGTTTCTCAGATACCCAATTTTCCTTCCAACTCCAAAATATTAATGACAATACAAAGGTTGCATTCACCCTCTTATTTATTTTGAGAGTTCAACTCAATCAAAACCATTACACCTGACCCATGTGACCTTTGGCGTAAGCAGTTTGCAGACTACCTTTCCCTTTCCATTTTGCCTTCCAATCTCACTTGTAATGGAAAATGCACCTTTCTTAAACGTGTCTCTCACTATTTCATCATGGGTGGTATTATTTATAAACGTGGCTTCAATGGTCTTCTCTAACGATGCCTTAGAAGCTCTAAAATTTTCTACACCATCAAGGAAGTTCACAATGGAATTTGTGGAGGTCACTTTAGTGGCTTAGCTATCACTAAATACATTCTTCTCCTAGGCTATTATCGGCCAACCCTAAACCATGACTATTGTGACTATGTCAAACATTGTGTGAAATTTCAGCATCATACTAATCTTCATCACACACCTAGTCATGACTTGCAGGTCACACGAGACCTTTGTCATTTTTCTCAATGGGGTTTGGATCTTGTCAGAGAGATGAATCCTTATTCTTCACAATGTTACCAATGGATTAGAACTACTACTGAATAATACACTAAAAAGGTAAAATCCATCCCCCTAATTTCTACAAAATCTAAGAAAAATTGTGAATTCATCAACCATCACATCATTTGTCACTTTCGTGTCCCTCACTGCCTCATCACTGATAACAGAAAACAATTCAAAAACAAAAACCTACAAAGGCTTTGTGACACTTTTGGCATTCAAATCAATTTCTTATCACCTTATTACCCAAAAACAAATGGCCAAGAAGAATCAACCAATAAAACCTCCAACAAAATTAGTACGAAAGTAGTTGATGATACTGGGGAGGATTGACATACACACATTCCTTTCAACTTGTGGGATTACCACACTAGTATTCACACTTTGAGTATAGCTACACATTTCTCTCTAGTCTACGGTACTGAGGATTTATTTCCTCTTGAAGTCTAGATTACATCTATCTGCATCTCACTATAGGACATGCTTAATGATGATGAATTTCATCAGGACCGTTTAGCACAACTTGAGTTGTTATATAAATGTTGTCTCAATGCTCTTGATCATCTCCAAATATACCAAAAATGTATCAAACATGCCTAAGATAAACATGTCCATGAAGGAAACTTCTAGGTTGGTGACCTTCTCTTGAAGGAAAATCAACATGTAACTAAAGATGAAAAAAGTAAATGAGGAAAAATTTCTCCTAATTGGCTTAGACCCTATATTGTTACTCATACCTATGGATCAGGTACTTATCATTTGTCTTCACTCAAATATAAACTTGAACTTGATCTTGTCAATGCCTTGCACCTTAGACCATTTTATTTTTAAAATCTAGTCCTATATCTCCTTCTATCTATTGACCGCTTGTCCCTTGAGCACCATTCACA
Source organism: Taxus chinensis (assembly GCA_019776745.2). Classification (NCBI taxonomy): domain Eukaryota; kingdom Viridiplantae; phylum Streptophyta; class Pinopsida; order Cupressales; family Taxaceae; genus Taxus; species Taxus chinensis. The sequence goes on along the minus strand of CM034157.1, from coordinate 361,632,345 downwards.
TTTCATGTTATGTGTTTTGAGAATCAATGACTAAACAAGAATCATGTGATTACCCATCACCTTTCAGCCTTATCTTCAATATGAGTACCATGTATCCACTCATGGCATGATTCTCATGGACAATTTTTGTAGTCAATTTTTATACACGTTAATAAATAAAGATAATCCCATGCACACCGGCCTATCACCCAACGGACGTTGAGTGCTCACCCAAGGCACGTGCAGGTGTTGAGCCCCTCTTTTATATGAGTTATGAAAGAATGTAGAATAGATGTGTAATTGAAAGACAAAAGAAACTCCTTATTCAGTTGAGAACTTTGAGTAAATGCTACACTAATGTATCCATTTAGACAAGAAGCACATTGACAAAAGATAGATCTGAACCATGAGGGAAAGAGGATGCATAATGATTATACTCATTCATATGAAACACACTAAACATAAATATATATATATATGTATGAGCCATGAACCACATACATTCATATTTAAACATGTCTAGTAATCACATTACATCTATCAGGGTCATTACAGACCAAAATGATAGTGTAGATTAGAACCATGTACCAAGACTAGACTTACGTCCCTTACAATGAAAAAGAAAAACATGTACCCATCCCTTTATACATCATTATTCCTAGAGATCTCCTAGCCCAACCTATAAATCTCTTCATGTATTGTTGTAGAGCTTCGCCTTTCATCTGCTCTCTCTAATCCCCTCTATGTGTAGCTCTATGTCCCTTCTTTGGTATCTCTATGTCCCCTCTTTTTCTTCTACCAGGAGCTTGTATTTATAGCCTTTCTCAACACCTTCAAGCCCTCGTGGGAGTTACAAATCTGTTTCCAAGTGTCTAAGGTGGTCCTCTATGGGAGCATGTTTCTGTAGGCTCAATCTCTCCACTCTTTGCAATGATTACCTTCTAGAATCTTCCATCGCAAGGTATATTCCTTCCTAGACCACCATGTTTCCAAGCTGACACCTTATCCACTCCGCATGTGCAGTCACGTCACACTTTTCTCATGTTTTTTCTTATATGCCAAATATGGATAAGTCCTAAAACCCTTTCTCTACCTTGTGCATGCACCACTTGTTCTACTAAATCCTCCTAGAACCCTGTCTTGTGCGCTTTCTCCTTGCGCGCCCTTCTTTAAGTAGGTCCTGCACGCCCGCACACTTCTCTGTAATTAGCCAATAAATTAGGGGCCCAACATCACCCCACACTACACCTGTTCTCTACCCTCAAAAACACCTTCTCAAAGAATAAAGAATGATTTTCCTTGAATTTTTTGGAGAAAGAATAAAGGGGTGAAGGATTTTGGGGAAGAATGAAAGAATGGGGAACTATGATTATTTGTGTAAGAGGAGAGGGAAATATTTCATCAAGTCTTCCTCCAACTTATTCCAGGTATTGGCCTCACTCTATTCCTATTGACATAGATCACCAACTAAGGTGCTCACCTCTTCAAAGCTTCATCCTTCTCCTTGGGTATCCAGTCATTTCCACAATTCCCTCTAACTGTTTGCCCAAATCCTTGAGTGCGTCCATTCTACGAGTGACCTATGGTTATAAATCTTTAAGTTGGTTCTTAATTGAGCCTTGCAAGATCTCAATAGCCTCTAATTTATTCTCAACCTTGGCTATAATTTTTTCACATTCCACCATGTTCCCCTTGTTCTTCTCCTGGAAATCCTTGAGCTCTACTTCATGGGTGGCAACCAAAATGCTTGCCACTCTATCTCTATTAGTGCAGTTGTCATAGGTGGCCTAAACAACTTGGGAGGATGACTTTCACATCCATTAGGAATGTCTTATACTGGGCTATAATGGCCCCAAACTTCATCTTTTCCTCTTTTTCTCTACACATCAATGCCTCCTTCTGCAGAACTCTAAGGCTGGTGATCATCTTTCCATTGTGAGAACACGATTTAATTATTCTAGGCATTGTAGAGTTTGATTCATATCTCTGCGTGGGTGGTGTCAAGTCTGGATGCTTCAAGATAATGGCACTTGTGATCATATCCAAATTCTTGGAGACTTTACATACCCTTTCCTTCTCTTCCTTTAATTCAAATCTTAAGTTAAGTGCACTGACTAGTTCCTCATGTTTTAACTCCTTAGTTATTTTTTCTAGCTCCTCTTCCTTCTTCTCCAGACTCTGCCTCTAGAAACTTCACTCTGTTGTTCCTCCTCTAAAGAGTTTGGCCTCTACTTCCACCAAAACTTTATTCAGTACATGTTGCAGATTTATTCATCTAATAGCAACTGAGTTTTTTCCAAGGGGTTGTCACCTTTTGACTCTAGTACCTTCATTATTTCCAATTGGCTCACTTCAAATTCTGGTTCATCGATGTGGGACTCAAATTCCCAAGAAATAATTTTCCTTGTCTAAGGGTATGCACCTTCCTCATCAAATGATGCCACAGTCAAGAGTTTCTTCTGTTGGTATGGTGCTTTGAAAGAATGTGTGAAACACCTTGTTTAGGTCATCAATATAGCCCATCCTCTGAACCTATGATGTTTCTACACTTTTTCTCCCCATGTGTGCACAGCCTTAGGAAAGCTCACAGCCAAATTGGGATGCCCTCTTATGTTTCCATATCCTTTTTCTATGTTTTCCTCCTCTGCTTCCTTCATCACTAGGTCTGTGCTACGTTCCATATATTGCTCCACTAGGTCTTTAATGATCTTGGCTGACTTCCTTATCCGTGGCCTCGTCTATCTATTCCTTAGTGAGGCTTGGGGTCCTTTTTTCTTTTATGACTTCCTCACTTACCCCCTGTCCTAATTATCCTCTTCTTTCTTGTCATTATCCCTCTTGGCAAAGATGTATTCATTTTCTTCTTCCTCTCCTTCCTCCTCTGAGTCATGAACCTCATAAATAGGATGGTCCTCGCCTCCTGGTTTATCTTCATCATCATCATCTCTCTCACCTCTATATGCCTCCAAGCTCTCGGTATATCCTCTGAATCATTTTCTTCTATTAGCTTCTACTTCTTCTTGGCAGGATGTTCTACTTCCTTTCTGCTCCTCCTCTGGTGACCTCTCCTGGGTGATGGATTCCTCATGCTCTAGTGATTCTTCCTATAGAGTCTTTAGTTTCATCGGGGACTTCTTTCTCTGCATATAAGTACTAGGCTTAGTGCATTTTTCCCTAGCATGCACTTACTTCTTGTGTAGCCTGAACACTTGGTGATTTCTGCACCTCTTCCCTTTCCCTCTTCTTTAGCGTGGGCTTCTTTCTACCCATGGGGTCCTCAGGGATGGATACATCATTTTCCAAGTACGTGCACCCTTTTCAAATTTTGGCCTGATGCGAAGCTATATTCTTGTTATAGCCCTTCTAGCGATTGGCAAAGTCATTGGTTTCATCATCTGTATCTCATGGGAGACATATCTCTCCATGTATGTGCATGCTTCTTGGGGTAAACCAACTTCCTTCATAGCTCTCTGTGGTCTTGATCCACCTCGCTAAGGTCAAACCTTAGTCTCTTAGCCTCTTTGAATTTGTTCACCCCCACTTGGAAGTATTGTGCAGTGAAGGAGAAGGGAAGCTTGCATCATGGGCTCTTTGTTTCATCTGTCAACCTAAATCTACCAATGTAGAAGTGTTGATATACCGTGCAAATTATGGTTCTCCTTGCACAAGCATGTAGGTAACTACTCTAGAAATCCTCCATTCCATCCCTAAATCATCCCTCATGTGCTTGTACCATTTCTCTAAATGTGCCTTGTGAGTCAGGCTGTCATAGTCTCATAGGTATATTTTGCGAACCTTTTCACAGGTGAAAGGGATTCTCTTCTGGGTACTCCCAAACAAACCTTTCCATCCCATCAAACACTCCAATTTCTGAGAAGACAATTATGAGGAGGACATTACTAAATTGTATCTTCTCACCTTCTTTATGCCCTGCTGATGATTTCATTCGTGATGAAAGTGAGACAAGTTGTAGATGGTCCCCTTAGATTTTTTCTAGCACATGTTCAGCCATGCCTTGTTAACTTGAGTCCATCTCTCTTGGTCATTGACCTTGGTTACCAAGAATGTGGCCATCCTCATTACAGGTTTTGGGATCTCATTAATGTCAAAGTATCATGATCCTTTCTTATAGTCATATGTAGCAACTATTTCATTGATTGCCTCCTTGTCACTTAGGTCATCATCAATGTTATCCCCTTTGCACAGATAAGGCCTGTGAACTTGGAAATTAACTGCGGAGTTATGCACATCTTTCCCACCCCATGAAATAGAAGTGGTCTTTGTGAACACACGTGCCATTAACCATTGGTAGAGGTCACTTAGGTTTTCCAAAGTAGGGTAATTCATAAATTTGTAGTAATCCTGCCTTCTCCAACTTAACCTTTAACATCATCATTGTAATTGGGCATGCCTTCTAACATTCTCTTGTTGGTTGGGTGCACCAATTCCAAGGCCATATCCTTATCTATTGTAGTTGTGTGATGGTTATAATCACTCACCATCATCTTATTTAGGTGTGATCCCCATTATTTTCCCAGTAAAACCATGTTTAGAGTACTACATCTTTGCGTACCAGTCTTCATTTGTGCTCTCGAAGGTTATTTTTTGTTTTCCCTTGCCCTTTTATTTTTGCTTCTTTGGTGAGATGGTTGGTTTTCTAGGTGTCATCTTTATAACTACTTTTAGTACTTAGAACTTCTCCCTCTTGCTCTTCTTTACCACTCTATCTAGCCCCAAGCTCGATCTTTGTGGAAAAATCCTTCTAACTCTATGCTCTAGTCGCTAAACCCTAACTGGAAAAAACCCTTCCACAAGACGGTGCTTGCTTACTTAACTTGTCCATGCCCATGTACTCCTTTCCTACTAGTTTGTGATTTTACCCTAGCTATGCCTTTCTGATCTCTCAAATGCTTCTTTCATCACAAATATCTTGCATTGGATGCCCTAGTTCATAAGAGATTTCTTCCCTTCATAAAATGCAAGGTAAATAATAAAGTTTTTGTCTTCTTATTTATAATTTTTCCTTCTTTCCAGCATTAAATGCTATTTTACCTACCACCATACTTAGTAGTAAATGTGAATCTGTCCACCAAGATGACCTTATGTGCCTTCACTTACATGCCCGACCTTGCGTGATAAATTTCTATAACCTTCTGGTGTGACAAACAATCCATTTTGACAAAAGAATCTTATGCACGTGTTAACAACGCCAAAGGCACTTCTTCCATCCACTTGATTTTTACGCTCACCTACCTCCTGTTGTTCCTGCACTGTCTATCTCTCTATGCATGGTTTATCTAAGGCTTTCTTGACACCAACCATTCATGTCCATCTCTTCTCTACACGCCTATTAACCTTACGCGCCTTTAGTTCTTTAACCAAGTTATTCATCTGTAGCTTCTACTGCCAATGCACATTTTTATTACATGCCTATACTTCCTTTCACTCCATCCCATACTAGACCAATGTGTGGTCCTCTATTCACATACAAAACCTCACAAAAATAATGTGGTTACCAACACACATGGTATAAAACAAAACAACATGAAGGAACGAACAATGAGAAAGGGAAACACAAGAAAAGAAAATGCACTAAAGGAAAGTCTATTCTAACAAGAAACATTTCCTTATTCACTATAACACCCTCGAAAACTGATATATTCCTCTTTTCATTCAAGTGTTGACATGTGATTTTCTTGATAAAGATGTGTTCTTTGCACTGTTGAAGATCATTCTTGATTGGGATAAATCTTTTATGTTCTTAAAAATCATAAGACTGAAATTATATGGTTGTCAAGAATGCATTTTCACTTCGAAAAGGTGAGTTGCATTCTGGTATTAAGATTTGCAGACTTATTTATGGTTTTGACTCATCCTTGGATCAATTTTAGTGATCCAAGGAATGTTTCAAGTCTTCTTCATAGATTGAATGGTAAAATTGACATTCAGTAGCTTAAGGAACATAGAAAATTTAATTTTGCATGATACTAATTCTTGGTCTTGATGTAAATTGCTTTTGTTCAGTTGTATTTTTGTGCCTAGATCTTTGGTGATTGATCTTGGTGGGACATTAAGGACGTGAGAAAAATTCAATTCTCTGTGAAGAATTTCGAAGTCCTAAAAAACTAAGGACTATCCTAATGGTAACCTAAGCTAGGTGAGAACAACAAAGTCCTAGCTATGTTTACTTATGTGTATATTGTTCTAACCTAAGTCTCTTATTCTATTATGGGATTGGAAACCTAACCTAAGTGTTATGCTAAGAAGATAAGGGAAGAATTACTAAGGGGGATACTAAGCTATCTTAGCTACTACCTATTACTAAGGGGTTGTGATTTGAACCTAACCTAAGGTGGGATTCTAATGACTAATGTTCTAAGACCTATGATTAGTAAATGTTAGATTAACCTACGTTCTATCTAAATCTAACCTAAATTAAAGGGGATGTAAAGGGGTCACATGACTTAGGGTGACGGTTCCAAAGGAATCTAAGGAAGGAGATAAGGTTTTTAAATGTAAGGTACTACTAAATTTGGCAGGGGGCCAGTGGACTTGGAGGAGGCCTACGTGGAAACTCCACTAATAGATGGAATTGTATTTTTGTGTTGGATGGGAATTCACCAAATTTAAGTGGTGGTGGCAAGTAAATATAGGCAGGAATTTTGGATTAACTAGCATTTATGGCATTTATGAGCCTTGGTCTTCACATGCAAACCATCTTGGAAACATAGGAGGTGGATTTGTAGGAGGTCATTCAATTTTTCTTGCATAGCAGAATTTTTTCTAAATGGATCAAAATGGTTCTTTGAACCAGCAGTTCTACCTTCATCCCAAAGCTATATTTGGTTTTTACGATCTATTTTTTATCGAGGGAAAGTATATGAAGCTTGGAAGGAAAAAAAGTTTCATTATTGATTTTTCGTGGAGGAGAAAAAGAGCTGGAAGTCTCCTTCGAGTTGGTGGAAGTGCTATAAGGCATGATAGGCTCTAACTATTAAAATTCTTTGAATTCTTCTAAATGATTCATTACAACTCTTCTCTCATGAGATTCTTATTTTCTTTCCTATCTGGTTATTTTTGCTTACTGGGTTTTATGAATCCTTGTGTGTGTTTGATTTTAATCCTTGGAAAAAGTGAAATGTTGGGAAACTGTGCCTCAATGTGAGTTTTAGGATAGCATACAAGTAAAAATGATATGGGAAACTATATCTGTATCTCTTCTTTTACTATCTTAATATGGTATTCAAAGTCTTTAGCTTTGAACTGACTTTTGTGGAAATACATGCATATGAACTCGAGGAAACTTTAGTTCTATTTTATATTCTTCTAGGTTGCATTCTTTAGATATAGACTCGAGTTGGAAGTTTTTGTTTTGATTACATTTGTGTTGGTACTTCATTTGAATAGAACCACTGTTTTGGAAACTTTTGTATTACTGAACTATTTCTTGGATTTCATATTTTATCAGTGTTCTCTCATAATTGATTTGGGAAGTTCTAAATGCATGAATGTGAACTTGGCTTTCAAATATGTACTTATATTTATGACTTTAGTGTTAAGAACTTGCATTCAGATCAATTCATTTGAATATGTCCTGGTATTCGTATTGGGTTATTCTTTTTTTTTTAAAGATTAAGTTATAGCTCATTACTAAGCGAATACTCACCTACGAATGGTGTGGGAACTTGTTTGAGATGTTTTAATCTCTCTGTTGAGATTTGGAAATTGGAAAAAACTTAAGTAATGTTGAACTTCTGTCACATTTTGACTGTATCAACTTTGTGAGATAGTATGAGCGTGGGAGTAGGGGAAAGTGATATTTTCCCACTGTTTGGAAGAAACCCACATTTTGGGTTGACTGTATAAAAATTGTACTAAGGAACCACTATTGTAATTTCGTGCTTGTAAAGATCTGATTTTATTTTTCATACTTGTTTCTTAGGGATTTAAGACTAAGACAACTTTTGTGCTGGACGTTTTGGATTTTTTAATGAAATCTAGGTCATTTTGAAAGATTGTGATATTACCTTGGGCACATAAATAATAGGAAGGATTCTTTCTTTGTTCAGTTTAATTAAGTTAATTCTTTGAATCATGAACTATTTACCTTTCTGGGTATTATTAGTGAAGTCCTTGTGATTCTTCAGTTTAGGGTTCGTGGGTAATTCTGAAATTTTCATTCCTTGTTTGGAATGTCGTTCTTGACTGATTCTATGATTGAGTCTTTGGATTCTTTCAAGAATTAAATTTTATTTTCTTACTCTTTGAGATCTTTTTATATCATTCTGGGTCTGCAGTATATTGTCATCCTAAATCAATCTAATTTGGAACTTCTTGCTCAGTTGAACAAAATGATCTATCATTGGTTATTTTCTTACTATGACTAATTCTTATTCTACCCTTGTATAGGCTCAGTATTCAAAATTTTCTTTACTCGAATTCAATTTGAAATTGTGATTTATCTTGACCTATTGGTCTACCTTGTTCGAATCATTGATGGAAGTAGTGTTGAGAGTGTTGGTGCCATTTCTGAGCTTGCATGGTGTACCCTAATTTTTCATATCCAATTTTTCTCAGAAATATTTTATCTCTCAAATTGGTGATCTGCAATTCATCCCCTCCAGTTGAATGCTTAAAAACTACCCATAAAATTGTTGTTCTACCCTGTTTTAAAAGAAAAATCCATGTGAGATCTTATTTGTGCCCTAGGTTTTTCAAATTTTCGGGATGCGTCATATTCCCTTTGCCAAATCATGAAAAAATTAAAATTGATCGAATCTAAATTGTATATGGTTAATTCCCAATCCCAAGGTTGAAAATAATTTCAAAACATGATTCAGTTGATTTAAAATCAAAAAAATTGCAATCCTTGTTGAAAAATTTGATTTCTAGGGCATCCTTTAAATTTTTCACATTTTGACAGTCATACAGGTGTCATTTTCCCATCAAATTCATCATCACAAGGAAATGGTGATGTGGCGGGTTCCTATTAGCCAGGGGGTGTTAGGAAATATTTCTAACGTATCATTTTTTGAAATTTTGGCAAAAGGGAAAATATTGATCCATGGCTCTACCTTCCGCAAAAAGTGCATACGTGGCATATTATGACTGACTAGGGGATTTGTGGGTGGCAGATTTTCCTTAGGAAATTTTGATTTCATTTTGTAAAATTTTCAAAGACAAATTTTGGCCCGAAGGCCCGTAGCGAATAGGGAGAGGACATGTGGCATATATTTTGGTCTGAAGGCATGCAGATGGCGGAGGGACTTGGAGAAATTTGATGTTTTATGGCTCAAAGTAATAAAGTGAATTTTTGGCCTGAAGGCCGTTAGCCAATCCTTGGTGGACACATGTCCAAGAAGGGATAGGATGGGGCAATGGGTTTCTGCAATGACTTTGAATTTTTTAACTTCAAATGGTAAAAAATCAAATTTTGGGCTGAAGCCTGGCAACAAGTCAAGAAGTGACACGTGTCCAAAGAAGAAAAATGGATAAGCGGGGTTTTGAGAGTTTTTGAGATTTTTTTCCTTTGGGGGAAAAACTCTCAAAATTGAAAAATGGCCTGCATTGCCACTTACAAGAAATTTGTATGAGGAGGCAGAGGTTCGGACCTAGTGGGCAAAATAAATTTTTTCCTTTTTGGCAAAAGGAGCTAAAGTGAAAATGGGAAGCGTGCCTTTGTAGCCTATCCATGATGGACACGTGGCACATTCTAAGAAGTCAAAGGAAGAGTGTGGGCCTACGATAAGTTTTAAATTTTTCAAATTAAGCAGGAAGGTTTGGAGGTAGAATATGAGACTTGGCCCTGTGACGAATTGGAGAGCGCCATGTGGCGAGGAAGAGATCAGGCGTCCGTGCCAGCAGAGGTTTTGTGAAAAAATTTCATTTTTTCACAAAAAGAGGCAAAATTAATAGAATTGATCCGTGGTTTAAACGGGACCCACCTTTGGACACGTGACGGGACCAAGAGGTAGGCAGGCAAAAGTGGTAAAATTTTCCAAATTTTCAAAAGGTCGCAAATACATTTTTTAAAAAACATGGGCCCAATCCAATTATTTTTTGACACGTGTCCCACCTTATCTAGAGTTTAAAAAGGTAATATTGAGATTTTTTTTATTACATTTTCCACGTGGAGGGTTGATATTAAAAGGTGGATGAAATCAATGGTTACTGTGTATCTATTTGTTTTGGCTGCCATAGGAGCTCCAAGAAGCTTGGAAATCATGTTTTTGCATCAAATTTCATCAAATCTGATATGATTTTGTGTCATCTTGGCCTTCTGAGAACATTAGCATCATTCTCATGACTTAATTCTTTGGTCTATGGTGTTTTTGATGTATTTTTTTCTCAGGCCCGTGAAAAAACGTGAAATGACAAAATTAAAAGTTGTAGAGGTAGTTTGAAAAGGTAAAAAGGTGAAAATGATGAGTCAAAAGTTTTTGCATGCCTCAATGATAAAAAGCATGCCTGCAAGATGGATAATGATCCAAATATTTGTAATGATTTAATCCTTTTTGACACACCTAGCAACATGCAAGTGTTTTTATGTTTAATGTCATTTTCATTGAATCATGAAGAGTTTGTAACAAAATTTATCCCATGGCATATTCTTTTCTTGGGAAAGAAGGCTGCAATGTGGCATAGAGTAGATAGTGCATTTTGGAGAAATTGTAAAGAGAGGAGAGTTGAAAATTACTGGTAAATTCTGAGAGAAAGCTCATTTTCTAAGAAATCCACCAAAGAACTAGGTTAATGTCTCATGTGTTGGAAATTCATGTATGTGAGTTGGTTACAAGTGTATAGCCATCACATAGCTCTGAGATTGTTCATATAACTCTCCCCTGCTGTTGAATATTACAAGTATTGAATTAAATATATGTTTTCTTTTGGGAAATATGATGTCTGTTATCATTTTTAAATGCCTGCAAATAAATTTTGTTGTTCTTATTGCAATCTTGCATTGAAAGTCTTTAAGAATCACACAGGATCTCCATTTCTAGTTGATAGTTTAGTGGTATTTGCAATCTCATATTCAGAAGAGCCTTCATCTGATGAGGAGATAAACAAATTTAAAATCACTTTACCTTCCTTACCTGTAGATATTTATTGTAAGCCTTTGGGGGTACCTTAGGCATGGTTTGATCATGGATTTTTGTGTTTAATTGGGCTCTTTACTTCAAGCTTTTGTGGTGAATTCCCAAATATTGTGTGAAGAGTGCTACCTAGGCTTCCATTTATGCCTCTTTTAGTTGAAAGAATGTCTTGATTATTTGAATCATTTTATCTGATAGTTATTTCAAATATTGTAGAGGTTGTCAAAGATCTAATATATCCCAGTTTTTCTTGTCAATCCCCCACCAAAAAAAATCTAAACAATAAACACCCTATTATGTACTATCCCTGATTTGCATTTGTATGGCCAAAAAAGTTCAAAATCCATTTGCAAAAGTATGCATAACAAATCAGGATTTCCAATGTCTATAGTAACCTTTACCTTGTTTTGAGAACATACCCATGTTTGTAGAAGTGACAACTTGTGAGAGTTCAGATCTGGGGTGTTGATCATGTTTTCATCAAGGTCTCCATCATAGAATTTTAAGAAAAAAGAAGGATATCTTCATCTCCTTCACCATTACAAGGTTACAAAATAGGTCCTCTTACCTTGGTTGTAAGGCACAACCTAAAATAGCTAGGACAAGATCAAGTCCTATTAGAGTGCTATCCATTTCTCCACAAACCTAAGTGCTAGCTAGACCATATCCCCAGCTACCAAAAAGATACAACATGGTATAATATGTCCTTAAGCTCCATGACACACCTATGGTGCTGTTCAGACTAAAAAGGAGAACAAATTTGGATACCAACATGAGTGGCGCCATTGTCGGGGAATTCTTGGATTTTCTTGGTGTTTTTGAAGTGTTTGAACATTTATGTATTCAATTATTTGAGTTGCTACATTGTTAAAATATCATTCTATGCTTAAGATCTGTAAGTTTTAAGAAAAAATTTCAAGATATGTTTTCCCTTTTTCATTTCCTAGCAGTTTACACACTTTGGTTGCATTGTGATTAATTGATCTAAGAAGAAGAAGGTCTGATTTATAAGGCTTTGCAAAGTTTTTTAGTGGTAAAAAACATTTGATAGATTATTTTAGTGCTTTCTTGCACAACTAAGGTGAAATTACTTAGTGGAAACTCCATGCTGATTTGATCTTGAAAATACTAGTGTCTTAAGCTTTCTATCATTTATTTTTGTGCTTCCGATCTCTGCAAAACTAGAGAGAAGAAGATCTCTCTTGCTTAGAGACTCCACTAAGAAATTGTTCTCAGATTCAAGAAACTCAGAGTTAGAAGGGAGAAGAGTTTTGAAAGTGGTTAAAGGTCAGACATCAGGCAAAGATATAACCATTAGTGAGGGAGATTAGCCTTTGGTAAAGGATTATCACTCTTCTTCAAGTGATTCTGATTCAATCAATCCTCTCATAAACCTATTTTCCTCAGCTAGTGAAGGCCCTTTTGTTATACCTGGTAAGCTGCTTCTCCAATCTACACCTCTATGTTTTAATTTGAGTAAAAATTTCCAAGAAAATCAGCACTTAAATAATACTAGTCTTGTGAATCACATTCTTGAGTCCCAAAGAGCTTGCACTCCTCATCAGCTTGTTTCACCTCCAAGGTCACCTCCACCAAACAATATGGATCAGCCTAGACCTCCATTTTTTTTTAACACCTTTGGCCCTATAAATTTTAGAGGAATGGATGGTAACCCAAATGGTGTCCCACAAGATGTCAGAAATAGGTTGCCGAAATTCCAGGGTAAAAATGTTATTACTGGTGACCAGCATCTCAAAATTTTGATAATATGATGGAAGATTTTGAGATAGAGTTTGAAGATGTGTATATTTATTTGTTTATTCATACACTAGAAGAAGATGCTAGAGATTGGTACAAATCTCTACCTGATAATTCTATTGATTCATGGAATGAAATTAAAAATGTATTTAGATTGCAATATGGTGATAGGACTGACCCTAGATTTATTTTATCTGAGTTTGAGAATATCAATAAAAACCCTAATGAATCAGTCAATGAATTCAACACAAGGTTTAACAAAAATTTGAGAAGGCTACGGGTTAATCTAAGGCCTTTTGATGAATCTTTTTTAATCAAGTATGCAGATGCATTTGATAAGAAGGAAACCTATTACTTGAGAGACAAGAACCAAACCAATCTAAGACAAGATTTCTCCATGGCACTTCAAATTGAGAACAATATCAAAACAATTGGGAAACCTCTCAAGAGAGATGGTGTAAAATTGATAAACCTAGAAAAACCTCAAGCTAGCAAAGGTGCTGATTTAGAAGAGGTTGTGAAAACTTTGGCAGGGGCTATCAAAGAAATATCATACAAATTAGCCCGGGTTGAGAAGGGAATTGGGTAGACTTCACAAGGTCAGCCTAGGTAGCAAGCACAATATATATTTGGCAATCATCCTAGGGGTGATCAAAGATAAGATGATACAGGTAAAGGACTTATGAGAGGGGGAAATAGAAAACCCCAAGCATGTTAAAGTAGATTGGTTCCTGATCCTCTAAATGCCAAGGTTGTTGTTGATATAGTTGCTGATATGGATTGGTGTGATAGTTTTTTTCTTCCTCATCCTCCATGTGAAGTGGACCAACAAGTTGATGAAGCTGATAATGCGGATGGGCCTAATGATGATATTTGCATGGTGGTTTTTTGTTCAAGCTCACAAGGAGGAGTAACATCTACTGAAGTAATAAGTGCTAGGATAGCTGCAAATTTTTGGGATTGTATCAAATGGGTACAATTCTTTCTCCCCCCTCATGCTCTTGAATTTGATGTAGTGAAAGATTTTGAAATTCCTAATAATGACTTTGAATACTTAAGAGCTTTGATTATTAAGAAGTATAATGGTGGTATCCCTTTGGAGGAAGATAGGAAATTATTGATGAATGTTGTTGTAGCTCTAGAGAAAGACTATAAAACTAGAAGCAAGGTTGTTAAGGGAAGTGGGCCTTAAGCCAAACCTAAAACTCCCTTGCTCATAATCATTCCAAAAGAAGCTCCTAGGAAAGAAACACATGCTAAAAGTTCTGTTGTCCCAGGAAAAAATTATAGCCCTCATCATGCCCAACCTGCCAAGAATCCTTTTCCATCTGATGAATCTCCTTGTCTCCCTTCTGATGCTATTTTTCCAAATACTATTCCCTATGACATAGCCCATGTATTGAGAAAAATTAAAGTGAGTGTTCCAATCATTGAGTTTCTTAGAATTCCTGAGCATAAGAAGATAGCATGTGAGTACTTAGGATTGAAAGAAGAGAAGGTTACTCCAGGCAGAAATGTAAATGTTGTTGAAACTCCACCTCAGATAATTGTTGAATTTGAAACACCACTAGTAGTAGAAGATCTTGGAGAGACACCTGAGGTATATTTGGGGACATCTTTGGTTGATTCCCAATTGAATGTTGATCCATTCTTCACAACTTTGCTAATAAAAGATAGGCTACTTCACAATTGTATGTTTGATTTCAGTGCATCATGTAATGTCATGCCTCTAGAAGTCATGAATGTATTGGATATGAAAGTGATAACTACCTATGGTAAGTGTACTACCATGTATTCAAGGGAAGTGCTAGTGGTTCGTTGTGTGAAGGGTTTGGTAGTGCAACTTGCAGCCTATCTGGGTAAGAATTTGGAACTGGATGTTGTAATTATTGACTGCCCTACCAAATGCGGTATGCTTTTGTCAAGAAAATGGGCTGTAAGTGTTGGTGGAATCATTTAGATGGATATGTATTTTTCCACCATTCCCATTGAGGGCAGCCTTGTCAAACTTTATGGTGAAAAGAAGATGTTGCACTTAATCGAAGATCCCAACAATGCTTCCTATGAAGTGTTGTTTGCTAATGTAGATGCTGAGAATTTCATTGGTTTTGCTGATGGAAAAGAACACAAGATGGACAAATCAAACTTCCTTGATATGGTAGGTTCTCCTTGGACCTTGCTATTTGATGGATCTTTCTCCAAATTTGGAAATGGTGTTAGTATAGTTCTGCTTTCTCCTAGTTTGGAAGAGTTTGTTTTTTCCTTCAAACTTAATTTTGAATGCACTAAAAATGTTGCTGAGTATGAGGCATTGTTGTTGGGGTTAAGAATTGCATGGAATTATGGATTGATATTGTTACAAAAGGAGACTCAGAGATGGTTGTCAAACAAATAAGAAAATTGTATGCTATAAAAAATCAACGTATGAAACAGTATAAGCATGCATTTTGGGATCTAATTGAAATGTTTGATTCCTTTAACATTTTGTATCATGACAGAGGTCTCAATGTTGCTACTGAGAATTTGGTAGAGTTGGGTTCTAGATTTGGAGTTTGTACTGTTTCACCTTATTGTGAATACAATATTAAAGTGTTGACTAGGCCAGCTGTCCCTGATAATGTGAAACATTGGAAAGTTTTCAACAATGATTATCAAGTGCTAAGGTTCTTACAAAACCAAGGTGAGTTTACAAATCAGAATATTTATTGGGAGCCAATGGTATGCATGACTGAAGGAAGAGAAACTTTGTTTGGAAAAGATATCATCTAATTGAAAACAAACACCATTCCTAGAGGTCTTATTGCACTTGAGTCAAATTTAAAAAATGCTAATTACATCATAAATAGAAACATGTATACCTCAAGATATGTGGAAGAGCATGTCTTGGGAACAAAGGACAAACCAAGGAAGGTTTGGTTAGACAACAATTTAAGTAAAGAAGAAAAACATTCCTATGCCCAACTCTTGAAAAAATATCAAGACTGCCTTGCTTGGTCCTATTCAAAGCTAAAATCATATATAGAAGATTTATTTCAACATGAGATCCCTCTTGAAATAAATGAAAAACCATTCAGATAGAAAAAAAGTCCAATTAATCTACTTCTCTCCATGAAAATGCAAGAGGAGTTAAGGAAGTTGAGAGATGGAGGTATTATTCATCCCACTAGGTATTTATCTTGGGTTGCAAACCTTGTGCCACTTAAAAAGAAGAATGAAGACATAAAAATTTGTGTAGATTTTAGAAATCTAAATAAAGCATCCATGAAGGAAAACGATCCCTTGCCAAATATGGAGAATATGTTATATCTTATGACAGGGTCTGAATTGCTTTCTACATTGGATGGTTTCTCTGGATATAATCAAGTGGTTGTTAAAGAATCAAAAAGACTTAAGACAACATTCACTACTCCTTGGGGAACATATGTTTTTGTTAGGATGCCCTTTGGTTTAATGAATGTTGGTGCTACTTTTCAAAGAGAAATGAATGTTGCTTTTGTTGGTTACATTAATGAGTTCATTGTAGTTTACCAATATGATGTGATGGTATTTTCAAGGTAGAGAGGTGATCATTTGTAGCACTTATAAAAGATGTTGATCAAATGTAGGGAGTATGAAATTTCTCTTAATCCAAAGAAGTGTCATTTTGGCATGCAAAAGTCTAAGCCGCTTGGTCACATTGTGTCAAAAGATGGTCTTATGATAGACCCTAAGAGGGTGGAAGAAATTAACAAGGTACCTATCCCAAGAACCAAGAAAGGCATCTAGTCTTTCTTTGGTCAAATGAATTTTATTATAAGGTTTGTTTCCAACTTTGTTGAGTTGACTCTTCCAGTCACAAGCATGCTAAAGAAGGACCAAGTTATCAGGTGGGAGGTAGCTACCATTCAAAATTTTGAAGGAATTAAGTATACACTTAAACATGCACCTATTTTAGTAGCCCCAAACTACAAAAGGCCTTTCCAAATATTTTCCTTTGCCTCTGAGTATACCATTGCTTCTATTTTGCTGCAAAAGGATGAGAATGAGGATGAGAGGCCTATTGCCTTCTTTATCAAGGCTTTACAAGCTACTGAATTAAAGTATACAATCATGGAGAAATAATCATTTTCCTTGGTGAAAGCAACAAAAGTTTTTAGGCCTTATATATTGAGTTCAAAAGTTGTTGCTTATGTTCCCCACACCATGGTGAAAGACATATTATCAGAGATGGAGATCTCAAGTAAAAGATGTAGATGGGTGAACAAACTATATGAGTATGATATGGACATCCAAACCACAAAGTTGGTAAGAGGTTTGGGTCTCACTAAGCTCATGACTGAGAGCCACTTGCAGAATGTGGAAGTGAATCAACTAGGGGAAGAAAGGCTAGATGTGCTTGCAAAGTTGGTAAATTTTGAGTGGTACAAGGATGTAATCTTTTACCTCAGACACCTTTTCTATCCTGGTCATTTAAATAAACATAAGAAAAAATCCCTCAAGTTGGCTTCTCAAAAATATATCATTACAAACCTTGGGCTAGCTTGGAAGAACCCTAAAGGTGTCCTCTTGAAATGCATAGCTGAAGATGAAGTTCCCAAGATAGTTGCTAATTTCCATGGGGGAGTTTATGGAGGACACTTTATTGCAAGAGTAACATAACATAAGATTTTGAGATTTGGTTATTGGTGGCCTTCTCTCTTCAAAGATGTAACCCAGTTGGTTAGAAAATGTGATAGTTGCCAACTTTTCTCTAGAAGGCTAAAAGCTTTAGGCTCCCTTCCTTTACAACCTGTATCAATTGAGGCTCCTTTCAAGCAATGGGGGATGGACTTCATTTGTGAGATTTAAGATCCTTATAGTGCTGGCCATAAGTGGATTCTTGTAGCCACTGATTATATTATGAAGTGGGTTGAAGAAATCCCATCTAAAAAGGAAACACACCAAGTGGTAATGGACTTCTTGTTAAATCATATCATATGTAGATTTGGAGTCCTAGTCAAGATTGTAGCTGATAATGCCATGTACTTTAGAGCTAAACCTTTAATGGCAATGTGCAATGAATATGGAATCAATCTAACTTATTCTTCAAATTATAACCCCCAAGGGATTGGACAAGCTGAGTCCAGTAATAAAAACTTGCTGAAGATCATTAGAAGAACCTTGGAATTGAACAAGAAAAGGTGGGAAGAACAATTGCAATTTGTAGTTTGGGCTGATAGAATAACCCCCAAAAGAGTTATTGGTATAATCCCATTTGAATTGGTGTATGGAACTTAGGCTTTTCTGCCCTTACACCTGTAATTATCTTCATTTCAGTTTTCCCAACAATTGGAAGATCATGAGCTTGGCCCATATGAATCAAGGATTGATCAGATTATTGAGCTTGATGAGGACAGAAGAGCATCCCATCAAAGGCATGTCAGATTTAGAGAAAAATTGAAGAGATTTTTTGAAAAGAAGGTCACTCCTAGAGCCTTCAATGTTGGAGATCTAGTCTTGTTATGGGATAGTAGGCATGAAGACAAGGGAAAGCATGGAAACTTTGATGAATTATGGATGGGCCCTTATGCCATTGATATCATAATTGTTGAACATACCTTTTTTTATCAAAGATATAGATGGGGAATTGCTAGAGTTGTCTTTTAATGGTAGACATTTAAAATATTTCTTGGATTAATCCCCAAATTGAGTTATGCAAAAATTTTATAGTTGTATAGTCTTTGTTTTTACTTTGTTTTTTGTTGTTTGTGGTGTGTGGTTTGCCCTTTGTTCTTGGCAGCAATTCTAGTTGTTTTCTCGGTTCATTTTTTATGGTGGTTTTGGTTTTTCCTACCTTGCATGTTGTCTCCTTTGCCTAATTATATTTTTTCACTTGGTCTATGTTTTTTCCTTATAGCACTCATTTGGAGTG
This sequence comes from Taxus chinensis, assembly GCA_019776745.2. Lineage (NCBI taxonomy): Eukaryota > Viridiplantae > Streptophyta > Pinopsida > Cupressales > Taxaceae > Taxus > Taxus chinensis. Next base: position 361,613,625 of record CM034157.1, on the reverse strand, counting down.
CCCATTCCCAAGAAAGAGCCGATGTTGGTGCCATTTCTGAGCTGGCATGGTGTGCCCTAATTTTTCATATCCATTTTTTCTCAGAAACATTTAATCTCTATAATTGGTGATCTGCAATTCATCCTCTCTAGTTGAATGCTTCGAAAATTCCCATAAACTTCTTATTCTACCTTGTTTTAAAAGAAAAATCCATGTGAGCTCTTATTTATGCCCTAGGTTTTTCCAATTTTCAGGTTGTGTCATTTTTCCTTTGCCAAATTGTGTAAAAATCAAAATTGATGGAATCTAAATTATATGTAGTTAATTCCCAATCCCAAGGTTGAAAATAATGTCAAAACATGATTCAGTTGATTAAAAACCAAAAAAATTTCAATCCTTATTGAAAAATTTGATTTCCAGGGCATCCTTTAAATTTTTCACGATTTAACGGTCATACGGGTGTCATTTTCCCGTCAAATTCATCATCACAAGGAAATGGTGAAGTGGTGGATTCCTATTAGCCATGGGGTGTTGGGAAATATTTCTAACGTATCATTTTTTGAAATTTTGGCAAAAGACAAAATTTTGATCCGTGGCTTCGCCTTTTGCAAAAAGTGCCTACATGGCATATTTTGATTGGCTAGGGGATTGGTGGGTGGTGGACTTTCCTTAGAAAATTTTTATTTCATTTTGCAAAATTTTCAAAGACAAATTTTGGCCCAAAGGCCCGCAATGAATAGGGAGAGGACACGTGGTATATATTTTGGTCTAAAGGCATGCGGATGGTGGAGGGACTTGGAGAAATTTGATGTTTTATGGCTCAAACTAATAAAGTGAATTTTTTGCTTGAAGGCCTTTGGTCAATCCCTGGTGGACACGTGTCAAGGAAGGGATAGGATGGGGCAGTGGGTTTTTGTAATGACTTTGAAGTTTTTAACTTTAAATGGTAAAAAATCAAATTTTGGGTTGAAGCCCCGCAGTAAGCCAGGAAGTGACACGTGTCCAAAGAAGAAAAATGGATAAGTAGGGTTTTGAGAGTTTTTGAGATTTTTTACCTTTGGGGGAAAAATTGAAAAATTGAAAAATGGTCAACATTGCCACTTGCATGAAATTTGTATGAGGAGGCAGAGGTTCGGACCTAGGGGGACAAAATAAAATTTTGCCTTTTTGGATAAAGGAGCTAAAGTGTAAATGGGAAGCATGCCTCTACAACCTATCCATGATGGACACGTGGCACATTATAAGAATTCAAAGGAGGAGCATGGGCCCACGGTAAGTTTTAAACTTTTCAAATTTTACAGGAAGGTTTAGAGGCAGAATAGGAGACTTGGCCTCGCAAATCATATGAGGAACTTGATCGAGGGATCCGGGCAGAGCCACGCGAGGTTTTGTGAATTTTTTTCCTCTTTTCACAAAAGAGGAAAAATTGATAGAATTGATTTGTGGTTTCAATGGGACTCACCTTTGGACATGTGGTGGGCCCAAGAGGCAAGTGGGGAAAAGTGGCAAAATTTTCCAAATTCTCAAAACGTCGTAAATGCATTTTTTTAAAACATGGGCCTGATCCAATTATTTTTTGACACGTGTCTTGCCTTATCCAGAGTTTAAAAAGGTAATATTGAGCTTATTTTCCACATGGATGGCTGATATTAAAAGGTGGATGAGATCGACGGTTATTGTGCATCTATTTGTTTTGGCCGCTATAGGAGCTCCAAGAAGCTTGGAAATCATGTTTCTGCATCAAATTTCATCAAATCTTATATGATTTTGTGTCGTCTTGGACTTTTGAGAACATTGGCATCATTCTCATGACTTAATTCTTTGGTCTATGGTGATTTTGATGTATTTTTTTCTCAGGCCCGTGAAAAAATGTGAAATGAAAAAATTAAAAGTTGTAGAGGTAGTTTGAAAAGGTAAAAAGGTGAAAATGATGATTCAAAGGTGTTTGCATGCCTCAATGATAAAAGACATGCTTACAGGATGGATAATGATCTAGATATTTGTAATGATTTAATCATTTTTGACACACCTAGCAACATGCAAGTGTTTTTCAGTTTAATGTCATTTTCATTGAATCATGAAGAGTTGTTGTAACAAACTTGATCCCATGTCATATTTTTTTGTTGGGAAAGAAGGCTCCAATGTGGCATAGAGTATATAGTGTATTTTGGAGAAATTGTAAAGAGAGGAGAGTTGAAAATTATGGGAAAATTTTGAGAGAAAGCTCATTTTTTGAGAAATCCACCAAAGAACCAGGTTAATGTCTCATGTATTGGAAATTCATGTATATGAGTTGGTTACAAGTGTATAGCCATCACAAAACTCTGAGATTTTTCATGTAACTCTCCCCTGTTGTTGAATCTAACAATTTTTGAATTAAATATGCATTTTCTTTTGGGAAATATGATGTCTGTTATCATTTTTAAATGCTTGCAAATAAATTTTGTTGTTCTTATTGCAATCTTGCATTGAAAGTCTTTAAGAATCACATAGGATCTCCATTTCTAGTTGATATTTTAGTGGTATTTGCAATCTCATATTCAGAAGAGCCTTCTTCTGATGAGGAGATTAAAAAATTTAAAATCACTTTACCTTCCTTGACTGCAGAGATTTATTGTAAGCCTTTGGGGGTACCTTAGGCATGGTTTGATCATGGATTTTTGTGTTTAATTGGGCTCTTTACTTCATGATTTTGTGGTGAATTCCAAAATATTGTGTGAAGAGTGCTACCTAGGCTTCCATTTATGCCTCTTCTGGTTGAAAGAATGTCCTGATTATTTGAAGCATTTTATCTGATAGTTATTTCAAATATTATAGAGGTTGTCAAATATTTAAGATATCCCAGTTTGTCTTATCAATCCCCCACCAAAAATCATCTAAAAAATAAAGACCCTATCATGTACTATCCCTAATTTGCATTTGTATGCCCACAAAAGATCAAAATCTATTTGCAAAAGTATGTATAACAGATCAGGATTTCCAATATCTCTAGTAACCTTTGCCCTTTTTGAGAACATACCCATGTTTTTAGAAGTGACAACTTATGAGAGTTTAGATCTTGGGTGTTGATCATGTTTTCATCAAGGTCTCCATCATAGAATTTCAAGCAAAAGGAAGGACATATTCATGTCCTTCACCATTACAAGGGTACAAAATAGGTCCTCTTACCTTGGTTGTAAGGCAAAACCTAAAACAACTAGGACAAGATCAAGTCCTATTGTAGTGCTATCCATTTCTCCACAAACCTGAGTGTCAACTAGACCATATCCCCGGCTACCAATGACATACAACATGGTTTAATCTATCCTTAAGCTCCATGGCACACCTATGGTGCTGCTCAGAATGAAAAGGAAAAAAAAATTGGATACCAAGAGAGAGCTAATAACCAATAAGGTTTTACTTTTAAGTTCTTTGATACTTATAGTTTGACTGTTGATGGCTAGTCTTGTTTGGTTTATATAGGAAAGTGTTGGTTTGTATCTTGTACTCTTTAAATTTTGTGATGATTATGAGGAGAGAATAACTCCTCCTTAGAGATGCTTTGTTTGTGAACACTGTGGTTGTTATTTAATTAAAACTTCTAACATGAAGAGTTGAAATTGGAGTTACAGTTGGACTGTTCAGGTTTTCCTTACCTTCTTGTTTGGTTATGGAATTTTGTGGTTGTATATTCTAATGATTGAATGTGTAATAATATTTTCTGGAAAGAAACATGTAACTCATTTTGAAATCTTATTTTCTTATCTGATGTTATAAGTTTGGGCATGGTTTATAATGGTTCTTTCTTAGGATATAGAGGGATCACCCTTGAAGGAGCCATACTATTTACCTTTATTTTGTATCTTAGAAAAAAAATGACAGTGGTATTCTATTAGGATAGAATTAAGAAATAATGGATGGAAGGATTATTGTTGTTACTAGCCATGAATAGAAATAATAGAACTTATGATTTTATGTAGATATTGATTATTATATTCTTCTCTTCTTATAAAGTTGATCTAATTTTATTAATGTACTTATTTTATTTTATCATGTGTTGAATTATGATGAATTATTTGTCTCATTAAAGCAGTGTTACTTTAATGAAACAATTAGTAGAATGCACTTCATTTTAATGATTAGTGCTTATCATGCTCAGTTCATTGAACTGACCCGTGCTAGCTATTTTGGCAGATGGATGAATTAAGTGGTAAAAGAAGACAAAAACTTATAAGATGCATTGGATGATATATGTATAATTCTTAGTAAATAATTATGATTCATTCTTTGGTTGAAGTGTAAAATAAAGTTGTATACTTTATTAAATAAAGGCTGTTGATATGCAGTATGCCTAAGAGAGCATAGTCTTGTTAATTTTACAAGTTGTAATGATGAATTGTGAGTTGTGTTTTATTTCCATGAGTTGTGAAAACTATCTTTTACTTTTATAAAGAAGATGAAGGTTCCATCATGTTGATATTCTTTATATTATGTTATGATTATCTTGTTATCTTTGATAAAATGGATAATGGGAATTAGTTCAATTTCCCCATAATGAAGCAACTTATTGAGTTGCATAATATGATGTGTCTATCTAAAACAATTTAACATAACAAGTTGATGCATAATGAACATGCATTAAGAAATATGGACATTGGAAATGATATATCCAAACACTTAAACATGTAGAGAAAGATTCTTTCTCTCTCTCAATTGAATATAAACCAAAAAGGTTTGGAGATATGATTAAAATTTATTAGACTTCATTTTGTATGAAGTCTACTTTAATTGGATATATTCGGATGTTAAACCTTTCTAAAAGTTATCATACTTTTTAAATGAAAATTATAATAACATTGTCCTGTTTTGGTTAATTTCCTGTTTAACTAAGAAATCAAACATTAAAAGAAACCATAGTTTTAATGAAGTTTTTCATGAAATAAATGTAGAAATTTTAGGAAAGAACTTATTAAGTGTTGGATTAGGGTTTAGTAGGGTTACTGCAATCAAGAAATAATCTAAACTAACAACGTACTAACAATCTCCTTGGGGTATGTACATCTCGATGAGGCACTTTATGTAGGATGTTGGTACATGTAAACTACAGGGATGTACTTTCAAGAAGGCTTGGGTCTTCTCAAGAATACAAAATTGTAGTTGACATGTGGCATCACCCTTCTGCATTGATCATCTAGATCTACACATAATAGGAACTCAGACTTGAACTTAGTTTCTCTCTAGGTCAAGATAGGAGCATATTTAGGATAGGAATTAGCTTCCAATGGCTCAGGGTACGTTGGCAAATCCGGTTGACTTAGGTAAACTGAGTATGCCCATTTACCCTAAGCCATTATGAGCATTTTCCTATAATAGGTTATGTTTCTATCTAGGGATAGGGTTAAACCTGGAACAAGTGTAGTGATGGTAGTTAGTAAAGACCAATCATGATAATAGAGGAGTGAGGTGAAGGACATATTCCAATATGATGAGTATGCTATCTAGGAATAGTGACATACATAGTATGTTGTAAATCTTTGGCAAAAGTATCGTAAGCTACTGGTTACATTGTCCTATGTCACCTAGTTTAAACAACGTGATATCAGGTGAATATTGGTAACAGATATTCAGATATGTTCTATAAATAGATCACTCAGTACCCGGTGTAGGGTAGGAAGACCAAGTATATGAAGTATATGATATGTATTCAATATGTAAGATAACATAAATAGATAGGTAGCTTACCAAGTTACAGAATGAATAGATCAGTGGATCACTAAGTCATTACAACTACATATGGTTATCTATTTGAATTCAATTTGCATGGAATGTTTTTTCTAAATAATGCTTTATTTATAATAGTGAACATTATTTAAAAAGAAAAATTCCCTTATTTCTAAAGTCTTAAAATAGGAATGTTACATTCACAAACACCAAGAAGATTTATTTATAGTAGGGCTTCAGTCTACTCCCATTGAAGAGTCCTAGTGATCTCGTCCCATCCAGTGCTTGGAACTGGCATGTGCCTGAATCAAGGATGTATGAGATGATGTAAGGGCCCAACCAATGGACTTTTAGCTTCTCAGGATGGCACAAAAACTTGGAATCATATAGCAAAACCATCTACCCAACCTCAAACTTCTTTTTCTTGATGTGAAGATCACACCATGCTTTTTTTCCTTTTTCAGTCTTCTGGGTCCACCTGGCGAGTGACTATCTTTCTTTCAACTGCAATAATTTTTCAATCCTTTCTTCTAACACTTTCTCATTGGCTAATCCTCCTGTGTGTGCTATACGTAGTGAAGGTAACATGATTTCAACTAGTAGGATAGCCTCCATGCCAAACACCAATTGAAACGGTGTGGCCTTATTTAACCTTTTGGAGGTTGTTCTGTATTCCCAAATAATGACTAATACTTTGTCATCCTAATGTTTACTACCAACATCACAGATATTAATTAATGTGTGACTAAGTATTTTATTAAATGCCTCAGCAGTTCCATTTTATTGAGGGTGATAGGGGGTAGTCTTGTGATGGGCCACCATAAATTTTGATAGCATAATCTTGACTATCTCATTAAGAAAGTGCATACCTCTTTCACTTGTAAAACTCAATGGGCATCCATGCATGTTGATTATATTTTCCCATAAAAATCTAGCAGCTTTAGCTATTGTACAATTTTTTATAGGTGCTGCCTCTTCCCACCATGTTAAATAATTAGTGCAAGTGATGATATACTACAAACCTTTCCTTCGTGTCACTGGTGATATTGGTCCTAAAAAGTCAATAGCCCATTTCTCAAATGGTTCTGCATTGGCTATTGGTCGTAAGGGAATTTTATCCCTCTTTTCAGGTTTTCCAAGGTGTTGGAAATGGTCACAGGCCTTGCAAAACTCAATACAATCTTGTTAAATAGTTTCCTACTATTGTCGTGCAAATTTGCAATAGAGAAATTGGAAATTTCCAAGTACGACAATTATACCCCTATGCCGAAATTTTCATGCTTTATCATTCCTAGGCAACCCCAACTCTATCCAGTCAGTCCAAATTACCTCCCAACCAATATTATATCATCCCCCTAGGTGATTTAGAAAATTCCATTCATTCCCTTAGGTGATTTTAGGAGTTCATTGAAAATGTTATCTTTTGGCAGTATAGGGAAGGGCTATCGTTTGCCTTCCCGGGATTGGATCAACCCCTTGGAGCAGATTAGAAGGGAAAAATTCAACACAGAGGTGAATGGAAGACCTTATAACATCATGGAAATTATTTTGGAAGGCTTTGGGAAGTTTTGAAAGACTTGGAGCAGTCTGAGTGAAAACAGGGTTCACAAGCCTAAGCAGTACACAGGGCTAAAACAATTATTGAGCTTCAAACAAAGATTTTGGGAGCCCCAGATGGATTTGGAAGTAAAAAAAAACATCTTCAGAAAGAGGATTCCAAGACCTACATGATGGTGAAATAATATTTTTCACAACACCTTGGCGCATATGATTCGAAGATAGTTTTTCTATAGTACAAGTGGATTCCCAGATCAAAAATCCAATTTTTCAGGGATCATATGATCGAACCAAGATATGAGACCCACATAATTGGATTAAATTTTTTATTTCCAGTCAGGATCATATAAATTTTCACTAAGAAATTCCACCGGAAGCTCAAGTTATCTGCATTCCAAGTTACCCTCTCAAAGGCAATTCAAGACTTAGTCATTTTTTCAAGAGGACACGTGTCAACACCAGGAGCCTAGTGGGATTTCATGTCCCCCAAATCCCTAAGGTTAGGTAAATCACCCCTTAGAATATTTTCCCATCCCTCATGTGACCCTTGGCACCCTCATATGACCTCCAGACTTGGGAGTTCAGCCGTCAAGTGTAGTTTTGGATCGGATGCCATGTGTCACCTCCAGGACCACCGTGGAAACTGATGTACCTTTTGTACCTGAGGTGAGGGACATCAGACATGGAAAAATGCACCCAGAACCTAGGAGGAGTCTTTTAGACACCCACGTGACCTCCTTTAAGCTCCCAGTGCTTCAAATCATCTTTTTCCACCTTCATTCCCTGCCATTGGATCTAGTGCCACGTGTCACCATCTTGGTCATTGTGGCAATTGATGTCCCTCATGGCCAGGAAATCAGGGACATAAAGCATGGAAAATTATGCCCAAGCCCTACCTGTGCACATCTTTTTCAAAAATTTCCAAGTGTTGTTTTTCCCGCTTCTAGCTTCTAACAATTTTATTTGCACTCCTTTCCTCCATTCTTCCTCTACAACATTCTACCATCACTCCGCCATTGCAAATTCTCAGAAAAAATCAACAAAGGAACTGAAATACATTTCCCATTGTGATGCATAGGTCTCAAAATGAATCGTCATCAAGCTAAGGAGAAATGAAGAACAACAAAGAAGAGAACAACAAAATCCCCATAGCTAAAAAAATGGAAATCTAAACAAAGCTTGCAAACTAGTGCATGAATCAATGAACCATTTATTTTTATTCATTCCTCTATCTAAGACCATCAAGAAGACACCTTCCAACTCCCCCCATGTGTGAAAAATCATCCATAATGAAGAAATCTCCTTTCTAGCTCAATGAAGAAAGAAGTGGGATTTTCGGTCAAACCAGTTGCCGGATCGAAGTAAGATTACACGTGAAGCACTAGAAGAAAAAACCCACATAAAAAATACAATTTATTTGCAAATGAAGGAGAAAACCAGACCTGCAATTTTGAGGTCCATTAATGGCTGCCATACCCAGAAGCACTACCAGGTCCAAAAATTTAAAATTTAAAATCTCATGGATTATTAAGCGGGTGGGCCCGAAATTTCAAAGCGATGATATTGGGAAAAAAACCATATCAAAAAACTTCGTTCCATGTCAATGCAACTCCTAGAGGCCAACTTTCTAAAAATAGCAGGTCTACTACATAGGAACTACTATTTCGGGAAAGTCATTAATAAAAAAACTTGCGAAGGAGATGAAGATATCAAAGGTGCACTACAGCTGAGAGTCCACCAGAATGGAAATTTTTTGCACTTACTAAAAATAGTAAGTGGGCACTTGAGCACCTGCTAAAAATATAAATTTGATCCAAAGGAGTGAGGAACGTAGGAAGAAATGGGAATCAAGGTCACAACACTCAGCAAAGGATCGAGAGAGTTTCCTTTTTCACACTTACTAAAAAATAGTAAGTTACACTCAAAGAGAAGTTTTGGCATAATGAGATGTACAAGGATAATCATTCAGGGGGACATCATTGTTCAGAAGCATCCTAGTCATTTTTTCATAGGGAATTCAAGATACACCTTAGTTCATTCAACTTAGCGAGTGTTCGTGAGATAATTTGGAGGAATTTCATACTATGCAAGGAGTTCAAAGATTCAGAGTTTCACTGCATTTGGAGCTTTCCATCAACGAGGATCTATGGACTTCATCAAGAATGACATCTCCTCTTCTTCTTTTCCCCCTCTTTCTCTCTCCTTTTCCCCCCAACTTTCTCTCACTTTCCAATATTTTAATTTTACGTTGGGGTTTGCACTTATAATATGAATTAAGAGACTTTAGAAACATAATGTAAATTAATTCAACTTGCTATTATAAAAGGGAGTTAAATATTTGAAGTAGAATATGAACAGTCTTAAGTCATAATAAGGTATTGAAAAGTTCATGAGGAAGATGAAGAGTCATATTCTATTCTATAAATTGTAAATCCATTTCCATTTCAAGTGGTTGGCAATTGATCTTGTAGACTCAAGAGTGCATTCTACCTTGAGAGAAAGCAAAGGAGATAGCCATTTTCTTCTACTCTCTTCCCCTCTCAAATTTCTTCCATTCCTACACTATGTACAACTTTTGTTCAAGCATCAATACAAGAAGAAGGTGTTTCTAGCTTTCTTTGACCAAGGAATTTCATGAAACTTTGTTCTCATCAAATTCGATTTGGTCTTTTTGTCATTTACAGGGTTGTTTCTTCTCATAAATGCATGTGATGAATTTTCTAACTAGTGTGTGTGTAGGAATCTGATTTTCTACCTGCAGCTTTAGTTCTCCTACATCCATTCTCACTCCCTTTCCCACTTTTAGAAAAAGTCATCTCTTATAGTTATATGCAAGCATTTTCCGCAGGGTCAGTGGAGTGCCCCTGTTGGATCCCTGGTCGAAAGGCCACCATAGAAATCCACCTTTTCATGCACGTGCACATACAGCAGCTACACCGGTTAAGTAGAGGGAGTTAGATTCCCAGAGCATTGACAAGAAATCCACAAGTTTTTCCACCTGACAAATTTTCTCACCAACAATTTTTGGCACCCACCGTGGGGCAGATTTAGTAGCATTTGCACCCAAAATACGACCGCAATGTCCCAAAAATTAAAAAAAAAATCAAATATTGAAAAAATCATAAAAGAGAGTTCAAGAAAGTCCATTTTCAAAAGATACAATGCATATTTCTACACATGAATTTTCACATTCCATAGTGGCCTTTCATATTCTAACTGCAAAAGCTTCCAAAAGCTGGATGAAGGAAGATACGCCAGGTTGAGAAGGTCGAGAGGTGTTGCTGATTTCAATTTCAAAGCTTCACAAAATCTGCAAGAATGAATTAGAGATAATCTATATTTCTTCTCTCAATGTTCCTCTTCATCTGGCTCTTCAAGAAGTTCACCTGGTAATCCTATCCAAAATCCTTCAAATTATGCAATTTTTTTAACCACCATTGAACATCGAGTTCACGGAAGAAGAAGAATTTGAAGAAGGATCTTCTGAAGCAAGATCTGAAATAGAAGAAGAAGAAACAATGGCGGATGAAGAAGAAAGACCTCAACCCATTGTTCCATGGGGAAGGAATACAAGCCCACTTGTTCTTGAACCCCCTCTTCATGATCTACCAATGGGTTCCCATAAGAAATTTCCAAAGTTCAAAGGTGACAACACACAACATCCGAAAGAACACATCACTGCTTTCATGACATCATGTGGAATTCTTGGTGTACAACATGAAGACGTTGTTGTAAGATTGTTTGTGGAGTCCCTCTAAGAAAAAGTAGCTGAATGGTTTTACCTCCTACCTTCCCAATCCATCACTAGTTAGGATGACATCAAGGATGCCTTCGAGGAAAGATTTAAATCAACTGAAGATTTTCAAGACCTCTTGGTGCAGTTGGCTCCAATAAATAAAGGAGAAAATGAAACCATGAGAGACTTCATGGTTCTTTTTGAATGGTTGTTGCGCAGGATACCTGAAGAGGACTCACCATCTGAAAACAATATCAAAATATTCTTCATAAATGCTCAATCACCGGAGGTAGGATTTCTCCTACGAAGAGTTCAACCAAGGAACATTGTAGAAGCACAAAGGAGGGCCATTGAATTGGATGACAATCTCATCATCTCTAGAAAGATCAAGAATCCATCAAAGGAAAAGGCCCAACATCCTGAAGATGAGAGAACTAATCCATCACTACAAAAGTTGCAAATGAGATGGCCTCTTTGAAGAGGGAATTATTTGAACGAGTTTCTTCTCAAAGAAGCAACAGAAATTAGATTTTAGGAGCACCCCAAAGACTTTCCTTGGAGGCCCCACCCGTGAATGTAAATTGTAGATTTCAAGAAAGTGAAGAAGATCTTGAATAAGAAGGTGGTGATTTCCAAGAAAGTGATGAGTTTGAGAATGATACACAAATCAAGTTTTGTGAGTATTCTGAAGGTTATGAAGAAGATGCACCAAGTTTCTCATGCATGATATTTAATCATTCTCAATCTGAGAAAAGAGCATCTCCCTTCACTGCTAAAAAAGAAAGAATCTTGATGATCTTCCTATGGTGACTCCGAAAAATAAAATAATTAGTCAAGGATCCCCACTTCCATCTTCCATGAAGTCTGCATTGTTGGAGCCTGACCCTACAACAAGTAAGAAGATGCCCGCAATCCCAAGTAAGCTTTTTGATGTCTCTTCCAAGTCTAAATCTAAATCTACTCCTACAAAATCTAATACCTTGAAATCTCTTAGTGTGTCTTTTACAATACCCTCCTCCATTCCTCAAACATCAAATCCTACTCCTAAACCTATCTAGACTCCAAAATCAGTCCCTTCACCCCCCTTGTCCACATCTTCTCCCTTTTACTTCATAGAATATGCAAACAAAGACAAAGTGTAGATTACTGAAACTGAATATTTGCGGAATCACCCTAAACAATTCAAGAGGTTCATTTGATACATTAGGAGTGGTAGTCTAACACCCAATGTTGTAACTTATAGTTCCAAAGGCATGCTACGAAACTCACCTACACCTCCCTCACAGAACATGCTTTCTCTAAGTGCATCAAAGACTGATAAGGTCAAACCTTTCTATGTCTCCCTTCTTGTCGGAGAATATGTACTAAACAATTACATAATAGATTCTAGTGCCTTAGACAACGTGATGAATTTGAAGGTCGCCAAGGCTCTTAAACTTACAATGACTCCACCTAGTGGCTCTTGTTACTCTTTGGAATAAAAAAGGGTCTCACTTGTAGGGAAGGTTAAAGATGCATAGGTGGCTCTCGCCAGATTTCTAGGCAAGAAATTTTCAGTGATGATTTTGGTAGTAGATGTCCCAACCTCATTCAGAATGTTACTAAGTATAAATTTCTGCCGATAGTTAGGATGGAAAATTCAGATGAATTGGTCTTTTGCAACCATACTAGTGAAGGGAGACATGGAGAAATTACTTCTCGAGAAGAAGATGATGTACACAGTATGAAATTCCGGAAACCCAAAAGCTAACATCTTGTATCAAGATAGTAAGTAGATGAATCAATTTGTGGCAAACAAGGAAGGAGAGGATATCCCCATCTTGATAGGCCTAGACATTCCTTCCTAAAGAGATTTGGACTTTGAAGAAGCCTTGAGGAGATTCAAGTTACAAGAGGGCAGCCCATAATTGTTGGATGATGCGAACTATGAAGAAGAGGATATGGTTCTTGAAGATTTTCAAAAAGAAGAAACAACTTATATTCTTATCTGTGATGAAGAAATTTTCTCATTCCCATTTGAAGATGAGGACTCCCTTGATCATGTCACCCAGGAAGAGACCAAACCAGTCTACAATGAACCCTTGAGCAATGGGAAAGAACTATATGTACAAGAACTACTAAGAGCCTTGGAAGAAATAGAAGACCTTGAGATCAGTCTCGAGCTCTTGATGAAAGCCACAAATCTACAAGACAAGTGTGAAAATAATTTGGAAGCCTTAACCAATGTGAAGGTTGTCCATATTGAAAAATATGATGGTACTCTGGAGCTAATGGTTGATGGATGCAATAATGAAATGGAGATATTTTCTTTTCCTTTTAAGGATGAAGATTCTTTCAATGATGAAGAAATCAAAGCAAGGAGTCTCAAATCCTCTAAAGATGAAGCTATTATTGATGAAGGATCGATAGAGTGTAGTGATTCCCAAGATGATGGCGTAATCCCTCCAGATAGTTTCCTTGAGCTGCATTCCTCAAATGTGTACAAAGATGAGTTGTAGGAGAAAATGAAGCATAACTCCGTGAAATAAATTTTGGGTGTAGTAGAATTTACAGAAGATCCCGAGTTGATTCTTGTTCTCTTCACTCATGCCATGGACATGCAAGACAAGTATGAGTTTTCCTCTGATCCTCCCGTCAGGACTCAAACGCCTCACAAAGGAATAAAGATAAGGGATGATTCAAATGTTTCTCATGAAGAAGATGTTAATGAACATAGACCCGAGAAAGAAATTAACTCAGAAGATTCAAGGAATTGGAATGAAAATCAGCATTGGGGCAGAAATGAGGTGCTTTATGGAGAATCAACTATATTTATAAACATGGAAGGCAACTAGCATGACGAAACCAATTTCAAAGAGCATGAAGGAAGTAGAATTTCCAAACAAGGACCTAAGCATCAAGAAGATCACATGGAATCACTCCTACCAAGTACACAGACAATTGTGAAAGCACCTGGCTTTCATAAGCAGCTGAGGAGGGGAGGATACTTTCTGGAACCCATCAACGGCTTCACAAAACATCATCATTCGGTGTTACCTCTTCAGGGGTAACTTTTGAGAAATAAAAAGTATTTCAGTGAAAGTGGGTTGTCCCTCAATTCATACCATAGGTGATTGATAGGTTTTTTTACCTTTCCATTGTGTGTGTTTCCCTTCCTATTGTGTGTTTTGTGTTTCCTTTCTTTCATTTTGTGTGTGTGTGTGTGTGTTTCCTTCTTCTAATATTCCTTTCTAGAAGTTGTGCATGACTCCGCAGGGCCCAATGGATAAGGCATTGGTCAACAAATTAGATGGTCTAAAATTGAGATTTTGATTCCCATGCCATGTATTCACTTCTCTCAGTCTGTTTCATGTCCCCAAGCTAGAGCTAGCTGTTGTCATGTAAATGTGCAACAGGGAAATTAGAAATTTCCAAGAACGACAACTATACCTCTATGCCAAATTTTTCATGCTTTATCATTCCTAGGCAACCCCAACTCTATCCAGTCAGTCCAAATTACCTCCCAACCAATATTATATCATCCCCCTAGGAGACTTAGGAAATTCCATTCATTCCCCTAGGTGATTTTAGGAGTTCATTGAAATGTTATCTTTTGGCAGTATAGGGAAGGGCTATTGTTGGCCTTCCCGGGATTAGATCAACCCCCCTGGAGCAGAGTAGAAGGGCTAAACTCAACACAGAGGTGAATGGAAGACCTTAAAATTTCATGGAAATGATTTTGGAAGGCTTTGGGAAGTTCTAAAAGACTTGGAGTAGTCTAAGTGAAAATAGGGTTCACAGGCCTAGGCAGTACACAGGCCTAAAACAGCTATTGAGCTTCAAACAAAGATTTTGGGAGCTACGGATGGAGTTGGAAGTAAAAAGAAACATCTTTAGAAAGAGGATTCCAAGACCTACATGATGGAAAAAAATATTTCTCACAACACCTTGACACATATGATAGGAAGATAGTTTTTCTCAGGTACAAGTGGAGTCCCAGATCAAAACTACAATTTTTTAGGGATCATATGATTGAATAAAGACATGAGACCCACATAATTGGATTCAAAATTCCACTTCAATTCAGGGTAATATAAATTTTCACCAAGAAATTCCACTGGAAGCTCAAGTTATCTGCATTCCAAGTTACCCTCTCAAAGGCAGTTCAGGACTTAATCATTTTTTTGAGAGGACACGTGTCAGCACCAGGAGCCTGGAAGGATTTCATGTCTCCCACATCCATGAGGTCAGGTAGATCACCCCTTAGAAAATGTTCCCAGCCCTCATGTGACCCTTGGGACCCTCATATGACCTCCAGACCTGGCAACTCAGCCCTCAAGTGCAGTTTTGGAGCATCCATTCCCTGCCGTTGGATCCAGCGCCACGTGTCACCTCCAGGACCACCATGGAAACTGATGTACCTTATGTACCTGAGGTGAGGGATAGAAGACATGGAAAAATTCACCCATACTCTAGGAGGAGTCTTTTAAACACTCACATGAGCTCCTTTCAGCTCCTAGTGCTTCAAATCAACTTTTTCCTCCTTCATTCCCTGCCGTTGGATCTAGTGCCACGTGTCACCATCTTGCTCATTGTGGAAATTGATGTCCCTCATGTACATGAGATCAGGGACATAAAGCATGGAAAAGTGTGCACAAGCCCTACCTGTGCACATCTTTTTGAAAATTTTCCAAGTGTTGCTTTTCCCGCTTCCAGCTTCTAACAATTTTATTTGCACTCCTTTCCTCCATTCTTCCTCTGCAACATTCTACCATCACTCCGCCATTGCAAATTCTCATACCAGATCAACAAAGGAACTAAAATAACTTTCCCATTGTGATGCACAGGTCTCAAAATGAATCCTCATCAAGCTAAGGAGAAATGAAGAACAACAAAGAAGAGAACAACAAAATCCCCATAGCTAAAAAATGGAAATCTAAACAAAGCTTGCAAACTAGTGCATGAATCAATGAACTATTTATTTCTGTTCATTCCTCTATCCAAAACTATCAAAATACATCTTCAAACTCCCCCCATGTGTGACAAATCATCCATAATGAAGAAATCTCCTTTCTGGCTCAACGAAGAAAGAAGTGGGATTTCCTGTCAAACCGGTTGCCGAATCGAAGTAAGATTGCATGTGAAGCACCAGAAGAAAAAACCGACATCAAAAATACAATTTTATTTGCAAACGAAGGAGAAAACCAAACCTTTAATTTTGAGGTCCATTAATGGCTGCTATACCCAGAAGCACTACTAGGTCTAAAAATTAAAACTTTAAAATCTCATGGATTATTAAGTGGGCGGGCCCGAAATTTCAAAGGGATGATATTGGGCAAAAACCCATATCAAAAAACTTCATTCCACGTCAATCCAACTCCCAGAAACCAACTTTCTAAAAATAGCAGGTCTACTACATAGGAACTGCTATTTCGGGAAAGTCATTAACAAAAGAACCTACGAAGGAGATGAAGATATCAGAGGTGCACTACAACTGAGAATCCACCAAAATGGACATATTTGGCACTTCCTAAAAATAGTAAGTGGGCCCTCGAGCACCTGCTAAAAATAGAAATATGATCCAAAGGAGTGAGGAATGCAGGGAGAAAGGGGAATCAAGGTCACAACACTTAGCAAAGGATTGAGAGAGTTGCCTTTTTCACACTTAATAAATATAGTATGTTACACTCAAAGAGAAGTTTTGGCACAATGGGATGTACAAGGATAATCATTCAGGGGGATATCATTGTTTGGGAGCATCCTAGTTATTTTTTCACAGGGAATTCAAGATCCACCTTAGTTCATTCAACTTAGTGAGCGTTCGTGAGATAATTTGGATGAATTTCAAAGTGTGCAAGGAGTTCAAAGATTCAGAGTTTCACTGCAGTTGGAGCTTTCCATCAACGATGATCAACAGACTTCATTAGGTATGACATCTCCTCCTCTTCTTCTCCCCCTCTTTCTCTCTCCTCTTCCCCCCAACTTTCTCTCACTTTCCAATATTCTAATTTCCCATTGGGGTTTGCACTTTTAATATGACTTAAGAGACTTTAGAAAAATAATGTAAATTAATTCACCTTGCTATTATAAAAGGGACTTAAATATTTGAAGTGGAATATGAATAGTCTTAAGTCATATTAAGGTATTCGAAAGGTCATGAGGAAGATGAAGAGTCATATTCTATTTAATAAATTGTAAATCCATTGCCATTTCAAGTGGTTGGCGATTGATCTTGTAGACTCAAGGTGCATTCTACCTTGAGAGAAAGCGAAGGAGATAGCCATTTTCTTCTACTCTCTTCCCCTCTCAAATTTCTTCCATTCCTACACTATGTACAACTTTTGTTCAAGCATCAATACAAGAAGAAGAGAGTTTCTAGCTTTCTTTGACCAAGGGATTTCATGACACTTTGTTCTCATCAAATTCTATTTGGTTTTGTTGTCATTTACAGGGTTGTTTCTTCTCATAAATCCATGTGATGAATTTTCTAACTAGTGTGTGTGCAGGAATCTAATTTTCTACCTGCAGCATTAGTTCTCCTACCTTCATTCTCACTCCCTTTCCCACTTTCAGACAAAGTCATCTCTTGTAGGTATATGCAAGAATTTTTCGTAGGGTTAGTGGAGTGCCCCTATTGGATCCCCGATCGAAAGGCCACCATAGAAATCCACCTTTTCATGTGCATGCACATATGGTAGCTGCATAAGTTAAGTAGAGGAACTTAGATTCCCAGAGTGTTGGAAAGAAATCCACAAGTTTGTCCACCTGAAAAATTTTCTCACCAACACCTACTAAAGCTCTATGAGTAGAATCTTCCACGTGGTTGCATTTCCCACATAGTTTCCTCCTGCGATCCCACCATGAACTTATTCCAAAATTACACTGTGCTCATGTTCTAGAACACATCAGCATTGAACCTTATCACGACCCAATTTGTATAGATCTCTGCTAATCAGCATGTAAGGCATGGTGCGTATGGCCAATTGTTTCCTCTCCAAGGCCTTCATTACTTCTGGTGCCACACCTGTCTTAAGAAATACTATAATTTCCTCTAAATATGAGGGCATGCACCACTGATATTTCTATGTTGAGTAGTCCATGGGAGGCGATAACTATCCCTATGGCTTATAGCATTTCCATTAGGTGAAACATTGTTTGATCCAAGCTGACACAACTTTCCCCTAGAACCTCCCATGCCATTGTTTCCAAGTTTGAGAGTCCGAACACCAATCAAGACCTAATTTGGCTCCTTCTCCCACTCCTAGAAATCAGAGTTCAAATGAAGCTTTTCAATTCATCTGCCAAGTGCCCCAAATGAGCTTCAAGAAGTCCATGAAGTATTGCAAAACCTAGGCAATGAGCTGGGTTAATCCAAAAAAGGCAGCAAGCCAAGTTTTAGACCCTTATTATCAACCCCCAGGCTTAGGCCAACAGGTAGGTAGTCATACCAACCAAAAAAAAACCACAAAGACCTCCTAATCCAGCTAACAAATATAATCAAACAAGGCCTCTGACAATTAGACCAGGTCAACCCTAGATCCAAATTCCATATTGCTTCTAGCATTTAGTGCCAACAACAACAAACATACCCAGGAGTATAGTATTGATTGGGTTTTCCATGAATGAGCCTCAAACCAATCCATGTGCTTTCAATGGTGCCTTGATCCACGCATTAATGGTGGACAACTACTGGTGGGAGGGTGTAGGGCAGTAAGGGGAAACATCCAACAACAAGAAACATTCCAGTAGCAAAATACAGCCCCAAATGACACCAACATTCAAAACTGGCAAGCAGAGGAATTTTTGTGGCATGAACCAGGGGAAGTTTCTCAAGGTGTTGCGGCCAACACAAGTCAAAAAGGAGGGGGGGGGGAAGGACTTTTGGGTGACGAACAGCCATTAGCCCAACCAATCCACAACCTCCCATGGTTTCCACAAATGTTGGCAAGCAAAGGTCCCAATTTCAAATCAAATGACAAGGGCAGCCAAGACAGCCCCTAGGACACTCAAATACCAGGTGTTGTTTTGTTGCCCACGTGCAAGGCAGTGCATGTACAAGAAAGGACAGGCAAAGAGATCCTTTCATCCATTCAGTATCATTGATTAGAGGAACGAAGACAAATGTCAAATTATATCAATGTGGGAATCCCTTATCCATCCCAGGCCAACCAAAAGAGAATCTGCTGACAAGCTACCATGAAGGACTAGCCAACTTCGAATCAATAGTTCAGATGCCGGGAAAAAGTGCATCAAAAATGCTGCCCAGCTGAGGAAATCATGGAGGAAAGCAAGGTAAAATGTGGAAACCCTCATTTCTATGTTCATAAATCATTGGAAATTAGCTAGTTCACAATTGCATGATTAGACTCCGGGCAAGTCTACTAAGTAATGCTAAAACAAATAGCTGATCAGCTAGGGGATCAGTAGAAACAATATCAAAGGGGTAGAGTGCAAGCTAGATGGGACAACAGTTACGCAACAGTTGGAGTGATGAAAAAACCTGAGTCTTACGTTGCATGGAATGTCCAAACGTGTGTTTACAAGATGTTATCATCATAGACCTTCCCACCACTCCTTTTCCCTTGCTTGTCAAGGGACTCCACGCCAGGATTGGAGGATATTTGACTATGGATGTCACACATGTTGTTAGAATGAGGTATGGAAACAAAGCCCAATCAGGTGGAACCATGGCAAACTTCCCCCATTATTGAGCCTTTTACACTCGAAGTCAGATTAATGTCCAATTGCTCAGCATTTGATCAAGAAGATCACCCAAGCTATGATGAAGCGACACTAAGGTGGGAAGCATCTCGGATCTAGCTCTTGATGAATGGGGGAAAACAAGATAACATGCTTGTTGATCCTATCAAGGAGGAGAAGGAAGTTGAGCTAGGGGGTCTTGTATACACGAAGAAAATATAAACCTATTCCCTCGCATCACCAAGCCAAACCGCAAGGATGAAAAATGAGGTATGGCAGCTATTTTTTGATGGATAAGGAGTAGACAGGTGCGGAGGTGGAAGCCCCTGCGTTTCACCTCAGGAGTAAAGAGTAAAGTATATTAGTTTTAGATTTCAGTTGGCATGAGCAATAACACTGCTGAATATGAGCCCGTGGTGCAAGGGATGGCATTGGGCAATCAATAAGAAAATAAAGAACTTGCACGGTCTTTAGGGATAGTGATTGATGTAATCTGGTCAAGGGACATGCATGCTACCCAAGAATGATTTACTCAAGTGCTTACAAGAAAAAAACAAGGGTGTGGGAACATCATGGAAGATTTTGAACGGTGTTGGCCTCAAAATCATTCCTAGGAAAGGATGAATCAGGCTGCTGACAGGCTTTCAGCAATAGGGGCAGCTTTGAATTGTGGAAAGTTTCAACCAAGACAAGGTACAACCAAAAACATCCATGTGATTGTGAGGGCCTTTAGTGCCGATAAACAATGTCAGTTGGCAAGTGTTTTGAAAATGACCAGAAAATCATCCATTTCTTGCAAGAAAAGCTGAGTTCTCAGCCAAGGAATCAAGAAAATTGGAAAATAGCAGTATGGTGACCAAAGTGGTACAGATTGAGGAACATAAACAAGCTACCCAAGGGGACTATCCACTTGGAGTCCATGTTGAAATACCAATGATCAGTTTAGGAAAGGGAATCCAAACATTCAGGTAAGAGAGAGGATCAGTATCATCTTGGTAGAGAAGAGAACAAATCATTGCAAAATGGAAAAAATGACCCCAAAAAAAAAACAAAAAACTGAACAAGAAAGGTATGATGTAATATAGCTGTACCAAGGTGATTCAATGATGTTTTGCTTGGAGCTATGAAGACTTGAAAAGGTTTCAATCCCAAATTAGCTCAGCTACATTGAATTGGATTGAAACTAAGCCTGTAGGTAGAAAAAAGAAAAGTCAAACCCACACATGGAGCCTCTCATGACGAAAAGCAATTGACCAGCTGATTTGATTCGGTCAAGGATCATATTCCCAATCAGCATTCTAGGTGGGTTGCCAACTTAGTTTCCAGTTAAAAAGAAGAGTGGGGGGGGAGATCAGATTGTGGTGTTGACTTCATTGGAGACGTGAATAGCAGCCTCTCTCAAAGGACCATTACCCACTCCTTCCATGGCAGGAAAATTATTGCAAGGTGTGGGCTAGCTCGGAGGTTTTCACTACTTGATGGCTACTTAGTGGTTACAACAGATTATGGTAATTAAAGAAGGAAAGACCCAGTTCAAGACAAGCTTCAACCCAATGGGGCACATATGCCTACAAGAAGTGCCATTTGGCCTATCAAATGCTGGAGCCACTTTCCAAAGGCAATGGATATGGAATTCAAGTGGGAGTGATGAAAAAACATGAGTCTTAGTTGCATGCATGTCCAAACGTTGGTTTTACAAGATGTATCAAATCCTAGCCTTCCACCACTCATTTTCCCTTTTGCTTGTCAAGGGACTCACAGCAGGATTGGAGGATATTGTCTACTGATTGGTCACAATGTTGTTTAGAATGAGGTATGGAACCAAAGCCACAATCAGGTCAGAACCTATTGCAAAACTTCCCCCAAGAGTGAGCCGACACTCCCAGTAGTATTCTAAGTCCAATTGCTCATGCATTTGATCAAGAGATCACCCAAGCTCTGCGAAGCTTGACACCCCACCAGGTTGGAAGCATCTCGACATAGCTCTGGAGAATGGGAAAACAAAAGGCCAGAATACATGCTTGTGCTCCTATCAAGAAGTAGAAGGAATTGAGCTAGGGGGTCTATTGTATACACGAAGGAAAATAACCACCATTCCTAGCTCCACCCAAGCCAAACGCAAGTGGTGTGCAAATGATGGTAGGCAGCTATTTTTGAGGATAAGGAGTAGACAAGGTGCAGGAGGTGGAGCCCCATGTCTTGTGCCCACCTCAAGGATAAAGTACTATTTCAGCTTTAGATTTCAGTTTGCATGATCAATAACAAAGCTGAATATGAGCCCGTGGTGCAAGGGATGGCATTGGGCAATCAATAAGAAAATAAAGAACTTGCACGGTCTTTAGGGATAGTGATTGATGTAATCTGGTCAAGGGACATGCATGCTACCCAAGAATGATTTACTCAAGTGCTTACAAGAAAAAAACAAGGGTGTGGGAACATCATGGAAGATTTTGAACGGTGTTGGCCTCAAAATCATTCCTAGGAAAGGATGAATCAGGCTGCTGACAGGCTTTCAGCAATAGGGGCAGCTTTGAATTGTGGAAAGTTTCAACCAAGACAAGGTACAACCAAAAACATCCATGTGATTGTGAGGGCCTTTAGTGCCGATAAACAATGTCAGTTGGCAAGTGTTTTGAAAATGACCAGAAAATCATCCATTTCTTGCAAGAAAAGCTGAGTTCTCAGCCAAGGAATCAAGAAAATTGGAAAATAGCAGTATGGTGACCAAAGTGGTACAGATTGAGGAACATAAACAAGCTACCCAAGGGGACTATCCACTTGGAGTCCATGTTGAAATACCAATGATCAGTTTAGGAAAGGGAATCCAAACATTCAGGTAAGAGAGAGGATCAGTATCATCTTGGTAGAGAAGAGAACAAATCATTGCAAAATGGAAAAAATGACCCCAAAAAAAAAACAAAAAACTGAACAAGAAAGGTATGATGTAATATAGCTGTACCAAGGTGATTCAATGATGTTTTGCTTGGAGCTATGAAGACTTGAAAAGGTTTCAATCCCAAATTAGCTCAGCTACATTGAATTGGATTGAAACTAAGCCTGTAGGTAGAAAAAAGAAAAGTCAAACCCACACATGGAGCCTCTCATGACGAAAAGCAATTGACCAGCTGATTTGATTCGGTCAAGGATCATATTCCCAATCAGCATTCTAGGTGGGTTGCCAACTTAGTTTCCAGTTAAAAAGAAGAGTGGGGGGGGAGATCAGATTGTGGTGTTGACTTCATTGGAGACGTGAATAGCAGCCTCTCTCAAAGGACCATTACCCACTCCTTCCATGGCAGGAAAATTATTGCAAGGTGTGGGCTAGCTCGGAGGTTTTCACTACTTGATGGCTACTTAGTGGTTACAACAGATTATGGTAATTAAAGAAGGAAAGACCCAGTTCAAGACAAGCTTCAACCCAATGGGGCACATATGCCTACAAGAAGTGCCATTTGGCCTATCAAATGCTGGAGCCACTTTCCAAAGGCAATGGATATGGAATTCAAGGGGGTGATCAATAACAAATAG
Organism: Taxus chinensis; assembly: GCA_019776745.2. Classification (NCBI taxonomy): domain Eukaryota; kingdom Viridiplantae; phylum Streptophyta; class Pinopsida; order Cupressales; family Taxaceae; genus Taxus; species Taxus chinensis. Next base: position 361,590,446 of record CM034157.1, on the reverse strand, counting down.
TCCTGTGATAATATCTTGATGACATCACTGTATTCTCCAAAAATGCAGTGGATCACCTCTTTCCTGAGGTAGGTATTTTAGAGGTTGTGTGTGTAGAAGATTGGGGTATTCATGAATCCAAAAATGCATATCTTGGCTCATGAGGAGGCTTCTAGGCCATATTGTTTCAAGAGGGGATGACAGATTGACCCAGAAAGAGTTGAAGTATTGAGCAGTGCCATTGCCAAAGTCAGAAGAAGGCTCTTCAAAAGAGTCTTGGGAAGGACAATTTTGCCCACAGGTTTGTTCCAAAACTTTTGCAACTCTCGTAAAGCCAATAACGTTGATGTTAATTAAAAAGAGAGGCATTAAGTGGACATCTGAAGGCAAGGCAAGTTTTGAGGCCAATAAAAGAGACAGAGAAATATCTCAAGCTCCACTCTCGTCAAATCTAGACTTCTCCAAGCAGGTTTCATGCTATAGCAATTTGGTGTGAGAAAAATTTAGAAACTCCTCTGGCACGTAATAATAAACAAAAGAGATGTTTCAACAACCAACTTTAATACAACAGGCAGTTCGCCATTTCTGCTAGACAGTCCGCCATTTTGCCAAGATTCAACACTTCTGCCATAATGAGATGAGTTAAATGCAACCTAGAAGTGGTTGGGGTAGATTTGGATTTCCTCTCTCTTCCCTCTCTCATTCTTCCTATATATTGTAAGGAGGGGCTTCTTTCTAAAGGTTGAACTTTCATGTTTTGCCCCTCCCTTCTTCTCTTCGGTAGGTGAATTTCTGGAGCTCGAACCTCCCATTTGAAACTGTAATGCAACTCTCCCTCTTGGTATTTTGTAGTGTATTGTATCAATCTTTGGAGCAAGTAATGCATGTCTATGGATGATTCTCAACCCTCTCTGTGTTCATTTGCATCCTCCTGGTCTTTCACTGCAAATTTTGTTATCTGTGCATGATCCTGCATCACATTTGAATGGTCTGTGTTTATTGGCAAGATAGGTGTTCTTCATTCCTCGGTGCATCACCTCTATTAGCTTAGGTTTATTTTTATGCATCTTCTTACCCTGTCTCCCTGGTAAGTTAGATTAGACTTTGAGTGAACCCTCTGCATTTTTCGTGTGCATCTGAATAGAGGAATAGGAACCAACCTTCTATGGAGATTCCTTTCTCATTTTTGTAAGTCCCACACTTGGAGAAAGGATTCCGTGTTGTGCAATCACACTGGATGCTAGCATGATCAACCTAGAAATATGATCAACATCCAGGGGTGTTGTGATTTTGCATCAACAATAACTTGGTAACTTCTTCCCTCCTAGGCGCTTGAGTGAGCGCGCCTTGGTCAATTTTGTTACAAAACCCCTCATCTATCACCCAATTAACTCATAGGTCCTATGCACTCAATTGGCACATGCCATACTTGTGGTATCATGCACAGACTAGGAATCCTCAAATTACATAACTCCTTTTGTAGGGTGAATTATCTTCAGGTCTTTGATGGAGTGCACATAAATTCTATCAACCTCTTCTCCCAAAGGTTTAGTGTAAGGTGTCGAATTCCCATCCATCAAAGGGATGATGACCCATTCTTCCTTATTTTAGAACTGATATATCCTTTGTTAAACCTTAGGTCAACATTGTTCTTATAACACCATGGGTGCCCAAGTAATGCTGGAAAATTTTCTACCTCAGCGAGTGCCAAGACTTTGAAGCCTCCAGTAAAATTGTCCCCCTGAACGGTAATCAATGCCTCCTTTAATAATCCAATGGGATTTTCCTTAATTTTTTTCCATATACATCACATTCTAAGATGGCTGCAATGCGGGCCTTCCCATTTGATGCCAGGAATCTAGTGTAAGAACATTGACTTTTGTACCTATGTTAATTAATATGTTGCTTAAAATACAACCATCCACAACTACATTCAGTGTGATTTCTTTGTCATAATCAAGGCTATGGGGAGGAAGGTTTGCATGCAACACCTACCTTTTGTGCTCCACTCCGGTGTGTGGCATATTTTCTCATAGCCATTCTCCTAAAAAGGGAATAATCTTCTATTGCTTTAACATTTTACATACTTCCTTAACCTCATCTAGGTCCTTCTGCATAGCCTCAACATCTATTCTTTGCTCCTACTACCTAGACTTCTCCTCTAGACATTGAATTTCTCCCTGTAAACTCCGAATGACATCCATTGTATCTTGATACACCTCCACTTCTTCTCTTGAGACTAGAATATTTTTCCTTGGCACTTCTTTGGCATGTGCAGCCTCTTCTCATGTTGTCACCAGAATAGGTTCTAGCCCTGACTCACATGCCACTCTAGTCATCCACTGTGTGTCATCCTTATTTATACTCACCATCGTGGAACCCTTGTCTTTCTAGTGTTGCTAGCTCATGTGCTCAAAAAAATCAAGGCACTCCTCATACTTGTGCTTCTTTCTGCACCATGAGCACTGCTATAACTCTCGATACTCACACATGTAATGTTTTGTAGATCCAAAATTATAGTAGGTCCCTTATGGGAACTCAGTTCTTCCTCCTCCATAGTTAATGAAACTACGAAATCCTTTGCGAGAACCTCTCCTATGTGCCCCTCTATCCACGCATCCTTTATAACGATGATCATCTTCCTTGGATCCACTGGTAAGGTTGTTCTGGCACAAACCATGATCAATGGCCTCATGGATCTGTTAAATAAGCCTACAATCCTTAGTATCATGGGTCATAGAGGCATAAATATTATAATAGGAAGACAAATTCTTCCAAATTGTGTGCTACAACAAGGGGAATCTACTCACATCATTGTCCCCATGACAAATTTCACAATCTACTGTTATGACGCATACTATTTTTCGGGGGAAACTATCCTTGGCATAACCCTTTACTTCATAATCCATGCACCAAATACCGCTACAAGTCTCATGTGTAGATTTTTTAGACATATTCTCCAACTATTTGGTTATGCCAATGATTTGAGCCTCTAGAAAAGGTCTCACGCCAGTATCAATGCTCCTAACTGCTTCAACATGTAAGGAAACCTCTAGAGCCTCGCGTGGGTCAATAAATATTTTATGGGACAATTCCCTCTTAAATGGAGTGATAAACCCTCTAACAAACCATTGAGCATGATGTGAAGGGTGAATGTCATATGACAACTTTTACAGGAGACTTTTAAACCGTGCATCAAAATCCCACACACTCTCTTCCATTCCCTATTGAATCTCCTTTAGAGTGTTTATGCTCTTCTACTCAAACTTAGGGATGTGGAATTATGCTAGGAAATCATTTTTCAATGTGGTTTAATCTACCACCATCTGATGTGGGTCATACTTTGTATACCAAATATGCGCGTGTTCTTGTAACATCATTATAAATTGACTTTCCTTCCATTCTGGGGTTGTGATCCCCTTTGCGGGCCATAGAAACTCACACTTTTGAACATGATCTGTAGCATCCTCTATGCCCTAAAAGTATGGAAAGTGTCAAGACATTTCAAATATTACCTGAGGAGGTAGCTGAGGCCCCTATCCTCCTAATATAGATCCTTGGTTTCCTCCAGTGTTTCCTCTGGTGTTCCCTCCACCAGATCTACCAGGTCCTATGCCTCCCAATCCACCAGTTCCACCTATAGAACCTCCTATGGATAGTAATGGGCATGAAGTGGTCATGCCTAGTGTCCCCATCATTCGACTAAACTACTTGCTAATAGTCTACAAAATTTCTCCACTACCAAAAGTGTATCCCACGCCACTCCCAGATGTGTTTCCTAAACCTTACATACTTATACTTTACTAAAAATTTCATCCAAACACCAGAATGGTATGTGTAGAAATGGACGTCCTAAATGAAAAATTATACCTCCTGGGCACAGATCGATCACTTACACTGATACACATTGGGTTAATAATACTTATCCCTTCATCTAGAAAACCAAGTGCCAAGGTATGGTCACTAGGTGGGGTCATATGCGCACCAAAAAATCTTCTTTCTCCACACGAAAAAATATCATTAGAAGATGAAGGGGTCTCTCCCATGTTTTCCAAGATGGGGTAGCACAGAATGCTCATGTTCCACATCCTCTGTGTGAACCTTAACTCCTTCCAACAACGTCTACCTCCATAGATCCATAACACTTGTAACCTCACATTGTCTAGCAATCTCCCTTTCATGTGCTTCACTATACTTGAGTCATCTCTCCTCCCTTTCTTTCTTAGTTGTAATGTCTGCCATCCTCCTCCACCCTAGATTCCTCACCCAACACTCAGAAGGGTTTATCCGACCATTGCAAATTCCTCTAAACTCAAGGTAATGATCAAGATCTTCATCACGAACAGAATAACATGTAGAAATGATCCTCTGGGCTCCCTCAGAAATTTGAACTCAGTAAATTTCAGTCAAGAGTATGTAGAAATGGGATATTCTAGAGTGTATCTAGCCATCAACCCCTTCCACCAACAATCCATAACATGATTCCACGTCATATCTGCATCTTGTAGCCTCTGGTAATCATCTTGGGTCCATATGAGCGCTCTATGGTACTAGCTTAATCTGGATGTATATGCTGAGAGCCATTCGTACAGCTCTACTTGGAAGCAACAAAATAAATTTTCATATAACGCATGGTATAGGTTCTCTTCTACCCATCTATGTGCATCAAACTTAGGTCCAGTTTTGAATCCATGAGAAAATTCATCCTCCATGCTATTGAACCATGTTTCAACACTTTTCAAGGTTAAACACTCTGTCATCACGTAGTACAAATACAAATATGCATACTATTTCTTACAAAAACTTCAAAAATTTCTAGCAACAGAACCAAGACATAGTCAATTTTTATACCCCTTAACAAATAAGGACAATCCTTTACGCACTGGCCTATCACCCAGTGGGCGTTGGGTGCTCACCCGAGGCACGCACGGGAGTTAAGCCCCTCTTTTATGTGATTTTTGCAAGAATGTAACATAGATACTTAATTGAAAGACAAAATAAACTCCTTATTAAGCTGAGAACTTAGAGTAAATGCTACACTAATGTATCCATTCAAACAAGAAGAACATTGATAAAAGATAGATCTGAATAATGAGGGAAAGAGGATGCATAATGATTATACTCATTCATATGAAAAACAATGAACATAACAAAAAGAGATATGTATGAGCTTCAAACCACATATACTCATATTTTAACATGTTCAGTAGTTACATTACATCTATCAGGGTCATTATAGACCAAAATGATAGTGAAAATTAGAACCATGTAACATAACTGGACTTATGTCCCTTACAATGAAAAAGAAAAACATATACCCATCCCTTGATACATCATTCTTCCTGAAAATATCCTTGCCAAACCCATAAAGCTCTTCATTTATTTTTGTAGAGCTTCACCTTTCATCTTCTCTCTCTAATCCCCTCTATTTGTATCTCTATGTCCCTTTTTTTGTGTATCTCTATGTTCCCTCTTTTTCTACTATAGGGTGCTTGTATTTATAGCCTTTCTTAACACCTTCAAGCCTTTACAGGAGTTACAGATCCATTTCCAAGTGTCCAAGGTGGTGCTCCATGGGAGAATTCTTCTTCAAGCTCAAGCTCTCCACTCTTTACAATGATGGCCTTCTAGAATCTTCCATTGTAAGGTATATTCCTTCCTATGCCACCTTGTTTCCTGGCACCTTATCCACTCTGCATGCACAGTCAAGTCACGCTTTTCTCATGTTATTTTTGGTACGCCAAATATGGCTAAGTCACAAAACCTTTTCTCTACCTTGCATGCACGCCACTTGTTATACTAAACCCTCCTATAACCATGACCTGCACGCTTTCTTCTTACGTTCCCACGCACTTCTTTATACTTAGCCAATAAATTAGGGGCTCAACACTATTTTTATTTTTCAAATATGGAATCCCATGTTTATTCATCACTTGAAACCATCTCTTTCATAGTTAACTCCTGTGTGCTAGGGTTTTGTCTTATAAACAAGAACCTAATCTTCCTCTATAGTCTTTCCCATGACTTAAACGTCCAAAAGAAAAATGGGATTCAACTCCTTGAGTCAAACTTCTAGAAAAATATGACTACCTCAAAGGGACATCTCTTCTCTCTATCTCTCCACTATAAATAGACTACTCCCTCGAAGGATAGCTATATAAAGTCATTGCAACAATAAAATAAAATATTCAGAAGCTTCCCGCATTGATCAGCTTCATGAAGACCTCAAGGAGATAATATACTCATCCCAGATAGACTTCCCACATCGATTAGTCTATCAAAAACAAAAACAAAAGAAGAAAATGATAAATTTTTTGTCATGGACTTTCCTATTTTTTATCATGGGTTTCTTGCCAAGTAAACATGTTGTCGTACACTAAGTTATGCTAAACCACCCATTTTCACCTCATTACCTTTTCACCCTAATTTTCCATTTACTTAAGGGACTTACCACAACTGCGACATTTTGTGATCATGTGACTTTCTTCACCCTTAGAATAGTCCATTATGCAATGCCTTTAGGGTCTCACGTTCATAAGCCAATCTTTGGTATGATAGACTCATTAGGGTTCTTATCAATTATGTGGCTCTTTTTACCACCTTCTTACTATACACCTTCTTCATTACTTTTTGATTCTCCTATCAAGCACTCAGACTCAGCCGAAACCAAGTTTGTTTGGACGGAAACATTGCACAGGATTCACCCCATCACCTAGGAGCCATCTACGAGCTCGAGCCACTCTGAATAGTTGACCTATTCACTCACATCGATGTTGAAATACCCCTCTGCATTCACTTGGTGAGTGTCTCACCTGTTTATTTTAGCTTTGGGACCGAGCTTACATCGTTAGGCCCCTTAACAAGGGCAACTCACTCGGCCTAGCACTTCAAGGGCATGGGGCCCTTGGAGGTTAGCTTGACCACTCTTTACCGACTAAGCCATGATTGAGCTCATTTTTTCATGCTATTACAAATTCTACCTAATTAATTTCACATTTTTTGCATAACACTTGAAAATGATTGTCACACAGAAAGGTTTTGTATGTATATTTGCTCTACATCCTAAAAATCAAGAAATCATTTCCCTTAAATTTCCAGTCGATACCAACTTTTATATACACCATAACATACATATACCTCATCATTGATATTTTGACTGGTAACTTGGAAATAAATCAGCTCGACTAAAAACAAGTTTACTTCCAGAGTTGAAAAGCTCTTCAACTGCCATATACTCATTGGTTTACCCACACTCAACCATAGCTCCTAACTTCTTCTGCTATGACTCAACCAATTCCTTTGATTCAAATTTACCGATCGGATGGGATCCCTCAAGACTTGCTCCAACATGCCAAATGTCTACCATTCTGATGTATAATTCAGTGACTCAACCTGATCACTCAGCTACCTAGACTCGGGCATCCTAGTGGCTAAACCACCTGGGATTTCTTCCATCGAGGCCACGATATGTCTTTACTCACAACGATGCCTTCTAATCTAACTAGTTTCCATTCATTTCATGGTATAAAAATGGAAATCCTTTACATCCCGTAAAGTTTGTTATGTTTCATCCGAATAAATAACTCCTAATCACTCCTGCCACAGCTATCTATCGACATACTCAGTATTCACCTACCGCCAATAATATGGACTCATCTGAAAAGATCTCATCGGACAGCCTCACCATCTTCAGTACATGTGGCTGGGTATATTTCGACAAATCTCAATGGAAATGTCATGTAAATTTCACTATCATCGACTGGAGTGTGGTATTATCAAAATTTTGCCCACTCGACCGATGCTATGGAGACGATCAAGTTTCCCCCGCTTTCCCAACGCCACTCATTTGGAGCTCAACCGTAAATTTTCCCACTTCCTACCACGCGGATCTCTCCACCCTCCATGGGTCTGCCATCACCGATCCTCCAAACTTGGCTTTGGCTTGGTCAATTACTCCGCAAGAATATCTGGCAACCCTAACCAGGTCTGTATTCTCAATCACAACCGAGTGACTCTCGGCACTATGGCTGTGGCCGATCTGATCTAGTCACTCGAGGCACTTCCTCCTTGTACTCTGCATAGACAGGGGACATCTATCCTTTGAAGTCGATTAAGTGATCCTGATAGTATATGGCCTTTCAAAGAATCCCCATCTTTTTGTATTTGTGAGTGGTGCCATAGGTCTCACATTAACTTGCATTGAGCTGGCTCGATGACTCTTTTCAATGTTGGCCTTGGCCCCTGACCTATGAACCCTGAGCCTCCTCCCTGATAAACATGGGACCAACTGAGCTAACACCGAGTTGAGCTCAATTGGGACCATGTTCAATGCTATGTGAGGGTCACCTGTGCAATTGTTACATGGGCCTGTAGGGCCACAATATCTCTGTGAGTGGCCAACTGAGTCCCTGTAGACTAATGTCTAATTTTGATCTTAGTAGGACCTACCTATCCCCCATCACAATTTTGTCACCTTGTGCAAAATTACCTATCCCTATGTAACTTCTGCAGCTATTTTTCAATGTTACCACATGTCCCATTACGTAACATGGAAACTTGTGCACTGCTGAAACAAGTAAGTGCCCCTGATACTCACAGTGATGTATCAAAAGGGATGAAATACCTACCCCTGGTAATGTGTCCCTCTAAAACATAATGAGGCTAAGTTAGATGCCCTGGCCTCGGTGGTGCTACAAAGCTTGCCTCCCACCACTTATTGTATCTATCAAAGTAACCCATTTTTACATCAATCAAACTATCTACCACCTGCTCCTCCTTTTTTGGCACCATCAGTATATGGTAGAGGCATAGGCCTCTCCACGTCATCTCTCATTTGTACTTCATGGGAATGTGGAGGCACGTCCTTTGGGAGCCCAAACTGTCATCTAACCTATCAATGGGTATCATCTCATGCTCATTGGCATGGCATCCCTCTATTCACATGAGCAGTTGTAGCTCATCCAACTTTCACTGCCATGTGTCTGTATGGAAGAAAGTAAACATATGGTTCCAAATGATGTCAACCCCTGACAAACTCTAGATAATAGACCTGTAATATGCTACATCATGTGCAACCCTATTGTTTTTCTGTTTGAAGCCCTATGGATGGAATAACTGTACCCAACAGCATAACCAACTTAGACCAAGCCTCATCAAATGCATGGAAGTGTGGGAAAACAAACTGAGATGCACACATACGATGTGCTCGTATGCCCAGGAAGTGAAGAAGAAATAACAACATAAAAAACCTTTGTAGCCTCCCATAGGCCCATAACTCTCTTATAACTACACCAAGAATGTTGGTGCCCAAGAAAACTAGGTCCTATCCTCCATCATGTCATGGAAAACCCTCATTAGCACTCATGGAAATCTCCCACCATCTACATCTAGCAATGGAAAGCAACACACTGCCTCCATGATTAGGAAAACCAACCTCATCTCCTGAGGATGGGCCATATACATGTCCCCATAGCTCAAGCTCACACTATGGTATCTCAACTCCATTATAGCCTCTCCAAAAAATGTCACTATCATCTCCTCTGATGCCTCTGATGAAATAGAATAAACCTACTCTCCCACTATAGGTATTTCTAGCCATTTTCTCACCTTTAATCACAGTAGGATCTTATACATCCTCCAGGGTGATAGTGATCTCACCCATCAATAGGTGGAATGTATTGGTCACTGAATCCCATCTATCAATGAGTGTGAAACATCAAAATTGATCTCAAACTATATGTATATAAGTATTAGATCCCAATCAGGCCATTCTATCACATGCCTCCACTCCTCTGTACATCACGCTCGACCATACCACTAGTAACAGAGGTAGTACTCTGATCCCTCAAATCCATAGTGGTCCCTAGCCTGACATCCAACAAACCACAACATTGTTCAGCCTTGACCATACCCAAGAGTATAACCTTGGGGAACACACCTATTACAGTACATAACTATTTCCCAACACCCATGACCTATATAACAACCCTACCGTTGACTACCCCTTTTTCCTAGTATCTAACACCTATTCTCCCTTATTCTACTTGCACCCCCACCATCACCCAAACAAGATATTTTCATTTTTTCCCTAGACTATGACACCTTCCCTTAACCCTCCTTGACTAATTTCCTTCCCCCTACCCTTTCCTCCCCCCGTTTCTCAACTCATCCCTAACTAGCGTCAATAGTCACCTTAACCGTCATTGATTTTCACCAAAGACAAAAATTTAAAAAAGGGAGTCATTTCACTGGTGTTGTCATCTCATATCTTGACTGATGTTGGCCAAGGCCAACCACATCAGCCACCCCTAACCAACGTCGGTCTCTGTCGCGGCAATTAAAAAGACAAACCCCCCCCACCTATCAAAAATTTCTCACAAACAACCTAAAACACCTAATCTACCTTACCCAAACCCACCCTAACTTCATTCCCACCCCTATTAACACTATCTCAGACCACCCATCCCTCATTTCATTCATGTTTACCTAAAAAATGCAAATTCATTTTCCCCCAAACCCCATTTTTTACCTAAACCAATTTAAAACATCATTTCTAACCAAATAAAAGAAGAGAATTGAATCCTACCTCATCTCAGTGCCATCGGCATGGTGGTACATATGGCTAATGTGTCGGTGGTCCACCAAAACCCTCTCCCACCTCCACCATCACCAAATCCACTCCATCACCTCACAACCAATCAAATGGCTCACACTCGATCTCGTGGACCTGCCTACCAAATGACCAATCACCTACTACGAGGCTCACCAACTCAACTCTCTGTCTCGTCTTGTCACTTTCCAACTTTTACACTCACTCCTTTGTCATTTTCACAAATTGGAAACAAGTTACAATGAATCCATAAAATATAGATTTTTATTTTTATTAACCCTACCCAACTTGACCGACATCGGTCATAATAAACCGACGTCGGTTACTTTATAACCAGCATCAGTTACCTGCTATTACTATCATTTTTACCCCCATTTTCCCCATTTTGACCTCAACTCCATTTTTATACCCTTTGACCTCACCCACACTTATTGCAACCTACCTACAAGCCCAAACTACCCCTACATTTCCTTAGTTGCATCTTAGGATTTGTTATTTTACCTATACCTTGGCCTTACCCGTGCCATGACCTATTTACCTGGACCTAACCTACTTGGTGTGACCATTGACCTTATGTACTCATTATACCTTGCGATGTTGTTACCTATGTTGTTTTAGCCTAACAACCATACCTTGCCTATTGTTGTGTCATTTATCCTGACCAAACCTTTGGTGTACCAGAACATACCTAAACGTTCCTGCACCTGACCTATGTTGTGTTTCTGGACCATATCCTATACCTTGGATACCTGAATCACTTCACCCTTGTTTGGATAAACCTATCGACCTTGGACGATGTAGAGTTTGCAAGATCTTCAACCTGGTACCATGTTGCAATCTATACGTGTGTGTGCATTTGATTTCCATTACCCATTACCCAATTTGACCCTAGACTATTACCTATTACCCGAGTTGACCATCACCCTTTCCCATAGTACTCATACCCTTCCCCACCTACCTTCACTTCCACCAACTACACATTTATCAAACCACTCACCGATTCCATATAAAACCTCATCAATTCTTGGTTTGAGGGGGATCACCTTCACCCACACATGGGGCAATCACTTCCTATTTTTGTCAGCATGTCACTTACCAATACAAGCTACACAACAAAAAGGGGAAAAATGTAGACACCAAATTTGGGTCACACTCCCCCTTTACCCCACATGTATATTAATTTAATTACCTACATTAAATTAATTCCCATTCTCACAATATTCATTAATAAATACCTTAATTAAATTAATTTCCACCTCACCTAGACACCTCACCCCACCACATCACCTAGACACCTCATCATAGACCTATTCTTAGCATGTTTCCTTTTAACTAGGACTCAATCTCTACTTACCATAACTAACTGAGACTTAGTCTAACCCTAACACTAGATGCCTATTCTTCCTCTAACCACATGCACACTTACTTATGTGGAAAATACCATTTTGGATCCACAACAATGAGATAGAACTGGCCAAAAGATAGCCAAGATCTGCTATTTTGGCAACCTAGGATATCCCGTCTTAACCGATGTTGGTCAACCAAAAACCGACAGGTTAACCCTAAACCATCATCGGTTACCATATATTCACTTTGGTAACCTTGTTTCAGAGGTTGGAAGAATTATTCAAGTTTTGGAGAAGAGAGATTGCATGCAAGCACACACCAGAGCACTCTTGCACATCCAACATCTTGAACCAACACCAAGACTGATATGAAGGTTAAGCATTCATGGTAACATTCTGGGAAGCACTGCCATGACACTTGACCACCAGTTCCATGGATCAACCATCACCTCCATCCAATCACAAGGTCTGCAAACACAAGTAAGTGCATTTGGATCTACATCTTTCCATACTTATTTAGATCAATTTATTTATATCTATTTGGGAGTCCTAGTCTCTTTTGCATCTCATCACCTCTCACCTTCTTATAAATCCCTCCACCTAACCACCTAAAACCTCCCATCTCTCTATACCTGAGTCCAGACATATTTGAGTATTCACAGAACTGTCATCAACCTCACCATTTTTTATCTATTCTATGTGCAATCACAGAGAATCATCAAAACCAAACTTTATTGAGTTTCTATCAGCCCGACCCTACCGACGCCAGGTTAACCTAAACCATCGTCAGTTTCCTCTCAACTGACATCGGTCATACCAGACCGATGTCGGTCTCTGTATCTGGTAAATATTCTTGTAACAACAACCTCATAACATTCACCCAAATAAACCAAACACCCAAAACCTGATCCTGACCTGTCCTAGTCACCTTGGCTACCTGCCCCACTTCCAGATCTGATCATAACCTTACCTGTTAGATTAAATTTTCTTATTTTATTTGAATGAGGTACCTAAATCATATCAACTATAGTAGGATGTTGTTTAATTATGTTATTTCTTGCATTGAATTGTATTAAATAGTGGATTGACAACCATCTAGGAAGTATCACACTTCCTGGATCTAGCACACGCTAGGCAGTCCACTGACATATATTGTTTAATATTCCTCTTGTGGTCTTGTTTTGCATTCACAGGTAGTTCCTCCTAGCAAAAAGGAAGTTCTCGCAATCAGCACTAGATTAGGAAATCAAAACATTCACACTCTACCTTCCACCTTCATTCACAGGTATTCCTCCTCAACCTTACCCTATCTATTTTCTTCATACATACACAACTTATCGGTGAAACAACTTGATCCATAGGTATGATTAATGATATAGGTTCCAAGCCAATTAGGAGAAATTCTTCCCTGTTTACTTTTCTCCTCTTTTTTTATGTTTTTATTTTCCTTCAGGACAAGGTCACCAGCCTATAAGGTACTTTTTTGGACACATTTATCATATGCATGTTTGATAAATTGTTGTTAGATTTGGATGTGATAAAGAGAATTGAGATGAAGTTCATCTAATAACTCGAACTGTGTAAAATGGTCTTGGAAAAAAATTCATCTTTTGAGCATACCTTTGAGTGAGATATGAATAGATGGTATATGGACTTCGAGAGGAAAGACAACCTTTGCAACATAGAACAGAGATAAAGGCATGGTAGTAGTGGAGGTATGAATACTAGTGCGAGAAGCCCATAAGGAATAAGAAATGTGTGTGTTTCTGCCAATCCTTTCCAGTGTATCACTCAACTACTTTCTAAGAATTTTGTCCCCATATCCCAAGGTTCTTGTGGTTGATTCTGATTGGCCATTTCTTTAAGGGTAATAATTTGAAGAAAAACTGAGTTGAATGTCGAAGGCATCACAGATTTTCCATAGGGTTTTATTTTAAAATTGTTTTCTGTTATCAATGGTGAGGTGGTGAGGAACACCAAAGTGAAAAAAGATGTGATGGTTGATGATGTCACAAATTTTCTTAGCTTTTATAGAAATGAGAGGCATGGATTTTACCGCTTAGTGTAATATTCGGTAGTGGTAATAATCCATTGATGACACTAGGAAGAATGGGGATTGATCTATCCGATTAGATCCAAACCCCATTGAGTAAAAGGCCAAAGGTCTCCTACGACTTGTTTAAAAGAGGTCAGTTGACACAGTGGTGTGACTGACATTAATCATGTTGTTGACACTTCACAAAATTCTTGACATAGTCACAACAATCATGATTTAAGGTTAGTTAGTAATATCCTAGGTGGAGAATGCTTTTAGCAACAAGTAAACCACTAAAGTGACCCCCACAAATTTTGTCATGAAATTCCTTGATGGGATAAGGAATTTCATAATTTTTAAGGCATCGTAAGAGGATACCATTAAACCAAATTTATAAAGAATACCGCCCATGATGAAATAGTGAGAGAAAATTTTGAGAAAGGCTCATTATCCATTGCGAGTAAGATCTGGAGACAAAATTGAAAGGGAAAGGTAGTTAGCAAACTACTTATAGCAAACGTCACATGGGTCAGTTTCAATTTTTCCTACAAGGTTGAAATCTTGAAATAGATAAGAGGGTGATTGCAACCTTTGTACTGTGACAAAGATTTTTGAGTCGGATGGTGAAACGGGGACTTGAGAGGTAATGCAAGCCATGGTGTCTACAAATTCATTAGTGGAATGTGGGGTGGTTTAAATTTCAAAATGGTCAAAGTTAGTCAAAATTATGTCAACATGGGATGCTTATGAATTTTGAAGTATCTCATTACATCACTGATATATGCCATTAACTTGGATATTACAACTAGTTAAGAGTAACCAAATATACCAATTATTTTAACATCTAAGGTAATGGGGGCTAGAAAACCTAGAGCAAGTGCTTCATATTTGGTGATATTGTTAGTATAATCAAAATATATTTTGAAGTAAAATGGCATAGGCTCACTATCAAGAGGAATGTGATAACATAGCCGGTTAACTCAGCCCCACGTATGAAATTTGGAACCATAAGCTAGGGAAGAATATGGTCATCTAGTAAATGGTATGGATCCAAAGAGTTTTACACATGGATTCATTGGGTAGAATCATAAGTTGCGTTGATGTATTTTCCCTGAGATGGTCTTTTGTCAACTATGGTTTTTCCTAGTGGAAATATTTTAAAACTGTGGCTGACTACTTCGATGCATCTCAGGTCCTGACATTAGAAGCATGAGCTAATGTGTAACATTATTGAATAAGGAAGAATGGTACGAGGCTTATATGATGCACTGTAATTGATAAGTGGACCTACGTTATTGGATACCATATGGTTTCATGGTGTAAGACCTTAAATAGGCATCTTCATAATGGACTATTCTATTTTGAAACTAACATTCTTTTGATCTAGCAGAGTTTTGTTTGCATGAGGCATTGGTCAAGTTTACCAGTAGTAGAATATCATCCATGACGAAGAATAATTTGCAACCATAGTGTTCCACTTGGTGCTCATCTTGATGTAGCTGAAAACATGGTACCTAGTAAGAAACCTGGAGTAAATAAATGGCAAGGTAAAAAAGTTGGTCATTTTCTTCATTTTCTTTTAGGGGGAATTAGACCCTACAGGTTTGACAGTTCATAGGATGGTATATTATCCTTACTTGAGGTATCATGAAGGCTTTATGCACATCACAAAAGATTTAAGTACATCCTTTATTGTAGTGCCTAGGTGACCTTGATATGAGATAGTATCATTCCAAGGGATCAGTCTATACAACATTGAATAGTTGCAAGAGTACATTTCTCAGTGACTTCACACAATGTTTAGCTCACTGTAACATCCTCATTTTATACATTAGAACAAGTGAATTTTTTTTTTTTGATAAATGCTTACTGGTTCTAAATACATAATTTAGAACTCACAAATCAAATAACCATTCTTATAACAGAAAACCATATGCCGCTGTAATGACTCGGAGTACCTCCGATCTATTCATTCCATGACTCGGTAATCTACCGATCTATTCATGAGTAATAAGAGTTGGCATTTTTATTTAACACTCCACTCTTGCGGTTCTCTTCCCTATTCTGGGATTCAGAATGCTCTGTCCAAGGAACCTATCTGAATAATTGTTACCATTATTCATCGGCATCTCATCCCTTAGACTAGGTGAATTAGGACAACGCAATCAGCAGCTTGCGATACTTTGGCCAAAGATTTGAAACATACTGCTTATGTCTCGTATTCCTTAACGGCATACTCGTCAATCTGGAATACGTCCTACACCCCATTCCTAAGTTATATAGAACGTCTTATACTGACTTCTGTCAGTCCCTCCTATCCCAAATTATTCACTCGGAAACGGATTAGTAAGGTGATAACGTTATATGGATGCCCACGAGGACTAGGGATACGATGACATACTGGTTCAACCCTAGTTAAACCAGTGTGTCAAGATACCCCGAATCTCCTAGGCAGCCTTATAACGTGACCACATTCCTAATCGGTCCCAGAGTAACTTGTTCGAGTTCATGGTGTAAATCTTATCGATCAATGCAAAGGGTGTCGTCACAAGACACCTGCATTGTTGTATCTTCGAGAAGATCCTAACCTTCTCGGAGGTACAACCCTGCAGTTGACTTGTGCCGTCAACCTTTAAATCCGCCTCGAAAAGATCTACTTATTAAAAAGTGTTACATACGCTGAGTTAAATTATATTAAAAGACGTTCCCCTAAGGTTAGCCTTTCCCGATCCCTGGGTTCCTCACCTTAGAATGACCTTTCTTAATAAAACCCTTTACACAGAGAAGTTATTAAGACTAAGGTTCCATCAAGGAGTTCATAGAATATACATAATTCTAAATCAACGAAATTGGACAATAACCCATAATCTTCACATGTGATTGCCAACAGAACCCCTTTTTGGTTTATTTCAGTTCTCATTACTGAATTTATATCGTACTTATAAGTATCAAGATATAATGATTAAGAATCCAATTAAATGTTGTCCTGGCTTAATCAAGACTAGGGATTAATAATTTAATTCAGCTTGTTTAGCGTTCTGCTTAGGTTTATTTTAACCCTAGTTTCCAGTAAGACAGTGATCTATATTTCAATTTAGCTTTAGATAGAACATACTAGAATTGCTAAACAATCATAAGTATTCAGTCACATATTCTTGCAAGCTTACATTGATAATCACAAAAGTCTCCAAATTATACAATAATAACAATGCTCTCAAGATATTTGAACCGAAGAAGGTCAAACTATCAAGATAAGAATACAAACACATAAGTAACAAATATCAATTTCCATTCCTTTCAGAACTAATCAAATACATTTTATGCATTCAGCATACTTGATACAATACTCTACGGAAAAAGAACATCTTTCCACATATAGTACATTTAGAAAATCAAGCTGTATTTCAACTTAAAATCAAATTAAACAATCTGATCATCCTATCAGATCTGCGTGCTTTTACCACTTACGGCATCCATCTGCAAAAATTGTCAACATGGGTCAGTTCGATGAACTGAGCATGATAAGCACTAACTCTTAAAACAATTGCAATCCATCAATTGTTTTCATTAAACACCCTGTTTAAATGAGATCAATTCACCCAACAAGTAAACATATTTCATCAAAATATTAGGGATCAAGAAGAACGAAAGTATCTGAGACAACTATCCATCTGAATCCCCAGGACAGCAAACATCAGACAGATCATTACATTCATCATAGTAAAATGAATATCATAACAACCCATGATTCCAGCAGTAGTTAAAACAGTTCCAACAGTTAGATAAAAATATATATCAACATATACTTTACAACAGAAGAGAAATAAACGATCATACATATTTCCCTCAGAACTAGCTCATGACTGTACCATCTTTCCAAGAGCAAAGCATTCACCTTAAACACATGCGAATAAATCAGACGAGACCACCAAAAGCACCACTGTTTTGTTTAAGTTTAAAATATAATAAACTACAGTACAGTAGCTCTCACGCCAAACAGTGATGACTATCTACCAAACAGACTCTGCATGACCTCCCACACGAAGCGACAAACAAGAAGATAATCACAGCCATTGCCTGTTGAGGTGCAGTCGACAACTCCTAAGTTCAATTAAACTCAAGAATTGATATCCATGCGACAGAAGACGTAACACGCCAACAATCCCTTACATCAACCTACAGCCCATTCTAGTCCTTTCTAATCACTGTAAGGCTTTTAGACCCAAGGTCGAAATCGAGAACTTCTATTTTATCGCAGTCAACAATAGACTTCTTGACATTAAGCAATTGATGTTTCCCTAAGACTATGCAGAGATAATCTTACAACATTCCCGCAACATGCACAGCCTCATCTAACTGGAATAATCAGAAAGGAAACATAATATACCGTATTCACATCTGGACGCATTCAGAATTTGAAGTATGGTATTCACGACCCACTTTCACAGAGCCAAGATACATGATATCTATCTATACTCAAGGAACCCAACAGTGCCAAAAACAACAAGTGTACCAATCAGGCTTAAATAGAGGCAGATACTATAGTTACCTATCAAGGATTCAACTGAATCCGAACAACAGTATACAAGATAAATAATAGTTAATGATTCCAACTGTGCCAACAATGGTAACCATTCAAAATCAGGCTTACACAAAAGCTAAATACTGATTTCGTAACAAGGAATCCAACTGAGCCTCTTCAATATTTTTCGCTCAAGCTTTCACAGATGGGAAACGTAAAAGTACACCCAAAGAGTCTGTACCAGAAATTCATTACAAATTAACAGAGGTCATATTACCTGTTACTCCTTCAAGACTCTGACAAAATCAAATTACCAACATTCAAAGATATATAGCTTCAACAGAGGTCCATAATATACGAATCATCCAATGTACTCCATAGAGTCATTTTGAATACAATAAATAATTATAATGCAAACTATCATCGAGTTCAATCCCGTAATTTGCAACGCAAGGGAGGGAGAAACAACTTCTATAGGGTCGCAATAAATACTGAAACACAGCTAGTTATCCATTCAACAAAACCAAAATAACATAGCGAAACCCAACAAGATTCAGTAACCACTACCTTAATAACCTCGACAGAACTTACAAAGAAGTCCAATCAAACTGAACAAAAAGTCCATCAGTATCCTTTCCAACGAGTATCAACAACAAGCATCAACAGTAAGCATTAACAACAAGTATCAACAGTAGCCTGTACCCATCAAGAGAACAATTCATGGGCTCTCACAGAGCAGGCCCAGTATACATTCTTGCATATATTTCACAAATTAAAGCCGGAATGCAAAACACCATGAAATATTGCAACAGTTCGAAAAATAAAATACACCCATCAAGGTTTTAATTGAAAAATCGAACCAGCAAGAAGATACAGTAACAAAATCACCCCAAGCTACCATAAAAACCATCTAATTCCAAAAATCATCTGAACAGAGTTGTTCTAATGAAATCATTTGAAAGAGAGCAAGATTTTTAAAGGTTAGGGCCTAACATGCCTGGTTATTTGCTTAAAATTTCGAAGCAGACCACTGAAAGAGCTCGAACCTTCTCCTCCTTTTCCAAGTTAGATCCACCAACAAAAATTTGCTATTACCATGACTTATAAATTTTCCTTGCCAGAGAAAAGAGCTAGTTACGCTCATACTTGCCATGCAACTCCAAGAAGACTGGTGCGAAGAACCAGTGATCAAACAGAGGGAAAACCGGAGCGCTTGAAAAACCAAACAAACCATTAACTTTCCATTTTGCATGCCTTCCCGTGAAACCCGAGCTCGAAGACCGAGTTCATTAATTGCATTTACTCCCAATTTCCCGCTCAATCTCCACTGCCACCGACCGCCATAGTTGGCGATGGACAAATGCACATCAAAGACCATTTCCAACTTTGGCGACCTGCCACGTCGGCTCAAGTTAGCCGTTTTAAAAACCTCCACCAAATTACCTGTCCCTCATGCTTATCCATGCATTTAATGACATAGAAACTGCCGCCCATGGTTCGCACCCTTCCATAGGTCCCCTTCTTCCTTGTTCAATAGTTAGGTTAGTAACTTAGGTTAGGATTTAGGATAACACCTAGTCTAACCTCTTAGCACATAGATACTAACTTAGAACATTAGCTCTTAGCCTAGGTCTAGGTTAGATTAACACTAATCTAACCCCTAGGTTAAGTTTAGTTTTGGGTTACTAACCTTAATAAATCCAGTTAGGTCTAATATATCAAATGCTCAGAAAAAGAACCTTCAACATACATTCACGAACAGGGTTCACTCCTGTACTGCCAATAGGCTATAGAATTTTATGTAACTGAATTATTACCTGGTCCACGATCAAGACCTTCCAGATATATCACGATATCGGGCACCAGTTCATTTAACATGATCAACCTGAGTTATACTCCGGACTAGCTTATTCAATGCATCCAGACCTTGCAACCTGCTTAAGGTCTATAATTTTAATTCATCACGAATAAGCTTAAAGCACCACTTGGATCAATACCACTGATCCAAGGCTAGGTCTTATAGATGGATAACTCCATAATTCATTCCAAGATCAGATTAAACTCAGGTGTAAAATGAAAGAAATAAAAGAGTCCAATCATATTCCGACTCAGTCAAAGATCTGCAATTTGCAAAGAAGATACAGTACATATCAAGCATGACTTCTCAATCAAGGGAACACATCCTTTCAAAAGAAATCACATATCAACACTTGTATGCTCAGGAGGAAGTAACTACAGTCCAAGGTGTTACATGCTTCCCTCCTAAAAGATTCATCGTCCCGATGATTACATATTTGATTAACCTTCAGGTCAACCAATTTATTAGTTCACAAAACAATGCGACTATTTTCCAACTTGAATAGTTCCAGAAATCAATGTCACAACACATTTTATTCAGCCTGAATAATGTTTGCCTCCATCTGGCTTTCATATAAACTTAAAAAAAATATAAGTTCATAAAAGAAATGTTTTGTCAACAGATTTCATTCTGTTGAAAAAGAGAAGGAAAAGCAATCTTCATCTCTTCCAAATTTTCCCAAGTTGCACTTTCTTCGTTAAACTAGTCCCACTGGACCTTACATCGCTGTATTTCATGATTTCTCAAATGCAATTGGTGAGTTTCCAGCACTCGTGTGGGTTTAACCACGATTATTCCTGGGTCTTGGACCTGCAAGGAATTCCAATTTAAAACATGTGACAGATCTGAAACGTATTTCTTAAGCAAAGAAATATGGAAAACATCATGCATGCGAGATAAAGCAGGTGGTAATGCTAATCGATAAGCTACAGGATTGATTATTTCGACAATTTCGAAAGGTCCCACGAATCGAGGTGACAACTTGGCAGCCTTGCCAAAAGTTATAGAACTCTTTCTGGGTTTAACACGAAGAAAAACCTTCTCACCAAGTTCAAACCTGCGATCAATCCGCTTAAGGTCAGCATAGCTCTTCTGTCTATCCGCTGCTTCCTTTAATCGTTCACGAATCAGCTTAACTTGCTGTTCCATTTCTGTGAGAATCTCTGGTCCAATTACCACTCTATCCTCAACACTATCCCAGCTAACAGGAGTTCTGCACTTTCTTCCATAAAGTGCTTCAAATGGTGCCATTTTAAGAGATGAGTGATAAGTGTTGTTGTATGCGAACTCAACTAATGGAAGATACTCTTCCCATTTATACTGTTGATCCATGCAATACATTCGCAACATGTCCTCCAACACTTGATTTACCCTCTCAGTTTGTCCATCCGTTTCAGGATGATATGCAGAACTGAAGTTTAGTTTCGTTCCAAGAGCTGCGTTAAGCGTTTGCCAAAATCTTGACGTCATTCTTGGATCCCTGTCAGATATAATCAATTCTGGTACACCATGTAATCTGAAAATTTCGTGTACGAATCTTTTGGCCAGCACTGGTGAATCATCCTTTAGATTTCCAGCGATGAAATGAGCTACCTTAGTTAGTTTATCTACAACTACCAGGATAACATCATGTTTGTTCCTGGACATGGGTAACCCTTGTACAAAGTCCATGGTTATTACTTGCCATTTGTACTGCGGTATGCTATGAGGATATAACAGTCCAGCAGGGTGCATATGTTCTGCCTTAACCCGCTGACATTCCAAACAATGAGTCACAAAATCAATGACATCCTTTTTCATACCTTTCCAAAAGTATTGCTGTTTCAAATCAGCAAGCATTTTTGTGATTCCCGGGTGTCCAGAGAAAGGTGAATTATGAAATTCAACTAACAACTTCTTCCTCAAATCATTCAGCATAGGTACGTATACCCTGTTTTCATAACGCAAGATTCCTTCATTATCCAAATGAAAACCTTTATACCTTATATCCTTTGGTTCTGCAGCAAGCGCTGCTTTTACTTGCTGAAAGTATGCATCTGATTCTGAGGCACTTTTTACCTCATCTTTAAACTGAGTTCTTAATGTTATAAGAGCAGAAATGTGCCTCCTACGACTTAGAGCATCAGCTACTCTATTCTCCTTCCCTTTGATATAGCTAATATCAAAATCATATTGTGATAAAAATTCTAACCACCTTCTCTGTCTGGCATTCAGGTTAGGCTGAGTAAAAATATATTTCAGTCCTAAGTGATCAGTTTTCAACTCAAAAGGTTTCCCAAGTAAGTAGTGTCTCCAGACTTGAAGTGCATGAACAATGGCAGCAAGTTCCAAATCATGAGGGGCATAATTCAGCTCATGTAATTTAAGTTTTCTACTTTCATATGCTATGACTTGATCATTTTGAAGCAAAACACCTCCAAGGCCTTCCCCAGAAGCATCCGTTACAACAGTAAAACTCCCATTAGGGTCTGGTACAGCTAATATAGGTGCAGAAGTCAACTGGTCTTTCAGACTTTTGAAAGCCGCTTCGCACTTATCATTCCATATGAATTTCTTATCCTTCTTTTGCAATGAAGTTATTGGTGCAGCTACTTTAGAAAAATCCTTAACAAATTTTCTATAGTAACCAGCAAGACCCATGAAGCTTCTTACTTCGTGCACATTCTTTGGTGCAGGCCACTCAGTTATTGCCACTATTTTTGAAGGATCTACAGCAATTCCTTCTTTACTTATGACATGACCCAAATAGTGAACTTCTGAATCAAAGAAAGAACATTTGGATAACTTACCATACAACTTTCTTTTTCTCAAAATTCCCAAAACTATCTTCAAATGCTCATTGTGCTCCTCAACGCTTTTAGAATAAATGAGAATATCGTCCAAGAATACAAGTACAAACTTGTCCAGATATTCTTGAAAAATATTGTTCATTAAGTTCATAAAGGCTGCGGGTGCATTAGTTAATCCAAAGGGTAGAACCGTGAATTCATAATGTCCGTACCTTGTTCGGAAAGCTGTTTTATGAATATCTTCTTCTCTAATCCTTAACTGATGATACCCAGATCGAAGATCTATCTTAGAATAAACCGCTGCTCCACGCATCTGATCAAATAGATCGTCGATCCTTGGAAGTGGATATCTGTTCTTGATTGTTGCTTTGTTCAACATCCGATAATCAATACACAGCCTTAGTGTTCCATCCTTCTTTTTTACAAATATTACGGGCGCTCCCCAAGGTGAAACACTTGGCCTAATCAAACCTTTAGACAAAAGCTCTTGCAACTGTGCCTTAAGCTCAACTAACTCTGTAGTAGTCATCCGATAAGGTGCTTTGGAAATAGGTTCTGTTCCTGGTTTGATTTCGATGGTGAAGTCAAATTCTCTCTTGGGTGGTAACCCTGGTAATTCCTCAGGAAAAACATCCCTGAAACTTTGTAATAGAGGAAATTGTTTCATGAAATCATCATCTTCTTCTGAAAATTCAGATATCTTTACTGCATAAAGGGTGCATCCTTTATTTTTAGCCTTTTTAAGCTGCATAGCTGACAGTTTTCTAACTGAAATTTCCCGTTTCACACCTTGAATCTCTGTTGTTTCCAGCTGATCATCTAAACATTTTATGTTCTTTTCATAGCAATCTACCTTTGCTTTATGGTCAGCTAACCAATTGACACCGATGACAATGTCATACGATCCCAAAGGTGTAACATAGAGGTCAACTTCCGTGGAGAAATTAGGTAAGTCAAGGACTGCCCCAAAAAGACACATACTCACTGTATGAACAGAGTTATTACCATACTGTACAGTCCAAGATTTATCCATTTTTCCAGCTTTTCTTTTAAGTTTAGAAGCAAGTTTATTAGAAATAAAACATTCAGTAGCCCCTGTATCAAAAAGAATAGTGACAGGTATGCCAAATAACTTACCCAGAACTTCTATAGGTGTCACTTGCTTTTCAGCTTGCTTGTCTGCTACTGCAGCATGTATCTTATGCTGCTGATTACCATCATCCTTCTTCAAAGGGTACTAATTTGCGTAGTGATCTTTGCCACAATTGTAGCAGCCTCCTACAGGTCCCTTTTTAGGCTCAAAATTGCCTCCAGTCTTGTAATTGTCACGTTGTCCTCCATAGGGCTTCTGCCCATTGTTATAATTTTTAGCAAAATTATCCCTTACATTTCCAGTAGGCTTAGTTGCCACTGCTTTCTTACTATTATCCCCTGGAAACTTACTTTTGTTTCCAAACTTTTTCCATGGTCCCTTTTTGGGTGCAAGAGAGGTTGAAGAAGGGTTTGCAGTCTTCTTCCGCACTTCCTCTTTATGAGCAGAAATAGCCTTTAATTTCTGTTCTTGCCTTATGGCCTTTTCAACAACTCCTTCCATAGTGGTTGGACTGTGAACATCGACCTCTCCCCCTATCACGGGATTCAATCCCATGATGAATTTCCGTATTCTGAACTTCTCGTCAGTTTGATACTGCGGTACATACTTGAGGAGTTTTGTAAACCGCTCCCAGTATTCAGTTACCGTTAGCTTCCCTTGAGCTAAGTTCTGAAATTCTGTCATTTTCTGATCATAGAAAAGTTGTGGCAGCCAACGTTGCCTAAAATAGCCTTTAAATTGATCCCAAGTAACGTTGGTCTCATCAATGTTTAGTTCAGCTTTACGGCTATCCCACCACGAAGATGCTTCGTGGGAAAGCTGATAGGCTCCCCAAATAGCTTTGGTTTCCTCTGAGAAGTTCCTTATTGCAAAGTACTTCTCCATTTCGCTGAGCCAGTTCTCAGCTCCATCTCCTAATGTGGTGCCATCATACTTAGGTGGGCTTATCCTTTTTATATCATTAGTGAGTTCTGCTGCCAACCTGGCCTTTTTATTTTCTGGTTGGACAGGTGCATTTCCAGCATTAACATCAACACCCATATTGGGGTTGTCCTCAGGAGGTTGCTGATTGTTATTATCAGCTTCTTCATCCTCCTCATTTCCCATCACCTGCTGTTCAAGTACAGCTAAACGATCTCTTGTGTCCAACAGGGCAGCAAGGATCTCATCAAGTTTTTGGGTTGTTGCCGCTCCTCCTTCAGGTGGAGCATTATTCGCAACGTTCCCCCTTGTTCTAACCATTTTCTGTTACAAGAAAATTTAGGTTTTATCAGATTATGGACACAATAGGCCCAAGAGCTGCAACCTTCAGCTCTGATACCAAGATGTAACATCCTCATTTTATACATTAGAACAAGTGAATTTTTTTTTTTTTTTTTGATAAATGCTTACTGGTTCTAAATACATAATTTAGAACTCACAAATCAAATAACCATTCTTATAACAGAAAACCATATGCCGCTGTAATGACTCGGAGTACCTCCGATCTATTCATTCCATGACTCGGTAATCTACCGATCTATTCATGAGTAATAAGAGTTGGCGTTTTTATTTAACACTCCACTCTTGCGGTTCTCTTCCCTATTCTGGGATTCAGAATGCTCTGTCCAAGGAACCTATCTGAATAATTGTTACCATTATTCATCGGCATCTCATCCCTTAGACTAGGTGAATTAGGACAACGCAATCAGCAGCTTGCGATACTTTGGCCAAAGATTTGAAACATACTGCTTATGTCTCGTATTCCTTAACGGCATACTCGTCAATCTGGAATACGTCCTACACCCCATTCCTAAGTTATATAGAACGTCTTATACTGACTTCTGTCAGTCCCTCCTATCCCAAATTATTCACTCGGAAATGGATTAGTAAGGTGATAACGTTATATGGATGCCCACGAGGACTAGGGATACGATGACATACTGGTTCAACCCTAGTTAAACCAGTGTGTCAAGATACCCCGAATCTCCTAGGCAGCCTTATAACGTGACCACATTCCTAATCGGTCCCAGAGTAACTTGTTCGAGTTCAAGGTGTAAATCTTATCGATCAATGCAAAGGGTGTCGTCACAAGACACCTGCATTGTTGTATCTTCGAGAAGATCCTAACCTTCTCGGAGGTACAACCCTGCAGTTGACTTGTGCCGTCAACCTTTAAATCCACCTCGAAAAGATCTACTTATTAAAAAGTGTTACATACGCTGAGTTAAATTATATTAAAAGACGTTCCCCTAAGGTTAGCCTTTCCCAATCCCTGGGTTCCTCACCTTAGAATGACCTTTCTTAATAAAACCCTTTACACAGAGAAGTTATTAAGACTAAGGTTCCATCAAGGAGTTCATAGAATATACATAATTCTAAATCAACGAAATTGGACAATAACCCATAATCTTCACATGTGATTGCCAACAGAACCCCTTTTTGGTTTATTTCAGTTCTCATTACTGAATTTATATCGTACTTATAAGTATCAAGATATAATGATTAAGAATCCAATTAAATGTTGTCCTGGCTTAATCAAGACTAGGGATTAATAATTTAATTCAGCTTGTTTAGCGTTCTGCTTAGGTTTATTTTAACCCTAGTTTCCAGTAAGACAGTGATCTATATTTCAATTTAGCTTTAGATAGAACATACTAGAATTGCTAAACAATCATAAGTATTCAGTCACATATTCTTGCAAGCTTACATTGATAATCACAAAAGTCTCCAAATTATACAATAATAACAATGCTCTCAAGATATTTGAACCGAAGAAGGTCAAACTATCAAGATAAGAATACAAACACATAAGTAACAAATATCAATTTCCATTCCTTTCAGAACTAATCAAATACATTTTATGCATTCAGCATACTTGATACAATACTCTACGGAAAAAGAACATCTTTCCACATATAGTACATTTAGAAAATCAAGCTGTATTTCAACTTAAAATCAAATTAAACAATCTGATCATCCTATCAGATCTGCGTGCTTTTACCACTTACGGCATCCATCTGCAAAAATTGTCAACATGGGTCAGTTCGATGAACTGAGCATGATAAGCACTAACTCTTAAAACAATTGCAATCCATCAATTGTTTTCATTAAACACCCTGTTTAAATGAGATCAATTCACCCAACAAGTAAACATATTTCATCAAAATATTAGGGATCAAGAAGAACGAAAGTATCTGAGACAACTATCCATCTGAATCCCCAGGACAACAAACATCAGACAGATCATTACATTCATCATAGTAAAATGAATATCATAACAACCCATGATTCCAGCAGTAGTTAAAACAGTTCCAACAGTTAGATAAAAATATATATCAACATATACTTTACAACAGAAGAGAAATAAACGATCATACATATTTCCCTCAGAACTAGCTCATGACTGTACCGTCTTTCCAAGAGCAAAGCATTCACCTTAAACACATGCGAATAAATCAGACGAGACCACCAAAAGCACCACTGTTTTGTTTAAGTTTAAAATATAATAAACTACAGTACAGTAGCTCTCACGCCAAACAGTGATGACTATCTACCAAACAGACTCTGCATGACCTCCCACACGAAGCGACAAACAAGAAGATAATCACAGCCATTGCCTGTTGAGGTGCAGTCGACAACTCCTAAGTTCAATTAAACTCAAGAATTGATATCCATGCGACAGAAGACGTAACACGCCAACAATCCCTTACATCAACCTACAGCCCATTCTAGTCCTTTCTAATCACTGTAAGGCTTTTAGACCCAAGGTCGAAATCGAGAACTTCTATTTTATCGCAGTCAACAATAGACTTCTTGACATTAAGCAATTGATGTTTCCCTAAGACTATGCAGAGATAATCTTACAACATTCCCGCAACATGCACAGCCTCATCTAACTGGAATAATCAGAAAGGAAACATAATATACCGTATTCACATCTGGACGCATTCAGAATTTGAAGTATGGTATTCACGACCCACTTTCACAGAGCCAAGATACATGATATCTATCTATACTCAAGGAACCCAACAGTGCCAAAAACAACAAGTGTACCAATCAGGCTTAAATAGAGGCAGATACTATAGTTACCTATCAAGGATTCAACTGAATCCGAACAACAGTATACAAGATAAATAATAGTTAATGATTCCAACTGTGCCAACAATGGTAACCATTCAAAATCAGGCTTACACAAAAGCTAAATACTGATTTCGTAACAAGGAATCCAACTGAGCCTCTTCAATATTTTTTTTTTGCTCAAGCTTTCACAGATGGGAAACGTAAAAGTACACCCAAAGAGTCTGTACCAGAAATTCATTACAAATTAACAGAGGTCGTATTACCTGTTACTCCTTCAAGACTCTTACAAAATCAAATTACCAACATTCAAAGATATATAGCTTCAACAGAGGTCCATAATATACGAATCATCCAATGTACTCCATAGAGTCGTTTTTAATACAATAAATAATTATAATGCAAACTATCATCGAGTTCAATCCCGTAATTTGCAACGCAAGGTAGGGAGAAACAACTTCTATAGGGTCGCAATAAATACTGAAACACAGCCAGTTATCCATTCAACAAAACCTAAATAACATAGCGAAACCCAACAAGATTCAGTAACCACTACCTTAATAACCTCGACAGAACTTACAAAGAAGTCCAATCAAACTGAACAAAAAGTCCATCAGTATCCTTTCCAACGAGTATCAACAACAAGCATCAACAGTAAGCATTAACAACAAGTATCAACAGTAGCCTGTACCCATCAAGAGAACAATTCATGGGCTCTCACAGAGCAGGCCCAGTATACATTCTTGCATATATTTCACAAATTAAAGCCGGAATGCAAAACACCATGAAATATTGCAACAGTTCGAAAAATAAAATACACCCATCAAGGTTTTAATTGAAAAATCAAACCAGCAAGAAGATACAGTAACAAAATCACCCCAAGCTACCATAAAAACCATCTAATTCCAAAAATCATCTGAACAGAGTTGTTCTAATGAAATCATTTGAAAGAGAGCAAGATTTTTAAAGGTTAGGGCCTAACATGCCTGGTTATTTGCTTAAAATTTCGAAGCAGACCACTGAAAGAGCTCGAACCTTCTCCTCCTTTTCCAAGTTAGATCCACCAACAAAAATTTGCTATTACCATGACTTATAAATTTTCCTTGCCAGAGGAAAGAGCTAGTTACACTCATACTTGCCATGCAACTCCAAGAAGACTGGTGCAAAGAACCAGTGAACAGACAGAGGGAAAACCGGAGTGCTTGAAAAACCAAACAAACCATTAACTTTCCATTTTGCATGCCTTCCCGAGGAACCCGAGCTCGACGACCGAGTTCATTAATTGCATTTACTCCCAATTTCCCGCTCAATCTCCACTGCCACCGACCGCCATAGTTGGCGATGGACAAATGCACATCAAAGACCATTTCCAACTTTGGCGACCTGCCACGTCGGCTCAAGTTAGCCGTTTTAAAAACTTCTACCAAATTACCTGTCCCTCATGCTTATCCATGCATTTAATGCCATAGAAACTGCCGCCCATGGTTCGCACCTTTCCATATGTCCCCTTCTTCCTTGTTCAATAGTTAGGTTAGTAACTTAGGTTAGGATTTAGGATAACACCTAGTCTAACCTCTTAGCACATAGATACTAACTTAGAACATTAGCTTATAGCTTAGGTCTAGGTTAGATTAACACTAATCTAACCCCTAGGTTATAGTTTAGTTTTTAGGTTACTAACCTTAATAAATCCAGTTAGGTCTAATATTTCAAATGCTCATAAAAAGAACCTACAACATACATTCTCTAACAGGGTTCACTCCTGTACTGCCAATAGGCTATAGAATTTTATGTAACTGAATTATTACCTGGTCCACGATCAAGACCTTCCAGATATATCACGATATCGGGCACCAGTTCATTTAACATGATCAACCTGAGTTATACTCCGGACTAGCTTATTCAATGCATCCAGACCTTGCAACCTGCTTAAGGTCTATAATTTTAATTCATCACGAATAAGCTTAAAGCACCACTTGGATCAATACCACTGATCCAAGGCTTGGTCTTATAGATGGATAACTCCATAATTCATTCCAAGATCAGATTAAACTCAGGTGTAAAATGAAAGAAATAAAAGAGTCCAATCATATTCTGACTCAGTCAAAGATCTGCAATTTGCAAAGAAGATACAGTACATATCAAGCATGACTTCTCAATCAAGGGAACACATCCTTTCAAAAGAAATCACATATCAACACTTGTATGCTCAGGAGGAAGTAACTACAGTCCAAGGTGGCGATGCATAATGTGATGAAAGATATAAGTCATAGCTCACTGAAATGTAGCACAAGCATTTTAAGGCCAAAATACATGACACGATAGAAGAAGGTACTCCAACGGGTGATGATGGTTTTGTGTTGATATTTTGGGGAAAGTAATATTTGGTTATAACCCAAGAAACTGTCCATGAGTGATAACATCTCATGGTAAGTGGTGAGATCAACTAGTTATTCAATACTAGGTAGAGGAAATTTGTCTTTGGGGAAAGATAGGTTAAGGTAGTGAAAATCCATGCAAATGCAAAGTCCCTCTATCACTTTTGTGATAGGAACAATGTTAGAGATCCATTGGGGATAATAAATGGGTAGGATGAAGGAAACTGAAAGAAGTTGTTGGATTTCTTCTTTGACAAGAAGGGTAATGCAAGGATGCATTTTCTGTAGATTTTGTTTCATGGGTTTGGCTTCAAGAATGCTTATAATATTTTTGACCAAAATTTTTGGGTTAATACTAGGAATATCAGCGTAGGACCAAGAAAAATCATTGTTATGATCCCGAAGGAAAGAATTAAAAGCTTCATGTTTAGCAACATCTAAATATTGGCCTATTTTTAGAATGTACATATTGTGCTAAGTGTGAATATTGATTTTGAGGGTCGATTCATTTAACATGGTTTATGTCTTAGAAGATAACGAATCTTGAATATAAGAATATTCCACACCAAGGTAGGTGAGAATAGATTCATCGTCCTGACATTGAACAACATTAATAGAAGGTGTATCATCATCGATCATGTCAGGATATAGGAAGGGAAGAGAAGAGGGAGCCTTGTCATCTTGTTGATAAGCTAAAGGTCCCAAGGAAATGGTGTTCATCAAATTGTTTTTAGGACGAATGGATTCTTTATCCATATAATCTTTACATTAAGATTATGAATCTAGTGAATGGGGTGGAGAAGTTTTATCTTCCTAAATGAGTTAGACTCGGGTCTGCTTGGGAGATGGTTCGGAAAAGCTAATACCACTACAATATTTATGTTTACGAGTGGTGTATGTGACAAAAATATGGTGGAATTTTTCATAGAAACCAAATCCAAATCCATTCCAAGAACATTTATGGAGGAAGGTGTTGGAAAGTTGTTGTTATTGAGAGATTGAAGGTCAGATGAAAATGGTTGAGTTTAGGAAGGTGGCTCAGGCGAGTAGGTCATACATTAAGTGGTTGTGAATGTGGGGAGGACCATTAGGGAAGACCTATCTTATGTGATGATCATAATGGGGGTGTTGATGATGGTTACCATACTCTTGAGGAGTAAGGAATGTTTCAATATTATAAAGGTGGTACTCTCCTAGAGTGATGCATTAAAAAACACCTTCTAAGGGATCAATAGTTGATATGTGGGTAGTGGGAATGGATGAATTATTGGGAAGTTGGGAAGAAGAAGCATTGGTTGATTGAGAAGTAGATGGGTTAGAAGATGGGCCATCTGAAGAGGTTGCGATAGTAGTGGAAATAGAGGAGTTAGGTGTGGAAGAGGTAGCGACAACATTGGTGGATGGGGTCATGGGTGAAGAGGAAGTTGTAGTAGTGGTAGATGCCTTAACTAGTATAAGGACATCATTGGGTCAATACAACATGTAACAGGTCTTGAATGGTGAAGAATCAACTGGGATGGTATAGTTCCTTCATGTTCAAATTTTAAACAATGGTATAAAGTTGAAGGAACACAACCCATGATGTGGATCCAAGGTCGACCAAGAAGTAGGTTATACTAGAACTCCCCCTCTAAGATATAGAATAATTCCATAATGGTATGGGGGCCCAGATGAATGTGGAGAATGATGGTGCCAAGGGTGGAAGTGATGACATAGTTGAATGAACGTATCATAACTGGGTTTATTATGCATGAAATTGGAAGGGATGTGCATTTGGTTGTATGCATGGGAAGAAATGATGTTTATACTGGCAACGCCATTAATCATAACATGTCAAATGTGTATATTATCAATGTAGACATAATTGAATACGGTGAGATCAAGATCATCTAATTAGAGAGGTATAATCTTGTCGTCAGAGAAACTGAGAGAGGCTACTTGATGAGTGGTATCAGGTGCATAGGAAGGGAATGAAGTGGTGAGAGAGGACACATGGTGAGGCATACTAATGGATTCCACAGGAGTAGTGTAACATCCTTATTTTAGACAATAGAACAAGTCAATTTTTTTTTTTTTTGATAATTGCATACTGGTTCTAAATACATAATTTAGAACTCACAATTCAAATAACCATTTATATAACAGACAACCATATGCAGCTGTAATGACTCGGAATACCTCCGATCTATTCATTCCATGACTCGGTAATCTACCGATCTATTCATGAGTAAAAAGAGTTAGTATTTTTATTTAACACAACACTCTGGCGGTTCTCTTCCCTAATCTGGGATTCAGAATGCTTTGTCCAAGGAATCTAACTGAATAACTGTTACCATTATTCATCGGCATCTCATCCCTTAGACTAGGTGAATTAGGACAACGCAATCAGCAGCTTGCGATACTTTGGCCAAAGATTTGAAACATACTGTTCATGTCTCGTATTCCTTAACGGCATACTCGTCAAACTGGAATACGTCCTTCACCCCATTCATATGTTATATAGAATGTCTTATACTGACTACTGTCAGTCCTTCCTTTCACAGCTGAATCACTCGGAGGCAGATTAACAAGGTGATAATGTTATATGGATTCCCACGAGGATTAGGGATATGATGACATACTGGTTCAACCTTGCAGTTCAACCAGTGTGTCATGATACCCCAAATCTCCGAGGTAGTCTTATAACATGACCACGTTCTTAATCAGTCCCAGGGTAACTCGTGTGAAATCAATTGTAAATCTTAGCGATCAATGCAAAGGGTGTCGCCATAAGTCACCTGCATTGTTGTAACTTCGAGAAGATCCTAATCTTCTCGGAGGTACAGCCCTGCAATCGACTTTATGTCGTCAACCTTTAAATCGGCCTCGAAAAGATCTACCCAATAACAAGCGTTACGCACTTGAGATTAAATTACTTTTAAAGACTTTTCCCTAAGGTTAGCCTTTTTAAATCCCTGGATTCTTTGTCTTAAGACGACCCTCCTCTAAAAGACTCATTACTGGTAGAGGTATTACGGTCACGCTCTCATCAAGGAGTCATTAGAATACACCTGATTCTAAAGCATCAGAATGGGACAATATCTCATAACCTTTACTTGAGATTGCCATCTGAACTCCTTTGATTGCCTATCAGTTCTCTTAACTGAATTTATATCATAATTTTTAGTTTAGAGATATAAATGATTAAGAATCCAATTTACTATTGTCCTGTTATACTTAGGACTAGGGATTAGTAATTCAATCCAACTTGTTTAGCGTTCTCTTTTAGGCTCAATTTTAACCTATCTTCTAGAGAGACAATAATTAAATTACAATATTGCTTTTGCTAGAACAAATTAGAACTACTAAATACTCATAAGAATTTAGTCTAATTACTTACAAGCTTTCATTGTCAATCACAAAAGCATCCATATTATACAAAGATAACTATGCCCCTTCGTTACATAAACCGAAGAAGTTCATCTTTCAGAATAGAATACAACACATAAGTATCAAACACTTATTTTCATTCCTTTCGAAACTCATACAATTACATTTTATGCAACAGCATGCTTAATATAATGCTAACGGAAAAGAAACATCTTTTCACATATAGTACATCTATAAAATCAAGCTGTAATTCTTTATAAATCAAATAAACTATCTGATCAGCCTGCCAGATCTGCATTGTTTTTACCTCTTACGGCAACCATCTGTAAAAATAGTCAACATGAGTCAGTTCAATGAACTGAGCATGATAAGCACTAACTTTTAAAACAATTGCAATCCATCAATTGTTTTCATTAAACACCCTGTTTAAATGAGATCTGATATTCACATAAGTAAACATAATCAGACTATGCCCTTGTAACACAAAATGATTACAAATATGTAACTCTATCATTGTTACAAATAGTCTTAATCACTTTCTAATATTTCATCAAATATTAAGAAACAAGGAACGAATGTACACAACAATCATTAAATCCAAAATCACAACATTGGTCAGATTATTTCATTCTCCAAAAAAAGGAAATAACATAACAATTCGGGATTCCACCAATATGTTACAACAATTTCCCACTGCTAGTCAATTATCAATAATTTTAAATAAAGGAAGAGAAAGAACTAAACCATTCATACTTCCTTTCTCATAAACTCATCACTGTATTGCCTTCACATATGAAAACATTCAACCAGTATAAAAATGAACAAGTTAGACAAGCCGCAACCAAGATCATTGTTTAATCAAGAAACAGAAACACAGCAAACTCTTGTACAGCAACTAACACATCAACAAAACATGTATCAACCCTAAGCCTAATGCTAGTTCCTTTTACACTTTAAGGCATTGACACAAGTTGAAAACAAGAAATACAAGCGTATCGCTGAAAACAACAACCTCATTGTACCAAGCAATCGAAGGTTTCCAATGGACTATGCTATGTTGCCCACACGGTATTTCCAAATCATGCACAGTCAAATCGGACAAATTAATTGGAAAAGAACATAGCATACATATTCTTGCTCAGTCAAAAATCGGACTGAAGTAAAAGAAAGGAAATTCAGCCAACGATCCTTACCTTGCTGCATACAAGTCTTGGAGTGATATTCGCGACTTACCCAACAAGGTCAGAACACGAAACGGTCATCCATACTCAAAGACCTCAAAAAGTAACAAAGACAGTCCAAGGTCAAGCTCAAAAGGAGACAGAAGTACTAGTTACCTTTCCAGAATTCCAATGATTCAAACGGAGGTATCAATTCAAGCAAATGCATAAGAATTCATACTGACATTCATCAACAAAGCATAACAATAATCAGACAGAAAATTACTCTCTGCCAATCATTTTACACTAATTTGCATAGGTCGAAGACATACATGTCCACCTAAGAATCTGTACCTCAAAATCCCAAAAACACGAAGGAATTCCAATCGCAATAACAAAATAGAAATACATGTTATTCCATTAAGTCGCCGGCACTTAAAATACCAACACTTAACTTTATTTGGCTCAAAAATAAAATGAATCATTCAATCGACTCCTCAGAGTCGTCCAAGCCACAATAGTTTAAATCTATATAATCACAATGTAACTGTTAAAGGTTTTGCACTTATAACCTCTGTACCTACAGCAACGTACTATGAAATTGGTGATAAATCCATATATATCACTCATGGCTAACATTCAGAATGAACAAGTGAAACAAATCGAATACCCATTTCAAGCAAGGACAGCAACTGAGCCGCTTCGAACTTTCGAACAGCTTTCTCATAGAAAAGAAAATGCCTACACAGGAAGTCTTTATCCTTTAATTATTTCAAATAAACAGTAGCCAAAAGCCCTGTTTCATCTTATCAGGCTTTCACAAAAATCCATTCACAAAACTTATGGATGAATCTACATTTCCAGCAATAGATAGCAATACGATTCAATCATCGACTCCACTGAGTCGATACAACAAAGTACAGGTGTATTTATATTATACACAGTGCGCAAGTAATCCCGCTAACCTAATAACAAGGAAAACAACTTCCGCTAGGTCGAAAAGACTATGGTAACACTACAGTTGCCTGTTCCAAGCTAAAAAAATTGAAAACAAATGAAACCCGAAAGTATCATTAGTCGCTGTCAACAAATCCCACGACAGAGTTTTCAAAGAAACGATAGTACAATCAATCTTACAGTAATCACCCAAATCATTTTATACAGTTTCAATAACAAGACAGCGACCACGAATCAAAGACATACAGTGGTCTCATACTACACATAGGTATATTCTAAGGGCTCACGCCAAACAGGCCGAACACTCGAACCTTATAAATAAATACCTCACATGCATAAGCCAGAATGAATACTCAAACAAATAGAGTTGAAGTTCGATTTCAACAAACACCCATCAAGAGGAAATTGAAAAATCGAACCAGAAGAGATACAGTGCCAGAAAATCAAACTAGATCTCATAGAAAATTCATCCAATCTTCACAAAACATTTGAACAGAGTTGTTTTAATGAAAGCACTTGAAAAACAGCAAGATATTTAAAGGTTAGGGCCTAGCATGCCTGTATGTTGATCAAATTTCCGAAGCAGACCACAGGAAGAGCTCAAACTCCCTTTTCTTTTTCCACGATAAAGCAACCAAAAAAATTTCACTGTCTTCATCGCATATATATATCTTCCATGACAGAGAAAAGAGCTATGGCAGTTCATACATGCCATGCAACTCAAAGAGAACTGGTGCGAAGAACCAGTAAACAAGCAGAGAGAGAGAGAGAAGACCGAAAATCGCGACAAGCCAAACAAACCCCCAAATTTCCGCTTGCATGCCTTCTCGCGAGTTCCGAGCTCGACTTCCGAGAGTATTGAATGCCATTAACCAATTTTCCTGCTTAAACTCTACTCCCACCGACCGCCAGAATTGGTGACAGTCCAACTAAAAATTTAAGTCCATTTCCAAACTTAGCAATTGCCAAGTCTGCACAAATTAGCCGCCACTTAAGCCTCCGCCATGACCTGTCCCTCATCCTTATCCCTTACATTTATTGCCATAGAAAACACCGCCATGGTTCGCCACCCTTCATCAGCCCCTTCATAATCTCCTCCAAAGTTAGGTTAGTATCTTAGGTTAGAGTTTAGGGTAATGCCCACACTAACAAATTTATACAAAGATACTAACTTAGGATATTAACAAATAGCCTAGGTCTAGGTTAGACTAACAATAATCTAACCCCTAGGTTAGGTTTTAGTTTTAGGTTACTAACCCTTGATAACTTCGTTTGGTCCTTGTCCTGAAAACTCGGAAAGACCTGTATCATACCTTCTAGAGTGGAGTTAGCTCCTGTTCTAAATGCAGAATTGTATGTCAACGAATTATTACCTGGTCTACAATCGAGACCTTCCAGATATACTTTGATATCGGGAACCATTTCATTTCCCAAGATCAGATTAATATTCAGACACAAAATGAAATAAATAAAAGAGTCTATTCATATTTTGACTCAGTCGAGATCTACAATCTGCCAGAAATTCAGTACATTGCAAGCATGATTTCTGAATCGAGGAACACATCCTTTTACAAGAAATCACATATCAACACTTGAATGCTTAGGGGAAAGTAACAACAGTTCAGGGTGTTACAAGTAGGGTCATTAGGTAAAACCTCAATGGATTGCAGAACTTTGATGAGGTCCTATCAATGAGACTCAAAGGTTTGCAAGAAGGTTCAATATATCAAGCATGATTTCTGAATCGAGGAACACATCCTTTTACATTGTTTAATCATTATCAACACTTGAATGCTTAGGAGAACAGTAACATACAGTTCAGGGTACAATGTGGCGGTCCATAGATCATGATTTTTGCTTTAGCCTTCTCAGATGGGTTATTAGGCTAAATCTTGCTAGCTGAGTTCCTTTCATCCAACTTCATCCTTCATCAATTCTTTCCTTCCAGCGATGAGTCGTCATGTAACCCCCCTGTAATATGGGGTATAATGAGTGATGGTAATTTGTGAAGGTGTCAACCAAAAAACAACCTCTGTGCCAAAAAGTATGTTGAGGTCATATACTAATTTATTTAAAAGAATTCAACATATTGGAATTTTGGTGGAGGTTTAGCTAGTTCTCTTATGCAGAACATATTGATCTCAAATGTTGGAGGAGGATAAAAGGGTTGTGGAGGTGGAGATGAAGGTTGCAAAATAGGTAAGGGATGAGGATGTGAAGTGATAGGTGGAAGTGGAATAGGTTCCTTATCTAAAATATCATCATCGTCAAAGTTTTATATAGGAGGACATAGTTGGAGAAGAATAGTATTGAAAGCCTTACAGTTTTCCACATCATGCCTTGACACATGATGGTAAGTGTAAATTTTTGTATTGTCAAACTCTTTTGGTTTAGGTTTGAATGGGTTATAAGGTATCAGTGGTGGCAAAGTGATGACAGAGGTTTCAAAAAGGCTAGTTAAAATGTTGGCATAAGACCCTGCCAATGGATCACAATGCAAAGTAAGTGTGTGTCTAGATGGGAGTGTTGGTGATTTTGGTGGGATTGGCACCATGGGCGGTGGATACAAAGGTTGATTCAGTTTGACCACTTGTCTATTAGGTAGTACGGTTTTAGGTTTGAATTGTACATTCTTGGGAAAATATGTAGTAGATGAACTAGCAGTTGAAGGTGTTGTAGGTTTAACTACCTATTTAGAGGGTAGTGGGTTTTTGGACTTTGGTTACACCTTCTTGGGTAAAGGTGAAGATGGAGTGTGTGATGTAGAAGGAAAGGTAGATAACGAAAGAGGACGATTTAGCCACGGTGATAATGGAGGTGCGGTTAAGGCTATTAGAAGAGGTAGGGTTGAAGTTATTGGTTGAAGAGAAGGAAATATCATAGGTAATGATGAGGATAATAGAAGTGGTGTAGGTAAAGGTGGTAGAAATGATACATGTGACACTAAAGGTGTATGTTGTTTAGGTAATTTGGATGTAACTGATGATTGTGATGAGGAGGTGGGTTGTTGTGCATTTGGTTTACCTTAGGTAGGAGGTTTCTTGGCCATGATTGATGGGTGAGGTCCTAGGATAGATGGAAGGGGTGAAGGTGATAGATGGGTAGTGGGAAAAAATGGTGTATGTAACCTCGAAGGTTAGGTATTCCTCTTAGGTGGGGGAATAGTCTTTGCATGGGCTTGTGAGGACATGACTAAATCTAGTTTGATAGGAGGATGTACTAGGCTTGATGTCAGCATGACACCCAATGTGGTAATTGTTTTGGATGTGGGGGAAGGTATAGGTGCATGTAAGGTTTTAGGCATAGGAGAAATTTCAGTTATTGGTAAGGGTTTAGGTGTGGGTGAGGATGATGAAGAATAGGTCACTACAATTGGCATGGGCATGGTTGGTTTGGTTGTGTCAAACATGTTTGGATAGATTGTGGAAGTATCAGTAGAAAACATCTAGATATAAGTTGAAAAATGTAGATGAAGGCATCCCCAAAGCATATAATTGTTGAAATAATCCAATTGATCAGCCAAATGTGAAAATGGTACCATTGGAAAGGGGGATGATGTTGATTTATTAGTAATCCCTGTAAAGAATGTATATGAGACAAGTAAATGGTTGGCTTCAGAATTTGTGGGTAAAATAACTAAGAGAAAATCAATAGGTTTTTTGAAAGACAATGGAGAATTATCACCAATAGGAAGGGGCACTTCTAATGGATCCCCTATGGGTAAGGGAGATGACAAGTAGGATGAGGTAGGTACATCTTTTGGAGAAGAGGAAAGTTAGCATGACTCTCCCATGGGTAGAAGAGTCATGATCTTCATGATATTATTTTACAATCCACACCTAATGATATCCATAAAATCCATCAGTAAAGGAGTATATCTTATGCCCTACAATGCCTTCTAAAATATCCTTTGTAAACAGTGTGGGAAAGGGATATATGACACATATAGAATTCAAATCCCTATAATCCACACAGATATTTATTCTCTCATCTTTCTTTATGCTTATCACCATAGGGCTAACCCACTCTGACTCCTCAATGGGCTCAATGATCCTAGACTTCAACATCTTATCAATCTCTTCCTTTATCTCGAAGTGTAGATTAGGATTCATCCTATAAGGCCTCTTACTAACCAGGTTTGCACCTTCCTTTAACTTAATCCTCATCTCATCCAAAGAGTTATTTACTCCTTTCAACTCATGATAGCCTCTAATAAATAAGTCCTAGAAGTCTTGTATCAGCTCAATTATCTTTGTAACCTCCGAGTCAAACAAATAATCACCAATGCTAGCCTCCTTAGGTTTTACATATATCCCAATATTGACCTTATTCATTTTCATAGGCTCGTGATACACACATGCCTTCTCATATGTACTTTTTAAGACCTCACGTGTACCATCATTATGTTCAACATCTAGATTTTCCACTTCCTCATTATCAATCATGTACAATATCTTTCCTTTTTATTTTTATACGTAGGCACACCTAAGTTATTCTTTGTATGTTCCTTCTTCTTTAAAACATTCCTCCAGATATGAATCACCTAGTAATTCTTGAATAAGCTCCTCAACATTTACACTATCTCCCATATTCAAGTGCTTCATAACCTCTAATGCCTCATTCACTAGAGGTTGAGTAGAGAAATATTCAAAGGTATGAATCATACCTACAGTAAGTTCTTTCCAATTCTTTGTTACAATATTCAATTCTGCATAAACATACCATGTGCATGTGCAGCCATACAGAGTGAATTAGAACTTCTGCACCAACAGTGAAGGTGGTAAGGCATCTTTCTCATCTATCCAAAGTCTCTCACACTTTTTAACATGGTGCAAAGCACAACCCTTCCCATGAAATTCATATTTCTTGGTAGGTGCATTAATCCCTATAATTCTAGTAGAGAAGGTGATTCTCACTTACCACCACTCTAGAAGACCATCTATATGTACCATCCACTAGAGCATTACTATCCCACACAAGGTGTACACCATTTTATTCCTTATTTCCACTTGACCTGTCCACCAGACTTCTATAACACACATAAATATGCTAGTATTTCCTTTGCCAATATACCTTGGTACCTAGTTACTTCCTAAACGCCTAACAAAACGCGGCCTACTTATGCAAGTAACTACAATATTCATCTCACACTTGACCATTTCATAAGTCCCATGCACCCAGTTTTTACAAAAAACACTTGTTGTATCATCCCATTGAGTAACTCATTCCTTTAATGGCTCAAGTAATTTAGGATCTCTAATGGTGCAGACATAAATTTTATTTAAGTCCACTTCACTCAAAGATTTCACATAAGGTGTATATTTTCCATCTGTCAAAGGGATGATTATGTGCTCTTCTTTGTTCTCAAAATTGATGGCACCCTTATTAAAACACATATCAACATTATTCATGTAACACTAATGGCACCCAAGAAAAGTTGGGAAATTATTTACTTCCATAAGCACCAAGACTTCAAAGTCCTCAGTGAACTTCACCCCTTGTATAGTAATAGTGGCATCCTTCAAAAATCCAATGGGAATGGTTTTAGTTATGTTTTTCATATAAAAAACATTTGAATATGTTTGTAATGATGGATTCTCGATCTGATTCCATGCATCTAAGGTGATAACATTCAATTATGCACATGTATCAAATAAAATGTTACTAATCAGCCATTTATCAACAACTACATTCAACTTGATCTCCTTGTCATAATAAAAACTATGAGGAGGTAAGTACGCATGTAATATATGTCTCTCATGCTCAACTCTAGTGTGTGTTATCTTCTCCCTTAACCAATATCATAAAAATGGAATGATGTTTTCCTGATGCGGAAACTTACAAACCTCCTTCAAGTCATCAACATCTTTCTAAGGAAGCTCGACTACTTTTTCCTTCTCCAGCTTCTATGACTACTCCTGCAAGTATTTTATCTCACCTTTTAAGTTTCTACTAACCTCCATGGTATCTTGATAAAATTCCATCTAATGGTAAGTATATGGATACTTTGTATGCAATACTTCATTTTTGTAATGACAGGTTTCTACTTCAAAGTCTCTTATGCACATGTTTCGTTACCATTATAGTAAATAATACTGAGATTAACATCCACTGATCTTCCACAATGCATTGTACTCTAACCATTCTCATGCCATTATCCTGCTTGTGCTCCTTGTTAAAGTGTTCATACAAATCTAGACATTCTTCATAATTTCGATTCTTTCTACACCAAGAGAAAATAATATTATGAGGGTATTCACGTTTATAATGATTATGGTACCCACATGTGTAACATGTTCTTCATGGGAATTCACCTCTTCCAACACCATAACATGGCCTTTGAATCCTCCATGGTAATGTCTACCTCTACTACCTCCATCAGAGCACCCTTTATTGTGATTATGATTATGTTTCTCACCTTGTTCCTTAGAATTGTTTACAACATTGGTTATATGTACACTAGTCTCAATGGCATCATAAATATAATCAATAAATCTACAATTCTTTTTTATCATGAGTGGTAGAATTACAAATCTTACAATAATAGGACACATTCTTCCTGATCACAATGTGCAACAAGGAGAACCTACATGAATCATGTTCCAAATGACATATCTCACAATATAAC
The DNA here is from genome assembly GCA_019776745.2 of Taxus chinensis. Classification (NCBI taxonomy): domain Eukaryota; kingdom Viridiplantae; phylum Streptophyta; class Pinopsida; order Cupressales; family Taxaceae; genus Taxus; species Taxus chinensis. The sequence goes on along the minus strand of CM034157.1, from coordinate 361,547,664 downwards.
AACATGGCGTACAATGATTTATGAGGGAAACTATCCTTGGTATGTATTTCTACCTCACAATCAATACAACAAATACCATTGTGTGTCTCTTGAGTTGAATTAGTTGACAATGTTTCCAACTGGTATTTCATAGATGTAATATGAGCTTCCAAAAATGGTCTAACTCCAGTGTCTATTCTACCAACTGCCTCAGCGTGTAGAGTTGCCATGCACAGATCTATAAAAGTCTTGTGTGAGAGTTACCTTATGAAAGGTGTGATCAAACCTCCAAAGAACCATTGAGCATGTTGAGTTATGTGAATATGATAGGATAAATTTGATAAAAAAATTAAATTAAATTGTACATCATACTCCCTAACATTTTTAGACATGCCTTATTTGATTTCCTTCAGTGCATTTATTCTCTTATCTTTGAACTTAGGTATATGAAACTTTTCTAAGAAAGCATCACACAGTGTAGTATAGTCTACACAAGTTTGGTTAAAATCATATTTCCTATACCAACTATGCACACGTCATTGCAAAGTAGTATCAAAATGACTTGCCTTATGCTTAGGAGATGTGATCCCCTTAGCATGTCATAGTATCTCAAGCATATGCATGTGCTCAGTTACATCTTCAATTCCTTTGTATTCTAGTAGGCAAAGGGACATATCGAAATAAACTTGTTGGGATTGGTGAGGGTCATTCCCACCAGATCCAAAACCTATATTACCTCTAATGTTCCCTCCTCCTCCAAATCCACTAGATCCTAAACCACATGATCCTCCTTATCCCCCTCCTATGGTGGGTACCACACAAGAGGATGTATTTCCTTGTATTCCAATAGTTGTACCAAATTTAACTCCCATGGTATGTGAAGTTTTACTACTTATAGACATAATATTAATGTTCTGTGTGTCCACATTACGTGTTGATGACACACTAGAAAATATACCTCCAACCAGACCCTAAAATAGCACATACGACATTTTGTGTCATCATAGATGAATATATTATCTTATTAACTCTTTAACTCAATGGAAAATTTAATCCATCTATCACCACTCTACCACCCACACTAACTTGTTTATCATTGAATGTCACATAAACTAGAAAACCAAGCACAAGGGCTAGGTCACCGAGAGGGATCAAATACACACCCACGGTCCTTGTAGTTTCAACTAGCACACTCTCATCTAAGACTAAAGAGGGTTATCTTCCATTCTTACCCTAATAGGAGAGTACCAAATTCTTTGACTCTACGTCTTCTTTGTGATCCCAAATCCTTCGTAAGCCATATCTCTCCACAACACCATTCATTTTTCAACATCACGTTACTTCACCAAATCCCTCTCACGTGCTTCATTAAAGTTAATCCTCCTTTCTACTCTTTTTCTCTCTACCGCTAGGTCTGTCATAATTCACCATACCTACTCCTACCCTTGTGTGTGGTGTGGTTTAGCTAGCCATAGGATGTTATTCAAAATCTAGAGTCACAATCAAGATCTTAATCACTAAAGGGATAGCACACAAATAAGATCCTCTATGTTCATGCAAAAACTGGAACTCAGAAACCTATAGATAGGAATAAGTAGAAACATTACACTCCAAGGTGTAACTATGAAAAACACCACTCCACCAATGATCTACAACATGTGTCAAAGTCAGATTGACATCATGTAAATTCTGGTAATCTTTTGGTGTCCAAACAAGTTCTCTATACCTCCAATTTATATTTGATGTGTATGCTACAAGCCACTCATACAACTCTATGGGGAAAAAAGAAAATAATGTCTCATAGAGATTGTGATATATATTCTGTTTAACCCATGCATGTGCATCAAATTTAGGTATAGTGTTAAATCTGTGAGCAAACTCTTCCTCTAAATTCTCTACCCAATCATCAATGTTTGCCAAATTTTACTGGTACATCTTCATCATGCAACATCCTTATAAATATCTTGAAAAGAGGTCCTAGAAATATAACCAAAATGTATTCTTTTATTTTACCACACATCCCAAGGTGCATTGGCACATCACTTAGCTAAAACTGAGTGCTCACCTAAAGCGCGCAAAGGTACTAGGTCCCTCTTTTATAACAAATTTTTCAAGGAGTTAGCATGATAATCACACATATAATACAAATCCATAACAATTAATCAAGTATAAATCATAACATAAATAGATCTAGACCATAGCCATAGTACATGAAGGTTTAAAAAATAATTAAGATCAGATTTACCATACAAGATCCATTCATAGTAATATTGATAACCATTATCCAACCACATAGCTCCTTTCTATTAATCACTGTAAAACACAGAAGCTGAATACATACATAACAATATCACCATGATCATGCACACTCATAAACCAGTAACATAACGCTAACAAAACATGGATCCCTAAACTATGAAAATCAACACTTATTTATAGGGGTGGGGACTTTCCCTTCACCACCTATGCATCCTCAAAATAGGCTGCATGCTAAGAATAGCCATTCGCCATTTACAAAGACAACCAAAGAGCATGCAATCTCTTCTAAAAATAGATCATCTATAGATAACTTCAGTTTCATTATTATTATTAAATCAAAACATTGCATATCATTTTTCCTTCTACTTATCCCAAAATATTGTTGTGTAGCCTCTAAATCTTCACACTCTAGTTTGAACAACTAGTTTCATGCTAAAAAAATAGAGCCTTCCTACATGGAATCCTCTCTTACATGTTTCCTATGCCATTTTTATATTCAACATCATTCCCAAACTGATTAAGTCCTTGATTCTTTCAGAAGTAACCCTTGAGTGTCCTTCTTCTGTCTCTCATGCATGAATCACTATCATCCATGCACATGCTTACCATATTCCCATCTACGTGCATTTATTTTGTAATTCATGTGCACGTGCGCTCCAATACTTAGAAATTTTTCAAGTCCCAACATGAACACCCCATAGATAGAGCTCCCTAAAATTAAGTGATTTATTTTCTATGGTTTCAAACATATAATTTCCATTTTTCATGGTTTCCTCCATATTTTGGACCTATAACTGGAAATCATCATCAGATATGAAAACACCTCCATTTTTTCTAACATCCTCATTTATGACTTGGAAAATAGGTGGAAAAAATTGAAACACATAATTTTATCTATTCTAACTTCACAAAATTTAGAACACACATTTCTTTGCTAATCCATCACATAACAAAAAACCATATGCAATTGTAATGACTTGGTGTTATACCAATCTCTCATTTCATGACTTAGTTTTAGACCGATCTATCCTATTTATCTTGTTCTTTATCTATATAAAGTATATTTTATTTTATTTACCCTTAATGGGTCATTCAAGTGTTACTCTCTAGGAATCCTATCTGAGTATCTATTACTGATACTCATATGAAATCTTGCAACCTTAGACCAGGTGACATAAGACAACACAACTAGCACCTTGTGATACTTTGGCCAAAGTTTTGAACATGTTTACCATGTTTAAATTCCTATAGGGAATACTCATCAAAAGGATTTATTTTTTCACCCCACTTTATCTGTTATCTAGATTAGTCTTCATTAACTTCTGTTAACCAATTATGATTCAAATTTTTTACACTAAATAGGGTGTAAAATTCCCACTTTGTGACTTTAGAAACAAGGCAATTTTTTATTTTTTATTTTTGATAAGATTCTCTATTCTAAATAATCAATATTTAGAGCACACATTCCAATTTTTGAATAATTTTCTCTGTTCTAATAATCATAATATAAAACACACATTCCATGTCATTCAATCTCACAAAAAATAACCATATGCAGTTGTAATGACTCGATGAACTTCCGATCTCTCATTTCATGACTCAGTTTCCTACCAATCTCTCATGTTGACTTAATGTATTGTATACTAAGTATACTTGGTTCTCGTACCCTTTCTGGGTATTGAAGTGTTCTATTTAAGAGGCCTATCTAAATATTTGTTACTAATATTCATCTGGAATCCTACATCTTAAACTAGGTGAGATAGGAAAACATAACCAGCAAATTACGATACTTTGGCCAAATATTTTCACATGCTATGCACGTTCATATTCCTAGATGGCTTACTCATCAAATGAATACATACTTCACCCCAATCCATATGTTATCTAGAATGATCTTCACTTACTCCTGTCATTCATCTTGTCTAAGGTTTAATCATAACCAAAGTTAGAAACATAGATTGGTATAGAGAACCACTCACGGTGACTAAGGGTAAAAGATAATGAGGATAAGTTTACAAAATCACTTTATAGAATGCCTCAAAATAATGACACATCTAGTACTAATATCACTCAATCCCTTTTTCATTTATCAAGAAAAATACATATTTTACAAGCCTAATCCTTTCAGACATCTTTCATGCCAATCAACATTAACAAACTCAAGTGAGAATTACAACTATTCCCTTTTTCAATTACATTACAATAAGAATAATATTCCTCATAAAGATCTAACCTTTACATAAACATAAGAAGCATCATAAAGAACTTGTCTTCTTTTATCACTTATAGAATCCATCTACGAAAATTGCTAACACAGGTTAGTTCATTGAACTGAGCATGATAAGCACTAAACATTAAAATGATGTGCTTTCAACTAATTGTCTCATAAAAAGAAATCCACTTTTATGAAACAAAAAATCAATTTAGATAGATACCTCAAAAGGAATAAGGATCATAAAATAAGATCACGATGAAAAATCCAAATAACATTAAATAAGGATCATGATCAAACCAACACTCTTTAATTAATAATATCATAAGAAAAATTACAACAGATAAGTAATATAACATCCAAATTACTTATCTGTTTCATACTACAGTTACTTATGCTTCACTCTTGTTAAATGCTACTTAGTAAAAGAAGGTTATTAACTCTATCAGTCACATATTATAATTATTTGTACAGAAGCAAGGAATCAAAATACTCATTACTACCATAATTATTCATATAATATCAAAGACCAAATTCATTCAATCAAAAAGGGTGGGATTTAGGATGAACGAACAACATCCTAAAACATGAATTCCCTTATTCCCATTACTAAACTAATTTCAATTCAATTTCAATTTAATGGTTCAAGAGGAGTAAGAAGTGTAGGTTTTCCCTTAATTACCCACTTAACTTCAATAGGGTTAATACAAATAAGAGAAAAGTGAACCGATGATAAGTGAAGCAACTTAAGTCATTCATTAAAGTTCAACGAAACCACATTGCATTCAACAACTCTGAGAAGAGAAATAATAAAATGTAAATCCTTTCACATTTCAAAGAAAAATAGCAATGAATACCTAGCTCAGAAATAGAGAGAAGGTCCCAATAATCTATTCTATAAAATAATAACATAGTCGATATCCCAAGAAAACCAAAACTATTCTTTACCTAACAACATCAAAATTGAACAACCATTGCTACACAAATAGCATAGTCAAAATAAAATCGATATAAGATAAACAACTAAAACTAGCAAGGCAGAGCCTGAAGAGAGGGATTCTCGTCCAATAATGAGAACAACCACTGCAGTATAAAACTAATACAAATTTTCAAGCAACAAGCTCAATTATTGGTTCCTTACTTTCATTTTAGTGAAGGTAGCACTTGCCCAGATGTTCCCTTAATTCCCATATAGAGAAAGACCTATAATGTATTCTTATGCTCCCAAGGGAGACAAATACAAATTACAACCAAGCCAACCATGTACCCACTTTACAGTAATCAAGGAAACAACTAATGGGTAAGAAGGAAGGAACTCCAACCCAGATTCGATCAAACAAAGGCAATAAAAGTGACTTAACCCCAAGTTGGTTCTCAAAATTGATCTAAAAAGGAGAAGATTAATATTGAACATTCCAACTCATTTCCTTAAGATAACCAAAACTAAACTAATCTAAGTTCCACTAAGATAATCCATTTTTACAACATCTACAGATGTAAATCAAAGGTTATCAACAAACCATTTCATACATGTAAATGAGAGAAACAACAATATCCTCACATAGTCCCAGGAAAAGAAGTTAAAGCATATTTTACGATATTTTGAACAAGGAAGAACAAAACTGAACAAAATCATTTCTTAACAATTCCACAAATTTCACAAGCTTAAACATATTAAACTCAAAACAACTAAATGTATCACTATTTTTTTCAAACAAGTTTAAATTCACAAGACATCAAATCTAAATAACTATTCCATCTTACCTCAACAGAAGCAACAAGATTCAAAGTGACTCGAGTTGCAGAGAAGACAATACAATTCATACTTCCCTCAAACAAAAGAAAAACAACCCATATAAAATCTTTATCACACAATGTTTTCCCTTGATCCATATGCACAGGAAATCAGAAGTTCACAAAACCTTGGCTACATTCAAGTTTTAGAAAAAGATATAGCAGGATCAACTCAAACATTTACCAAGAAAATACCAATATCAATTTTTTTCCAAACAACAATCCAAGCAGGAGAATACCACCAAAAATACACCATAAACATTTCAACAAAACCATTGTCTCTAAGAGTAGAGTTTTCCTAATGAAGACGTTTAGTAAAAAGTAAAACTATTTAATAAGAAGATCCTATCATGCCTAATAGTTTTTTCTTTTTATTTGCAAAAGATCTCCAACCGAACCTCCCAAAAACCTCTTCTTTAAAAAACAACGTTAGTAATCAAATCTACCAAATTTCTTTATATTTCCATAGGTTCAGAAACATCTTGAAGATACCCAAGATCATAAGGATCAAATAATAAAATTACTACTTCAAAGAACCAGAATCCCTCATGCAGAGAAAAAACAAAAAGGATCAAATGACCAAACAACTTCCCTCAAATTCCACTTCACCTCTTTCCTAGGTAGTTTCTTCACTGTAATCAAATCCATTGAATGCATTGAATTCACATTCCCTCCTTTTTCCTTACACTACCTCCCTTTCAAATTTGGAGAGGTTAAATTCAAAATTTCTCATGAATTTTAAATTTATCAATGTTGTCAGCTAGGCATCCCACTATTCTTCCATGCCTTCTCCAAACTTGGAAAATTTAGGATGTAAGGACTGAAATCAATCCACATTAATACCTTAGAAACCATTTCCACCAACTTCCCACTTTTCATGCAACCCTTAGGCTCCCTTTAGGCTTAGTAATAGTTTAGGTCACATTAACATTAGTTAGGTTTCCACCTTAGTTCTTAGGTCATTAGAATTTACTTTAGGTTATTTCAAAAATCCCACAATAACTAATCATATCACCTTAGGTTAGGTCATAACCTTTAGATTATAATCCATAAAGGTTAGGACACTTAAACATAGGTTAAGGAGTAAACTATAGTAGTTTAGTAAAAGGGCCTATGTTAGTATTGATACCTTAGGTTAAAATCCAACTTGGATAAAACATTTCAATTAAGGCTAGATCTGAATAGCACCAACCATTTTGAGCAAGGCCAAGGTATTTTCCTTAATATCCCAATAACAGATCCTTAACCTCTCCATCCTTCTCAATGTTATAAAACATTTATAAAGGAGGTCCAAACTTATTGTTTGCAACATGATGCCAAGAAATGATACTTGAAGTTAGGTCCTTAAAATTTATAACAAAAACATAGCTCAACTCCTTTGTACCCTTCATTCAGAATGTCAATTAACAGGATGACAATAGAGAAGAGCTGAAACATACCTTGGATCAATGGAATTGATTCAAGGTATGTTGTTATTGTTATCCAAATAAGCCCCCTACTTATTTGGCCAAATTTATTTCATTCCTTCCTTCCTTGTGCCTTAGTCAAATTTTTCCACTTTTCAGGAACTCAAAATTTTCTAAAAATGGCTTCATCATATAGAGAATTTTCTCACCTTTCCAGAAAGGTAAAATTTTCCTTCTAACTCCTTGTATTTTACAAGTTATTGCTTGGCGGAGTTATGTGCCATGTGGTGGTGTAATGGTGGGTCGGTGGAGATAAGTTAGAAAAATTTCCAAAGGGATTGGCGGGGGCGCAAAGAAAATTTTTGGCCTGAAGCTCCGTGAACCAATAGGAGGCAGTCATGCATCCATAAGGCCGGCGGGGACCAGAGGGGTGAAGTGAATTTTGGTTTTTTACCAAAATAACAAAAGGTGAAAGGGAAAAAACTGGCCTGTAGGCCCACCAAGGAGGAAATGGAAATTTCAAGTGTATCCCCGCGGACTAATAAAAATATACCATGTGTCCTGTTCATGGCGGTCAGGGGTGTGGGGAGAATTTGGAAATTTTTCCAAAGTGGTTAGAAACGCAAAGGAAGAATTTGAGCACATGCCCGCAGTGAATAGGAGGGTGACATATGGTAGTGGAATAGAGGGGTGGGGAGCTTTTTGGGGAATTTTTCCCAAATTGAAAAAAGGGTAAAATTTTTAGGTTTCAACCTACCAACCCAATTTTTGCCCCTGTTTTTCCCTATATCTTCATAGGGGCATATCTTTTGATCTAGAGCTCATTTTTTCTCAATTTTGGTGTCACTGGAAAGCTATTGAAGTCCTCTACATGATGGAATCTTCAATTTTTTTTAGTGGAATTTAGTGAGAGAAAAATGAGAAAAATACTTTTGGCATGAGGAAAAGAGCAGAATTGACATTCAACCACCATTTTTAATGTAGTATGGCTTCCATTCTTCTCTAGCATCGTCAAAAATATTAGGGAATGAAATTTTAAGGTTACCCATCCTATTTTTATGGGTTTGGTTGGTGTTTGAATCATTCACTTCAATTTTCCCGCATTTCTCCTTCCAGAACTCAGGTTTTCATTGTTAAAAGCCAGATTTGGCTCATTTGTAAAGGGTTGGATATTTCTTATGTTATGCAGGATCCCTTATTCACCCCATCAAGTGGATTTTTTGAATATTAGACCCTTTTTTAGGACTGAAACATGTTTTCTACCTCCTTTCTATTGTGATGCAATGTATTTTAAAACATGGAAATGATGAATGTTCAATCCTTTCTTATGTTGTTTGCTCTATCCTGATCCTTCATTACAATTTTAGCAATTTGTGCATGATTTGTGTTATATTTTATAATCTTTGTCAATCTACATAAATAGATGTTCACCACTCCTTTGGTGTGTCACCTTGTTAGTTTATTTTTATCTACTTTTCTATCTTCTATGCTAGTCTCCTTGGCAGAATTAGAGTAGGATTTTGAGTTAAACCTCTGAAAATTTCATGCATACATCTGATTAGAGGAGTAGAGGAACCAACCTTTAATCTAGAGAGTTTTTTCCCATTTTTCCAAGTCCCACACTTGGGGGAAAATATTCCATGTTGTGCAATCACACTAAATGACCCAATTCTCACCTACAGATCTGAAGGTCATTTAGGGGGTGATGCTGATTTGCACTAATAGTTTTGACACATCCAGTGGGACCTTAGAGGTCTTCATCTTCATTACAACAAAGTTGATGTTCATTTGTTGTAAGTTCTTTCTTAAAAAGAGCCTTGATTTGCACATCTAGCGACTCATCGAGATAAAATCAATTGGTTTCAACAGTCTAAGTCTGAAGATTCATGAGAAGGATCCAAACAAGGTCAAGGGCCAAAGAAGAGGAATTGTCTTAGTATCAGTAGTTATACCCAGGAAGAAGAGAGAGGGGAAGAATAATTCAAAGGTCTCCATCTCCACCAAACATAACTCTATCAACTCCTCCACCTGGTAGAACTTTCACCCAATCAATAACGGTTCTCAGGGAAATCAGAATGGTACAACACAACCCTTATGTCAACTTCACTGGCAGCATCCCACTTCCTCTCAATACACAAAATCTAGTTCCAATTGTAGCATTGAAGAACATCCCATACTTTACTGGGGAAAATCAAACTACTCCTAGTGATCATGTCAAAGACATTGCTAATGTTTGTGCAATCCATGATATTGTTGAGATGTAAATTGTTGTTTAATTATTGGCATCTTCATTCAAAGGGAAATCCTTGTAATGGTTTAGGAGCCTTTGGGTGGGCTCTATCCAAAATTGGAACTAGTTGTGCATAGCTCTCCATGAGCAGTTTGGAGAAAAGGGAGATAATTTGTTTCTTTTGGAACAATTGACAACTATCAAGAGAGCTCCCAATGAGTAGCTAATAGACTTCAATTTTAAATTTCAAAGAACATGGGATAGAATACCAGTGATAGTAAGGCCTACAACTGAAGGTGCTTTATTATACTATCTCAAAGCTTTAAATTTTGATATTGCTTTGTTAATCCAAACCACGAGAGGTGTAAATATACCTGTAGCTTATAGCATTGCCATTAGGGCTGAGAATTATTTGATCCAAGCAGGTAAACTGGTGCCTAGGCCTCCCATGCCCGTATATCCAAACTTGGAAAACCCAAGCACTAGTCAAGCACCTACTTTAGCTCTTATTCCCACTCCTAGAAATTAGAGTTCAAATGAAACTTCTACTTCATCCTCTAGTGCCTCAAATGAACTTGAAGAAGTCATGAAAAAATTACAAAATTTAGGCAATCAGCTGGTTACACTCAAGAGGTAGCAAGCCCAAAGTTTCAGACCTTCTTATCATTCTCAAACTTAGCCTAATAAGAAGCCATATCAGCCTAATAGACCACCCAATCTAGCTGCAAATCAAAATCAAGTAAGGCCTCCTACCCATAAACCGTTTTAGCCCTATATGCCCAATGCTACATCTACCTCTAAATCCTTAGTGCTAGTGCAAATAATATAGCTCAAGAGTATGATTGTTGTTTCCCATGTAATGAACCTCAAAACCAATCTATGTGCTTCAATGGTGCTTTGAACTAAGCTTTGATGGTCACAACAATAGGCATAGAGAGTGAGGTGAGTCAAGAAACAAACCAATGACAAGGAACATCTCAGCAAAATACAACTCCAAATGAGACTACACTTGTGAACTGGCAGGCTGAAGATTTTTGTGGTATGAATCAAATAATTTCTCAGAATGTAGCAGCTAACACATGGTCAAAGAAGAGGAATATTGGTGAAGGGTAGTCACTAGTTCCAGGTGATCCACAACCTTCCATCATTCTAAGAAGTGTTGGTAAGCAAAATGCAGTTCCAAATGTGTAAGGACATACCAAGCCACTTTATAGACTATCTCAAATGCCAGCTGTTGTAGCGCATGTACATGATAAGAGTTTGCAAGATAAGGGGCAGTAAAGAGATGTTTCATCCCCATTTAGAATCATTGAACAAATGAAGAAGAAAAATGTGAATATATCTATGTGGGAATCACTATCCATCCCAGGCCAAAGGGATCTACTACAAGCTGCCATGAACAATTGGTTAGCTTCAAATCAACAAGCTCATATACAAGAGAAGGTACTCACAAATGCTACTCATCCTGAGGGGAACCTTGGAGGACAAGGTAAAGTTTTGAAACCCCCTCCCTTCTATGTTTCATTGATCATTAGGGATAAACTAGTACACAATTATATGATTGATTATGGGGAAAGTAGTTCTATGATGCCCAAGAAAATAGCTGATCAGTTGGGCCTCCAATATGAATTCATATCCAAAAGGCTGGTGTAACTAGATGGGATAGTAGTAACAATAGTAAGGGTAATTAAATATTTGAGCCTCACTTTGCATACATACCCCAATGTCACTATTTTGTAAGATGTGTCAGTGATAGATTTACCACCACTTTTTGCCCTATTTTTGTCAAGGGATTTCATAGCTAGAATTAGAGGCTATTTATCTACTAACTGGTCACACATGTTGTTTTAGACCAGATATGGAACCAAGGCCACAATCAGGTCTGAACCTATTACAAGACTTTAACATTGAGCCTCATACTTCAAGCCCAATCAATGCCAACTATTCAACATTTGATCAAGAGGATTATCCAGGCGCCGATGAAGCTAATATCAAAGTTGGAAGCATCCCATATTTGACTCTTGATGAATGGGAAAATAAGGTACATGATTTGTATCCCTAAAAGGAAATAGAGGAGTCTGAATGAGGAGTTTATTACATACATGAAGAAAATCAGCCTATTCCTAGCATCACCAAGCCAGACCATAAAGATGACAATGAGGTATGGCAATTTTTCTTTGATGGATAAAAAATTAGACAAGGTGTAGGGGGGAGATATGCCTTTTTCACCTCAAGGCATTAAGTATTATTCAGCTTTTATATTCCAGTTTTCATGTTCTAACAACACTGCTGAATATGAAGCTTTGATATAAGGATTGCATTGGTTAAGAAAGAGAGGTATCAAACACTTACAAGTATTTGGTGATAGTGAGCTGATTTTTAATCAAGTTAAAGGAAAACATGCTACCAAAAATGACTTTCTCAAGAGTTATAAGAATATGGTGTGGGACCTCATTGAGGATTTTGAAGGCATTGGCATCAACTCCATCCCTAGGAAAGAAAACCAAGCTGTAGATAGGCTTGCAGTAGTTGGAGCAGCCTTTGATGTTGTGGAGAGTATCAAGGAAGATAAAGTGCATCCAAACATTCATGTGATTGTAAGGCCATCAGTGCCAGACAATAATGTAAGTTGGAAAGTGTTTGAAAGTGACCAACAAATCATCAATTTCTTGCAAGAAGAAGATGAATTCTCAGCCAAAAATAAGGAAAAGTTAGAACAGTAATATGATGATCAAGTGGTACAGCTGAAAACCAACAAACTACCAAAAAGACTTGTCACTTTGGACTCCATATTTAATCCTATGATCAATTTAGGAAGGAGAAAGTAAACATCCAAGTCAAGGGATAAGATTAAGTGCCAATCTCAGTAGGAGAAGGAAAATCACTTCAAATTGGTAAAGCAAAAACCAAGAAAGAAAGGTATGAGTTTATCCAACTTTTCCAAGAGTTCTCGGATATATTTTCTTAGAGCTATGAAGACTTGAGGGGTTTCAATCCCAAGCTAGCTCAACACATAATTGAATTAGATCCAAGTGCTAAACCCATCAGGCAAAAACAAAGACCGGTCATTCCACACATGGAGCCTCTCACGAAGAAGGAATTGAATAAGTTTATAGAGGCAAGTATCATATTTCCCATCAAGCATTCAAGATGGGTTGCAAACTTGGTCCCAGTTAGAAAGAAGAGTGGAGAAATCAGATTTTGTGTAGACTTTAGAGATTTTTATAGAGCATCCCTCAAGGATCATTACCCACTTCCTTTTATGGAGCAAATTTTGCAAGTTGTTGCTAGCTGTAAGAGGTTTTCATTGCTAGATGGTTATTTAGGGTATAATCAAATCATGGTAAATGAGGATGATCAGTTCAAAACAGCCTTCACCACCAAATTGGGAACCTATGCATATAGGAAAATGCCATTTAGGCTATCTAACGCTGGAGCTACCTTCCAAAGGGCATTGGATATGGCATTCATGGGATTGATCAAAAAAATAGTGCTGATATACCTAGATGATATTACTATATTTTCTAAAAGTGCAGTAGATCATCTCTTTCATTTGAGACAAGTGTTCCTAAGATGTAGAAGATTTTGGGTATCCTTGAATCCCAAAAAATGTATTTTCTTAGCTCATGAAGGAAAGCTCCTAGGCCACATTGTTTTCAAAGAGGGATTATCAATTGATCTAGAGAGGGTTGAGGCAATAAAAGCACTGCCATTACCAAGTCACAAGAAGGCCCTTCAAAGTTTCTTGGGAAGAATCAATTTTATTCAAAGGTTTGTTTCAGACTTTGTAGCCCTTGTCAAGCCTATAACTATGATGTTAAAGAAAAGTATGGATTTCAAATGGATAGTTGAAGGTAAGCAAAGTTTTGAGGCAATCAAAGAGGCTATCTCACAAGATCCAACTCTCATTAACCCAGATTTCTCTAAGGATTTTATCCTTTATGGATTTGGTGGTAATGATACAATTTCTGCAATTTTAGTACAGCAGAATAAAGATAATGTAGAGCAGGAAATTGCCTTCTTTAGACAAATCTTGGAGGAAAATGAGGTGAGTTATTCCTTCATTGAGAAGCATGTTCTTGCATTGATTAGGATCTTGAAGAAATTTAAGCATCTAGTTTCAAACAACAAGGTTCAATTGTTGGTTTCTCATGTGGGAGTTAACGAATTCCTCCTCAACAAAGACCTAAATGAAAAATGTGCAAGGTGGATTAATCGTGTCATGGAGTATGACATTGAGATCAAATTCACCAAGTTGGTCTAAGGAAAGGGATTGTGTGAGAAGATGGTCTTGAGAAAATTAATGGAAGCAAGTAATGGGAAGGATGTTGTTTTGACATTGCAAGACAACCAAGAACAAAGAGGTGTTCAAGAAGAGAATGGTTGTATGCTCACTCCTTGCTGGACCCAAGACATAATTCACTTCTTACAAATAGGCCTATGCCCTTTAGAGATGAACAAAATTAGGAGAAGACACTTCAGATTGCAGGCTATTCCACATGCACTTGTTGATGGTGTCTTATTCAAAAAGTATATAAATGGAGTGCTACTGAGATGCATTGGGACAAATCAAATTACGAGAATTTTAGAAGAGTTCTATGGTGGATCAGCTAGGTGTCATTTTTCTCTAAGAGTGATAGCCCTCAAGATTATGAAAGATGGCTATTATTGGCCCAAGGTGTTTAGTGATTGTTATGCATAGATCAACAGGTGCAAAAATTGTGCATTCTTCACAGGTAAGGAAAGATTAACAGCCCTTCCATTGCACTCAATTTCAATTGACCAGCCATTCATGCAATGGGTTTTGGACTTCGATGGAGTCATTAACCCAAACTAAAGCCAAGGACACAAGTGGATTCTAACATTAACAAATTACTTCACCAAATGGACTAAGGTGGTGGCACTCAAAGAGGTAAATGAATCTAGCATTCTAGACTTCTATGAGGGGATAGTAACCAGATTTAGTACACCTACCACTATAATATCAGATAATCCATTGGCATTCATAGCATAAAAGGTAATTGAATGGGATGTTAAGAATGGGATCTATCTGAGCACTTCATCAAATTATTACCCTCAAGGTAATGGCCAAGATAAGTCTACCAATAAGAAACTATTAAAGATCATCAGGAAGACTCTTGATGAAAATCAAAAGACTTGGCATACAAAATTGAAATCAGCCTTATGGGCTGATAGGATAACTCCCAAAAGATCTATTGGTAGCTCTCCATTTAGACTTGTTTATAGAAGAGAGGAAATATTTCCTATGTCACTTGAGTTGCCAACGTTGGAACTCATGAAGAAATTGGAATTGTTGGAGTTTGAACCCATGGAGGTTAGATATGCAAAATTCATGGAACTCCAAGAAATTAGAGAGCACATAGCCCAAACAATGGAGAAGGACCAAGCCTTGATCAAGAGAATCTCTGATAGGAAAGATAATGCTAGAACCTTCTAAGTTGAAGATTTAGTGTTGAAATGGGATGCAAACTGAGCATAGCTAGGAAGACATTCAAATTTTTATGCCATTTGGAGTGGCCCCTACATGGTCATAAAATGTAATAACAATAATGCCTTCAAATTGTCTATATTGGATGGTGTAGAACTATAGACTTCAGTTAATGGAATCCATCTAAAACATTACTACTAGAAGGGAAACTCCTCACCTTATACATATTAGCTTAGATTTTCATTCTTCCAAGTGCTTTTTCACTTTTTTTTTTTGTAGCTTAGTTATAATTTTCCCTAAGTGCTTTGGCACAAGCTTTGTTATCCCAAGAATGCATCTTTGTAGGCCATGTTGCAGATCAAGTGATTTTCTATTCTCACAATCCTTTTTCTAGAATTTTATAATGAGTTGAGAGTACCAAGCAGTTAATTTGATGACTCCATTTCCTAATGGATTGCTTCAGGCATCTGGTTACTTCATCCAGCTGGCAGATGACCCCTTTGAGTCACCAAAATTGTTATCTAAATAAGCCCCCTATTTATTTGGCCAACTTTATTTCATTCCTTCCTTTTTCCTTAGTCAAAATTTTCCACTTTTTAAGCACTCAAAATATTTTGGAAATGGTTTCACCAAATAGAGAATTTTCTCACCTTTCCAAAAAGGTAAAATTTTCCTTCTAACTCCTTATATTTTGCAAGTTATGGCTTGGCAGAGTTATGTACCACATGGTGGCAGAATGTCAGGTTGGTGGAGGTAAGTTAGAAAAATTTCTAAAGGGTTCGGCAGGGGCACAAAGAAATTTATTTTCTCGAAGCCCCATAAACCAATAGGAGGCCGCCACGCATCCATAAGGTCAGCGGGGGCTAGAGGGGCAGCGTGAATTTTGGTTTTTTACACAAATAGCAAAAGATGAAAGGGAAAAAACCAGCCCATGGGCCCACCAAGGAGGAAATGGAAATTTTGAGTGTATCCTCATGGACTAATAAGATGATGCCACATGTCCTATTCGCAGCGGGGGTCGGGGGCATGGGGAGAATTTGGAAATTTTTCCAAAGTGGTCAGAAACATAAAGGAAGAATTTAGAGTGCATTCCTGCAGTGAATATGAGGGTGACATATGGTAGCAAAGAAGTAGGGTGTGGAGATTTTTGGGGAATTTTTCCCAAATTCAAAAAAGGGTAAAATTTTTGGGTTTCGGCCCACTGACCCGATTTTTGCCCCTATTTTTCCCTAAATCTTCAGATGGGAAAATCTTTCGATCTAGAGCTCAGTTTTTCTTGATTTTTTTGTCATTAGAAAGCTATTGAAGTCCTCTATATGATGGAATCTTCAATTTTGTTTTTTGGTGGATTTTAGTGATAGAAAAATGAGAAAAACACCTTTGGCATGGGAAAAGAGCATAACTGACATTCAACCGCCATTTTTAATGCAGCATGGCTTCCATTCTTCTCCAACATGGTCAAAAATCTTGGTGAATGAACTTTTACGGGTACCCATGCTGTTTTGATGGGTTTTGTTGGTGGTTGAATCATTCACTTCAATTTTCCCACGTTTCTCCTTCCTAAACTTAGGTTTTCATTGTTAAAAGCTAGATTTGGCTCATTTGTAAAGGGTTGGACATTTTTTATGTTCTGTAGGCTCCCTTCTTCACCCTGGCAAGTGGATTTATGGAATATCAGACCTTTTTTTAGGACAACAACATGTTTTATACCTCCTTGCTATTATGATGCAATATATTTAAAAAAAAGGAAATGACAATGCAAGCTCTTTGAATTAATTTTCAATCCTTTCTTATGTTGTTTTCTCTATCTCAATCCTTCATTACAATTTTAGCAATTTGTTCATGATTTGTGTTACATTTTATAATCTGTGTCAATCTATAGAAATAGATGTTCACCACTCCTTTGGTGTATCACCTTGTTATTTTAGTTTTATCTACTTTTCTCTCTTTTATTCTGGTCTCCTTGGCAGAATTAGAGTAGGATTTTGAGTTAAACCTCTCAAAATTTCATGCATACATCTGATCAGAGGAGTAGAGGAACCAGCCTTTAATCTAGAGAGTTTTTTCCCATTTTTCTAAGTCCCACACTTGGGGAAAAGATTCAATGTTGTGCAATCACACTAAATGACCCAATTCTCACCTGCAGATCTGAAGGTCATTTAGGGGGTGCTGCTGATTGTTGGCATAGTAGCTGATTAACACGATGAGATCCCTCTCCACCATAAGTTCAAGCTTGTGGTGTGAAATAAAATCATTTGGTATCAAAGCTACATGACTTACCATCACACCAAAATCTTGAACTTATGGTGGAGAGTGATCTCATCGTGTTAATCAGTTACTATGTTAATACCCCCTCCTGCACGATGGAACTGGGTATATACCCAATCAGGCCCAACGACATATTAAGAGGAAGTAACACTGGGAATTTCTCGGGAGGTCACACATCACAAAACTACTCTAGGGGTATACACGTTTAACTTCCTAGTATCATAGATGCATGAATTTCCGTCACACCAAAAGCTCAAACTGATGGTGGAGAGGGATCTCATCGTGTTAATCAGTTAGTACGCCAATACCCTCCTACATGATGGAGCCAGGTATACACCCAATCAAGCCCAACAACATTAGGAGGTAGTGACACTAGGAATTTTCCATAGGTCACCCATCCTAGAACTAGCTCACATAGGGGTGGCACGCTGATAACTGCCTGGTATCAGAGATTGCATCAACTTATCATATCAATGGTGCAAAATCTTGTGACATCACATGATTCATAACAGTAACTGAAAGAAAGTTGTATCTCTAAATGATTTCTCGTCACACCTAGAAGCTCAAACTGATATTGGAGATGGATCTCATCATGTTAATCAGTTACTACACAAGCCTGATGTTGAGCACTTTCGAGTCTTCGGATAAGGCTATGGCTCAGATAAGAAGAAACGCAAGGCCTTGTAACCACAATGAGCCAAACCTTGTATCTTTATAGGGTATCCTGATGACATGAAGGGATATCGATTGTTGAACCCTACCTACTCATGAGTTGTATATTGAGAGAAGTGTTAAGTTTGATGAGTATTTTTTGACTTCTACTTCACTACTCACTGAGGTTCTTCATCTCTCTGATTTAGATTATGAATCGTCATGCTGAATGAAAATTTTGTTGAGCGTGTTCCTCCTCTTGATCATCCAGACCCTTAGAATTTTGAGTATTCTGATTCTGACCTTAGTAATGATGAGGACTATGTCCCTTCTCACTCAAGTGAAGAATATTTCGACTCTGAGCCTAATCGTACTATCCTCTTTAGGCTAGGAAAACTTTACAAAGTGTTGGAGATTTAGTTGGATACTTCGGATATGAGACGTACTTGCTCAAAATTCATTGGACCCCACTCTTTTGTTGCATCTCTACTTTTGATCTAAAGTCTTTTCAAGAAGATTATGGTATTCCTGAGTGGGATTCTTTCCATGGATGAGGATTATTTCTCTCTCATGAAGAATGATACTTGGGATCTCACCACTCTTCCAAAAGGAAGAAAAATCATTCAAGTATTTAACTGGGTGTTCCGAAAAAAGTATGGAGTAGATGGAGATGTCAAAAAGTTTAAAAGATGTGATTTCTCATTAGGTAAGGGTTTCTCCTAGGTATTCTGGGGTGCATTCACACTGAAACCTTTTCTCCCTGTAGTTGTGAAGGTCAACTTGCTGGATTTGACTGACCCTTACCATTGTTATAGGTAACAGATATATAAGTCCATCAAATGGATGTTAGGAGGGCCTTCCTTCATTTCCAAGAGGAAGAGATTATACATAGATTTGGGTAATCCTCCAAGTTATGTCTTATCCATTGCAAACTGATTTTCAATGTTAAAGAATATCCTTTAAGGCAAATCACAAGTCAATGATTGCAATGTCAAAAGTGGAAGTCATTTTAGTAACATCATGACCAAGCGGTGTCACTCTACCTTCAAATCCTTAAAAGAATCATGGTAAGATGATTCCATAATCAAACCATTAAAATTTTGGAAAATGATTTAATTATTTATCCTTCCATTCATATGTTCATAACAGTGAGATCGCATTTGAAACAATTATCCTTTTGACTTAGGATATTTCAAATACTTTCTTGAAATCTAGATTCAGTAATGTCCCAAGACTTGGGAATTTATTTCAAAACCTGAAGTTCTTGATTTTCATATTTTATCAATTTTCATAATAGACTCTGATGAAACAAATATGGCAACGCATATCTCATTTCTTCAAGATTTTCCTAGGTCGCACTTTCTTCATTAAAATGGTCCCATTTGACCTTACATTGGTTATTTCATTGATTTCCTTAAGTGCAACTGGTGAGTTTCAGCATCTATTGTATTTTGCTTCCAACACTTGAATGTATTGATATTTTCCCGTATGAGAATCAATTTATCCGGTAGACCCTTTTTGATATATATCTCCATGCGAATGAGAGAAAAAGTACACAACCCCACTATAAATCTTTCCCTATTAGTCTTGATGTGGGAATCCAAAGCATTTCCTATCTCTTTGGAAGCAAGATAAAGACACAAAGGTAGATTGGGTAGCAAAATCCGGACTGAAATATTTGTAACTAAGGGTAAATTAGGGTCAAAATATGGAAATGATTGAGTGATGAATATCCCCGCAATGTCCCAAAATAAAGGTCCACCCATAAAGGAATGCAAGATAGTCTTCCCAATCCTCAAATATAACAATAAAAATCAATTTAACAATGATAAATAAAAAAATTCCATGTCATGTTTATCTATTGATGCAAATCATGTGTGGATGGCCATAACATGATAAACCTAAAAAGAACAACTACTTGTTTTAAGTACTCTCATTCTTGCTCCAAACTTTCTCCAAATATATTCATTGTTGTTGTCTCTTCTTCATGCTCTACGATGTATGTAGAACAATGATTGTGAGAATTTGGAATGGGAGATAATTCTTTTCACTTAATCTTTAAAATTCCCTAGTTTAAGGGTACACAACACCCCTAGACCCATGGCTCCTCCACAAATTCACAACTCCGTGATTAGGATGGGGTCTTTTCTAATATTTCCATTGATGATGAGGACTGATCATTTAGGTATCCCAAGATCATCAAGCCGTTTTCTCTCATAATAGGATCATTCTTGATCTCCCAAGACCCTTAGTTGAAGATCCTTTTTCTACTTGAGATCAACCACATGATCTACAACATTGGAGGTAGATGGTTTTGTTTACACCCTAGTTATATTTTAGGTGTGGAAAGTACACAACACTAAAGAGGATGTCAGGGTTTGCATTAGGTAGAATATTGTGATCTAATTAACTTCCAACATGAATTATGCGCAATCATAATAATGTATTCAAACTTGAAATGATTGATAAACGATAAGAACTTTATCAAATACATAAGAGGAGATATAATCTTAGTTGTTCAATGGAGGAAAAAGTATCTAGATATGCAAGATGATGAAATAGGCTGATATGGAACTATTGATTATGCAATTTAGAAGTTTTGGCACTAAACACTAAGCATGAATAGAAATGTACATCTAATGTATGATTCAGGATGGAACCATACGGTCATGACATGGAGTTGTATGATTTCTTAAACCCTCTGATAGTATGGATCTATAACTTTCTATATGCTTTGTATATTTGAAAATAATCTTTTTTGTATGTTACAATTTCTCACACAAATTTGGGATGACCTGTAAACACCTATAAAAAAATAGAAACATATAAAACCTTTCATTAGAGCATTAGCAAACCAAAAGAAGAAAACATGTGTGTGGTGAGGTTTTTATAACTACCCTCGACAGTTAGACTTAAACTATTGAACCAATCTAAGTGATCCACTATATGTCTTTGTTGTGGGATTAAGGCTCGTGTAGTTCTTCTAACCTTTCTTGTGCAAGTACTTATATTTAACCAACCCCTAGTGGTGCTCTTGTGTATCTTAACTACAAAATAGTGGGATAACTATGCAACATAGAATGTACCAATTATAATAATGTACTATGAGATATGGTGATGCCTTAGCTATGTGACCTAACCCTTTATTACAATTTATATGGGCTCACCATATTGGGTAAAGTCTTCTACATTGTAATTTGTTACTCATCCTAAGACATATCTTTATGACCTTTATTGCTTGGAAACAAAGGAATCTATACTCTTTATAGTCAAGTCATCAAAATTGTAGTAGGTAATGTTCTAGATGTTTGTAGTTGATTCCCATCTTGAAGATTTTGGAACTCCTTCCTGAATGAGCATTGTATGGTGATTGCCACAATAGTATCTTGTAAGAGTATTATTGAGTTATTATGGGCATGACTTGGCCCCCCATATAGCCTTTCGTATGCAAAAATTTCAATATTATTTTGACTAGTGAATATGAAATGACCCAAAGATCTAATTTGAAATTGAAATCATAATCAGTGAATGTTGATTGGGTGAGACCATATAGGTCGGCCAAGACCAGGCCCTATATCCCAAGCTTTCCATACATTTTCAAACCGAAGAGAGAAATACATAACTCAAATTTTTGCCATACAAATTAGATTTTTTATGGATACTTTGATTAAATAATATTCTCAAAATTAATAACAAAGTGGATTCGCTTTCCATACATTTTCAAACCGAAAAGTTTTCAAGTTGTAGAATATCTAGAGAGATTAGGAGATTGGATTCAAAATGTGACAATTTCTCTTAGCAATGGAACATGGTCAAACATGACATCATAAAAAAACAAGTCACCAAATTTTAGTGCCTACATTTCCCCCCTTTAAATGTTTAATTTTTACAATTGCATGCTTAAAGGAAAAACATGCATTGTGCACACACATTGCCTTTCCTCAAGAGCATCTCTTGATGTGTTTTTGTTGTAATTTTAGGCTGAACTCTATAACATGGAGTGTAGTCAATATTTATGATAAAAATTGAAATTTAATGCAAAATATAGATAATGCATGTAATTTTGAGTTGTGCAAAGAGTATGCCAATGAGATGAAAAATTTAAGGAATACACATGTTCATTTTATGAAGGGAGGAGCTCACATTGTTGTCATTCCTTGAAGATTTGGAATTTGATTGTGAAGATGTTAGAGTTCATTTGAAGTGATTAGTACCCAATGTTTCTTGCCACATGGATATAATAAAAGAGATGAGTCATGTTTGCCCCAAATTCAAAGATTTTGTAGAGAGGAAGGATTTAGACAATGAATCACCCAAGTACTTTGATGCCTTCCCCACGTGAGAATTTGTTGATAGTGGAGGAAAGAGTAGCCTATGAAGCCTTTTTTCTTTGACATTTCCATATTTGAAGGAATTTAGTGAGAGAAGTTTGAAGGCCAATCTATGAAGCTCTTAGTTTTGCTTCGATTTTTTCTAGTAAAGCCACAAAAACACACCATTAATAAATGGATCTAGCTCAATTTGTTCCAACTTGAAATATTTAAACTTTGGAGGAATAAACATTTCACATGCTCCCATATGGTTCTACTATGGATAAACTAATTTTATAGAATTTTGAAACTGTTGGAGAAAAAAGAGAGATGAAGATTTTATTGAATCATAAATACAATGCAAGAACAATATATTAATGAAAGAAATTTCAAGGGATGAATTAGTTAAACTATGAACCCTGTAAAACATGCCATTACAAGATCAGTATAATACAATACAACACATAAAAAATGTAATATTAAATTAATCTAACATTCCCCCCTTATTACTTTGTTTTTTACAAATGTACCCCTGAAACAATTCAAATTTCATCTTTCCAAGAGACTTGGTGAATATATATGTTATCTAAGAATTTGTTGGGCAGTACTGGAAGGATTGATAAGGTTGAGATACTCAAATGTAATGACCATATAGACACTCAATGTGCTTTTTTCTTTCAAGAAAAATCTGAATTCTGTCACAAGCTTCAACAACCCTATTGTCACAATGATGATGGGTGGAATTTCTTCAGAAATTCCCATATCAGCTAAAATGTGATGTAACCAAATTGCTTCATGACATGGATCCTCATGTAGCATGATACTCTGCCTTAATGGATATGAGAGAAACAATAGTTTACTTCTTTCTTATCCATGAGATAGGTCAGAGACACAAGATGAAAAATATAACCTGTAGTTTATTTCTTATCACCAATAGATCCAACATACTCTGTGGTTGTATGATCCTTGCAAGAAGAATTGAGAGTTCTTTAATACTCCAGACCATAATGGACTTCTTATGTTTCACCTTGACATATCTCAAAACATGCTTATGCTATGTACCTTGGGATATGATATTATAATTTATATGGGTTGATGGAGATGCCGGCATGTGGCACACATCCCCTTAGTTAGTTATATGGGATCACATAGGAATTAGTTATATTGGGTAATGAGTCGGCCTACATTGGGATTAGGTGTTACCCATCCATCAAGAGTAATTTATGTCTATATAAGGGATGTGAGTATTGATGTCATAAATGTATGAGTTGAGTCTTCTAGGTAGAGGTTTATTGGAGGTGTCCCCCTCAAAGTGGACTTCCCATAGAGATATATTGTGGAGTTACTCCTTCCTTAAGGAGCATTGTATGGTGTTGCCCTACCTTAAGGGTATTATTCAACATATATTAATTATTTGGGCATCTTGCCCCCCCATATCTCTTGCGTTTTTTTATCTTCTGCAAATTATTAATTTATTATTTACAAAAGTATCATCAGCAGTAATTGAAGTTGGATGTGGTAGTTCAAGCTCTAGTTCTGTGAATCATAATTCCATTCATGTAACTTGAGCTTTTCTACTTTCATAATGTATGACATGATTATTCACAACAAAATACCTCTAGGCCTATCATAGATGAATGATGGGTGTTACTTCAGTAATGTCCCATTGATCAGGTACAGTGATGTAACTAGGTCGCTGTAGTTACACAAATCCTCATTAGAATCTTAAAATGATTCATATGGATCATTCCGAAACAATAGTTTCTTATCTTTCTTATCCAATGAAGTTATTAGTGCAGACAATATTGAAAAATATGAACATGTATTTCTATAGTCTTGTCATCAATGAAGATCCAACATGCACATTCTTGGTCTGTATATCCTTACAAGAAGAATCGAGATAGCTTCTAATACTCTAGATCTAATCTACTGTACCTCGGGAATTCTTTCAATAACATGATTCCCAAATAGTGTACTTTTTTGTCATTTCTTCGGAACCTGCATTTAGACAACTTACCATAAAAAAGTTCTCTTTGGTTAAGTTAATTTCTAAATTACTATCTTCAACATGCTATTTTAGTGTATATGAGAATACCTCCATCTACAATGACAAAATTGTCCAAGTATTCTTGAAAAATATTATTCAACCTTCATAAAAGCAACAGGTGCATTTGAATAAAAGGTAAAAATCTGAATTAATAATGCCATACCTTGTTCTCAAAGTTGTTTTACGTATGTCTTCATCCTTTATTCTCAGAGATGATATCAAATATTCTTCTATTTTAGAATACACTATGCTCCAAGCCAAGACATATAATCAAATAGATCATCAACTATAGGAATCAGATATTGGTTCTTAATTATTACTTTGTTTAACATTATGTAATCAATGCACAATTTAAGTGTACCATCCTTCTTCTTCACAAAAATTATTGGTTCTCCCCAAGGTGAGACACTCAATCTTTATGCCTAATCCTTTTGATAAAATTTCTTGAATCAGAGCCTTAAGATGAACCAATTATAATGGTAGTCATTAATCTATAAGGTGCCTTGGATATAGGCTTGTTCTTAGTTTGATCTCAAAAAAGTCAAAATCCTTTTGGGAAAAGACCTTTTTAACTCTTCCGGAAATACAATCCTTCTGAAATTTTGTAACAATGGATACTTTCCATTGAAATCATTACCTTCTTCAAGGTTGTAAAACACTTTTTACTACATCTACAAAGTACAACCTTTGTTTTTGTCCTTTTTAAGTAGCATAGAACAACTTCCTAACTGAAATCTCACATTTAACACCTTAAATAACTGTTGTTTTCTACAGATCATCTAAGTCTAATCATATTTCAAAATAATCAACCTTTGTTTATTTCTCTACTAGCAAGTTAACACCTATGATTACATCATAAGACCCCAAAGGAGCAACATAAAGGTCAACTTCTGTGGAGAAACTATAAGTCAAGGACTGCTCCAAAAAGACACATACTATCTATATGGATTTCATTATTTCCATAATGCACTCCAAGATTCTATCCAATTTCCTTTTCTTTTTAATTTTGAAGCTAACAAGTAGAGTAAAATATTCATTATCTCCAGTATCCTTATAATCACAGGTATAACTGAGTGCCTCAATAACTGTACCCAGAACTTCTATGGGTGTGTCTTATTTTCAACCACTTGTCTCAGCTAGTGCAAGATGTGTATCCTATGCTACTAATTACGGTCATCCTTCTTCAAAGGAAAATGAATCATGTAATGATCCTGATGATAATTAAAAGAACCTAGGAAAGGTCCCTTCCTAGGTCAAATTTATTTCCAACCTTGAAGTTATCATTTCTGGCTTGATGTGCATAATTATTTGATCCATTATTATTGTTCTTGAAAAAGTTGTTCCGCATACTTGCAGAAGGTTTGTTTGTTGTTGTTTTCTTATTGCTATCATTGGTAAATTTGTTTTTCATGTCAAACCTCTTCCAAGGTCCCTTTTTAGGTGCTAGAGATGAGTCAAATGATGGAACCTTCTTTCTAATTTCCTCTCTATGATAAATTTACCTTAATTTCTGAAGCCCTGAAATGGACAGATTAAGCAATGAACCCCTTCCATAGTGATTTGAATTAGAACATCCACATTTCACCACCTATAATGTGAGATCTAATCCCATGATAAATTTCCTATCACAACCCCCATTAGTTTGATACTGAGGCAACGTATTAAGGACTTCAAGTCTCCTTTCCTAGTGACTAGTGTCACAGTTAACTTTCCTTGAGATAAGATCTAAAATTTAGACATTTTCTGATCATATAAACCTTGAGGCACCACCGTTTCCTAAAGTAACCTTTAAATTGATACCAAGTCATGTCTTTTTGACCATATTCAACTCATCCTTATGGTTGTCACATTATGGAGATGCCTCATTTCAAAATAATACAAGCCCCATATCCTTGAATTTCCTCGGAAAGATGACCAATAAAGGGCACATCATACATTTCACAAGTGATTCCCATCAAGTTGCATCCATCATGACTTTAGGAATTCTTTTCCCCCTTTGGTGTCTTCGATAAATGAAAAGTGCCTAGGATTAGTTCCACGGGGATCTCTTAAGGATTTCTTCATTATCATGATCACCCCAAACCTCCCCAAGGCCAAAAGAGAGATACACATCTTGGAGAACATATGGCAGAGATTTGTGGAGTCAAATATTTTTTTCTGTGCTTGTCACAGCTTACATTGATAATCCCTTGAGCTAATCAGGGCTAGAAATGAGTTTGGGACGTAGCATGGTGACATCCACATGGATTTGGTTTTCTACCCATATCTTTTGACTAAGGCTTCATTTTCACCTACACATGAAAATTTGAAGCATTTTTTTATCAAGGAAATGCTAACACAATAGGTTCAAAGCTGATGTTTGAGGCATCAAAGAGAGCTTCTTGTTATATTTTTTAAAGCTATCTATGGAATACAATGGATAATTTTTTAATAAACCTCGTGTCACTTTCAGATGGTTCCGATCTCTTCTAAGGAATTATTTAGAGATACAATATGACTCTTAGCCCCACCTAAATGTAGATAATGAGGTAAACAAGATAAGCATGTAAGAGGGTATGAAAAACTACAAGCGAGGATCATGAGGGATGATGTACACATCAACAGACGTGCGAATGGCAGTGTGAAGAGATCTTGGGAGGAGCGAGCATCAATTGAATGTGCATGTAAAGATTTGAAAATGGGTAGAACCTGGATAAGCCACAAAACTCTCCTCTATCTCATAGATCAAAAGGGGTGTACATATAGGAGGTGTTGAGTAACCCCCAGTGCTACAATCATGACAACTTGAGTAGAGAGGGGGAGTTACATTCCCAGAATAGAAGTTTAACTCCCAATGACGCATATGACGCATTGATGTGTATGATGATGCGTAAGAGAATCTCATAATGACCCCTAAATGACACATGGACCTATGATCTCACCTAAGTGAGATGACTCACCTAATGATGTGGAAAATAACACACACCAACACCCCCCTTCATCGTAACTTAGGATGAGGTGGCAAGTCAGAAATGAGAAATGGGTCCCAGCACAAAGCTTGATGAGGTACCCATGTACAAGAAAAAAGTCCCAAGCAGCGAAGGAAAACCCAGTGGGAAAAACATCCACCAAAAGAGAGAAAAGTCCACTCTCTAATCTAAGAAAGATGCCAAAGATGGGTCCTAGCTATAGACGAGCCTGAAAAGGTACCCATGTACAAAGAGGCAATCTCTCGGAAAGAAGAAGAAGAGAGAAGAAGAGGGAGACGAGAGGAATGCAGAAGATGCCATGGATGGATCTGAACTCTGCAGCTCTAGGAAGTCTCCCAAAAGAATGTCAATGATGAGATCCTCTACCTCTGGACTAAAGAAGAGCCACCCACACCAAACTATGTGTGCTTTCCCTTAGGAAGGAAATAAATGATGACATGCTGGAAGTCCTCCCACTCCACAAAGGAAACCGAAGGCAGCAACATGAAGAACTCTGAGTCTGGTCCACCAAAGTGTGACATAGGTCTAGCAAGTGAGTGCTAAGGAACCAAAGGTAATGCCACGTGCGTAGAACTGTCAGAGTATGAAGAAGTGAACACCCACAGAAAGGATGTCCAAGTGATGTGAAGGCAACAAAACATTCCCCACAATAGAAAAGGGATCCACAAACAAGGGTGGATCAATGAAGGTCTCCAGAAAAGTGGAAGTGATAAGAGTCCTAGAAGGGGCACTCCCAACAATGGAGATGATGAACTCCTCCAAAACACCTGTAGATGGATGAGGAACCTGTAGTGCATCACAAGTGGACTCTATGAAAAGATGACTAAGGTCAAGTAGATACTCATCCCAATGAGGGGGCTCAACAAACAGAAGAGCGATGTCAGATAGGTATGAGTCATCCAATGAAGGTAGAGGAGTGAAAGGGGCCTCACACACTGAAGGTGGAAAAGAGGTTGGTGTGATGACTGTATGAGACTGAATAGGAGACTGCTTGATATTTGATGAGATGTGGGATGTGTCAACACTCTCTGGAATAGTGAGAGAAGGAGGAGAAGAGTCCTCTGTAGTACTCTCGACATCAGAACTAGGTGCACAATCCTCATCATCAAAAGTAGAACCAAGCAAGTCTGTGTCAGTGGAACTGTCATCACATGAAGAAATAGAGGAGACAACTGGATCAACAGCAACAACAATGGCGGCAGTATGTGAAGGGTCTCCATAGAGGGACTGAAGAATGCTCCAGATACAATGGGTGGATCTGAGTCTGCCACGTGAAACCAGAGAGATCTGAGAGACATGCATCATCAAGTGACCAAAACATGGTCACAAGTGTCAAGGAAGTCCTCTAGAAGACGATGAATCAGTGGGTGCAGGAACTGGCCCAAGTAAGAAGGGTAAAGACCCTCATGAGTGAAGTAATGTTCCATGGAAGCACACCAAGCTGAATAGTTCTCTCTCTCGGTGAGAAGTCGCGGAGGCTGTAAAGTGATCCTACGATGCTCAAGTATGGAAAGAGCACTCTCTATGATGTGTAAGTAAGAATGCAAGATGCATAAAAGCAAGACGTAAGATGTCACTCGGTCGATAATGCGTCTGCGTGTGTAAACCGAAGAGTAACAATGATAACCCCCCCAGAATGTGGCACTTTATAAAAGTAGTGCATTTACAAAACTGTGCAATTCATCACGTAAAGTGTATAAAATCATGAAACTTTGACTAAAGAAGCACTAGGCAATGAGTAGCGAGTCAAAAGTTATGTAGCATTAAATAATTCCTGCAACTGATGGAAAAAAGTCAATAAACACACGTAATGCAAACATGATTAAAAAAGTACTCAAAACGAGTACAAAGGGTATCGTGTGACTTCTCATTGGAAACAACATCAAATTTCAGGCATAGTTTGTTTTTCTTGCGAGGGGGGATTAGCCTCACTGCCAACCCTGGACCTCACCCTCTGTCTTCGACAAGCGTAGGAAAAGCCCAAGAACCCTATACAAGCAAAAAAACCTAGCCCCTAGAATAATTTACAATGCCATGGAATTAATGTTTTTTTAATCCTTAAAACATTAAAAATGGTTGTTTTTACCTCCAAAAAATAAAAGGTAGGGTGAATGAACCATGTGTCCACGTGCAAAGAGGAGCCATGTGGAGCAGGTGGAGTGCCAAGCTATGTTTGAGCTGGCTGTTGGAGGAGAGCTCCGTTGACCAAATTGAATGTAGCAGGGGCTCACTTAGTGAGTTGGAGGAGGTGGTCCTTGAATGTAAGCTACTAAGGCCAAGCCAAGGGGCTCATTGTGTGGAGAAAAACAGCAAGTTGGAAGTTCAGAGTAACACAGGTGGGAGCTGTTACCAAAACGTTCAATCCAAGGCGTTGGAGGCAGGGGTGGGCCAACAGCAGGTCTCCTAGGAGCGGTAGGCCATATGAAGGTCTATCAGAAATGAGTAGGTCTGGAGATGTTCACAATAAGGCTGAGGAAGAGACAATGCACTCCCAAGGAGAATGCAATGTAGGAAGGAAGTAGTCCTTGTGGCATGGTTGAAGTGAGACACCGGAGAAATGGCAGCAAAGGAGGCCAAAACGGCCAGGAACGTGAAGCAAAATGTTTTTCAATGCATGAAAGGCTATGTAAGGAAGATGTTGTAGGAGCACAAGAATGAAAATCTAGAATCCACGCTGAAGGAGAAGCGCCTAGGCAAGTTTGAACGACCGTCAATGGAGCTGATGCAGGGTGGAACAAGAAGAAATGCAACAATGAAACATTTGGAACCAAGGAGAGCTAACCAATCACAAGGTTAGTGCTGCCAGTAATGAAATTACAGTGAGTTGAAGTAACACAGAATGCAAGCTCATCACATGTGAAACCTTTCAGGTCAAGCAGTAAAAAATGTGAGATCCAAATGAACCAATGCACAAATGAAGGAGGATCAAGTGCAACATGTGCAATGCACAAGGAGTTGTGTAGAGTAATGCAAGGCATACAAGCCAAGATTCAGAGATCCATGCAGACAAACAATACAATGTTCAAACCAAGAAGTAGCATGAGCCCATGATTAACATACGGAAAACAGACCAATGCACAGGTAAATAATGCAGGAGGTTGAGCAAATACAAGCAAATGATCAAATGAGTGAATGACGGGGAAACATTAAATGATGTAGATCAAAACCAGTGCTAGAACCAAGGTGTAATGCACTGTAGGCCTATGAGCATGAGCCAGTCAATTACACCTGAAGCAATGCAGAATGTGGAAAAAATTGTCGATCCAATGCGAAATAGCTCTAAGAAAAAATATCCTCCAAGGTAGAACTAATCCAAAATATTTGTAACTTGGAATGTAAAAAACACCTCTAAAACTACATGCAAACCACCTTGCAAACCATTAAACCCCAAAACTGAAACCACAAACACCTGAAAACTGAACAAAGGTATGAAAATGCCTGAAATCAATGTAAGAAGTGCACAGTCGAAATTGCCATTACGACACATGCAATGAGAACTGGATATCACACCAGAAGCCAGAAAACATGCACATAAACACCAATGAGTAAATGGATCCACAAGATCTGCTCTGATACCATGAAAGAGGGTTTAAAACCCGCAAGTGAGGATCATGAGGGATGGCGTGCACATCAATAAACATGTGAAAGGCAGCATGTAGAGATCTCGGGAGGAGCAAACATCAACCGAATGTGCATGCAAAGATTTGAAACATGGGAAAAACCTAGATAAGCCATAAAAATCTCCTCTATCTCATAGATCAAAAGATGTGTACGTATAGGAGGTGCTGAGTAACCCCTAGTGTTGCAATCATGAAAAATTGAATAGAGAGGGGGAGTTACATTCCCGGAATAGAAGTGTAACTCCCAATGACACATATGATGCACTAACACACTGATGCACTGATGCGTAAGGGAATCTCATAATGACCCCTAAATGACACATGGACCTACGATCTCACCTAAGTGAGATGACTCACCTGATGATGTACACACACCAATAATTAAATCTAACAACAAATAACCATATGTAGTTTTAATGACTTGATGAACTGCGGATCTCTCATTTCATGACTCAAAGTTTCATTGATTTCTAATTTCATGACTCGGTTTCCTACCGATATCTCATGTTGA
Source organism: Taxus chinensis (assembly GCA_019776745.2). Classification (NCBI taxonomy): domain Eukaryota; kingdom Viridiplantae; phylum Streptophyta; class Pinopsida; order Cupressales; family Taxaceae; genus Taxus; species Taxus chinensis. The sequence continues at coordinate 361,515,959 of CM034157.1, read as the reverse complement.
CTTAATGTATTGCATAATAAGTATACTTGGTTCTCTTACCCTTTTATGGGTATTGAAGTGTTCTATTTAAGAGGCCTATCTAAATATTTGTTACCAATATTCATCTAAAATCCCGCATCTTAAACTAGGTGACATAAGACAATGCAACCAAAAACTTGCGATACTTTGGCCAAAGATTTTCACATGATATGCATGTTCATATTCCTAGACGACATAATCATCGACGGAATATGTACTTCACCCTACTCCATCTATTATCTAGAATGGTCTTCATTGACTCGTGTCAATCCTCTTGTCCAAGGTTTAACCATAACCTAGGTTAGCAACATAGATTAGTATAGAGAACCACTCATAGGGACTACAGGTACATAGACATACTCAATTGACCTAGGTTGATTACATGTGTCTAGTTACCTTAAGTCATTATGAGTCCCTCCCTATACAAAGTATGCGCCTAAACTGACCTAGAGTGAAACCAAGTCAAGTCCAAGTTTATGTAAACCTAGATGATCTAATCTAAAAGGGTGTTACGACATGTTAGCTGCAACACTATGTCCTCATGAAGACCCTAGTCTTCATGATGACACCTGTTAGTGAAAATCAGCAGCACCCCCTAAATGACCTTCAGATCTGCAAGTGAGAAATGGGTCATTTAGTGTGATTACAAAACATTAAATCTTTTCCCCAAGTGTGGGACTTGAAAAAATGGGAAAAAATATTCAGATTAAAGGTTGGTTCCTCTACTCCTCTGATCATATGTATACATGAAATTTACAGAGGTTTAACTCAAGATCCTAATCTAATTCTACCAAGGAGACAAGTATAGAAGAGAGAAAAGAAGATAAATCTAAACTATCAAGGTGTTACACCAAAGGAGTGGTGAACATTTATTTCTGAAAATTGACATAGATTATAAAAATGTAACACAAATCATGCACAAATTGCTAAAATTGTAATGAGGATCAGGATAGAGCAAATAACACAAGAAAGGATTGAAAATTTCATTCACAGAGCTTGCATTATCATTTCCATTTCTAAATACAGTGCATTACAATAGTAAGGAGGTAGAAAAAATGTTGCAGTCCTAAAAAGGTCTGATATTCCACAAATCCACTTGTCATTGTGAAGGAGGGAGCCTACAGAACATACAAACGTTCAACCCTTTACCAATGAGCCAAATCTGGCTTTTAACAATGAAAACCTAAGTTCAGGAAGGAGAAACATGGATAAATTGAAATGAATGATTCAACCACCAACCAAATCCATCAAAATAGCATGGGTACCCTTAAATTTTCATTCCCCAATATTTTTAACCATGCTGGAGAAGAATGGAAGCCATACTGCATTAAAAATGGTGGTTGAATGTCAGTTCTACTCTTTTCCCCATGCAAAAGGAATTTTTCTAATTTTTTCTCTCACTAAACTCCATAAAAAAATTAATATTACATCATGTATAGGACTTCAATATCTTTCCAATGACACCAAAATCGAGAAAATCTGAGCTCTGGATCGAAAGATATGCCCCTTTGAAGATTTAGAGCAAAACTGGGGCAAAAATTAGGTCGGCGGGCTAAAACCTAAAAAATTTCCCCTTCTTTGAATTTGGGAAAAAAATCCCCAAAAATATCTGTACCCCACTACTCTACTTCCATGTGGCACTTCCACATTTCTTCGCAGCCTCAAATGGTCTTTTTACACTTTTTTGAATTTTGGAAAAAATTCCAAAATTTCTCCGTACCCCACAACTCTAGGACACTTGTCACCCTCCTATTCACTGCGGGCATGGGCTCCAAATTATTCCTTTGCACTTCCAAGAACTTTGGAAAATTTTCCAAATTCTCCCCACACCCCTAACCTCCGCCACGAATAGGACATGGCATCTTTTTCTTATTTCGCGGGGTTTAAAACAAAACTTCCATTTCCTCTTTGGCGGGCCTGCAGACTGGTTTTTTCATTTTCGCCTTTTGCTATTTTGGCAAAAAACCAAAATTCACTCTACCTCTCTGACCCCTGCTAGTTCCATGGACACGTGGCACATTCTTATTGGTTACGGGGCTTCTGGACCAAAAATTTCATTGCGCCATTTTTTGGAAATTTTCTTAACTAACCCTACCAGTCCGATCTCCACCGCCACATGGCATCTCCTCATTCGCATGGGCCTCAAGCCATTTCTTTCCTTTGTGGTCCCACGAGAAAAAAAAAATCTTTGTGCCCCACCCATTCCTTAGTGATTTCTCTAACTTACTTCTGCCGACTCGCCATTCTGCCGCCACGTGACACATTCCTATTGGCTACCGGCCTTGTCAGGGAAAATTTCCCTCAAAAACTCCGCTGAGCCATAACTTGCAAAATACAAGGAATTAGAAGGAAAATTTTACCTTTCTGGAAAGGTGAGAAAATTCTCTATCTGATGAAGCCATTTCTAGATAATTTTGAGTGTTAAAAAGTGAAAAAAAATTAACTAAGGCATAAGGAAGGAAGGAATGAAAGACAATTGGCCAAATAAGTAGGGGGCTTATTTGGATAACAATTTTGGCAACTCAGAGGGGTCATCTTCCTGATGGATGAAGTAACTAGCTACCTGAAGCAATCCATTGGGTAATGGAGTCATCAAATTAACTTCTTGGTACTCTTAACTCATTAGAAAATTTCTAGAAAAAATATTTTGAGAGTAGAACACCACTTGATCTAGAACATGGCCTGTAAAGATGCATCCTTGGGACAATAAATCCTATGCCAAAGAACTTAGGGAAATGTAAAACTAAGTTACAAAAAAACAATGTGCACAAGCACTTAAAGGAATGAAAATCTAAGCTAATATGTACAAGGTGATGAGTTTCCCTTCTAGTAGCAATGCTTTAGATGGATTCCATTAACTGGAATCTGTATTTTTTCACCATCCGATGTAGATAAATGAAAGGCATTATTGTTCTTACATTTTGTGACCATGTAGGGGCCACTCTAAATGGCATCTAAATTTGAATGCTTTCCTGGCTTTCCTCAGTCTGCATCCCATTTCAACACTAAATCTCTAACTTAGAAGGTTCTAGCCTTAGCTTTCCTATCAAAGGTTCTCTTAATCAAGGCTTGGTCCTTCTTAATTATTTTGGCTGCATGCTCTCTGATTTCTTAGAGTTCCATAAATTCTACACATCTAACCTCCATGGGTTCAAACTCCATCAATTCCAATTGCTTCATGAGTTCCAATGTTGGAAACTCAATTGACATAGGAAAGATTACCTCTCTTCCACAGACAAGTCTGAATGGAGAGTTACCGGTGTATCTCTTTGGAGTTAACCTATTAGCCCATAAGGCTGATTTCAATTTAGTATGCAAAGTCCTCTAATTTTCATCAAGAGTCCTCTTGATGATCTTTAATAGGTTCTTGTTGGTAGACTTAGCTTGGCCATTACCTTGGGGGTAATAATTTGATGAAGTTCTCAGATAGATCCCATTCTTAACATCCCATTCAGTTACCTTTGATCCTATGAATTCCAATGCATTATCTGATATTATAGTGGCAGGTATACCAAATCTAGTTACTATCCCCTCATAGAAGTCTAGAATGCTAGATTCATTTGCCTCTTTAAGCTTCACCGCCTCAGCACATTTGGTGAAGTAGTCTGTTGTTGTTAGAATATGCTTGTGTCCTTGGCTTGAGTTTGGGTTAATGACTCCAATGAAGTCCAAACCCCATTGCATGAATGACTGGTTAACTGAAATTGGGTCCAATGGAAGGGTTACTAATCTTTCCTTTCCTGTGAAGAATGCACAATTTTTTCACCTCTCGATCCATGCATAACAATCACTAGACACCTTGGGCCAATAATAGCCATCCTTTATAATCTATAGGGTTGTCACTCTTGGAGAAAAATGATCCCCAGGTGATCCACCATGGAACTCTTCTAACATTTTCTTAATTTGATTTGTCCCAATACATCTTAGTAAAACATTCCATTTACATCCTTTCCTTGAACAAAATGCCATCAAGGAGTACATAAATGAAATAGATTATAATCTTGAAATACCTTCTACTTGGATTTTATTAATCCCTAGAGGGAATTGACCTATTTGGAGGAATTGTGCTATGATATATTGAGTCCAGCAAGGTGTGAGCATACCACCATTCTCTTCTTGAACACCTCTGTTGTTCTTGCTCATCTTGGAGCACTAGAACAACATCCTTCCCATTCATCCTTTGAATCTACGTGTTGATTTGCTCAAGACCAGCCATTCACACAATCCCTTGCCTCTGGACCATTTTGGTTCACCTTGATATCTATATCATACTCTATCACTCTGAGTAATCCAACCAACTGCATGTTTCTCATTTAAATCTCTATTCAGGAGGAAATACTTCACACCTATATGTGAAAATAACAAATGGATTTTGTTGTTGGAGACTAGATGCCTGTACATTTATTCAAGACTTCTTATCACAACAAGAACATGCCTCTCAATGAATGAGTATACCTCACCTCATATTCGTTTAGGCTCTTGGCTGAAGAATGCAACATGGCTACTCCAAATATTCCTTTGTTCTGATGTACTAGTACTGCAAGATATAGTGTCATTATTGCCACCAAAAGCATATAAGGAATGAAGTCCTTTGAGAAGTCTAGATTAATGAGAGTTAGAGCTTGTGATATGGCCTATTTTATAGCTTCAAATCTCTCTTTAACCTTCAACTGTCCATTTGAAAGCCATACTCTTTCTTCAACATCATAGTTATAGGCTTGACAAGGGCTAGAAAAATCTAGACACAAACCTTTTGAACAAAATTTATCCTTCCCTAGTAAGATTTGGACAAATGGCCTTCTTGTGAATTGGAAAAGGCAACACTTTTAATGGCTTCAACTCTCTCTGGATCAATGGTTAATCCTTCTTTAGATACAATGTGGCCTAGGAAGCTTACCCTTCATGAGCTAAGAATATGCATATCTTCAGATTCAGGGAAACTCTAAATCTCCCTGCATCTCTCAAACACTTGCCTGAGATGGGAAGATATGGTCAAGTGATGTACTTTTAGAAAATACTGTAATGTCATCAAGGTATACAAGAACCATCTTGTTAATCAACCCCTTGAACACCATGTCCATGGCTCTCTAAAATGTTGCTTCAGAATTGGATAAGCCAAATGGAATTTTCCTATAAGCATATGTGCCCCATTTTGTGGTGAAGGCTGTTTTGAACTGATCATACTCCTTTACCATGATCTGATTATACCCTAAGTAACCATCTAGCAATGAAAACCTCTCAGAACCAACAACAACGTGCAAATTCTACTCCATAGAAGGAAGTGGGTAATGATCCTTGAGGGATGCTCTATTCAAATCTATAAAGTCTACACACAATATGATTTCTCCACTCTTCTTTCTAACTAGAACCAATTTTGCAACCCAACTTGAATGCTTGATGGGAAATATGATACTTTCGTCTATTAAATTAGTCACTTCCTTCTTCATGAGAGGCTCCATGTGTGGATTGACCAATCTTTGTTTTTTCCTGATGGGTTTAGCACTTGGATCTAATTCAATTTTTTGTTGAGATAGCTTGGGATTGAAACTCCTCAAGTCTTCATAGCTCCAAGAAAATATATCCGGGAACTCTTGGCAAAGTTGAACTCATACCTTTCTTGCTCGGTTGCCACTTTACCAATTTGAAGTGATTTGCCTTCTCCCACCGAGATGGGCACTGAATCTTATCCCTTGACTTGGATGTTTTCTTTATCCTTTCTAAATTGATCATTAGGATTAAAGATGGAATCCAAAGTGATAATTCCTTTTGGTAGTTTGTTTGTTTTTAGCTATACCACTTGATCACCATATTGTTGTTCTAACTTTTTCTGATTTTTGGCTGATAACTCAACTTCCTCTCACAAGAAATTGATGATTTGTTGGTCACTTTCAAACACTTGCCAACTTACATTATTATCTGGCACTGATGGCCTTATAATCACATGAATTTTTGGCTGCAATTTATCTTCCTTGATACTCTCAACAACATCAAAGGCTGCTCCAACTGCTGCAAGCCTATCAGCAGCTTAGTTTTTTTTCCTAGGGATGGAGTTGATGCCAAAGCCTTCAAAATCCCTAATGACGTCCCACACCCTATTCTTATAACTCTTGATCAATTCATTTTTGGCATCATGTTTTCCTTTAACTTGATTAACAATCAGCTCGCTATCACTAAAGACTTGTAAGTTTTTTATACCTCTCTTTCTTGACCAATGCAATTCTTGTATCAAAGCTTCATATTCAACAATGTTGTTAGAACATGCAAACTGAAATCTAAAAGCAAAATAATACTTAATTCCTTGAGGTGAAACAAACATAGCTCCCCCTTGCACCTTGTCTACCTCTTGATCCATCAAAAAACAATTGTCATACCTCATTGTCATATTTATGGTCTGGCTTGGTGATGCTAGGAATAGGCTGATTTTATTCATGCATGTAATAAACACCTGCCTCAGATTCCTCTATTTCCTTATAGGGATCAAAATCATGTACCTTTCTTTCCCATTCATCAAGAGTCAAATCTGGGATGCTTCCAAATTTGGTGTCAGCTTCATCAGTGCCTGGATAATCCTCTTGATCAAATGCTGAACAGTTGGCATTGATTAGGCTTGGAGTATGAGGCTCAATGTGAAATTTTGAAATAGGTTCAGACATGATTGTGGCCTTGGTTCCATATATGGTCTAAAAAAACATGTGTGACCAATCAAAAGATAAATATCCTCTAATTCTAGCTGTGAAATCCCTTGACAAACATAGGGCAAAAGTGGTGGTAAATCTATCACTGAAACATCTTGCAAAATAGTTACATTAGGGCATGCATGCAAAGTGAGGCTTAAATATTTAATTAACCCCACTATTTTTACTCTTATTACTATTGTCCCATCTAGTTGCACCACCCCTTTGGATATGAATTCATATTGGAGGCCCATCTAATCATTTATTTGCTTGGGCATCATAGAACTACTTGCCCCAGAATCAATCATACAATTATGTACTAGTTTATCCCCAATGATCAATGAAACATAGAATGGAGGGGGATTCAAAACTTTACCTTGTTTTCCTCCAAGCTTCCCCTTAGGCTAAGCAACATTTATGAGTACCTTCTCTTGCATATGAGCTTGCTGATTTGAAGTTGACCAATTCTTCATGGTAGTTTGTAGTAGATCCTTTTTTCCTGGGATGGATAGTGATTCCCACATGGATATATTCACATTTTTCTTCTTTATTTGTTCAATGATGTTAAATGGGGATGAACATCTCTTTGTTTTCCCTTATGCTGCACATTCTTTTCTTGTACATGGGATGCAACAATTGACATTTGAGCTGGTCTAGAAGGTGGCTTGGGATGTCCTTGCACATTTGGAACTACATTTTATTTGTCAACACTTTGTGGAGTGATGGAAGGTTTTGGATCACCTGGGGCTAATGACTACCCTTCACCAATATTCCTCTTCTTTGACCATGTGTTAGCTACTACATTCTGAGAAATTGTTTGATTCATACCACAAAAATCTTCAGCCTACCAATTCACAAGTGTATTCTCATTTGGAGTTGTATTTTGCTGATATGTTCCTTATTGTTGGTTTGTTTCTTGACTAACCTCACTCTCTACACCAGTTGTTTTCACCATCAAAGCTTTGTTCAAAGCACCATTGAAGCACATATAATGGTTTTGAGGTTCATTACATGGGAAACACCAATCATACTCTTGAGCTATATTATTTTACACTGGAACTAAGGATTTAGAGGTAGATGTAGCATTGGGGTTATAGGGTAGAAACAATTTGTTGGTAGGAGGCCTTACTTGATTTTGATTTACAGCTAGATTAGGTGGCCTATTAGGCTAATATGGTTGCCTATTATGTTGAGTTTGAGACTGATAAGAAGGTATAAAAATTTGGGCTTGTTGCCTCTTGAGTGTAACCAATTCATTGCCTAAATTTTGTATTTGTTCCATGACTTCTTAAAGTTCATTTGAGGCACAAGAGGATGAAGTAGAAGTTTCATTTGAACTCTGATTTCTAGGAATGGGAAAAGGAGCTAAAGTAGGTGCTTAACTAGTGCTTGGGTTTTCCATGTATGAATATAAGGGCATAGGAGGCCTAGGTGCTAGTTTACCATCTTAGATCAAACAATTCTCAGCCCTAATGGTGATGCTATAAGATCCAGGTACATTTGCACCTCCCATGGATTGGATTAACATAGAAATATGAGAATTTAAAGCTTTGAGATAGTATAATAAAGAACCTTCAGCTGTCGGCCTTACTGTCACTGGGATTCTATCCCATGTCCTTTGAAATTTGAAGTCTAAGTCTTGTAGTTTCTCATTGGGAGCTCTCTTGATAGTTTTCAGTTGTTCCAATAGAGACAAATTATCTCCCTTTTCTCAAACTACTCATGGAGAGCTATGCACAACTGGTTCCAATTTTGGATAGAGCCTACCCCAAGACTCCTGAACCATTGCAAGGATTTCCCTTTGAATGAAGATGCCAACAATTTGACAGTAATTTGGATCTCAAAAATCTCATGGATTTCACAAACATTAGCAATGTCTTTGACATGATCACCAAGAGTGGTTTGATTTTCCCTAGTAAAGTATGGGATGTTCTTCAATGTTACAACTGAAACTAGGTTTTCTGCATTAAGAGAAATTTTACTTCTGCTAGTGAAGTTGACATAAGGGTTGTGTTGTGCCATTCTGATTGGCCTAAGAACCCTTGTTGATTGGGTGAAATTTCTACAAGGTGGAGAAGTTGATAGAGTTCTATTTGGTGGAGATGCAGACCTTTGAATTCTTCTTCCCCTCTCTCTTCTTCCTGGGGATACTTGTAGATACTCATATAATCCTTCTTCTCTAGCCCTTGACCTTGTTTGGATCCTTCTCATGGATCTTCAGACTTGGACTGCTAAAACCAGTTGATTTTATATCTTTGGAGTCACTAGATGTGTAAATCAAGGTTCTTTTTAAGCAAGGAACTTACAAAAAATTCACATCAACATTGTTGTAATGAAGATGAATACCTCTAAGGTCCCACGGGCCTGCCAAAACTGTTAGTGTAAATCAACAGCACCCCCTAAATGACCTTCATATTTGCAAGTGAGAAATGGGTCATTTAGTGTGATTGCACAACATTGAATCTTTTCCCCAAGTGTGGGACTTGCAAAAATGGGAAAAAACTTTCCATATTAAAGGTTTTTTCCTCTACTCCTCTTATCAGAGGTATACATGAAATTTACAGAGGTTCAACTCAAGATCCTACTCTAATTCTGCCAAGGAGACAAGGATAGAAGAGTGAAAAGAAGATAAAACTAAACTAACAAGGTGATACACTAAAGGAGTGGTGAAAATCTATTTTTTAGATTGATAAAGATTATAAAAAATGCAACACAAATTGTGCACAAATTGCTAAAATTGTAATGAGGATCAGGATGGAGCAAACAACACAAGAAAGGATTGAAAATTCATTCAAAGAGCTTGCATTGTCATTTCCATTTCTAAATACAGTGCATTACAATAGCAAGGAGGTAGAAAAAATGTTGCAATCCTAAATAGGTTTGATATTCCACAAATCCACTTGCCAAGGTGATGGAGGGAGCCTGTAGAACATAAAAACATCTAACCCTTTACCAGTGAGCCAAATCTGGCTTTTAACAATGAAAACATGAGTTCAGGAAGGAGAAACAAGGAAAAATTGGAATGAATGATTCAACCACCAACCAAATCCATAAAAATAGCATGGGTACCCTTAAAATTTCATTCCCCAAGATTTTTAACCATGCTGGAGAAGAATTAAAGCCAAACTTCCTTAATAATGGTGGTTGAATGTTAGTTCTACTCTTTTCCCCATGCCAAAGGCATTTTTCTCATTTTTATATCAATAAAATCCACCAAAAACAAAATTGAATATTCCATTGTGTAGAGGACTTAAATAGCTTTCCAATGACACTAAAATCGAGAAAAACTGAGCTTTGGATCAAAAGATATGCCCCTCTGAAGATTTAGGGAAAAACTAGGGTGAAAATCGGGTCGACGGGCCGAAACCTAAAAATTTTCCCCTTTTTTGAATTTGGGAAAAAATCCCCAATAAGCTTCGCACCCCACCACTTCGCTACCATGTGGCACTTTCACATTCATCCGCGGGCTCAAATGGCCTTTATATGCTTTTTTGAATTTTTGAAAAAATTCCAAAATTTCTCCATGCCCTACCGCTCCGGGACATGTGTCACCCTCCTATTCACTGCAGGCATGCACTCCAAATTCTTCCTTTGTGCTTCTAACCACTTTGGAAAAATTTCCAAATTCTTCCTTTGTGCTTCTAACCACTTTGGAAAAATTTCCAAATTCTCCCCATACCCCCGACCTCTACCGCGAATAGGACATGTGGCATCTTCTTATTAGTCCACGGGGTTTAAAACAAAACTTCCATTTCATCCTTGACGGGCCTGCGGACTGGTTTTTTCATTTTTGCCTTTTTCTATTTTGGTAAAAAACCCAAATTCACTCTGCCACTCTAACCTTTTCCGTTTCCATGGACACATGGCACATTCTTATTGGTTGTGGGGCTTCTGGGCAAAAAATTTCATTGCGCCATTTTTTGGAAATTTTCTTAACCTACCCCCGCTGATCTAATCTCTGCCGCCATGTGGTATCTCCTCATTCACATGGGCCTCAAGACATTTATTTCCTTTGCGGGCCCACAGGAAAAAAAAATTCTTTGTGCCCCACCCATTCCTTAAGAATTTCTCCAACTTACCTCTATTGACCCATCATTCCACCGCCACGTGGCACATTCTTATTGGCTACGAGCCTTCCCAGGGAAAATTTCCCTCAAAAACTCCGCTGAGCCATAACTTGCAAAATACAAGGAGTTAGAAGGAAAATTTTACCTTTATGGAAAGGTGAGAAATTTCTCTATCTAATGAAGCCATTTCTAGATAATTTTTATTGCTTGAAAAGTGTAAAAATTTGACTGAGGCACAAGGAAGGAATGAAAGAAAGTTGCCCAAATAAGTAGGGGGCTTATTTGGATAACAACACCTCATTGCAGTTGGCATGTACCAACCTCCTACAGATTCACCTCATCTAAAGGTACATATACAACTAATAATTTAAATTCTTTCTTATCTTCTTAATTTAAGATTTAATTTCAGCAACCCTTCTGAATCTCTAACTTCTTTGATCATTATGGTTGTTTAGCCCTAAATGATTCTCAATTTCCACATAGATAAATTTGCATCCAAACCTCCTTCCTAAAGGTTTGTATTTCATTCTTTAGTATCTTGTTATAGGATTCATATTTACAAAAAAAATCAATGTATCAACAACAAGATTGTTTTACTTAGTTTGACCAAGTTACGCACATTTGTATTTAGGTTCAGATTTCTTAAGAACAAACTTTGTTAAAAGGAAGTCTAATTATTGATTATGTAACTATTATTTTCTTGTTACCTTAATCTGATTTTTTTAATTTTTTTTTTATTATTGGCAAATAGTTTTTTGAAAGGGACTATACCCTTGTGTACAAAAGAGGGCCTAGGAGCCAGAATAGGAATTAAAACCAGAAAAAAAGGATCAGAATCCAAGTGTGACAATGAAGCCCAAAGTAGCCAAAAAATAGCTACCCCATCAAGACAAAACAACAAAAACTCTGCAAAAAAGTAGCAAAGAGACCACAAAAAAACAACAAAAATACATACAAGAGCAGCTAAAGCACCTACAACTACTTCTTGGCAGCTTTGTCGATGCTGGATTTGATGTTCTTCCAGGATTTGAACATTCCCAAAGTTGTCATGTGGGCAGCGTCAGTCTTATCCAGCTGATCAATGGTCCTTTTGCTTTCCTTATCAGTGCCCCAAAGTGTTGCCGGAACTCCGCTGAGATTGGAGACACTTCTGACATGCTGCTCAATGAACTCCTCAATCACACTAAAAATGGCCATATTGTAATCATGACGAGTTTTGGCCTTCCCTAAACGGGAGTCTAAGGAGTTCAGCTTCTTGTAGATATCTTCAATCTGGCTATTATCAATAACCACCTCCTCCTCCTTCTTCCTCTTACCTTTCTGTTTTGCCAAGTTCTTAACCTCATCCTTCAACAGCTTCATATCAGCTTCTAAGGCTTCCAGCCTTTTTGTAGAGCTCTCCATATGCACATCCCGGGGACTAGCACTGCTAATATTCAGGAGGTCATGTGCAATTTCAATTTCATGAGGACCCTTCCCCACAGCAAGAGTATCGAGGTTAAGCCTTCTAGAGGACCTGGTGACCGGTCTGGCCGAGGTGGAAGTGAAGTGGGGGGTGGGAGCAGTAGTAGGGGGAATGGAAGATGAAGCCTGGATGGCCGGTAGGGGGGTGACAGCAGCGGTGGCGGGGGCAGAGAGTGGAGAAATGGGGCTAGCAGCAGCAGAACCCGGCAGAGGGGGAACTGAGCTAGGGGAGGAAGGGAGACCAGGATACCGAAGAAGACAAAATTTATGCAGCAGCAAAATAAGCCCCTGGTGTAAAGGAACCACCCGGGTATGCTTTTGAAACTCCAAAATGGAGTGCTCAAGAGAGTTCAGCAAATAATGGGGGAAACAAACCATGCGATTCCTGCGGAAGTGGTTGAGGAAGATAAGGTGCTTAGCAGGTACAGTGACAAACCTCCCTTCCAAAGAAATGAATCGTATCATCATGCGAGTAACCTCATCATAAGGTGGAGGGATCGAGCTAACAAGCAGGCCCGCGGTAACATGGATCAGCTTCTCAGATCCCTCCACAAATCTCCTCTCTTCAGCATCTCTGTCGACCCTTTTGTTAAAAAAATGGTAGCCCTCCATGCCAAGGCCAGTCACTTCAGCAATAAGCTCCTCGTTGACCAAGATCTTCTGCCCCCCATATTCCACAGTTCACTCCTTCCAATCCTTCGCAAAACGCACTGAGATGCTTTGATCATGGCCCTGAACCTTCTCCATGAAGTTGGTGATGCCACCCTTGCTGAGTATATTCCATAGCTCTACATTATCCTTCCAGTCCAGGTCCGCACTAGGCTCAATTTGGCAAGGGGGACCCCCCATCTTCACTGTGCTTAACTGTTTGCAACAAATTCCAAAATCCTTGAGAGCGCTGAAGCCAGTCTACTTTTTACTGTTGTAATCCGCACAATGTTGAAAATGAGAGCCGTTGCTCTTCCCACGAACATCCGCGTGCCTGCTGATCTGAGCCTGTGGAAGTTCACATGTGGGAATAACGGCCTTTTTGCTAGCCCACTCCCTATCATCAATTACATTATTACTGTCTTCGGTATCCGTGGAGCCTTGTATCCAAATTTTAGCAAGCACAGTGCTGCCCGCATGCACGATTTTCATATCAATGTAACTCCACTTGAACTTCCCCATATACTTCACACTATCTTGATTATTCGACAAGATTTGCATAATCATAGTTTTTAAGTCAACACGTGTGGGAGTTTTATTGATACTGATCCACGCCCAATAATCATAACTCAACTCAAGAAATTGCGTGCGTATAGAAATCCGCATGAATGTTGTTTTGAAGCTGCTTAGGGATGCTATTGTTATCCCAAACAATGTGATTAACATTAATGCCATAATTAGCCAGTGCATCTGCCAATTTATTACCCTCCCGGTAAGTATGCATGATCCTGATGTTATTGAATGTTTGACAAATACTTATGGACTCTGAGATAAAATCCTTGATGCTCCAACTTGGAGATGAGCACTGTTTAAGGAGATTAATGATATTCAGGGAGTCCCCTTCAATAATGAGGTTCTGGATATTTTGAGTCTGGGCAATTCTCAGGCCCCATAAAGCAGATAATGCTTCGGCAAAATGATTGGTTTGAATTCCCATTTTCCCAGCATACGCAGCAATCAGACTACCTTTATGATCCCGTATCGCTCCTCCCCCTGCCGCAATCCCAGGGTTCCCCTTAGAGGCCCCATCAAAGTTCAACTTAAACCAATTAAAATCAGGAGGATGCCATTTAATCAAAGATCTATCAATGCTATTCCCGGGATTGCTACGGCTATTGACGGTTCCAATCTGCCAGTTGGATAAGATATATTCTTCATTCTCTGGATATCTCTTGTTCTTGGGGGGTTTAAATCTAGCAATGTTCTCTTTGATACCATTAGAAATTTTACCAATACTAAGTTTATAGTTTTGCTTCTTATTTCTGAAGATAATATCATTTCTATCCTTCCATATCCTCCAGATTAAATGAGGGATAACCAGCTTCCAGATCCTTTTGACAACACAATGCCTAAAGGGTGGGTTCCATTGAGTCCATAGCTGATTTAGATCCTTCGGCACCACCCAGAGAGCTTCAAATTTAGAGAGGGAAAAACTCCATATTCTGGTAGCATACTCACAATGAATGAACAGATGACTGATATCCTCAGAATATTTCTTACAAAGATGACACCTATTAGGCATTATAAATCCTCTTCTCATCAGGTTGTCAGTGGTAAGAATCCTGCCTCTGATAGCCAGCCAAAGGAAAAAATTTATTTTAGGAGTTAATTCAGTCATCCAAATATTATTCCAATTGAACTCTGTTTGACTACTGTGGAAGAAATTATTATATCCAATTTTGACAGAGTAATTCCCATCATTGGAATTATTCCATACCAGCTCATCCTTGGAATCCAGTTGACTTAAGGGAATAAGATCTAATTGATCTTGAAGGGAGGAAGTAATTTGCATCAGATCATCTCTCTCCACAGAAAGTTTTTTCCAATTCTTGCTGGTGCCATTTCCCTCAATATAGTCCTTGATTTTAATGCCATACTTGCTTACAAGACTGTCCTTAACAATCCCAAATCTATCCATGAGATTTCCATTAAACCAATTATCATCCCAAAAGTTTATGTCCCAACCATCCCCCACTTTCCATTTACTGCCCTGCTTAATGAAATTTCTGCTCTTAACCAGATTGTTCCAAAAGATGGAACCATAGGGGAGGTGCTCATCTTGCAGGAAAGAGTACACAGTTTGATGATTTAGGTATTTTTCTTTGATTAAATCAATCCAGGGTTGTTTCTCAGACAACATTCTCCAGCCCATTTTAGCAATGAGGGCCTCATTCATTTTCTCAATATCTTTTATACCCAGTCCTCCCATAAACTTCGGGGTGCAAACCTTATCCCAAGCAACTAAGTGAAATTTGAACTTCTCTTCCATGCCTTGCCATAAAAAAAAATTTCTGAATCCTTTCAATCTTATCTCTGAAGGAAGAGGGGATCTTGTAGAGTGACATGACATAAATGGGCAGATTTTGAAGAGTACTTTTAATGAGCAGGCACTTACCAGCACTAGATAAAATGGCTCCTTTCCAACCAGCCATTTTTTTTTGGAATCTCTCCAATAAATCATCCCACACCTTGCTAGAGACTTTTCTAGTGCCGAGAGGAAGGCCCAAGTAAGTGGCTGGAAGCGCACTTATTTTACAACCCAGAATTTTAGCAATTTTAAGCTGCCTTTCCTCAGGAGTGTTGAAAAAGAAGATGGAGCTTTTATCATAATTGATCTCTTGCCCAGAAGCAGATTCGTAGAGCTGCAGTAAAGCCTTGGTAGCCTTGGCTTCAATGACTGACGCCAGAAGAAGGAGGATAGTATCATCCGCAAATTGCTGATGGGAGACAGCTTGACTGATGGAAGTGGGCTTAGAGCCATTTAAAAGACCGTCATTAACTACTTTGTCAATTGTTCTACTAAGGCTATCAGCCAAAAGAATGAAGAGCAAGGGGGAGATAGGGTCCCCTTGCCTAAGCCCTCTGCTGCTAGTGAAAAAACCCACAGGCTCACCATTAACCACCACTGAGAATCTGACCGTAGAGATACAAGCCTTAATAATTTTTCTAAATTTGTCCGAAAACCAAATTTAGTTAATACTTTGTCAAGGAAAACCCAAGAGACTTGTCAAAGGCTTTATTCATATCAAACTTGAGGGCCATATTTGCCTTTTTATTATTTTCCATAGAATGTATGGTCTCATGAACCATAATCACTCCATCTTGTATAATCCTGCCTTTGATAAAGCCACTCTGCTGCCTTGAGATTAGATCATTCATAATGAGTTGAAGCCTAGTAGTAATAATTTTGGTAAAAATTCTATAGATGGCATTCACAAGGCTGATAGGTCTGAAGTCTTTGAAGTCTTTAGCATCCATTTTTTTTGGGGCCAGCACAATGTGAGTGTTGTTTAGCTCTTTCAAAAGATTTCCCGTTCTATAAAATTCATTCACCGCTCTGAGAAGATCCTCCGAACAGATTTCCCAAAATTTCTGGAAAAAATTTATGGAGAACCCATCCGGACCAGGAGCCTTGTCACCCTCTAAAGAAAATACAGCCTTTTGCAGCTCTTCAAGCGTGACCACTTTGGTGATATTTCTAAATTTCTGTTCCTCAATTTTATCTTGGGGAATGGCCTCCAACATAAAAGAAATAGCTTCAGAATTGATGATATTCCTCTCCTCAAGAAGCTTTTTATAAAAATCAAGCGCTTCTTTCTTGATGCTATTGGGATCTTTTATGATATTTCCATTACTTTTAGATACTTCTAAGATCCTATTACAGGCTCTGTGCTTCAAAGTGGTCATATGAAAGAACTTCGTATTCCTGTCTCCCTCTTTAAGCCAAATAGCTCTAGATTTAAGTCTCCATAAAGATTCCTCTCTGCTGCAAATCGTATGCAACTCTGAAAGAATATTCTTTTCATTAGCTTCATCTTCAGCCGATCTCCCCATAGTATCCATTTTTATTTCCAGATCCTGAAGTTTTTGTTTTAACTTCTTTTTATTATCAAACACATTGCCAAAAACGCTTTTATTCCAGATTTTGACTTGCTTTTTGACATTTTTGAGCTTTTGAACCAATCTAAATTGAGCAGTGCCTTCACCATTCCATCCCCACCATTCTTTTATCTTGTCATAGATATTGTCATGCTCCATCCACATCTTTTCAAATTTGAATGAGCTTCTGGTGGGTTTAGTCCAATTGAGAAAATTTAAAGCAAATGGATTGTGATCCGATCCAACTTTGGGCAAGGAAGAGAGGTGGAAGTCTTGACTGAGAATCCAGCTCGCTGAAATCAGTGCTCTATCCAATCTCACCTGGATAAACTCCTTTCCCAACCTTCTATTATTCCAAGTGTATTTATTTCCATGAAGATCCACATCTAAGAGATTATGTTCAGCAATAAAATCAGCAAAATCCTCCATACCTGTAGAAAAGCTGGAGATTCCTCCATACTTTTCACCTGGGTTTAGTGGAGAGTTGAAATCCCCCATAATAAGCCAGTTAGCTGAACAATGTTGGTTTCTAAATGTTTTAAGGTCAGCCCAAAGTTTTCTTCTTCCACTAACCGTATTAGGGGCATATATGTTAGAAAGGATCCATTCACCATTATTCTCAATAGCAATAAATTTGATTGCAAGATGATTAGTACTAGCATTGAGAACCATACCAGTACAGTGCCTTTTATCCCAAAGAGTAGCCAGTCCTCCAGAAGCTCCCTGGGAGTCTACAGCCGCCATTTCAGAGTTATCCCAGAAACTCTTTTTATTAGTTTCAAGGGCCTTAGCTTTCATCTTAGTTTCCTGCAGAATCAAAATACTAGGATTACTAGAATCCCATAACTCCTTGATGATTCTCTGTTTGGAGTTTCCATTTAGGCCTCGGATGTTCCAAGAAATAATCTTCATTTGGAATGATTGGTAGTTGGAATTTCCTGATGGTTCAACTGACGTTGAATGCCATCTGCAATGTCTCTCTCAGTTCTCTTAGATCTAAGAGCCTTTTTAGAGGGCCTTCCTCTTTTTGTGCTTCCTCCAAAGTCAACTAGTCGTCTTGCAGAAGATCTAGTTGTTCTGGATGTTGAGGTATCCCAGTTGTATTTTTTCTTTTTCTTATCACTGTAGAGTGATTCTGGGATCATTTCAAATCCTTTCATTCATTTTTTCTTTTTTGAAATGACCTTTGTGAATCCAGAATCTATATCGTCATCATCTTTGACAGGTGTAACTTCTCCCTCTTCACGTTCTTTCTGAATCCTGTCAGTGTGTGTGTATCAGCTGTTCTGGTGCTGTAGCAAGTAGGTGAAACCACTGATCTGTTGCTGGAGCAAGGAGGTATATCTGCAGATGATTTACCATCTCCCCTAGGAGTGCTTTTCTGCAAAGATTCTTTAAAAACCATACTGTCCTTGTTCGATGTTTCCTTAATGATGCACAGATGATTATCTATCTCAGCTTCCTTACTGCTCTGAAATTGATCATTAGGGACTATATTAATCTTCACAGAGCCTTCTTGCTCGTTCACCACCATGGATACCTTTACAGGATTTTCCAAGTCCTCTTTGTTAGGTGCTTCAGGAAAAGCTGCTGCTGAGATTTTGGGATGCCAGACCAGATGTTTCCTTATTTGAGTTCTAAAACCCCTTTTTTTCCCCTTTCTATTGAAATCCAACTCCTTCTGACTAGGGGCTTTGTCTTCATTCCGGCTATCCGTGTTAGGAACCCTACATTCCTTGCTCAGAACTGAGCCCTCCACAGGCTGTTCAGCTTCCATTGTAGAGATCTTCTTCTTGGAACAACTTTTGTCAGAGTGTCCTATGCGATGACAATGTTTACATCTCAAATGAAAAGTTTCAAACTCAATTTTTTGAGTCCATATCCCATATCTAGATTTCAAGATGATGTGCTCCGGTAACTCCTGTTCCATTTCAGAAAAGATGCAGAAATGAGCAAAAGCAAGTCTGGATCTGTTTCTCGTGGGCCCATCCAGACCGATAGGAGCACCTAAGGATTTAGCAATATTTAGCAGAATTTCATCATCCCAAAAATGCAATGGTAGTCCAGGTAGCCTACACCAGATTGGGATGGTGTTTATATTTTCAGTATTAGGGTCAAATCCAGGATACCATTTTTTCAAAAAGAGGCCCATATTACCCAGCCACCAAGGTCCTCCCAGAAGCACCGATTCCAAATCCTCTTGCTGATTAAATTTTGCCAAAAAAAACCTTTTGGCATGATGGTAATACTCAGGGCTCCCTTAGGTTTCCACTTTCTCAAAGCCCATTTTCTAATGAAATCAATATTAGGTCTAGAGCCAAGAAACTTACCAACAAGGGAGAGATTCACTTTGCTTAAAGCTCTATCAACACATCCATCTGGGACCCTCAGGCAGGTGGCACCCTCATTTGTCCTTTTCCCACGTGAACTGACCAGTATTTTTCAGACCCACTTTGATGTTAGGGCTTTGAAGCATCTTATTCCAGGCCAGAGGTGTGGATCCCAGCATTTCCACTTTTTCATTTTGTAGATTTACAACCGTCTGATTTTGGCCAGAGATCTACCTCTCCTCAGCATTCTTAGGTTTAGCGCGCAGACATTCTGCAGCCAGAACTGCAGAAACTGCACTGACAGTACCTCCATTGCTTTCTCCTTCACTCGTACTCGTGCTTACAACCGTCTGATTCTGGCCAGAGATCAGCCTCTCCTCAGTAATTTTAAGCTTAGTGCACAGACATTCTGCAGCCAGAACTGCAGAAACCGCGCTGACAGTATCTCCATTGCTTTCTCCATCATAATAAAATTATAGCATATAAGTAATACAACATCCAAATTACTTATATGTTTCATACTACAATTATCTATGGTTCATTCTTGTTTCATGCTACTTGGTCAAAGAAGGTTATTAACTTTAACAGTAATATATTAGAATTATTTTTAGAGAAGAAAGGAATCACAATACTCATTACTACCATAATTCTTCATATAATATCAAACACCAAATTCATTCAATTAAAAAGG
The DNA here is from genome assembly GCA_019776745.2 of Taxus chinensis. Classification (NCBI taxonomy): domain Eukaryota; kingdom Viridiplantae; phylum Streptophyta; class Pinopsida; order Cupressales; family Taxaceae; genus Taxus; species Taxus chinensis. Next base: position 361,496,128 of record CM034157.1, on the reverse strand, counting down.
GTGGGATTTAGGATGAACCAACAACATCCTAAAACATGAATTCCCTTCTTCCCATTACTAAAACAATTCCAATTCAATTTTAATTTAACGGTTTAAGAGGAGTAAGAATTGTAAGTTTTCCATTAATTACCCACTTAGCTTCAATAGGGTTAATAAAGATAAAAGAAAAGTAAACCGATGATAAGTGAAACAAATTAACTCACCTGTTAAAGTTCAACGAAACCGCATTGTGTTTAAAAACTATGAGAAGAGAAAGAACATAATGTATATCCCTCCACATTTTAAGAAAAAAATGATGAATAACTAGCTCAAAAATAGAGATAAGGTCCCAATAATCCATCCTATAAAATTTTAACACATTCAATATCCCAAGAAAACCAAAATTGTTCCTTACCTAACAAAATCCAAATTAAACAACCATTGCCACACAAATAGTATATTTGAAATTGAATCGATATAAGATAAACAACTAAAACTAGCAAAGCGGATCCGGAAGAGAGGGATTCTCATCCAATAACGAGAACAACAAATGTAGTATAAAAATATTACAAATTTTCAAGCAACAAGCTCAATAATTGGTTTCTTACTTTCATTTCAGTGAAGGTAGCATCTTCCCAGACATTCCCTTAATTCCCATATAGAGAAAGACCTACAATGTATTCTTATTCGCCCAAGGGAGATGAATAAATATTACAACCATGCTAACCACATACCCACTTTATAATAATAAAGGAAAAAACCAAAGGGTAAGAAGGAAGGAGCTCCAACCAATATTTGAACAAACGAATGAAATAAAAGTGACTTAACCCCAATTCGGTTCTCAAAATCGAACTAAAAAGGAGAAGAGTAAAATCAAACATTCTAACTCATTTCTTTAAGATAACCAAAACTAAATTAATCTCAAGTTCCACAAACCATTTCATACATGCAAATACGAGAAACAACAATATCCTCACATAGTCCCAGGAAAAGAAGTTAAATAATATTTTACTAGATTTCGAAGAAGGAAGAACAAAACCGAATAAAATCCTTTCTTAAAAATTCAACAAATTTCACAGGCTCAAACGTATTAAATTCGAAAGGATTAAACGTATCACTATTTTTTTCTAACAAGTTTAAATTCACAAGACATCAAATCCAAATAGCTATTCCAGCTTACCTCAATAGAAGCAACAAAATTCAAAGTGACTCAAGTTTCAGAGAAGACAATACACCATACTTCCCTCAAACAAAAGAAAAACAACTCATATAAAATATTTATCACACAATGTTTTCCCTTAATCCATTATGCATAGGAAATCAGAATTTCACAAAACCTTGGCTACATTCCAGTTTTAGACAAAGATATAGCAGGATTAACTCAAACATTTACCAAGAAAATACCAATATGGAATCTTTTCCAAAAGACAATTGAAGCAGGAGAATACCACCAAAAATACACCATAAACATTTCAAAAAAACCATTGTGTCTAAGAGAAGATTTTTTCTAATGAAGATGTTTAGTAAAAAGAATAACTATTTAATAAGAAGAGCCTATCATGCATGATAGTGTTTTCTTTTGATTTGTAGAAGATCTCTAACCGAGCCTCCCAAAAACCTCTTCTTTCAAAAACAACATCAATAATCAAATCTACCAACTTTCTTTATATTTCTACAAGTTCATAAACATCTCGAAGATACCCAAGATCACAAGGATTAAATAATAAAATTATTGGTTCAAAGAACTAGAATCCCTCATGCAGAGCAAAAACCAAAATGATCTAATGACCAAAAAACTTCCCTCAAATTTTGTTTCACCTCTTTCTTAGGTGGTTTCTTCACCCTAATTGAAGCCATTGAATACATTGAATTCCCATTCACTCCTCTTTCCTTACACCACCTCCCTTTCAAATTTGGTGAGGTTAAATTCAAAAATTTTGATGCATTTTAAATTTAACAATGGTGCCAGCTAGGCATACCACTATCCTTCCATGCCTCTGCCAAACTGCCAAACTTGGTGAATTTAAGATGTAAAGACTAAAATCAACTCACATTAATACCTTAGAAACCATCACCACCAACTTCCCACTTGCCACGTAATGCTTAGGTCCCCTTTAGGCTTAGTAATAGTTGAGCTCACATTAACATTAGTTAGGTTTCCACCTTAGTTCTTATGTTATTAGAATTTACTTTAGGTTATTTTAAAAATCCCACAATGACTAATCATATCACCTTAGGCTAGGTCATAACCTTTAGATTAGAATCCATATAGGGTAGGACACTTCAACATAGGTTAAGGCGTAAACCATAGTAGTTTAGTAATAGGTCCTAGGTAAGTATTGTTACCTTAGGTTAAAATACAACTAGGATACAAAATTTCAGTTAAGGTCAGATTCGAATAGCACCAACCATTCTGACCAAGGCTAAGGTATTTTCCTTAATAGCCCAATAATAGATCCTTAACCTCTCCATGCTGCTCGCTGTTATAAAAAAATTATAAAGGAGGTCCAAACTTATCATTTGCAACATGATGCCAAAAAAGGATACCTGAAGATGGGTCCTTAAAATTTATAACCAAAACATAGCTCAGTTCCTTTGTACCCTTCATTCAGAATGTTAGTTAACAAGATGACAATAGAGAAGAACATAAGAATACCTTGGATCAATGGAGTTGATTCTAGGTATGTTGTTATCATATAGTAAGTATGAAAACAATAGTACATATTTGTAACTTATAATTCACAGAGAAAAATGGCTTCATTTTCAAGTAAATAGAATTACATCAAGCGTGAATTCTGGACAGTAATAACTTATCCATTGCAAACATTATTTTCAACATCAAAATAATACACATTCCTAAGACAAATCACATGTAAACATTTGCAATGTTAAAACTGGAAGTCATCATAGTAACAGTCTTGACCAAGATGTTACATAAAGATAGATCACATAAACTAGTGTTGCAGTATACTTGTGGTGACTAAGGGTAAATAGACATACTCGAATCAACTTATGTTTATTTAGGTGTGTTTATTCACCCTAGGTCAACACGAGTTGACTACTAAACTTGAATAAATGTAATCTTAGTTTAAAGTAGGAATATGAACTGAAATTCCACTTATGACAACCGAGTTAAAGGAGTTGAGTGGGAAAATGAGGAATAGTGGCTACTTCACAATATATAGCTAATGACTTACTTCATTAAGTGGGTACTGCACAACAGTAACTATACTGCAATAGCCAACTAAGATCTTATAACATCTCTTTCATACTTAAGAGTCAATCTTTAATTACCTTAATCTTTTTAATCAATTTAATTTACTTAAGTTCGTATCTATGGGGTTAATTAAGATCGAAAAGATATTTTCTTTTAAGAAGGGTATCATAATGTACCCTTTCAAAATGAGTGTATGCAAATCAATTTTGCATTCCTGTTATGAACTCATAATTAATTATCCATTCATTCATTTGACTCCCTTAACTAGTTTAAATATAAGTAAGAAGGTCATCATCAATTCTTCTTTTAAAAGTTTTCTAATAGTAGACATATTGTATAATACAAAATATTGACTTAATGATTTCCTTTTCATTAATTTACCTTTCTTATCATAATCCAAATATCTTCTCTTTTTGCGATTTATTTGTTTATGTATGAAATTAATCACTTTCTTTTACAACATTACAAATTCAAATTATCAATATAAGTTAAGATCATAATCATATCCATATTAATCTTTCACAATGTCAAATGTTAACTCATAACTGAATAGATTTAATATCCAACAAGATTTTTATATAGTCATTAACATATAATAAAGACTATGTCCTTGTTTATTGATTCTTATGATAATAAGGTTCCCTCTTGCCCACTTATGGTCTAATAGATTCACTCATAAAATCTCCATACATATTCCTTTAATTCAACTTAAGATGAAAAATACATCACTCACAGCAAGGTTGGTAATATGTTATCCTCTCTATCATAATAAGTAACTATATGAGAATTTTAATTTAAGAAGATGCTAAGATAATTTTGATTAAAATTTCATTAAATATTTTCCTACTTAATTGGATCATAACCCCAAGTTATCTTTTATGACATATATATTTGATATAGATTATATATATCTAAACATAATAGAAGATCTCTAAAGTCATTTATCTTATTATTCTCAACAAACAACTAGTCAATTTGACAAGGACAATTTCAATTTACTCTGTAACTATAAATATTTCAAAAAAAATTCAATCACAAAATAATGAAATTTTTCAACAACTACATAGTACTATGGCACTAGGCCTTCATGACTCATAATATAATCTTCTCATAAATTTAACAATTTCAAATATCCAGTAATTGAACTCGAATCCACATAAACCCATCATCCCTTCTATCCATTTTGTTTAAAGAAGCTATAGTAAATTCCTTCCACTATCTCATCCATGGAATGAAAATATTAAACATGCAACTGAATCGAACTTTCAGTTTGAACAGTTGTAAAATGACATGTACATAAAATGAGATCAAATAACCAAAATGAATGGTAAAACCAAACTTCCCTATTTTCCTCCATTCCATCTCATGGTTTTCCACCATTAACAAGATCATTAAATGTCAGGATAGACCGTAAGGCATCCATTAAACTCCTCTAAACCAATAATTAATATAGTAACAACTAAATGTTAAAAACACATGCCAAATTCCATTTAGCTATCTCGAGTCCTATGCCCACAAATCAATTTTGGATTCCTCCACAAGTGGTGCAGACCCCCTCTTAAATTTCAGTAATTTCCTTAGTACCATGTGGGTTAGCACTCATTAACCATGCCTAAACCCTTAGGGTTTAAATAACTAGTGTCAAGGTCTAGGTTAGGTTAAGTCTCATGTAGGTTTAGGTTTAATGTAAAATAGTACCAACCTTAGTCTAGCTTAGGATATTATAATCCCATTAAAATGAATACCTTAAACCTTATTTTAGAATAACATGTATTTAGGATATTTTTATTTACACCAAATAATTATCACAATATTGTGATCTCTAATAGATAAATTCAAGCATAAATATACTTAAAACATTAACTAGATCAATACCAACTTATAAAACATCACAGGGTAGTCAAATATTACTGAAAGAATATAAGCACAAGATGTTTATGGTTTCTCCTATGGCGTCATTTCATTCGAGCGAGCTGAGATGACATGTTTGTAGTTACGGTAAACTCAATAGACTTAATAAAATGATTGTATCACTTATCGATCGTAGGCATGCCTTGGATCACTAAAGTTGATCCAAGGTATGACTTCCCCTTCATTAGAACTGAAGAAACCAAGTTTCACATTAATTAATACAAATAAAGTATCTTACTAGGATATTCCATTGGACAAACTTTACCTTAAAATACCTATTTTATATAGTTCACTCCACCAACATAGCTTAATGATCATATGGTTAAAAAACCAACATTAGTATAATTATGTTACAGTAATATTTCAACAGAGTTTGAAGGTAACTATTTAATCAACAACAAACATGAACAATCCGTCAAGAGAGTAACATGTCTCATAACTAAAGTCATATAACAACATTTTCAAAATTTTAATTAAAGAAGTTGGTTAAGATATCATTCACAGTAGATACATTACATTTTTTACATATTCTAGTTCTTGAAACACATCATGGTTAATAACATAACCATATAGATCAAATGTGGTAGGATCATAGGAATATTCATCATGATAAAGATCACAAAAGTAATTTGAAGGGAAGTTTTGGAAAAAAAGGAGGTGGAGGGGAATGATATTACTTTTGAAAATGAGGATTCGAATGAGGAAATGAATTCATGATTGCATAAGTTAATGAAAGATGGAAAATAATTAATGGAAATAGTTTGCAAATGAGAGAAATGGGTTTTTTGGATCAATAGAATCACTATATGTGTTTAAATAAATCCTTCAAAGGTTGGATATCATCAATAGATACACTAATCTTAGTGAAGATTATGTAAATCTCATCAAATTGGTCCTACCAGGCATTCCAAAATTATTTTCATCTGAAGTTGTACCCTTGTTGAATCTACTAGATTCAACACCTCAGTGAACCATGGGAATTTCCTCAAGATGTGTAACCTTTCTCCTTGGTACAAACCTCTAAATAATATTTCCATCCTCTACCTATATAACCTAACACTAACACTACTCCTAAGTTAAGCTAAATATCTATAAGGGAAAAGTGGGAGGAAGAATACATGGAAAGAAAATAATCTAAGGGAATGGAAATGGTGCTATGATAGAAAGGGGATATCTCTCTGTGAGGGGAAGAACATAAATAAAATACAAGATGAGAGGGTAGATATATGCATAGATAAACCCTATATGAACCATTCTATTCCACACATTTTAGACATAGAAATGGAAACATGCAAGTATAACCCACACACTATATGTCAAAAATGAACATGTGGGTAAGAAACACAATAAAATAAGTAGAGGATATATATGAGCCATAATAATAATATTTAATTGATAAAAGGTATAAAAAATCCATTACATTAGTGGGGAATGGAACTTATTACATTACATGTGAGTAAATAAGAGGTTTTATAACTCATGAAATCTCAGCCACCATTTTCACATAGTGACTTTGTAGTCAAGAGAGGATCCTTTATAATGAAAAATAAGTTAATGTTTATAGAGAAGAAGAGAAGAGAGATGGATAAGATTATATTATGCTAGAAATGAAGAGAGCCAGCCACTTACTTACCACAAAGGACCAATCACCATTGATTTCATAGGCTAGGTATGGGTTCCTAACATTACTCTACTCACACACCATCAGATCATCATTCTAGTGAGATGGAATCATTTAAGATTAAATTATGGTTGTTCGAGTGGTTGGGCACCTACTTAAAATTATATGCAACTTTTTTTTCTTCACTAACTTTTGATGATTTGTTACCATTTCCTGTATTTTCTATAGATTCATATGTTTTTGTTATGATCTATGGCCTTTATCTTTGTTTCCATGGTCCTTTTTGGATTTTAGCCCCTTCTGTATGATCCACACACTTTCTACTTTCTTCTTTTGATCTATGGTCATAGTTTAACTTTTTACTGCATCTTCTTGTCTTCCATAGCTTCTAGTCTAGTTGATGAAATTGTGGTGACCTAAGGATTTTCTCTGACCTCCACATTATCGCATGTTATTTAGCCTTTATATTATGGACTTCCTTTGTATTGCGGGTTTTCTACCTAAAGGTTTTTTTTACCATATTACCTACCACCATCCTTTAGTGTCTAACTCCATTATGTAACTCCTTTGTTACATGGCCTTTAGCTTTTCCTTTTCTGTGGGATTTTCAATTTAATTTCTCTTTCATCCTACAGGGTATTTTTTATATGTGTAATATCATTTTTTTGTGGAGTTCATCAACTTGTATGGACTTCTTCATTATGTGGAACTCATTCATCACAGATTTCCCTTGTCATTTTATTCAACTTTAGGCCCCACCTTACTCTTTGGTCTTGGTGTCATCGCTAGGATGTTTCCCTTGTTTTTAGAATTTGATTTTCTAGAGCCACCTAATTCCCAATCCATTGTTCCTTTTCTTTGGGGGTTAGGTTAACCTACAAAATAATACATTCATTCTTTCATCTAACACTAAGTTCATTTGTTCAACATATTTTTAAACAAAAAGCTCCTAATTCCTTCACTCAAATGAATTTTACAAAATAGCATGGGTTCTATTTTGGACAATAGTTATATATCTTCCCCAACACAAAAATTATTGCATTCATTCCTAGAGAATATTAATTTTTTAAGGAAGTTCATCACTAAATTTTCTAATTTGTTAAGGCCCATAACATTGGTGCTTAAGAATGGATGTGATTTTTAATAGATACAAGAGGCCAAGAGCAGTTTTGAGAAGATCAAGAAGGCTATATGCCAAGCTCCCACTCTCATCAACAATGATTTTAATCAAGGATTTATATTAAATTCATTTAAAGGGGAGAGTGGTATTGTTGTCATCTTAACCTAAGAAAATAAAAAACAATTAGAGAATTTTTTTTTTTTACAAGTTAGACCTTAAATATTATGATCTCAAATACAACTTTTTTGAAAAAGATTTTTTTTTGTTTTGAGAGATGTAAAATACATTAAACACTTGTTATCCAACAATAGAATCGGAGTGTTTGTTACTCGTCCTAGCATTAAACAATACATTATAAGCACTGAAACAAGTAATAAAAGAGTTATTTGGATTACTAAAATCATGGAGTTTGACATTGAAATAAACTCCACCAAGATGATCATAGGTATAGCATTGTGTTAACACTTGTTTGAAGATGAAGGGATCATACAAGAAGTATTTTACATCATATTAGTAGAATTTATATTAGAGGGAAGTGTTGAGAATGATTGGTTTCAAAATATGGTCGAATACCTTCACACTAGAAAGTTTCCCAACAATTCCAATAGAATGTAAAGAAGGTATTTCAAATTACAGGCCCTTAAATGCATGTTTTTTGAATGTGGATTTTCAAGAAAAACTTTGATGGTGTGATGTTAATATGTGTAGAACTTGGAAAAATTGAAGGGAATTAGAGAGTTTCATGCAATATTTTCTGGTGGCAAGTTTTCTCCTCAAACTAATATCCTGGGATGTAACATTCCCATTTTAAGACTTTAGAAACAATGGAATTTTTTTTATACATAATGTTCTATGTTCTAAATAATCATAACTTAGAACACACATTCCATTCCAATAAATCTCATAACAAATAACCATATGCAACTGTAAATGACTCGATGAGCAACCAATCTCTCATTTCATTACTCGATTAACCATCGATCTCTCATGTTAACTTAAGTATTGAATACTTAATGTATACCAAGTATACTTGGTTCTCTTACCCTATTATGAGTACTGAGTGTTCTGCTTAAGAAACCTATCTGAATATTTGTTACCAATATTCATCTAAAATCACATTCCTTAAACTAGATGACATAAGACAACGTAACCAACAACTTACAATACTTTGGAAAAATATTTCCAACATATTGTTCATGTTACTATTCCTAGATGGCATACTCATCTAATCAGAATACATCCTTCACCCCACTCATCTATTAACTAGAATGGTCTTCACTGACATCAGTCATTCCACTTGTCCAAGGTTTGACCCTAACACAGGTTAGTGACCTAATTTTAGAATAGGGAATCACTTGTGATGACCTAGGGTATATAGACATACCCAATCAACCTAAGTCTATTGGATGTGCCTAGTTATCCTAAGTAATTGTGAGTCACTTCCTATGCTAAATCATAACTCTAATCTGACCTAGAGAGAAACTAAGTTCAAGTCCAAATTTAGGTAGGTCTAGATGAACCAATGATGAAGGGTATTGCAACATGTCAACTATAACCCTGTATCCTCATGAAGACCCAATTCTTCATGAAGGTATAGTTCTATAGTTGGCGTGTGCCAACATCTGACATAACTACTTCATCACAATGTACACACCTCAAAGAGGTCATTTCCACTTAATTATTTTAGGATTAATATTCATATTACAACAACCTTACATAACCCTAATTCCAATAACCTTTAAGGTTTCCATCCTTATTTGATTTGGTTAAATAATATGGAACTTCATACACTAAATATTTCTTTATGTTCAATTAACTTTTTACTTGACATGTAATTAATTGCAAATAGAATCAGCATCTATCATATGATTTAATTATTGTGTCTTAACCATTCAAGGAATGTATAAGAACCAAAACAGGTTCTGATATAAAAGACTTCATAAATATGAAGACTAAATGGTTATCGAACACATATATCGTTCGTTTATTTTGTATCCTTTTGAGAAAAAGGGAACCTTCCTCGTTATGGTTAGGTATTAGGATTCATTATACCCATATCCAATTTACACATCCTAACATTATAACTATACATTTATAACATCATAATCAACCATTCAAAATTAAGTAAAGAACATCAATACATACAACTTAGTAAGTTGCATTTAAGTAAGGGAAATTATACTAATTCCCATTCATCTAGACAATTTAATGACATCAGAAATAAGGATCCAATTAGATATGAATGACAACATCAAGGATATGATTATAGATTTTCCTTCTTATTATGAATAAGAGAATAAACTTAATCAATTTAAGTAATTTTAGTCTTTTCAATTCATCAAAATAAAATATGCATCTTACAAAAATTATGCATTACTAATATATTTCATGTCAATCAGCATCAAGGTCATTTAGGAATACAACTTTTCTTCCTTTAGTACATTTCAATAATAAATCAGAATTCTCTATAATGGTCACGAATTTTAATTCAACCAATACATCATAAAATTTATTGCCATCCTTTATCACTTATGAAGTCCATCTGTAAAAATTGCTAGCACGGGTCAATTCATTAAACTGAGCATGATAATCACTAGGCATTAAACAAAATGCTTTCAACTAATTATTTCATTAAACCAACTCTGCTTTAATGAAACAGTGAAGTCAAGATGAAAAATAAATCATAGTAATAACAACCATAAAAGAAGAACAATTAATCAATTTGAATAACATTCAAAGAAATGTCATGATGTAATCAACAATCTACAACATGTTATTAGATAAATATAGTTCCACCCAATACACTTATCCATATCAAATAAAATTACCTTCTAATTATTTCCTTCAAAAATCATCGTAATTATAAATACAAATGTAAATAAAAGTCTCACACATTAGATGTGACATCCTAATCCCAAATACAAGGTAAAGCCTAATTTATCAAGTTAGACCATATATCAACATTAAGATAGAATTTACTCAATCTACAACATCTCACAATAGTCTTCTATCACAAATATTAAAAGCCTTAACACAAGTCAAGAGAACAAACAAGTAGCAATGATGACTACTCAAGGCATTAAGGATAGTAGTGCAACTGATCCAATTACATCTAATGACCAAATTTACCCAAAAGAAGAAGGACGAATGTGATAAAAAACTAAGAGCTTCCTATATAATTTGGTTAGCCTGAATCCCCATACACTATTTCAGAGAAGAGAACACAACCCATATCATCCTATTATTTCTAAAGGGGTAGTGGTCAGACTTCACCTTAAAGACTGAAAGAGAAGGAGTCAAATGTCATGATCAGAAGGGAATTCTAACATTCTAACACATGGGAAGAAGGTCACAAAGGACAATGCAGACCATTCACTACTTCTAAAACTCATTTATAAGATAAATCACATATAAGAAGAGATTAAGTAGAATGTTTGACTTTTGTGGTTGAAACAGACTTAAACATGGTTTCCCGTTATGGACAACCAACGAATGTGATATTAAAACCATATCAAAAAGGAGATGCAATGAAAAAAATTGCAAAACACCATATGGGTAATTATAGTCCTAACAGTCACTCAAGGATGTCAAAGTTTTAGTCAAGATCCACATATTGACCAATTCCTCCAAGATGGGAGTAAAACAATCAGTGAGACAGACTCTCAATCAAATCCTCACATAAGTGAAAAAAATACAACCTATGAAAGGAAAAAGAAATTTCCTTCACGATTTGATTTTAAGAAGGTATAGCCCAAGATCTACATAGCTTAGCTACAAGCAAACAAAATATCAATAAAATTATTCCCTTTAATATTTCTCAGAGATCAAGAAATGGAAGATTCCAGAAAACCCCTTAATGAAAATTGATTTTGAAAGTTCAAAAATCAAGAAATGACAACCGTAAGTTCAAGAAGCATCCTTTAAAGTTCATGATATCCCAATCAAGAGGGGTTTAAAAATTTTACTCAAGAAAGATACGTAAGAGATTAATCAAGTTTAGGGAAAGTTAAACAAAAACTAACAACATCTACTTTAAGAGGAATTTGGAACTTTCTTTCTTACTTCCTCCTTATGAGTAGAAATTGCCTCTAATTTCTATTCCTGCCTTATGGATTTTTCAAAAACCCCTTCCATAGTGGTTGTTCTGTGAACATCTACATCTCTCCCTATAATGGGATTCAATCCCATGATAAAATTTTGTATCTTGAACTTCTCGTGAGTTTGATATTGAGGTACATACTTAAGGAGTTTAGTAAACTACTCCTAGTACTCTGTTACTGTTAATTTTCCTTGGGTTAAGTTCTGAAATTCAGTCAGTTTCTTATCATAGTAAATTTGTGGCAACCATCATTTCCTAAAATAAATTTTAAATTGATCCCAAGTAATATTAATTTTTTCAATGTTCAACTCAGCCTTACGAATGTCCCACACTGAAGATGCTTCATGGGAAAGCTGATATGCTCCCCATATTGCCTTTATTTCCTCTGAGAAGTTCCTTATTGCAAAGTTGTTCTCCATTTTGTTGAGACAATTCTCAGCTCCATCTCCTAATTTGGTGCCATCAAACTTAGGTGGACTTATCCTTTTTATATCATTAGTGAGTTCAGCTGCCAGTCTTGCCTTTTTTATTTTTTAGATGATCGGACATGTTTACATTGTTATTATCAACACCCAAATTTCCCAAATTGGCGTTGTCCACAGGAGATGCTTGATTGTTATTACCAACATCTTCTTCCTCCTCATTTCCCATTACTTGTTGTTCAAGTAAAGTCAAATATTTAATGTATACCAAGTATACTTGGTTCTCTTACCTTGTCCTGAGTACTGAGTGTTCTATTTAAGAAACCTATCTGAATATTTGTTACCAATATTCATCTAAAATCACATTCCTTAAACTGGGTGATATAAGACAATGCAACCAGCATCTTGCGATACTTTGGCTAAATATTTCCAACATACTATTCATGTTACTATTCCTAGACGACATACTCACCTAATCGGAATACATCCTTCACCCCACTCATCTATTATCTAGAATGGTCTTCACTGACTTCACTTAGTCCACTTGTCCAAGGTTTTACCCTAACATAGGTTAGTGACATAATTTTAAAATAGGGAATAACTCATGATAACCTAGGGTATATAGACATACCCAATCAAGCAAAGTAAATTGGATGTTCCTAGTTATCCTAAGTCATTGTGAGTAACTTCCTATGCTAAATCATAACTCTAATCTGACCTAGAGAGAAACTCAGTTGAAGTCTAAATTTGGGCAGGTATAGATGAACCAATGCAAAAGGGTGTTACAACATGTCAACTGCAACCCTGTATCCACGTGAAAACCCAAGTCTTCATGAAGGTACAGTTCTATAGTTGGCATGTGCCAACATCTGACAGAACTACTTCATCACGACGTACACACCTCAAAGAGGTCATTTCCACTTAATTAGTTTAGGATTAAGATTCATATTACAACAACCTTACATAACCCTAATTCCAACAACCTTTAAGGTTTCCATCCTTATTTGAGTTGGTTAAGTAATATGGAACTTCATAGACTAAAGATTGCTTTATGTTCAATTAACTTTTTTCTTAACATGTAATTAATTGAAAATAGAATCAACATCTATCATATGATTTAATTAATGTGTCTCAACCATTCAAGGAATGTATAAGAACCAAAATAGGTTCTGATATAAAAGACTTCATAAATATGAAGTCTAAATGGTTATTGAACTCATATATCATTCATTTATTTTTCATCCTTTTAAGAAGTGGAGAACCTTCCTCATTATGGTTAGGTATTAGGATTCATTATACCCATATCCAATTTACACATCCTAACATTATAACTATACGTTCATAACATCATAATCAACCATTCAAAATTAAGTAAAGAACATCAATACATACAACTTAGTAAGTTGCATTTAAGTAAGGGAAATTGTACTAATTCCCATTCATCCTGACAATTCAATGACATAAGAAATAAGGATCCAATCAGATATGAATGAAAACATTAAGGATATGATTACATTTTTTCCTTCTTATTATGAACAAGAGGATAGACTTAATAAATTTAAGTAACTTCAGTCTTTTCAATTCATCAAAAATAAAATACACATCTTACAAAACTTATGAATTACTAACATATTTCATGTCAATAAACATCAAGGTCATTTAGGAATACAAATATTCTTCCTTCAGTACATTTCAATAATAAATCAGAATTCTCTATAATGGTCCAGAATTTTAATTCAACCAATACATCATAAAATTTATCACCTTCCTTTATCACTTACTAAGTCCATCTTCAAAAATTGCTAGCATGGGTCAGTTCATTGAATTGAGCATGATAATAACTAAGCATTAAAACAAAATTCTTTCAACTAACTGTTTCATTAAACCAACTCTACTTTAATGAAATAGTGAAGTCAAGAAGACAAATAAATCATAGTAATAACAACCATAAAAGAATAACAATTAATCAATTTGAATAACATTCAAAGAAATTTCATGATGTAATTAACAATCTACAACATGTTATCAGATAAATATAGTTCCATCTAATACACTTATCCATATCAAATAAAAGTACCTTCTAATTATTTCCTTCATAAATCATCTTAATTAGAAATAAATATGTAAATAAGAGTCTCACACATCAGATGTGGCATCCTAATTTATCAAGTTAGACCATGTATCAACATTAAGATAGAATCTAATCAATGTACACCATCTCACATTAGTCTTCTATCAAAAATATTAAAAGCCTTAACACAAGTCAAGAGAACAAGCAAGTAGCAATGATGACTACTCAAGGCATTAAGGATAGTAGTGCAACTGATCCAATTAAATCTAATGACCAGATTTACCCAAAAGAAGAAGCACAACTGTGATGAAATAGTAAGAGCTTCCTATATAATTTAGTTAGTCCAAATCCCCATACACTACTTCAGAAAATAGAACACAACCCATATCATCATATTATTTCCAAAGGGGAGTGGTCAAACTTCACCTCAAAGAATGAAAGAGAAGGAGTCAAATGTCATGATCAGAAGGGAATTCCAACATTCTAACACATGGGAAGAAGGTCACAAAGGACAATGCAGACCATTCACTACTTCCCAAACTCCTTTATAAGATAAACACATATAAGAAGAGATTAAGTAGAATGTGTGGTTGTTATGGTTGAAACATATTTAAACATGGTTTCCCATCATGGAAAACCAATGAATGTGATATTAAAACTATATAAAAAAGGAGATGCAATGACAAAAGTTGTAAAATTCCATGCAGGTAATTATAGTCCCCAACAGTCACTCAAGGATGTCAAAGTTTCAGTCAAGATCCACAGACTGACCAATTCCTCCAAGATGGAAGTAAAATAATCAGTGAGATAGACTCTCAATCGAATCCTCATAGAGGTGAAAAAAAACATCATATGAAAGGATAGAGAAGGTTCCTTCACGATTCAATTCAAAGAAGGTTACAACCCAAGATCGACATAGCTTAGCTACAATGTACAAACTATCAACAAAATTATTCCATCCAATCTTGCTCAGAGATCAAGAAATGGAAGAGTCAGAGAAACCCCTTAATCAGAACCAATTTTGATAGTTCAAAAATCAAGAAACAACCACAAGTTCAAGAAGCATCCTTAAAGTTCATGATATCCCAATCAGGAGGGGTTTAATAAGTTTAATCAAGCAAGATACACAAGAGATTAACCCAGTTCAGGGACAGTTAAACAAAAACCAACAACATCTACTTTGACCTGGAAGAAGACACCATAAACAAAATAAAGAAATCTCAAATAAAGCTACAAGAGTAACCCAGCATCGACTCCGACAAATACTGACCCTCATAATTTCCCAACCAAAATAGGACTCACATATGTAACCTTTAGTTCAGTACTCAAGAACTTAAGAAACATAGTAAACATATAAGATCAGAAGAAAGACTTCAAACATGGGAATCCCCATCAAGATAGCCTCAAAATCAAAGTTCCCAGGAAACAAATAACCCATAGTTTCCTTAAAAGAACCAAATTCGAGTACTCAGTTTAAAATGAAAAGTTTAAAGAAGTAATAAAACCTTCACTCTTGTTTCTATACAAGAAGAACCCACAAAAACAAAGATTCCAAACATCCAATAACTGCCTAGCTTCCATCACATACCGAATCCAAAGAATAGATAGAGTATACAGAGAG
Source organism: Taxus chinensis (assembly GCA_019776745.2). Taxonomy (NCBI): domain Eukaryota; kingdom Viridiplantae; phylum Streptophyta; class Pinopsida; order Cupressales; family Taxaceae; genus Taxus; species Taxus chinensis. The sequence continues at coordinate 361,480,067 of CM034157.1, read as the reverse complement.
TTCAAGAAGAAGGCACACATTTACTGTTTCTATAAACAAATTCAAGCTCACACAACTCAGAACCCAAGCATGCATATTCATACAATTCCAATAGGAGAATATAACTTCCACAAAACAAAGAAGTGACAATGAAGGGTATTCATTTACCTTCTGACAACCCAAACTACCACTTGGTTCAAAACTTGAAGCATATATTATTTCCATAAAAATCCATTTTTTAATAGATAAGAAAGAATCACACATGTACTTCATTACTCATATCACCACAAGATTTAAGGTGGGTTTCAACATCAAATAAATGGAAAAAACTCAATGACTTCCTTTCCAAGCAGAGATTCCTCAATCAGAGAATACATAAAAAGATAATCAAGAAAGGAAACCAAATAACCATCACAGAAATAAAAACCCATTTATCTCAAGAGAGAAAAGTTGTTTTAATGAAGAAACTTAGAGAAAAGTAGAGAAACTTAATGGATAGAGCCTATCATGCCTGATAGTGCTTCTGTCTGTTCAAAGAAGATTTCCAGCTGAGCCTTCACAACTCCTTCTCCAAACAAAATCAACAACCAAAAAATTCTTCCTCAAATGCCTCATATACTTCCATTGGATCAAAAATAGTCCAAGAGAGTTAAAAATAGCAACAAACTGAAAATAGAACTGCTTGGTTTGAAGAACCAGATAGCTCCATGCAGAGCAAAAATCAGAATGCATGAAAGACCAAACAACTCCCAACAAATCCGCTCACATGGTTTCCAAGGTGGTTTACTCACCAAAAATGATGACAATTAATGTCATTAATTTTTAGTCTCCTTCCTGAATCTTCACGCCACCGCCATCCAAAATTGGCAAGTCCAAATTCAAAGAGAACATGCATTGTTTAAATTTAGAGATGGTGCCAATTAGTATCACCTCCAATTTCCATGCCCCTGTCAAACTGATAGTACATAATGATTTAAATTCAAAAATCAAATCAAATAAATGACTTAGGAACCATTGCCATGCCTTCAACTTTCCATACAACCCCTTAGGTCCCCTTCTATCCTCACATTAGTTTAGGATAGATATCATTAGCTTAGGGTATGACCTTAGGTTAGTTTAGAAAATATTTACCTTAGGTTATATTAATATTTCCTTAGGTAAATTTTCCACCTTAGAATATGTCATTATTTCTACCAATATAGTATTAGGTAATAGGTTAGAAATATACCTATCATCACCTTAGGTTATTTCCAAATCCCTAACTTAGAAAACATGCAACTTAGGTTAGGATGAACAAGATTAGAGTAGGCATAGATATATGGTAGATCCAGTTTACCTTAGGTTAGAATCCCATTAGGATAGATCTTATAGATCTAGGACTTAGGCTTTACCCTCAATAGTCCTGAAGTAGGCCTCTTTCTATGTTATGCCATTTAGCATTCTAGAGAAGTTGACAAGAAGATCTAAGCACACAACTTACAACATAATGCACAACATGAACTCCCAAGAAGATCAATGAAATTGTAAACCTACAAAGGTTCATTTTTTTATTTCCTTCAACCTCTGAATGTTAGTTTTACATACAGATCAGGTAAGAAGAATTAAAACATACCTTCGATCAATGGAATTGATCCAAGGTTTCATTATTATATAGAGATAAATTTGCAAAAAAAATTACCAGTTTATAACCTTACTTACCTCAAACAAAATGGATTCCTTACAAGCAACAATATTTCAGCAATTGAATCCAAGAAAATAAATAATTTATCCATGGCAAGCATGATTTCAATAGTCAAAAGAATACACCTTCTTAGGACAAATCACATGTCAATGCTTGCATTGTAAAGAGGAGAAGTTAACATTTTATCAAAGGTGTTGCATGGGGGTTGACTATTTTTGGCCCACTTTATTTTCATATTTTTATTAATGGATAATTATTTGTAAATAATGTGTTTTCTTCACTCGATGAAAGAGGAATATAGACATACTAGTTCAACCCATTGTTATTGATAAAAATTTCTCTCAATTGGTTCTATAAGTCATTAGTATGGTGAACCCTCCTTCAAATGTTGGCCATCATTAGTTTTTGAGTGCTACAAAATATTTTATAAGGAGGGTGGAAGTTGTGGCACTAACGGGAGCAAATAAGAATGTCATTGTGGACTTCCTAGAGGACATTGTGACCAAATTTGGGGGTATCCACATAGTTATATATAATAATGCCAAGGATTTCATTAGAGATAAAGTGATTGATTTTTCCTTGAGGTATGGTATTTACTTAAAAATATTTTCAAACTATTATCCTCAAATAAATTTCCTTCTTAAATTGTAATGCTAGGGTAAAACAACCCACTTGAGAACCATGAACCACCTAGGTTTAGTTAGAAAATTATGAAATAATTTTTTTTAAGGGGCTAGGAGTTGACAACCAAAGTCTCAAAGACAATTAAATTCAACCGATAACCTTTCCCATTATAATGATTACTGATTTCACATTATAAAGCAACAAGTGCAATAGGTCCACACCTAGCTCAAATCTCTCTAAGTGATTAATTTGTTTACTGATTACATTGACATTTTAGCTAAAGTATTTCCTTGATTAAAAATTTTAGGGTTAATGGACCCAAAATAATTAAATACCATAGGTATTTAATTCCAAAATGTCAAGACTAGAGCAAGGTTTAATTGCAGAGTGAAAGTAATACATACTTAAAATCAATAGAATAAGGTCTCACTTACCCACTCCCAGAACATGATTTAGAGTGTCTACCACCAAGTTGCAAAGAAAAAGTTTCCACTGATAGGTTCTAGAGAAATACAATTTCACTAGGACAAAATTCTCCCTTTATTAACAACTCTCAGAGGTCACAAGGTCCAAAACTTAGGGCTAGAAGTTTCAGTTAGGTTCAGGGAGCAATTTTACTCCCATACCGACTCTCTAATAGGCTTGTATTTTTAACATGATTTTTCTCATACCCAAATCTTACAAAATTTCCCTAATCCATTCCTAATGGATAGGAAATTTTCTTACCTTTCCGGTGATATAAAGAAGTCCTCCTAAATCCTTCGGAAACTCAAGATATGGTCCAGTGGAGTTTTGGGATCAAATTTTCCCCAAGGGGACACATGTCAAGAGGAGGGGAAATCTCCTTTGGTGGGTTGCCAGGTCGTGGGGAATTTTTTAAAATTTTTCGACCTCCATGGGTGGCACGTGTCGGCCTTTAAGTCTTCGGAAATAAAAATTTCTCCTAAATTTGCACACTTCATCACCACCCCTAAGGTTCCACGTGGCACCCTCTGATTGGCTGTGGGCCAGCAGGGTGAAATGGAAATTTTTTCCAAAATTTTCCCTCCCTAACCCCCAAAACATGGCACCCTCTCATTGAAGGGGGATAAAAACTTTTCCCATGCCAAAGGGAAAAAAATATGTGCCCTCCGCTGTCCCATGAGGACATGTGGCACCCTCTGATTAGCTATGGGATGGAAGAGAAAATGATGAAAATTTTCCCGAGCTAAAATTTTTGAAAATTTTCTAAGGGCGATTTTGACGGGAAAGTTTTGGGTTACGGGCTCGTCAGGAAAAATTTTCCCAAATTTTCCCGCCAAGGCACAAAAACTTCAAAGTGAAATAACTTGAGCTAGAAAGCTTGGTTTTGGGAAAACGAGGAATTTTCAGAAATATCTCAATGCCCTCTTTGGAAAAGAAACACAAATTTTACTTTTTGATGAAATTTAAGGGGTCAATTTTGTCAAAAGGATCTGCAGGCTTTTAATTAGCCAATTGACAAGTTTCCAACTTCCAATTTTGATTAAATTATATCTCCTCCTTCACTCAACATGTCAAAAAGACATGGAGGATTAGTCTAGGGAGAGTTTAGAGTGTTTTTGGAAAGTCAATTTTGTACAATTGATTCCAATTTGGGATTTTGTCCAACAGATGACAGGAAATAGTTGAGAAGGAGATTAAGCTCAAATTTGCAATGGTTCAAGTTATTATATTAAATCTTCTTGTTGATTTTAGTTCATTACTAGTATATCATGTTGGATTTTAAGGTTTTTAGGTAGATTGTTAAGTTCTGGTTCAAACTATGCATTTTATTTAGAATTACTAGTTTTAAAAGTCACAATGCCAGTGATCAAGTTTTTAAAGGATCTATTTGTCAATTTCATCATTTAAGTGTGGCATATAGTTTCTAAATGAATCCAATGCATATAGTTGTTTCTAAAAAAATCCTTTCCAAGTTAAATTACAAGTTCTGATTCCAAATTTAATGTAATTCTAAGGATGCAAAAATAATATATTTCCTTCCTTCGCATTCTTCTTTCCAACAAATATTTTAATTCACCAAATCCATTCAAATCCAATATCCGATACAATTTTGAGAAAAGAATGCAATCCTTTATTGTTTTCCAATAACTCTTTACAATTTTCTCTTTTACATTTGATTTCTAAAATAAAATATACGATACATATAACAATTCTTCACATTCCTTTTCAAAACAAAGAATGGAATATAACTCCTTACATTTCACATTTCCATTTCAATCTTTCTTCATCAATACAAGTATTTTCTTATTGCAATTAATTATACGATTCATCCACATAAAAGTGGGAAGGGATACAATAAACTTTCTCACAAGAAGGGGCTATCAAACTGTATTTTACTCTTGCTCAAAATAGCAACATGCTCCATTTATTTTTTGTCTCTTCAAATTTATCACAACAAAGAGGGGCAAAGAAAACGCTCTCCACCCAACCAAGACATCCAATGAAAGGAGAATCCTTCCTTTATCATTAGACCCCGAGCCACAATGAAGATGTAATAAAAGGTGTAATTCAACCATGGAAACAAATGGCTTCCACATACAAAATTCTTTCACATACACATTTTCCTTTTTAAAAAACAAAGCAACATCAAAAGCAAACAATAGTTTAGAACTACATATAAAACATTCAATCACAACTCAGGCTTGATCATGCAAGCTAAAGGAGCAAGGACTATGGAGGAAGCTACTTATGTCTCCCAATTGGGAATATGGCATTCATGAAAAAATCATACCACCAATATAACATATCATAACCCATAAACCTTATATCTCCCAACCCCTCCTTATGCCCCCCACAAATTTTCCCTTATGCCCCCCCACAAGTAAGAAATGCAAGCTATTTATTTTCCATGGTGGATCCCAAACCCAAAACTCCCTCCACAAAATTCTGATGCCCATGGCATTTCCCTTATGCCCCCCACAAGAATTCCCCATAGCCTTCTCCTACACCATTCCTAAGGTAGTCTACCCAACCAGCCAACAAATAAAACAATGCATGCACCATACACACAACACAATAAGAAAATAACAACAATAAGGAAGAAATAAAATCCTACCTCTCCATGGAAGGATTTTCTCCACACAACAAGCTTTGAATGTCAAAAACACAGTCCCAAAACAATTGTGCCAAAGTATCAAATGCTCTCCAATTTCCTCCAAATCAACAAGAGCTTTAATCATAGAAAAAATGTGCCCAAGGATGCATGCAAAACACAGTCAAAATAGAAAGCTCCCAAGCATGCAAATCTATCTCCAAAAATTCCTTCAAAAACAAGAGCTCCCACCAAGAAAATGTGCACCCAAGGAGGAATGAAAAAAGGTTCAACAAGCCCAAAAAAAGAAGATAGTTTGAATTATATAAAAGAGGAAGAGAAGAGGATGATGTGGATCCATGTAGGATGCCACATCACACATCCTCCAATTCAAACACAAAAGACAAAATTACAATCTCCCAAGCACAATAAATGAAATGAAAAATTAACTTACACACTCCAAAAGAGCCCACACTAGAAGGGACAACTATTTGATAAAATGTAAGAGAGTGCAATCCAAAACAAGCAACATGATGAATAAAATGCATTTAAAAGTCACAAATCACATCTCCATCCATAAGTATGGCTGGTATAATAAATTTAGAGGCATGGGATAAGTTTTACTTGTCCCACAAGTCTCCAAAAATAGCCCCAAGGTCAAATTCAAATTTCCATGGAGGTGGAGTATTTCATACTCCAAATATGACTTACACAACTCTTACAAAATTAAATAGAACAGCCATCAACTCTTATAATTAATTCCCATATCCCAATTTGATTATTTAAAGTTTAACTATATGATTCCCACATTAATCCATCACAATTTTAATTAATTTAAAGGAAAGGAACACATTACTTAATAAAATACATACAACAATAATAAAAGGAAACACATTAATAAAATACACAAACCCACAGTCACATGTAAAGGTAATCCCCCCATGGGAATCCCTAACAAAATACAACACACACACAAAACAAGTTGCCATGGTGACCATGTTGAATTCACCTAGAATTCCATTTTGGTTGGTCTCTAATCTCTCGATGTTTTGTTTTGATATTTTTAAACCTGTAAAACACAAATACCTCCTTCGGCCTCATGGCCATATCAGAACATCCAAAATGAATATATAATATAATCATGAAATCATCTATACATATGAATCACAACAGTCATCAAGGCAATCAAAAAAATCATTTACAATTTATATCCATAACTATGTCATGATCAAATAATTTTTTCCTTTTCTAGGTTTATTCATAATCTCCAAAACCACATGTCCAAATAACTTCCATTAAACATCCATGCCAATAGCATATCATTATCCACACATGAGTGTCTCTAATAATCACCATGCATTATATATAATCAGATTCAACAATAATCTAGGATTTGACATCTAACACCATACTAAATCAAAATATTAAAATATCTGTCATAGTCTACAGTATCATGATCAGTAATAAAAGGTGCCAAAGGAAAGTGGGCACTACATCCCCCTCCCCTTAGACTCGAATTCCTCCTAGAATTCACAAGAACTGATGTGGGAACAATGCAATAGATAAAGGATCATGCCATTTTTTTGAAATTGCTTTGCTTCAACGAGTGTGGGTCTACAAAACTCAGTTTGGTCCAATATAATTCATCAGAATAAGGGAGATTGTAAGGGATGAGTTCTAAAATTTCAACATGCAATGCTATGAAGATAAGAATCTAAAGAGTAACTTTATGCTATCAACAAGATAACACACATAACAATATAACAAGAAAGTGTTCTCAAAAGATCTTCAAGAGTAACCACCAAGGGAATTACAGGGAAAATTTCCATAAACTTGAGATGACCACATAGTTTCCCACTGATACACATACCACACTAATAAAAGTTAAGGTTTTTACACATTTAAGCCATGGTTTCAAGGTTTTTTGTCCATACAAGGATAGCAAAATCAACTATGACAAATTTTGCATGAGAAACAAGTCTACACAAGGTCCCACAAATCGAGATCACACAAGATGAGGTTAATCAACAAGAACACCTAAATCAGCAAAACATTTACAATCAAGGAACTATTCAAGGAAATAACTTCTATAACTCAAGAAGGCATAATTAACTTTTCATGGTAATGCAAGCGAAGTCAAGACCACAAGGTTTTCCTATAGTCTGATTTTTTTACACTTTATTTTAAGAATCAAGCACACCAAAAAACCAAATCTAAAGAATTCAGCTATATATCAAAAGAAATATATATCTACATATATTTATATATCCCCTAGAAACTAACATATCAATACAAGTTCCATACCTTATATAGCAAATGGATTATTTATCTTATTTCCTACTCAAGCTCGGAATAACCATAAAGAGAGCACAAGGAACACCAAGGACCACTCAAGGTTGCTAGGGAGAAGAGTAAGTAATAAGGGGTCCAATCAAATCCAAAGGTGAATAATATCATCTTGAACTTTCCATCCTAATGGGAAGAAGGGCTTCAACAACAAGGTGACCCAAGAAAATATGAAGAACAAAAGACTTCCCAAAGTTATTTTATATCCTTAACATATGTTTCCTTAAAATTACAATACTTAGGTCTCCAAGGACAAGATAACATACAAGGATGTTGCTTCTTAAACAACAGATTAGTCTCAATCCAAAAGGAACCAAAACTCACATCCATCGAGCTATGGGACGATAAGGGTGTGATGAACCAAAACTCCCACAAGAAGGCACATAGATCCATGGACATAATAGCAACTAGAACACATTACTATCCACCGGGTGTTTCACAATTTTAGGTAGGTGATAAACTACGAGTTCAACTATATATTGCATATCAAACACATAAATTTTACCCATTTTATAAATCAACTTATTAAGTCAAAAGTATAGCTTTGCTTGATAAGAACATTCCTTTCATGCTCCCTTAGTTACAAATTTCTTTCCTTTATGACATCATCAATTTATGTTATAAATATCACCACTAAGGTGGGCATGATGCCTCACCATTCTAAATAGGCAGAGAGCATTTAGTTTACTTACAAGGAAGGTGGGTGGAAAAAGGTTTCCTTTCTATTCTTCTACATGGTTTTTTTACTTTCTATATTAATCTACCAAAGGTATAACAAGGGTCACTTCCCTTTTCTATGCTCTAGTTTATTTGTTAAGTTCCAAGGTCAAACCTCCTTAATTATAGTTTTATGGTGTTTTGGTTGAGTAATCTTATCAATCAAATTTTGATGAGAAGGAAGGTTCAAACACATCACAACATTACTTTTATGGGAAAGAGATACAAATCAACACACTACATTTTGATTCTAACGGAACAAGAGACATTCAGCATAGAAAATACACTATTAATTTTCTGTAAGGACTAGGAAACAATGAACCAACATGAATTGCACCAAGATTTCAAAAATTCACTAAATAATTTCAAGCATCATTAAGCATTATTTGTGGGTCTCTGCAAGTCTCACAAAGAAATTTTAAAGGAAAGCTCATTAAAGAGGTAAAATCTTACTTTTACAAATCTATTTGGTTTTAACAATCAATTCTCATGTCCTCACAAGATATCACCAACCAAGCAACTAGATTACAATGCAACTATACTCCAAGGAACCACATCCACACAAAAAGGCATCCAATGCAATAGGGTAACCAAATAATTTACCAAAACATGAACTAAATAGCCAAGAGTTATAGTTTTTTTTAAAGAGGAAGTACCATATAAGCACCATTGAGATTAACTATTAAGATCTACCCAACTAACATCTCTAAGAGAAATCTCCAAAAGACCCAAAGCATCCATAAATGTTTCCAAGTAACCCAAAGATTAATAGGTCATATGATGTTATTAATAGTAAAGGAATTTTAAGGTGTGTGTAAACTTATAAGTCAAGAGGGTAAAATAGGTACAAATAAATAAACACACTACCTGAAAGGATTAAATATATGAATAATTACCAAGATGCATACATTCCATGAGTCAAAACTTTCTACGATGTAACCAAGAACCCAAGATACAATTTAACATGCCATCGATGAAAATTCACTATCAAAACAAACACTATTCCAGTAACATTTACAGTCAACCAAAGGTAATCCCATCCTAACAAAATCTAAAATTCCATAATTAAACACTTCTACTCTGACGAGGGTTAAGCTCTTACCAGATTGAAATAGAATCACCACTACCACTGTCAAACTATCCTCTAGACCACACTACATGACAAACTTTCTTTCTAGCAAGGTCAACCAACAAAAAGGGTCTCTCTAAGATCTTAGACACACTTAAGGTTCTGTGCATCCATAACCAAGGAAAGAATTTATGCACCTAAATTGACCTTCAAGACACCCAGGTTGTACCCCCATATGAAAATTGTCACCATAAATGAAGCATAGAACCATCTCAACAACATGGAATAAGGAAACCACGTAATGTTTAGCCAAGTAGCCAACAACTCATGAGCTTCGAGTCATCAATCAAATAAAGTTAGAGAAATATCGGCAATCAATAAAAGTGGCTGAGTAGCCACATTACAACGTTTGAAAATTCTTGCAAGAATTATATGGGGGATATTCTCAGAGATTCTCAATCCAATCATAAAATAAGATGTTGGTCCTTGATAAAATACACAAGATTACCAATGTAAAACACAAAAGTTAACACCACATTCACTCCGTAGCCTTTCATAGCTACCAACAGGGGTATTCTACCTCAAGGTTTGTTCCAAGAACACATACACAGGATTGGGTCCTAGATGACACCTAGAGTTAGTTCCCACCCTCTCAAATGGGTAATAACATGGGAAATGTTATCCAAAATGTGTCCCTCATTCATTTTGTGGCTAACTCCTTTCATTCTTCCCTCTCTTGTGCCTCAGTCATAATTATTTTTTTTTCTTTTCAGGCACTAAAACCTTTCTGGAAATGGCACCATTGGATAGAGCTCTTTCTCAGATTTCCAGAAAGGTAAAGTTTTCCTCCTAACTCCATGTATTTTTGAAGTTATGGTTTGGCATATTTTTTTTGTGGGAAATTTTCCCCTAAAAGGCCCATAGCAATGAGATGGCGCCATGTGTCCAAGGAAGTGGCAGAGGTCGGAAGAAAACTTGGTTTTTTTACCAAGTGTTTGGAAAAGTTTCAAAAGGGATATTTTGCCCCATGGCCTGCCAGTGAATCAGATCCTGCCACATGTCCAAGGGGGAAAAATTGAAAAAATGACTAAGTGTTGGTGTCATGGAGAAATTTGTAGGGAAGGCCTGCACCCAAGTCACGTTTTGCCACGTCGCATGTGTCCTAGGCTTCTAAAAGTAGAGGAGGAGGAACTTGGAATTTTGGTGAAATTTTTGGAAAAAGTGAATGGAGAAGCTTTAGCCCACTGCCCCCGCTGACCAATCAGATTATGCAATGTGTCCATGGGCACCTGGAATGGCGGAGTGTGGAAGGAGATTGGGATTTTTTCCCAAAAGCTTAAATGAAATGGAAAAATGTTTTCCCCCAGGGTCACGGCTTGAAATTCATGCCACATGTCCCAGCCTCATGGAAGGTAGGGAGAGTTTGGGAAATTTTCCCAAAGGGAAAAAGAAGGAAGTTTCAAAGGAAAAATTGCCCCCTAGAGCACAAACCAATGGAATCTCACCACGTGTCAGGTGGTGCCAAAAATCTCAAGACAAACCTGCATGGAAAATTCAAAGGGAAAGGCCCACAACCAATGAGGTTTTTCCACGTGTCTGAGTCAAAAATAGGATCAAAAAGTGATGAAAAATTTAGGAGACGGGCCCAAAGCCCAATCAACATGTCTTGCCACGTGTCCTTAAATCATCAGCCTGGCGGGGATTTTGTTGGAAAGTCTTCCAAAGGGCAAAAAAATGGAAAATAAAGCATTAAATGCCCACGCCCAATCAAAACATGCCATGTGGCACCCAAAATGGTGGAGCATGGGGATTTTTGGGAAAATATTCCAAATGACAAAAAGTAAAAAATTTAAAATTTTCTCTGCCAATCCGATTTTGGCCCTGTTTTGCCCTAAAATTTCAAATCGGCCATATCTTTCGATCCAGAGCTCAGTTTTTCACGTTCTTTATATCAATGGAAAGCTGGTGAAATTATATACAATATTCTAGGGTCATTTTTGCATTTTTAAGGAATTTGGAGAGAGAAAAATTAAAAACGCCTCTGGCACGTGGTCATGGACAGAAATGACGTTTCAATGACCATTTTTAATGAAGAATGGATCGCATTCTCTCCCAGCATGGCAAAAAATGTCAGGGGATGGGCTTGTAAGGATACCCATGATGTTTTACTACATTTTTTGTTGGTGGTTGAAGTTCTCCCATGTTTTCCCATGTTTCTCTCTCCTGGGTCATGGTTTTGCACTGTAAAACCCAGATTTGGCTCATTTTTTAAGGGTTGAAATTTTTTTCATGTATTGCAGGCTTCTGTCTTTCACCTTGAAAGTGATTTTTAAAATCAGACTTCTTCCAAGACTGTAACCTATTTTCTGCCTCTCAGATGTTGTAATGCATGTGTTTTTGATAATGGAAATGACAATGCAGGCTCTATGAATGAAATTTAATCCTCTGTTTGTGTTATTTGATTCATTTTGACCTTTCATTATAGTTATCAGTTTGTGCATGAAGTTTTATTGCATTTCTATGATCTATGTGTCAATTTTCAGAACTAAGAAATGTTCACCACTCCTTTGGTGCATCACCTTATTAGCATTAGTTTCAATTTTTTGCATTCTCTATCCCTGTCCCTTGGAATTTAGAGTAGGATTTTGAGTTTGAAACCTCTGTAAGCTTACAAGTAATACAGATCTGATCAGAGGAGTTGAGGAACCAGCCTCTAATAGGAGATTCCTCTCCCATTTTTACAAGTCCCACACTTGGGGAGAGGATTCAATGTTGTGCAATCACACTGGATGTCCAAAAGATCAAACTAGAAATCTGATCAACATCCAGGGGTGCTGCTGATTTGCAACAACAGTTTTGGCATGCCTGGTGGGACCTTAGAGGTCTTCATCTTCATTGAAACAAATTGATGTGCATTTTTTGTAAGTTTCTTTCTTAAAATAGCTATAAATTTCGCATCTGGTGACTCCAAAGAAGAAGAATCAACTGGTTTTAGTAGTGCAGACCTGAAAACTCATGAGAAGAATCACCACAAGGTCAAGAGTTGGAGAAGAAGAGGTGTTGTTTGAATATCTGCAGTTATCTCCAAGAAGAAGGCAAAGAGGGAGGAGAATTCAAAGGTCTCCATCTCCACCAAATAGAACTCTCTCAACTCCTCCACCTGGTAGGCCTTTCATTCAATCAACAAGGGTTCTAAGGCCAATCAGAATGGCACAAAACAACCCCTATGTCAATTTCACTAGCAGCAGCCCACTTGCTTTCAATGCACAAAATCCAATCCCAGTTGCAGCATTGAAGAACATTCCATACTTCACTGGAGAGAATCAGACCACTCTTGGTGATCATGTTAAGGATATTGCTAATATTTGTGCAATCCATGAGATCAATGAGATGCAAGTTGCTGTCAAACTGCTAGCATCTTCATTCAAAGGGAAAGCTTTGCAATGGTTCAGGAGTCTTGCCTCAGGTTCTATTCAAAATTGGAACCAGCTATGTATATCCCTCCATGAGTAGTTTGGAGAAAAGGGAGATAACTTGTCCCTTTTGGAACAGTTGACAACCATCAAGAGAGCTCCTAATGAGCAGCTGACTAACTTTAACTTCAAATTTTGAATGACTTGGGAGAGAATTCCAATGGCAATAAGGCCAGCAGCGGAAGGTGCTTTTCTATATTACCTTAAAGCTTTAAATTCTGATATTTCTATGTTAATTCAATCCATGGGAGGCACAACTATCCCTGTTGCTTATAGCATTGCCATTAGAGCTGAAAATTGTTTGATTCAAGCTGGCAAGCTAGCCCCTAGGCCTCCAATGCCATTGTATCCAAGTTTAGAGAGCCCAAGTACTACTCAAGTGCCTATATTAGCTCCTATTCCCACTCCTAGAAATCAGAATTCAAGTGAAGCTTCTACTTCATCTTCTAGTGCCTCAAATGAACTTCAAGAAGTCATGAAGCAATTGCAAAATTTAGGCAATGAGCTGGTTACACTCAAGAGGTAGCAAGCCCAAGGTTTTAGACCTTCTTTCTAGCCTCAAGCTCAGCCTAACAGGTAGCCATACCAACCTCAAAGACCACCCAATCCAGTTGCAAATAAAAATCAAGCAAGACCTCCTGCCAACAGACCATTTCAGCCCTATAATCCCAATGCTACATCTACCTCTAAAGCAATAGTGTCAGTGCAAAACAACATAGCTCAAGAGTATGATTGGTGTTTCCCATGAAATGAACCTCACAACCAGTCTATGTGCTTCAACGGTGCCTTAAATCAAGCATTAATGGTGACTACAACTGGTGTGGAGGGTGAAGGGCAGTCAAGGAAATAACCAACAACAAGAAACATTCCAGCAACAATCAGCTCCAAATGATACCACACTTGTAAACTGTGGCAGGCAGAATCATTTTTGTGGCATGAATCAAACAACTTCCAAAGTGTTGCAGCCAACACAAGGTCAAAAAGGAGAAATTTGGGTGAAGAACAACCATTGGCTCTAAGTAATCCACAACCTTCTATCACCCCACAAGTTATTGGCAAACAAAATGTCCAGCTCCAAACATGCACAAGGACTGCCTAAGACAGCTCCTAGGCCAACTCAAATGCCAGTTGCTACTGCCCATGTGCAAGGAATGAATGTGCAGGCCAAGGGATAGTAGAGAGATGCTTCATCTCCATTCAACATCATTGATCAGATGAAGAAGACAAATGTAAACATATCAATGTGGGAATCACTATCTATCCCAGGCCAAAGAGATTTGCTACAAGCTGCCATGAAGGACTGGTCAACTTCAAATCAGCAAGTCCAAATGCAAGAAAAGGTGCTCACAAATGCTGCCCAGCCTGAAGGGAATCATGGAGGATAACAAGGTAAAGTGTAAAAGCCCCCTCCACTCTATGTTTCATTGATCATTGGAAACCAATTAGTACACAATTGCATGATTGATTCCGGGGGCAAGTAGTTCAGTAATGCCTAAGAAAATTGCTGATCAGTTGGGAATTCCATATGAAGTCATATCCAAAGGGGTAGTGCAATTGGATGGGACAGCAGTAACAACAGTTGGAGTGATAAAAAACTTGAGTCTTACCTTGCATGCTTGTCCCAACATTGTTGTTTTACAAGATGTCTCAGTAATAGACCTTCCACCACTCTTTGCCCTATGTTTGTCAAGGGATTTCATAGCCAAGAGTGGAGGTTACTTATCTGTTGATTGGTCACACATGTTGTTTAGGAAAAGATATGGAACTAAATCCACAATCAGATCTGAACCTATTGCAAACTTTCACATTGAGCCTTACACTCCAAGTCCAAATCAATACCAATTGTTCAGCGTTTGATCAAGAAGATTATCCAAGCACTGATGAAGCTGACACCAAGGTTGGAAGCATCCCAGATTAACTCTTGATGAATGGGAAAACAAGGTACATGCTTTTGATCCTTATCAAGAAATAGAAGAATCTGAGCTAGGAGTCTATTGCATGCATGAAGAAAATCAGCCTATTCCTAGCATCACCAAGCCAAACCACAAGGATGACAATGAGGTATGGTAGTTGTTTTTTGATGGATCAAGGAGTAGACAAGGTGCAGGAGGGGGAGCTATGCTTGTTTCACCTCAAGGAGTTAAGTATTATTCAGCTTTTAGATTTCAGTTTACATGCTCTAATAACACTGCTGAATATGAAGCTTTGATACAAGGATTGCATTGGTCAATCAAGAGAGGAATAAAGAACTTGCAAGTCTTTGGTGATAGTGAGTTGATTGTCAACCAAGTTAAGGGGCAGCATGCTGTCAAGAATGATCTACTCAAGTGCTACAAAAATAGGGTGTGGGACCTCATTGAAGATTTTGAGGGCTTTGGCATAAAATCCATTCCTAGAAAAGAGAACCAAGCTGTTGATAGGCTTGCAGCAGTTGGGGCAGCCTTTGACATTGTTGAAAGCATTCAAAAAGACAAGGTACAACCAAACATCCATGTGATTGTGAGGCCTTCAGTGCCAGAAAACAATGTAAGTTGGAAAGTGTTTGAGAATGATAAGCAAATCATCCATTTCTTGCAAGAAGAGGCTGAGTTCTCAGCTAAAAATCAAGAAAAGTTGGAAAAGCAATATGGTGACCAAGTGGACGAATTGGTACCAAAGGACGTGAACCTGGTTATCCAACTTCACCCCCCAGGGTTGAATTGATAACATACATTAGGATTCTCAAGTCCCAGGCTGAAAAAGAACGAGCTCTGAGAGAATGCGAGAAGTTGCAGTAGAAAATAAGCCTGGACCCGAAAAAAAAAATTGTGAAAATCGGCTAAGTCCTTATCCTAGAAATATTTGGGACGTTCGGGACACCAAGGTGCGGTTCGGCCGAAATGTCTCCAGGTGGCCCGCGAAGCACTGGGACAAGTGGAACAAATGTACGCGGAGGACACGAACCGGCCGGTTCGGCCGAAAATAGGAAACTGCAGCACAAGGACAAGTGGGACAAAGGGACGTGCGGGACGCGGATAGCCAAAGGAGCCGAAAGCCAATCAGATCACACCACGTGTCACCGGCAGAAAAGGGACGAGGAAGCCCATTTCAGGCGGATCAGAGGATTTTGTCCCGCGAAGCACTGGGACATTTGGGACAAAAGGACGTTTGGTGGACGTGAAAATCTGGCAGGCCCGTGGACAAATCACAGCATGACACGTGTCGCCAAGGAAAAAGGTCCAAAAGTCAAAGGGGCGAGTTTTCGAGCACTGATCCAAACCAATGAAATAGTGCCACGTGTCCAAGTTTAAGGGGCCCACAAGAAAAACCCATGCAAAAGGTGGAGAGAGGGAATTGCTCAGCGGACCAGAGCCTGCCACGTGTCGTCCAGATGGCAGAACGCGGGAAAAGAAATTTAAAAATCCGTTTTCACCTGTTTTGTGCCCTAAATCTTCAGACCTTCATATCTTTCGATCCAGAGCTCGGATTTGCACGTTCTTTATATCAACGGAAAGATGTTGAAATTCTCTACATGATTCTAGGCTCAATCTTGCATTTTGGTGTAGTTTGGAGGGAGAAAATTAAGAAAACGTCTCTGACGTGTGTAATGCTTCAACAACCAACTTTAATACAGCAGACAGCTCGCCGCTCCTGTTAGACAGCCCACCGTTTTGCCAGGATCCGCCACTTGGATCATAATGAGATGATTTAAATGCTACCAAGAAGTGGTTGGAGCATGATTCTAAATTTCCCCTCTCTCCTCTCTCATTTCTTGATATATATTGTAAAGAGGAGCCCTTTTAAGAGGTCGGACATTTTTTTTGTTTTGCATCCTCCCTTCTTCCCTCACTTGCAAGAGAGTTTGTGGAGTTTTCAAACCTCCCATATAGGTTGTAATGCCAGTCTTTTGCCTCTTGGCCACTGCAATATACTGTATTGACTTTTGAGCAATAATATATATGTTTGTGATTGATTCTCAACCCTCTCATGTATTCATTGCTGTCGTTTTGATCTCTTATTGCAGTTTGGTTACCTGTGCATGGTGTTTGTATTGCATTTATGTGGTCTGTGTTAAATTTGCAAAACAAATGTCTAATATTCCTCGGTGCATCACCTTTGTAGTTTAGGTTTTATTCTATGCATTTTCTTACCCTGTCTCCTTGGCAAGTTAGATTAGGTTTTAGTAAACCCTCTGCATTTTTTGTATGCATCTGAACAGAGGAATAGGAACCAGCCTTCTCTGGAGAATCTTTTCTCATCTTCACAAGTCCCACACTTGGAGAAAGGATTCCATGTTGTGCAATCACACTGGATGCCTGAACATCAACCTAGAAGCCTGATCTGCATCCAGGGGTGCTGTGAGTCTGCAACAACAGTTTTGGCACGCCCGGTGGGACACTAGAGGTCTCATTTTTATTGCAGCAAAGTTGATATGCATCTGCTGCAGTTTTCTTGCTTATAAGAGCTATTATTTGCATATCTGGCGACTCCAAGGGGAAGAATCAACTGGTTTCAGCAGTGCAGGCCTGAAAACTCATGAGAAGAATCACCACAAGGTCAAGAGTCAGAGAAGAAGAAGTGTTGTTTGAATACCTGCAGTTATCTCCGAGAAGAAGGCAAAGAGGAAGAAGGATTCAAAGGTCTCCATCTCCACCAAACAGAACTCTCTCAACTCCTCCACCTGACAGGCCTTTCTTTCAATATACAAGGGTTTTAAGACCAATCAGAATGGCTCAGAACAACCCCTACGTCAACTTCACAGGAAGCAGCCCACTTGCTCTCAATGCACAACATCCAGTTCCTATTGCAGCCTTGAAGAACATTCCCTACTTCACTGGAGAAAATCAGACTACTCCAGGTGATCATGTTAAAGATATTGCTAACCTTTGTGCAATCCATGAAATCGATGAAATGCAAGTG
This sequence comes from Taxus chinensis, assembly GCA_019776745.2. Lineage (NCBI taxonomy): Eukaryota > Viridiplantae > Streptophyta > Pinopsida > Cupressales > Taxaceae > Taxus > Taxus chinensis. The sequence goes on along the minus strand of CM034157.1, from coordinate 361,462,224 downwards.
GCTGTCAAATTACTGGCATCTTCATTCAAGGGTAAAGCATTGCAATGGTTTAGGAGCCTTGGGGCTGGTTCTATTACAAACTGGAATCAGCTGTGCATTGCACTTCACGAGCAATTTGGAGAGAAGGGAGACAACTTGTCTCTTTTGGAGCAGTTGACAACTATCAAGAGAGCCCCCAACGAGCAGCTGACTGACTTCAACTTCAGATTTCAAAGGTCTTGGGATAGGATTCCAGTGGCAGTCAGGCCAACAGCAGGAGGTGCTTTTCTATATTACCTTAAAGCTTTGAATTCTGATATTTCTATGTTAATTCAGTCCATGGGAGGCACAACAATCCCTATGGCTTATAGCATTGCCATTAGAGCTGAAAACTGTCTTATTCAAGCTGGTAAACTGGCTCCTAGGCCTCCTATGCCCTTGTATCCAAACTTAGAAAATCCAAGCACTAGTCAAGCACCCACTTTGGCTCCTGTTCCCACTCCTAGAAATCAGAGTTCGAATGAAGCTTCCACTTCATCTCCAAGTGCTTCAAATGAACTCCAAGAGGTCATGAAACAGTTGCAAAATTTGGGAAATGAGCTGGTTACTATTAAGAGGCAGCAAGCCCAAGGTTTTAGACCTTCTTATCAACCTCAAGCTCAGCCTAATAGGCAGCCATACCAACCACAAAGACCACCTAATCCAACTGCAAATATGAATCAAAATCAAAGCCAAGTAAGGCCTCCTGCCAATAGACCATTCCAGCCCTATAATCCAAATGCCATATCTGCCTCTAAGGCATTAGTGCCAACACAGAACAACATTGCTCAGGAATATGATTGGTGCTTTCCATGCAACGAGCCTCACAACCAATCCATGTGCTTCAATGGTGCTCTCAATCAAGCACTAATGGTGACAACTACCGGTGTGGAGGGCGAGGGCAGTCAAGGAAACAGCCAACAACCAGAAACATTCCAACAGCAATCAGCCCCAAATGACACTACATTGGTGAACTGGCAAGCAGAAGATTTCTGTGGCATGAATCAGGCAGTTTCTCAAGGTGTTGCAGCCAACACAAGGTCAAAAAGGAGGAATCTGGGTGAAGAACAGCCATTAGCCCCAGCCAATCCACAACCTTCCACGGCTCCACAAATGATTGGCAAGCAGAGTCCAGTTTCAAATACACAAGGGCAGCCAAGAACAGCCCCTAGGCCAACTCAAATGCTAGCTGTTGCTGCCCACGTGCAGGGAGTAAACGTGCAAACCAAAGGACAACAGAGAGATTCTTCATCACCATTCAGTATCATTGATCAGATGAAGAAGACAAACGTTAACATATCAATGTGGGAATCCCTATCTATCCCAGGCCAAAGAGATCTGCTACAAGCTGCCATGAAGGATTGGACAACTTCGAATCAGTGGGTTCAGATGCAAGACAAAGTGCTTACAAATGCTGCCCAGCCTGAAGGAAGTCATGGAGGACAACAAGGTAAAATGTTGAAGCCCCCTCCTTTCTATGTTTCATTAATCATTGGGGATAAACTAGTACACAATTGCATGATTGATTCCGGGGCAAGTAGCTCCGTGATGCCCAAGCAAATAGCTGATCAGCTGGGTCTCGAATATGAAGTAATATCTAAAGGAGTAGTGCAATTGGATGGGACAACAATAGCAACAGTTGGAGTGATTAAAAACTTGAGTCTTACCTTGCATGCATGTCCAAATGTTGTTGTCTTACAAGATGTATCAATCATAGACCTTCCACCACTCTTTGCCCTTTGCTTGTCAAGGGACTTCACAGCCAAGATTGGAGGGTATTTGTCTGCTGATTGGTCTCACATGCTGTTTAGAACAAGGTATGGAACTAAGGCCACAATCAGATCCGAACCCATTGCAAACTTCCATATTGAGCCTTACACCCCAAGTCAGATTAATGCCAATTGCTCAGCATTTGATCAAGAAGATCACCCTAGTACTGATGAGGCTGACACCAAGGTTGGAAGTATCCCGGACCTAACTCTTGATGAATGGGCAAACAAGATACATGCTTTTGATCCCTATCAAGAAGTAGAAGAATCTGAGCTGGGAGTCTATTGTATACACAAAGAAAATCAACCTGTTCCTAGCATCACCAAGCCAAGCCATAATGATGACAACGAGGTATGGCAGCTATTTTTTGACGGATCAAGGAGTAGGCAAGGTGCAGGAGGTGGAGCCATGCTTGTTTCACCCCAAGGAATAAAGTACTATTCAGCTTTTAGATTTCAATTTGCATGCTCCAATAACACTGCTGAATATGAAGCCTTGGTGCAAGGGATGCATTGGGCAATCAAGAGAAAAATAAAGAATCTGCAAGTCTTTGGGGACAGTGAATTGATTGTAAATCAGGTCAAGGGACGGCATGCTGCCAAGAATGATCTACTCAGGTGCTACAATAACAGGGTGTGGGACCTCATGGAAGATTTTGAAGGTTTTGGCATCAAATCCATTCCCAGGAAAGAGAAATCAAGCTGCTGACAGGCTTGCAGCAGTAGGGGCAGCCTTTGACATTACGAAAAGCATTCAACAAGGGGACAAGGTACAGCCAAACATCCATGTGATTGTGAGGCCTTCAGTGCCGGATAACAATGTCAGTTGGCAAGTGTTTGAGAATGACCAGCAAATCATCAATTTCCTACAAGAAGAAGCTGAGTTCTCAGCCAGGAATCAAGACAAGTTGCATCAGCAGTATGGTGACCAAGTGGTGCAGTTGAGAACTAACAAATTACCAAAAGGCCTCATAACCTTGGAGTCAATCTTCAACCCGAATGATCAGTTCCGGAAGGAGAAGGCAAACATTCAAGTAAAGGGTGAGGATTCAGAGCCTATTTTAGTGGAAGAAGGCAAAACATTGCAGATTGGCAAAGTAAGTACCTCACAAGAGAAATCTGATTTTGTTCAACTTTGCCAAGAATTTCCAGATGTCTTCGCTTGGAGCTATGAAGACTTGAGAGGATTCAATCCAAATTTGGCACAACATACCATAGAATTGGATCCAGATGCTAAGCCCATCAGGCAGAAGCAGAGACCAGTCAACCCTCACATTGAGCCTCTGATGAAGAAAGAGCTAAATAAGCTAATAGAGGCAAGCATTATATTCCCGATCAAGCACTCAAGCTGGGTTGCTAACTTGGTTCCGGTCAGGAAGAAGAGCGGAGAAATCAGGTTGTGTGTGGACTTCTGAGACCTCAATAGGGCATCTCTCAAGGATCATTATCCACTCCCTTCCATGGAGCAAATATTGCAAGTAGTATCCGGTTCAGAGAGATTCTCTCTCCTAGATGGCTACTCAGGGTATAATCAGGTGATGGTAAAAGAAGAGGACCAATTCAAGACAGCCTTCACAACTAAATGGGGCACGTATGCTTACAAGAAGATGCCATTTGGGCTGTCCAACGCTGGTGCTACCTTTCAAAGGGCAATGGACATGGCATTCAAGGGCTTGATCAACAAGATAGTGCTGATATACCTTGATGACATCACTGTATTCTCCAAGAATGCAGCAGACCATCTCTTTCACCTCAGGCAAGTGTTTCAGAGGTGTAGAAAGTTTGGAGTGTCTTTGAACCCCAAGAAGTGCATCTTTCTTGCACATGAAGGAAAGCTCCTTGGCCGACTGGCAATTGACCCAGAGAGATTTGAAGCCATAAGAGCACTGCCATTGCCAAGTCACAAGAAGGCTCTTCAAAGCTTCTTGGGAAGGATCAATTTTGTCCGCAGGTTTATCCCAGATTTTGCAGCCCTTGTCAAGCCCATCACCAAAATGTTAAAGAAGAGCATGGCTTTTAAGTGGACAGCAGAAGGCAAGGAGAGTTTTGAGGCAATCAAAGAAGCTATCTCTCAAGCACCAACTCTCATTAACCCAGACTTCTCCAAGGATTTCATCCTCTATGCATTTGGAGGTGATGACACTATCTCTGCCATTCTGGTACAGCAGAACAAAGATAATGATGAGCAGCCGATTGCCTTTTTCAGCCAGAGCCTAGATGACTGCGAGGTGAGGTACTCTTTTATTGAAAAGCATGTACTTGCAGTAATCAGAAGCTTGAAGAAATTCAAGCATTTAGTCTCAAACAACAAGGTCCAGTTGCTGGTCTCACATGCTGGAGTTAAAGACTTCCTCCTCAACAAGGATTTGAATGAGAAAAGGGCAGGTTGGATCACCCGTGTCATGGAGTATGACATTGATATCAAGATCACCAAGCTGGTAAGAGGGAAAGGACTATGTGAGCAGCTGGTTTTGGGGAAGCAAAAGGAAGTATGCAACGAAGAAGAGGCTGTTTTGACAGTCCAGGACAGTCATGAGCCAAGTGGCAATCAAGAAGAAGACAAATGCTTCCCCCACTCCTTGCTGGACCCAAGATATTATGCACTTCCTAAGTACAGGCCAGTGCCCCCTAGAGATGAACAAGACCCAAAGGAGACACTTCAGGTTGCAGGCTGTTCCGTATGCCATTGTTGATGGAGTTTTGTTCAAGAAAGACGTGAATGGAGTGCTGCTGAGATGCATTAGCACAGATCAGATTCAAAGGGTGTTGGAAGAGTTTCATGGTGGACCAGCTGGTGGCCATTTTGCACCAAGAGTGACAGCTCTAAAAATCATGAAGGCTGGTTATTATTGGCCTAAAATCTTCAGTGATTGCTATGCATGGATCAAGAGGTGTAAGAATTGTGCATTCTTCACAGGAAAAGAGAAGTTTGCTGCCCTTCCATTGCATCCAATCTCAGTTGACCAGCCATTCATGCAATGGGGTTTGGACTTCATTGGAGTCATTAACCCCAATTCAAGCCAAGGGCATAAATGGATTTTGACAGCCACCGACTACTTCACCAAATGGACAGAAGCAGTAGCACTCAAAGAGGCAAATGAGTCTAGCATCCTAGACTTTTATGAGGGAATAACAACCAGATTTGGTGTACCTGCCACAATAATCTCTGATAATGCATTGGCATTCATTGGATCTAAGGTGACTGAGTGGGCCGTCAAGAATGGTATTTACCTGAGCACTTCATCGAACTATTACCCTCAGGGTAATGGCCAGGCCGAGTCTACAAACAAGAACTTGTTAAGGATCATTAGGAGAACTCTTGATGAGAATCAGAAGTCTTGGCACACCAAGCTGAAATCAGCCTTATGGGCTGATAGGATCACTCCCAAAAGATCCACAGGTAACTCTCCATTCAGGCTTGTCTATGGAAGAGAGGCAATCTTGCCCATGTCACTTGAGTTACCAACATTGGAACTCATGAAGCAGCTGGAGTTACTTGAATTTGAGCCCATGGAGGTGAGATATGCAGAGTTGATGGAGCTGCAAGAGATCAGAAATCAGGCATCCCAAGCAATGGAAAAGGATCAAGCTTTGATCAAGAAAACCTTTGATAGAAAGGCCAAGGATAGATCTTTTCAAGTTGGAGATCTAGTGTTGAAATGGGATGCGGACAGAGCAAAACCGGGAAGGCATTCAAAATTTGATGCTATTTGGAGTGGCCCATACATGGTCACAAAGTGCAAGAGCAGCAATGCTTTCCAATTGGCCTCATTGGATGGTGAAGAACTACAGATTCCAGTAAATGGAATCTATCTCAAACATTGCTACTGAAAATAAAAGGTTCACCCTTGTAAATATTAGTCTAGATTTCAATTCCTCTAAGTGCGTATGCACATTGTCTTGTTGTAGTTAGGTTTCAGTTTCCCTAAGTGCTTTGGCACAGGTTTTGTCACTCCTAGTTTGCGTTTTTATAGTTCAACATGCTCTCATGGAGGGAGTTGCAGTATCAGGCTCATTTCAGGTCATTGTTTATGACTCCATGCCCAATGGATCGCAAAAAGGCAACTGGTCTTTTCATCTAGCAGGCAGATGACCCCGCTGAGTCGCCAAATTGTTATCCAACTTCACCCCCCAGGGTTGAATTGATAACATACATCAGGATTCTCAAGTCCCAGGCTGAAAAAGAACGAGCTCTGAGAGAATGCGAGAAGTTGCAGAAAATAAGCCTGGACCAGAAAAAAAAATTGTGAAAATCGGCTAAGTCCTTGTCCTAGAAATATTTGGGACGTTCGGGACACCAAGGCGCGGTTCGGCCGAAACGCCTCCAGGCGGCCTGCGAAGCACTGGGACAAGTGGAACAAATGTATGCGAAGGACGCGAACCGGCCGGTTCGGCCGAAATAGGAAACTGCAGCACAAGGACAAGTGGGACAAAGGGACGCGCGGGACGCGGATAGCCGAAGGAGCTGAAAGCCAATCAGATCACGCCACGTGTCACCGGCAGAAAAGGGACGAGGAAGCCCATTTCGGGTGGATCAGAGGATTTTGTCCCACAAAGCACTGGGACATTTGGGACAAAAGGACGCGGTGGACGTGAAAATCCGGCAGGCCCGTGGACAAATCACAGCATGACACGTGTCGCCAAGGAAAAAGGTCCAAAAGTCAAAGGGGCGAGTTTTCGAGCACTGATCCAAACCAATGAAATAGTGCCACGTGTCCAAGTTTAAGGGGCCCACAAGAAAAACCCAAAATGAAAAGGTGGAGAGAGGGAATTGCTCAGCGGACCAGAGCCTGCCACGTGTCGTCCAGATGGCAGAACGCGGGAAAAGAAATTTAAAAATCCGTTTTCACCTGTTTTGTGCCCTAAATCTTCAGACCTTCATATCTTTCGATCCAGAGCTCGGATTTGCACGTTCTTTATATCAACGGAAAGCTGTTGAAATTATCTACATGATTCTGGGGTCAATCTTGCATTTTGGTGTAGTTTGGAGGGAGAAAATTAAGAAAACGTCTCTGACACGTGTAATGCTTCAACAACCAACTTTAATACAGCAGACAGCTCGCCGCTCCTGTTAGACAGCCCGCCGTTTTGCCAGGATCCACCGCTTGGATCATAATGAGATGATTTAAATGCTACCAAGAAGTGGTTGGAGCAGATTCTGAATTTCCCCTCTCTCCTCTCTCATTTCTTGATATATATTGTAAAGAGGAGCCCTTTTAAGAGGTCGGACACATTTTTTGTTTTGCATCCTCCCTTCTTCCCTCACTTGCAAGAGAGTTTGTGGAGTTTTCAAACCTCCCATATAGGTTGTAATGCCAGTCTTTTGCCTCTTGGCCACTGCAATATACTGTATTGACTTTTGAGCAATAATATATATGTTTGTGATTGATTCTCAACCCTCTCATGTATTCATTGCTGTCGTTTTGATCTCTTATTGCAGTTTGGTTACCTGTGCATGGTGTTTGTATTGCATTTATGTGGTCTGTGTTAAATTTGCAAAACAAATGTCTAATATTCCTCGGTGCATCACCTTTGTAGTTTAGGTTTTATTCTATGCATTTTCTTACCCTGTCTCCTTGGCAAGTTAGATTAGGTTTTAGTAAACCCTCTGCATTTTTTGTATGCATCTGAACAGAGGAATAGGAACCAGCCTTCTCTGGAGAATCTTTTCTCATCTTCACAAGTCCCACACTTGGAGAAAGGATTCCATGTTGTGCAATCACACTGGATGCCTGAACATCAACCTAGAAGCCTGATCTGCATCCAGGGGTGCTGTGAGTCTGCAACAACAGGACCAAAGTTACCCCATTAAGATAGGATCCATTCATAGTCATGGAATGATCAGTTTAGGAAGGAGAAAGCAAACATTTTGGGTAAGTCAAGGGAGAAGATTCAGTAGTCCATCTTGGTGGAAGGAGGCAAATCACTCCAAATTGGTAAGATGACAACTGAGCAAGAAAGGTATGAGTTCATACAACTTTGTCAAGAATTCCCTAATGTGTTTGCTTGGAGCTATGAAGATTTGAAAGGTTTCAATCCCAAGTTAGCTCAACATACCATTGAATTGGATCCAAGTACTAAACCCATCATGAAAAAAAAAAAGGCCTGTCAATCCACACATGGAGCCTCTCATGAGGAAAGAATTGAATAAGTTGATAGAATGAAGAATCATATTCCCTATCAAGCATTCTAGTTGGGTGACCAACTTGGTTCCAGTTAGAAAGAAAAGTGGGGAAATCAGATTGTGTGTTGACTTCAGAGATTTGAATAGAGCATCTCTCAAGGATCATTATCCACTTCCTTCCATGGAGCAGATTTTACAAGTTGTTGCTGGCTCTGAGAGGTTTTCATTACTTGATGGCTATTCAGGGTATAATCAGATTATGGTGAAGGAAGAAGATCAGTTCAAGACAGATTTACAACCAAATGGGGAACTTATGCATACAGGAAAATTCCATTTGGGCTATCCAACGCTGGAGCTACCTTCCAAAGAGTAATGGACATGGCGTTCAAGGGTTTGATTAACAACATTGTATTGATATATCTTGATGATATCATTGCTTTTTCAAAAAATGTAGCAGAGCACCTCTTTCATTTGAGACAAGTGTTCCAAAGGTGCAGAAGATTTGGAGTATCCTTGAATCCTAAAAAGTGTATTTTTCTAGCCCATGAAGGAAAACTACTTGGCCACATCGTCTCCAAAGAAGGATTAGCAATTGATCCAGAAAGAGTTGAATCCATAAAAGTACTACCATTGCCAATCCATAAGAAGGCTCTTCAGAGTTTCTTGGGGAGAATAAATTTTGTTTGGAGGTTTGTCCCAAATTTTGCAGCCCTTGTCAAGCCTATAAAATGGACAGCAGAAGGCAAGGAAAGTTTTGAAGCAATCAAAGAAGCCATCTCTCAAGCCCCAACTCTCATCAACCCGGATTTCTCCAAGGATTTCATCCTCTATGCATTTGGGGGCGGTGATACAATTTCTGCAATTTTAGTACAAGCAGAACAAAGACAGTGAGGAGCAGCCAATTACTTTCTTTAGCCAAAGCCTGGAGGACTATGAGGTGAGATATTCTTTCATTTAGAAGCATGTTCTTACAGTAATAAGGAGCTTGAAGAAATTCAAGCATCTAGTTTCAAACAACAAGGTTCAGTTGCTGGTTTCTCATGTGGGGATTAAGAATTCCTCCTCAACAAAGACCTGAATGAAAAGAGAGCAGGTTGGATTACTCGTGTCATGGAGTATGACATTGAGATCAAAGTCACCAAGTTGGTCAGAGGAAAAGGATTGTGTGAGCAGCTGATTTTGAGCAAACAAAAGGAAGCATGCAATGAGAAGGAGGCTGTTTTGGCATTGCAAGACAACCATGAGCAAGGAAGCACTCAAGAAGAGAATGATGGTGTCCTCACTCCTTGCTGGACCCAAGACATAATGCACTTCCTAAGCACAGGTCTATGCCCTCCAGAGATGAACAAGACCCAAAGAAGACACTTCAGATTGCAAGTTGTCCCATATGCCCTTGTTGATGGTATTTTGTTTAAAAGGGACGTGAATGGAGTGTTGTTGAGATGCATTGGCACAAATCAGATTCATAGGGTGTTGGAAGAGTTCCATGGTGGACCAGCTGGTGGTCATTTTGCACCAAGAGTGACAGCTCTAAAGATCATGAGGGCTGGCTATTATTGGCCCAAGATTTTCAGTGATTGTTATGCATGGATCAAGAGGTGCAAGAATTGTGTGCATTCTTCACAGGTAAAGAGAGGCTAGCTGCCCTTCCATTGCATCCAATTTCAGTTGACCAGCCATTCATGCAATGGGGTTTAGACTTCATTGGAGTCATTAATCCCAATTCAAGCCAAGGGCACAAATGGATTTTAACAGCCAACAGATTATTTCACCAAGTGGACTGAAGTAGTAGCACTCAAGGAAGCAAATGAATCTAGCATCCTAGATTTCTATGAGGGAATAGCAACCAGATTTGGCATACCTGCTACAATAATATCAGATAATGCATTGGCATTCATTGGGTCCAAGGTGACTGAGTGGGCTGTCAAGAATGGGATCTACCTAAGCACTTCATCAAACTATTACCCTCAGGGTAATGGCCAGGCTGAATCTACAAACAAGAACTTGTTGAGGATCATTAGGAGGAATCTTGATGAAAATCAGAGGTCTTGGCATACTAAGTTGAAATCAGCCTTATGGGCTGATAGGATAACTCCCAAGAGATCTACAGGTAACTCTCCATTTAAGCTTGTTTATGGGAGAGAGGCAATTTTTCCCATGTCACTTGAGTTGCCAACATTGGAACTCATGAAACAGTTGGAGTTGTTGGAGTTTGAGCCCATGGAGGTTAGATATGCAGAATTGATGGAGCTCCAAGAAATCAGAAATCAAGCATCCCAAGTAATGGAGAAGGATCAAGCTTTGATCAAGAAGACCTTTGATAAGAAGGCCAAGGATAGATCCTTCCAAGTTGGAGATCTAGTGTTAAAATGGGATGCAGATAGAGCAAAACCGGGAAGGCATTCAAAATTTGATGCCATTTGGAGTGGCCCATACATGGTCACAAAGTGTAAGGACAACAATGCTTTCCAATTGTCTTCATTGGATGGCAAAGAACTGTAGATTCTAGTCAATGGAATCCATCTAAAGCATTGCTATTGAAGGGAACTCTCCACCTTGTACATATTAGCTTAGATTTCCATTCCTCCAAGTGCTTGTGCACATTGTTTTGCTGTAGATAAGTTTTTCTTTCCCTAAGTGCTTTGGCACAAGCTTGTTGTTCCTATGAAATGTGTGTTACAGGCCTTGCTCCAATCAGATGATGTCCCACCCTCCATCTTCCTCCTTGCAGTGTTCTAGTCAGTTGGGGTACCAAGCAAAGAATTTGATGACTCCATGCCTAATGGATTGCTTCAGGCAACTGGTAACTTCATCCAACAGGCAGATGACCCCTCTGAGTCGCCAAAATTGTTATCCAAAATGTGCCCCTTGCTCATTTTGTGGCTAACTCCTTTCATTCTTCCCTCTCTTGTGCCTCAGTCATAATTTTTTGACTTTTCAGGCACTCAAAACTTTCTAGGAAATGGCACCATTGGATAGAGCTCTTTCTCATCTTTCCAGAAAGGTAAAGTTTTCCTCCTAACTCCATGTATTTTTGAAGTTATGGCTCGGCGGAGTTTTTGTGGGAAATTTTCCCCTGAAAGGCCCGCAGCCAATAAGATGGTGCCACGTGTCCAAGAAGTGGTGGGGGTTGGAGGAAGTTGGTTTTTTACCAAGTGTTTGGAAAAGTTTCAAAAGGGATATTTTGCCCCGCAGGCCCACCGACGAATTGATTTGCCACGTGTCCATGGGGAGAAAATTGAAAAAATGACTAAGTGTTGGCACATGGAAAATTTTGAAGGAAGGGCCTGCACCCAATCACGTTTTGCCACGTGTCCTATGGCATCAGAGGTGCGAGGGCGGAGGTGAACTTGGAATTTTGGTGAAAGTGTTTTGGACCAAATTTCAATGGAGAATTTTGGCCCGCTGTGCCCATCAACCAATCAGATTTGCCACGTGTCCCTGGACCTTGGAATGGCAGAGCATGGGAGGAATGATTGGGATTTTTTCCCAAAGTAGATTGCACAAAAGAAAAATGTTTTTTGCAGAGGGTCTGTGGTGAATGAAATTGTGCCACGTGTCCTAGACTGGTGGAAGGTAGGGAGAATTTGGGAAATTTTCCCAAAGGGAAAAAGAAGGAAATTTCAAAGGAAAAATCGCCCCCCCAATGTTGCGAAGCCAATGGAATCTCGCCACGTGTCAGGTGGCGCCAAAAAACTCAAGACAAGCCCGCATGGAAAATTTCAAGGGAAAGGCCCATCATCTAATGAGGTTTTGCCATGTGTCTAGAGTTCAAGAAATATTCAAATAGCAATGGAAAATTTAGGAAGATAGGCCCGTGCCCAATCAGCACGTGCCACGTGTCCTCAGATCATCGGCCCGGTGGGGATTTTTTGGAAAATTTTCCAAAGGGAAAAACAATGGAAAATGAAGCATTAAAGGCCTGCACCCAATCAAAACATGCCACGTGGCACCTGGAATGGTGGAGCATGGGGAATTTTTGAAAATTTTCCAAATGACCAAAAAGTAAAAAATTTCAAAAATTTTCCCGCCAATCCGATTTGGCCCTGTTTTTCCCTAAAATTTCAAACGGCCATATCTTTCAATCCAGAGCTCAGTTTTTCACGTTCTTTATATCAATGGAAATATGGTGAAATTATCTACAAGATTCTAGGGTCATTTTTGCATTTTTATGGAATTTGGAGAGAGAAAAATGAAAAACACCTCTGGCACGTGGTCATGGACAGAAATGACATTTCAACCACCATTTTTAATGAAGAATGGCTCGCATTCTCTCCCAGCATGGCAAAAATGTCAGGGGATGGGCCTGTAAGGATGCCCATGCTGTTTTACTATGCATTTTGGTCAGTGGTTGAATCTCTCCCATGTTTTCCCATGTTTCTCTCTCCTGGGTCGTGGTTTTGCACTGTAAAAGCCAGATTTGGCTCATTTTTTAAGGGTTGAACATTTTTTCATGTATTGTAGGCTTTGTCTGTCACTTAAAAAGTGATTTTTGTGGAAAACCATACTTTTTCCAAGACTACAACCTATTTTTCCTCTCAGGTGTTGTAATGCAAGTGGTTTTTGATGTAAAATTACAATTCAGGCTCTGTGAATGAGTTTTAATCCTCTGTTTGTATTGTTTGATTCATTTTTGACCCTCCATTACAGTTATCATTTGTGCATGAAGTTTTGTTGCATTTTTATGAACTGTGTAAAATTTGTAGAAGTAAAAAATGCTCACCACTCCTTTGGTGTATCACCTTATTAGCACTAGTTCAAGTTTTTTTGCATTCTCTATCTCTGTCCCCTTTGGAATTTAGAGTAGGATTTTGAGTTTGAAACCTCTGCATAGCTTGCAAGTAATACATCTGATCAGGGGAGTTGAGGAACCAGCCTCTAATCTAGAGATTCCTTCCCATTTTTCAAGTCCCACACTTGGGGGAAGGATTCAATGTTGTGCAATCACATTGGATGTCCAAGATGTCAAACTAGAAGCCTGATCAACATCCAGGGGTGCTGCTGATTTGCAACAACAGGAATTTTAAACCAAGTCTTTCCAAATTTAAAGGATTGAAGCTCTAAGTTCTAACTAGCAAACCTGAGCCATTACTCACAACCACGACTTCAACCATAAGGGTCACATCTTACAACTCATTATTCTAATGCCAGTGAATAAATATTAAGACCTAACTAACTGGTTATCTTAATTTGACCAGACATACAATTACCTCATTTAAGTGTGGCATATAGTTTCTAAACTAATCCAATTTTCTTTACTCAGAAAGTTCACAATTTCTAAATCAAATATTTTCCATCATGTTTTGAAAAATTCACTAACTAAAATCTTTTACAATTTCAAATTTAATTTCGTATTTCAGAAGGCTCGGAAAATGCAATTTAGTTGATTCTTACATCTCTTCATTTCTTCTTTTTTCTCATTCTTGGGAATTTAAAGGTATATCATACAAGATTAATCCAATCTAGTGCAATTTGATACAAATTTCCAATTTAATTACTAGCGACTTTGTTCAAAAATGCAAATGAGATACTGAAACTTGCAATTCTTATTGAAATTTAATTAAACAAAAATTACATTCTATCTTATCAATGTTGGAAACATATTTTGCAATTATTTAACTCAGACTTTCCAAGATGAATACAAAATCAGAATGTAAGTGTAACTTTTACGACATTTTAAAAAGAGAATAATAACTTCATAATCACATTTCATTTCATCTTTCTTCACAAACATGCATTTAATCTTATTACAATTTCATCAGTACATCAGTGGGAAAGGATTACAAATGAATATGTTTCCACAAAATATGGATTGTCAAAGCTATATTTTTCCATTGCTCCAGAAAAAGTGCAACATGGTCTGACCCAAAGTATTTCTCTTCTCTCCAAGTTGATTACAACAAAAGAGGGGGAAAGGCAGGTTCTCTCTCCACCCAACAGTTGATTAAGACATCTGCCCTATGAAAGGAGGGACATCCTTAGAAAAACGGCAGGGTGTCATCATTGGCCCCCGAGCCCCAACCAAGATGTAATAAAAGGTGTAACTCAACCATGGTAACAATTGGCTTCACACACATAGAGATTATTTTCATAAACATTTTCCGTTTTTAAAACCATAATGTGAACACCAAAAGCAAACAACAGTTCATAACTACATATACAAACATCCAAATCACAAGTCAGGCTTGATCATCCAAGCCAAAGGAGCAACTACTATGGGGGAAGCTACTTATGCTTCCCAATTGGGAATTGGGAATCCACCAAAAAATCATACCGCCAACATAACATATCATAACCCATAAACCTTATATCTCCCAACCCCTCCTTATGTCCTCCCAAAAAATTTCCCTTATGCCCCCCCACAAGTAAGAAATGCAAGTTTTTTCTTTTCCGTGGTGGATCCCAAAACCAAAAATCCCTCTAAAAAATTATAATGCCCATGGCATTTCACTTATGTCCCCTAATAAGAATTCCCCATAGCCTTCTCCTACACCATTCCTAAGGTAGTATACCTAACTAGCCAAAAAATAAAACAATTCATGCATCATACACACAACACAATAAGAAAATAATAGCAATACGGTAGAAATAAACTCCTAACTCTCCATGGAAGAATTTTCCCCACACAACAAGCTTTGAATGTCAAAAACACAGTCCCAAAACAACAGTGCCAAAGTATCAAATGCTCTCCAATTTCCTCTAAATAAACAAGATCTCTAATCATATAAAAATGCACCCAAGGATGCATGCAAAACATAGTACAAAACATAAAGCTCCCAAGCATGAAAATCTATCTTCAAAACTTCCTTAAAAAACAAGAGCTCCCACTAGAAAATGTGCCCCAAGGAAAAATGCAAAAAGGTTTAACAACCAAAAACAAGAAGAGAGTTTAAATTAAATAGAAGAGGGAGAGAAGAGGATGATTTGGATCCATGTAGGATGCCACATCACACATCCTCCAATTCAAACACAAAAGAAAAAATTCCATTCTCCCAAGCACAATAAATTAAATGACAAATTAACTTACACACTCCAAAAGAGCCCACACCACAAGGGACATATATTAAATAAAATGTAAGAGAGTGCAATCCAAAACAAGCAACATGATGAATAAAATGCATTTAAATGTCACAAATCACATCTCCATCCATAAGTATGGTTGGTATAATAAATTAGAGGCATGGGACAAGTTTTAATTGTCCCACAAGTCTTGAAAAACAGCCCCTAAGGTCAAATTCGAATTTCCATGGAGGTGGAGTATTTCATACTCCAAATCTAACTTTCACAACCTCTTACAAAATTAAATAGAACAGCCATAAACTCTTATAATTACTTCCCATATCCCAATTTGATTTATTTAAAGTTTAACTATATGATTCTCACATTAATCCATCACAATTTTAATTAATTTAAAGGAAAGGAACACATTACTTAATAAAATACATACAACAATAATAAAAGGAAATACATTAATAAAATGCAAAAACCCATAGTCACATGTAAAGTTAATCCCCCCCATGGGAATCCCTAAAAAAATACAACACACACAAACAAAACAAGTTGCCATGGTGACCATGTTGAATTCACCCACAATTCCATTTTGGTTGGTCTCCGATCCCTCGATGTTTTGTTATGATAATTTTAAACTTACAAAACACAAATACCTCCTTTGGCCTCGTGGCCATATCAGAACATCCAAAATGAATATATAATATAATCATGAAATCATCCATACATATGAATCACAATAGTCATCAAGGCAATCAATGAAATCATTTATAATTTATATCCACAACTATGTCATCATCAAATAATTTTTTCCTTTTCTAGGTTTATTCATAATCTCCAAAATCACACATCCAAATAACTTCCATTAAACATCCATGCTAATAGTATATCATCATCCACACATGAGTGTCTCTAATAATCACCATGCATTATATATAATCAGATTCAACAATAATCTAGGATCTAACATCTAACACCATACTAAATGAAACTATTAAAATATCTATCATAGTCTACAGTATCATGATCAGTAATAGAAGGTGCCAAAGGAAAGTGTGCACCACATAAATCTTCTAATAAAAATATGTTCAGAATCATGAAGAGAACAATGGAATAAAATCATAGGTACTGGTATACTAATGTAAAAAAATCACTTTGGGATGATGGAAACACACCCAAGAAGGCTATTGTTAACTCTCCATTTATACTTGTATACGAGTGTAGTCACTAGATCACACACATACTATGTACATCTAGCCTCTAATTTTTTTTATATGTATGATTCCTAAGAAATATAATTACTCATTAATAACCCTTTACTTTGTTTGGACATTAATTTTATCCTTTTTATCTTTATTGTTTGATGTTTCTAATTTTCAACTTACATATTTACATACCATCTAAAATCCTAACCTACTCTAATTTCATAGTTTATCCTTTTGGTCATCCTGTACAGAACCTCTGATTAGGGATAAGAGCTCCCAGGAACTGTTGTCCCTTTAGGCGCTTGTATCCTTTTTCTCTCTTTTTCCAAATTTTTAGATGTTGCTTCTTTATTGTCTTATGTTATCACCCTTATTCATATTTTATATTATTAATGATGAAATTTGAGTGAATTAATCATATATATACATCATTATTTTAACCTCATCAAGGGGGAAAGCATTCAAGAGGAAAATATTATTATAAGGAGATAATATTTTCTATCTATTATGCCAAGGACTGCATACTTCAAAGCATAGGAGGATTTATTGTTAATTCCATACCAAACATTTACATTTTTAAAAAGTATTTTTGTGCAAATGGAACTAGTGCATCCTAGCTCAAGGGAAACTATTTCAATCTCACACACAGACAAGAACTACATTGAGTCTAAAATGTAGTGCAGTGCTTGGTCATAATCATATTGAGGTGACCATCAAGGTCAATCTAAATCAATTATATGCATATTTTTATTCATATAATGTGTGATTGAGTATTATTTAGGTAGATAGGGTTTCTTTTATAGGTAAATGGGAGACATAATAGAGATGTAGTGAACCTAATGTGACTAACAGTCAACAAGAAGCAACAAAGAAATAATCAGGTCCTGGGCTATTCTACAAACTCCAGCACCCATAATAGACACTAGCATTTGGGTGGCCATCTCATATTCCAATAATTTCTATATTTTCAGTTTCCATATCATACTTTCAAACATAGGGATTACATAATTCATAAGTTACCTTTCCATTCTAGAATCAATCTAGACCTAAAGTTACAAGTTGATTCATTCTATAAACTCTATTTATCGCTCTTGTTTTCACTTATTTAGTTTGATATTACTTGAATTTTATTATATTTATATAATCAATAGTTTCCTTACATTATATTTAATTTTATTAAATAATTTAGTGAACCCTAAAACTATGTCCATACTCTAGATCCATTTCCCTTTTTATTGTTCTTCTGAGATCATGGCTAATTATTCTACCTTCTTTCCTACCCATTTTTATTCCCCAGACATTGTCAGATATGAATACATTCCTATTACTATGTAGCATCCACCTCACTACATAAATTATTTTGTAACCCCATATATCAATTTTGTCACCATTAGCTGTAATAGGGACCCTTTACAGATTCCTTCCTCTATTGCTCCTCTTATTTGTACACCACTTCCTCAAAATGTTGATCCATCTAAAACCTATGATATCATTAAAATTTTATATAATACCCCATCTAAGATATCTCTCTTTGATCTATTGTGTTATGCTCTTGATTATTATCACACCTTCAAGGCTTCTCTTCAATCTATCTAAATCCAAAACGATGAACCCCCCATCTCATGCATTATTTCAAGCATATCACTAATTTTATCACATTTTTTGATGAATAAATTACTCCCAAGTATTCCATTTATTCTTCTCCTCTTCTTATCATGGCTTGCATTCAATATTTACAAATTAAGCATATACTTATCGATAATGGATCAACACTAAATATTTTTCCTTTATCATTACTTTCCCAACTCCACATTCCTCATAGTGTAATTGAAAAGTATATTATTTTCATCTATGGATATGATACTAATGATTTTACATGAATTGGTACTATCAATTTAGAGTTTCAAGTAGGACCCCACACTCTTTTCACCCTCTTTTATGTCATGGATACCCCATTGCAATAAAATATTCTCCTTAGTTGATCTTGGATCCACGTTATGGAAGGGTTTCCTTCTACTAACCCTCATTGTGTCAAGTTTATTTTTCATGGATATGAGCATACTATTACCACTGATCTAGAACCATTAAAATATTTTCACAAGGAATCTGCCACCTCCATGGTCATTCCCTTGGCTGAACCTATTCCCTCACACCATCTTGATACATATGATGTTGGGAAATCTATTAATTCTACTCCCATTCCTCTACATTTTATCACTTTCTTTATTCATACTCCCACTACCAATCTCATTTCTCTTGCCATATCCTCCCATATCCCGTTTGTATCTATTTCTAAGCCCTTAGAAAAGTCTGAATAATACTTCCACGTAGAGACTAGTGTTCTAATGATGATGATTTTAATACTATAAAGTTGACTGATGATATTATTGTGTCAAAAAAGTAGAACCCTAGGATTTATATGTTACACATCCCTAATTTTGACTAACATGGGATTATCTCAAGGTGTGGAACCCTTACAAATGAGACAAACCTCCATAGAAGGTTGGTTCCTCTACCTGTTCCTAGCACTAAAAATACTCCTAAAAGGGAAATGAAAGTATCTAACATTAACCTAAGATTCTAATGGACCAGGGAAAGAGAAAGATGTAAAAAAATAAATCCTACGCTAAGGAGGTGATATCACCAAGAACAAGGGGGGTGGATATATTCCAAGTGAGTGAAAATAAAGAGAAAATGAGGCAAGAGAGGGAAGATGGGAGTGCCATAGTATGAACAACATTCAAACCTCCACTTTCATGGGTCACAACAAATTTGGGTCCTATAAGAAGAAAAAATCATACATAATATACCTGATTTTGCAATAGAAGGAAAGAAACACAATACAACCCAAGTTAGGGAAGAAACAACCAAAAAACTTTAATTTTATTTCTCATAAAGATGCACAATCCATTACAAATTTGATATAAGGAAATAATTATTTGTAGGAAGTAAAAATTTGAGGTCTGTAACTCACAAAATCTCTATAACAATTTTGACATAGTTCCTTTACATTATGTTGGTACCCAAATCGGTCCTCCCTTTGTTACTGAGTAGCATCAATAGAATGAGAAGGATGACTAAAGGATGATAGATCTATATTTTTGTCGATTTATATCCAGGGAAGGATCTCATCATCTATTTATCACTCAAACTCAGAGGAGTCAAGTAGAGCCATGTTGAGGGTATGACCTACCCTCCTAATTTAGGCTCTTCCTTTAGCTAGGGTGAAAGGAACCGTTCTACAGTCTATAATTATGAGTGGGGTGGATGTATCAACAATATTTGACACTCTTTTGTAGAGAAATTGAAAAAAAAACTCTGGGAAGACATGGTCAATTTAGCAAAGGTGAACTCTCACAATTTGTCACTTCTAGATGGTGTAGATGTCTTCTAAACAAAGCTTAGACTATTAAAGACAGTATGGATCCAGCTTGCTTTAACATATTGTTGGAATTAATGAGGCAAACATGGGTAGTTCTGGTAGGATTGGTTAGTTTTGGTTGTATTTGATTTGGGGAATTAAGCAAGATAAAGTTGAGCATACCATATTTCAAGAAACTTTTAATAAATGTTGGGAGATCTACCAAGTGTAAGACAAATATACCTCAAATAGATCACAATTAACCTTCAACCAAAATATGTACACTCATGGAATCCCAAGAGTGAAAAATAAGGCCAAAACATGAATTTAATTGCTCAGAAAGATTCACAATCCATTACAAATTTGATACAAGGCAAGAATTCTTTGCAAGAAGTAAAAGTTTGAGGCTTGCAACTCATAAAATATCTATAAAACTTTTGACATACTTCCTTTACATTATGTTGGTACCCAAATTGGTCGTCCCTTTATGGCCGACCAGCATCAACAGAACGATAAAGATTCTTAGAGGATGATAGATCTAGATTTGTTTCATCTTATAGCCAAGGAGGATCTCATCATCTCTTGATCACTCGAGTTCAGAAGAGTCATAAAGCACCATGCTGAGGGTATGACCTACCCTCCTACTTTAGGATTTTCCTTTAACCAGGGTGAGATGACTTGTTATGTAGTCTGTAATTGTGAGTGGGGTGGAAGTATCAAAAATATTTGGAACTCCTTTGTAGAGTAATTAAAAAATATCTTTAGGAAGACATGGTCAATTCAACAAAGGCTAACTCTCATGATTTTTCACTTCTAGATAGTGTAGATGTATTCTAAACAAATATCATATTACTAAAGACAATATGAAACCAACTTTATTTAGCATATTGTTGGCTTTAATGAGGCAAGCATGGGTAGTTATGGTAGGATTAGTTAGTTTTGGTTGTATTTGATTTGGGTAATTAAGCAAGATAAAGTTAATTATACCATATTTCAAGGAAAATTTAATAAATGTTGGGATATCTACCAAGTGCAAGACAAATATACCTCAAATATCTCATAATGAACCTTCAACCAGAAGATGTACACTCATGGAATTCCAAGAGTACACAGTTTCACACAATCTTTAAGGATTCAAACACAAAAGCTCATGTTGAAGACTTAATAAAACATCAGATATTCACAATTTATCACGCCTAAGATACACTCAAAGGCTTACAAGAAACATTTAACAAAGTGGAGACATAGTGACTTTAAAATTGTTTATTACACAAATGAAATGAAATATCTTCTCAATAGTGTAATTGCAATTTCTAGAATGCTACCAGAATGATAAAGTTTTGTGTGACTTAAAGGATATCTAAAATAAGATTGCAATGGGAGCATGAATAACTATTTTACAGTATATCATCTTGACAGACAGATACAACAATGCTCATGATTAACACAATTAATTCAAGGCTCATCAAATTTATCAGCAAGGGAAAGTAGATCTACAGTCTTAGTGCTTGTCAATGGTTGTACACTTGTAACCATCTTGACATGACTTAATTTGAAGGCTCAAAGAAAGTAACAGGTTTCTCAGATGAGTTCTTGGGAAAATGGTTTTTCTCTTAGTTTTCCTTTCTCTTTGAAAAAATATCAGAAAATTTTAACCCCCCTTCTGTGAGATTATTATCTTCACATTTATACCATTTTATTCACTCATTTTCCCCCTAATTTCCCCCCCAAAAGTGTGAATATTCAAGGGAAAATTCCCCTTTACAACATATATTTTAATCCACATTATTCTCATCAAGATGCCTTGTCAAATGTTGTTAAGTGTGAGAACTATTAACCTTCCATGTTTTCACTCTATTTATGTATGACTGGGATGTCATGTCATCACTTTTACCCACTTATTTAATCATTCTTTTCTCTTGGTGACTGGACATCTACTTTTGATGATTTTTTAGAACCTCCAGGTAATTCAATTTGACAGATGCTCTTATTTTCTTTTCCAGAATCCATTTTGAATGTTGTATATTTATTTTCACACCTTTTGGGTTAGTTATCATTCATGATTCTTGTCAAATCAGATCAATTTATCATTTTTTTCTCAATGCTAATTCATTTCAACTTTTAAATTACTCATGCATATATCTTATTGAGATCTCAGGAATAATTTCACCATGATTGCACCGAATTCAGCTCACCTACCTTGAATTTCCTATAAAAACACACCATGTAATTCACTGTTTCACACTTTCTTCTTTGTGTATAATCAATTTTAGGAATTCCATCTATATTATGGCATGAAAACTAGTGGTACCCAGTTTGAAAGAAATATCTACTGAAGATTTTAATTCTATCTTTGATTTTTTGGGTCCAGATGAAAAGTTTGTAAGGATGATGTTTGAGATTGTTGATCCTAATGATTACACTAGGCCTTTAACAGATCGAGTTGTTTGAGTTGCTCTCATGAGAAGACTTATCAAGATAATTCTTATTTTCTCTACTTTTCAGATGATGTATTTTCATCTATTCAGGATTGAGCATCAAAGGGTTCTTGAGGATTTGAGGGAATTATGGAATGTAAGTAGGCCCAGTGTGTAGGATTCAACCAACTGTAACTGCCCCTACCTTTGTGATGAAGCATTTGTTACAAAAGAGATTCCTCTAGAATCTTATGTGCTTGATGGAGAATTTTTCATTGACTACAGTGCCCTTCCTTTATTTCCAACTAAATGCACTGGAGTAGGCTGTTTCAATCTTGGAGGAAAAACAACCAATTAATCCACCCTCTTCATCTCCTAAACCATCACTTCCTTTTATGAAAAAAAATAAGGGTAAGTCTAGCTTTGAGCCTTTTGTTCCAGTAACTACTTTCATGCCTTCTACTCTAGTCGTTCTAGAATAATTTGAGGTTTTACTTCTAGCTAAAGGTTCTCAGCCAACTTCTTCTACCAAAACTAGAGGGAAAAGGGTGTTTTCTAAAGGTGGTTTAGATATGGGTGAATGGGTCTCTTCTTACAAGAAGAGGTCAGAATTGCTTAGCCTATTAGATGGTCCCTTTTCCATCCTAGATGATCTTAAATCAATGGGCATGTCTCACACAATGGAAGGAGACATTATTTTTTTTCAAATGGAACTAGGGATGGATGAACATGGGCCTAGGAAAAACAAATTGGTGAAAAAACTTCCTCTTTGCATAGAGGATTTTTTGGTAAAGGAATTTGTGGTATTGGATGTTTAAAGTTTCTTGTTATTGTCTTTTCTTTTGTAATACAACTCTGGTGGATATATGTAATATTTCCTCTCATGGGATGGGGCCCCTATAGATCCCCATTTTTATTTTTTCAAAATGTAGAAAGTACAAAAATCTCATTAGTTTATATGCTTTTACAAATGGACATAAAATTTCATCCAAGCAATATAAAAATCTAATGCATTGTATCAAATCACAATTTATATCAGATAATAACAAGTTTTAAAAGTAATGTTTCATCCTTCATGAAGCAATAATATCAAATGAAACACCAGTTACAAATGAAATATGAAAAGAAGATAAATTTTTAGGAAAGACAAGCCTAATTTCGTTCATCATCTTTCATGTCTACATCTATTTCTTCTTCAATTTCTTCTTCTGTTTTTTATTCTTCTAGAAACCTTACCACATATGCATCATACCTTTGAAATATCTCATTGATTTCTTCTTCATTTATCCCTGTATGGTGTTGGAAGATCAATGTCTATCTTGATATTGTGTCTACACAGTAGTCCATTTTTTTCTTGTATTCCAATGGAATGGTTTTTAACTCTGTAATTTTATTCTCAATTTTCCTCATTGTTTTAATAACTTCATAGGAGAAATTTTCTTTCTGGATGTTTTTCTCAAAAGATCTGAACAAGAAATCAATTTTTAGATCATCATAGCTCTTCTTGAATTTTTCAAAAACTATATCTTTAAGTTTTAAATCAATAGCATCTAAACTATCATTGACCCATTTCCTTTTAACTTCTATTTTTTCTTTGATCCCATTCAAAACTTCCACCCTGATCTTTGCTAATTCCTCCATAGCATGTTGAGTTCCTTTGAATTCCTTTGGCACAATCCCTTCTTTTTCAACCAATTCATCACTGAGTTGAGTTATACAGTTCAAATTGGGAAAAATTCCTTCAAAGTAGAAGATTTCATTATCACACTACTCAATTATTTCATCAATTTCATTAAGCCTATTCTTGAGCTCTTCATACTTTGTCCTGGCTTCTTCAATTACTTCTTTTCCCTTTTTTGTCAATTTATCAACCCATGTGTCCACATCCTAAACTTTCTTAACAACCTTATCAATCTTTTCCATTCCTTTAGGGGTATTGGTAGAGGTACTTGCTTGAGTTTGACTAGACTTCCCAATTAATTGTTGCAGACTAGAACTCAAATCTTTGACTTTTTCTTTCAATTGTTTTTTAGTTATCTTATCCTGGTAAACCTTTTGTAAAAAGTCACTTACTACCTCTGATACTCCCTATTTTAGTTGATCTCTTGAAGGCTTTCCTAAGGGAATAAGTTGAACACTATAGTCACTGGTTGTTATATTTTCTCTGGTTTTTCCTTCGTGAGGGATTTCCACTTCTAAAGTTTTAGATCCCAGTGGATCAGTATGAGTCTTGGTAAGAACCCTAGCTCTTTTGAAGGTCCTCACTAGTTTTGGAAAAGATAGAGCTGTGAGGTCTATGGCCTCAATAGGGACAATTTATTTTTCTTCCTTTGAAATCAACTCCCCTATCCAACCCTTTATAAGAGTTGTCGCATATTTTGTTTCTTACAATTCTTGTTGGTATTTCTTGGGAAAAACCACCAATGACTTGGACATCTCTTGTTCACTTTGGGTTGATGGTTCTTCCTTCTTTTCATGTTCTTCTCCCATAGTTATCTCTTTTTTCTCACTCTGAACTGACACTTCCCATGATTGTCTTCCTTCTTGGTCTTGAGTTTGTGGCTAACCATTTTCTTTTTGAGTTACATCAGTAATTAGGATATGTTCTTTATTTTTACTTCAACTGATGCAATCTTAACTTCAGATTTTTCCTTAGGAGTTTCTTGAACTAATATCTCTCTTGCAGGCTCTCCTTTTCCTTCCAATATTTCCACCTCCCTTATTATTGTTGGTTTGACACATTATCATCCTTTTTCTTTATTTATATCTCAGGTTGTGTCATGGTGGATTGTCTTCCCATTTTTGGTTTCCTATTCACACCCAAAACTTGTACATCCACACTAACAATAACTTTTTCCTTAGCAATTGCATCTTGTGCAACCTTTGTTATTTTATCATCTACAAATTTCCCTGTTTGAGATGGCTCACTATCCTTAGTGGCCTTGACATCATGGGAAGGATTTTTCCCCCTAATAACTCAGTACTTACACCTTTTTCACTAAGCACCTCTGGCTTATTTGACTCTGAATCCACCTGATCTATAGAGGAAACCTCTGATGCTTGAACTTTGATTTCAGTGGTTGGCATATGAGTAATTTTTTCTACTTATTCACTCATTTGAAGATCACTTACATTATTTGTTGTTTGTTAATCAATAAATATTTCAAATGCATTCAATGTGGAAAACTCCTCACCAGTATCAACATCCATTATCTCTACTTGACTCTTTGTTAACTCTTGCAATTGTTCAAATAAAGGTATATTAACATTTTCAACTAACATGGTTTTAGATGTTTTCACACCTTGATTCAAGACATCACTATCTACTAGATTAGATAAGACATTACCTTGAGTTGTTTGTTCCTGAGTGTTCCCAATTGTCACTCCCTCTGAAGATAAAGGTGAAAATAAAGGCACTGGTTGCCCAACCTGTGGCACTAATGCTACATGTTGTACCTGAGAAAACATCAATTATTTCATGTTTTGGGGATTAATCACTACATCCCTATGTGCTTATGTTTCATGTGTGTATGAGCACCTTCTCTTACCAGAATTGGCCCATACACAATTTTTTGTCTCTTATATGCCCTTTCAAACTTCATAAGGTCTGGTGCTTCTCTTTTTTATTTACTATATGGCTTAGATTTTGAATTACCACTTGTTATGGCCCCACTCATCAACTTATCAACACTTATGGGGTTTTGGAAAAACATTATAAGGATTCCTTTGAGTAACCATACCCTTCCCTTTTTCTTGAAGTGGTAATGCAAAGGTGATAGGAGAATTCTCCATAGATTTTAGAAGCATTTCATCAGTCCTTTATCTTAGAGAAGACATAAAAGTACTAGTTCCACTGGTAGAAGAATTCCATTCATATATAAGTTCTAAAGTAGGCCTTTTTGAAGGAAATTGAGGAGCTTTTCCTCCTAAGGGATCCATTCTGTTAACTCCTTCTTTAGGGGAGGAAGGTCATCTTTTAATTTTCCCAAATCCTTTAATTTA
Source organism: Taxus chinensis (assembly GCA_019776745.2). Taxonomy (NCBI): domain Eukaryota; kingdom Viridiplantae; phylum Streptophyta; class Pinopsida; order Cupressales; family Taxaceae; genus Taxus; species Taxus chinensis. The sequence goes on along the minus strand of CM034157.1, from coordinate 361,436,320 downwards.
TTAAGAACTCTTGTGCTTTGAATTGATAAATCAATGTTCTTTAGGGCTAACCAATGGTACCAGGCCCCTCTTTAGGGTTTTGTTGTAGGATGTTAGCATGATGAAGACTTAAAGCATTCAGATCCATAACTAATATATCATTCTACAGTGCATGTTCAGATCTAGATCTAGAGAATAAATCTTAAATGATAACCATGATGAAATCAAGCATGCAAGAACCAATTATACTCATGATTTGACACCTTGATTCATCAATAACCTCCATTATATTAAATGTAGTAATACACAGAAGCTTCCTTACAATAACATAGTATACCTTATTTATGCGTAATCAGAACTTGACAAGCATAACTTCATAATAACTCTTCTCTCACATTGTCATACTTATATCTATCTCTGTATATATCTCATACTACATAACCATTACATATTTATAAGGGTGGGGAATTTCCCTTCATCACTTATCTAATCCCAAAATAGGTCACATGCTATTATTAGCCACGTGCCATTACAATAATAGCCACACATGCAAGTGTGCTAACAATAGACTTCTTCTAGTTAACTGTCAGTAGTAAATCTATTCTCAGCTTGTACCCATGTAAAGCACTTCGTAGCCGATCCTCCAAAAATAGCCAATGCATGTTGCACAAGTTTTTAACCGGTTTGTGAGTTCAACACACTATCTCCAAAAATAGCTCGTCATATGAAAATGGCTAAGTCCCAAATCTATCTCTCTTCTTCAGCACGTGATTCCTTCCTGACCCTTCCGCACCTTTGAATGCACTCTGTTCTTCCACGCGAACCTTTTGTATGTTTTTCACTAAATGGCATATTTTTACTAACCAAAATTACCCCACACTAATTGCATTGCCGACCTAATAATGGTTATCTCCAAAATGAATGAAAGAATATGAATAGAAGAATAGAAAGCATTTTTATGAATAAAAGAATGACTTTACCCTGCAGAATCTTCTACTTCAACCGAAAGAATCAATTCTAGATATTCTTCTTTTATTTCTACCTCTAAAGTTCTACCAATCATTGAGTGTGACCTCTGCCTTTTCTAGGATATCCACTGCAATTGAATCTAGCTCATCTTGTGCAATTTCTCCTTTCTCATTCTGCAAGAACAAAACAATGTTGGACATGAGAGTCATTCTTCCTTCTAATAAGTCCATCTTTTATGTGATGAGTTTCCCAAGCTCATCTAGCCTTTCCTTATGAGGTTCTTGTGTTGTTATAAGGGCCTCATGCACTTTATTGACATGCGCTAATCGTTCTGCATGGACCAAGGTCTCATCCTTCATGGCTTTTAGGACTTCATTGTCCTCTATAATGGTCCTGGTTCTTATAACAACTTCTGGGGCTATACAAATATTTAGTGCTTGATTTGATTTCTTCAGTTCCTCCTGTAAGATTTGGAGAAATGCCTCATATGATGCAATCTTCCTCATCACCAAATCCTTTTCCCTCTCCACTTCCTATGTTGGATCCTTTGGTGCTGGCATGCATAGAGGTCCATCTTCAAGCACCAAGTCCACCAAGGTACGTACATAATGCATCGCCAAAGGGAACTTTTTTGGTACCTTGGACTCCAAGTGTGGTCTCACCTTTCAAGAAAAGGTGTCTCCAATTTCCTCTTCCATGCTTATAAATGCACTATTCTTCTTTTTCTCCAAGTCCTTTTCTTTCTTTAGGTGTGCTATTTCTACATCCTTAGTTTTGAGTTCTTCTCTTAGTGCCCTAATTGTTGTAGCCTTATCCACATTTTTTCATGCCACCTCTGTCGAGACTTTTACCAAAGCATTACTCACTTGTTCATCTGACATAACAGTAGGCTTTACTGTTATGTGTCTAGCCTGAGGTGTCTTCTTCAACCTCCTTGATACACATGACTCTTCACATACATAAAATTCTGGTTCATCCATGTGCATGTGCATAGACCATGACAGTTGTACTTCCTTGTGTGCATGGTTACCATATCTTCATCCATCAACTCCCATCCATACAACTCCTTTGGTGTCACTTTGCTTTGAAAATGGACATGGAAAAATTTTACCTATGTCCTCAGCATAGCCCATGACTGATGAATCATATTCTCCACTTGTTCTTTTCGATCTCGACCCCTTAGGAACTTGAGCTTCAAGATTTGGAGTTTGTTATGTTATGCCTTGAGCAGTCTTGTGCATTGTCTCATCTACCTCCTTTTATCCTTCTTCTCCATCCTTCATTTCTTCATCCTTTGGTCTCTTCCACATTCTCTGGAGGTGTAGGGGATTTGGGAGCACTTTCCTGTAGACTCTTCCACCTCCAATTCTAGCTTCAACTTCCTCCTTCTTTCTCAGTTGTCTCCTTCTGAGGAGAGAGTCAAGGTGATCTGTGCACTAATTGTGGAGTAGCACCTTGGGTCCTAGTTCTCCTAAATACCCTTTTGAAATGACACTCTTTAGACTACATCCAAGTCCTCATCATCTCCCTCTTGTGGCTAGGGTGGAGTAGTCGCGTGCTCAACTTCTACCCTATCTGTAGGCTGCCTCCTGCCTCTATGCTCCAAACCATCACTATCTTCATGCTCCTCTTCTTCATCATCTACTTCTATTGTCTCTGTGGGCTTAGGTGCTGGAACATTTTCCATTGTATGCTTACCTTTTGGTGGCCCTGGGAGTGCCAAACTCATTCTCCACATACTTATTGTTCTCCATCTTGGGCTTGAGTTGAAGGTACACAAGCATTACTTGGTGTCCCCAACTACCAAGCTTACAGGCTTCATGCTTATAACATCTAATATAAGCCTCTCAATGTAGGTAGTCCATCCTGGATATACATATGTCTTTCTCAGTGTATGGTAGTCCCAATCTACCTTGTCTACATTGAATCTTAAGTAGCACGCATCCAAAAACCGTTGAATTGATGCCTGGAAATATCGCGCTTGTGAAGGCATATAGTAATTTTCACCATGGGCTCCAAGCCCCATCTATCATGGTGAACCACACGATGAAAAAGTATTGGTATACTTGAACTACACTGCCTTCCCTACTACCAAAGGTAACTCCTTGGGTATGCGCCATTCTTCTTCAAACATTGCATGAAGCCTATCATACCACTTCTCTGCCCTCTACTTGAATGGTCCGTTCATTGATCCTTCACACAAGTACTTGCCAAATATTTCCGCAAGTGACTTGTTCTCCATTGGGTATTCACAAATTTTCTCCTTTAGCCCATCAGGAACCCCGATTTCCATAAACACCTGAGATAATAGAATAGCTCCAAAACTGATTCTCTCTCCTGTGTGTGGTTATTCAATGATAGCTTATGTGATGTAACTTGAGATGTTGTAAGTCACTCCCTGTGACATCTTCTTCACAATGTGTAGTCACATTGTGTTTACTTGTGACCATCTTTCATGGTCTTTCAACTTTTTCACTAAGTGTGCAGCTACTTGTATGATTAAGTACTTCTTTATTTTATCAATTTTCTTTCCATGTGGACCCTTGGTATACCTAAACTCCTTTCTTATCTCTAGGATTGTAGCCTTATCAATTAAATCACCGTATAGATATACCCATGTGCCTTTCAACCCTGTTATTGTTTAGATCAACATGGCTATGATCCTTATACGTCTTTCAAAGTATAAAAAATCTTCATGTGCCCTGCTTATCAACCACTGGTACAAGGGTTCATATTTACCTAAGTAGGGGAGCTCATAAAACTGGTAAAACCATAATTTTTCAACAACTTTTCCTTATCTTACACTTGTTGTGTGCTTATTTGTCTTTGTTTTTAATAACACATTGATCCACATACTTATTTTTCAAGTCCAGTATGGTCTTGGTTGTAATACATATTTCTCTTTCGTATGTGGGAATACCATTCCTGACTATAATCACACCCTTTGGATACTATATTTCTAATAAGCTCTCAATGTAGGTCTTTTCAACCTCTACTTCCACTTTCTTCTTTCCCTTAGTCTGGTAGTCACAATCTACCTTAGGTGCTTTATTTGGTGCCATCCTATAACCTGCAATATTCTAACCTTCAAATACTTACCTTTATCTCCTACAACATATGTAATTTACACCATGGGCTCCAAGCCTCATCTATCATGGCGAACCACATGATGAAAAAGCATTGGTATACTGCGAACTACACTGCCTTCCCACTACCAAAGGTAACTCCTTGGGTATGCACCATTCTTCTTCAAACATTGAGGGACATGAATCCTATCATACCACTTCTTTTCCCTCTACTTGAATGGTCTGTTCATTAATCCTTCACACAAGTACTTGCCTGTAAATATTTCCAAAAGTGACTTGTTCTCCATAGGGTATTCCCAAATTTTCTCCTTTGGCCCATTAGGCACCCTGATTTCCATAAACACCAGAGATAATAGAACAACTCCAAACTGATTCTCTCTCATGTGTGTACACACTTCTTCAATGATAGTTTATGTGATGTAATCTGGAGATGTTGTAATCACTCCCTGTGACATCTTCTTCACAATGTGTAGTCACATTGTGTTTACTTGTGACCATATTTCTTGGTCATTCAACTTTGTTACTAAGTGTGCAAGTTGCTTGTATGATTAAGGTACTTCTTTAATTTATCAATGTCCATGCTGCGTGGACCCTTGGTATACCCCAAATCCTTCCTTATCTCCAGGATTGTAGCCTTATCAGTTAAATCACTATCTAGATCTACTCATGTGCCTTTCAACCCTGTTACTGTTGAAATCAACGTGGCTATGATCCTTACCCTACGTCTTGTAAAGTAGAAAAAATCTTCATGTACCCTTCTCACCAACCATTGGTACAAGGGTTCATATTTACTGAAGTATGAGAGCTCAGGAAAACTTGTAAAATTCAATCTACTTCAACAAATTCTCCCTACATCATCATACACTGACATGTCTTCTGTTGTGTGCTTATTTGTCTTTGTGTTTAATAATGCATCCAGCTCCTTCTTATTTTCAAGTGTATGATGGTTGTAATCACTGATATTTCTCTTTCGATGTGGGAATCCCATTCTTGATCCATAATCACACCCTCTGGATACTACATTTCTGAGAAATTACTCTCAGGAGTCTTTTTAACCTCTACTTCCACCTTCTTCTTCCCCTTAGCTCCTGCGGTAGGTGCTTTCTTTGGTGCCATCTATAACCTGCAATCTTCTAACTTCAAATACTTTCCTTTCTATCTCCTACAACATGCAAACCCAAACCCTAGCTTGATTCAACATTCCCTAGTCGAGATTACATGCCCTAGCTCTTTTGCAAATGCCTTTATTTGCTTAAACCCTTCATAACTAGGGACACAAGCTTCCTCTGCACACAAATCTTCTCGTCACGTCTTGATTCACACTCTTCGCACCTGAATACTCTTATCGCAGCTTGGTCACACTTGGATCTTTCAAATTATTGTGATTGCAATGGTAAGAATGAACTCACATCCCATCCTTATATATATTTTCAAAAATTTAGTGTATTTATTGCTCCTTCACCTACCAACAATCCTCATTAATTGATCCATTTTTTCCATTTTCTGCGTGGTACATCTTCACGCCCCAGTCATAACCTTCTAGCATGCCCTCCTACCTTCTTACCACAGACTTCTCTTAAACATGCCTCCATGCACCTAAGTACCTCATCATTGCGCCTTCCACTGGTAGTCTTCATGGCCTCCGCTTACCTCACGTTATACTGTTCCATCATTTATCTCCATCTATGGTCATCTTGTCTAGAAGCAATCTTTTTTTTTCAATTCTCCAACTTGAATAGCACCTGTAGAACTCTGTTTCTTTCCATGTGTACTTATTTTCAATAGTTCAGTACCAAAATATCAATCACCAGCCTACACTAAAGGTATGTGTATTCCTCTACACATAAAAAATCTTCAAATAGTAATTAGCTTATGGTGTGCAAATGTGCTTATTACACAAAAACACCAACTAAATTGACAAAGTATAGCGACGAAATAAGGAAATACATTAAGGAAAATATATAATTGAAAACCTAATCTAAATGGCAACATTTCCTTATTACAAACACCAAGAAGACTTATTTATAGTAGGGCTTCAGCCTACTCCCATTGAAGTACCCAAGTAACAGTGTTCCATCAAGCACCTCTAATTAGAAAGCACCTATTTCAAGTATGTGAGTGATAACATATGGCCCCAACCAATGTACTTTGAGTTTTCCTAGATGGCACAAAAACTTAGAATCATAAAGGAGCACCATCTGTCCAATCTCAAGCTTTTTCTCCTTGATGTGTCTGTCGTGCCATGCTTTCTACCTGAAATTTTCTTGTTTTTGATTCCAACATGCTATTTATCATCGCTCATCCAGCTTGATTAACTTTTCAATCTGTTCTTCTAATGCTTTCTCATCAGCTAGACCTCCAATGTGCAATACACAAAGACAGTAACATGAATTCCATAGGAAGAACTGCTTCCACACCAAACACTAACTGAAATGGTGTGGCTTTTTCAACCTTTTATATGTTGTGTGATATGCCCAAAGCACTGCAGATACTTTATCATCTCAATCCTTTCTTCCAACATCACATATTTTTGTCAATGTCTGTCACAATTTTTTTTTGAAAGCCTCAGTAGTTCCATTGGCCTGAGGATGATAGGGTGTTGTCTTATGGTGTGCAATCATGAATTCATCCAATAAAATTTTGATTGTCTCATTCAGAAAGTGTGTGCCCCTATCACTAGTCAAACTTAAAGGACATCCATACCTTGTAATAATATTTTCCCATAGAAACCTAGCTGTTGTAACCGCTATACAATCCTTTGTATGTGTTGTTCTACCCACCTTGTCAGATAATCTATGCAAGTAATGATATAGCATGATCCATTCCTATGTGGGGCTGGTGAAATAGGACTCAAAAAATCTATAGCCCATTTCTCAAATTTTTTTGCACTAGTAATGGGTCTTAGAGGTATTTCATCTCATTGATTGGTTTCCCAAGACGCTGACAGTGATCACAAGCCTTGCAATAATCCTTACAATCTTTATACAGGGTCTCCCACCATAATCCAATGAGTAGAATCTTGTGCACAGTGGCATCACCTACATAGTGGCCACCTGCAATACCACCATGAGATTCTTCCATAATATATGTGTAGTCATGTTCTAGTACACAATGACGTAATACTTCATTCTTCCTAATTTGTACAGGTCACCACTAATCAACATATAGGGTGCCGCACATATAGTAAGTTGTTTCTTCTCCAAGGATTTCATTCCTTCTGGTGTCATGCCTATTCATAGAAAGACAACAATGTCCTCTAATTCCAATGGTGCTCATTGTAACCTATATAACTGTGCATCAGACATGGTATCTTCAATGGCATGTGCTTCTTCTCCGAACTGTATTCTAGATAAATGGTCTGGTCCAAAATTACTTTTCCCTAGTTTTACCACAACTATGAAATCAAATTCTTGAAATAAGAGTACCCATCTCCATATGTGCCCTTGTAAAATAGGCTTATTTACAAAATACTTCAATGTCATGTGATCTGTATAAAAGAAAAATGATGCTGCTAGCATGTACTATCTAAATTTATGTAGCACATAGATCATTGACAAAGCTTCGCACTCTGTAGTTGTGTAATTATGCTTTGAGGAGTCAACTTTCTACTCGAAAAACATAGATAGGATGATCTATAATACCTTCTCCAGACTAAACCAATACCGTGCCAATGGTTGTGCTAGAGGTGTCCACATGTACATGAAATGGTTGGTCCCACGAAGGAAAACACAGAATAGGCACGGTAGTAAGTTTCTCCTTTAATGTCTTGAATGTGCATTACTGCAGTTCTCCCCAGTAGAACGTACCTTTTCCTTTCAGTAACTCCTCCAAAGGTGCGGAAAATTTGGCATACCCCTTTATGAATTTCCTATAATACCTCATGTGACCCAAAAATCCACACACCTCACTTTTACTGGTAGGCTCTTTTAGGCCAATAATGACTGCAACCTTAGCTGGATCAACCAACAAACCTTCCTTACAGATTATGTGTCCTAACAGTATTCCAAATGGTGTAGAAAATATGCACTTCTTGATGTTCAAAGAGATACTCAATTGTCTACATCTTTCAAACATTAAGTGCAGATTGTCACAATGATCTTTAACTAATCCATACACCGTCCAATCATCCAAATAAACCTGTAAGAAGTTGTGAATAAATTCCTTAAACACTTGAACAACTATGCATGAAAATACAACAGGTGCATTTTTCAGACCAAAAGGCATCACAGTATAGGTGAAGCTACCCCATTTAGTAGTAAAAGTAGTTTTTTCCTGATCCTCCTGGGAAATCCTAACCTGATGATACCTAGAGAACCCATCTGTAAATGAATAGATTTTGTGCCCTGCAACACCTTCTAGTATTTCCTTGGTGAATGGCGTAGGAAAGGGATCAGTCACACATGCAGCATTCAGTTCCATGTAGTCCACACAAATCCTAATCTGACCATCCTTCTTGATATTGATCACCATTGGACTAACCCATTTTGACTTGTCCATGGACTTGATGATTCCAGACTTCAACATTTTGTCAATTTCTTCTTTGACTTTTTGTGCAAGTTGGGGTTCATCCTGTAGGGTCTCTTTCTAACTGGTCATGCACCCTCTTTAAGCTTTATCTTAATCTCTCCTAATGATTTATGCATGCCTTTAACCTCATGGTACCCCCGAGGGAATAAATCATTGATAATCCTGTAGTAACTCTATGGATTTTTTCCACTTCAGAGTCTAACCAATAGTCTCCAATTATGGCCTCCTTAGGCTCAACATCTGATCCAATATTCACTTTCTTTGTCTTCATAGGTTCATGATAGGCACGCATGGTCTTATCTGCATTGTCCAACACCTCACAACTACCTGTTGAATGGTTTATATCCAGATTTTATACTTCTTCATCATCCACTAAGTAGACCATTTTTCCTTTTTCTTTCTCAAGGCAAGCATGCTAAAGTAGTGTGGCATCAGCCTCTATTTCTTCAAAAAAATGTGCTCCTAAGTTTCCTTCATCCAATAACTCCTGAATGAGTTCTTCAATCTTGGCACTATCTCCCATAGTTAAGTGGTTTATGACCTTTAATGCTTCTTCCACCGGAGGCTTGGTAGAGAAGAAGTCAAATTTTTGGGTCATTCCTACAATTAAATCCTGCCAATTTCTAGTCTCTCTATGGAGTTCTTGCATATACATACCAAGCACGTGTGTAGCCTTGTAAAGTGGAATAAAACTTGTGCACCCAGAGAAAAGGTGGTAAAGCTTCCTGCCCCTCTTTCCAGAGTCTCTCACACTTCTAAACATGGTGCTGAATAGGTTGATTACCATGATAAGTAAATATTTGAGTAGGTGCATTGATCCTAAAGAACCTAGTAGCAAGAACAATCCTAATTTCATTCCATCCTACAAGATTATCCTTGTGGACCACCCACTAGTGCATTGTTGTCCCATGTAGGGTATATGCTACCATATTCCTTCTCTCCAATGGGTCTATCCACTATTCTTCCATGGTAAAGGAACACCATAGGGTCTCCTTCTCTTGTGTAACAAGGTATCGAGTTGTTACCTATTCTCCTGATATAACATGGTTTGATGTCCCTAGGAAATATGTTCTTTACTTCACCCCTACCAACTCATAAGTGTTATGAGCCCAATTATCACAAGCAACACTTGTAGTATCGCTAATAGACTGTGCATCCTCCCACTGAAGGATTCCTTCTTTACATGGCTCAAGTACCTCTGGATCCTAGATGGTGCATACATAAATCCTATTCAGGTCTTCTTCACTCAAGGGCTCAACATAGGGCACATATTTTCCATCTATTAAAGGGATAATAACTCTTTCCTCCTTATTTTCAAATTATGATATAACCCTTGTTGAACCAAAGATCATCATTATTTCCATAGCACCAAGGATGCCTCAATGGATCTAAGAATCTATCTTACTCTTTCAGCGCTAAAACCTCAAAATCTCCAGTGAACTTGGCTCCTTGTATGGTAATGGATGCATCTTTTAAAACTCTGATGGGAGTGGCCTTAGTCTGATTAGCCATGAGCAATACATTAGAGGATGGCTGCAATGGAGGTCTCCCCATTTGTACCCATGCATCTAAGGTAAGAACATTGACCTCTATGCCTATATCAATTAGTATATTACTCAAAATACACCCATCTATAACAACATTTAGAGCATGATTTCTTTTTCATAATCTAAGCTATGAGGGGGAAGATTTACATGCAGGATCTGTCATCTAGTCTCAGTACTTGTATGCAGAGTGTTTCCTTTTAACCAATTCCCCAACAGTGGAATGATATTCTCCTAGCACAAAAATTTACACACTTCTCTCAAGTCATCCATATCAGTTTGGATAGTTTCTGATGCTTTATTTTGATCAATCTTTCACGATTACTCCTTTAAATATTATATCCCACCCTGAATATTCCTGAGTACCTCCATGGTTTCCTGGTAAATCTCCTTCTGATGCATGAGATCTGGGTACTGTGCATGTAGAACCTCCTCCTTAGTGATGGTAGGCTTCTACTGCAATGCTTTTTTGGTGCTCACCACTTCAGTACGAGTAGTGATCTTTACTCACAATGCCTCAGATTCTGCTTCCAACTTGGGCATCCACTAATTTTCCATAGCTCGCTATATTCTAACCATCCCTATGCATTTGTTTTCTTATTTATGTTACTTACTAAGATGCTCATACAAGTCTGGGAATTCCTCATAGCTATGGTTCTTTCCAAAAAAACATGTAATATTTTGAGGACATTCACACCTGTAGTGGTCAGGAGATCCACATGTATAACATGTTCTACGAGGGAACTCAATTCTTCCACCACCATGGCCTTGCCCTCTGAATCTATCATGGTATCCTCAACCTCTGCCATGACCTCCTTCAAACCGCCCTTCATTCTGATCATAGAATGCCTAATTGTGATCTTGATCTTGATGCTCATTCTTACCTTTAGAGTTATCTAAAACTCTCATCTATCATACACCAATATCTATAGCATCCTAGATCCGACCAATCAGCTGACAGTATTCCATGTCATGAGTCATGGACTTGCAGATTTTATAGTAGCATGAAATGTTCTTCCTTATCATTCATTGCAGTAATGGGAAGTGGCTAGCATCATGGTTTAAATGGCATATCTCATAGTCCAATAGTAATGAGCACATTGATATGCATGGACAACTATCCTTTGTGTGACCTTCCACTTTGTAATATGTGCACCAAATCTCTATGCGTGTCTCATGTGCTGATTTTTCAATAGTTTCTCCAACTAATTTTTCCATAATTGCGATCTGTGCTTCTAAAAATGGGCTCACCCCAGTGTCTATACTTCCAACTACCTCAGTGCATAAGTCTTCTTCAAGTTATTTGCATAGATCAATATATGTCTTATGTGATAGCACCCTTCTAAAAGGTGTTATCAGACCTCCAACAAACCATTGTGCATGCTAGCTTGCATGAATATCATAAGAAATCTTAGACAATAGATTTTTGAAGTGGGCATCATACTCTTTGACACTCTATGTAATGACTTGCGTAATATCCTTGAGCATGCTTATACTCTTCTGCTCAAACTCAGGGATGTGAAACTCTTTAAGGAAAGCATATTTTAAGGCTACATAGTCTATGTAAGTTTGATCAAGGTCAAAAATTTTGTACCAGCTGTGTGCACCCTTATAACATAGTAGCAAATTAACTTTCCCTACGCTCAGAATATGTGATTAATTTTGCACACCATAGTATTTCACACATGTGTACATGTTCAGAATCATCTTATATGCCCTTATACTCTGGGAGACAAGGAGACATCTCCATGTAAATATTATGGGGTTGGTGCAAACCTTTCCCACCTGATCTGAAACCTCTTGTGTTTCCTCTACCTCCAGAACCATTAGATCCACCAGAACTAGAGCCACCTATACCTTCTGATCCTGAACCTATAGCTAAAGTCGAAAAATAAAGATGTACTTCCCTATGTCCCAATAGTAGTATTGAACTACACCCTAACAATTCTATGAAGTACTACTACTCCCATAAGAGAGTCCAAAAATTTGTGCACCTGAATTTATATGTAGATGATACACCTAAAAAGGTACTCCCATATAACAATGAATTCATTTGTGCTGCCATAATTGTTCTTTTTATATGACTCACTTATATTCTCCCCACTTCCTAAATTAGCTTGTTCACTATTTATTATATTAGATACTAGAAAACCAAGCATAAGGGCAAGGTTTCCATAGGTGGATTCAAATGTGTTCACATGGTCCCAAGTTGTCTCTACTGACATGCTTCTACATGAGGCCAAGGAGGGTTCCCTATCATGTTTTCCCAAATAGGGGAGTTCCTGATGCTCAGGTTCCATGTCTTCTGCATTAGCTTCAAACCCTTCCCAAACTATCTCTCTCCACAACGCCATTCGATCTGTAACATCTCATTGCTTCTCTATCTCCCTCTCACGCGCCTCATTATACTTAAGCTACATTTCCTCTCTTTGCCTTTCTGTCGCTAGGTCTACCATCTTTCACCAAACCTGCTCCTTCCCCTATTCATGGTGGGGTTTAGTTAGCCATTGGTTTTTTCTCCAAGTTTAGGGTTACCATCACAATTTTGATTACCAGTGGAATGCCTTATAGGTAAGTTCCCCTAGGATATCATAAAAATTGGAATTCAGCTACCTCTGGGCACGAATAAGTGGAAATTGAGTACTCTAAGATATAGCTATTCAAAACACCACGGAACCACGTATCCACAACAAGAGTCCAAATCATATCAACATCATAAAGGGCCTGAAATTCTTCCTGCATCTAGAAAAGTGTGTGATACCTCTAATTCCATTTAGATGCATAAGCAACCAGCCACTCATACAGTTCTACCAGAAAAATAGCGAAGAAGCTCTCATACAAATAGTCATACAGATTCTTCTCCACCCACGTGTGTGCATCAAACTCAGATCCAGTGTTGAACCTCCATGTGTATTCTTCTTCTAGGTCGTGTATCCACTCCTTAACACTTGCTAGGGTCAACTAGTATGTCTTCATTGTGAACCATCCTAAAAACACTAAAAAAGAGGTCTTGGAAATAGAACCAATGATGCAGCTTAGAATTTACCAGTAAAAGCCCATGCGCACTGTCACATCACTCAACCTAGACTGAGTGTTCACCCAAAGTGCACAAAGGTACCAGGCCCTTCTTGAGGGTTGCTATTGTAGGATGTCAGAATGATGAAGACTTAAATCATTCAGATCCATAATTAATATAACATTCTACAGAGCATATTCAGATCTAGATCTTAAAGAATCATTAATCAAATGATAAACATAGTGAAATCAAGTTTATGTAAATAACTAATTATGACTCATAATTTGACACTTTGTTTCATCTAATACACTCCATTATATTAAACATAGATAAATACACAGAATCCCTTATTACAATAAATAGTACCATAGTTTATGCGCGTAACAGATTTGACAGCATAACTCACATTAACTCTAGTTCTTACACTACTATCATACTTATATCTATCTCTGTATATATCTCACATTACACAGACCATTACATATTTATAAGGGTGGGGACTTGCCCTTCACCACTTATCTAATCCCAAAATAGGTTGCATGCTATTATTAGCGACACGCCATTACAATAATAGCCACACATGAAAGTGTGCTAACAATAGACTTCTTCTAGTTAACTATCAGTAGTAAATCTATTCTTAGCATTGTACCCATGTAAAGAACTTTGTAGCTGATCCTCCAAAAATAGCCAATTGTGTGTCGTCGCAAGTTTCTTTAACCAGTTTGTGTGCTTCAGTATGCTATCTCCAAAAATAGCCCATAACCATGAAAATGGCTAAGTCTCGAATCAATCTGTCTTTCACGCGTGATTCCTTCTGTATCCTTCCATGCCTTCAAATGTTCCTTGCTCCTGTGCATGAATCTTCTATGTGCCCTCTCCTTAGTGTCATACTCTGTTTGCTCAACCAGAATCACACCTGTAGGACAAAAATACCACCAACATGGACTAGAGAGTGTCCTCTACACCCCTGAGTGATTTTCACATCTTACACAGGTGTTTTTTTGCCTTTAAAATATATTTTTACTCTATCGGTGCAAAACAAGGATTTGGACAATGAGAGAAAAATGAAGTATGTAACTTTCTTTTCCTAAATCAACCATTTGACCTCAAAATTCCATGTAAAAGTTACTTGTACCTGAATTCTCTTCAAAAAATACTCTGTAATGATTTATCTAAAGAGGGCTTGTCAATTTACATATCCCGAGTGCTACAGAAGTTAGGCATCATTGTTTTAACAATGCCTAACATAACTCTTTCCATTGGTAACCAACTTTCATTTCTTGCACAAATATCATGTATTTGACATTTTGTCCTGAAATTTTGTCCACGCACTTGGCTTAACTAGGCTCATCCGTGATTTCAAATGCCTGTGGCACTAAAATATTCATAATCCACTCTACATAAGTCATCATGTAAACCATCTCATTTTTACAGCACCATTTGATCTTTAGTTTTGCTGCCAATGTTACGATGTGGTACTATACAGAGCTTCTGTGATGAAGGTTTCCTAGAAAATGCACCTCCTTAGACTTCTTGAAAAATATATACACATCATAGGTGTACCATTCGTATCCTGTGCTCATGCCATACTGTGATTTGCATCATCATAGCCATTAGAACTCATCAATCCAATCACTTGCTTACTAGGCTTGTCTTCACTTAAATTATGCTTCATAATCACCATCTTTTATGCCCTATCGAGCTTGATTCCTTGACCTGATACTCGTACTTATACATGTTATTCTAGATCATACTACTCCAACCATGGCATATTCCATGCTTTTCCTTGATCTCATAATCTCATGTTTCCATGCCAACTTGCAATGACCTAGGACTATTGGATTAAGCTTAACATATACCCGTACTCTTCATGAATTATACCATGTTTGTTATAGTTATCAGACTCGAGCACTGCCTCACCACTTCCATCTCATGGACTTCACTCTTTGACTTTATGAAGTCTTCATACACCCTTGAGAGGACTGCAAAGTACCCAATCACATAATGTGCTTGGGCAATGTACCAAGGGTGCACCTAGCACCATGCCTAAATACATGACATGCTATGACTTGAATTACTTTCATGGATTCGATCTTGTTAGGGCTATTTAATCTTTAAAGAAACTATTTTAAGTCACCATTCATTAAATCCTTACATGTGATTTTATCCAGATCACTGGTGATTCCAGATGCAACTGAAAAACAAGACAACATGGTATTCATCTTTAATGCCCTATTTCTACTTCAAATTTCCTTACAAATGAAATGAGAGTATGAGAGTGTCTTAGTTCTTACCTGTTTTCCAGTGAATACCTATGTAATTCAACTCTAGTTCAAAATATTTTCAATATTTGGTTCTCAATCCGAGCTCCACAATCAATTTCATGTTTTTCCTTAATGGAATTTGCTAACAATGGCATCTAGATCTCAACAAACGATAGTAAAAAACTCAATGTATTCGAACACTTCAGAATTCCTCCTTGATTTGTATGCAACCACATTAATGGAAGAAGTCATTAATGCATTGCATCATGGCTGCCCATTTCACGTTTCCCAATTTTAAATATGAGTCATTCATATAGACTAGCCTTATGGAATGTGGGCTCAGGGAAACTATTTACACTTTTGCATCATTTTTTAAACATATACACATTTATCTATTTAACCTGATTTCCTACTTTTAACTTTCATCCTGAGTTTGACACGTGGTTACATCTTAATGGTGGTGGAGATGTGGATCATTTCTGAATATTTTTTCTCTTTCTCAATTGAACTCAAAATTACCACTTTACTCTAATGACCTACTTCCCTACTCTTTGCATGAAAAAGAGCCATGTGTCCTTGGTAGGCCTCCAGAGCTTCGTTGCACTTTTATACTTTATTACCTTAGTGTTCAGAAATATAAACAAGCCCCGATTCCCTGCATTCAACCAACTTGTGACACGTGTATTTCCTTAGAGGTGGAGTTAATTTTTTATTTTTACACCTTTTGACTGTGAATATTTGGAAGAATATTCATCGGGCCTTGGGGCTTAATTTTCAAATTATGAATGTTATAACATTTTTATAAGTTTACAACTTAAACTTGCCATACCATGACCAACTGGAACATGCCATGTATCATCAGGAAGAAGATCCAACTATGAAATTTGTAACATGATCAGGGAATAATGTACAAAGGTAATTTTCCTAATTTAAAACCTATTCAGGATCAGTTTTTTGAAGGGATTTTCAAGAACAACATACCTAACACGATCCTCAACTGAAAAAGAGGAATATAAACCTAAGCACAATATTTTCAAATGGATTTAACATGACTCTAACTTTTAAACTCGCATTTTCACATGGGAAAACCAGAAAATGTACAAATTTTTTTGAAGGCATGTTCGAAACAAAGGGGTGAGATTATTTCAAACACCAACACATTACAAAATATCTCCCCTCAAAATGAGGAGAATTTTACAATATATAGATAAAACAACCTTAAAATTGTTTCAATAATTGATACCATTCATTAAAGAGGTATCGGAAGCCATACAAATTAATACTTTTCTCTCACGAATGGTCATGGGTGTTATACCTCATTAAAGTGGTAATTGAATTTTTTTTACCACTTCTATTAATGTTTGGTTCATCCCTTATGTTCATGTATTTAGCTAGTTACATGCATTTTTCCCCCATATGGTAGCATTTTCTTCCTTGTCAACTGTTGGTGAGGAAATTTTTTGGGTGGACAAATTTTTGAATTCCTTGCCAATACTCTAGGAATCTAAGTCCCTCTACTTAACCGGTGTAGCTTCCGTATATGCATGTGTGAGAAAGCAAGGATTTTTATGGTTACCTTTTAGTTGGGGATCTAATAGGGGCACTCCACTAACCCTGGAGTAAAGCTAGCAATATCTTGCTAAGGAAGACTTTTTCTAAAACTGGGAAAGGGAGTGAGATTAGAGGTAGGATAACTAATGTTGCAGGTAGAAAATCATATTCCTACACACACACTAGTAAGAAATTTCAACACATGCATTTATGAGAAGAAACAACCCTACAAATGGAAATAAGATGAGATAAGATTGCAAACTCAAATTTTCTAAAATCACCTCATCAAAGAGGATACAAAATCCTTCTTCTTGTATTGATGCTTAAAGAAAAGTTGTACATAATGTGGGAATGGAAGAAATTTGAGAATGGAGGAAAGTAGAAGAAAATGGCTATCTCCTTTTCTTTCTATAAGTACAATGCACGTGTGAGTTTACAAGATCAATTTCCAAATCCTTCACAATAGCGTGAAGAAGCCATTAAATATCTTGAAAGAAATGGTTATAACTTCTTCTTTCTTAGAAAGAAATGGTTTAAAATATTTTCAATCATTCACTTCTTGTTCAGATTTTTAATTCATGAAGAAACGCCAATGGTGGGAAAAAACAAACTTTTCATAATGTAGCCATTACACTTGTTTTGTAACTTTGAATTTGAATCATTCATCTTGCTTTTAAAACTTTAAACCAAAGTTGTCCACATGGGATAAATTTACTAGAGTGGGTGTGGAGGACACATTTTGTATTTTTTGACTTTATAGAGATTTGAATTTTTTACATTTTTGGTCCACCCTTCCACTTTTGATGTAAGCTTGACACGTGGCTTCACTTGATTGGTGAAGGAATCACGGCTCGCTTTATGACTTTTAGCCCTTTTTACAAAAAGGCTCAAAACCTCAAAGTTCTCTACTAACCCACTTCCCTGCTTTAAATTTCAATGCAGGCTCAACATTTGACTTTTTCCTCATACCATGATCGGGGTTGCAGGTCACTTTATGAATTTTATCCCTTTTTACAAAAAGGCTCAAAATCTCAAAGTTCTCTGCCAACCCACTTCCCCAATTTGAATTTTAATGCGGGCTTAATATTTGACTTTTTCCTTGGCGTGAGCGGGGCCATAAGTAACTTTTTAACTTTAAGCCCCTTTAATGAAAATAAGGCTCAAATTCTCAAATCTCCCTAATGACCCACTTGCCTTCCTTGAATTTCTTTTCAGGATTAATATTTGACTTTTTCCCTTTTGTTTGGCAGGGCCGCATATTTGACCCTAGACACATGGAGAGTTGGCGCTCATTTGGAACCTGCCTTTGGATATTGCCTTTGAAGTTACGCGAGGCTGACACGTGGAGAGCTCCACTAGTTCTTTTATACTTATCTGATTCAGGCTTACTTCCCACTTGACTTATGTTGACCTCTAGAAATGTGGAGAACTGGTGCTCATTTGAGTTTCCGCTTTGGATACACCTCTTGAAATTGTGTTGAGATGACACGTGGCTCTTTCCTCTAGTCTTGGAATTTTCAATGGCCAACTCTATCTCTCCATTGACTCTAACCACATGGCAAGTTGATGCTCATTTGAAGATTGGCCATTTGGTTTCATTACTAAAATTGCATCGTTGAGGCACGTGGAGGTTTCCGCTAACCCACTCATACTTAGTCAATTTAAGCAATCGGATTTGTCCCATTTTTTGGACCTAAGACATGTGGAGGATTGGTGCAAGTTTGAGAACTACCCCTAGCTTCAACCGTTGAAATTATTTTGATGAAGCACATGTCATCATCCGCTAAACCTTCCATACTCAGTCGATTTGGGCTTGTTTTGTCTTCATTTTGGACCCTAGACATGTGGAAACCCTGTGTTTATTTGTGGACTATCCCTTGGGCCTTGACCTTGGAGTTGCATTGTTTGAACATGTGGAGGCTTCTATTGTTTCTTGAAACATGGCCATGCCGCATCCAATTAAATATATCCATGTATTAATCGTGGATGATGGGGAAAAAAATAATAGGGAAGAAAATGCTTGTCATTCACGACTGTGGAAAAATGTAGAGAAGAAGAAAAAATCCACCATTTCATGCCGAATTTTCAAATTTATTTTGCAAACCAAGGAATTGAAAATAATACAAGGTTCAATTATCCATAGCCATAGAAATATTGACAATTTCATTCAATTGAGGAAAAAAATAAAATTTTCACACGTCTAGACAGGAAAACGTAAAATTTATCAAAACATATAGACTTGAGAGTTTAAACAACTTCAAAGCATGAACTTCTCTATCTTTTCAGACTTCCAACTTTAATTGAACAATTCTAGAGGGAATAAGCTCAAAATTTTTGAAATTGACTTTAAAAATGAGGAGGAGATTTTGAGGGCAACAACATCAACCACCTATATAACATCTTCGGTGTCAACCGGTTTCAAGTTTTCCCTTGATTCTCCAACTGATTCTCATTATGCTACCAACAGGTAACACTCTTTGACATTGTCATCTGGTAGCTCCCATCATGCGCACATCAACCCAAATAATTTTTTTCTACACATCGGCAACATACAAACCTGCTACCAACCATTAGCACAAAAAAATTCTACCATCACCTTACATATACTGCCAATGCCACCTGGCTAGAACAATAACCTGCCACCATGCTACAAGCTACTAGCACCTGATATAATACTATTTTGTATCATCCGTACATGCTAGTGGTAGGTAGCACATATAATTCTTCCCACTAGTAAGACCTTTACGCCATTTCTTACATGTACCCCAGACCACTTTTTTTCTACTGACCTATCACAACCACTACCAGTTGGTAGCATCTAATCATGATACTGGCTGGTAGCATCCATTGATGCTACTGGTGGGGTTAAAACCCACATCCTATGTAGCTCATTGAGCTATTTTCTCCTGGATTTCTAGAGAATCAATTCGGTCATAACTCAACCAAGCCACTCATGAGCTATCCTATTTCCTAAAATACATCCCCCTATATACTAGAATCGTTTAGATCTAATGAGTTGTCCATTTTGTAGGGGTGCAGAAAATGGACAACAATTCAGGGACTTACGGGGTGATATACCTACTAGATCACAAATATCAGTGGCATTGAAGCATCTATTGGGCATGGAGTCAGCCTGAAATGGAGGCTGAACTGATGAATAAAATTTCACCCCTTAATTTCTCAAACACTATTGGGACCTAATGTGGATTTGAAACCTTGGGGTTAGAAAATTATGTTCCCATTATAAAATATTTCCTAAAATTAGAAGGTTCAAGAGCAACAAAAGGTGCATCTATGTACAAATAACAAAATAATAAACATCCCAAATGGAACATGCAGAGAGTACATAGAACTTATTACAAAAATATCCCTAAATTAACAATAGAACAATGTACCAAAATCACTTGGAGAAATTATAAATCTAATCTAATGTATGTAAGTAAGATACTTTACTTTAGTAAAAATTATTGAGACAAATTATTTTGACTACAATATGTAATTCTTCTCTATCCAACTTTGACAATTGGAAAGCATTTTTTTCCTTGCATCCTAAAATCATGTAAGGGCCACTCCATATTGCATAAAACTTTGAATGATCTACCTAGTTTGGATCCCTTGTCAGCATTCTCACTTTCAGATACGGAAGTCTTCCCTCTTAGGAAGCTCCTGGATTTGGTCTATTTTGTCAAAATATCATCTTGAGTTGAAAGATTTATCTTTCTCCATTTTTCTCATAGCTTGATTTCTCAAGCTCCTCTAGCTCCTTGAGCTCTGCATATCTGACTTTCATGGTCTCAAAAGTCAAATAAAATCTAGTTTTTTGATAAGCTATCCAATGTTGGTAATTCAAGAGATATTGGCAAAGTTTTTCTTCTCTACCATAAACCAACTTATAAGGAGAATTACCCACTTGAATTTTTGGGAGTGATTATATCAGCCCATGAGGCTGATTTCAAATTGGTGTTCCAAGTTCTTTGGTTCTCAACTACAGTCCTTATGAATCTTAATAGGTTCTTTTTAGTGGAATCATCCTGGCCATTACCCTAAGGGTAATAATTTGAAGATGTACTAAAATAAATGTCATTTTTCACATCCCAATCAGATAGTTTTATTTGAAGAAAAGCTAAGGAATTATCTGATATTATAGTGGAATGGACACCAAACCTTGTCACAATACCTTCATAAAAGTCCATAATTCTAGATTCATTTACCTCCTTGAGTTTAATTGTTTCTTTCCACTTCGTGAAGTAATCAGTTGTTGTGAGAATCCACGTGTGGCCTTAGCTTGAATTTGGATTAATGACCCCAATGAAGTCCAACCCCCATTACATGAAAGGTTCATTTATGGATATGGGGTGGAGTGAGAGAGTTGTCATCTTTTCTTTACCTGTAAAGAAGGCACACTTCTTAATTTTCTTTATCCATGAGTGGAAATCATTGAAAATATTAGGCCAATAATAACCAAATTTCATGATTCTAAGATTTATTTCTCTTGGCAAAAAATGACAACTTGTATCTTTGTCATTAAATTCATGTAATACCCTCTCTATTTGATCTTCTTTGATGCATCTTAGGAGGACACCATTCACATCCCATTTGAACAAAATATTGCCTACAAGCACATATGGAATAACTTGTTTCCTAAAATACCTTCTTTTGGCCTTACTTTATCCCTTGAGGGAATTGACCTATTTGGAGGAAGTGCACTATATCCTGAGGTCCAGCAAGGTTGGGTGAGGCATGGGTTGATTGATCTTGATCATTTTAAAGCACTGAAAATAACTTCCTTATCTGCATGATGGCTTGGGAGCTAATTCTTCACATAACCATTTTCCTCTTACTATCTTAGTGACCTTGATATCAATTTCATATTCCATGACCTTGGTTATCAAGCCAGCTCATTTCTCACTTAAATCCTTATTTAAAAGAAATTCTTTTACACTAGCATGTGAGGCCAATAAACGGATTCTATTATTTGACACTAGATGTCGAAATTTCTTTAAACTTCTTATCACTACAAGGACATGCTTCTCAATAAATGATTATCTTACCTCATAGTCCTCTAAGTTCTGACTGAAGAATGTAATGGGCTGCTCAAATCCTTATCTATTCAGTTGCATCAATATTGTAGATATTGTGTTAGAGCCACCAAAAGCATAGAGAATGAAGTCTTTTGAGAAGTCTATGGATTGATGAGAGTTAAAGCTTGTGATATTGCTTACTTAATATCCTCAAAAATATCTTTTCCCTCATTTTCCACTTAAAATCCATGCTCTTTTTCAGCATCATTTTCAATGGTCTAATCAAATTAGCAAATTCAGGCACAAACCTTCTAAAAAATTAATCCTCCTTAGAAAGCTTTGGAGAGATTTCTTGTGAGTTAGTAAAGGAAATTTTAGAATGGCTTCAACTCTCTCTAGATCAATATTCAACCCTTTTGTAGATACAATGTGGCCTAGGATCTTTCCCTCATGAACCAATAATATACATTTTTTGGATTCAGAGACACTCCAAATTTCTTGCATCTCTCAAACACTTGCCAGAGATGGGAGAGATGGTCAGCTACATTCTCAAAAAAATATTGTAATGTCATCAAGGTACACAAGAACCATCCTGTTAATCATCCCCTTGAACACCATGTCCATGGCTCTCTGAAATGTAGCTCCAGCATTTGACAGACCAAATGACATCTTCCAGTAAGCATATGTACCCCAATTTGTGGTGAAATATGTCTTTAACTAATCTTCCTCTTTCACCATGATTTGGTTGTATCCCAAGTAGCCATCCAAAAGGGAAAACCTCTCTAAACCAGCTACTACTTGTAAAATTTTCTCCATAGAGGGAAGTGGGTATTGGTCCTTGAGAGAAGTTCTATTTAGATCTCAAAAATCCACACACAACCTGATTTCCCCATTTCTTTTCCATCATCGGAAAAGGTTTGTAACCCAAGATGAGTGATTGATCAGGGAAAATGATGCTTTCCTCAATTAACTTGTTCAAATCTTTCTTCATAAGAGGATCAATGTGAGGATTTACTGGTATTTTCTTCTTCCTAATGGGCTTAGCTTATGGATCCAACTCAATGGTATGTTGTGCTAAAATTGGATCAAATCCTCTTGAATCTTCATAACTTCATGCATATATATCAGGAAACCTTTGGAAAATTTGTATGAAATTATGTTTTTCTTATCAGGTACTTACCTTGCCAATTTGGAGCACTTTTCCTTCTCCAACTGAAATAGGTTCAAAATATTTTCCTTTGACCATGATGTTTTCTTTCCCCTTTTGGAACTGGTCATTGGGATTGAAGATTGATTCAAGAGTCACTAGACCCTTAGTAAGCTTGTTCATCTTGAGATGGAATACTTGATCTCCATACTACATCTCCAATTTTTCCTAGTTTTTTAAAGAGAACTCAGCCTCTTCTTGAAGGAAATTGATAATTTTTTGGTCACTCTCAAACACTTGCCAACTTGTGTTATTATCTGGTACTACATGCCTCGCTATCACTTTGATATGTGGTTGTGTTTTTCCCTTCCTTATATCATTTCCAATGTCAAATGCTTCCCCAATTGTTGGCAATCCTGTCTCCAGCCTCATTCTTCTTCCTTGGTATGAAACTTATGTTAAATTATTCAAAATATTCTATGAGATCCCATACCTTGTTCTTGTAGCACTTGAGAAGGTCATTCTTGGCAGCATTTAACCCTCTAACCTGATTCACAAACAACTCACTGTCCCCAAATGTTTTCAAGTTCTTGATATTTTTCTTTCTTTCCCAATGTAGACCATGGATAAGTGACTCATACTCCACTGTGATTTGAACAACTGAACTAAAATATGAAAGAAGAGTAATATTTGATACCTTCGGGAGACATGGGAACTACTCCTCCTCCAACACCTTTTCTACTCCTTAAACCATCAAAGAACATTTTCCAAACCCATTTCTCATCTTCATCATCCAGTTTGGTGACACTAGGAAGAGGTGTATTTTCTTCATGTAGGAAATAGATTACCATGCTTCTCCAAATTCCTGGTTATGTAAAGGGAATAATTTTCAATCTCCTTATGGATCATAGCCATGTCACTTGTGTGCACATTCATCAAGTGTCAAATTGGAATACCTCCAATTTTAGTGTCTTCCTCCTAAGAGTTTAGGAAATCTTCTTGATCAAAAATTGTGCAGTTAGCATTGATTGGACTTGGCACATAAGGCTCAATGTGGAACATAAAATTGGCTCTAACTTGATAGTATCCTTAGCTCCATATCTGGTCCTAAAATCATGTGGGACCAATCAGCAGATAAGTACCCACCAATATTAGTAGTGAAATCTTGAGATAAGCATAGGGAAAAGAGTGGAGGTAGGTCAATCATAGATATGTCTTGAGGAATTGTAACATTTAGACATGCATGTAGTGTGAGATTTAGTCTTTGATCACTCCAATAGTATCCTAGTACTATCCCATCCATTTTCACCACTCCTTTTGAAATAGGCTCCTACTTGAGACCCAGATGATCTGCAATTTACTTTGGCATCACCAAGCTACTTTCCCCTAAGTCAATCATGAAATTGTGTACTAGATTATTCCCAATGATCAAGGACACATAGAATGGTGGAGGCTTCATATTTATTTTTAGTTGACCCTCCTTCCTATTGCACTACATTGGTGAGAACCTTTTTTATCCTTTGGATGACTCATTTGGGATGGGCAAGTTAGTCATGGCTGCTTGCAATAAATCCCTCTGTCCTGGAATTGCCAATGACTCCCACATAGGAGATACTTACATTGGTTTTCTTCATTTGATCAATGATATTGAATGGACCTGGATTGATCCTTTTGCTTCCCTTTTTTCACCACTACTTTATCCTGTACTTGAGCTGGTACAAAGGTACCTTAGGTTGATTCTACATGGAATTTTGGAACTATGTTTGAGCTTCCAACTCCTTGACTTGTCAAAGAAGGTTGAGAAGGGCCTACATCTGATGACTTGTCTTTCTTATATTTCCCTTTTCTTAGACCTTGTGTTTTTTGCTACCACCTTAAGGAAGAGATTGATTATCCCATAGAATTCTTTGGCTTGCCAATTCACAAGTGAAGTTGTCACTTTGGAGGTGCTCTTGAGTGCCAACTGCTACTGATTTTCTTCTTCAGTTGTTCTTGAGAAGCATAATCACTTTACACCATTAAATCCTGATTTAAGATTCCATTAAGCATGTTGCTTGGTTATGTGGGTGACCACAAGGGAAACACCACTCATAGTCCTGTACAAGGCTTTTTTGGGCTTGAACCAGAGCTTTAGATGAGGAGGTTGCATTAGGGTTATAAGGATAAAATGGCCTAGTAGGAGGAACTTAGCTTTGATTATTATTTACAGCTTGAGAAAGAGGTTATTTGAGTTAATATGGGGGCTTGTTTTTATTGGTATTGAGGCTGGTAAGATCTGAAAAATTTGGGCATGTTGCCTCTTGATTGTCACCAACTCATTCCCTAGATTTTCCAAATTGTTTCATGACCTCCTACAATTCAGTTGAAGGGACTAGAAGAGGTGGGTGCTTCATTAGAAATTTTATTTCTAGGAGTAGGGAAAGGAGCTAACTCAGGTGTTTGGCTAGAATAGGGTTCCCTATCTTTGGATAAATAGGCATAGGTGGCCTGGGAGCAAGTTTACCATCTTGAATTAGGAAATTCTCATCTCTAATAGCTAGTGCATAGGCTCCTGGCAAATTTTTACCCCCCATAGATTGCACCATAATAGCTATATCATAAGTAAGAGATTTTAAGAAATAGAGAAATGCACCTTCAGTATTGGTCTTACAAGAATTGGAATTCTATCCCACATTCTTGAAAACCTAAAGTTGAAGTCTGTCATTTGTTCATTTGGAGCCCTCTTGATGGTAGTCAACTACTCTAATAGAGATATATTATCTTCCCTTTCTCTAAACTGGTCACAAAGAGTTGTGTACAATTGATCCCAATTTTGAATTGATCCTGCTCTCAGACTCCTGAACCACTGCAAATATTTCCCTTTGAATTAGGATGCTATAAGTTTTATAGCCACATCCATTTCAATAATTTCATGGATGGCACACATTTTTAATGTTCATGGATGTGATCAACTAGAGTTGTGTGATTTTCTCCATTGAAGAATGAAATTTTTTTCAAGGATGCCACTGGAATTGGATTCTTTGCATTGAGGGCAAGTGGACTACTACCAGTGAAATTAACAAATGGATTTTACTAGTGTACAGCCATTTTGATAGGCCTAAGCACCCTAGTGGATTGTAAGAATGGCCTACCAAGTGGTGGAGTGGAAAATGTCCTATTTGGAGGTGGAGATGGTGATCTCTGAATAGTTCTTCCTCTTCTTCCTCTTTGTGGTGATAGATGTAAGTATTCAAATACTCCTCTTTTCCTAGACCTTCTTTGGATTATTCTCATGGGATGGGATAATTTTACTATTAAAACCAGTACACTTAAAGCTTGGAGTCTCCAGATGTGTTGCTGGAGAGCCTCCAAGGCTATAATTTCACCAAGATACACATCCAAACTTGATGAAACTGGAAGTATTGACTTCTGGTCTCCCACTAGGCATGCCTAAAATTGTTATGTCAAAAAAGTTAGCACCCTAGGATATGTGCATTATAGATCCCTACTTTTGACTAACATGGGATTGTCTCAAGGTGTGGGACCCTTGCAAATGAGACAAACCTCCAGAGAAGGTTGGTTCCTCTACCTATTCCTAATGCTAAAACTACTCCTAGGAATTGAAATGTAACTATACTTAACACTAACCTAAAATTCCAAGGGACCAAGGAAAGAGAAGAGATGCATAAAATGTAAATCCTAAACTAAGGGAGGTGATAGAACCAAGAATAAGGGTGGAGATATTCAAGTGAGTGAAAATGGGAATATAAAATTTAGGAGAGGGAAGACAAAAGTGCAAATTCAAAAACCACATTCAAACCTCCATTTTTGTGGAGCATAACAAATTTAATTCTTGCAAGAAGAACAAAATATGCACAATATACATCAAATGCAATAGAAGGAAGATTTGCAACACAATATAACCCAAGCTAGGGTCTGAAATTGCAAAAAACATGAATTTTATTGCTCAAAAAGATGCACAATCCATTACAATCAGTTGAAACAAGGCAATAATTATTTGCAAAATGCCTAAAATTCTAGGCCTACAACTCACAAAAGTTCTACAATAATTTTGACAGAGTTCCTTTACATTACATAATGTCTCCCCTCAAAATGAAGCAAAATTTACAATTTATAGAGAAAGGGGCCTTGGAATTTCTTCAATACCCGAAAACCTTCATTAAAGAGGTATGGGAAGCCATATAAATTGGTACTTTACTTACATAGATAGTTATGAGTGCCATACCTCATTAAACTAGTAGTTAAAAAAACTTTGTACCACTTTCATTAATGTTTGGTTTGTTCCTTATGTACCTTTATTCAGCCAGTTGCATGCATTATACCCCTAGATGGTAACCTTTTCTTCCTTGTTGACTAGCTACATAATCTCTCTTGGCTGGTAGTTCCCATTGTATATCAATCGACCTAAATATTTTTTTTCTACCCTTCGGTAGCGTGAAAACTTGCTACTGAATGGTAGCATGAAATTTTTCTACCGATTAGTATCATGTTTACATGATACCGATGCCTTATATATATATATATATATATATATATATATATATATATATATATATATATTGCCAAAACCTCCCATCCAGGCCTCTAACCTATCACCATACTACTGGTTAGTAGCATCTGTACATGCTACTAGCTTGTAGCACATAAAATTCTACCCATAGGTAGCATCTAAATATGTGAGCAATGCTTTTTTACCATTTCTTACCTACACCCTCGGCCACTTTGTTCCACCAACCTGTTATATCCACTATCATCTAGTAGTATCCATTGATGCTACTGGCAGGGTTAAAACCAATGTCCTACACAACTCTCGAAGATTTTTTTTCATGTCTCACCATAGAATCAACTCGATCACAACTCAACTAAGCCACCCATGAGATATCATGTTTTCTGAAATAAATGCCCCTGTCTACTGACATCGTCTAGATCTAATGATTTTTCCATTTTGCAAAGTGTAGAAAATGGACAATAGATACCTTGCATGCTTTGGATTTCACTCCCATGGATTCTAACAATCCTCTATTTCATACTCACTATATTGCTAATGGTCCTAGTGAATATAAAGTCAAATCTCTCATCACTTAACCCACCACTACTACTATGATTCCTTACTATAATATCGTATATGCTCTAAATCCTATTCTCACCATGTGGTTCCTTCCTCATCCAGTACTCCTAGTCACAATGTTACTATTACCTCTTCTTTTCCTCATTTTGATTACTTTACTTCCACATTATATATTGATCACAAGTATTAGTAGTATATTCCATAAGATCCTACTTGCTCTGAATGTTTTCACATATGAAGGCCCCATCCAATTGGTCTTTACTCCTACTGATATCACCCCTTTACTTGTACCTTACCCTCAATATCAGGTATATATCTTCATCCTCACAACTCTAGGACCACATATCTTTCACATCAAATTTTGGGTTGCACTTTATGTTATTCCTTCTCTCCTTATTCTTGAGAACTCTTGTCTTCACTACATTAGTCGTACTATTGATCAACATAATACTCTTACCAATTTTCAAGTTTCTTATAAGTCTATTACTATTTGTAATAATTTAATCCCTCATTATTCCCCTAATGTGACATAATGGAATGCACTCAAGTACCCCAGTACACACCATTCACTGATGAGTAATGTGTTATGGGTATGTATGATCTCCATATCTCAGGATTTTTCAAATACAAACCCAAATTCTTTTCATATCATGCATCTCAACTTTCCCCCTTTGTCTTTATTTCAGGTTTAGAAAATATTCTTGATGATCTGATTTGGATATTTTTTGCATTCACATTTGGGGGCATCCTAATTCCATCACACCACCCGATGATGTACTCTTGTTCTTGGTTCATACTTTAATGTTGAGGGATTCCTTGCATGGACCTCATTTTTCACACACACACACACACACACACACACACACACACACACACACACACACACACACACACATCGAGGGAGGCATCCTTATTCCTCCCTTATAGATACTCTATTTCACATATTTGCAATTAAAAATCTAAAAAATATGTTTACTTAGATCTTAATTAGACGTACTCTTTCTTCCTTATACTACTACATGTTTCACCTTTTCTTATTATTTTACTACGGTTTATAGTATATGTTGACATGCTATATTTCTAGCAGATGAAATTGTAAATTTTGGACATGAAAACTAATCCCCCACATAAAAAGTTCCTCTCCCAATCATTGTGAACCCTTCTTCTAGCCATCTTATCCTTAGAACCATCCTCATTCTATCTCATAGGAACATGCTAAAAATATTTTCAAGTATATTTTATGTGTAGGGATGTATCCCTAAGGTGATTGAAGAAGTCATTAAAATTCAAGGAGAAATAATTATCTTCGGAGGCCTAGAAAGGGCCAATTTTTTCAATTTTACAATTGGTGAACAAAATTTAGAAGTTGACAAGAAATACTCAAGCCATCTAGGATTTTTATAAGATATAAATTAAGTTATCCAAAGAAATTTCGGGGAAAGTTATGGAAAAAATTGAATTCGGGAACAACTTGAGCAAGATCGAGTAATTTTGGGCATAGGGAATGAAGGATTTAAAGGTGAAATATAACAAGTCTAGATTATTCTAGGAGATTTGAGAGGATTTGGGAAGCAAACAAGTATTCATTAGAAATTTATTATAGTCTTATACATTATGGAAATATGCATTTTTTCTTAATACTTCTAAATATTTTTTGATAACTCAAGACTCTGTAGCTTTCCCTTCAAGTCAATAATGGAATAGGCCTTAAAATTAAAATTTAAGGAAGAATTGTCTCCTTATAATGGTTGGTATGGTCTCAATAGGTTATTTATATTCAAAATCATATAACTTTTTACCCAAAAACACTCTTATATGCTCTTAGGGAAAAAAACATTCCCAATGTCCTCAAATGCACTCGGCGGGTGACATTAGCATTTCAAAATAGATTGAGTGGGATTTTGAGCATGATTTATCCCCATGGATTGTCCTTGGGGTTAAAATGGTACAAAAGGGACACCAAATCATGTACCCTCATCCATTTTTAAGGTGTGTCACTTAAAAACATAACTTAAGGTGGTATGGAGAGAAAATGAATGAGTTGAGTTGTAAGGCCCACTTTTCATGATACCTAGACCCCATGGCACATTATTGATCTCATTTTTTCCCATTATATTTTCCATAATAATTAAATGGGGAAGGGGAGACACCAGATTTTTCTCCTCATGTGGGAAAACTTCTCGTAACTCATAACTCACCACTTCTGCACCTATGGAACCTCAAACTTGTAAACTAATTATATCCTTGCCCCCTCCTCATGATCATACCCCCATGGAACATTTTGAATCACTTGATTCCCCCTTTGATTAAAAATTTTGAAAAGGGGATAAAGTGGACACAGAATTATTCCCCTCATCTAACCACTCAGATCATGGTCACGTGAAAAACAAAAGTTAAGTCCCCGAAAGCCATTTTTCAACCCCTAAATCTCATTCACATTGAATAGGAAGATTTTTCTTGGAACCATCTAGAGAAAAGTACACTTTGGTTTTCCTTATTTCCTCTTTTTCCATTTTTTTCCTTTTTCAATAGTGTAACTCCACTTCAAGCATCCACTAACCACAGTTAAGTTGTCAGGTAAAGTGGTGGGTTAAGATTTTGCAATGGAAAATGACTAAGTCAGCCTCTCAACGCTTAGTCAATTTAAATTTTTAAAATTTTTGTGTTCTTACCTCCAAAACCTCCATTTTTTCACACGTATGTTGTTATATTTTTCCCAAAACATCAAGCTTGCAAACTAAAAAATGAGCATATCACCAAAACTGTGCACCTGATTTCCACAAAAATTTTCCATTACACTCCTCTAAAAAATGTCTTCAAGCTGATTATAAGTGCATTTATATTTATTATATATGTAATTTTCATCATCCATTTTAAATTCTTATCCCATGAATTTTCCTTTTTAATTTAATGGAATTCCAATGAATGAAAAACCTCAAAACCTAGAGCAAATGGTCCTGAAGTAAAACCTAAAAATTTGAGACCAATTTCATTGCAATCTAACATTTAGAATACCTTCATCTAAAATAGCAAGTGTACAAGGATTATTGTGTCCAAATATAGTAATTTTCCAAAATTGGTGAATTACCATCATTTGTTATACTTCAAACAATAAAAACCCATTAGAAAGTGAGAATTATTAAATTTTGCCAAAAATAATCATCCTAGTGAGGACCTACCAAAAATAGTCTTGCAATTGATCTTAAGTCATTTGTATCAACTCACATTCCACATATATCACTAATTTTTTCCATAATTTCAAACCAAGAAGTTGTCTCATGGTTCAAACATGAGATAAATCCCTCATAGGATCCCAAAACATTGGTCTCGAGGTGAATGATGTATGACACACTTTCATGCAAGAAGTTGGATGATTTAACTCATCCTAATTGTCACAAAAGGGATTCATCATGGTTAAATCCATCTAAGCAGGATATGTCTTCCTCACTAAGGTGAATCAAAAAAATGAAGAACAAGTATACAAGAAGCTTCATATCAAGTATATAGAAGCTTCAGACCAATTCTATGCAAGCTACAAACCAAATAAATGAAAATCTCTGGACCAAAATTTTGATGGAGTATTTCAATCTCTAAAAATATGAATTTAACCTCCTAAGTGAATAAAATTTATGCTCCTACATCATATCCATCACTCACAATTTTTCTCAACCCAAGACATGTTAGTGCAAATCAACAACACGCCCTAAATGACCTTTCAGATCTGCAAGTGAGAATTAGGTCATTTAGTGTGATTGCAACAACATGGAATATTTTTCCCAAGTGTGGGACTTGAAAAAATGGAAAAAACTCTCCAGATTGAAGGTTGGTTCCTCTACTCCTCTAATCAGATGTATGCATGAAATTTACATAGGTTTAACTAAAAATTCTACTCTAATTCTGCCAAGGAGACAAAGATAGAAAGCAAAGAATATAAAACTAAACTGACAAGGTGATACACCAAAGGAGTGGTGAACATCTATTTCTAAAAATTGACACATATTATGAAAA
Organism: Taxus chinensis; assembly: GCA_019776745.2. Lineage (NCBI taxonomy): Eukaryota > Viridiplantae > Streptophyta > Pinopsida > Cupressales > Taxaceae > Taxus > Taxus chinensis. The sequence continues at coordinate 361,404,140 of CM034157.1, read as the reverse complement.
ATGTAACACAAATCATGCATAAATTACCAAAATTGTAATGAAGGATCAGGATAGAGCAAACAACACAAGAAAGGATTGAAAATTCATTCACAGAGCTTGCATTATCATTTCCATTTTTTAAATACAGTGCATTACAACAGCAAAGAGGTAGAAAACATGTTGTAGTCCTAAAAAATGTCTGATAATCCACAAATTCACTTGCTAGGGTGAAGGAGGGAGCCTGCAGAACATAAAAAATGTCTAACCCATTACAAATGAGCCAAATCTGTCTTTTAACAATGAAAACTCGAGTTCAGGAAGGAGAAATGTGTGAAAATTGAAATGAATGATTCAACCACTGACCAGATTCATCAAAATAGCATGGGTTCCCTTAAAATTTCATTCCCTAAGATTTTTACCATGTTGGAGAAGAATGGAAGCCATACTACATTAAAAATGGTGGTTGAATGTTGGTTCTACTCTTTTCCCCGTGCCAAAGGAGTTTTTCTCATTTTTCTCTCACTAAACTCCACTAAAAACAAAATTGAATATTCCATTGTGTAGAGAACTTCAATAGCTTTCCAATGAAAACAAAATTGAGAAAAAATGAGCTCTGGATCAAAAGATACGCCCCTCTGAAGATTCAGGGCAAAACTGGGGCAAAAATCAGGTCAGCGGGCCGAAACCTAAAAATTTTCCTCTTTTTTGAATTTGGGAAAAATTCCCCAAAAATCTCTGCACCCCACCACTTTACTGACATGTGGTTCTTCTCCATTCACTCACAGGTTCAAATGGCCATTTACCCTTTTTTGAATTTTGGAAAAATTCAAAAATTTCTCCGTGCCCCACCGCTCCAGGACACATGTCACTACCCTATTCGCTACGGGTGCAAGCTCTAAATTTTTCCTTTGACACTCATGACCACTTTGGTAAAATTTATAAATTCTCCCCATGCCCCCAATCTCCACCAAGAATAGGACACATGGTATCCTCCCATTATTCTACGGGAATTTAACAAAAATTTCCATTTCCTCCTCGGCAGGCCTGCGGGAAATTTTTTTCCTTTGCGCTATTTACTACTCTTGACAAAAAGCCAAAATTTTCTCGACCCCTCCAACTCCCGCTAGTCTCATGGACATGTGGCACAATTTGATTTGGTTCAGGCCTTAATCAAATTTCTTTTCTCTGCGGACCCACGGGAAATTTTTTTTCCTTTGTGCCCCTTTTTGACCACTTTTTCAACTTACCCCCACCAGTCTAATCTCCGATGCCACATGACACATTCTCATTCGTCCATGGGTTCAAAACATTTATTTTTATTCTCCTTGGTGGGCCTGTGGGAAAATTTTTCCCTTTGTGCCCCACCCACTCCTTGGAAATTTCTTCCAACTTACCTCCACTGACCCGCCATTCTGCCACCACGTGGCACATTCCTATTGGTTGCGGACCTTCCCAGGGAAAATTTCCCTCAAAAAATCTGCTGAGCCATAACTTGTAAAATACAAGGAGTTAGAAGGAAAATTTTACCTTTCTAGAAAGGTGAGAAAATCCTCTATCTAATGAAGCCATTTCCAAATAATGTTGAGTGCCTGAAAAGTGGAAAAAATTGACTAAGGCACAAGGAAGGAAGGAATGAAAGAAAGTTAGTCAAAAATAAGCAAGGGGCTTATTTTTTATAACAATTTTGGTGACTCAGAGGGGTCATCCACCTACTGGATGAATGATTAGTGTCCTTTGAAGCATCCATTGGGCAATGGAGTCATCAACTTAACTTCCTGGTACTGTCAACTCATTAGAAAATTTCTAGAAGAAGATTTTGAGAGTAGAACATCACTTGATCTGGAACATGGCCTACAAAGATGCAACCTTGGGACAACAAAGCTTGTGATAAAGCACTTAGGGAAATATGAAGTAAGCCACAACAAAACAATGTGCACAAGCACTTGGAGGAATGAAAATCTAAGCTAATATGTACAAGGTGAGAAGTTTCCCTTCTAGTAGCAATGCTTTAGATGGATTCCATTAATTGGAATCTACAATTCTTCACCATCTAATGTAGACAACTGAAATTCATTGTTGTTCTTACATTTTGTGACCGTGTAGGGGCCACTCCAAATGCTACGCCCTTAACCTATTGTTTGTATTAGGATATGAGTAGACAACTTGTGGCTTACCATATCTTTTTATTATATCATTTATAATTTCTCATGCTTAATAGGTCGGACTTGGTGATGGCCATAACATATGGAATAGTATATGTACATGGGATTGTAAGTAGTAGTTGATCATCATTCGAGCATTTGAGTCTTATTATATGGTTTGGAGGTTGCCCCCTCGAAGTGGCGAAGTTATTTTAATTGCATATTGAGATCATCTATTCTACAATATTGTGTTATTTTGTGTTCAATTACTACTCATAATCTGAATTATACAAGTAATTTCATTACAAGTGGTATCAGAGCTACGATCTGGGCCAAAATTAGGGCAAAAACCCTATTTTTTTTGTTTCTGCTACATATCTTGCGAACCAGAGTGTATTTGTGGGAGATATTTATTTACCATTGTTGTGAATCATTCCAAGTAAGATTCTCTGAAAATTTTCAGAATTTTTTGATTTATTTTGCAAACGTCATTACAAATTTACGATTTTTCATAAAATCACTTCCCTAGGTTGCAATTTGTGGACATGTTTCCAATTTATTTACATTTTTGAGAAATCTCATCAAAAAATATTAGTATTAGTATATTTTATTCATGTTTTCGTCCTAATCGGCCAAATTTTTATCAAAACCCTAAACCCTAGGGTTTGACATCATGTCGAGGCCTTCCACAAGATCAAAAAAGAATCCTAGTCACTCTGGGTAAAACCCCAGATAAGGATGGGGTACTAATTGAAGAGTTGGAACCAAAAGGGGTAAATAAAGATTCCTCAACACTATGGTTTAACTCAGTTGATCATAAGGTGAGCCAACTTGAGTATGATCTAGTGAAATGTACAATATGAGATGGCATGTAAAGGAGATATAGACCAAATCAATCATCAGATTGGATGATATCATGCAACATATAAAGGGTAAACAATATGTCCCAAATCCAGCCCCAAATTAACCAAGGAGGATATTTAGTTTAGAATAATGGGAACAAACTAACCATGTTGGATCAATTTTCCAGTCCCACTTAGAATCCAACTCATTCGCAACCACATAACATGATGTCAAAAGTGGAGATGTGCAAATTTGATGGGAAGGATCCATTGAATTGGATAAATCAAATAGAGATTTTATTTGAGTTACATCAAACCCCATCGGGAAAAATGTGACCTTGGCATCCCTGTATCTTGAACCCAACCAATTCGTCTGGTATCAATGGTTATGTGCTTAGAGGTAGAAGAATGGTCTCAGTGTCACTTGGACAATTTTTACTAAGGAGTTGTAATTGCACTATAGTTCCAGTGTTTTAGATAACTATTTTAGTCAATTGGAAAATTTATGGACAAACATGATCAGTCAAATATTATGTGCATTAATTATAGAACCTATCCTTAAGGGTGGAGAATATTATAGAAGGGAATTTGAATGACCTATTTCTAGGAGGTCTTAAGGACCACATTGAGCATGAAGTACATATGTTTAATCCACTCAAGATTTCTGACTCTATTATCATGGAACGCAGAGCAGAGGAAAACTTTATTTGTAGTAGGAGGCAACCTTTCACTAACACCAAAGACCGTAGTACCCCTTCCCCATCATTCACTCGACCAATTAGATTGAATCCTCAAAAATGGAAGAAAAGAGAGTAAAAGGATTATGTTTTAACTGTGACAACAAATATGGACCGAGACATAGATGTGATGAGAAGAAGTTGTTCTATATTGATGGAGGTAATGAGGATGATGAGGAATTTGAAATTATAGGAGAGGCTGAGGAACCAGTAGAAGATGAAGTAGAGGATCACCAACCTACAATTTCTTTCCATGCATTGTCAGGTATTAGTACTCCTCAAACACTCAAGGTTATTGGCTATCTCCAAAAACAAAAGGTGATAGTATTGATTAACTCAGGGAGTACTCATTACTTCATAAATAGTAAGTTAGCCTCCCACCTCAATTGTTTTATTTACCCAGCTCCAGAAATGCAAGTTATGATTGCGGATGGTGGGATAATCAAGTGCATAGGAAAGTGCCATAGTATTAAGATTTCCATGGGAGACTACATGTTAGACTCACCTATGTTTGCTATTTCTATGGGAGGGGCAGATATTGTTTTGGGTGTCCAATGGCTCACAACCTTAGGTACTATAGAGATGAATTTCCAAGAATTGTTCATGCGATTTCATTTAGATGGAAGGATAATACAATTGAATGGGATGGTAGCTAAGTATCCACAGATTATTAGCTCTCATCAGATGCAAAAGCTTCTCAAAAAAGGAGTGGATGGCTTTATAACAAAGCTATTTTCCATAGAAGTACAAAATACAGAGTCTTCAATGCCACCTGATCTTCAAAAGATTGTGGATGCTCACTCATCTATTTTTGATGCAATTCCAAAGGGAGTACCACTAGTTAGGGATCATGATCATGCCATTCAGTTGATTCTAGGGAGCCAAACACCTAACATCAGACCATACAGATACCCATATTCCTAGAAAAGTGAGATCGAGAAAATTATGGAGGAAATGTTGAAGGCAGGTATCATCAGGCATAGCTAGAGTGCATATTCTTCACCAGTGGTCATGGTACGTAAGAAGGATGAAACATGGAGGATGTGTCCAGATTACCAAGAACTCAAAAAATACACCATCAAAGATAAGTTTCCTATTCCAATAATTGATGATTTACTTGATGAATTACATGGTGCTGTTTATTTCACAAAATTAGATCTTCGTTTGGAGTACCATCAAATTAGGATAAAAGAGGAAGATGTTCATAAAATGGCTTTTAGGACTCATGAGGGCCATTATGATTTTTTGCTAATTCCTTTTGGTCTTACAAATTTGCCCTCAACCTTTCAAAGCTTGATGAACACTATTTTTAGGCCGTTTTAAAGGAAATTTGTATTAGTTTTCTTTGATGACATATTGATTTACAATAAGACATGGGAATAACACTTAAAACATGAAAATAAAGTGTTGGAAGTTTTGGAGAAACATACTCTTTATGCAAAGCCATCCAAATATTCTTTTGGTGTACAAGAGGTAGAGTACTTGGGTCATATTGTATCCCATGAAGGCTTCAAAGTTGATCCTCAAAAGATCAAAGCTATGGTGGAATGGCCAAGGCCCAAAAATCTCAAAAATCTACACGGGTTCCTAGGAATAATAGGGTACTACAAAAGATTTGTACAGGGATATGGTAGAATAGAAACCCCACTCACTACATTGCTAAATAAGGATGCCTTCCATTGGACAGACGTAGCCACTAAATCCTTTGAGCAACTAAAGGAAGCCATGTGTAGCACCCCAGTTTTGGCTACTCCTAACTTCTCAAAAACCTTCATTATTGAATGTGACACTTTAGGATCAGGATTGGGAGTAGTTCTAATGCAGGAAGGAAGACTAATTGCATTTGAGAGTCACCAATTCAAAGGAAAAGATATGCTCAAACCTATCTATGAGAAATAAATGATGGCTATTCTTCATGTGGTCAAGCAATGGAGGCCATATCTCATGGGTAGACACTTCGAGGTAAAAATTGATCATGATAGTCTCAAATACTTTTTGGAGCAAAGGTTATCATCTGAGGAACAATAAAAGTGGGTTAAAAAAATGTCGGGTTATGATTTTGAAATCATATACAAAAAGGGTAAAGAAAATGTAGTAGCTGATGTGTTGTCCAGAAGGGATACATCCGCATACACAATACTATGTGCAATGTCCATGTTGAAGGCCGATGGGGTAGATGAAGTGAGATTGGAATGGGATCAGGACAAGGATACACAATCTCTAATACAAAATATCAATCAAGAATCTATAACATCTAACAAATTTGAGTGGAAAGGTAATGCCCTATGGTACAAGGATAGGTTATACTTGTGCAAAGATTCTGAGTTGAAGCATAAGATTCTTGTAGACCTACATGCATCGCCTATTGGAGGACACTCTGGTTTTTGAAGACATATCATAGAATAAAAAGAGAATTATTTTAGGAAGGAATCAAGGGTGATGTCCAAAAAAGTTTGTGGTCAAAATATATGGTGCTGCTAGTAGAAGAAGTGCGTGAAACCATTAAGTCACCAGGTCTTTTGTAACCATCTATCTATTCCCAGCTAGCGATGGGAGGAGTTTTCCATGTATTCCATTATAGGGTTGCCTCAGATCAGAATGGAAAAAATGTGATCATGGTGGTTATGGATAGACTCACAAAATATTCCCATTTTTGTTCCTTGTCACACCCATTTGTAGCAAATATAGTAGATAATGTATTTTTTATGGAAATAATTCAGAAAGCTACGTGCTACCACCCAAGCTCATATAAAAGGGAATGTGATCCTATTTTCACAAGTATTTTTTAGATAAAATTGGTTACATGTTTGGGTACTCAATTAGACACACAGCTTCATCTTACCATTCTCACAATTGAATGGGCAATGGAAGTTGGTTAACACATCCCTAGAAGGCTAATCTACATGCTGCTTTGTATTCAAATAAAGAAGAACAATTAGGTTCAATAGTTTCCTCTTGCTGGATGGTTGTACAACACATATCCTTCAGTAGCAAATCCAAAATGTCTCCATTTCTGGCCTTCTACTGGTACCAACCACCATCCATCACCTCTTCCTTGAGGGTACAACCAAAGGTTCGAGCTGTGGAAATCACATTTAGCAGCAACATGAGGTATTAACCAGTCTCTGGTAGAACATGGCAATGGCAAAAACTTGAATAAAACAAGAAGCTGACTAGCACCACAGTGAAACACAACTTGAAGTTGGTGACTGGGTCTTTGTGTCACTTCAATCATATATGAAAATGTCTTTGAAGCAACAAAAGAAGGATAACAAACATGCTTCTAAGTATTACGGTCCTCATCAAGTCTTGCAGAAAATTGACAATGTAGCATACAGGCTAGCCTTACCTCAATCTGCACACATACATCTGTTATTCTCATGCTTGAAGGAGGCCACTGGACAATGAGTATCGACCTAGACAAAGTTACTAGAGTTGGATGAGGTAGAGAGGGTCATCCTGGAACTCGAGGAAATCCTTCAAACAAGCACTAAGAAGCTGCGAACGAGGGTGATTTAGGAGTATCTGATCAAGCAGAAGAATCTTTCTAGAATGAGGCAAGACAACACCTGGGAGGATTTGAAGCATTTTTGCAGCAACAGTCCAGCGTAGTTAGTCAACTTTGAGGACAACGTTGGTTTCAAGGGGAATGAGCATATCCACACCCTTAACCTATAACGTGTCTTGGGATATGAGTATGGTCAACTTGTAGCTAACCATAGTCATCTTACCTTGTCATATCATATTTTATCTATGCTTGCATATTGTTTAGTAGGGGTGAGCCTATGGTGATGGTAACTATAGCCTAAGTAGGGTAATATATATAGGAGGATTAGTAGGATAGTACTTGATCATCATATTGCGTAGTCTGATTCTTATTGTAAGGTTGTGGAGGTTGCCCCCCTCGAAGTGGCAAAGTCGTATATCTCAGTTCATATTTAGATCATTATTTTGAAATATTGAGTTATCTGGTGTTCTATTGTTACTGCTGTAGTAAGTCTCAAATTACTGCTAGTCATTCTGTTTTCTATGCCAAATGGTCATGCAATCCATTGTTGAATGCTTTCCTTAGCTAATTTCATTATGCCGATAGGCATTCTACAATGGCAGCTAAGGGGTGGCAACCTTGAATGGTTCTAGACCATGTAAACTTTCCTATCAAAAGTTCTACATTGATCAAGGTTTGGTCATTCTCCATTTGACTGGGCACTTTAAAATGCTCTCTGATTCAAACTTTGAGTTCCAATAAAACAAATAGTACATATCTTGACCTATATGGGTTCAGAGTTTGGGGCAATTCCAATTGCTTCATGGAAAGTTCCATTTTTGGCAAATCAAGTAAGATAGGGAAATATTAAGAGAAATTAGAATGAAAAAAAAAGTACTAATGAATGTGATATGCATACCGATCCAAGCTAAAAACATTGAGATTGATATCCTATATATCGGCATTTTTAAAATAGATGTATTTAAAATATTTGTACCAGTTACACTACACGTGCAGACTGGCTTAGTGAACAGCACAGAAATTCAACTTGAAGTTGATCCTTAATTCAAGTTTACTAGATTGGTAGTGTCAGCTTGATGTCCATTACCTTGACAGTAATAATTTTATGCAAGTGCTCAGATAGATCGCAGTTCTGTAAGTTCAGAATAGCCCATGTCAGGTACAATTCGTAGATTCAAGCTAGTGAATGCAGTAAAGCATTGAATTTGATATGGCAGTGGAGGGTATACCAAATCAGGGAGACAAAACTGCATCATAGAGTGATGATAGAGTACTAGATTCAGGTTGCCTTTGACGAGTGCATACCCGCCTCATGTGTCAATTGGTTAAGTAGTCATGCTATTGTTATGACTTACACTGGCTATTACTTAATGGATGCGAGTCACTGGGTTAATGACACCCTAATCAATATTGTATAATACACATTATGCATGAATAACTAGTACAAATATCTTAAATTGCGTGCAATGTTTGAAGAAATGCCAATAGATATCATTGCCTGTGAAGGCTCCATAATTTTTGCACCTCTTGATCCACACATAACTAAATTGATTAAACATCTTGGCCCATTGATGGCTCATAGATATCACTATTTTTCGAGGGCTCTCACTTTCTGGAGAAAAATGACCCCCAGCTTATCCACCATAGAACTATTCTAAGGGATTCTCTGAAATTGAATGTTGTCCCAATGCATCTATGGTGAAAATTACCTTTTATATCTTTTGACAACAAAATAGACAACATCAATCAAGTGTCTTATGGAATAACCTACAATCTTACAGTGGTCTTCACTTGCATTAGATCCCACCTTTGACTGCCATTGTAGAACGCCTATTGGTGTAACAAGACTGCATTATTTCTTGGTTCTCACACATACTGTATTCGAGCATAACTCTACCATACTCATGTGGTCAAGATACCTACTGTTGTTTCGAGTTAATTTATGCAAAATGCCAAAACACCATCCTAGTAATTGATTACTTCCAGTGATATTCTCAAGACCAGTTGCTCACACAATCCCTATTCCTTAAAATTAGCGTTGGTGACGGTTAAATAGACGTCAAATTTCATTACTCCATAAAATAAGTAACTTTACACGATCACACCATTAGATCCCATCCCTTAGGTCTTCCATTGAGGAGAACGTCCTTAACTCCCACATGAGAAACCAACAGATGAACATTCTTGTTTGACTCTAGATGCTTATGCACCCTTTGGTCAAGCCCATAATCACTGCAACAAACATGATTTTCAATGAACAACATCAAATCACCAAATAATCGATCCAAGCATATGGCTAATAATAATGTAATATGGATGGAGTACATCTCCTAATCTTGATAAACTAATATTGAATAAATAGTAGAAATATAGTAATAATAACCTCCAAATGCCTGATGGAGCACCCTCCTTAGCCCCAATAAATCTAAGGTTAATGCAGACTTGCCATCTTGTGAGATAGACTGTTAAAATACCTCAATATTTTCCTAGGAACACAATGACAATGAGTGTGTGTGTGTGTGTGAGCCATGACTGATGTTGAACATAAAAGTGTAATAACTTTTCTGGCATATGGCCGGCCTATGATTGTGTATGGAACGTAGTTTTTCTAACATACTCTGTTTAAACTTTATATATATAATATATATGATAGGGCCTATATATATATACTATGTTTTTGGGCCTTCCAATTTTATTTCTTTAACCCTCTCTGGATCATTGTTAATCCATCTTTGGAAACAATGTGGCCTAGGAGCTTTCCTTCATGAGCTAGGAAAATACATTTTTTGGGATTCAAGGATACCCCAAATCTTCTACATCTTTGGAACACTTATATCAAATGAAAGAGATGATCTGTTGCACTTTTATAAAATACAGTAATATCATCTAGGTATACCAACACTATTTTATTGATCAATCCCCTAGATGTCATATCCATTGTCCTTTGGAAGGTAGCTCCGATGTTAGAAAACTCAAATGAAATTTTCCTATATGAATAGGTTCTACATTTGGTGGTGAAGGCTATTTTTAATTTATCATCCTCCTTTAGTATGATCTGATTATACCTTGAATAACCATCTAGCAATGAAAACCTCTCAGAGCCAACAACAACTTGCAAAATCTACTCCATAGAAGGAAGTGGGTAATGATCCTTGAGGGATGCTCTATTCAAATCTCTAAAGTCTACACACAATCTTATTTCTACACTTTTATTTCTAACTGGAACCAATTTTGCAACCCATCTTGAATGCTTGATGGGAAATATGATACTTTCCTCTATTAACTTATTCAATTCCTTCTTCATGAGAGGCTCCATGTGTGGATTGACTGGTCTTTGTTTTTTCCTGATGGGTTTAGCACTTGGATATAATTCAATTATGTGTTGAGCTAGCTTGGGGTTGAAACCTTTCTAGTCTTCATAGCTCCAAGCAAATATATCCAGGAAATCTTGGAAAAGTTGCATGAACTCATACCTTTCTTGCTTGGTTGCCACTTTATCAATTTGAAGTGATTTTCCTTCTCCTTTTGAGATGGGCAGTAAATCTTCTCCCTTGACTTGGATGTTTTCTTTCTCCTTCCTAAATTGATCGTTAGGATTAAATATGGAATCCAAAGTGATGAGTCCTTTTGGAAATTTTTTGGTTCTCAGCCGTACCACTTGATCACCATACTGCTATTCTAACTTTTCTTGATTTTTGGCTGAGAACTCAGCTTCTTCTTGTAGGAAATTGATGATTTGTTTGTCACTTTCAAAAACTTTCCAACTTATCTTCCTTGATACTCTCCACAACATTAAAGGCTACTCCAACTGCGGCAAGCCTATCAGTAGCTTTGTTTTCTTTCCTAGGGATGGATTTGATGCTAAAGCCTTCAAAATCCTGAATGAGGTCCCACACGCTATTCTTATAACTTTTGAGTAGGTCATTTTTGGAATAATTTTGTCCTTTAACTTGATTAACAATCATCTCACTGTCACCAAAGACTTGTAAGTTATTTATACCTCTCTTTCTTAACCAATTCAATCTGTGTATCAAAGTTTCATATTCAACAGTGTTGTTAGAACATGCAAACTGAAATCTAAAAGTTGAATAATACTTAATTCCTTGAGGTGAAACAAGCATATCTCCCCCTATACCTTGTCTACTTCTTGATCCATCAAAGATAAACTATCATACCTCATTGTCATCTTTATGGTCTAGCTTGGTGATGTTAGGAATAGGCTGATTTTCTTCATGCATGTAATAAAATCCTAGTTCAGATTCCTCTATTTCCTTTTAGGGATCAAAAACATGTACCTTGCTTTCCCATTCATCAAGATTCAAATATAGGATGCCTCCAACTTTGGTGTCAGCTTCATCTATGCCTGGATATTCCTCTTGATCAAATGTTGAACAGTTGGCATTGATTGGGCTTGGTGTATGAGGCTCAATGTGAAATTTTACAATAGGTTCATACCTGATTGTGGCCTTAGTTCCATATATAGTTCGAAACAACATGTGTGATGAATCAGCAGATAAATAGCCTCCAATTCTAGTTGTGAAATCCCTTGACAAACATAGGGCAAAAAGTGGTGGTAAATCTATCACTGACACATCTTGCAAAATAGTGGCATTAGGGCATGCATGTAAAGTGAGGCTCAAATCTTTAATTACCCCTATTGTTGTCACTGTTGTCCCATCCAGTTGCACCACCCCTTTGGATATGACTTCATATTGGAGGCCCAGCTGATCAGCTATTTTCTTTGGCATCATAGAACTAATTTCCTGAAAATCAATCATACATTTGTGTACTAGTTTATGCCCAATGATCAATGAAACATAGAATGGAGGGGGCTTTAAAACTTTACCTTGTTATCCTCCAAGCTTCCTCTTAGGCTGAGAAACATTTGTGAGTACCTTCTCTTACATATGAGCTTTCTGATTTGAAGTTGACCAATTCTTCATGGTAGCTTGTAGTAGATCCCTTTGGCCTGTGATGGATAGTGATTCCCACAGATATATTCCCATTTGTCTTCTTCATTTGTTCAATTATTTTAAATGGGGATGAAACATCTCTTTGCTACCCCTTAGCCTACACATTCTTTTTTTATACATAGGCCGCAACAACTGGCATTTGAGCTGGTCTAGAAGGATGTTTAGGCTGTCCTTACACATTTGGAAATACATTTTACTTACCAACACTTTGTGGAGTGATGGAAGGTTGTAGATCACCTGGAGCTAATGATTGTCCACCAATATTCCTCTTCTTTGACTATGTGTTAGTTGCTGCATTTTGAGAAATTGTTTGATTCATACCACGAAAATCTTCAGCCTACCAATTCACAAGTGTAGTCTCATTTGGAGTTGTGTTTTGCTGAGATGTTCCTTGTTGTCGGTTTGTTTCTTGACTCACCTCACTCTCTGCGTCAATTTTTTTCACCATCAAAGCTTGGTTCAAAGCACCATTGAATCACATGGTTTGGTTATGGGGTTCATTGTATGGGAAACACCAATCATAATCTTGAGCTATATTATTTTTCACTGGCACTAAGGCTTTAGAGGTAGATGCAACATTGGAGTTATAGTGCAGAAACGGTTTGTTGGCAGGAGGCCTCACTTGATTTTTATTTGTAGCTGGATTGGGTGGCCTATTAGGCTGATATGGTTGTGTATTAGCTTTCTATTTTGATTTTTTTAAAAAGGTCTAAAATCATTGATAGCTATGTTATCTCCTCAGTCGTCATCAGCTCATTGGTCTTCAAATTTTGTAGTGGGACATACATGAGTTTATATGAAGTTACATATGGGGCAAATTGTATGATGAAATCCAAGTTTCAATTCAAAGTGTGGTGATTTCTAGGAGTGGAAAAATATAGAGAGAAGAACTATTAATATGGTCAATTTTTGATGTGAGAATTAAATGCTTGGGTATTTCAAATCCTTGGACGTCAAGATTTATGGGAGGCCTAGCGCACAAGAGGTTTCCACGAAAAATTTAACCAAACAATAAACAGCCCTAATGGAAATGTTATAAGCTGCAAGTATATTTGCACCTCCCATGGATTTGATTAACATAGAAATATACAAATTTAAAGCTTTGAGATAGTATAAGAAGGCACCTTTAGTTGTTGGCCTTACTATCACTGGGATTCTATCACAATAACAATGTTCAAATACTGAAAAATAATCAAATCTGTTAGCAAAATATTATCGTAGTTCTAATAATGATAATCAAGCTCACCCCTTCGCTCCACTAGAGACTAATTTTCCCCCTTCCTTTGGATTCTACGCAAACTGTTTTCCCTACCCCAGAGCTATAATTCAAACTGGTGACTACATGTCCTTGTTGATATTAGCTTTCCCCTAACTATCAAAATCCTCAGCAACCACACCAATCCTTTCCCTTGTAAATGATTGATGCCAATGACGATTTGCCATCAATTTTGTTGATGAGTCAGACAACTCTCATGGATTGCACAAACATTAGCAATGTCTTTGACATGATCACCAGGAGTGGTCTGATTTTCCCCAGTAAAGTATGGGATGTTCTTAAATGCTGCAAATGGAACTAGATTTTGTTCATTGAGAGAAAGTGGGCTACTACCAGTGAAGTTGACATAAGTGTTGTGTTGTGCCATTCTGATTGGCCTGAGAACCCTTTTTGATTGGGTGAAAGGTCTACTAAGTGGAGGAGTTGATAGACTTTTGTTTGGTGGACATGAAGACCTTTGAATTCTTCTTCCCCTCTCCCTTCTTCCTGGAGATAACTACAGATACTCATACAATCCCTCCTCTCTATCCCTTGACCTTATTTGGATCCTTCTCATGAATCTTTAGACTTGGACTGGTGAAACCGGTTGATTTTATCTCTTTGGAGTTGTCAGGTGTGCAAATCAGGGCTCTTTTTAAACAAGAAACTTACAACAAATGCACATCAACTTTTTTGTAATGAAGATGAAGACCTATAAGGTCCCACTGGGCACGCCAAAATAGTTACTGCAAATCAACAACACCCCCTAAATGACCTTCATATTTTTATGTGAGAATTGGGTCATTTAGTGTGATTGCACAACATGGAATATTTTCCCCAAATGTGGGACTTGCAAAAAGGGGAAAAAAATCTTCATATTGAAGGCTAGTTCCTCTAATTCTGTGATTAGATGTATGCATGAAATTTGCAGAGGTTTAACTAAAAATTCTACTCTAATTTTGCGAAGGAGACAAGGATAGAAAGAAAAGAAGATAAAACTAAACTTATAAGGTGATACACCAAAGGAGTGGTGAACATCTATTTCTAAAAATTGACACATATTATTAAAAATGCAACAAAAATCATGCATAAATTACCAAAATTGTAATGAAGGATCAGGATAGAGAAAACAACACAAGAAAGGATTGAAAATTCATTCACAGAGCTTGCATTATCATTTCCATTTTTTAAATACAGTGCATTACAACAGCAAAGAGGTAGAAAACATGTTGTAGTCCTAAAAAAGGTCTGATATTCCACAAATCCACTTGCTAGGGTGAAAGAGGGAGCCTACAAAACATAAAAAATGTCTAACCCTCTACAAATGAGCCAAATCTGGCTTTTAACAATGAAAAATCAAGTTCAGGAAAGAGAAATGTAGGAAAATTGAAATGAATGATTCAACCACTGACCAGATTCATCAAAATATCATGGGTTCCCTTAAAATTTCATTCCCTAAGATTTTCAACCATGCTGGAGAAGAATGGAAGCCATACTGCATTAAAAATGGTGGTTGAATGTCGGTTCTACTCTTTTCCCCATGCTAAAGGCATTTTTCTCATTTTTCTCTCACTAAACTCCACCAAAAACAAAATTTAAGATTCCATCATGTAGAGGACTTCAATAGATTTCCAATGACACCAAAATAGAGAAAAATTGAGCTTTGGATTTAAATATACGCCCCTGTGAAGATTTAGTGTAAAATTGGGGCAAAAATCGAGTCAGCGGGCCAAAACCTAAATTTTTTTCCCTTTTTTGAATTTGGGAAAAATTCCCCAAAAATCTCAATGCCCCACCACTCTGCTAACATGTGGAGATTCTCCATTCGATCATCAGTTGAAATGGCCATTTACCCTTTTTTAAATTTTGGATAAATTTCTAAAATTTGTCTGCACCCCGCCGCTTCGGGACACGTGTCACCACCCTATTCGTTGCGGGCTCATGCTCCAAGTTTTTCCTTTGATGCTGGTGACCACTTTAGCAAAATTTCCAAATTCTCCCCATGCCCCCAACCTCCACTAAGAATAGGACACATGGGATCCTCCCATTAGTTCGTGGGGATTTAACCAAAATTTCCATTTCCTCCTTAACGGGCCTGCAGGCCAATTTTTTCCTTTGCGCCATTTACTACTCTTGGAAAAAAGCCAAAAATTTCTCCACCCCTCTGACTCCCGCTAGTCTCATGGACACATGGCACACTTTGATTTAGCATGGACCTTAATTAGATTTCTTTCCTATGTGGGCCCGTGGGTATATTTTTTTCCTTTGCACCCCTTTTTGACCACTTTTTCAGCTTACCCCCGTCGGTCTAATCTCCGTTGCCATGTGGGACATTCTCATTTGTCCGCGGGTTCAAAAAATTTATTTTCCTTCTCCTTGGTGGGAATGTGGGGAAAATTTTCCCTTTGCATCCCACCCACTCCTTGGTAATTTCTTCCAACTTACCTCCACTAACCCACCATTCTATCACCACGTGGCACATTCCTATTGGTTGTGGACCTTCCCAGGGAAAATTTCCCTTAAAAACTCCACCGAGCCATAACTTGCAAAATACAAAGAGTTAGAAGGAAAATTTTACCTTTCTGGAAAGGTGAGAAAATCCTCTATCTGATGAAGCCATTTCCAAAAAATTTTGAGTGCCTGAAAAGTGGAAATATTCAACTGAGGCACAAGGAAGGAAGGAATGAAAGAAAGTTGTCAAAAATAAGCAAGGGGCTTATTTTGGATAACAAGACCTTCATTTTTGCAGGATCAAGAAGTCATCACAGGTCCATGTAGTATAATGTCTCACAGTAGTGTTTCTAAACACTCATTCAATTCCCTGGAGTGTGCCCACATATAAAAAAAGAAGGATATTGCAACCACAATTTTTATGTCCAGCATGAGGTCAAAGGAATATATTTTCATTTAGATATAAATTTGTATATCTAGAGGATAATACCTATTTGAATGAGGAGAAGATGAACAAAAATATGTCCAGGTATCTTGAATATGTTTCCATTCAGAAAGGAGACACATTTTTCATGGAGGTGAATTTTAAGGCTGAGAGGATTAAGGTAGTGATCTCAATGTCCTAAATCTTACCTTTTGATCAAATAAGATCACTATGTTCCTATATTAGTGCAGATCTCATAATAGTGTTTTTGAACACTTATTCAATACCTTAGAAGACGTCTACATTTGACAGAAGAAATATTTTTTAATCTTAGTATTCCAATTCAATAGGAGTTCAAATGGAACAATATCATCTATGAATCATTTCCTCAAGATCCATTAGAATCATTATTCTTCATCATTAAGATATTCCCTATCTTTGGATTATCACTTCTCTTTCTCCTCCCTCCAACTCTCTCTAACATTTTATTCTTTCATTGAGAATTTACATTTTCACTCTTTCATCTAATTCACTTAAGTGACATAATGTTTCATTGTAAAACTCCCTTTTAAAAAATAACAAAGGGACTTAGTTTCATTCCTAAGGAATTTAAAAATTCATATAGTGGTGAGATGAAAAGTCACATGGGGGGAGGAAGAGACAATTTTTAGGTTATAAATTTGAATGGTTTCTCCATTCCATGGGGTTGGAAATTTTTGATTGTTCTAATTTGTTGGATTTCACTATTGATTTTTCTAAAATGGAATATAAATAATGTGTGCATGAAATATAATAAACTCCCCTCTTATGAAATGTGATGCATAAAACCAACCTTGTGTCCCTTTTGATGGAGCTAGATGGATGCAAATGGAACAATAAAATCCTTGATGGATATAGCCTTAGGTGGAGATAATAAGTGTTTAGTGTTTGGTCCCTCATTATGGTCACATAAATTTATATTTATATTGTTCTCTTACTTAAATTCCATAACTAACCCCAAAAATTTTGACCACCAAAAATATAAGAAGCTCAAATGGCTATAAAGTGCCCAAACAGTGAGAGGAAAATGCAAAGAGGATTAGGGTGCCCAGAGGGGACTAGAGCACCTGGGGTGCCACCAGTTAAAAATATGGAAACATTATATAAAAGTGAACGGAATGGAAAAATATAGGCGTAAGATCAAAATTTGCAACAGAAAACAATGCAAGATGGCCAAAGACATGGGTTAATTAGTACTCTTTTTCACTTAAGAACCATATGAATAGTAGTATGAAACCGGGACTAAATAATTACCCAAAGTGCATGATTTTGTATCTACAAATATTATTACAGGAAGTAAAATCTACATTATTTTATCTCCTTTCCTTTCATATGTTCTTTCATACTCTCTTTTCCATCTTTTCAAGCATTGTGGTGTTGTAAAACCAAGAAAAAACTTTGTGTTCTTTATTAATGAGTTCATAGAACTTTTTTTCTCTAATTTATTATTCTTACTATTTTTTATGTTGTTGAATTATTCTAATTGAATGTGGACATATTCTAGTTTCTATTGATGATAATTATATTGTTATTACTCACAACATTAACCCTCTCTCCCTATTACTCCTACTCCTCTTTACCTTTTCCCCATTAAAATTCCTCCCTTATACATTGTACAAGAACTTTTCCACATGTTTAGTGGAGTATTCGCATATGATACGTAGCCTAATAGCCTCCCCACATTTTTAGTTAGTTTAAATTCTATAATGGGAGCCTCCCCATACCCAAAAATGAGTGTCTTAGCCTCATGACCATTGATGAACAAAAGTAATCTGCACTACAATAAATTATTTCAAAAATAGTTTTTTGGAAACTCTACTGGGGAAGATCTGCCCTTTGTGCACCCTTAACTATCTCTCAAAAATATTTAGAAAAATCATATATTTGAAAATAAAAAAAACCATTAAATATAAATTCATAAACCTAGAAACTCGTTGCTAAAAATTCACTACTAATTTCTGTTATAAACCTATCATTTCCAAGCTGCAAATTTCCATTTACATATTGGAAAATCTATTACAAACTAGAAGAAAAGAGATATACTCAATTTGATAGTACAAGTGGCATTAAAGGGGGATTTAAATGTTAAGAGAGGTGTATATGTGACTAATCATGATGAAGGGGACCGGACATGGGGTGAAGGACTAGTGATACCAAAAATTGGTGTCTACATTTTCCCCTTTTTGTTAAGTGGTTTGTGTTGGGAAATCCATGAGATAAAAACAAGAAGAGACAAGATGATTGATGGGGTCCTCCCCCTCAAACTAGGGATTGATGAAACAAAATGGAATCAATCACAAGTTTGAAAGAAATATATGAAGGGAAAAAGAGTGAAAGGATGATAAAAATAAGATGATACCAAAGGATGCCCCAAGTGAAGAGAAATAAAAACTAAAAATAAACTAAAATATGGTGATAATTTTGTAATCACTTTGGTAGGGAAAAAAGTACGGTCTCAATAGAGATAATGGAAATGTTTTGAGGATCTATGAGTCAGCAAAAAACACTAAAATATGGATGGGATCTAATGGGAATCTGATCAAATATATATGTGAGCCAAGGGACCAATGGCTAAAATTTAGATATCAAAATAATGTACAAACAAATGCAAGGATAGTCCAAAAAAAGGGATAACGAGGCATGGGAAAAAACTATTTGAATCCTTCATATATGAGGGATCAAAGAAATATACATCTGGGTAGGACAATGATATGAAAGATGAAAATAATGGTGCCCCAATAGGGAACACAAAGATGGCAAAAAATGCAAGATTTGGAAAAATCCAATCCACACAAGAAAAGTAATAGTGTGTTATGGGTGACACAAAAGGAAGAAGAGTGGAAGAAAAGATAGTTTAATGAAGAAATGGGGTGAAAGGGCTAAAGGATTGAGAAATAAGGTTGGGTTTATGGAAACCTGATAGATTTGGTAGAAACTAAGGTTGGGGTGGTGGTAACCCAAAGGGATCAGTGGTGACAATGGTAAGTGGCTATATAGAACCCTAGGTAAGACAACTAAGCTCATTTGTACCATGCAAGTTGGTGACCAAGAACTTGGAGTAAAAGAGAGATTTGATATTTTGATTGATATGGAGGTTGGTGCAGCAGCTAGGAAGCGCTAGAGGATGTAGAGGATGGTAAGTGCCTAAGCCTTAGCTTTGTTTTTAAGTTTTTTAATGTTTTTATTTATATTTTTGGATTTTTTAGATTTTTTGAGGTGGTCGCCGGTGACTAGACATGGTCACCACCAAATGGGCCTTTTAGGGTGGTGATTCATGCTAGGAGGTGTTGACCCAATCTTGTTTAGTGTCAATGTAGGTTAATATGGGTGAATGTGATTTTTTGATACCATGATACTAATGATTGCTTGTTGGATGGGTTTTGTAGGCTAGAGACACTTTTTATCTTCGAGATAGAGTGTCAACCTTATATAATCATATTAGAGGTGATGTGACTGATGCAGAGTGGGACCACTTGGCCATAGTAGGGTTGGGTGGATTTTGATACTACCATAGGATTCCAAGAAATGTTGGCTTGATGATTTCTTTGATTGAAAGTAGGACGTGTGACCTAGCACGTTTTGGTTTAGGAATGGTGAGATAACGGTCGTGTTGGAGAACAAGTACCATATATTGAGGTTGTCAATATAGGGGGAGCTCATAGAGCTAATCACTATTGAGAGTAGATTGAGCGTATTGACATGGCTATTTAGAGTCGATGCCCCATAGATCACTTTTACATCTGGGGCCTTTTAGTATGAGACCCAATATGAGTCAGTGATAGTGAGGAGTAGGTTGATGTGTGTGGTCATGATGGTTATGATATTTTATGTTATGTGCTCCTATATTCTAGAGGAGTGATATTTTTGTGGACACTAACAAGGGTACTTGCATATATTGTTAATCACATGATAGTGTTTTATTTTGTACCTATCTTATTAGCGCAGGTTTATCATGAGCTATGGATGTATGTGACTACGAGGAGGTTGAAATTAGATGTTGGGTTCTTATTACATTGTTGTGCTTATGAGTATATTGTTGTGATTAGCCCACCAGGAATTCCATGGGTGAAAGGAGACCACAATCATCTAGCATTTGGATTTTTTAGATGGAAATCCTATCAGGCTCACGGAGATAGGGGAGATAGAGGGGAGGATTGGTATATTGATTGGTTAGGTGAGCTAGATAAGGATCAGATATAATGGTGGTCATACCATGATTTTACTGTATGGCAAGGGTTAGATGTTCAACTATATGGGATGAGATGGATTAGATGGGTATAGGGGAGGATACTGGACATGGTGGAGGTGATATAGTTTCCACGAGTTATGTGACAATTTAGGGTCATCTAGATAGTACTAGGAGACCCTATTAGATACAGATAGGATGAGGCAGAGTAATACCTACCTAATATAACGATGGCAGATCCTATAGAGGAGGTTATAGCTTAATGGGATGATGATGATGATGCAAGAGTAGGGTTTATATTTTTAGAGTGGATGATAGAGGCATAGGAGGTCTAGGAAGCGGAGGAGAGATCAATGTTAGTATTAGATGAGGATGAGTAGCTGAAAGATGATAAGGATGTGGATCCTAGAGGAGATGAGGGTATATATGGATTAGTAAAAATAGAGATAGCCCACCTACGGATGGAGCAAAACACTTACTTTCAAGAGAGAGAAATTCACCGCATTAGGATACTACAGGGTTAAGCAAAGAGAGGGATCTAGCCATATAGAAGAGAGACTGATATAGGAGATAGAGATAGGCCTACATGGCCATATTTGGATATATTAATCCTATAGTAGTTACGGAGTCAGGTAGTGAGGCACCAACAGTGTCACTGGGAGTTGGTCAGATGACTCCACCAAGTATTGTTCCTTTATAGAAGTATAGAGCACTAGCATTGGAGGTGCACTATTCTAAGCACGTTGTGACATCGAGGCTGCAACTATTGGAACATAATGATTAAGTGGTCTGGCCAACCATTAATTAATATGGATTCATCACTATTATATAGGTTAAATATTTAATAATATGAAATACTTTTCTATTATTAAATATTTATACCTAGGTAATATACATTAGGTAAGTATTTAATAATGTGAATCATTTATGTTTATAATTATTAAATACACTCACCTAGGTATATGTGTCAACCATTTTAGGTTGAAAAGGTGGGTTAGGAGACATACCCGATCACCTTATATAAAATGGACTCTAGGTCCTCATTTTATATATTCGGGAAATATATCAAAGGTGTGTAAATCAAATGATTTGGTTTTACCCTTGGTAAATAGGGTTTTAAGGAGGAGGTGATCTTACTGGATGTAAAATAATTTCTTTGAAGTAAAAGGCTATTTTCAAAGTGGTTTTTACCCTATTGGGTTTTCCCACTATAAATATTGTGTCACCTGTGTTATTTATTTCCTATAATTATTTCTTTATTTACTTACATTATGATATAATGATTATTTAAATATTTATCGTAACATTATATAATATGCAATTTGATTAAATCCATATTTATTTGAATCCTCAAATTCTAACATGGTAATAGAGCAAGGCAAATTAAATAAATTAAGATCAAATGTTTTGTATTTTATTTATCTAATTTTTACGGTTTTTTTCAACCAACCTGGAAGGCTAAATTAAATAAATTAAGATTAAATATTTTTTATTTTATTTATTTGATTTGTATGGGTTTTTTTTAACTAACCCAAAAGGGTATTTAAAATAACTAGGCCCTTCTTTCCATTGTGCAACCTAAAAAAATTTCTTTGTGAATAATCAAGGTGAATTCATAGGTAGAAAATTTGGAAACTTCTTACCTTCCGTGAAAACTTGTGCGGAGGTAAGGGTAAAATATTTAAAATATTTTTTTCTATAGTTTTAATATGTGTAGGTTGAATTTTTTCACTGGTAAATTAAGGAGGAGACAAAGCTCCATCAAAATAGGATTTGAATTTTTTCCATTGGAAGTGTGAAAATTGTTGTTTCCTCTATAAATTCTAAGGTTTATGTAGAATTTAAAATTACATGGCCTGGTAAATATTTTTAAAAAATTCACAAGGGGCCCCCGTAATAAGGGTTATATGTGTTTATTTTTAAAAACAAAACTGTATATACTATAGTTTATAATTTGTTATAGACTATATGTTGTTTTTTATTTACAATATATAAACTATCTACCTCTTTTTTTAAGTGAATATATTTTTATATTATAAATTATAATAGGTTAATATAATGTATTAAAATATAACCTCCCTAATATTATATAGAAGAAGAAATTATGGAAATACACAACAATTTTTGACTCCATTAAATTTGACAATCAAATGACCATCACAGCAGACCAAACATAAGGCAGTATGATGGTCATTTAGATGTCAAATTTAAACTAGATATATCTTTGTCTGCATTATTTTTTTTCAGAAATTTGAAGTTGTTTTGCATACTTAGGGGTTTCTTCTTCACTTCTATATGGCTAAATTTTTTTTATATACAAGTCTGGGGTACAATGCAAAGCCCTTTATATTGAAGGTTATTATTTTGATCATGGGAGGTTAATTAATATGCATTGTAATGAAAAAAGTAGTTATGATTAAATATTTTATGTAGATCTATGAAATTTAGATCTATTTCTATTAAAAGTGTTGTTTTTTTATAAATATGTATCTAACTCTATAGTACATTGTATATTATAATAGGGTGTGTTTTACAGGTTCAGAAAAACAATGACGTTTAGCTATTTCTATCTTGAAAAACTCAAATCCTGAATGGAACCAACTACAACATTTGGAAGATCAAGGTCAAATAAAAAATTATGGTGAGAAAACTATGGACAATTATTTTTATATCTGAGGTTGCTCCCACCGGTCGTCAAGTAACTGTAGATAACATGAATGCAGGAGGATATTTTCATGATTTTGCACAATGTGAATGGTGAGTACCTTCTACACATTGGTAATATCAAACATTTGAAAGAGGTATGGATGCAACTAGAATCCATGCATGAAGGTACGTGTTTATCTAAAATTATTAAATTAGTTTTAGAATTTCTTACAACTCCTATGAAAGGAGATGAAAAAGTAGTTAACTTCTTAGCCAAAATTAAAAATGTTAAAGAAAAATTAGATGGATGCAATTGTGATTTAATTGGTAAAAAAATAATCTACTTTATCATTCAGTTAAATATACATGAAAGATTTAGGATTTCTATTTCTATCTTGAAATATAAATATCAGAATGAAAATGATCTACCTAATTTAAATACCTTGAGTTCACTTCTGATACAGGAAGAGCAAGTGATGATGAAATTTGACTCTAAGGAGAATGTCTATTAGACACTTTTTTATTATAATTCAAAGTTCAATCCTCACAAACCCTTCTCAGATCAAAAAATTAGATCTAAATCTTCTTTTGTTGATAAGAAAAGTTTTTCTTCTGATCAATTGTGTGTTAGCTTTAGTGGTAAATGTCACAAATGTGGTAAAATCGGACATAAAATGGAATATTACAAAACTAAGAAACCTATCCATAAAAATAAAAAATAAACTGTTTCTTCTAAATATAATTTAAGGAAAAAGGATAACTCTAATGATATTCCTAAAACTGTTGCATTATATGTTGCATTGTATTCTTCCTCTAATTTTGAATGGATTTTAGATTCAGGTGTATCAAATCATATGAATAGTGTTTAAAATTCTTTATTTGATGTTGTGAAAATCAATGAACGTGTGTATCTTGGTGATAACTCATCATTAGAAGCAATAGAGAAAGGAAAAATAAAATTTTTTAATGGTGTGTTGAATAATGTTTTATTTGTTCCTAATCTCAAAAAGAACCTTTTATCATGTTCTCAATTAACTCATGATGGTTTAGCTATTCAAATATTGAAAGATAATTGGTATATTAAGGATAGTAATGATAATATAATACTTGAAGGAATTCAAAGAAATGGTCTGTATATTTTTGATGATTTCTATTCTACATCCTGTTTTGTTTCTCAAATTTTGAATAATTAAAAACTATGGCATGAAAGATTAGGACATGATGATTATCTATGTTTATATGAAATGGATAGATATAATCTTGTGAAAGGTTTTCATGTATTGTCTTCTTCTCATGATGCATGTGAAGAGTTCTTACGCTCAAAACAAAGTGCTAAACCCTTTCACTCACATCTTGAAGAGAGTTAATCTTCCCCACTAGAACTTATTGATAGTGATGCTAGAGGACCTCTTGAAGTATCTTAATTAAATGGTTCTTTATATGATGTGAATTTCATTGATGATTTCACCAGGATGATTTGGTTATATTTTCTTAAAATTAAATCTAATGTACTTGGGAAATTTAAGGAATTTAAATCATTTGTTGAAAACTCTTAAAATTATAAAATTAAGAGAATTAGAACAAAAAATGGGATACCAAAGCGACAAATTATGTGTTGATAGAAAAATCAATAATGGGTTTAGCTTTAGTCGATGAAAGAGGAATAGCTTCCACCCACTTAGTGAAGTATTCTGTGGCAGTAATGATAGAATGATGATGTTTTGAGGAGTGAGGATTGATGAGACCAATGAGATCAAGACCCCATTATGAAAAAGGCCACAAATCCACTGCAGGTTGCAAAGCCTGACTAGGGATATGTGTAAGATTGGAATTTTGCTGACACTTGACACATTTATTAGTGTATTCGCAATAGTCTCGGTTAAGAGAAGGCTAATAATAACCTAAATGTAAGATGCATTTAGCTACGGCCAAGCCAATAAAATGTCCACCATAGATACCATCATGGACTTCCTGGATAGCTTTAGATGATTCAGGGGTTTTGAGGCACTAAAGTAAAATACCATCAAAACCACGTTTGTAGAGAATTCCGCCTAGAATAGTATAGCGATTAGTGCATAGGATAAAATATCTTCTGCCATTGGAAGTCAAATTTGAAGGGAGTACTGAATGGAATAGATAATAAAAAATGTGATGATACCACTCATTTTGAGTGTTGGTTGCAATGACGTTGATTAAGTCAACTTCCTGAGATGAGAGGGTTGGTCTAAACACTGAATAGCCATATAAAGCCATGAGTCTTTGGTAAAATATGGAATAAGTGAGGCTAAAGAAGCCATTGTATCTACGAATCGGTTCGCAGTGTGAGGAATAGATTAGCTAGTAAATTTATCAAAATATTGAAGTTGAAAAATAATGATATCATGATATTTTTTAAGGATATAATTCTTGCATTGATAGACACCAGTGACTTGATTAATGATAAGCTCAGAATCACCGAAGATGTCGATATGGAAAGTGCCAAGATTAATGGCATTTTGAAGACCTAAAACCAGAGCTTCATATTCGACCATATTATTGGTACACTCAAAGTTAAGTTTGTGTGTGACTGGGATAGGTGCACCCCAAGGAGGAATCATAATGAAGCTTGCACCTCCCCCTTGCTAACATTTGGACCCATCAAAGAAGAGTTTTACCTTAAATGGAGACAAACCATAATTGATTTGTTGGATGTACTCATCTGGGAATCAGGCAAGGGGAATTTGAGTGTCCGTAAGAGGAGTATCAACTAACTGATCTGCAATGACCTGACCCTTGATAGATTATTATGAGATGAACTCAAGATCAAACTCTGTTATGAGCATGAGCCAATGAGTGATACGATCATTGTGATATGGTTTGTATGCATTTTCTTGAACATATTGACACTCATAACAATGTAAGTCTTGTGATTAAGGAGGTAGTGAAAAATCTTAGAAGTTGAGAAGAAAATAGCTCAACATAATTTTTCAGCTTTAGAATAGTGTGTTTCATACTCATGAAGAGTGCGACTGATGTAATAGACGGTTTGTTCTTTACCGTTAGCATCTCGATGTGATATCCTGGCTCCCAGAGCATGGTCAGTCATAGAAATATAAAGATAGAATGGATCCCCCTCGCGTGGAGGTGTAAGCACAGGTGGAGAAAGAACATAAGCTCTGAGATCATCAAAGGCCTTTTGGCAATGCTCATGCCATTCAAAATGAACATTCTTACAGAGGAGATGATGAAAAGGTTGATAACAGTCTGATAGTTGTGAGATAAAATGATGTACTAATTGAAGACGTCCTTGAAGACTGTGGAGTTTTTTTAAGTTAGAAGGGGGAGGCATCTCAAGGATAGCCTTTATTTTTGTGGGGTCGACTTCAATGCCTCTAATTGAAATGATAAATCCTAAGAGTTTACTAGTGAGAATGCCAAACATGCATTTAGATGGATTTAGGTGAAGACAAAAATGAATGAGCCTCTCGAAGAGAGGTGCAAGAATGAAAAGATGATCCTAATGATGTTTATATTTACCAAGGATATCATCGACATAATCCTCCACAGTTTTGTGTAAGAGATCATGGAATATGTAGGTAATTTCTCATTGGTAGGTTGCTCCTGCATTCTTAAGACCAAAAGGCATGACACGATAACAAAAATTCCCCAAAGGGGTTATGAAAGAAGTCTTATGCTGGTCCTCTGGTGTGATGAGAATTTTATTATATCTAGAGAAACCATCTATAAGAGAAAGCATCTCATGACCTGCGGTTAAATCCACATGTTGATCGATATTAGGTAGAGGGAAATCATCTTTCGGACAAGTGAGATTAAGATCCCAGAAGTTGGTACAAATTTGAATTTTCCCAGTAACTTTAGTTACTGGTACTACATTTGCAACCCATTGTGGATAATCAATGGGTTGGATGAAGTTAGCAGAAAGCAAGTGCTGCAACTCTTCTTTGACAAGAAGGGCTATACGAGGGTGCATTTTATGCAATTTTTGTTTAACCGGTTTGATGTCTGGAAGAGTAACGATATTGTGGACCACATTATCAGGATCTAGTCATGGCATATATTTGTATGACCAAGAAAAATCTTGGCGATGGTTGAAAAGAAATGTGGTAAAGTCTCCTAACTCCTGTGGATTAAGAAATAGGCCGACCTTAATGATGCAAGGGTCTTCAGAAGTCCCTTTATTAAGGTCGAAAATGGCTTCGTTGAGAAGTGTAGACATGTCAGAAGGAATGGTTTTAGGAGGATAAGAGTCCTCTACCCCCAAATAGGTGAGGACATAATCATCATCCATACAGTGAATAGTGTTGACAGTGGGAGAGTCGTCTCCAATTATTTCAAGGAAGACTAATGGTATGGAAGTGGATTCGCCATTAGTTTTATAGGTCAATGGACCTATGGAAATGGTATTGACTAAAAATAAAGTTAGGTGGGATGGAAATGGTGTCATCCACATCAAGTGATGCTTCTGACCTGGCGGGAGAAGATGGTTCTTCAATGGAGAGAAGCTCATCGAGAATGGTGATGGTGGATTTTGAGAGAGGTTTAAATCCTAAACCAAATTTTTGATGTGGTTTAAGATTTGGAATGGATGTGAGGTCATGTATACCCTTTTCATATTTTCCTAGGCCAAAGCCCTTCCACGCGCATCAATATAAATAAGTTTTTACGAATGCGGGATTATTTAAACAATCAAATCCTGCTGAATAGGGTTTGGCCCTTAGGGGAGAATCCAAGTGATAGTCAGGTGTATCAAGACCACCGTAAATGAAATTAGTCTGTTGATTAGGTAGACCAATGGTGACGATGCGATCAAGACCTGGCTGGTATTCAGGTTGTTTGTCTGGTCTACCATACTCATTAGGTTTGAGATGGGCTTTAAAAGAAAGAAGAGGAATATCTCCTAGTGAAAAACCCTGAAACATTTCTTCCATATTTTTAAAATCTGGTAGTTTTTTTACAGGTATGGAAGAGGATACAGCCTCGTTAGGAGAACCAGCATTCTCCTTTAGAGGGCCGATCTTGTGGTCATGTCGCACTGTGCGGAAGGAAAAGGATCTCCTGGATGAGTATAGATTTTTCCCTCATGTTGATATTTTAAGCATCGATGGAGGGTTGATGGGACATAATCCATTGTATGAGTCCAGGAATGTCTGAGGATCATGTTGTAGTGGAATTTTCCTTTAACAATGTAAAAAATCTCATGAAGTAGTTTCTTACCCACCCAAATGGGTAGGACCACAGTTCCTAAAGTCATCACCAACTGATCGTTAAATGATCAAAGGGTGAAAGGTGGTGGTGACACTACATTCTTTGGTAACTTAAGTTTCTCAAAGGTGTGAGAGGAAATTATGTTGAGTGCAGCACCACTGTTGATCATAGTGCACTTTAACGTAGTATTGTTGATTTGAACTGTGATAAAGAGGGGATCCTCTAAATCCTCAAGAGAAAGGGGAGGAATTTCATAATCCTCAAAGGAAATGGTGGTTGCTGGTCTATTCAACCCAATAACCATGTCCAAATGTTGGGACTCATATGAATTCACCGTGATACGATGTAGATTATTAATTAGAGCATGACAATGTTGTGGAGATGATTGAATGAGGTCAAAAAGAGACATTTTGACTGGAGCATGGGTGAGTTATTTCATAACACTCTCCTCAAATGACACAGGAATCTAAGTCCATGGTGAAGCGTGAATAGAGACCCGAGGCCTCGAGGATAATGAGGAAGGATGAACTCCTTTAGGGGCCACAGAAATGACAACCCATGGTCGATATGTTGTAGAAGACAATGGATTATCATACCGTTGTGCTCTACTGGTGATATGAATTGTGTCGATTTGAGAATGTGGAAGACCATTCGAAGTGGAATTAATAGAACTAGAGGCTTGGGTACATCGTTGAGGCTTAGATGTGGTTGAGATGATAGGAGATACTTGTTCCTCCTCCTTTTCTAGCAAAAGATCACTTTCTTCCAAAATAATGCTCACGACAGATTGAAGGGCTTTACATCCCTCGGTGTCATGTCCTAGAGTGTGGTGGTAAGCACAAATCAAATCAGAGTTGAACCAGGGAGGTTTTACTCTTGTAGGATTATAGGGTTTGATCAGAGGAAGAGATATGGATGAAGATTAGATAAGTTGGCAAAGAATTTCAGTATAGAATCCGGTAGATAAAGATGAGGATAGAGATGATGAAGGCACCTCTTTTGCCTCAACAGACTGTCGAAGTAAAAGAATCTGCATGTCTTGTTTGACAGTCTTTTTAGGATTGTTTTGATTTTTTGGATATCAGGATAAGCAGCCTAGCTTGCCTGAGATGGAAGTAAGTGGGGCAAGATTAATTTTGGTGGAGGAGGAGCTCCTAAGATAGATTTTGAATAAGGTGAAGATGTGACAAGTGTTGTGGTCTTCAGAGATGAAGAATGATACTTGGTTAAAACAAATGATGATTTAGATAAGACTTACTTAGATGAAGGATGAGCTCCCAAAAGAGGAACAAAGGGTGCCTTGGCTTTTGGTGATGAAGATCATGGCCTTGATAAAAGAGGTGACGCCTTTCTAGTGGGTAAATCCAATTTACAAGGCACTGGTGAAGAAGGTGTTGTAGAAGAAGATGATGGTTTTGATGGTGTTGTAGAAGAAGATGCCTTCTAAGTGGACAAATCCAATCTTCTATGAGGCGTGGAGAGATATTTCTAAGGAAAATCACCAAGAGTTTTAATAGTGTGAAATATTGGTTTTCCTTTTTCGGGGATGGTGACAACTTCAACCACATAAGGTGATTGTAACCTTTTCAGGGGAAGGAGATGGTGCGGTACTGATGATGGTGTAGACACCAAATTTGGGTCTTACGACTCCTTGTACCCTGTATCTCATCCCGTAACCTAACCCTACCTCACCACCTAAAACCTTACACACGTAATTATTTATTAATTACCTTATAATTAATAAATCCACATCTCCAACCTTGCCACCTCACCTCGCCACCTCACTATGACCTAGCCCTAACCCTAAACTAACTTAATTAAGACCTATGACTTGGTCCAGACCCACACCCATGACTCATCACCCCTCACCCACATCAAAACAAACCTAATAATGACTTGACCAAGCCCACAACTAACCCCTTAGGAGAAAAAGAGGGAAATTTGGCTATTTTACTAAAAATAGCCAACTTTGACCTAACCGACATTGATCCCTACGCGGCTGGCGTCAGTTAGGAAACTACCATTGGTTTCCTGTAAATGACCTCCCCCAACAAAAATGCAAGGATATAGATTCATTTGTGAAAAAGAGACAAGTGAGAAGGAGAAAAGAGTTGCAAAGAGGAGCATAGAGGACAAGATTATAACTGATCAACGAGATCACGGTCACACTCATCCAAGCATTGGGAGAGTTAGAAGATAGCTTCATCAGCTCACTTTCAATTGTCGATCATCCCACCAGAGCTTTTCCTTTGTCACCACATTCCTCGGACCTATATCCTTGTCAGAAATTAGTAAGTAGTATCTTGTATGCTTCTAGGCTTCACTTCGTGAACCTTTGATTGATAGTAATTATAAACTCACCCCTGGATCTAACCCCCGGTAGCACCCTGCACCTAACCTTCATTTATCCATCCCTATATTGCCTAGAAGACAAATTTCTCACTCTCTGAGTCTTCTCCATTCCCTTATTATTCCCTCTTAACCATCTACCAACCTTAAAACCCTATAATCAACCTCTACCCAGAATCCCCTGAATCACTGCCCCTACCGATATCGGTTATCCCCTACCGGTAGCGGTTTTATAACCGTGGTCGGTTATCCAGTGACTGGCACTAGCCACTGTGACTTATACCAAAACCAACCTTTCACCTATTTATCCCCTAACAACCTAAGATTCAACCTGGTCTATCCCTGTAACTTGATCTGAACGTATCAATAACAAGTGACCAAACAAACAGAATGACGTTTTATTATGGGTAGTTTAGTCTCTATTGCTTTTAGTAACGAGGTACCTAAATCGTGATTTCACAATAGCTTCTTTATTATCATTTGCAATAATTTATATTAAAAGGGAACTGACCACCTTTGAAAGGAAGTTTAGTATTTCCTGGGCCCAAGGAAGTTCCCTTACTTATTGTCTAACTAAAATCTGGTGGTCTTGCATTCTTATTTACAGGTAGTCCTTCCCAGAAAAAAAGGAGTTCTTCACAATCGGTCTGATCTTTCTACGGTACGTGCACACCCTCCCAACACTCAACAAGTATTCCTCCTCACCCTAACCTCTTATTTGTTTCTCAAGAGAGTGAACAAATAGAAGTAACTCTATTTTAGAACTAGAAATTCTACGTGAAACATTTTGGCACGCCCAGTGGGACCCTATTAGGGTTTCTTTATTTCTTGCTTGTTTTCATATAGGGAGCACACTTGTTGTTTCTTTCTTCTAAAATATTCACACAATATTTTGTCATTTTGGTAAAAGTAGTTATCTTTCTTTCGTATCTTTGCATTAGTGAAAGTCATCTTCTTTGCTTCATCAAATATCATTTTCGATTTGGGTTTAAAACACATGCATCACATTCTTGCTTGTTGTTTTTAATTCTAGTAAACATAGATTAAGTAACAGGTCATACACGTGGGGGTGATATCCACAGTATTGATGAGAAATTAATCTTACTCTCACTGCACAACACATACCAAATCACATCATAATCTACACAACATCTCAAACATCCCCCCTTTTTCCCGCGGTATTCCTCTGCCCGATTGAGGTAGCCTTACAAGCCAAAACAAACTTGACATCTCCCTTAGGTATTTTGTTTAGGATTGACATCATCTGGCATCTAAGGCATAAGCCCAAAAGTGATTAAAACTAATCCTAGATTTAGTCTATTGATTTGCTTGTGCATCTTGCTTGTTTTTTATTTTTCTTTCAGTTTTGTTTCTCTATTATACCCTGTCTTAGTTATCACTTCAGACAGTTTGGTGGGTATACCCAGCCTTGTTATCCCCAAACCAGTAGCCTCTTATATTCTCTCTTTGTCTTCACAGTGACCAGCACCAGTCCTATTCTACCGACATCGGTTACCCGACCGATGGCAGTTACAATTTGACTGACATTAGTTACTAGACCGATATCGGTTACTATGTTTTACAGTTCCTGACAAACTAGTAACCTACCAATTCCAACATTTTGTTGCGTTTTCTATTCCTAATTGACTAATCCTCTATTGTATCCTCTTGTCCATGGTTGTTATCACCTGGCAACAAGCCACAGCCATGGTTTCACATGCTTGTTCTGTGTCTTTTCCTGAGTCACCCCCTTTGCATCCGATGGGGAATCCTACA
Source organism: Taxus chinensis (assembly GCA_019776745.2). Lineage (NCBI taxonomy): Eukaryota > Viridiplantae > Streptophyta > Pinopsida > Cupressales > Taxaceae > Taxus > Taxus chinensis. Next base: position 361,371,629 of record CM034157.1, on the reverse strand, counting down.
GACACCAATGCTTTTCCCAAGATCTCTGTTGGAGATCCATATTTTCCTAAATTTTTGGATGCTAATCTTGGCACCATACAATATTATTTGTCTCATACCCTTGACTGTACACCTGACAGTCAACTCCTCTTGGGTATGCCTATTAGTATAGCTACCCACCTAGCTCCTTCCCCACCTATTAACTCCACCTCACCGTATTCATCCTTAGCCCCGTCTCCCAGCCTAGTGGATTCGATGGTCCATACTACACCAATTAGCTTTTCTCTGGTTAATCTGGGACCCCACATATCACTACCATTCACTGCCCCTACCTCATCTCTCTCGCAGGTTGCCTCTTTCATAACTTGTTCTCTACCACCTATTTGCACAAGCTTTCCCTCTCAGGATCCACCCACCTTTTCATTTCCATAACCTCATCCGGTGGCCTCAACATTTTATATAGGACATCCTTATTCAATCACCCCAACACATTCATCATCGATACCTTATCAAAATTTAATCCCACCATTGTCTAGTAGTGGATCTTGGCCTAATCCTCCTCCGTTTATAAAGATAGCACCATCATCTAACCCAACTAATGATTTAATTAAACAGATGATGGACAAGATGTAAAATCTTGAGGCTTTTGTTTCAAGAAACCGTAACATGCTGACATATGAGCAAGTTTGTCGGGAGCCTATTCACCCTTATCTCCCCCTTCATACATATCCTCCTTAATGGGAATTACCAAAATTTACTCGCTTTAATAGTAAGGAGGACCCTCAACAACACTTGCGATCATTTAGACATGCCTATTATCTGATTGCTCATGATGATGCCTTACTACTCCATACCTTCCCCATGTCCTTATCAGGACCTGCCTTGGAGTGGTATAGTACTTTAGCCTAGCACTCAATCTTCTCCTTTAACCAGTTGGCCCAATCTTTCTTGGATCACTTCTCCATCAATATTGCCAAGAAAGTATCCATTACTGACCTCTATGCCATTTGAAAATTTGAAGATGAGTCTATCGCATATTTCGTTGGATGATGGCAGGGCCTCATCAACCAACTTACTTATGCCTTACCTCAGGCTGAGCTCATCAAACTCTTTACGTGGGCTTGTGCTAAACACATTTCTCCCACCCTCAAAATTCAAACTTTTCTCACCTTTGATGAGGCCTTTACTATGGCTCAGAAACTAGAGGTTCGGGCCTTAGAGGAGGAGAAATTGAAGTTGCGTAACAAAAACTCAAATTTCCAAACCTAGGACACCATGAACAAACCCAAAAACACCAAATCTCATGCATCGACTGCTTCAAAATCAAAAGGAGATGTACATGCTGTAACGGTCAAATCTCAAGCACCGTCTTATACCCAGCCGAAATCCACCTATAAGTATAAATCCGAGCCCATCCAGTACACTCCCTTAGGAGAAACTTATGAAGTGATCTTGGACAAATTTCTTAAAGTAGGAGCTATCACTTTGCCTCCTGTTAAACCTCACTTTGAGTTTGATTCCACCCGTGCTATACCTTCTTGGTATAAATAAAATGACTTTTGTAACTTCCATTGTGTGAAGGGACATAGCCACAAAAACTGTAAGATGTTGAAAAACATAGTGCAGGAAATGGTTGATGCAGGGGCTATAACCCTCGATAATCCTAATGCCCCTGCTAATTAAAATTTAAAAATCTTCAACAAACCATTTCCAAACCATTCCTCTAACAGTAACATGAACCAAGAAACCTTAACCGAGGAGAAGAGTGTGCATGAGATCCATGTGGTTTTCAACTCCCAACCAAGGGCTTCCATCGAAGAAATTCTGAATCGAGCCTCTTCACTGACGTAAGAGTCCTCGCCCCCTTCTCCTTCATCAGGACAAGAGGATAGCCATGCTATTCCTTTACCCATAAAGAAACCAACTGCTCAGAGTTCTCTTCTCACAGAAGAGCCTTCTTACACCACCTCCCTACAAGACTATGAGTAGATGTTATCCAACTTATCTATTGCCCAAACATCTCCTTCCACTACTCTTGCCACAAAAGAAGAAGGATCACAACTTTTTTTGTCATCCTTAGGAGAGAAACCCCTCGAGCCTACATCACAAAACTCCATAATCATGACAGATCCTATAGAACATGCCCTGCTCCCTATCAGTTCTTCATCGCCTAAATCTTTCCAGTGGCCGATTGACCCCTTAACTCCCATTGATAAAGTGCCTCATTTGCCCCCTATATCACACCCCCAGTGGACCGGAATCACAACCCACTTCTCTTCCATATCAAAATTCCCGTCCATATGTGAAGATTATCATCCCCCAGAAGATAGACGACTCTTATGGGAACGTTGGAGAACACCATGCTCTACTCAAATACAAATGACTAATCCGGACACCTCTACCATATACCTAAAGTTTTTACAAAAGCTCAAAATGCCTATATTCTCACCTCCACTCCCCTCATCTCCGCCGAATACCTCATCAACCTCTATCAACCTACCTAAACCTTCCTCTATGCTTGGGACTTTACTAATACCCATCCTGACGCACCCATCTAAACGGTTAGAATTATCCAAAAATAAAGTCATCGATCCACCTTGGAGACAAGCCCCATCTCCTCAAGTCCAATCTATGCCTCTACCACACCTAAAAAACTCACCCCCGATCACACCAGTACAGTAGGCACAGCTTCAACCCTCGCCATCACACCTACCTTCTATATTGGGGCCTCACCCCTCCACCTTGCCTCAATACACCATGCCTCCCACGTCTTCTTTAGCACGACCAACACCTTCTACACCCATACAGAAATCCATAGGCATCTCAACACCATCGCCCCAAGTATCTTGCCTACCTACCAACCCTAAGAAAACTCAACCATCGAAGGACTTGTTTATTGCCACTCCTCTTTCCCCATGGTTGTTTCCTGCCACCACGTCATCTGTGGCCTCATCATCTAATCAACTCAACATGAATTCTGCGCCGAAGAAGCCATACATGGTTAAAACTTATCATCAAAATCCCTTGCCTAAACCACCACCTGTACGAATCACTCATACCCAACCATTACCAAAACAATCAATAATCTCACCCACTTAATCAATAGCCTCATTTGACACACTCAAAGGATCTTACGCCAAGATCCTTGATATGCTGATAGAGGATGTGACCATTTCCCTACTCCCACTCAGACCCTATGATCCATCTAAACCTCGACCTATAGGTTATGATGAATCTAAAATCTGTGCCTACCACCGCACACCAGGACACAATGTAGAAGAATGCAAAGCTTTGAAAGCCATCCTTCGCTAGTCACCTATCTCAGATAGAAAATCTCAGAAAGATGAGTTACGGAAGAAAAATACCCCAGCTTCGATCCCTTCTCCTACACCACCTATCCCCGCCTTGCCAAAATCTATCATCATTACAACCCCACCTCTCGAAAAAAAATGACTTATCCCTGCCATCTTCCTCCTCTCGTATTCATGAGATCAACATGATTAGCATTACTACTCGAGGTTAGAAAAATAATGGAAAAGTCAAAGAAAGCACACCTGTGGCCTCTCTTTCTTCTTCTGCCATCCCGATCGCACCACCACCTAAAGTGGTTATTCATAGACCTGCCTATCCAGTCTCTTATGGAGTTGCCCATCATACCATGATCAAACAACTTCACCAATCTCCTGTAAAAATGACACTTTATGATCTCATTCAAACATCTACATCTCATCGACAAGCTCTGATTGAGATCCTGCAAGGGATAGAGGTCCTACCTAATGAAACCTTACCCGTTTCCTCCATCTTCACACCCAACCACGTTGCCTCTCTCTCCAAACAACCTACCTCCACAACCACCTCTGTCCCTGTATAGCAAACCGCTGCTATCAGTTTTTCCGAAGAAGAAATTGTCATCTTTGGTGCAGAAGATCCTGACCCTACTCTTTTCATCTCGGCTTACGTCTGGGACATCCGGGTACATCATGTTATGATTGACAGGGGTGCTAGCCTAAACATCATCTCTTCCAAAGCCTTCCAATAGATGAATATCCCTCCTAGTTGCATGTGTGCCAACCCCACCATGTTGTGTTCATTCAACGATGCTATTACTTCTACCCTAGGCACCATGATCCTTAACATTTGTGTAGGGCCACGTACCTTACCCAAACTCTTCTATGTCCTTGAGGGAGAATTCCAATACAACATGTTGTTAGGCCACCCTTGGATCTGGGCTATGGGATGCATTCCCTCCACCTTACATAGATGCATAAAATTTGAGTATGAGGGGAAGTCATACACCGTCACAGCTGATGCTTCCCCCTTCAAAACCTGTAATATGTTATACCGCCCTAATGATGTGCTTGTACCAGTCAAGACACCCATTGATCCAACCCAACCATCTACTTCGACCACGCCTCAACCATCCACCTTAGCCACACCCACACCTTCGACCCATGCAACCACCGATGCGAATACCTCTTCCTTACCCACAGACAACATCCCAACCTCGGATCCCTTGGTAGGTGTTTTTCAATGCACCTTACACTGGGGGAGTACCACCTATACAATGTTAGCACCTTCCATACCCCACAAGAGTATGGACAATTACATGCGCATCCTACTTACGACCGTCGTGTGGGGGAGGTGATCTCCTACGGACCACCTAATTGCCACACCAACCTAACATATGGGGGTGTCGAAGCATCCTCTGTCACCCCTGAACCTCCCCTTGGTGTGGTTCCCTTCCAATCTGATTTTCAATATCTAACCAACCGTCGTTTCGCCCTCACCTTCCTGACGCGCTGTGCTTGGAAAGGTTTTGGTTTCAGTCTTTATGAGCAAGGACAACATACGGTTATTCCCATAACAACATGCAAACACAAAGATCGTAGTGGTCTTGGGTTTTCTGAACCCCCTACACTGAAGAAACCTCATGTCAATTGTATCCAGGAAGATGACAAAGTCACCCATTCTGAACAATCATCACCCATTTTACCATCTTCACCCACGGAGTCGATAGACCCAGAATCTATCCCTCCTAACTTTTTTTTTTCATGAATGCTATCTTCCTAGGTCCTCTCACTTATCAACGCGATGGTGAGGACCCATATTCTCTCCCCCTTTTACATCCAGACATGATCGAAGAAGACCTGCCTTCGATTAATGTTGTGGAGTGCCAGGATGATGACTCCATCCTCACCTACCTTGGTGTGGATGACTCTTATATTCAACGTGCCTTACCATCTGACACCCAAACCATGTTGAATGAGTCAACTATAGAAATCAACATCCACACGGAGGAAGATCCTCACATTGTAAAGATCGGATAATCTCTCGATGCATCAGAACAAGCCACCTTCACTACCTTTCTCTGTGCCCGCAATCAAGCTTTCACTTGGTCCTACGCTGACATGCCAGGAATCGATCCTAACATTGCTGTCCATAACATCACTCTGAAACCAGACTCCAAACTAGTTAAACAGAAGCTGAGAAAAATGCATCCACGCATTGCTCTCTTGGTTAAAGAAGAGCTTCAACGACTCCTTTCTGTCTCTTTCATCCTACCTATTGACTATCCATAATGGATTTCTAATGTTGTACCTGTCACTAAAGCGACGGGGGGACTTTGGATATGTACAGATTTCTGGGATCTTAACCTCGCCTACCCAAAGGATGACTTCCCCCTACCTAGTATTGATCAACTTGTCGATCTCACTGCGGGCCATGAGATGCTTTCTCTCATGGATGGTTTCTCGGGATATAATCAAATTTTAGTAGCCCCGACCGATCAACATAAAACCACCTTCATTACCCCCTAGGGGACCTTCTGCTATCGTGTCATGCCATTTGGCCTTAAGAATGCTGGTGCAACCTATCAACGGGCTATGACTTACATTTTTCATGACATTATGCACACTATCCTTGAGGATTATGTCGATGATCTTCTTGGAAAATCCAAACATCACAGTGAACATCTCGATGTTTTAACCATTATTTTCGACCGCCTGTTACAATACTGTGTTCATCTTCAGCCAAAGAAATGTGTCTTTGGCATCCTTTCAGGAAAACTCCTTGGCTTTATCATCTCTTTGCGTGGCATTGAGGTCAACCCCGCTAAAGTCAAAGCTATTTTAGAAATGCCCCCACCCACTAACCTAAAAAAATTACATATTTTACAAGGAAAACTCCAATCTATCCATCGTTTCATCTCACAACTCTCAGATCGATGTCAAACTTTCAATCATCTCCTTAAAAAATACATTATCTTTCAATGGAGCGAGGAGTGCCACAAAGCCTTTGAAGCTCTTAAAACTTATCTCTTGCAGCCACCTGTGCTTATCCCACCTCAGGACGATCGCCCTTTCTACCTTTACCTTTCTGCCACCGACCATGTTGTAGGAGCTATGCTCACACATCGTGACTCTGAGCATCGCGAACAAGTAGTTTATTACATAAGTCTTTACTCTTGTGAATTACGAAACTAGGTATACACATGTCGAAAAGTTGTACCTAGCCCTATCATTCGTGGCCACCAAACTTCAACATTACCTCCTGAATCACAAAACTTTTTTCATCACCAACACTGACCCCATACATTATATGTACGCCAAACCTCATCTAAACCAATGCATCACCCGATGGCTTATGCTCCTCACTGACCTCGACCTTGAGTTCGTACACCAGAAATCAGTCAAAGGACAAACTATCGTAGACCAACTCGTGGAAGCCCCTTTACCTGGGGAACAATTTACCAATTTTACTTTCCCTGATGAACTCATCACAACTCTTTCACTCAATGATGCGTCTTATCCGATGACTCTCTTCTTCGATGGATCTAAATGCCAACGCGGTGGAGGGGTGGGTGTTGTTCTCATTCCTCTTGAAGGTGAACCTATGCCTCTTTCATTCAGGCTCGATTTCCCCTGCACTAATAATACAGCAGAATACGAGGCCCTTGTTTTGGGTCTCCACGTTGCGTTACACTTAGGTGTGAAGTCTATTCACATTTTTGGTGACTCTCAATTGGTAGTAAATCAAGTCACTGGCATCTACCAATGTAAAAATGAGGAACTTCAAAAGTACAAATGTTACGTAGATTCACTTTTGACCTTATTTACCCATTATACTATCCAAACCGTTCCACGCTCAACTAATAAATTTGCAGATACTATGGCTTGCTTGGCCTCACAAATTCCTACATCACCATCTGATTCTAACATATTTTTCTTGGTCCAACAACTCTTTGCCCCATCTTACTTAGTCCCGGATGTTTGTATGGTAAATAATGTATCTGCTGATTCACAGGATACCTGGTATCACCAATTTCACAACTACCTTACAACCTCTATTCTCCCACCTAACCTTACTAGTAATGGCAAACACACTTTCCTTAAAGGTGTTTCTCATTATGTCATCATGGGGGGACTCCTCTATAAACGTGGCTTCGATGGTATCCTCCTTCGATGTCTAACCAGTGCTGAAGTCACTCATACCATCCAACAAGTCCATGACGGAATTTGTGGTGGGCACTTTAGTGGCTTTGCCATGGCCAAGCGGATCCTTCACCTAGGATATTATTGGCCTACTCTTAATACAAAATGCTGTGAATATGTTAAGCATTGTGTTATGTGTCAACAGCATGCCAACCTGCAACATACTCCCAGCCATCTGCTACAGGTCGCACGAGATCTTTGGCCTTTCTCACAATGGGGTTTGGACCTTATTGGTGAGATTCATCCACCTTCTTCACAACGTCACCATTGGATCATCACGGCAACCAAATATTACACTAAATGGGTGGAGGCCGTTCCACTCATTTCAACCAAAAAGGAGAAAATTGTTGAATTCATCAATCATCACATTATTTGCCGTTTCGGTGTTCCTCATCGCTTGATAACCGATAATGGAAAATCTTTCAAAAATAAGCTGTTGCGAGCCCTTTGTGACAACTTTGGTATCAAACTTAGCTTCTCATCACCCTACTATCCACAAGAAAATGGTCAAGCTGAATCTTCTAACAAAACCTTAACCAAAATTCTCATGAAAGTCGTTAACGATTCTGGTCAAAATTGGCATGATCACATCCCCTTTTCCCTTTGGGCTTATCGTACAAGCATTCGTACTTCCACTAATGCCACACCATTCTCTCTGGTGTATGGTACCGAGGCTGTCTTGCCTCTCAAAATACAAATCCCTTCCCTCAGAATATCTCTCCAGGATATTCTCACCAATGATGACTTCCGCCAAGAGCGGTTAGCCCAATTGGAGCTTCTTGACGAGCGTCATCTTACAACTCTTGACCACCTTCAAATTTATCAAAAGTGCATCAAGCGTGCTTATGATAAGAAAATTCATGAGCGTACCTTTAAAATTGGTGATCTTGTCCTCAAAGAGAATCAACATGTAACCAAACTAGAAAAGAGCAAACGTGGAAAATTTGCTCCTAATTGGATTGGGCCTTACATTATCACTCACACTTACGGATCAGGTACTTATCGTTTAGCTTCGCTTAATGGTAAACCTGAGCCTGAACCCCTTAATGCCTTGCATCTCCGACCATTCTACTGTTGAATTTAGTGTTACATCACTTCTTATCTACCTTGCGCTCGTCCCTTGAGCTCATTTACCACCTCATACACCTTTTTTCGTGCATCTCAAAGTAAAATCAAACCCACATGGTTTGATCATCACCTCCTCTTAAAGATGCCTTCTCCTTTTTAGTCTGGTCCATGACTTAAAAGTATCAAAATAAAAAGTTCTCAATTATACAATTCTGGGATATTCTTGAGTCAAACTTCCTGCAAAACTAGATGCTTCATGTCAAACAGACATCTAGACCTCTAAGCTATAAACTAGACTGTTCCCTCGAAGGACAGCTATGTGTAAATCCACATCTGCTACTATAAGTAGACTAATCCCTCGAAGGACAGCTATACAAAGTCAGCCTCTATCAGAAGCTTCTCGCATTGATCAGCTTCGTGAAGACCTCAAGAACAACAAAATGCATATCCCATATAGACTTCCCGCATCGATCAGTCTATATCTAGAAAAATCAAAGTAGTATTCAAAAGTACTTTTGAGTCATGGACTTGTCTATTTTGGTTTGGTTCTCTTCCGTCAGAATAATCACCTTATACCAAGTTCTCTACCCCTCAGCTATACCATCCACCTCTCCTCACCATTCTTCACAATAACAAAACTCAAGGGACGTGCGTATATATGATATATTGTGATTATACAACTCTTTTCACCTATCAACTTCTCACCTATGCAAGGTACCTAGGGATTCAAGCTCATCCTATGATAATACATGGTTTGTTTAGCTCTTTCCAACTATGGGACACTTTTGCCTCTTTTACCCGAATCTAGGATTGTGTGTTGATCTTAATTAGGACATGGTTTCCTATGCTTGGGTAAGCTAACCCTCACTTCACCTATACCCACACCAACACCAACAACATTACTCTACCAACATCAAACTTTTACCAACCAAAAAATTGCCTAACCACAACCAAATTTCCTGAATTCACCTCTCCCTGGTCCTAAGGGAGAACTACATCGGTCTGAGGCCCCTCCTTGCTTTGTGCAATGGGCTATGTAGGTAGCACTTAGGAGACATGGGGTCTCCCAAGGTTAGCTCGACCATCCCCAACCATCACTTATCATGTGTTGTGTTTTACTTAAAAATATAAATATTTTCACATATTTATATTGATAACATTCACCTTTGTCCTTTTTCAATCCAAACATTCAAAACACAAACATTCTTATAATTATCACAAACTCAAATCAACATACATATTTCATTTTATTTAGATGTTAAACAAATACATCTTCCCTATCATCGATGCGTAGGTCAGAATCTTTATTCTTCTACCCCTATGTATGAAACTCACTTAGACCCCTGCGCCTCGTCCCGAACCAGGAAGTGATGGTGATCATCGACGCCACTCACCTGGCCTCTCTGTACTCAAAGGTACCACTACTATTGGTTCCTCCCACTGATCCACCAATCTCTCCTGTAACATACGAATCTGCCCTCTCGCGTGGCAGGACTCTTGCCTCTAGTCTCTCCACTCGAGACTGCGAAGCCTCTAACAATCCTGTGGTCTCATTTAACTGTGTTTGAAGCTGGTGAACTAAACCCTACAGGCGGTCTCTCTCCATGGTAATCACAGCTATGTCAGGATGATCAGCCCTCTCATGTGTATCTCGCAGCTCTGCTACCCACCATAATCTATAAGACTCTATCACTCCTACATCCATTACCCTGTGATCGGCTGCTGTCTCTTCTGGTCCTTCTGGAAGTGTCAGCCATGGAGGTGAGAATGGTGCCTCGGCGTCGATCCTCCTGTATGGTCTATGAGCCATGGGTATATCCTGAACAAATCCAAATTGTCGCCGCATGCGATCTAGAGGAATCCTCTCGTACTCACCTGGCCTGTGTCCCGCGATCCACCTCAATCGCTCTACACCCCTCAAATCCTCGGCTATGTTCTCCATCACCATATAGTTCCCGTAAGGCCTCCAATGGATATCCACAATCATCACCATCTCCCACATCTACCTATAATACTCGGCATCATCTGTCATGGCCTTGGATCTCACCTCTTGCTCTGTCTGGACCCATCGCCTGAATCCCAACCTTTGAACTCCTGTCTCTCCTGCCTGGATGGGTCGGCCTATTGGTCGCACACACACAATGTGCTCATAGGCCCAACAATGTAATAAGTATGCACAATCCAGTGTAGTCCTATGATTTCACCTGCATGCCCATAAACCCCTGTATAGCTCCGCCAGATATGCGGGTGCCCATGCGAAAGTCACGCTTCCCTTCTATCATTTCCCGAATAATACACATCAATGATTTTGGAAATCTTCCCCCGTCCGCTCTAGGTAATGCATAATACCCCACCACTATCATTAATACCATGGCCAACCTTGTTGCCTCAGGGTGTGCTGCAAACATTATACCATAAGTGAATGTCAAACCTCGCTGTGTCAAATCTCATGCGGCTGGACCAAATACTGCCGTTATCGCTGCACGTGCCGCATTAGGCCCTGCCTGATACACTGGTCTTCCTGTAATTGGAAGTCTCAAAATTTGAAACACATCTTCTAACGTCACTGTCATCTCCCCTGTTGGCAGATAGAAGGTATTCTTTTCAGGATTCCATCTCTCAATCAGCGCCTGTAACATGGCATGATTACGTGTGATTCGTGAATAATAGCGGATTCCACTTAACCCCACATGGTTTATTAATGCCCACTCAGCTGGTGTTACATCCGCTTGGACTCGTGACAACAAGGCTGGTACCCTATCATTCATCCTCAACCCTGCCTGTGCCTGCACACATCAAACCAACAAACAACAAATAAATTCCCACGTGTTTTTTATCACAATCCATAACTTTACACAGTAACCGATATCGGTTATACATAACCGATACCGGTTACCTAACCGATACCGGTTATTCCTAAATGATATCGGTCACTGTCAATTCCATCTACCCTGCTCAAAAACACCACCTATGATAACTTATTCACTTGTTCGTGCCTCTCTATACCTAAAAACATATTCGAAACCCCTGATTACCTACCCCATAACACTCACCCCATCCCAAACCTTTTGCCTATCACGTTTCTTTTTCATCTCTACCCACTTACCTTTCCACATCCTATTCATATGCATGTAAAAATTTAATTCCAACCAAAAATCATATATACCTCCTGGGATGCAGCAGTTTGAGGTGGAACCTGTCTTCCCTCTCCTCTCTGCCCACTGGATGCTTCTCCTTGTTCAGCCATGTTCACCACCCTCTTCACTATTACTTGCCTTTACGCCTTCTTAATCCAAGCCCACGATCACTTTACTTGTCTCTTTCCTCCTTATCACTCAATTCTCCCATGCAACTACCTGTATAGACGTCAACAACCTCACATCCTTGTATTTAACATGTTGCATGGCTCTAAAAATAAGAATCTAAAATTTCCTCCCAAGCTTTTCTATTTTTAGAAAAGCTCGTTTTAACATAACCGATGTCGGTTATCTAACCGGTATCGGTCAATAGTGACCGACATCGGTTATCTAACCGATATCGGTCAACCTATACCTATTTTGATTATATCCAGGCCTTCTCTTTGTTTTTTGCAAAATTTTGGCAGACCCGCCTCTTTTCCCTGCATAATGACATCACTATCAACATCCATCATCATAATAAACATCAATATTTCAAAACATATGCATATCATCAAAACATCATCAACATCATCTTATATATACATCAAAATTCCAATACCATCGACAAAACACATAAAACATTATAATATATGCAATCAACTCAAACATTATACACACCATGTGGATCCAACTCATCATCTATATATATCCTCAAATCAATGTCAACATATACAAATTGCCCTGCATGGGGCCTCTATCATACAAAAAAATACAAAGTCGGCACGCAGGCCGCTGTCTCTGTCAAAATCTTGACTCGGCTCGCAGGCCAGGTCTCTCATGTCAAAATATACTTGGCTCACAGGCCGGTATCAACTATACAAAATGTACTCAGCTCGCAGGCCGGTATATACAACAAAAATGCATACATAAATCCTATGAGGGCACGCAGGCCTCTATATACACACTCGGTTCGCAGACCGGTGTCTCTATCAACAAAACCTCTATCAACTCAACAAAACTCATCTCCACTCCTGGGGTGACTCAGCTCTCTCCCCCGCCCTCAGCCCATCCCTCAGCTGGCCCCTGTGCCGGATCTCGCCTCCTACCTGTAACCGACCCACCGGCTATGGCTGCGGCCCCCTGTGACCTGTGACTCCGGGACGTCTCAGCTCTGTGAGCCACATATGGCTGATAATCGGCCTCGGTACCATCTAGTACATCCTGATAATAGCGGGCCTCCACTCTCGCCTCCATGTATCAGGCCCGTGCCACCATGGCTGGTGGGGCTGGTCCCCCGGCTCCTAATATAAGTGGGCCCTGCCCTGCCTGTACACCCTGACCCTATGCCTGTACCTATGGTGGCGGTGGAGCTACCATCAGAGCCTGAACAGGGACCTGTGCCTATGCCTGAACAGGGATCTGGCCCTGAGGCTGTGCCTATGCATGTACCTGTGCCTGTGCCTATACCTGTCCCTGTACCTGTCCCTGTGCCTGGGCCAACTGCCCCTGTAGCACTCCAATCTGTGCCTGTGCAGCAGCAAGCTGCCCCTGTAATAACTGCACCTGACCCAAGAGACGGTCCCTCTCTGCTATAATAGCCGCCAAATCTGGTTGTGCGGGCTGTGCTCTCATGGCTGCCCTCTGCCCTGCCCACCAAACCAAAAATGAACCTGTAACTCCGGTGTCATCCACCGTATCATCGGCCGGTCTCTCTGCTACCCAGACTGGGTCTAATGGCTGCGGTAGAGGCAGTGGTGCCTCTACATCCTCCCTCTGATACTGTGGGAAGGGAGGTGGCTCATCCTGCCGTAGGCCCAACTGTCATCGTACCCTCTCTAGGGGAATCTGCTCATGCTCCCCGAGGTCTCCGTCCAGCTATCCAGAAGATGTACTAGATCCATCGCAGCTGTGCTCGGGCTCCTCCACGGGGCTGATGGCCTCTGTATGGCCTCCATATAATATCTAGTGTGGTCAGGCCCTCTAACATATGCCTGTAATACGCGACATCTCGCCCTGTGATAACTGCTCGTGGCTGGCCCACGACCCTCAACCACCTCTGAAACCCATACCTATACACTGCCTGTGGCCCTGGCTACTGGGGCAACCCTACTGGTCGTAAACACATGATATGCTCGTAGGCCCAGCAGTGTAACAAGAATGTCGAGCATATCCCGAATCACCTCATACAGCGATAGCCCCAGAGCTCTCTGTATAGTTGCACCAAATACACCGGTGCCCATGCATAGCAGGTATGCTCCTCCACCATCTCATGTAATACTCCCATCAGAGCCCGTGGGAAGTGGCCTCCCTCTGAGTTAGGGAGGGTGAAGTAGGTGATCCCGATCATCATCAGCATGGCAAGCCGTGTCTCCTGTCGATGCGCGCGATACATATCGCCGTAGCAGATGCTCGCGCTATGATATGTAATCAATGGGGCTGCATCCCCGAATACCTACAGGATGCTATCCATCACTGTCTCGGCATCCACCTGGAACACCACCTCACCTATGATCGGTAGTCTCAGGATGCGATACACATCCTCTAGCGTGACTATCATCTCTCCAGTAGGGAGATGGAAGACATTGGTTGCCGGATCCCATCTCTTGATGAGGGAAACCATCAGGCTGTGGTCCCTATCCACAACCCTATATCTCTGGACTCCACCGAGTCCCACCTCCCGCATCACTACCCACTGCGCTGCGGACACATGTGGCCACATCCGCCCCAGTAGAGGTGGCATCTGATCTCACATCATCAGCTGCTGGCGTGCCTGCAAAAACAACCCACTCCATCAGGCCTACCCTTTACAAAACAACTACCTTAACCCTCTATACTTACTCACCCACCCAATCACAACCCGACTCTATAACCACATCTACACCCACCTACCTTACCCTATACATCTATAAATTCCTCTTATGGTCCTTCTCTAAATATCCTACCCACTCCAATCAAACCTAAACCACCTCATCCCCCTCAACATCAATAACCCCACCCTACAAACATCTACAATACCCCCTTTACCTATCCCACACCCTACCAACCGCCCCACTCATACTCCACCCACTCTACTCTCGCCCTTTAACCATACCTCAACCAATTTAACCCCTCCTAATTCATACGCAACCCATAACCTATCCTACCCAACCCGGCCTCCAACCACCCAATTACCCCCACCCCAATAACCTTTCCTAGCAACTCTACCTTTTCCCCCTTCACCCCACAAATCTATCCTACCCGCCTACAACAAACCAACACAACAAATTTCACACCCTTTCCTCCTACCCATGGTGACCGGTACTGGTCACCCTCGACCGCCATCGGTCCCCCACTCCTTGTCTATACCTGACTTTTATGCACCGACGTCGGTCGACACATGACCGACGCTGGTCTCTATAACCACTACTCTATACAACTTTAGCTATGACCGATGTCGGTCGCCTAGTGACCGACATCGGTCACTGTGGGATTTCGGGGCCGGACCAAAAACGGCCCCCAAATCCCCTTTTTTTCTATTTTTTACCCATCTACCCAGCCCAATTGCCTAAAAACTTACCCACCCTGCCGTTTTTACTTACCTAACATATCTACCCACTCCATTTTACGATTTACCTTCATTTATTCATTATTTTCTCAAATTTTAGATTCCTACCCCAAAACCCACATCCTAGCTAAATTCATCAACTTCACACAAATAGGGATTTAGAGCCTACCGGTATGACTACACATCGTCGTGGTGGGATAGGTGGTGGTGGTCCAGCTCCTCCAGCACCTCCTACTCCTCCAGGCTGTGCCATAGCTCCAAATCTCCTCAGCAGGGTCCTCAACCAATCAAACTCTGCCTCCTGATCTCTGGGGCCTACCAATAACTCACTCCCCCACTCAACTAGTGCCAACTCAGCCCAAATACTCAACCCAATCAATTCAAAACTCAGACAAGAAATAGGTTGGCACTCAAATTCACAATGTGAAAATGACACGCCGTATTTTTTCTTTTTATAGGTTTTGACCTCTAACCGATATCGGTTAGGGCGCACCCTAGAAAACCGATATCGGTCTCCTAACCGATACCGGTCACTACTAACCGATATCGGTTACCTGCCTAGTTTACCCTAACTCCTGCCCTTATCCACCGAACTCTATTTTTCACCACATCACCTACCCCCAGCCTTTGTTAAATAGCCTTATTTTGAATTCATTGGCCCGACCCAAGGCCGCAACCAACCAATCGGCCTGACCCAACCAATCGGCCCAACCCAAGGCCGCAACAACCCCAATCGGCCTGACCCAAGGCCATCAACCAACCGCAACCCAAGGCCGTAATCAACCAACCCAAGGCCACAACCACCCAATCCAACCTGCAAGGCTGCAACCAATCAACCAATTCGGCCTGACCCAAGGCCGTAACCAACCAATCCCTGACCCAAGGCCACAACCAGCCCGACCCAAGGCCGCACCCAATTGGCCGGCTAACAAACCAATCGGCCCGACCCAAGGCCGCAACTAACCAATCGGCCCGACCCAAGGCCGCAACCAACCAATCGGCCCGACCCAAGACCGCACGGCCCGACCCACCAATTAAGTACCTCGACCGAGGCCCACAAATTACGATTCTATCCACCCATAATGTAGTTGTTTGTTCAATCGAGCTCACCTGTTCATGTTTTAGCATGACTAGGATACTTGAATTGATCAGCCAACCAACTTTGCTTAGACCGAGACCGTGACGTTTATCTCAACCAAACCAACCATTTGGTACTGCCGAACATGCCTAAACGTTCCAGTACCTTCCTCGTTATATCCCCTGGAGCTACTTCCTATGCCTTGGATACCAGGATTATATCAACCTTGTTTGGATAAACTATCGACCTTTGCCTATGAATTGCTTGTTTGCTCTTCAAACCATGTACCCTGGTCGCACTACTGCATTTTAATGTGCATCTGCTTCCTTGAACTTACCCCACCATCTTACCAGCATCTCACCATCATTTACCCTTTATCAACCCTATCCCTGATTTCATGTCGCCTCAATCTGTGATAGATTTGAGGGGGATTACCTATACCCTTAACTGGGGCAACCACTTTTTATTATTGTCAGTGCAGCTTTACAAGACAAGCTACACGACAACAAGGGGCAAATGTAGACACCAAATTTGGGTCTTACGACTCCCTGTACCCTGTATCTCGTCCCGCAACCTAACCCTACCTCACCACCTAAAACCTTACACACTTAATTATTTATTAATTACCTTATAATTAATAAATCCACATCTCCAACCCTGCCACCTCACCTCGCCACCTCACTATGACCTAGCCCTAACCCTAAACTAACTTAATTAAGACCTATGACTTGGTCCAGACCCACACCCATGACTCATCACCCCTCACCCACATCAAAACAAACCTAATAATGACTTGACCAAGCCCACAACTGACCCCTCGGGAGAAAAAGAGGGAAAGTTGGCTATTTTACTAAAAATAGCCAACTTTGACCTAACCGACATCGGTCCCTACGCGGCCGGCATCGGTTAGGCAACCGCCATCGGTTCCCTGTAAATGACCTCCCCCAACCAAAATGCAAGGATCCAAATTCATTTTAGAAAAAGAGACAAGTGAGAAGGAGAAAAGAGTTGCAGAGAGGAGCATAGAGGACAAGACTGTAACTGATCAACGAGATCACTGGTCACACTCATCCAAGCATTGGGAGAGTCAAAAGATAGCTTCATCAGTTCACTTTCGATTGTTGATCATCCCACCAGAGCTTTGCCTTTGTCACCACATTCCTTGGACCTGTATCCTCGTCAGAAAGTAGTAAGTAGTATCTTGTATGCTTCTAGGCTCCACTTCGTGAACTTTTGATTGACAGTAATTATAAACTAACCCCTCGATCTAACACCTGGCAGCACCCTGCACCTAACCTTCATTCATCCATCCCTATATTGCCCAGAAGACATCTTTCTCACTCTCTGAGTCTTCTCCATTGCCTTATTATTCCCCCTTAACCATCTACCAACCCTAAAATCCTATAATCAACCTCTACCCAGAAGCCCCTGAATCACTACCCCTACCGATATCGGTTATCCCCTACCGGTAGCGGTTTTATAACTACGGTCGGTTATCCAGTGACCGGCATCGGTCACTTTGACTTATACCAAAACCAACCTTTCACCCATTTATCTCCTAACAACCTCAGATTCATCCTGGTCTATCACTGTAACTTTATCTAAACGTATCAATAACAAGTGACCAAACAAACAGAATGACATTTTATTATGGGTAGTTTAGTCTCTATTGCTTTTAGTAACGAGGTACCTAAATCGTGATTTCACAATAGCTTCTTTATTATCATTTGCAATAATTTATATTAAAAGGGAACTGACCACCTTCAAAAGGAAGTTTAGTATTTCCTGGGCCCAAGGCAGTTCCCTTACTTATTGTCTAACTAAAATCTGGTGGTCTTGCATTCTTATTTACAGGTAGTCCTTCCCAGACAAAAAGGAGTTCTTCACAATCGGTCTGATCTCTCTACGGTATGCGCACACCCTCCCAACACTCAACAGGTATTCCTCCTAGCCCTAACCCCTTATTTTTTTCTCAAGAGAATGAACAGATAGAAGTAACTCTATTCTGGAACTAGAAATTATGTGAACGGGAAGAGTCAGAATCGAAGATGCTTCGATTGGTAGAGAAGTTGGTACGACTATAGGTATATTTACCAATGGCATAGTCATGGAAAAAGTGGGAGAAATAGAAGTAGATGTATTTGTTATTTAAATTTGAAGGGACGTAAATTTTTCCAGCATCGAAAGAATTTTTAATGACGAGAAAGATGAAGATGAAACTATCTCTGGCATAGATGAAATATCAAACAAAAAGGCAGGGAGAGAAGAATTCAGCTCTAACAATGGAGAAATATTCAAAGACAAATTGTCTGAAGATGGCAGAATTTTATAATTTAACGGAGTGGGAGGAAGTTTCGATTTGGTTGACGTGTTTGTAGATGTCTTAGTTTTAGAGGAAGATTCTTCAGTAGAGATGAAGCTAATAGTATGAGTGTTTGGTTTTTGAGACCCCAAAATGTCATTGTTTGGAGAATGATTTGGAAAAGGTTGTTTAAAGACATCAAGTGCCTGATTTGGGGGAGCATTTGGGTTACCTAGAATGAGCTTGCCTTTATCAATGAATTTTTGGAAAGGATTTTTGAAGGTCTAACATTGTTCAATGTCATGGCCTTTGGTTCTATGATAATGACAGAAGTCATTTTCCCTATACCAGAATGGATGTTCTTGGCTCTCATCAAAATTTCTAATAGGGGGAAGTTCGATCATGTGAACTTCCAACATTTTTTCTAAGATGGATGCATATGATTCTACCAATGAAGTAAAAGATCGAGATGACAAGGGTCCTTTTCTAGAAGATGAAAAGTCTCTCCGTGGTGTTTGATTAGAAGTGTTATAAGCTCATGGTGTTTTTAATACAATAGCGTTGGTGGATCCCTGATTCTTGTCTTTGTTAGAAGTGGAAG
The DNA here is from genome assembly GCA_019776745.2 of Taxus chinensis. Classification (NCBI taxonomy): domain Eukaryota; kingdom Viridiplantae; phylum Streptophyta; class Pinopsida; order Cupressales; family Taxaceae; genus Taxus; species Taxus chinensis. The sequence continues at coordinate 361,352,448 of CM034157.1, read as the reverse complement.
GGTTTGATTTTGTAAACCAAGAAAAATCTAGTTTAGATTTAGAGAAAAGTTTTAACTTCCCTTGTTCAATGGCACAGGACTCAAGTTTGCATGCCATCGTAAAGGATTCTTCAAATGTGTGAAAGGTTTGGATCCTTAAAGTGCAAGAAATATGATTAGCACAAGATCGAGTAAATAACTTGATCTGTTGAGATTAAGGGAGGGAAAAAGACAATTGATTTATTATACCTCTCCACCGAGCGACAAAGTCTGCAATAGAATCATCATTGAATTGATGAATGTTATAAATATTTGTAATCGAGATCTTATGTGTGATATTTATTGAAAATTTTTCAACAAACATCTGAGCTAATTGAGAGAAAGAAAACAGGGAGTATTGAGGAATGTTATTGTACCAGTCTAAAGTAGGCCCTGCTAGAGACATAGGGAAAGTGCAGAGCATAAGCTCCTGATCCTGGAATACAAGGTAGCAAGTGTGTTTGAATGCTCACAAGTGCTGTTGAGGATCCTCCTGACTATGAAATTTTAAGAACTTAGGAAGTTCCCATCAGGGAGGATAGGGCTTAAAAGCCACTGATGGATGAATTGGTTCATTACGCACTTCTTCAAAAGAGTATGAAGAGTGAGCCCCATTTATGGAGGATTCTATGTCTGTAATTTTCTTGAAAAGAATTTGGACGACATCAGATTGGGGGGAAAGCATGTTGGTATGTCCCACATAAGAAGTGAGTGGTATATTTTGTTGAGGTGATAACGGGGGATTTATCTACTGATTAATAGGATGATAAGAGGAATAACCAGGTGTTCTAGGTAACGCTTAGTGAGGCACTTGTTGTGAAGGAGCCTACATATGAGTAAGTTGTGAGATGTCAAGTGGTTGAGAGAAAGGTGGTTGAATGAAAGACAGAGCCTGTGGTTGGTGGGATCCTACACTTTTCAACTAAATCAGAATGGATTGAGGAGCATGGGTGTTTATTTGATTGGACCTGGTGGGGAACAAAGTCTGAATGAGGATTTTGACTACCAGATTGGTTATTAAGGGTACCGATGCCAGAGGATGGGTAAAGGTCACTGTCGCTAGAGCATTAGAAGAAATACCAACTAGAGGATGAGAAGAAGGAACCAACTGACTTGTAGAAGGGGGTTGATTTGTAAAGAGGTATTGACCTTGAGACATAATGGATGGCATAGAAGAATTAAGAGCAATCTGTGAGAGCACGGATGCACCCATCATATCTAAAGAAGAGGACCTCTCAAAAATAGGTTGCGGGGTAGCTGAGGTAGTCGTAGCACTAGGGATGGGCACGACCATTTGGGAACCAGTCAACATGGTTGGTGGCAGAGAAAAGGAGGCATAGATGTGCCACCCTCTTCAATGGTTCGAGGTGAGAAAAATTATGCTAACTGTTCTATAAAAGCCTGAGATGGTTCATGAGAATAGTCGTAAACTTGTTGGATTGGTGGTCCTTGATCAGGTATTCAAATAGACTTATGCACTAGATATTCCATAAGGTCTACCAGATTGCGATCAAGGAGCACCTAAAATTCAGGATCTCCATGAGGAACATACTCTATATCAGAAGGAGATGATACCTCTGAAGGACTGGGGGAAGCTAGACATGATGGGATCACTTTAGGATGATAGAAAGGATTATATGACCAAGATAGGGAACCAACTAACATTGGTCCCAAGGAAGACCTGAGGGGTGCCGAAACATCCACATTAGTGGTGGTCTCAGATGAAGAAGGGGCCAGTTGAGCCATTTTTCTAGATTGTAACCAAGTGATGACCATCATAAACAAATAGAAATATAGAAAAAAAAAGATTGTCCTAACTAATGCACAGACAATTCAAGTAGCGTAGGTTATTATCTCTTTTAAGTTTTGATGCTTTTAAGAAAGAAAATATTAGGGAAGGATTTTTAGAATAGGAACTACTCAGATAGCCAAACTAAGGATGGTTTGGGGAATGTTTTGGTGAGGAGTCTCAAAGGCACTTCAGTAAAAGACCGGTACATGGCTTGATATAGGGGCCTACCCCTGTACTTCACACACCACTATGATAAGGGAGTCGGGTGCTTTGCCAATATATACCAGAACTTCCATGAATTTATAGCATGACCCGAGTACCATGTAGGCTCTTCCTCTTAGATGTCACTTCCAAGTAGGCAAGGCCAGGGAAGGAATTTTTTTTTAAATGCTTGATACTTAGTGATTTTGGCTTTGTGTGCAAGGGTGAAAAATAAAAATCAAATAGTGTCACTACCGATTTTGATCAATTTTCCAGCCTATTTAGAAACTAGATGAAGAACATACAATAGAAATGACAAAGAAAAAGTTCTTTTTAAGCACTAAAGATGAAGTGTTTGATTTCGATGAAGACAAGTCAAACAAGTTCCTTCCCAAATGTGATTAAATTATTTTTAAGCACAAAAATCGAAATGTTTGAATGTGATAGAAAACAAACAATGTCTTTTTAAGTTCCTAAAAAGGAGAAAACATCGTAAAAGAGGAATACCTGTAGATTTAGCTATCCAAGGTGTGTGGACTTCAAAAAGCACGTTGTTGAGCTCTTCCCCTCGAACAATCCCATGAACAAGCAAAGTGCTCCACAAGAAAAGGTTAAGCAAACACACAAACAAATCCAGAAAGATATATCCAGATAATAGTAGAATGAAAATTTCTATTTCAAGGAACTAAAAAACTTTCGAGAAAATAACAATTTTTCATAAAGAAATGGATCAAAAATGCAATCTTGAAATCAAATGAAAGATTTATTAATCTTTGAAATATGGATTGGAATTTAGTTTTGCAAGAAATAAGAAACTTTAACTTTGCAAATTATAAATGAAAGAAGCAAGACCAAAATGAAGGAAGGAAATGCTTAAGGAAAACTGACAAAAAGCAGTGAAGAAACATAACAAAAGCTCAAAACTGGAAAAGAAATGAACTTACCAATAAGGGACTTTGGTTGGGTTCCACTGGGTGTGCTAGAATGTAAATCAAGAATTTCTGCGCTTGTTACCTATCCAAGTTAATGTACCAAACTAAACACAAAAAACCCTGAAAAACTCAAATGAAATCGATACCTGATAGATAAGACAAGATCCGAAGATGTAGATGGAAAAGAAGGCCGATGTAGATAAGATGGGCACACATGAGCAATCCTACAAAGTAGATCCGAGAAACCTACGAGACATAGATACTTGATAGAAAAAGACAACGTTAACAGATATTTGGGTGGACTGCCCAAAAAGTGGGTCTGGGAAATGATAAGCTCCCTCGGTGGATGTCAGTCCATGTTTTCAATTAAAGGAAGAAGCATATATGATAAAAGAGTGTAAATAAATGTATATATTTTCTAATTAAAAGTGATAGACAAAATGTAAACAGTGAACAAAAAGCAGCAGAAAATAGGAAACTGTGAAAACAATGCTAGATTTGTGTTACCTAAATTCTTTTACCTGTTTGCAGGCTAATTGGCATCAATTAGGAAAATCGGCGTCAACTGATATAGGTTGGCGTAGAATAAGGAAAATCAGTGTCAACTAAGATAGGTCAGCGTCGACTAAGGAAAATCAGTGTCAACTGGGTAGGTCGACACCGACTATGGGAAAATTGCAAGAATATTGAGAAATGGACAATGAAAGCTAGATCGTCAATGTCTGCTGGATCTACAGGAGCCTTAAGGATGTTGACAAAGCCCCACCTTTGCTAGATGTAGGAGCAAATTCACCAAGAGATTGATGGAGGCTCAAAATGTCGATGTGGTAGGAGCAGAGTAATGGTACTCCTCTCAGGGATTGATTTGGATAGAATTAGCTTTCGCTTGATAGATAATTCTCAAGCTTGATGCTCAAAACTCTCTGTCATTCTTTCTATCTAGCTATAATTAAATTCTGGCCCTGTATTTGTAATCGATGTCGACCGGTGCGTGGTCAACGCCGTTATGAAAAATCGGCGTCGACCTAGTACTAGTCAGTGCTGATCAGGGAACCGACTCCCAAAATGGCTAAAAAGAACCTTTTTGGAAGGATGCAAGTGATCCCTCCAACTCAAATATAAAAAATATCCCACTGCATGGTTTGGGGGGAGGAGAAATAGGGGTGATATATGGATAGAATTGATATGGGAGCTTAGGAATTGATATGGGGTAGATAAGTGGTTAAGATACATATAAAAAGTGTAATTAAATAGTTAATATTTAATTATCTATGGGTAAAATAGAATGGGGTGAAATAAACTTAGGATATATGTTTAAATCAAATATTTAAATAATACCCTAAGGGAGAAGTGGTGATATAAATGCGCCCCAGTTTACACGAGAAGGTAAATGAACGTGGGGGACACTAAATTGGGTAACCAATTTTAGGTGTCTACACATTGAACTGAGCATGATAAGCACTAAGCATTAAAATGAAATTCTTTCAAATAATTGTTTCGTTAAACCAACTCTGCTTTAATGAAATAGTGTGGTCAAGTAGACAAATAAATCATAGCAATAACAACCATAAAAGAAGAACAATTAATCATTTGAATAACATTCAAAGAAATGTCATGAGGTAATATACAATCTAAAATATGTTATCAGATAAATGTCGTACCATCCAATACACTTATCCATATCAAATAAAAGTACTTACTAATTATTTCCTTCACAAATCATCTTAAATTAGAAATACAAATGAAAATAAGAGTCTCACACATTAGATGTTGCATCCTAATCCCAAATGTAAGGCATAACCTAATTTATCAAGTTAGACCAAATATCAACATTAGGATAGAATTTAGTCAATGTACAACATCTCACATTTTTCTTGTATCTCAATTATTAAAATCCTTAACACAAGACAAGAGAACAAGCAAGTAGCAATGACGACTACTCAAGACATTAAGGATAATAGTGCAACTGATCCAAATAAATCAATGACTAGATTTACCCCAAAAGAAGAATGAATGAGATGAAACAGTAAGAGCTTCCTACATAATTTGGTTAGCTTGAATCCCATACACAACATTAGAGAAGAGAACACAACCCATAACATCCTATTATTTCCAAAGGTAGTGGTCAGGCTTTACCTTAACTACTGAAGAAGGAGTCAAAATCCATGATCAGAAGCGAACTCCAACATTTTAACATACGAGACAAAGGTCGTAAAGGACAATGTAGGCCCTTCAATACTTCCCAAACTCCTTAAAAAATAAAATGCACAGAATAAGAGATTAACAAAATGCACGTTTGTTGTGATTAGAAAAAAATTTAACATGATTTCCCATCATGGAAAACCAATGACTGAGACATTAAACCATATCAAAAGGAGAAAAAAAATGTCAAAACTCAATGCAACAATTATAGTCCCAACAATCACTCAAGGATGTTAAAATTTTAGTCAAGGTCCACAGTCTGAAAAATTCGTCCAATAATGGAAATAAAACAATCAACAAGACAGACTCTCAAATGAGTCCTCACAGAGGTGAAAGACATAGTTTATGAAAGACAAAGAAGGTTCCTTCACAATTCCATTCCAATAAGATACAACACAAGATCGACATAGCTTAGCTACAGGCGTAAAACTTAACAACAAATAAATTCCCTCCAATCTTACTCAAATATCAAAGAATGGAAGAATCCCAAAGACCCTTATTCAGAACCAATTTCAATAGTTCAAAATCAAGAAATGATAACCACAAGTTCAGGAGTCATCCTTAATGTTTCTGATATCCCAACCAGTAGGGGTTTAACAAGCTTACTCCAACAAGATACTCAAGAGATTAACCCTATTCAGGGACAATTAAACAAAAACCAACAATATCTACTTTGACAAGGAAGAAGACAGTAAGAACATAGAAAAGAAAGATCAAACATAGCCACAAGGATAACCCAGTGTTGACTCTGACAAAGCCAACCCTCAAAACATACCCAACCAACAATATCTCACCTATGTAACCTATAGTTCAGTACTCAAAAACTTAAGACACACAATATACTCATAAGATCAAAAGGACTTCAAACATAGGAATCCCCAGCTCGAAATCCTCAAAATCAAAGTACACCGAAAATAATTAGCCCATATTTTATTCAGAAGGACCAACTTTGAGTACCCAGTTTAAACTGAAAAGTTTTAAAATTAATAAAACCTTCAATCTTGTTTCTATACAAGAATAATCCAAAGAGAAAATAGAGATTCCAAACATTACATAACTACCAGCTTCCATCGCAGAATGAATATGAAGAACAGATAGAGTATACAAAGAGTTCAAGAAGAAGGAACACATTACTATTTCAATAAACAAATTCAAGCTCGCATAACTCAGAATCCAAGCATTCAATAGGAGAATTATAACTTCCACAAAACCAAGAAGTGATAGCGAAGGTATAATTTTACATTTTGTAACCCAAGCTACCACTTGGTTCAAAACTTAAAGACACATATCATTTCCATAACCACAATATTTAAGGTGAAATTCAACAACAAATAACTAGGAAATCAACACAATGACTTCCTTTCCAATAAAAGATTCTTCAATCAGAGAACACATAATTATTCAAGAAAGGAAACCAAATAACCATCACAGAAATAAAAACCCAATTATCTCAAGAGAGAAAAGTTGTTTTAATGAAGACACTTAGAGAAAAGCAGAGTAAGTTAATGGATTGAGCCTATCATGCCTGATAGTGCTTCTATCTATTTGAAAAATATTTCTAGCCGAGCCTTCACAACTCCCTCTTCTCCAACAAAAATCAACAACCAAAAACTTCTTCCTCAAATGTATCATATACTTCCATTGGATCGAAAATAGTCCAAGAGATTTGAAAATAATAACAAACTGAAAGTAGATCTACTGGTTCAAAGAACCAGATAGCTCCATGTAGAGTAAAAATCAAAATGCATGAAAGACCAAACAACTCCCAAAAAAAAATTTGCATGGTTTCCAAGGTGGTTTGCTTGCCAAAAATGATGACGATCAATGTCAATAATTCCCAATCTCCACGCGACTACCATCCAAAATTTGTGAGTCCAATTTCATAAAGAACATGCATTGTTAAATTTAGAGATGGTGCTAGCTAGGATCACCTCCAAATTCCATGCCCCTGTCAAACTGATCGTACATAATGACTTAAATTCAAAAATCAAATCAAATAAAAGACTTAGGAACCATCACCATGCCTTTAACTTTCCATACGACCCCCCCCCCCCACTAGGTCCCCTTCTATCCTCACATTAGTTTAGTATAGATATCATTAGCTTAGGGTATGACCTTAGGTTAGTTTAGAAAATATTTACCTTAGGTAATTTTCCACCTTAGGATAGTTCATTCTTTCTAATAATGTAGTATTAGGTAATAGGCTAGAAATATACCTATTATCACCTTAGGTTGTTTCCAAATCCCTAACTTAGAAAACATGCAACTTAGGTTAGGATGCAACAAGATTAGTGTACACATAGACATAAGGTAGGTCTAGTTTACCTTAGGTTAGAATCCTGTTAGGATAGATATTATAGATCTAGGATTTAGGCTTTACCCTAAATAGTCCTGAAGTAGGCCTCTTTCCAACTTATGTCATTCGATGTTCTAGAGAATTTGATAAGAAGATCTGAGCACACAACTTCCAGTAGAATGCATAACATGAAATTTCGAGAAGATAAATGAAATTATAATCCTACAAAGGCTCATTCCTTTATCTCCTTCAACCTTTGATTGCCATTTTTCCATAAATATCAGGTAAGAAGAATTAAAACATACCTTGGATCAATGGAATTGATCCAAGGTCTCATTATTATATAGAGGTAAATTTTCAAACAACTTTACCAATTTATAACCTCAAACAAAATGGATTCCTTGCAAGAAACAATATTATAGCAATTGAATCCAAGAAGAGAAACAATTATATCCATGGCAAGCCAGATTTCAATAGTTAAAAGAATACACCTTCCTAGGAAAAATCATATGTCAACGCTTACATTGCAAAAAGGAGAAGTTAACATTTTATCATAGGTGTTACATGGCTAGTGGTAGCTAACATGGAAATGGGGGCAAGGGAAGGAGGGATAGACATGGGCATGACATATACCAACTATCATGATGAGTCCCAAGTAGATGAGTGGGTGAGATAGTGTTGTAGGTAAGTAGAATTCTGGTCAAGGAGTCTTGTGAAGTTCTTGTCACCGGTACTAATAGTAAAGGGCTAAGTTTGATCCATATGCAATAAGATGAAAGGAGGCAATGGGCTAGGTTGGAAGTGGCCAAAGGCTAGCATGAAACAAAAGGGTGTTGTCTTGGCTATGAGTCAAAACCATGTGATTTAGTAAAAACTTGGTAATTTGTTATCTGTAAATGACACAAAAAATAGTATAAACGGAGAAAAAATACATTCCAGGAGGTGAAACTAGCCGATGTTTTAATTAAAAATTAAAACACTAGAATTCATGGCAGTTACGTTAACTGATGACTATGACAGGGTAACCGATGATAGTTAGGGTAAACAACACCAGTTACTATGGGAAATCAATAGTTTTGTAAATGAGGCAAAAACTGATGAAAAATAAAAAAATAAGTTGTATTTGACTGTGATTTTAAAATTTTATGGGTATGCTAATGTCCTAAGAACTTTAAAAAGAATAGAATATGTGATGAGTGTTATGTTTTTTTAAACTAACCAAAAAGATGGAAACTGACAACAGTTAGGTAAACTAATGATAGTCAGATGTAAATCGATGATGGTCGCTGGACCGATGCTGGTCACTGTGAAATATGAAAAAAAAAATGAAGAAATTATTTATTTTGTGAATTAATTCAGATGGAATATCAACCCAGAAACCTATATATGATAGTGATAGACCCTAACACAGTTAGAAACATTCATAATAAACAAAATAGGATGGTAGATTGTGAAATGAAGAAGAAAATGAGGATTGCAACCTCACAACTCAATAAAAAGCTAAGAAAAACACAAAATCCTATAGATGATTTTTTATGTTTTAGCTTATGTTATTTAAGACTGAATTGTGAACATAACATTTTTTTTGGTTAGAAAGGTTTCCTATGAAGAGGGAATATCTAAGGGTGGTTTTAGGTTATGTTTTGGTGGGGGCGGTCCTTCATCTGAGTTAAAGACTCGACAAAGAAACCAGCTGGGTACCCACTATCAATCCTCTAATCATGTGATCTTTGACAACTTCTTCTAGGTAAGGTGTTGTTTAAGAATATGTGTGAATTTCTATTTGTGTAGTTTGGAAAAGAGAGAAGAGAAATTTCTCTATGATTCAATTATGTCAACCATCATCTGGGCATGACTTCTAGTATATAGGTTGCCCTTAATTCTAATGTAAGCTAAAAATGCAAACATAGAAGTACAAAATGTAATTGTTTTAGAGCCCAAATCAAAATGTGATATTTGATGTCAAAAAATATTGAATAGGAAAGAGAATGACCTTCACTAATGCAAATGAAAGAAGACAAATAAAAGAAAGAGAAGATTTCTAGGGAGACAATTTAATGTTAACTTATTTTTGAAAAGAAACAAACATATAAGAGCTTTCTAAGACTGAATAAATTAAATGAACCCTGGATGGGTCCCAATAGGTGTGCTAAAATGTTTCATCAAATTCTTATAAAATTAATGAAATAGATAAGGGTACAAGGCTAAGGACGAATACATATTTGTGATGTAAGTTGAAGGTTGTCCATGTGTTATGATTTTCTAATCCAATTTGACTGCGAGAGATCCCTTTTGGCTAGGAGGAACTATGTGTAGATGTCAAACAATACCACCAAATAAAGTTAAACAAGAAAATGAGTGGACTACCTAGCGGGAGCTAGATCTAGGAAGCATGATGATTCATGAACAAGTTATCAATCCACTTTTCTATAACAGTATTAATGCTATTCAAATCATACATAAAGTAAAAATACTATTGAAAATGAAATGATTTAGATATCTCATAGAAAACAATAAGAAAGATCATATAAAAGGTGTTTGAGGTCGAAATGGGTTAGATGATTAGCTAGTGTTTTGTTACAGGTCTAGTATAGGCTCTAGGTAAGGTCTGGTAAAGATTAGAAAGGGTTCTGGTTTATTGGGAAGTGGGTATTAGGTTGTTGGTTTGAAATATATTACCAAACATAATAACCAATGTCATTTGTGTGACCTATGTCAATTAGGTAGAATGACTGATGTCAGTTGGATAACTAGTATCGATAGGGATAATTAGTAAAAAGGACATAAATTTTTTATTTCAGAATCTCTTTGATTACACATAGGTTGGAAATGGTGAGGGTAAGGTTGTAAAATTGCCTTGGAGGCTCAGAGAGGATTAAAAGAGGATAAAACTAGGTGAAAGGGCTGGGTATGGTAGGGTAATAGGTTGGTAGGAGGAAGGGAGTGTACAAATGTCAAGAAAAATAAATTACTGAGATGAATAATAAATCTTACTGGAATAAAACAAAAATAAATGAAGAGATGTTAGGAACTTATTGAAGAGTAGGTTTGGAGAGTGCAGGTGATGAGGATGGTGATGGAAGAGATCTAGAGAGAAGAGACATTGTATTAGTGCCACGGTAGTTCAAACCTCTATGCTTCTCTGTGTGAATCCTTGATCATGAAGAAGATGATGAATGCCAATGGTTTTTGGTAGTGCTTCCATATATTTTCCTTTTCCTGAGTGCTTCAGAAATTTTGAGTGCTCCAAGTCTCTATTCATATGAGATCTTGAATCAAATGACCAACCTAGGAAAAGGTTTTTGGAAATGTATTTAACCTCATCGGTGACATTTAGGTGACCGGCATCAGTTGAAATATATTCAGATTCAGACAAGTTAGGAATATCTAGGTTGGCCAAAATAGCCTAATTGTTGCTATTTTTGGTGTGGTCTCCAATATTTATCTAAGTCTTGAGTGATAGATCAGAGAAGGATGAGTAATGTTCCTTTTATGTTTGTTAATATGAGTTAATTCTAGGTTTGGACTAAGTCCTAGTTGGTTAGGATAAGCTTATACTTGGTATTAGGTCAGTAATGAGGTTTGAGTTGGTCATTTGAATGAGGTGGTTAAGTGAGGATATTGATTAATTTAATTGATGGATTTTTAATGGAATTATGAACCAATTTTGGTGTCTACAGTGTGAAGCTTGAGAATATGCCAAATTCTTGTAAGAGATGAATGAGAAATTTGAAGCAGCCCATAGTGAGGAAGAATAAGAGGAGAGTTTTCCTATAGAAGAAGATCTTAAAGACCATTTCGTACAATAGGGTTTTCATACCCAAAAGGTTCTTGAATGCTGGTGAAGAAAATCCTATCCTTGAATCTTTCGATGAAGATAAAATCAGCATTCAAGAAGGTGACGAAAGATAAGATGGTGCAAGATCCACTGAAGAATATTTTTGCAATCTCACATAGGTCACTACAAAATTGGGAAAAGTTTCCTTCTTATAACATTATCTAGGTTAATTCATTGCATATGGTGATGAAGACATGAATATTTTGAAAAGAGAATATGTAGAAAGGCTTCAGATCATAATAGAAGGAAATTATGACCTTGAAGTCTTTGATTAAATTTGGAGGTATGCTTTAGCTCTACAGAGAAGATATTAACATCTTGAAGCTCCACATCAAATGGAGGAAGAATACGTGGTGCTCCCTATGAAAGAAGACCCCGATTACTACCTATACTATGAGTTTTTGATTCCTAGAAGATTAGTGGATGCTCCCAAAGGATATATTATCATTTAACCTTCCGATGAAATCCAAATCACCATCATGGAGGAAGAAGTAGAATACATGAAGAAAGAATCACCATTCATAAATTCCATCTTGCTTGAGGTAAAACCCATAGGAAGAATAATATACTCAATAAAGAAATATCCTTACTGCATAATGGATAACCCAATGCTCTCCGAAGACTCCACCAATGATGAATAAGATGACTAATTCAAAGTAAGCATGATGAAATAAAGGGATGTGAAAAAGTGCAAGAAATTCTCCTTGCATCATGGTTTGAAGATGATGAATTCAAGATGGTCATACATAATATTCCCTCTTATTTTGATCCTTTAAGTGATGTAGAAATTTTCCATGAAGAAATGGAGGAAGTCAAAGAATAAAAATCTCTTCTCGATGCAATCATGGATGATCAAATGGTTAAGCCCACTCTCTTTTAAAATTGAGAATAAACAATTTAAACACAACCTCTACTCACTCGGGGAGCAGAAACATCATCACGGTGAAAAAATAGCATTTCATCTTTCACCTAAGTAAAAAGATTCAATAATAGATGGTCAAGACTCAACTGAAAAGTCTTCTCATACTACTACCTCAACATAGTTCTCTACTTCTTACTAAAAAGAAGATGAAACAAATTTTGAGCTTGAAGGAGTTCCCTTCCCACGAAGCTTGGACATCTTCTCCTTTTCAATATGTATCATGAATCACGTATGCTCGTGTTTACAAGAATGTGAATCTTTGGAAATTCAAATCATGGAAGAGGTGAACGAGGATGTTTCAAATGAATCATGGGCCTATATGGATCATATTTTTAACCATATCCTTGTGGCACAACAAGAATATTATTCCAATGAAGATAAAAATGAGCCTATGGAAATTTTAGAAGAACTATCCATACAAGATATCTTGAAGCTTGCAGAAGAAACTAAAGATCCTCAACTCAGTATTGAAATCTTAACCTAGGCCATGGAGATACAAGAAAGGTATGAGTTAATTTTTTCTTCCTATTTTTGTGCACCAATTTTGACATTGAGATGGAGTTGTTGGATAATATTGATGACTTCCCTAATACTTCGGTTAACGAGAATGGACATGAAAGCATGTATTTTTCTTCCATGTCATGCGAAGAAGTTGATTAGTGTAAAAGAAGAAAAATTCATGAATATCCTTTGGACATCTCTATTTTTGAAGAAAAAACTTCTGCCATGGAAGAAGATGATAGGGAAAAATTGAGATGATTTTCTTTGAATAAAATTGTTTAGAACATGGCGAAAATCTACGGAAATGTTTGGAGTATATTCAAAACCAACTCACTCCCACCATTTCGGAATGGTCCATCAATGAAAACAAAGAATTCATATGGAAAAATCCAATGAAGGGTGAAGAATGCTTACATGGCCAAACCAAAAGCTACAATTTTGAAAATAATATCAAGAGGGACTTCGAACGAATGCATATTTGCGATAATTTCTCTAGACAAAAAAATGGGATTACATGTGATTCTTTCCAAATGATCCAAAATTAGAATGCACTCACCTTGCTCTAAGATCGGATTCATCTTGAACATGTTCCCAAGATACAAAAATCTCTTAAGGATTATGAAGACCTCTGACTCAATGATTTAACCTCCATGACCAAAAAAACTTGGTTAGATAAACAAAGCGAGATGTTCAGGGAAGTTCTTGAATGGAAAGAAAAATAGTTTTTTCTCACTCATTCCAAGTGTTTTGCTGATATAAGAGACAATTTGAAGTTGAAATTCAAATAAAATCAATGATTTCATGATAGCCTAAATTTTCCGACTCTTGAAGACATGGAGGGATGGTGTCTCATGATTGCGGGACATTGAGAGGAATCTTAAAAATGTAAAAGATTCAAGAGGTTAACAAAATTTTCGATGGATGAAGAAAAATTCTCAATAAAATATGAGTACAAGGATGGAATCATGATCAATATTCTTCTTCTCAAGCCATTCAAGGCCATCAAAAAAGCATTTTTTGATCAAATAACATTTTTTGTGCTTCAAAGGTCAAGCTTCAATCCGCTATCTCATTATGGCATGTACTTTTCTCAACCCCATTTCTAGGTATGTGTTTATTCTTTCCTCTCCTCTTTAATCCCCCCCCCTCATATATAATTTCCTTTATGTGATGTGTTTTCCTTTATGGTGTGTGTTTCTTTCTTTCCCGTCATTTTTTTTGTGTGTGTATGTTTCCTTATTTTCTATATTTCTCTCTTGTAAATTACACATAACATTTTAGGGCCCAATGGATAAGGTACTGGTCAATGGATCATAAAATCTAAAATTGAGATTTTAGATTCCCCATTTCATGTCTTCACTACACTCAATCTTTGTCATGTCCCCAAGATAGAGCCATTTGTTGTCGTGAAAATGTGCAAGAGGGAAATTGATAATTTCTGAGCACGACAACTATACCCTTTTGCCAAATTTTTCATATCCTATCATTCCCAGGAACACCAAGTCCACCCATTTATTCTAGTGACCTCCCAATTGACGTTATCACATCCCCTAGGTGATTTAGGAAATTTCGTTAATTCCCCCCAGGTGATTTTAGGAGTTCATTAAACATTGCAAGCTACAGGAATTTGAAGGAAGGGCTATCATTGATCTTCCTATGGTGGGAGAAACTCCATGGAGTAGAAAAAAAATGAAAATTGGAAATGGAGGTGATTTAAAGGTATCGGGACATCATGGAAATGATTCAGGAAGATTTTGGAAGGGCTTAGAGAAGTTAGGGCAGTTTCCCCAAAATTAGGGTTCACAGGCCTAGTCATTGCATAGGCAAAAATAACCGTTAAGCTTTAGAAGGTGATTCTGGGAGCTCCAGATGGAGTTAGGAGAAAAAAAAACATCATCTTAAAAATAATTCCAATCCCTACAATATGGTGAAATAATTTTCTTCAAAACACTTTAGCGCAATAGATCTGCAAGCAGTTTTTCTTAGGAACAAGTGGAGTACCAAATCAAAAATTAGAATTTTGAGGGATCAAATGGAATAATAAACACATTATAACCCCGCCATTATATTTTAAGTTCCATTTTCAATCAGTATCATATAATGTTTTTCCAAAAAAGTCCATCAAGAGCTCAAGTTATCATCATCTCAAGTTGTCCTCTTAGAGCGAGTTCGAGAGTTAGCCAAATTTTGGGAGGACACATGTTAGCTCCAGGAGCTTGGTGGGATTTTTTTTACCAAAATTCCCTTAGGGTAAGGTACATAAACCTTGGAAAAATTATCCCAACCCCCATGTGACCTCTGGAATCCCATGCAACCTTTAATATTGTTAGTTCAACTGTCGAGTGCAACTTGGTGCTCAAATTCCTTACCATCAGATCTCCGCCACATGTCCGCTCCAGGATCACCATGGAATTTTATGTCCCTCACATTTTAGGGACATCAAAATATGAAAAAAAATTCCCATCCCTCTAAGGGAAACTTCTGGCCACCCATGTGACCCTCTTCCAGCCCCTTAGTGCTATAAAGCTGATTTTCTAACTCTCACTCCCTATCATCGGATCGCTGCCAAGTGTCGCCATCTTGATCACCATGTAAATTGATGTCCCTCATGCCCCTTTGAGGTGAGGGATGACAAGGATGAATTTTTTTTCATAATTCCAACTCTAAAATTTGAAAAATTTCTAACTCTTGGCTGCTTCTTACTACTTTTAATTGCTTGTCCATTGCTAGAAGAAAGTTGTAGAGAACACCTCACTCCACCACTCCATCATTGACAAAGACCAAACCATATTCACCATAGAAATGAAATAATCTATACCATGGTGATACATAGGTCTTGGAAGAATATTTCATCGAGATAAGAATATGAAACAAAGAACAATTGAAATCCCCATTGCCATGAAATCAAAATTTGAAGAAATCTTCCAAACTGGTGCATAGATTGACAAACCATTTGTTGCTGAGTTCTTATCTCTTGAAGGCCATTAAAAAATCATATTAAAACCTACCATTTACATAAATGAATTCTCAAAGTGAATAAATTTCACTTCCGGCTCAACGACGAACAAACTTCAATTCCCTGTCAAATTGACAACCAGATTGAAGAGAAATTTCACCAGTGAGACAAGAAGAAAAAACCTATCGTAATGGAGTTCATTTCATCACGAATGGAGAAAAAAATCAGACCTGAAAATTTCAAGCTCCATTAATGGCCACTATGACACAGTAGTGAAAAAAATCAGCGAGCTACCTCTCCACTTCTCAAGGTTCTAGTGGGCGAAATCACATGAAAATTTGAGGGAATGATTGTTGGAAAATATAGTTTCATGTGAACTAATTTTCACACCATGAATTCCCTATTTTATAATGATATGTAGGGATGTGTTTTTTTATCACCATTCTTCCCTCGTCAAATAAATTTTCAAATTCCCAAAGATCCAACAGGTGAAATCATTTGAAATTCAGAGGGAAGGGTCTCCAAAAAATCTAGTTTCTCTCAAACTCGTATTTTACATGATGAAGTTGCCAGTTTATTGAGATATGAAGGACTAATTTTTTATTAGTATTCTTCCCTGGTAGCTCCATACTTGAAGCTCTTATGAGACAAATTTTCCCTTTTCATTTATGATCTTTCTTGAAAGCGAATCATGATGAAAATTGGAGCACAAGTTCATGACGAAGAGTCAAATCCAAAAATGTTATTCCCATAAAAAACAAAGGTCATTTTCACTAGTTACTAAAAATAGCATATGTTATATTTCCTCACATTTTAAAAATGACAAGTCCTACTAAATTTCAAGTTCTATCACTCAAGACAATAAAAAAAGGGATAAAATGAAAAGTAAGACAAAAAAAATTCTTCCCAAAATAGTAGGTCCCCAAATAGCAACCTGCTAAAAATAGAAATGTGCTAAAAATACCAATATCTTAGGAATAGAGGAGGTTGGAATATGGTAGAATGTTCAAAAGTTTAAATAGGATCAAGACAAGTTATACGTCCTAGAATAGTAGAGCATGGGTTCATATTCTAAAAACAACAGTTTATTCTCAAAGGGCAAGTTTGGCATAATGGGACATAGAGGGATGATCATTCAAGTCAATACCATCATTCTCAATCATCCATGGCCATTGATTATAGGTAATTTGAGGTCCATCTCAAGGAACTAGACAATTTTTTTCAACACTCACTACATAGTTCAGGTCACAGGTATACCATATGCAGGCTGGGAGTTGCGGTCATTGACAGAATCATTCAACAATAATTTTAAACACTCATTAAAAATAACATGTGAGCCAATTAAAAGGTGTTTCAAATGAGTTTTAATATTTATAGTTTCATCGTATTGAGATTTCCATCAACAAGGATCAATGGAATTCATCGGGAATGACATCTCCTCTTCTTCTTCTCTCACTCTTTCTCTCTCCTCTTCCCCCAACTTTCTCTCTTCATAATTTTCTAATTATGCATTGGGGTTGTGATTTTTCATATATATTAATGTTCCTAATTTAATAATTCGACTTTATGTTGTAAAAAAGGACTTATTATTCTCCTAGGAAGTTGAAAATTTTTAAGTTGTGTGAGGACATATGAAAAGCCATTGGGGGTAGATGATGAGTCATCTCTCATTCTATAAATTGTAAAGCCATTCTCTTTTCAAAGGGTTGGTGATTGATTTTGTAAACTCAAGAGTTCATTGAGATAACAAAGGAGATATCCAAATTCTTCCATTCCCCTCATCCTCAAATTTCCTCAATTTCCCTACTATGTACAACTTTGGTTTGAGAAACCAATACAAGAAGAAGAAGTTTCTATCTTTCTTTGACTAAGGGATTTCATGATATGTTGATCTCATCAAATTCTATTTTGTCTTATTGTTACTTCCATAGTTGTTTCCTCTTAATTTAGTGCATTTGATGAAGTTTCTAACTAGTGTGTGTGCAGGAATCTGATTTTCATCCTACCTCATTTCTCACTCCACTTTCCCTATCTACAAAAAAGACTTCCCTAGCAAGAGATTACTATATTTTTTATAGGTTCAGTGGAGTTCCCCTATTGGATCTATGACCATAAGGCCACCTAGATAAAACTCACTTTCACTCGTGCATACATATATGTTAGCTACACTAGTTAATTCGAGGGACTTAGACTCCCAAAGTGTTGGCAAGAAATCCACCAATTTATCCCCGAAATTTTTTCTTTCCAACACATACGTGAGTAAGGTGAGTTTTATCTTAGTTGGTCTTGCACTCAGGGATCCAAAAGGGGCACTCTATTGAACCTGTGGTAAAAGATTGCAAATGTCTATAAGGGAGGAATTTTCAAAGAGAGTAGAAAAGGGAGTGATAATGTTGGATAAGAGAACTAATACTACAAGTAGAAAATCATATTCTTGCATACATCAGTTAGAAGTTTCATCACATGCTTTAAAATTAGGAAGAAATAATTTTGTAAACAACAACAAGACCAATTAGTATTTAATGAGAAAAAAGTATCAATTAATCCCTTAGTAAAAAAATGCTAGAAACTCCTTGTATTGATGCTCAAACAAAAATTGTACATAATATGAAAATGGAAGACGTTTGAGAATAGGGAAGAATGGAAGAATATTTTTTCTATTTTCTCTTTTCACAAGGACCTCTCTGTTATGAATTCAAGAAAATAGCAAAGAATTTCCTCAAATGAGTAGTTCATTACAATTTATAGAAGAGAAGCAACTCTGCATCTTCCTGGTGACTTTTCATATGCCATATTTTTGACTTTCATCTTTTCATTTTCCTATCAAATATTAAGTCCCTTTTATAAAAACAGGGTTACTTCATTATTACAATATGATTCCACAGTCACTTAAATACATATTAAAAAGTGCAAATATTAATGCGAAATTGTTGGGAGGGAAGAGAAGAGAGAGAGAGAGAGAGAGAGAGAGAGAGAGAGAGAGAGAGAGAGAGAAGGAAGAATAATAAGAGGGAATCATTATGTAGAATAATGAGCCTCCCTGTGGATATGATCTCGCTTCTTGGCCGGTCTCCATCTTACATTGCTGAGAATATTTTTGTTTCTCCAAATTCCTTGCTGAAACATGCCATTGTAGGTTCCACTTATTTAACATCAGGAATGTGAACATAGCTTACAGTATTTTTCCACCAGTTAGACACACCATTGATATCTTTGCACTTTTCGAGCTATGATGGATGTTTCTTTGCTATGAGTACGATGGCGGACCAAATTTCTGAGAGTAACTCTAGGGTATCTTGATTGAAGGATAATGGATTTCCCTCCTCTTTCTTAGCATATTCCTCTAATGGCCCAATAAACTCATCAATATTTGTATCTTCTCCCATAGCAGAAACTCCAAGTTTTTGAATTTGACAATTAATACTATCATGTAACTTGTATGCTTATTCCTCTTTTTCATCCAACTCAGTGATGGCTCAAATGATTTCTTCAAATATTATTTCCAAATCCCTAGTCCATACATATGACAAGTCTTCAGAAAGAGTTCCAAAAACCTTCTTGTTGATCAACACCTAAGGGTGAGTGTTGCTCATTTCATTCACCACTAGTCCCAGAGGCTCCAAGTAACCCCTTTCTTTCTCCAAATAGTATTTAAGTTCCCACATCATTTTTGTAGTTGCAAAGATGTAGGTGAAGAGTTTGAATACCTCTTGGATCACTGAATTCCCATTTTTGGAAATTGAAATGGTCCATTTGTTATTAGCTCTCCCCTACATCATGATCTCATGTGTCCTCTTGATGGCTTCTAGTTTGAATCTGTTAATGGGTGAAACTTTTTTGATGGGAATTACCATGGAATTTGGATCTACTATATGTTTCACATAGGACGAAAGTGTTCACCAATGTTCTTTTATCTCATCAATCTTCTTCGTTTATTATTTATTCCTTGTTAACATGTGAGAAAAATATTGTTGATACATATGTAAATACCCTTCATGAGTAGTCAGACCTAGTTGTATTGTGTTCATCTTATAGTCAACCAATGTCATCTCATCCACTGGCTTGATATCCTGAGGCCATATGTGAGAAATTCATTTTACTTCCCTTAGCCAATATGTAAATTGTTGATAAATGAGGTATGCCACTTTTTGAACAATGTGAGTATCAGGTGCTATTTTTTCCTGCATCCATAGGAACATTTCATCAGACTCAGGTGTTGATAAGAAATTATACCT
Organism: Taxus chinensis; assembly: GCA_019776745.2. NCBI lineage: Eukaryota > Viridiplantae > Streptophyta > Pinopsida > Cupressales > Taxaceae > Taxus > Taxus chinensis. Next base: position 361,332,555 of record CM034157.1, on the reverse strand, counting down.
TAAAAATTTAGTTTATAAAACTAAGAGGTAAAAGTATATCAACCTCAAATATGGAGGGGTTTCCAAGATACACGTAAATGATGCTAATAGATATTTTATTGTTGTGTTCCATGAAGAATGGACAAAGCTCATTTCCTGTGAATAAATCTATAATCAGAGACATTACACAATATGGGATTAATAATATGGATAGGCGGGTTATCTTGTAAAGGCCAGTTCCCAGAAGCCAAATAATTATGTAGATGTAAACACCCTTTTAAAACACTTAAGCTTGTTAATGAAAATGAGATATAACATATATGAAAAAATACATCGTCAGATATGCACGATTTATTTATTTTATTACATATATTCAGCTGAGGATGATAGTATGAAAAGAAATAAGTATAGGTATCAAAATCAAAATCCAGATCAGTAACTAGGTTTTCAAAGAAATTTTAAACCACTAAATAGGTTGGATCATCCTCCAAAAATAAATGTAGATAAAATTACTTGATGTAGTCATCTACAAAGAAATTTGAATACTCCTCTTCAGTTTCATACTTACATGCAAAATATGTGTAAAAGTTGTCAAATTTGACTTCACTTCCCAATTCTGATTCAGGTTTGGTATCAGAATCTTCAGGGATGTTGAGTTGCACCTCATGTTTATATTCAAACCAAGATAGGTCATCTTGAATATGCTAAACTTTTTAGTATGCCTCCTAGAACTTGTTGATAGCCTCATAGATTCTCTGAGTGGATGAAAATATGGTTTCTAACATGTAGATAGGAGCTATGTGGATAGCACAAAACTCTAGGTCATGCAGAAGATCATATTGTTCCCAATGAAGAGGATGTTGAATGATCAGCAAAGAGTTGATGCTTGTGATTGGGTGGTTAGGTCCTCCTATGACCATCTAAAAAAAATCATATTTAACATAAGATTAGTAACAAAGGGGAATAAAGGAATTTATAAGAAATCTTAAATGAAATCTGAATGCTAAAGGAACAGAAAACATAGGAAACATAAGTGATTCTAGGAAACGTAGGTGATTCTAGGAATTATAAGTAATTTTGTAAGATTTTGACAGGTTGATAAAATAAGATATTTGATTAACTGATATGAAACTATGATCTTGTAAAGGAAAGAGTGAGATAAATAATTAGAATACAAGTATGTTTAAGATGAAAAATGGAGTTAAAGGCTAGTGACATACCTTGATTAACCATGATGTGTTGGAGGTTAATATAGATCATTTTTAGATAATAAACGAGCTTCAGAATAACTCTAAGATGCTTGATGATATATATGTTCTTTGGATAGATGTAGAACTATGTTGATAAGATTGAATGAAGCTTGGAAATGTTTGATAATGCTCATGAATTCACCTGGATGATCATGAATTGTCCTAAAGAGAGGTAGAGAAATTGATATATAGATATCCCTAGCTAATGAAAAAATCATTGGCGTTTTTAGTTAGATCAATTTTGGGAGAGATATGAGGGGATAAACTTGATAATTATAACTTTTGTCTTATGGTATTTTGAGAGATTATAGTAAGAAAACTCAAAGAGGTCGAGATGTGTATCTTGATAGATTAGGATATGGATTATTTTTGGTAGGTTTCCTTGTTAAACTAGTTGTAACTAGTGTGAAGTAGGGGCTTGTCACAGGGATAAGTGGGGTGAGGTTAGATGAGGATAGAGGTGGTTAGGATAGGCATATTGATACATTTAAAAGGTTTCCCATGTAACTTAGACTCAACTAGGAGGTCATGATGAATTCATGTGGCAAGGTGTAGAGGTGAATTGGAAAATGTGGATTAATTAATTAATTATGGGAGGGGTAAAGTGACTTATGAAATGTGAGATGAGTGATTAATTAATTTAAAGGGTGTATGGGTAATTACCTAGGCTTAGGGATGTCATTTAAATGGTACAACAGTGAGTTTAAATGAATCAATTAAATGAAAGGCTTATGTCATGAAATGGTGTAAAGATGTGGATAGGTGTATTTATTCAATTATTTGCATATGAATGGGGTGTGAAAATTTTTGGTGTCTATATTTTACCCTTTTTTTGGATGTATTAGCAAGGTGTTAGATAAAAATGATCTAGAATGTTTAATTGTATGGGTGATTTGGCTATAGTGTAATACAAGAAACACCAACTACTTGTATGTGTTTCATATTTCAAAGGTAACATTAGTATAAGAGGGTACCAAAACAAAGTGTACTATCAAGGGATCAGCTTGATAGGTAAACCAAGGGGTTTACACCTATACACATGTGATCTATTGTAGAAGGCTAGTTTAACAGAAAAGTGAAGTGATAGGAGGATAAAGGGAACGCATCCCATAGACGTATGACAAGTCTTCAAAGTTGGTCTTTGTTTTTGTTTTCTTGATTTAAATGTTTCAAGGAGCTTGGGTCGTTTGGAAAGGACACATTTGTGCAAAGATAATGCTTTTTCATGCTTAAGGATGTAAATGATAATGGTTACTAAAATGGGGTGAATCGTTGGTGTTTAAGGGAATCACCTAAGATTGATAAAAATCACCAATGATTGAATCATGGTGAAAAATGGGGTATATATAACTACCTGACCCTTTTATTATTATTTATTTTAACTATGGGGTAAAAAAGTTTTGGATAATAATTTCCTAGAATTTTCAATCAATTTTGAGATATTTAATTGTGATGTCATCTTCCAGTAGACAAAGGAAACCACACACGATAGAGGTGAGTCAATTTTACTTATTTCTGTGTGATTTTTTAGTAGTTTTAGGTCTTTGCTACCATTTTTGGGGCCTATGGGTTCCCTAGCCAAAATTGTTGGCAATTTATGTAATCACCAATGATTCAAAGTAGAATCATTGGTGATTGAGATGAATCATTGGTGATTCATTTGTATTTTGACAGTATTTATTTGTGATAAAGGGAATAGGAGTAATGGATGTTCTAGATGTTTCTGGTGTAAAAAAAGGATTGATGTGTGAATTTTATTATTTTTTGATGGGTTTTTGATATATTTATTGATGATACTAATTGCTGATTTGTTCATTTTTTCAGGTGGATGGGAAATTAAATATTCATGATTGCATTCCATTGATTTTGGAGGAGGTGAGGAATTATATGTCAGATGATGATTGGGATCATGTAGAGGCTATCATTTTTGTTACTATGAGACATTACAAATGGATTTATAGATGTTTGGGGTTGATACTGGAATTGCTAGAGAGGTGGAACTTTTCCACCAACTCTTTCTAGTTGCTTAAAGGAGAGATTACCGTTACCCTAGAGGATGGTCGCTACATCTTCAGATTGTCATTCCATGGGGAAGTGGTGTATAACATTACTAAGGTTGAGATATATGGTGTGATGATGAGGTTATATGTGGAGGATTTTGTAGACATCATATATGAGTCAAGGGGTTTTTCCTATACCCACGTCTATTCACCGGAGATAGAGGGTTACATATAGATGACCATGATTATGGTGGCCATCATGTGTTATGCCTTACAAAATAATGGGAGTGGTTTATTTCCATGGATGATGATAGGGGTTGTGGCCAATATGATGGAGTAGCGTACTATTTTTGAGTGGGGGCCAACCCTTCTTGCTTAGATATTTAGAGAGTTGAGGGCTTGGAGGGCTCATAAACGTTACGATATTATTGTTTTTTTTTTCTTACAAGATTGGGCTCTAGAGCATATTTTCATTACTTAACTAGCATGGTTGTCATGGGGAATTGGTGATCAACACCCTAGTTTCATGAGGTAGAGGTCAGACAGGGGTTGTTTAGGGAAGAGGAGATAGACAATATTCTATAGAGACTTATTGTCTAGATTATAGGTGGGAAATGTTTTATGGAGGCATTATTTGGATTTACCATCCTAACCTAAGTATCCTTACGAGTTACTTGGTTTACAATAGCCTATGTGAATTTAGGAACCCATAGAGGGTCATCATGAGCTTCTTCATTTTGACCATGTTTAAAGATAGTTTGGAATAGTGCAAGGAGTTCTCGGTGATCCCGTTTAGTATAGCTAGGAGGATATAAATGTGGATACACTACAAGAAGTAGTGATGAGACCTTCCACTATTTATGAGTTACCAGAGGCTAATGGTCCTAATGAGGAGGGCATCATTGTTAATATTAGTTATGCAGGGGTTACCCCACAGTACTTTGTATGGTGGGTTTGGGATTTAAGGAGATTCGATAGAGTTTAAGTAACATAGAGGGATGCGCATCAGGTGAGACAAGTACGTTCTTAGACAGAGGGTGGAGCACATCCATGGGTGGTAGAGCTAGATTCTAAGGATGAGGAGGAGAGTGATGATGACTTAGCTGCAGCTATTACAGTGATGACCACTGAGAAGGCTATGGTGGAGAGAGAGAAAGACGTGGTTTGGAGAGAGTGATATAATCTTATTGGTGTTTAGGATACCCTCATTGTAGAGAGATATGGACTAATTATGGAGAGAAATACGGTGGTAGGGGAGAGAGATAGTGTCCATCCACAACCATTATAGGTCTATCTACCGATAGAGATAATTACAAGGGGCATATGGATTCATTGAGGAAGGACTTTGGGATCACAAGGAATTCTATATCTGGTGCAAATCTATCATGGATGGATCATTTTAGCATGTACAGGGGAGCACCTACAAATCCTCCTCCATCTCGGTGATTTCAGTGGTTCACTATGATGTTGTACATGTAGAGAAAGACTAATATGTTTATTTTATCATCAAGAAATCCTCAGATTCTACTTTAAATTTATATTACGTGGTTGAAAAAGTGGTGACCATAGTAGTAGCGAAGCCTAGTATGAGTGCAATGAGCATGGGACAACCACCTCGTACGTAGGAGAGATTCTATGGTGTCGAGGAGAGAGTCATAGGTGAGATAGTTGTTATGAGCTATCCTAGAGGGGGTAGAGACACATGTGTTTTTTGAGGCACATATGCTCTGGGAGGAAAGGGTGATACTAATAAAATACTTGGATATGTATATTTGAATACCTGATTTTGTTGTATATGATGACATAGGCTCATAGAAGCCTGTGTCTAGCATGGTTTTTACCTTTGTTTTCTTGATGGAATTAAGGGGGAAATAACTTATATTGACCTAAATATGGTGGGGTTTCTAGGATACCCATATTTTTTATTGTGTGTGTCTGGGTACTATTTAAAATAATGGATCAGAATCTTCTTTACCTACAAACATTTTTTTGTAAACAAAGCTACAAATCATATCAGCATAATGTTATGGCTTAGGAAACACTTGATATTTTATTAGTACTTTTGATTTCTATTATAAAGTAATAATATAGGAATGTTATTATCACTTATTTAAATTAGATACATATAGCTTACATCAATCATGCTTTAAATCCATAATTCAGACTCCTGGTCTATATATAAATTTTCAGATATGTTAGAAGCTACATAATCAACTATCTCTTCCTCTTCCTCATTAAGGTAAGAGTTAGTGACTAAGATGTAGCACTCATCAAAGAAGTCGGAATCATTCTCTTGGGTGTCATAATGGTGATCGAATGTGGCATCAATTATAGATATGTTGATGTGGCTATGGGACTCAAACTCTGAAGTCGTGCAATAGTCTTCTTCCAGATGCTCGAAGATGATCTCATAACGATCTGTGTACTGAATAAGGTCTTCTTGGAGTCTCAATGCTTCATCATAAACCTACCAAATTTCATCAATGCCTTCTCAGATATGCTGATTGGAGGTAAAAATAGCCTCCATTCAATCAAATGGATTTACCTGGATCACAAAGAGTTCAAGATCATGGAACAAATTGTATTATTCCCAATAAAGTGGATGGCTAGCAATAGGGAAGGAATTAGTTGTAGGGATATTAAATCCACCTGATACCATCTAAAAACATTATGTTAGACAAAATATACGTAGAAAACAAAAAAAATCTTTGCATTTTGGTTAAATTTAGTAGAAAGTGGTGAAAAAGCATAAAAATATAGGAATCACTTACGATTCAGAGAAATTACAAGTGATTTGTGAAATCACTGACAATTTCCATCAAATATAACAATTTTCTAAAACAAAGTCAAAATAAATGACTAAGCTATCAATTTTAATGAAAATAAAGCATTAAAAAAATGTAGATTATATATAATTAAAAGCATACATGTTACCAGTGTCTAAGATGAATAAAACAAGTGATTTACCTTACAGAATGAATTCGCATGATAGATGAGTGGAAGAAGGTTTTTGGATAGTGTAAATGAGCAATCTGGTGATGAATTTTATGTTCCTTGAATTCATTTTTAATGAAGTTATAGGATTCTTGATGAGATGGGATTGAGACAGTGTGTACCTAGAAGAGCTTGAGGATTCCTCTTAGAAAACGAGGTCTACAAATAAGTATTTATCTATCATTGGTAATAGGGAGAATCATCGGTGATTTCGGGGAAATCTAGTTTGGTTAGAAAATAAAATTATTTTCTTCCATTTTGAGCTCAAAATGGTGGATTTCAAAGTTAGTGTGAGGAGTGGTTAAAAAAAGCATGAACTAATTCATTTAGATGAGGGAAGTTAGCTTTTTTGGAAGATTTAGTCAGAGGAGGTTAGAGATTTTAGAAGGTTAACTAATTTAGGGGTAATTTAGTAATTTTAGAAGGTAGTTAGGGGGTTTAAGTAGTCAGCAAGGTGTCTTAGTTAGCTCACCGAGGTGTGCGGGTGAGGTGTGAGGGGATAGTAACCATTTTATATATTTTTTCAATTAATTAAATAAATATTTTAGACTTTGGAGATGTAGTGGTTGTAAATATATTAATTAAAATTATTTTAAGAGGGTTTATAAAGTGAAGTGATTAGATGAGTCACCTTTGGTCATGAATATGTTTGAGCTTGGGGGATGTAAATTTTAGGTGTCTACATTTTCCCCTTTTTGTCTGGTAATTTTTGGTAAATCACTAAAAAAAATGATGAAGGAAAGTTTTGTTAGTATGGGAGAACCCACTATAGTGCAATACAACGAGTACCAATGTGTTTGTGTTTCAGAAATGGTTTACCCCAATTAGAGAGTGTGTAAAGTGAAATTTTGGGGAATCAATTGTTATGGTGGCTCAAGGGCTCAAAACCTATGAACGTATGATTCCTACAAGGTAAATTTTGAGAGTTATGTAAAAACTAAGTGATGGGGGCCAAAGGGCTCATCTCCCATAGAAAAATGGTAATTTCCAATTTTTTTATTATGTTGATTTTCTAATATATTTTTGAAGGATAGGACCTTGTAGAAATATGGCACACTTGTGTGGAAATTAAAAAAAAATTGTTTTATAGGAAAGGTAGACAAGAGTCCAAAGTAGGACAATCACTAGTGATTATGGCTAATTACTAGTGATCAGACCAATCGTTGGTGACTGGCTTGTGTGGAAAAGGGGTCAAATAACCTATTATTTTGTGTTTTAAAGCTGTTGTGAGAAAAAATGTCTCTGAAGAAAAGTTTTGTGTGATTGATTGAGAGAGATGGAAACCTCAAGTAGGAAGAGGTAAGTTTCAACCCTAATTTTTTAATTCTTTGTGAATTTTGATATTTTTGAGAAATGTGACGTGGTTTAGGGAGGTGTAAATGTTTGACAGGAATCACTAGTGATTCATGCAAATTGTAGGAAATTTATGTGAATCATAAGTGATTTACGTGAATCGTTGGTGATTTGACTATTTGTTAAAAGGTTTGTGTTTTCTATGATTTTGGAAAATGTTTTAGCTTATGAACTGATATTGTATTATTGGTTGCATCATTATGATGATAATTGTTTTTTATGGTTTTTATTTGTAGGTGGATGTGAAGATGACTATTAGAGATCGCATTCCCTTGATGTTGGGCGTGGTTACAGAGGATTTTATTGATGAGGATTGGGAGCACTAGGAGGAAGTTAGTTTTGGTTGGATGAGATTCTACCAATGGATATACAGATGCCAAAACCCTATAATTACATTGTTGGAGAGGTGGAATCCTTCTACCAATACTTTTTGGTTTCCCACAGGTGAGATGACCATCACATTAGATGATGTTTGTTAGATTACCAGGCTACTAGTAAGGGGGTAACCCATTTATTGTATTTAATATTCATAGAGGGACAACACTATACAATGGCTATATAGATATGAATCTTGGGATATAATATTTGCATCAGGGGCCTTTGATTATCAATTTTTATATGACGTTGGGAGAGATGGTTGTCCACGGATGATCATGATGATTTTTGGAATTTCATTCTTTTCACTGCCCAATTTAGGAGGTGGGATATTCTCATAGATGATGACAGGGGTTTTCATCGAGATGATGGAGGATCATATGATATTTGAGTGGGATCGTACATTATTGGCACATACTAATATAAATCTATAGTCTTAGACAACCCAAAAGTGATATGGCAATGATGTTAGCTTGCAAATGTAGTGTTAGGCTCACGATCACATTGTCATTGCTCATCCATTGGGATTGTCAGGTGTTATTGATGTGAGGCACTTAGATTTTATGATGTGCAGTGTCAATCTTGATAGGGAGAGGAAGGACAAGGTGCATATCTATTACATTGATTTGATATTGTGGTTAGATGTTGGTGACATGATCTAGTAATCGTATGTGGGTTTCTATGCTTGGCCTGAGTTTCCTAAGAACTTATTGGGTTTACAACAGGACATTTTGGTCTAGGTTGGACAGTCGGGGAGGATGAGCTACTATACTTCAGCTAGGTTCATAGACAATTTGGCTTATTTCATAGTATTAGTGCAGATCTAGTTATGTACATGCGGGAGGATGGGGATATAGATACTGCATAGGTTGTTGTGGTGAGGCATGTAGTTGTTGAGGATCAACCGAGTACCATGGGTCCAAAAGAGGATGGAAAATGGCCCCTATTGTTGATACAAAATTTTCTCTAGATTTTTGTGCTTTATGTTCCCATTCTTTTAGGGATTTTGAGAGGACTATGGAAGTAGAGAGAGCCACACAGGTAGTTAGACATGTGAGGGATTGAGCAGAGGGAGAAGCCCAGGAGCCCGAGGTAGAGGAGGAGAGAGTGGAGGGTGATGATGTTGTGACTAAAATAGTTGCGACAGTGACAACTGAGAGGGATGCCACTCGGAGAGAGTGACATGAGTTTGTGGGCTTTCGGGACACACTCATCGCTGAGTGTGATGGTTTGATTACAAAGCGTGATGGTTTATAAGAGCATCTTGTACTTGTCTCTACTGATAGGGTTAAATACAAGAGTTAGAGGGATACACTGAGGAAGGCCATGGGGATTACCAATCCTTCCATATCTGGTATATATTTATTAGCCATGGCTTGTAAGAGAAGGGCATCCTTGGCACCCTGTGTGTTATTTGTGGCACATTATGAGACTGTGTGTACAAATCATGATTACTATGTTAACATAATCATCAATAAGTACCCTGGTGACATTCTTTATTTTGATCAATTAGCCACCCAGGGGGAACCACAGTGGCAGTGAAGCTTGGTGATAACACAATGAGTGTGGGTCATCCACCTCAAAGGTCAGAGAGAGGAAGAGGAGGTGATAGAGGAGATGATTGTGATGTTTAGAGAGATGTAGCAGGTGATACTCCTTCTCCTACAAGAGAAGCCATAGCTAGTACTATATTAGGAGATGTTGATTTTACGATGTGATATTTCATGCTCATAGAATCCCATTTTATATATACATGAGACATTTATGAGGGTTTTTGAGACTTTTCTATATTTACAGTGATATTGATTTTGTATGGATAGACTCACAGAAGCCTTTTTGATTTTACATGGATGATATGGCCATTTGTATACATGATTTTATCTATGATGACGATGATGTTGGGTCTTTTTTGTTAGTTTATCTCAATATCCATATGCGTTGGATGTATGCTTCATGATTTTTGATGTCTAATTATGATTTGAAAATACATTGTAACCATTCTAAGTGTGTTAAAATTGGAAATATAACTAAATAAAAATGAAGTAAAAGTGGAAAGAGCACCCCACTGAGTTTTTTTAGAATATATTAGGTGTTTTGATATCATTTACACTTGTAGCCTTTAAAAACATTAAATGAGACTGTCACTAGACATTTTATGCAAGTTATGATGGATTTGGATTAAAAAATTGTGACAATAAAAGGAACACAATGATTGTATGGATGTATGCCTTTGTAGGGCAGGAAGGTTGTCCTTTTTTACGAATTTATAGGGAATCAATGCCCCAACTTTTTAAATAAGATTTTTGAAGCAAACTGGTCAGTGCGGGAAGCTTACTTATGGGAAAGCTAATCAATGCGGGAAGCTTTCCTAGATGCTTTGTATTTTAAAGGTTGATCACTACAGAAAGCCTTATATATATGAGTGGCCATCCTTCAAGGGTATGGTCTACATTTTTTATTAGTCTTGAATTAAATGGCCATCCTTCATGGGATTGGTCCATGATTTTTATAGGTAGATTTCCTTTGAGGGATCAGTCTACATTTCTTTTTATTTTTGACAATATGATATTTGAATAGATTTCCTTCGAGGTATTAGTCTATCTCTTTTTGAATTTGATGAGAAGCATCGATATGTGTATACTTTACCTTGTTTAAGTTGAAAGAAATACCCTAATAAATTGTTTATTAAGGGATAACTATATAGGTGAACTACATCCATATGCCCCATGTAATAATGATAAGAAAGAATGACGGAATGGATTAAGAGCTCATGCAACAAAGGGTAATGTTCGATAGAAATTGTTATCATGATAATTAATCATTTAATATTGGAAAGGCTACAAGTGAAGAGAATTTAAGGGTTCCACTTCAAGCTCCCCGTCAAGATAAGCGAGATGATATTCTCTTAACCCATACTTGTGAGTAATAATATATGGACCAATCCAGTTGGTGGTAAAATTTACATGTTTACTTTGTTCTAATGTAGTTACATTTTGATTTTCCTTAAGTACAAGGTCACCAATTTTAAAGTCACACTCCTTGACATGATTTTTATATGCTCTACTAATGCATTGTTGATAAACCTGGTGATGGTCAAGAGATGTTAATTTTTTTTCATCTAATAACTCAAGTTGTGTTAGGTTATTTTGGTGGTACTCTCCATTAGGAATGAAGTCCTTTAAAGATACGTAGAGTGATGGAATTTGAATTTTTAGAGGCACAATCACTTCAGATCCATAAATGAGTGAATAAGGCATGATGCCAGTAGGTGTATGGATACTATTTTGATAAGCCTAAAGGGAAATTGAAATTTGAATGGGCCATTTTCTGCTTGCATCATTTACGGTTTTCATAATAATTTTGTTGAGTGTTTTTTTTAAGCCCCATCTTATCCATTTTCATGGGGGTAGCATGGTGATGAAAAGCTAAGATTAATGTTAAATGTATTACAGATATTTTTAACCTCCTTATTCTTGAAGGATTTTCCATTATCTGTGACGAGCTTATGTGGGATGCCAAAATGACTAATGATATTTTGATATATGAATTTAATGATAAGCCATATTTTTCAAGGTTTACAGAATAACTTCAACCTATTTTCTGATTTTTTGATTGCGGTGATGATTGGATGATGTTTTTGAGATGATTTCAGATTGATTGCACCAATGAGGTCTGATCCCCATTGAGAGAAAGGCCATAATTCCTAAGTAGGTTACAATGTTTGAATGGGAATGTGGATAATATGAGAATGGAGTTGGAATTTGATCCACTTCTTTACGTACCCACAACAATATTTAGTAATTATAGGTCAGTAGTACCCTAGACGTATGATATGCTTGGTGATAGCATTACCACTGAAATGACCACCACAAATATCTTCATGGAATTATTTAATTTTTTTGGTTTATTCATGTGATTTGAGATAACATAATGATATACTGTCAAAGCTATGTTTATATAGGATACCTTATAATAAGTCTAGGAGGATTTTAGATTCTGTGAGGTAATCAAATATTTGATTGTATCATATATCTGATGGAATTGTGTCGATGTTGTGGATGGAATGTAGCTCATTTTGATGTGAAGGATGGTCCAAGATTTGAATGACTATAGACATCTTAATTATATCTTTCAATTATTTTGTCTTGAAAGGGACAAGGGATCCCAAAAAATCCATAGTGTCTAAAAACATGTTAGAAGATTATGGGATGGCTTGAATGGTATAACGATCGAACACGATAAAGAGAAAAGTAGAAAAAAAATTATATTTTTGAAGTATTTCATTTTTACATTGGAATTCTCCTTTGACCTGACTAATGACGATATGTGAATCTCCATATATTTCCAGGACTTGTACACCATGTTGCTTGTTGGGCCCCTAATATAGCTCCCAAATCTTAAAGGTGCATAGGCACGCATGGCTGGAGCAAGCGCACAAGTTAAGGTGCACAAGGTAGTATTTAAAAGGATTCTTGGACAACCCAGGGTGCCCACGCCATGCGAAGAACAATTCGGGACTTACCCACTTTTGGCCTTTTGGGACAAAACACATGAAGAATGTGTTCCATTTGGATAAGGTTCTAGCCTGGAAATAGGGTGTCCTGGAGGGAATATACCTTGTGATAGAAAGATCCAAAAAGTTAATCATGACATGGAGAGGCATGTTCATAGGGTGACCCACACCTTGACACTTGGGGCCAGATCTGAGGCTATAGAGGAGTTTGTTAGAGCTCAGATGCCTATTTATACATGTGCCCTTGGAAAAGAATAGAGATAGAAGTGAGGTAACAGAGATCTGTAGAATTGCTGCGAGAACTATGAGATGAAAATGGGTAAAGGATTCTAGTAAGGATGTAATGGGGAAATGGGGAATGAAATTTTTGTTTTGTGAGAATACATATATGAATCCAAACATGGCACATGACTATGGTCTGTCCCTCTGTGATACTTTGTAGCAAGACTATGAATGAATATGATAAGGTTACCATCATGGTTACATTAAGATCTCCTTCTGTACTATCTACATGTTTTTACTCTACTTTTGATCTTGTATAATCATGGACCTTACTTGAATGATTAAGTATATTTATGGATTTAAAAAATCTTGGTTCTATTATTTTTGTTGCGCACTTTGTTTATTTTATGACTGAAGAAGTGTAGAAGCCACCCTGAGCTCTATAGCTTCTTCATGTCTGTTAAATCACTAAGTAAGAACCATGAACCATGCTTTCCACTAGACTCACATAAAAGAGAGACTCGGCTCCCTCTCGCGCACCTCGGGTGAGCGCCTTGTGCCCACTGGGTGATAGGCTGGCACACATGAGGTTCACTTTTTCTTGGTGGGGTGCAAAAATGACTACATCTTATTTCTATTGCTGGGACCTCTTTTCAAAGTTGTATTAGAACATGACATACTTCATGATCTATGAAAAAAGTGATGGGGGAGTCCTTAACACTTGAAAGTGTTGAATATTGGTTTAAAAGCATGGAGGATGAATTTGCTCAGAGATTTAGTACCAGATCTGAGTTTGATACGCGAAGATGGGTGGCAGACACTCTTTATCATGAGTTGTACGAAACCTTCTTCTGCTATTTCCCAGTAGAGTTATTCGAATGGCTATTGGCTTATACATATAGATTGGGGTGGTGTTATAAATCACACCTTTGGACCCAAGAAATGTAGCATAACCTACAAGATGTTGATCTAACATGGACCAGTGCTATAGATCATTGGTGGAAGGGAGTATTGACTAGCTACACTCTGGAATACCCCATTTCCACGTTTTCCTGTCCAGAAGTTGCTGAGTTTGAGTTTTTGCGAGAGCCCAGGGGATCATTTCTACATTTTATTCCCCTTGTGATAAAATTTTTGATGGTAACCATGGGTTTAGAGGCATTTCCTATGGCCGGATAAACCACCCTAATTGCTAGGTGAGGAATCCAGGTTGGGGACAGATGGTTGATCTGACGACTGAATAGGAAAGGGAGGAGAGACGGCTCAAGTATAATGAAGTGCATGAAAAGGAGATTGATAGACAACATGGGATTACAAGTGGGTTATGGAGCCATACATGGTGGAAAGGAGTTGAGGTTCACACAGAGGTTGTGGAACCCAAACAGTTTGTGGTACCCGATCTTGGTAAGAGTGGGAGAGAAAACCTTGCAGCTTCTGATGAGAGTCCGTTACATAGAGAGAGAAGAGTCATTGGCACGCATCTAACTCCACCTAGTAACCGAACCTTAGCACTTGGTTTGTTCGAACGAGGGAAAAGTATAGTTGATCCATTTGATATCAGTGAAAGCAACCGATCGGCACCTAGAGGATACAATTTCTTGTTTGGGACTTCTATGGCTTCACACACTATTCTAGTATTTGGTGGAATGTTTGGATAAGGCATGTATACAGCTGGTTTTGGAAGCACGTTAGGAAGTGGTGGAGGAACTAAAACTAGGAGTGGTACTAGTTCACAAACTATCAGCACACAATTCAGTGGGATGATGGGAGTGTTCGACATGACAAACATAGGCCTTGTACCTAACAAAGGAGGATCTAGAGGTGGAAGTGGTGGAGCTAGTGGCTCAGGATCTAGTTGATCCAGTGGAGGAGGAAACACCGAAGGAAATCAAGGGACTGGATCAGGAGGGCAAGGGCCTCAGCCACCTCCTCAAGTCTTTTTCGAGATGTCTCTACACTTACCAAATTACAGTGGGATAGAAGATGATGTAGAGCATGTGCATAAGTGCAAGCTACTATGACATGTGAAGGGAATCATGAGCCAAGATTGAAAGGCCAGTCAATTTGTGATGACCTTGAAAGGATGCACACATAGTTGGTATAGAAATTATGACCCTCAACAGACTGTTGTGTATTATAACACACTAAGAAATGTGTTCTTGGTAGAATTCCACATACCTGAGTTTGAACATAAGAGCATTAGCTCTCTCAAAGAAATCTAGCAGGGCATGGCAGAGAGCATGGGGGAATATGATGCACATTTTAAAACTCTATTGTCTAAACTATCTTATGATATCCACCCTTCACAACATGCTCAGTGGTTTGTCGGAGGATTAATCACACCCTTTAGGAGGGCTTTATCTCATAAAACATTCATGAACCCGTGCAAAGCATTGGAAGCTGATTTACACACTGAGGCAGTTGGTAGTGTTGACACTGGTGTTAGCCCATTTCTGGAGGTTCAAATTTCTTCCATGGCTAAGAAATTGGAGAAATTATCTGCCAACACAGTTCTAGAGATTCATGGAGGGATGTGGTGTATGGATTGTAACGTAGAAGGGCATACAAAGGATAATTGTGGTATATGTACTCAGAAGGCGGTACACACCATAGCAGTAAACTATGAAATATGTCACGAGGACCATAATACAAGTAGGTGCCCCCTGTTATAGTGTGCGATCCATAGAAATGTATCTTTTTATTGCAATATATGTACCTCAAACACACATAACACCAAGGATTGTAGATTGATTGACTAGATTCATGATGCAATGTATCTTGGTGTGTGCCAAACTAGCATTACCAGTAGTTCCAAAGGATATGACCATGGGTATGGAGAGCGCAGAGATGGAGATGTACGTGGAAGAGGGTTTCGTGGAGGATTTAGTGGTCATGGTAAATATGGAGGAAGAAGTGAGTTCCCACGTGGGACATGTTTTAATTGTGGACCCATAGACCATTATAAGCACGAATGCCCATATCTTCTACAATGCTCCTAGTGTGGAAAAAAAAATAAGTATGAAGAGTGCCCAGAGTTATACGAACATATGAGTTAGCAATACCGAAAGGATAAGGGTACTACCATGGTGAGTATTAAGAAGGTTGACGCGCAATGGCTCTCACGAGTAATATGTGAATTAGAACTAGAGCCTATTATGGTAACAACAAGGGAAGAATACACATGCACAAAGGAGGTGCCTAGGTAGAGACCTTTTCTTTTGAGAGAAGAAGTAGTACACGAGAAGTATCCAAACCTGACTCACTAGAAAAAATTCTACCAGGAAACCATGGACGTAATTCAAAGCTTACAAGGGGAGATCTAATACTTAAAAGATAAAACTAGAAAAGATGAGAAAAGGAGACTAGTAGAAGCACTAAGGGATGACTTGGATGAGGTTAAGGAGGTGTGTAAACTACTGAGGTAGGAGAATATTATTTCCTTGCTAGGGGCATGGTTGAGAAAAAAGGTGCCACATGCCATGGGAGAATACAAAAGGTAGATCCTGCATGCAAACCTCCCACCTCACAATATTTATTATAATGAAGAGATTACCTTGAACGCAGTGGTGGATGGATGGTTGCTTAACAATATCCTCATTGACATAGGCACGAAGGTTAATGTTCTCACTCTGGATGCCTGACATCAAATGGGAAGACCTGCATTACAGCCATCTTCAAATGTGTTGTATATGACAAATAGGACAAAGGAAATGGCCATAGGTGTCTTGAAGGATGTGACCATTACCATTTATGGGACTAGGTTCACTAGGGATTTTGAAGTCTTAGCACTTGTTGAGGTAGATAATTTTCTAGCTCTACTTCACCTCCTGTGGTGTTATAAGAATAATATAGATCTCTGGTTTAACAAGGGGTACATAAGCTTTGAAAACAAGGAAGAAAGGGTAGTTATATCACTGGTTGATGGGAAGTCCACCCCCTATATTGAACCCCTTGGAAAGGAGGTCCTGGATATAATATATGTGCGCTCCATAAGAGATCCAGAGACCATCCACCCTACAGGAGGAGTCATCCAGTTTGATGATGATCAATTTGTCAGTGATACTACAAGCATAGCATGTGATAATTAGGTGCATGGGACTTATGAATTGATTGAGTGACATCTAAAAGGATTGGTGACCAAGGTAACCACGGTGCCTATAGTTTGGCACCTGGGAGGAAAGGCAATAACCAAGTATTCTAGGGATGCATACCTAGAGGTCTTTTTGAGAGAAATGGAAGCTCAATGGAGGGAGGACAAGCGATGAAGAATGCTAGGTTATGCTTTGATAGACACATCAGCAAGAAGGTGGGCCATGTATAGTGAAAACTTGTTGGAGTGGCACAAAGTTAGAATTGTGCTCATTGTCTGATTCTCGAAAAGTAACATATCCACCGCTATCAAGGATTACAATGGAAATGGACCTACCTCTTCCCACATCTAGGCATGTGAGAGGGTCTGGGGAGAAGGTGTGGAAGCTTTACCACCCTCCCTTTGGGTGCACAAGTGGTATTCAACACTACAAGGTTGTGTACACACTTGGTATATCCATTCTGAAACATGCCACCAACGGGAAGTTGGCAGGAGTTAGTGGCTGACTTGGTTCACACATTCGAGTACCGAAGTACTAAGAAACAAGTTAATGAGGCGTTCCATACTATCAAGTGCCTTACTCTAGGGGATTGCACCATGGTGAAATATAGATTAGTAAACTTACTTGGTGGACCTAGATTAGAAGCATGGTTCGAAGAGGAGGAACTAGAAGACATACAATTTGAGTGTGCGTGTGCTGAAAAGGAGAAAGGAAAGATGGTATATGTTGTTGATGGAGAGGAGATGGAAAGCCTAATTGTTGACCATTTTTTTGGGACACACCGAAGTAGTTGACAGTTTAGGATGCATGTGCCTGCATGCGTACCATGAACCACTCGAAACCAAGAAAGTTAACATCGGCTCAGAAGAGGAGCCCAAGGAAGCTATCATTAGGTGACTAGTAGTCGGATAAGGAAGTATCAAAGATCATCGTTCTCTTACATGAATTTGAGGAATTTATTCCCATGCAGATACCATGAGTTGAAAGGCATCCACCATTCACTAGGGGAAATGTGGATAAATTTGAAATATGGTGCACACCCGGTTAGGCAGAGGCCTTACAGGATGTATCCCAACATGCATGTAAGAGTTAAAGAAGAGCTAGACAAGATGATAACATCTAGTATCATTGAGGCTGTGGAGGAATCAGAATGGATAAGTCCAATGGTGATTAGCATAAAGAAGGATGGCCGGATTTGGATATGCATGGATTACAGAGAATTGAATGTTGTTTGCATCATAGATCCTTTTTCCACCCCCTTTACTGAAGGGATTTTGGAAGGAGATACTGGGCGTGAGATCTATTCCTTTACGGATGGATTCTCAGGATATCACCAAGTAAGGATTGCTAAGGAAGACCAAGAAAATATAACTTTTTCCACTGAGTGGGGAAGCTTTGCATACACGATCATGCCCTTTGGGCTGGAGAATGCACCCACTGTATTTTCACGCATAGTGTTACAAGCATTTAAGAACTTCATCCACAAGTTCCTTTAAGTATATTTGGATGATTGGATAGTGTATGGATTGGTCAGGGACCATTGTGATAACTTGAGGTTGATGTTTGAAAGATGTCGGTAGTTGAGGATCTCCCTCAACATTAAGAAATGTATCTTTACAACTCCTTTTGGAATGTTGATGGGGCATATCATATGCAAAGAGGTCTTACTGGTGGATCCCACGAAAGTTGCAGTTATTGTGGGGTTAGGGGAGCCTACCAGACAAAGCATCGTGCGTGGATTTCTTAGACACACTAGGTACTACATAAAGTGCATTAAGGGATACACTAAGATCACCGTGCCTTTGGAAATATTGCTCAGACATAAGAGTGCCTTTCAGTGGGGAGAGGCATAGCATAGGGCATTTGACACTCTAAAAGAAAGGCTTATCACCACACCTATTCTACGATTCCCATCCTGGGATAAACCTTTCCATGTCTATGTGGATACCTCTAGTAAAGAAATGGGAGCCATCCTTTCTCAACCAGGAGAGGGGATTATTGATCATCCCTTGTGTTTTGCAAGTAGGAAGTTGACACCAGTAGAATAGAATTATACAATGACTGAGTGTGAGGCATGGTCGATGATCTACGCACTCCAAAAATTTAGGAAATATCTATTGGTAACTCCCTTCATATTCTACATTGATCATATGGCCTTAAAGTATCTAGTAAACAAAGCAGTGTTGTAAGGGCACATATGCCGTTGGGTACTTTTATTTTAGGAATTTGAATACAAAGTGGTGGTAAAACCGGGGAAGAAAAATTGTGGGCTAGATCATTTATCAAGGATTGATTCGGGAGAGGACGTGAAAAGTATCGAGGAAACCATGCCGATCGCCATACGCACCACACCCTTCATGTTGACAATGGGGATTTGTATAAAATGGGTCTATTTAGGTTGTGGTGTGCGCCCTCAGAACTAGAAGACAGTGTTATTTTTCTCAAGGAAGGTGTGGCGCCCGAAGGTACGAATGCTCTAGAAAGGAAAAGGTTAGCCATACATGCCACGCCCTTCATGTTGATCAATGGGTATTTGTATAAGATGGGGCACTCACCACAATGAGGTTTTGTGCCAGTGCGTATTTAACAAAATCCTTAGTCACACATTGACTAAGATATGTGATGTGGGTAGGCAGGATTGGGATGACAAAGTATCAACAGTTCTTTGGGTATACAAAACAACGTATAAAAGGTTGAACAAAGCCACACCATTTCAACTGGTGTTTGGCATGGAAGTAGTTTTTCCAGTGGAATTCATGTTACCATCTCTGTGTATAGTGTGCGCAGGAGGGTTGGATGATGAACAAGTGTTGGAAGAGATAATTGATGAATTTATAAAGTTGGATGAAAGGCGCTCACTAGCAAGATGGAGCCAAACAATTGAAAAAGCTAACTAAAAGGCATGGCATGACTGCTACATTAAGAACAAACAGTTTGAGGTTGGCCAGATGGTATTGCTATATGATTCTAAATTTCTACACCATCATGGAAAGTTGAAGGTGCATTGGTTGGGTCCTTATTTAATTTAATACATTCTTGATTTAGGCGCGTGCCAGTTACAAGCGCTGGATGGAAAAAAATTACCTGGACACTTCAATGGGAGTCGGCTGAAGCCCTACTATAAATAATGCTTCTTGGTGTTTGTAAATAAGGTAGTTTTTCAAGTTAGTTTAGAATTTCCTTTCTTGCATTTCCTTTATTGTATTTCCCTTTCACGTTTTTGTTTTGTTTTGTGCCTTGGGTGCCAGTAACCTTATTTATTTTTTTTTAGACTTATGAATGTGCAGAGGACCGCACATCGTTTGAGTGTGGGGTAAGGTGATAAAGAGAGGAATGGAGTTATTTTGCAGGAGGATTGGGTTGGTAGACCGTTTGAAGTGGCCCTATTAAAAAGATGCATTAGGAGAAAAGAAGGTAGATGGGTGGCAAAAGAAGGTTACATTGGAAATCCACGTACAAGGAGAAAAAGTGCAAAAACATGAGGTTGGTGAAAGCAAGAATCATGAGGATGGAAGAGGTGCCTTTGACACTGGTAACACATGTGCAAGAGTCTTCTATCAAGATGGATTATCTGCGCGCCAGAAGGTTGGAAATTTTTTCACACAAGGATTGGGCGCTGGTGAAAAAAATTTCGTGCAAGGATTAGGTGCATAAGGAAAAGCACTGAAGATGGGTTTGTTTGAAAAACACCACATTAAATATTGTCGTACTGTGGTAGGTAGCTTATCCTTTAATGCGTAAAATTGGGAAAAGCTATAAATAAAGGATGGGCAGTTCACTATTTTACTTTGCCAAAACAAGGAGAATGATTTTCTTTCAAGAGCTAGGGTTTCGAGAGCTGACTCGTGCGAAGGAAAATATCAAAAACTCACGTGCAATCAGGTCCAGTTAGATCTACAAACTAGAGTAGAAGTGATTCATGGGTGTGAGGAACATTGTGAAAGAGTGTCGTGATCGAAGGAAGAAAATAAGAGATTAGGGTTTGTTCTCTAGGGCACGGGGCATGCGAAGAAAACTCTCAAACAACTTGAAAGTAACTAGAGAATGAAAGAAAAGGGTAAAATACAGCCACAAAAACAATTGATAAGCCTACAATACAATCCAAGAAGGGAAAGGGTAAGGGAAAAGAAAGAAGAAAGAAGAAGAAATCCCCTTGGATACCAATGACGAATGGTACTAAGAGATGTAATACTCGCATGGGGTTTTACTAGGGTAGGAGTGGGAGTCCCACATCAGATAGATGACCGTGATCAATTACAATCACCGGTCGAGTATAATCATGAATGAAATGGCACTGGAACTGGTGCGCCCCACAAACAAATGAACACCTAACAATATGCCGATCTACAGTGACGTATTCAAGGTGAAAATGGAGAAGGAATGGCTTCTCTAGCTTTACGAGTTGCCATACTTTGGGAAGCCTGAGCACCTGTACCAATGGTTAATGAAACACGTACATGAATATTTCTTCTTCTTCGTAGGGTGAAAAATGTGCATAAATCCCCAGTTAATCTCACACCTTATAGGCCTAAGCTGTAAAGGGGACGTGATCATAGATGACCTCTAGGAAGAGGAGGAAATTAAAGAAACCATTACATCCCAGGATTATAAGAAGGGATCAAGATACTATGACGTCATAGATATCAGCGATCTAGTGATGAAAATGGTTGCACACCTTGTTTCAAAGCTGAATGGACAAGAGAGGTGGACCCAGATGAGAAAGCCATGGTTGAATGTCTACAGGAAGGTCATGGAGGGCACTGTATACAATATCTCCTAGTAAATAGCAGTCAAGATCATAAGCAGTGTGGAAAATAGAGGAAATATATTATTTGGGAACATTCTATTAATCATTTTGTTCTCAAAAATTAGGGTACCAGATGCATCTGATAAGTTCATATGGGAGTATCCCGATGAAGACCCTTTACTTACAGATAGGTTCCAGAAGTATAATTATGAGTCAATGAGAAAGGTGCACAAGGCGCACTTGGATAAATGGTACACACACCTTAGGAACACATTTGGGGTTGAATGGTGAATCCCTAAGCAACTCCCCGTGACGACTGAAGGAGAAGCAGAGTTCGCGGTATACCAGTACTTCTACATTGGTAGATTCATCTTGGTGGATAGAAGTTGGAGTCCCTAGTGTATACTCCCCTTCTCATTTACTACCCAATTTTTCCAAGCAGTGGGTGAACAGATACAAGGAATCAAAGAAATTAAATCTGGAGTTTTCCACCCTTGACAGTGAACACAGAGAAATGAGAAAGAATTTGGTATACCTAGGGAAGTGCATGTGTATGTTGAAAGGTACATGTTGCAGGACGTACACATCGTACAAGGCCATTGACCTTACCAATTTCTGAGAGCACTGCTACCAGAAATCTACCTATGTATAAGGCCAAAGTTTGAGAAGGATGCGCATACGTAGAGAATGAAATATCCATCCTGGATGAATCCATGGGAAGGAAGAAGCCAGTGCACAAAGCACAAGGAGAGGGAAGGAGAATAAGAAGAACAAAGAGTGCTGGAGGGGCAAAACATAGATACTGCAGGGCCGAGTACCTACTTCTAGAAGAAGATGAAAATGGTGGTCAAGGAAAATACCCTAGATCCTGCTGAAGCCACCATCCCCTGAAGAACCTTCAGATGAAGAGAAGAAAACATCCTTGACTCTGGAATTTTCAGCAAAGGAAGAAGAACAAGGGACGAGAGGAACAAGGGTCTGAAGATAAAGATGACCCAAACGCCTATAGAGGTGAAATGGATGATGTTGAAGGGGAAGAGCTGGAGGTGGATCAAGAGCCGATTAATTTCTAAGATTCGGAGGGAGAGGAAGCAGAGGATACAAATGATGCCTTCATCTTTGTAAGGAGGAAGGGAACCCAAAGGGAGGAAGGCGCGTGGAGAGAAGACAACATCCCTCACTCTGTAATTTTCAGCAAAAGAGAAGAAGAACAAGGGACAGAGGAACAAGGGTCTGAAGATATAGATGACCCAAATGCCCTATAGAGGAGAAAAGGATGATGTTGAAGGGGAAGAGCTAGAGTTGGATCAAGAGCTGATTAATTTCTAAGATTCGGAGGGAGAGGAAGCAGAGGATACAAATGATGCCTTCATCTTTGTAAGGAGGAAGGGCACCCAAAGGGAGGAAGGTGCATGGAGCAAAGAGAGGACCGAAGGGGCTAGTACCAATGAGCCATGTATGCCCAAGCTCACTCAAGAGGAGGTGAATGAGAAGGCAAACAAGGGTGTCAGAGAAGATAATCAATACTCTGGTCGAAGAGGATTTGGAGCATAGCAGTGCAAAGCTAGTGCTCAGAAAATTCAAAGAAGAGTAGAGGGAGAAAAGTGTGGGTAGCAAAAAAGGCCCTACTCTTTCGGTATCTATTCCCAAGGGTGTGCACGTGTGAAGTAAATGCACGTGAAAGGGGGAAGAAAAATGATGGGTTACATTGATGATCCACAACAAAGTTTTATGCTCGCAGCATTTCCAAAGTACCTTAGCCACCAAGGAGCTCACCACCATGGAATCCTTTGATCCTGAGGGTGGATACCCATGAACAAGGAAGATGTTATCATGGGCATTCAACTCCCACCTCAATGAGCCTAAGTTCAAGATTAACCAAGGAGTGGTATTAATGATGTCTAAAGGAAAGGGGGACAACCCCATTGTAAACACACAACAACTATGGGATGAGAAAGTGTGTAACGCGCTCAAAAAATTCTCTATGGAAATCGAGGCTAGGCTCTTCGGTAGGAATGGAAGGGTTAGAGTCTTGGAGGACCTGTTGGAGAAGAGGAAGGAAGAAGTAGTGAAGCTAATGAAGGATCTCAGCCTTGAGAAATTAATCAGCACTCAACTGTAGAGGGAGCTTCAAGAGGAAAAGGGCAGGGTACGTAAATTTTACAATAAGGTGGAGCTCATCTCCCAAGTGATTATCATGAAGCACCCAGACCTTAACCCTCCCGCACAAAAGTATAGATCCTCCCTGGAGTGCCTAGGGGACTTGATTTGGATCCTCACCATGGAAAGGCAGGCTTTGGCATTGGAGTCAGCACAGGAGGTAGTGGCATTCTTAGAGAAGGAAGACAAGTTGAAGGTCATCGTGCTCGTGGCTAAATACAATAAGGTGCTTGTCGACGTAAGAATAGCTACACAAACTACATGGTTTTCCTATGACCACTGCGTGGATCAAGACAAAATGACAAGCATAATGCTTGCCAACGATAAGGCCGATCTGAAGGAATTCAGAGAAAATAATAAGGGTAATAGAGCCAAGTGAGAAAGGATCATAACCGAAGTGGAAAAGAAATCTGAAGCCATTAAGAACCGACGAGTCTCAATCAAAACCCAGCTAAAAGATCTCTACAAGGTCATCACGAGGAATATGGATGCCCTGGAAGATCATGCTAAAGAACTAGAGACTATGGTGGAAACCATTAACACACAAGGGGAAGGGTTAACCTTCGACGAGGTGAGCACCTTGGTTGGTGACATCTGCACTAAAGCATAGGAGGAAGTCAACGCTTGGAGTACACTGGAGGCTAACCTACTGTAAAACTTTCCCCTTCTTATTCTTTAGGGAATTTTCCCTATTCATTTTCTCCCCCTTTCTTTATTCTTTCCCCCCATTATTTTCCAAGGCAAGGAATTACATTCTTTTTGTACTACATTCTTTGAGAAGGTTTCCAAGGGTAGAGAATAGGTGAATTTTGGGGTAATGTTGGGCCCCTAATATACCTCCCAAATCTTAAAGGCGAGTAGGCGTGCATGACCGGAGGAAGCACACAAGTTAAGGTGTGCAGGGTAGTATTCAAAAGGCTTCTTGGAGAACCCAGGGTGTGTGTACCACGTGAAGAACAATTCAGAACTCAGCCACTTTTGGCCTTTTAGGACAGAGCACATGAAGAACGTGTTCCATTTGGATAAGGTTCCATCTTGGTGACAAGGTGTCCTACAGGGAATATACCTTGCGATAGAAAGATCTAAAAATTTAATCATGACATGGAGAGGCGTGCGCCCAGGGTGACCCACACCTTGACATGTGGGGTTAGATCTGAGGCTGTAGAGAAGTTTGTAGAGCTTAGATGCCTATTTATACACGTGCCCTTGGAAAAGAACAAAGACAGAAGTGAGGTAGTAGAGCTCTATAAAATTACTACGAGAACTATGAGATGAAATTGGGTAAAGGATTCCAATAAGGTTGTAATGGGGAAATGGGGAATGACATTTTTGTTTCATGAGAATACATGCATGAATTCAGACATGGTGCATGACTACGGTCTTCCCCTCTGTGATAATTTGTAACAAGACTATGAATGAATATGATAAGGTTGCCATCATGGTAACATTAAGATCTCCTTCTATATTATCTGCATGTTTTTACTCTGCTTTTGATCTTGTATAATCATGGACCTTACTTGAATGATTAAGTATATTTTTGGATTTACAAACTCTTGGTTCTATTATTTCTATTGTGTGCTTTGTTTTTTTTATGACTAAAGAGGTGTAGAAGCCATCCTGATCTCTATAGCTTATTCATGTCTATTAAATCACTAAGTCAGAATCATGAACCATGCCTTCCACTAGACTCACATAAAAGAGAGACTCAGCTCCCTCTCATGTGCCTTGGGTGAGTGCCCAATGCCCACTGGGTGATAGGCCGAGACGCATGAGGTTCCCTTATTCTTGGTGGGGTGCAAAAATGACTACATTGTTTGTGCATTAAAAGTTGAGTTTGAATGATAATGAGATGGGAATGTTCCAGTTTGGTATAATAAAAACATCGAATCCTCCTCCTTCTTGATATTTAGTTCTGTAAAATAAGAGGATCATTTTTATTGGGACAAAGTCTTTTTTGCAACTTTCAGATTCATAAATTTTATTAATGGATTCATTAGGAAAGTATTCATGAGGTGT
Organism: Taxus chinensis; assembly: GCA_019776745.2. Classification (NCBI taxonomy): domain Eukaryota; kingdom Viridiplantae; phylum Streptophyta; class Pinopsida; order Cupressales; family Taxaceae; genus Taxus; species Taxus chinensis. Next base: position 361,306,855 of record CM034157.1, on the reverse strand, counting down.
TTTGTTATCTTTAAGGGGTGCTTCAGCAAGTTGATGAGCAATTGTGTGACCTGTAATGGAATTTTGTGGTATAAATTCCAAGTCAAATTTGGTCATTAACATGAGCCATCAGATTATGTGGTCATTGTGATAAGGTTTGGCATGCACATATTTAAGTGGGTTAAAACTAGTGATGACATATGTTTTTTGATTTAGAAGATAGTGTCGTATCTTGGAGGTGGCAAAATACAATGTGTAACATAGTTTTTTAGCCTCTATATAATGTGTCTCATATTGATGAAGTGTGTGAATAATGTAATATATAACTTTCTCGTGATCTTGGTTGCCATGGTGGGTGAGCATAGCTCATGGGGCATGCTTTGAAGTGGATATGTATAATTAAAATGGCTACCCTTCACATGGCAGAGTGAGGATAGGTGGTGATGATAAATATTAGTTAATTTTATTAATTTCTTTTGGAAACCAAAATCCTAATAAAACTCAACATTTTTGTGGTGCATGTGATGAAAGGGTTGGAAAAGGTTGGAGATTTGTGATATAAATCGTCGAATGGAATACAATTTTCCTTGAAGGCTATGTAGTTTCTTAAGATTGGAAGGTGGAGGAATTTATATAATTGGCATAAATTTGGTGGGGTTGACTTCAATTCCCCAGATAGATAGGATAAATGCTAAAACATTTAGTGAGAACATCAAAGAACACACTTTTTAGTATTAAGACAAAGGAAAAATTGAATAAGGTGAGTGAAGATCAATTCTAGGACTTCAAGATGGCTTTTTTGAGATTTAGACTTCCTAAGAAGGTCATCGATGTAATCGTTAACAATTTTTTTAATAATATCATGAAATATATATGTGATATCAATTTGATATGTTTCCCCTACATTTTTAAGCCCAAAAGGCATGAAACATTAGCAAAAAATTCCCCAGGTGGTGATAAAAGATGTTTTGCATGGATCATCAGGTGTAATGATAATTTTATTAACTAGAAAACTATCCATAAGGGAAATAATTTCATGGTCCGATGTTAGGTTGATGAGATGATCTATATTTGGAAGAGGGAAATCATCTTTTAAACAAACAAGATTGAGATCCCTAAAATTCATGCAAATGCAAATTTTTCCTAAGGCTTTGGTTATGGGAACAATATTGGAAACCCATTGAGGATAGTCAATAGGTATGATAAAATTAGTAGTTAAGAGACGTTGTAATTATTCCTTAACAAGGATAGCTATGTGAGGGTGCATCTTGCAAAGTTTTTGTTTGACTAGCTTGGCATCAAGATATGTGACTATGTTATGTACACAAATTTTTGGGTTAATCCCGAGAATATCACTATATGACTAGGAAAATGCTTGATGATATTTTATTAGGAATAATGTGAAATCATGATATTCTTGTGGATTGATACTTTTACTGACTTTGACTATGTAGGGATCCTAAAAGGTTCAAATTTTAATATCGAGTGTGGTTTCATTGACAAGAGTGGAAGTTTCAGATGTTAGGGATTTCTAGAGATAACAATCTTCATCTCCCATGTGAGAGAGGATTTCTTGGTTGTCCTGACACTGAAGGATATCTATCACAAGTGAATCTTCTTCAATTATTTGTGGAAAAATAATTGGTAATGGTTTTATGGAGTGACTTGATTGATTGGTGAGTGGTCTTAAGGATATAGTATTGATTAAAAACAAAGTTTGGTGGGATAGGTACAATATCATTTGTATCTATAAAATCCTTAGGCTTGGTAGATGGTAACAGTTCTAGTTCAAGAATCAGATTTTTTTTCACATTAAGTACCTCCAGTTACTTCCAGAGTGGATTTAATATAGCTCAAACTATTTTTCTCATATGGTTTGAGAGTGCGCAAGTTAGGTTTTTCATGTGTTCCTTGTTCATAATGTCTAAAGCCAAAAACTTTCCACGCACAACGATGGAGATACATACATGTGAAATTGGGGTTATTAAGGGATTTAAAATTTGATATAAATGGGCTTGCATGATGTAAATTAATCAAATTGGATTATGGATTTTCAATACCACTATAAAAAAGATTCTTTTTAATATACGTTTGTCCATAGGAGATAAGATATCCTATGTTAGGGTCATACATAGGTTTATTTTCTGGGAACCATATGTTTTTGGTGTTGGAATGGAGTTGAGCATAAGAAGGTGATATTCACTGAGGGTGAGATGTTTCATGGCATCAAGAACAAAGGAATCATCTCACAATTTGAAAGAAGGTATTTATATGCTAGTGGAGGCTAGATCAAAAGACTCAAATATGGATTTAGGTGATAATACATCATGTTGGCGCTCAATTCTAATCTCAGATGTACTTTATGTCTTCCTGTATGGATGCGTGAAAAAAATTTTCCTTCATTGAGGTGTCATTGTCAGTCCTTTCCTATGGTCATGGATCACATTGAGTCATGGTATTATTTACATTTTTCTTTCCATGGGGAAACTTTTTGTAGTTTGGGCATGAATGATGGGGTTTCCCCTTCATTTATTTTTTCCACGATCATGTCTCCTTTGTAAATTTTGTCCCGACATCTATGGATATGTGGTCATCTCTAATTGGATGCGGCATGGTGGGTCTATTTGATGAACTTGTCACTTTTTGTTATATTTGCAAAATTCCTGAATTAGTCTCGGGGCCCGATGAATTCTAATTGGATATTCAAAACTATGAAGCGGCATGAGAAAATTTTTACTTTAGCCCCAGGAGGTGTACACTTGTCATAAATCAAGTGGTTGTGGGAAGGTGGGCCTTTTTTATGTTTTGATACATTATGGCGAAAGGCGTGAAAATATAAAATGAATGCCTAAGACCCACAAAAGGACACATGGTCATTTTTTATTATAAAAGTGGGGAAGTGGGTCACCGGGGCACTTTGGAAATTTTGGCTTTGTTTTGAAAAGGAGTAAAGTTGTAAAAGTAAGCCACTACCCCGCTGACGCCCAGGTAAAGCCACGTGTTGAGCCTACATCAAAAGTGGATGGGCGGGCCAAAATGTCAAAAAATACACAATTTCTTTGAGCATCACAAAATACAAAAGATACCCCCAGGCCCACTTAAGCTAAAATATGTTCCACGTGGATGGCTCAAATTCAAAGTTGCAAAAAAGTAGAGTTAACGGTGTGATACAATGCATTTAATTATGCCACCATTAATGCTCCTACATGAACCAAGGGCCTTAAGGGATATGACTGCATTCATCCTTTATTGTTATTTTGATGGTCTCTTGTCATTTTTATCAGTGAAGTGCAATTGGAATTATTGTGGAGCTCAATTTGTGAACCTGAGAAGTGTGAAAGTTGTTGTTTTGAGTCAGAATTGCTTGGGCACTTGTAGAAAATTGGTAAGAGCTTCAAACTCATGTGTATCATGTTTGTTCCATTGGAAAAATAGTTGAAGTAAAATTAGGGTTTTTGAAATGAAGACTATGCCATTTTCTTCTTCTGTTACGTCGGGGGTCATGAGTGACCTAGACAAGGTAACAAACATAGATTTGATGAGTGCCAACTTAAATGATTTTCATCAAAGATTAAATAGTTCTCATTTGAGTGAATATTTAAAGGAAATTCATGATAGCCGCATCACCTCAGTGGGTGCCATCCCACCCTCTGTTCAATGCCCAGAACTAGTATGGTTTTGTGCCATGAATTATGACTCTGAGAAGAGGGAAGTGTTAGATGGGAGTGGGGATGCGGTGCTGACATTGACACCGACAACCATTAGAGTATTACTGAAATTACCTATAATTACTGAACCAATTACTATTGGCATCAAACTAGCCTTGCAGGACTATGAAACAAAGAAGAAGGATTATGCCAAAATGATAAACACACAATGGCTCCTTACAGAGAGGAAGGCATCAGGCTAAAATCCCCAAAAGGTTGGTTAGGGCACAATTCATTGAGGAGGTTGAGGATATCATTGTGATTTTGAGTCGAATGGCAGGTTTGGAAACTACAAATGAGTTTAAAGAGTGGATGTCCACATTTATATGGATTATTCTTGAGAGAAAAGGAAATATTTGTTGGGCCACCTTTATTTCAGATGCAATCCATGATCATATGATTACTCTGGCAGCAAGGATTGAGATAGGGGATACTGCAGAGTTGGAGTTCTATATGATGACATATCTGATTTATAATGTTGCAGTGCACAGACATTTTCCAGCATTGTCACCACAGGTTGATTTTAAAAAGTGCCCAATGCATGAAATTTTCCCTCAATTATAGTTAACCAACTGGAGTGGAAATGTCAGATTGGTAAATGATGCTTTCTTTGCACCAATTATTTTCTTGTTCAAACCAGAATGGGGATAGTACAGAATGTCTGAGCATGCAAGGCAAGTGATTATGGAGTATGGGTGCTACTTCATTCAGTATAAGAAGTTCACTTATATCAGGGTTAGTGGTTTTGAGGGAAAACCTTTTAAATTGCCTAGGTATGTTAATGACAAGCTTGTGTTTATGTGAATTGGTAAGGCAACTAGTGCCTGTGCACAAGTTAATTGCTGGGAGGCATAAAACAAATGTCAAATTACCTATCAGAATTAGAAGGTATTCATGCCCTTCCATTATAAAGGCCAGACTAATTGGAGAAGAAATGAAGAATTTGGCCATGGAGACATTTGAGGCTAGAGCCAATTATGACATTCGGTGGGTATTTAACAATGTTGCTAACACTTTTGAGCATGAGCCTCACTTTGAGGACTACTGGATGAATTGTAGGGATGAAGAAGAAGTCCAGTTGAGGGATTTTTCAAGAATGACTTTATCACAAGTGGTAGACTTCAAAATTACAGTCATTCCAGAGGGGGTTGTAGATGACTTACACACAGTGAGTAAATTCTACATTGATCAGAAGATAGAAAGTCAACCTATAGCTCCCCTAGATTGGAATGAGGAGTCTGATGATCCCTACATGAGGATAACCAATGTCATGAGGAGAATGGTAAATTGGCTGGTTCAGATGAATATTGACTTGTCAGTACAAAATACAAGAGTCCTAAATCATTTCAGAAATCTGGGAAACTTAAATGATGATATCCCACCTCTGAAGGAGGGCGCTGATAAAATTGACCCATTAGGAGGAAAATCCCCTCTATTACCCTCCAAAATGCCTACTGATGGGCTTATTGATGAATGGACAACAACTACTAGTGAGACAGGTACTTCCATGTCAGCCCTCAGGTAGAAAACTGAAAAAATGCTTTTAAAGTCCATGGAAAATGCCCCTATTACTCCTGCAGTGCCACTCCAGGAAAAGGGAAAGGGTCTAGCATCACATGTGGTTAGCCCAAATGTTGTCCCAAAGCCACATAATACTGAAACATTAATGAGTGCAGCCATTTCAAGTGGTCACATTCAACCCAGGCCGCACAAAGATGAAAAGAGAACACCACCAGAATTGAAGCAGTTTGAGTGGACACACAAGAAACCCAAAATTGTCCACCAGCCAATCCTGGTAAGGGTAGGTTCCCATACACCAAATAAGTTCAAACACAGGGATGGGGTAATTGATCCCCCAGAAGTGGAAAGAACTGATAACATCCAGAAGTAGCAGGATACATCATTACCAAGTATGGGGCAATCAAGTCCCATGATCCCTCATTCATTCTTCATGAAAAAAGAGGTGGAATGCACTCAAAGCTCAGTTCCCTAGGGGAATACTACAGTTGATCTGGTGGACAGTCAGTTTCTTACCCCAGGTATGAAAATTCCTGAAGCTCTACTTGTTAAAGATATCAATCCACCACCAGTTGAAACAATGCATAAGGTTGTAAATGTACAAACTGAGGTGATTGATATAGATGTTGATGAGGGATTATCCATGCTAGATGCACTCAATTTTTTCTATTGATGAACCCTTATTAACACCAGTGGTTAATATTGAAGCAAGTAAGGAATCAGAAAGAGATCCTCATGTACTAAAAACTGAAGTAAGAAATCAGGAAGTGAATTTGTCTTCCCCAAAATGAATGGTTTTGGAAATGGATAAACCAGAGCTATTGGTGGAAAAAGGTGTTAATACTAAGTTGGTGGTAGAAAATTTTGTGCCCATTCCTGTTGAGGTTACTAAGAGTGATGACCTTCTTCAAGAAGAAAAATTGTCTTTTGAAGAAAAACTAAAAATGGCACAAGATATAATTACTGATGAGGAAATTTTTATTGGTGGAGAATCACAACTTTCAATGGGAAATGTGGGTTCACTTCCAATAGAACAACCTGCCATAACATTTCCTGAGGTATCATTAGGGCATGAAAGTAGCAGTTTGGCAACTCAACCAGTTTTGGGAGTAGAGGAATCCATTTCCCAAACTTTGATACAAAAGGGTGAAGGGGAAGAAACTCATGCCACCATGTTTTCAACTGGAGAAATAGTAAAGGAGTTCCCTTTGAGTTTTGATGCAGATCAAGTTAAGGATGATCAACCTAAAGTGCCAGATCAGGAAAGGAAGCATCCAGAGGAATTAATGGTACAGAGTGAAATTGACTTAGGGAAAATTGGGATAAGTGGTCAAGAAAAAATAGAATTATTGGTGCAACAGGAACAAGAGATGTCCAAGAAAATAGTAGTTGTTCCTGAGAAACTCCAGCAAGGATCACAGGAAACAAAATTTGGAACAAGTTTGAATAAGGGATGGATCAGTGAATTAATTTCAAATGAAGAAGTGGCCCTTCCTATACAAGTAGTTGACCTTACTGCTTTATCCTTTCCAAAAATAGTGAGAGCCCCAAAAAGGGCCAGAACCATCACAAGGACTCTTACTGATTCATCAGGGGAAAGAACCCTAGAGATAACAACTCCTTTCGAGGGTAAGACAAGAAAAGACATAACCAATGATGATTACAACATTCAGATTATTCCCTTGGGAAAACCTTCAAGGGAACAACTAAAGCAAGGAGTATCTGAAGTAGTGAATGGTCTTTTACAAAAGGTGGATGAAGATGGGATGATAAAGAAGCAACTTAAAGAACAAATTAAGGCCTTAAGTTCATGTTTGCAACAACTGACAGGAAAAACTAGTCATGAACAAGTAGGTACTTATGTGAATACCCCTGAGGGAATGGATAAAGTAAATAGTGTTGTCAAGAAGGTCCAAGCGGTGGATACTTGGGTTGAACAACTAACTGAGAAGGGAAAGGAAGTTATCACAGAAGCAAGGAAAAAATATGAGGACCTCAGAGGTTGATTAAATGAAATTGATGGAATAATTGAAGACTGTGACAATGAGATTTTTTACTTGGAGGGAACTCTCCCCAAGCTTGACCACATAACCCAGCTTAGTGAGGAGCTAGTTGAGCAAGAAGGCATCATACCAATAAGATGCAAAGGGAGTCAATATGCCCTTGAAGAATTGACAAAAATCAGGTTAGATACCTTAAATGGAATCAAGAAGAAGCTTGAAGTCAGAAGGAACTGGGTTGATGATCTACTTGATGCCATTGATTGAAGATTAGAAGACATGGTGGCGAACAAGTCCAAAAAGAGCTATGGGGACTTAAGACTTGATTTCTTACTCAATTCCTTTGAAAGTAATATCCAGACAGATGACTTCTCCCATGAAACTGTTAAAATTATGATGAAGATTGAGAATAGGATTGAGGAATTGAAAGCCAGGCCACTGGAATATAAGCAGAAAATGGCTCAATGTCTGGACTTAATATCAAGACAAACATTGATTTTCCAGCATCACCTTGGACCTGACGAGGATGAAGTAAATGAATTATTCCAGAGGTATGATGCTTATGTGGCCAGATTACCAGAAGAGCAAGATGCAGAGGAAAAGGGTGAAGAGGAGGAGGATGCTGGCACAAAAGATGATGAACATGTTTAAGCACTTTCTTCCTCATTTTGTATTTTCTTTTCATACTCCATTAAACTGATATTTTGAATTGATATTTCTGATACATTAAATGTAATTATCTCTCTGAAATTTTACTATTTCTTTGTTTCAATTGTAAGTTAAAAATATGTAGTAGTTCATAGTGGATTAGATTAAAATTTCATATACATTTGAAACAGATATGTGAACTATTGACATCCTTGTATTGCTTGCAATGTTGAACAAAGAAAAAACAAGATAGGGTTCTATAGGGGCCCTTACCCATGACAAAAAGAGATGTACATATATCAGAAATCAAAACAATGAAAGGAGAATAACACCTAAGCATTCTTTAGTCCTACTTCATAATTTCCCCTCAGCAGGGGAAGTTTATTCAAAAGTTTTTTCTTCCTCAATACAAACTCATCCGAGCCCTGTGTTATTTTTATGAAGACAATCAACCCTGCCAGGTCCCTGGACATCCCCATGTCCATCAAAGACTCCAAAGTCATCCTAGGGTGGCCCATAATTTCCTCAAGCTCAATTCTCTTTTGGTCAGATGATACCCAATCCAAGAGGTCCAGACCACCTGAAAAGAAGGTCATTTTCCCCTTCCCCTTGTGAAGGGTCAACTTGCTAGGATTTTGAAGAGGATGTTTGGAGTGAAAGGGGGATGTTTAGAATGACAAGAGGGGAAAATATTGCATGTTGGTGACTGGATGAAATGTGAGGCTTGGAACTAGTTCCTGCTTCCCATTTCCTGGAGAAAGGTGGGTTTTCCCTGGGAGAAGGAATTGGCTGAGGTCCTTGAAATTCCCACTCAGAATGAGGGGCACAATGCATCAAACATGTGGATAGCCAAGTTGCAAACCTTCCTCTACTATCCCGAGCTGAAGAAAGTGTTTCCCTTGAGTGGCGAGTAGAAATAGATTGGTCTTCTTCTCCATCTGAGATGATGACTGGAGACTGAGTTTGTGTTTCTCCCTTCCTCTTGCCCGAAGGTAGTGTTGCTACTGGACCTGGTGGCAGAGGCACATTTTCTTCCTATTTCTTCTCCAAGGAATGAATCCTCTTCTCCAACTCATTCACTTTATGGGAAATGGCAGGCACCGTATCAATGGAGGTTTTTTCATACAATATGTATGATTCCTTAGGAATTTCTTTTGATGCAAATTCCTCATTGCATAAGAAGGGGCATTGAAAACTGGTTTTCCCAGAGACCTGAGGCCTCCTCTCAACCCAGTATCTTTTTAAATCCTCAGGTGTTTTCATATGCTCCCATCTAAAAAGATGGAAATACATGACTTGGAAAGATGTGAATACAGGATTGATTCTGATCAGCCTGGTTAAAAGTGCTAAGCAGACTCGTTGATATGTCAGAGGTCCTTTTGTGTCTCCTACACATTCTACTTCAAACAAGGCCCTAACAAAATCCTCATCTAGGCCACTCAGATCAAAGATCTGATTCAGATCTTCCAAAGATATTTCTTTCAAGCTATGTGCCACAAGTGTCTTTGCCATTTTTCTGGTAAAGATTCTGCTATACCCAAAATTAGGAAAGAGATACATAATTGCAAGAGGGTAGGGTTGAGCTTTATAGCCCAAAGGTGACACATATCTCTGGTCTGGAAAAATATTTCCCCTGAGATGAGAAGGATCTTGCTCAGTTTGCACAAGGGAAAATTAAAAACTGAAGGAAAGTATAGATGAGCATAACTGGTAAATTATGATGATTTGACAAACATCATGTATGGCATTTAAACCAGTAAGATGTGAAGTGAAGTGCACTGAGCCCAAGAAGGATTTCAAGAAATGAGCGTAAGTGTGCATCATGTCAAAAAGCATATGGAGACACTCAGTGATCAATCTGAAATGATTGTTAATCAAAATCAGAAGGGAACATTTCAAATAACCTGCCAAAAGTGAAGACCGGATGTCCCAGTCAGACACAGATGCAATACATCGAAAAGACTCATGTTTTGTACACCTGGCAGTACGGGATGAAGTTCATAAATATCATTTTCTAGAACATTTTTGTAACAAACAAAGTATTCCTTGGAATATTCTTGTTTTTTGGGGGGAAAATATTTGAAGTAAAGTGAGTGATATAAAAGTATGAAAAGGCCATGCCAAAAGGGGGGGTTAATTTTTCTGAAATTTAGTCAGAGATAAAAAAGGAGAGAAGAGCCAAGAGAAGCCATTTTTTTGGGAAAATTTTTTGAGAAACCAGTTATTTCTTGTGTGCCTTTCAAAATTGATCATGTCAAGATGGTTGCAGATGTATAGCCATTGACAAAACTTTGAGATTGTAAACAAACTTTCCCTTGTTGATCAAATTTGAGAAACCTTGAGTAATTCATGTAAATCATGAACTATGTTATGTCTATTGTCATCTTGAGATATTTTCAAATAGTTATCTATGTTCCTGTTGCAGTCTTACATTAGGAATCCTTTTGAAATCACACAAAATCTCATCCTCATGACAAGTATTGTGGCATTTGCAATTACATTATGAAGAGAGATTTCATTTCATGATGCAATAAGTGATTTAAATTCACTTTACTTTCATTTCAGTGATATAGATTGTTTGTCAGTTTATGAGTGTATCATGAGCATGATATAATAGGGGTTTTCTAAAGTTTAATTGAGTCTTTAACATGAGTTCTTGTGTTAAAACCTTGAAGAATGTGTGAAGCCATGTGTCTTTGAGCCTTCATAGATGCACAATTTTCTAGTTGAAGGTTCATCTTTACTATTTGAAGCTATTCATCTTTTTGCCTTGTGGATATGTTAACATTTGTTTAAAGTTCTCAGATATTTGGTATAATCAACTTTATCTTGCTTAACTTCCCAACCATAAAATACATATCCAGAGATGAACCATACATGAACTACCCCTGCTTGCACTGTCTGTTCATAAATGCTGAGGGAATTCATTGATTTACCCATCCCTTACCTCAATATGTAGGAGCAATCAGTTTTTACCATTGCCTTTAGTAACCTGGATTTTGTTTAGAAGGTTTCTTCATCCTCTAAAGTGACAACTCGTGAGAGTTAGACTACACTGTATTGACCATACCTTCTCAAGATCTCCTATTAATTTTGTGAAAGGAAAGAAAAATACTATAAATCTGTATATATTATCCACCAATATAGGTTACAAAATGGGTCCTCTCACTCTGGTTGAAGGCACAACCTAAAGTAGTCAGGGTAGGTCAAACCCTGTACATGGTGTTATCCATTTCTTCCAGCCTGAGTGAATGAAGAGTCAGCTAAATCCTTCCCCAGCTACAAAATGACTCACACTCTGATTTATCTGTCTCCAAGCATCTTGTTCAAACTACGGTGCTTCTCAGTCACAAAGGGAGAATCAATTTGGGTACCAACACCGAATATCACACCATTACCAAACTATTTTTACAAATGCATACACATACCAACCCTGGTAATGTTTCTTACATGATTTAAGTACAAATACGTTGTTTAAACATCATCCTTTGTTGAGATTTGTAAGATTTGTGCAAGATCACAAGTTCATTGTGTAGTATTTCTAGTTTCTAGTGGTTATTGTACTAAATTTGCATCAATAGTGATAAATGTGGGTAAAGGAAGGTCAGATCTGCTAAGCTTTGTAGAAATTAAGTATTGATAGACATTTGACAAACTACTTATAGTGCATTCACACATCTAAGGTGAGAATCCTTAGTGGCGACTCCGAATTGGTTTAAAATTTTGATGATTACCAGTGTCTTAACCTGTGTCAAGTGAAATTTTTCATTAATATTTGCAAAGCTGGAGGGAAGAAGGTCTTTCTTCACTAGGGATCCTACTAGAAAGTTATTTCCAGAACTAGGAAAAGAAAATTCAGAAGGAAAACAAGTCTGGAAAGTGGTTGGAAATCAAGAATCAAGAAAGGAGATATCAGTTTTGAAAGGTGATCAACCTGTGGTTGAAGATTACCCTACGTCTTCAAGTGATTCTGAACCAAGTAGTCCTCATGTAAATTTAAATTCCCTGACTAGAGAGGGGCCATCATTTGTGTCTGAAAAGCATACCTCTCAGTTTTTCCCTGTTTCTTCCAAGGTTGATAGGGTTTTCCAAGAAACTGAGTCATTAGAGGATATTTACTTTGAGAGTTATACTCCTGTGCTCCAGAGACCCCTCATCCCTTATCGTTTTGATTCTCCTACAAGATCACCTCCTCAAGGAAATATGGCTCAGCCTCCACCTAGACCTCCTTTTGTTGTCAATACTTTTGGACCAATAAATTTCAGAGGTATGGTTGGATATCCTAATATGGTGCTAAAAGATGTCATAAATAGGTTGCCAAAATTTCAAGGGAATAACGCCATCACTGGTGACCAACATTTAAGACTCTTTGTCAATATGATGGAAGATTTTGAAATTGAGTTTGAAGACATGTATATAAAGTTGTTCATTCATACTCTTGAAGAGGATGCACGTGATTGGTACAAGTCTTTACCAGATAATTCAATAGACTCATGGACCGAGATGAAAAATGCCTTTAGACTGCAATATGGGGATAAGACTGATCCCAGGTTCCTTCTATCTGAGTTTGAAAATATAAAGAAGAATCCAAATGAATCTATCCAGGATTTCAATACTAGGTTCAACAAAACCTTGAATAGGTTACCTATAATCCTAAGGCCAAGTGATGAGTCCTGTTTGATAAAATATTCTGACGCTTTTGATAAAAAGGTTGCTTATTACTTGAGAGATAAGAACCGGGAACATTGAGGTAGGATTTCACCATGGCCTTACAAATAGAAAATAACATCAAGGTAGTTGGAAAGCCTCCTAAGAGAGAGGGTGTCAAGTTAATCAATCCTGAGAGGCCTCAGTCAAACAAAGTTGTGGATCTGGAAGAGGTTGTGAAGACTTTGGCCAGAGTGGTTAAAGAGATATCATACAAACTAGCCAGAGCAGAAAAAGGGATAGGACAGAGTTCCCAGGGTCAGCACAAGCCACACGGTCAGGAGAGATTTGGAAATCATCCCAGAGGTGATCACAGATCAGATGACAGAGGGAAAGGGCCCATGGGATCAGGAAATAAACAGCCTCAACCCAGGGAAAATAGATTGGTTCCTGATCCTTTGACTGCTAGGATTGCTACCGTAGAAGAGGCCAATGTTATTGAGTGGTGTGATAGGTGTTTCTTACCACATTCCCCATGTGATGTAGATAAGGAAGTTGAGGAAAAAAAATGATGATGAGGCATATGGTGATGTGTGTATGATGGAGTGCCTGAGAACTCACAGCAAGGGGCAACCTCAACTGAATTGATAAGTGCCAGAACTATTGAAAATTTTTGGGATTGTGTTCACCGGGTATTACCTCTTCCTCCTATTAATACTTTTGAAATTGATATGGTACAAGCATTTGATTTTCCTAATCATGATTTTGAATACTTAAGGGCCTTGATGATTAAAAATTATGATGGAGGAATCCCTTCTGAAGAGGACATGCAACTGTTGATGAATGCAGTAGTTTCTCAGGAGAAAGAATATAATACTAGAAGTAAGGTTGTCAAAGGGGGAGGGCCACAAACCAAGCCAAAAATTCCAATTCTTACCAATATCCTGAAGGAAACCCCTAAGAAAGATACATCTGGAAAAGGCCTAATTACCCCAAATAAAACCTGTACTCCTGCCCATGCCCAGACTGTGAAAACTCCTATACTATCAGATGAAATTGTGAATCTTCCTCCTAATACTGTCCTACCCAAATATATTCCTTGTGACATAGCCCAAATCTTGAGTCAGATCAAGGTTACTATTCCCATTGTTGAATTACTCAGGATCCCTGAGCATAGGAAAAGGGCATTTGAATATTTGGGATTTAAGGAAGAAAAGATTACCCAGGGAAAAAGTGTAAACAATGTAGAGATTCCTCCTATTATTGCAGAATTAGAAGTACCACAAGCATTGGAGGAACTAGGTGAATCACCTGAGGTATATTTGGGTACATCTCTAGTTGAATCTCAACTTGATGTGGATCCATTTTATACCACTTTAATTATTAAGGATAGGTGGTACATAACTATATGTTTGATTCAGGAGCCTCATGTAATGTAATGCCTCTTGAGGTAATGAACGAGTTAAATATCAAAGTAACAACAAATTTTGGGAAGTGTACTACTATGGATTCAAGAGAAGTGCCAGTAATTGGATATGTCAAAGGATTGGTAGTGCAACTAGCAGCTTATCCAGGAAAATGCTTAACCATGAATGTAGTTATTGTGGACTGTCCTGCTAAGTGGGGAATGTTATTGTCTAGAAAATGGGCAGCTAGTGTAGGTGGAAGCATACAAATGGACATGTCATTTGCAACCATACCAATTGAGGGAAACCTTGTGAAGTTGTATGGTGAGAAGAAAATGTTACACCTCATTGAGGACCCTAACAATGCTTCTTATGAAGTATTATACACAGACGTTGATGTTGATAACTTTGTGGGTTATGCTGATTTTAAGGAGCATAAAATTGATGAGTGCAAGTATCCTGAGTAGGTTGGTTTTCCCTGGACTCTGATGTTTGATGGGGCTTGTTCTAGATCTGGTAATGGTGCTGGTGTTGTCCTGATATCTCCAAGCCATGAGGAGTTTAACTTTTCTTTTAAACTTAATTTTGAGTGCACAAATAATATTGCAGAGTACGAAGCACTGCTCTTGGGTTTAAGGATTGCTTGGAAGTATGGTGTCAGAGATATTATTGTTAAAGGGGATTCAGAGTTGATAGTCAAACAAGTTAGAAAGTTGTATGCAACAAAAAATCAAAGAATGAAGCAATATAAGCATGCAGTTTGGGACTTAATTGAAATGTTTGATTCTTTCAATATAATACACCATGATAGGAAATACAATACTGTAGCAGAAAAATTGGCAGTATTGGGATCAAGGTTTGAGAATTGTACAGTATCCCCCTATTGTGAATATGATATTGAAATATTGACCAGGCCATCTTGTCCCTGATAATATCAAGCATTGGAAAGTTTTTGAAGATGATGCCCAGGTCCAAAGGTTTTTGCAAAATAAAGGAGAATTTACCAATCAAAGTATGGACTGGGAACCAATGGTTTGTGCAAGTGAAGGAAAAGAGACCCTATTTGGTAAAGACATTATTCAATTGAAAACCAATACTATTCCTAGAGGTTTGGTTGCACTGGAATCAAATTTTGATAATGTTGACCACATTGTTAATAGACACATGTCAGCCTCAAGAGATGTTGAAGAACATAACCTAGGCACAAAGGATAAACCTCAGAAAATATGGTTAGGTAGCAACTTGGATAGAGAGGAAAAGCAAGCATATGTCCAGTTGTTAAAAAAGTACCAGGACTGCTTGGCATGGTCATATTCAGAATTGAAAGCATATAGGGAAGACCTTTTTCAGCACGAGATACCCCTGGAGGCTAATGCCAAGCCATTTAGGAAAAAGAAAAGACCAATTAATCCACTCCTTTCCCTAAAAATGCAAGAAGAGTTGAAAAATTTAAGGGATGGAGGAATCATACAACCTACGAGGTACTCTTCATGGGTGGCAAACTTGGTACCTGTTCGAAAGAAGAACAGAGACATAAGATTGTGTGTTGACTTTAGAAATTTAAATAAAGCATCAATTAAGGACAACTATCCCTTGCCAAATATGGATAACATGTTGCAATTGGTTACAGGTTCAGAGTTGTTATCTACTTTGGATGGTTTTTCTGGGTATAACCAAGTGGTTGTGAAGCAATCAGAGAGAATCAAAACTACTTTCACTACTCCATGGGGTACCTATGTGTACGTGAGAATGTCATTTGGCCTGATGAATGTTGGAGCCATGTTTCAAAGAGAAATGGATGTAGCATTCTCAGGATATATAAATGACTTCATTGTTGTGTATCAGGATGATGTGATAGTTTTTTCAAGGAAGAGAAGTGATCACCTGCAACATTTAGAAAAGATGTTGTTAAGATGTAGGGAATATGATATCTCATTGAACCCTAAGAAATGTCATTTTGGGGTTCAAAAGGCTAAGTTTCTCAGACATATTGTATCAAAAGAAGGGGTCATGATTGATCCTGAGAGAGTGGAAGCCATTAGCAAAGTTCCTATTCCAAGAACCAAAAAGGGAATTCAATCCTTTTTCGGGAAGATAAATTTTATTAGGAGATTTATTTCCAACTTTGCTGAATTGACTATCCCAATCACTAGTATGTTGAAGAAGGATTAGAGTATCAAATGGGATGAAGAAGCTATTCAAGCCTTTACTAGGATCAAGGAAGCATTGAAAAATGCCCCTGTTTTAGCAGCTCCTGATTACAAAAAGGCCTTCCAAATGTTTTCCTTTGCTTCTGAGAATACCATTGCATCTGTGCTATTATAGAAGGATGATGAAGGAGCTGAAAGGCCAATTGATTTCTTTAGTAAAGCATTACAAGGGGCAGAGTTGAAGTATACTATCATGGAGAAACATGCCTTTTCTTTGGTCAGAGCCACAAAAATCTTTAGGCCATATATTTTAAGTTCTAAAGTCATAGCTTATGTCCCTCATACTATGGTCAAGGATATCCTGTCAGAAATGGAAATTTCTAGTAAGAGATGCCGATGGGAAAATAAGTTGCAGGAATATGACATGGACATCCAAACTACAAAATTGGTTAGAGGTTTGGGCCTGGAAAAGCTAATGACAGAAAGCAATCTGCAGACAGTTGAGATAAATGAGGTTGATGAAGAAAGGTTGAATATTCTTGAGAAATTAATAAATTCTGAATGGTACAAGGATATTATTTTTTATCTCAGACATCTGCAATGCCCTGAGTATTTAAGAAAAAATCAAAAGAGAGCACTTAGATTGGATTCCCAAAAATATATCATCACTGATTATGGGTTGGCTTGGAAAAACCCTGAGGGAGTTCTCTTAAGGTGTATCACTGAGGACGAAGCCCCAAATTAATTGTTGACTTCCATGGAGGAGTTTGTGGGGGGCATTTCACTGAAGAGTAACATCCCATAAGATCTTAAGGGCTGGTTACTGGTGGCCAACACTTTTTAAGGATACAAATTTATTGGTAAGAAAATGTGAGAGCTGTCAACGTTTTTTAGGAAGATTGAAAGCTTCAGGATCCCTCCCATTGCAGCCTGTATCAATTGAAGCCCCTTTTAAGCAGTGGGGGATGGACTTTTTGGGGAGATTTCAGATTCTTCAAGTGCCAGCCATAAATGGATATTGGTAGCCACTGACTACTTCACCAAATGGGTAGAGGCAATCCCCACTAAGAAAGCAACCCACCAAATTGTCATGGACTTCATTTTAAATCATATAATTTACAGGTTTGGAGTGCCTGCTAAAATAGTTGCTGACAATGCTATGAGTTTTTGAGCTAAACCTTTGGTAGCCATGTGTCAGGAGTATGGGATAAATTTACCATATGCTTCCAACTACAATCCCTAAGGTAATGGAAAAGTAGAATCAAGTAACATAAATCTGTTGAAAATAATCAGGAGGACCTTGGAATTAAATAAATGAAAGTGGGGTGAGCAATTGAAGTTTGTTGTTTGGGCTGATAGAATTACTATTAAAAGAGCTACTAGAAAGAGAATATTTGAATTGGTATATGGAACTCAGGCTCTCCTCCCCCTGCATATGCAATTATCTTCTTATCAATTTATCCAACAATTGGAGGATCAAGAGATTAGTCCCTATGATGCACGTATAAATCAAATTGTTGAATTAGATGAAGAGAGAAGAGAATCCCATCAAAGACATGTGAAGTTTAGGGAGAAGTTGAAGAAACTGTTTGATAAAAAGGTAACCCCAAGAGTTTTCAGTGTGGGAGATCTTGTGCTACTGTGGGATAGCAGACATGAGGATAAGGGAAAACATGGAAAGTTTGACGCATTATGGATGGGTCCTTATTCTATTGACATTAGAATTGGTGAGCATACCTTTTTCCTAAAAGATTTAGATGGAGAAATGCTTGAGTTTCCTATTAATGGTAGGCACTTGAAACATTTCCTTGACTGATTTCTCAGAATTAAGGTACGCATCATTGTACAGTGTACAGTTTTTGGTTTTGTTCTTTTTTCTGTGCTTTTTCTATTTCAGTTTGTCCCGGTCCTTGGTGACTGATTTTTGTTGGTTTCTCGATTTGTTCTTAGAGGGTTGGATATTGTTACTTTCTTTGGAGGTCGGTTCTTGACTCCATGGCCCAATGGATTTTTGGCACATGGTCTTTTGTTGTTGCATTATGTTTTGTTCTTGCGGCACTCGCAGGGAGTGCCCATCCCCGAGTCAGAGCCGGTGTTGGTGCTCAATTATAATCTCACCCTTTTCATTTAAAATTTTCAGTCTGCCTAGTTTGATGTACTTTCTATGTCTTCCTGTATGGATGCGTGAAATTTTTTTCCTTCATTGAGGTGTCATTGTCAGTCCTTTCCTATGGTCGTGGATCACGCTGAGTCATGGTATTATTTACAGTTTTCTTTCTGTGGGGAAAATTTTTGTAGTTTGGGCATGAATGATGGGGTTTCCCCTTCATTTATTTTTTCCACGATCATGTATCCTTTGTAAATTTTGTCCTGACATCCGTGGATAGTCGTCTCTAATTGGATGCGGCATGGTGGGTCTATTTGATGAACTTGTCACTTTTTGTTATATTTGCAAAATGCCTGAATTAGTCCCAGGGCCCGATGAATTCTAAT
Source organism: Taxus chinensis (assembly GCA_019776745.2). Taxonomy (NCBI): domain Eukaryota; kingdom Viridiplantae; phylum Streptophyta; class Pinopsida; order Cupressales; family Taxaceae; genus Taxus; species Taxus chinensis. Next base: position 361,288,307 of record CM034157.1, on the reverse strand, counting down.
TGGATATTTGAAACTATGAAGTGACGTGAGAAAATTTTTACTTTAGCCCCAGGAGGTGTACACTTGTCATAAATCAAGTGGTTGCAGGAAGGTGGGCCTTTTTTATGTTTTGATACATTATGGTGAAAGGTGTGAAAATATAAAATGAATGCCTAGGACCCGCAAAAGGACACATGGCCATTGTTTATTATAAAAGTGGGGAAGCGGGTCACCAGGGAACTTTGGAAATTTTTTCTTTGTTTTGAAAAGGGTTAAAGTTGTAAAAGTAAGCTGCTACCCCACTGACACCCAGGTAAAGCCACGTGTTGGGCCTACATTGAAAGCAGATGGGTAGGCCAAAATGTCAAAAAATACACAATTTCTTTGAGCATCACAAAATACGAAAGATACCCCAAGGCCCATTTCAGCTAAAATTTGTTCCACGTGGACGGCTCAAATTCAAAGTTGCAAAAAAGTAGAGTTAACGGCTGTGATACAATGCATTTAATTCTGCCACCATTAATGCTCCTACGTGAACCAAGGGCCTTAAGGGATATGACTGCATTCATCCTTTATTGTTATTTTGATGGTCTCTTGTCATTTTTATCAGTGAAGTGCAATTGGAATTATTGTGGAGCTCAATTTGTGAACCTGAGAAGTGTGAAAGTTTTGTTTTGAGTCAGAATTGCTCGAGTGCTTGTAGAAAATTGGTAAGAACTTCAAACTCCTGTGTATCATGTCTGTTCCATTGGAAAAATAGTTGAAGTAAAATTAGGGTTTTTGAAATGAAGACTATGCCATTTTCTTCTTCTGTTACATCAGGGGTCACGAGTGACCTAGACAAGGTAACAGACACAGATTTGATGAGTGCCGACTTAAATGATTTTCATCAAAGATTAAATAGTTCTCATTTGAGTGAATCTTTAAAGGAAATTCACGATAGCCGCATCACCTCAGTGGGTGCCATCCCACCCTCTATTCAATGCCCAGAACTAGTATGGTTTTGTGCCATGAATTATGACTCTGAGAAGAGGGAAGTGCTAGACGGGATCGAGGATGCGGTGCTGACATTGACACCAGAAGCCATTAGAGTATTACTGAAATTACCTATAATTACTGAACCAATTACTATTGGCATCAAACTAGCCTTGCAGGACTATGAAACAAAGAAGAAGGATTATGCCAAAATGATAAACACACAATGGCTCCTTACAGAGAGGAAGGCATCAGCTAAAATCCCCAAAAGGTTGGTTAGGGCACAATTCATTGAGGAGGTTGAGGATATCATTGTGCTTTTGAGTCGAATGGTAGGTTTGGAAACTACAAATGAGTTTAAAGAGTGGATGTCCACATTTATATGGATTATTCTTGAGAGAAAAGGAAATATTTGTTGGGCCACCTTTATTTCAGATGCAATCCATGATCATATGATTACTCTGGCAGCAAGGATTGAGATAGGGGATACTGCAGAGTTGGAGTTCTATATGATGACATATCTGATTTATAATGTTGCAGTGCACAGACATTTTCCAGCATTGTCACCACGCGCTGATTTTAAAAAGTGCCCAATGCATGAAATTTTCCCTCAATTACAGTTAACCAACTGGAGTGGAAATGTCAGATTGGTAAATGATGCTTTCTTTGCACCGATTATTTTCTTGTTCAAACCAGAATGGGGACAGTACAAAATGTCTGAGCATGCAAGGAAAGTGATTATGGAGTATGGGTGCTACTTCATTCAGTATAATAAGTTCACTTATATCAGGGTTAGTGGTTTTGAGGGAAAACCTTTTAAATTGCCTAGGTATGTTAATGACAAGCTGTGTTTATGTGAATTGGTAAGGCAACTGGTGCCTGTGCACAAGTTAATTGCTGGGAGGCACAAAAAAATGTCAAATTCCCTATCAGAATTGGAAGGTATTCATGCCCTTCCATTATAAAGGCCAGACTAATTGGAGAAGAAATGAAGAATTTGGCCATGGAGACATTTGAGGCTAGAGCCAATTATGACATTCGGTGGGTATTTAACAATGTTGCTAACACTTTTGAGCATAAGCCTCACTTTGAGGACTACTAGATGAATTGTAGGGATGAAGAAGAAGTCTGGTTGAGGGATTTTTCAAGAATGACTTTATCACAAGTGGTAGACTTCAAAATTGTAGTCATTCTAGAGGGGGTTGTAGATGACTTACACACAGTGAGTAAATTCTACATTGATCAGAAGATAGAAAGTCAACCTATAGCTCCCCCAGATTGGAATGAGGAGGAGTTTGATGATCCCTACATGAGGATAACCAATGTCATGAGGAGAATGGTAAATTGGCTGGTTCAGATGAATATTGACTTGTCAGTACAAAATACAAGAGTCCTAAATCATTTCAGAAATCTGGGAAACTTAAATGATGATATCCCACCTCTGAAGGAGGGCACTGATAAAATTGACCCATTAGGAGGAAAATCCCCTCTATTACCCTCCAAAAGGCCTACTGATGGGCTTATTGATGAATGGACAACAACTACTAGCGAGACAGGTACTTCCATGTCAGCCCTTAGGTAGAAAACTGAAAAAATGCTTTTAAAGTCCATGGAAAATGCCCCTATTACTCCTGCAGTGCCACTCCAGGAAAAGGGAAAGGGTCTAGCATCACATGTGGTTAGCCCAAATGTTGTCCCAAAGCCACATAATACTAAAAAGTTAATGAGTGCAGCCATTTCAAGTGGTCACATTCAGCCCAGGCCACACAAAGATGAAAAGAGAACACCACCAGAATTGAAGCAGTTTGAGCGGACACACAAGAAACCCAAAATTGTCCACCAGCCAATCCTGGTAAGGGTAGGTGCCCATACACCAAAGAATTCAAACATAGGGATGGGGTAATTGATCCCCCAGAAGTGGAAAGAACTGATAACATCCAGAAGTAGCAGGATACATCATTGCCAAGTATGGGGCAATCAAGTCCCATGATCCCTCATTCATTCTTCATGGAAAAAGAGGTGGAATGCATTCAGAGCTCAGTTCCCCAGGGGAATACTATAGTTGATCTAGTGGACAATCAGTTTCTTACCCCAGGTATGAAAATTCCTGAAGCTCTACTTGTTAAAGATATCAATCCACCACCAGTTGAAACAATGCATAAGGTTGTAAATGTACAAACTGAGGTGATTGATATAGATGCTGATGAGGGATTATCCATGCTAGATGCACTCAGTTTTTCTATTGATGAACCCTTATTAACACCAGTGGTTAATATTGAAGCAAGTAAGGAATCAGAAAGAGATCCTCATGTACTAAAAACTGAAGTAAGAATCAGGAAGTGAATTTGTCTTCCCCAAAATGAATGGTTTTGGAAATGGATAAACTAGAGCTATTGGTGGAAAAGGGTGTTAATACTAAGTTGGTGGTAGAAAATGTTGTGCCCATTCCTGTTGAGGTTACTAAGAGTGATGACCTTCTTCAAGAAGAAAAATTATATTTGAAGAAAAAATAAAAATGGCACAAGATATAATTACTGATGAGGAAATTGTTATTGGTGGAGAATCACAACTTTCAATGGGAAATGTGGATTCACTTCCAATAGAACAACCTACCATAACATTTCCTGAGGTATCATTAGGGCATGAAAGTAGTAGTTTGGCAACTCAACCAGTTTTGGGAGTAGAGGAATCCATTTCCCAAACTTTGATACAAAAGGGTGAAGGGGAAGAAACTCATGCCACCATGGTTTCAACTGGAGAAATAGTAAAGGAGTTCCCTTTGAGTTTTGATGTAGATCAAGTTAAGGATGATCAATCTGAAGTGCCAGATCAGGAAAGGAAGCATCTAGAGGAATTAATGGTACAGAGTGAAATTGACTTAGGGAAATTGGGATAAGTGGTCAAGAAAAAATAGAATTATTGGTGCAACAGGAACAAGAGATGTCCAAGAAAATAGTAGTTGTTCTTGAGAAACTCCAGCAAGGATCACAGGAAACAAAAGTTGGAACAGGTTTGAAGAAGGGATGGATCAGTGAATTAATTTCAAATGAAGAAGTGGCCCTTCCTATACAAGCAGTTGACCTTACTACTTTATCCTTTCCAAAAATAGTGAGAGCCCCAAAAAGGGCCAAAACCATCACAAGGACTCTTATTGATTCATCGGGGGCAAGAACCCTAGAGATAGCAACTCCTTTCAAGGGTAAGACAAGAAAGGACATAACCAATGATGATTACAACATTCAAATTATTCCCTTGGGAAAACCTTCAAGGGAACAACTAAAGCAAGGAGTATCTGAAGCAGTGAATGGTCTTTTACAAAAGGTGGATGAAGATGGGATGACAAAGAAGCAACTTAAGGAACAAATTAAGGCCTTAAGTTCATGTTTGCAACAACTGACAAGGACAAACTAGTCATGAACAAGTAGGTACTTATGTGAATACCCCTGAGGGAATGGATAAAGTAAATAGTGTTGTCAAGAAGGTCCAAGCAGTGGATACTTGGGTTGAACAACTAACTGAGAAGGGAAAGGAAGTTATCACAGAAGCAAGGAAAAAATATGAGGACCTCAGAGGTCGATTAAATGAAATTGATGGAATAATTGAAGACTGTGACAATGAGATTTTTTACTTGGAGGGAACTCTCCCCAAGCTTGACCACATAACCCAGCTTAGTGAGGAGCTAGTTGAGCAAGAAGGCATCGTACCAATAAGATGCAAAGGGAGTCAATATGCCCTTGAAGAATTGACAAAAATCAGGTTAGATACCTTAAATGGAATCAAGAAGAGGCTTGAAGTCAGAAGGAACTGGGTTGATGATCTACTTGATGCCATTGATCAAATATTGGAAGACATGGTGGCAAACAAGTCCAAAAAGAGCTATGGGGACTCAAGACTTTATTTCTTACTCAATTCATTTGAAAGTAATATCCAGATAGATGACTTCTCCCATGAAACTATTAAAATTATGATGAAGATTGAGAATAGGATTGAGGAATTGAAAGCCATACCACTAGAATATAAGCAGAAAATGGCTCAATGTCTGGACTTAATATCAAGACAAACATTGATTTTCCAGCATCACCTTGGACCTGACGAGGATGAAGTAAATGAATTATTCCAGAGATATGATGCTTATGTGGCCAGATTACCAGAAGAGCAAGATGCAGAGGAAAAGGGTGAAGAGGAGGAGGATGCTGGCACAAAAGATGATGAACATGTTTAAGCACTTTCTTCCTCATTTTGTATTTTCTTTTCATACTCCATTGAACTGATATTGTGAATTGATATTTCTGATACATTAAATGTAATTATCTCTCTAAAATTTTATTGTTTCTTTGTTTCAATTGTAAGTTAAAAATATGTAGTAGTTCATAGTGGATTAGATTAAAATTTCATATACATTTGAAACAGATATGTGAACTATTGACATCCTTGTATTGCTTGCAATGTTGAACAAAGAAAAAACAAGATAGGGTTCTATAGGGGCCCTTACCCATGACAAAAAGAGATGTACATACATTAGAAATCGAAACAATGAAAGGAGAATAACACCTAAGCATTATTTAGTCCTACTTCATAATTTCCCCTCAGTAGGGGAAGTTTATTCAAAAGTTTTTTCTTCCTCAATACAAACTCATCGTAGTCCTGTGTGCTATTTGTATGAAGACAATCGACCCTGTCAGGTCCCTAGACATCCCCATGTCCATCAAAGACTCCAAATTCATCCTAGGGTGGCCCATAATTTCCTCAAGCTCAATTCTCTTTTGGTAGGATGATACCCAATCCAAGAGGTCCAGACCACCTGAAAAGAAGGTCATTTTCCCCTTCCCCTTGTGAAGGGTTGACTCTCCAGGATTACTTTGAAGAGGGATGTTTGGAATGAAAAGAGGGACAGATACTGCATGTTGGTGACTGGATGAAATGTGAGGCTTTGAACTAGTTCCTGCTTCCCATTTCCTAGAGAAAGGTGGGTTTTCCCTGGGAGAAGGAATTGGCTGAGGTCCTTGAAATTCCTTCTCAGAATGAGGGGCACAATGCATCAAATGTGCAGGCAGCCAATTTGCAAACCTTCCTCTACTATCTTGAGCTGAAGAAAGTGTTTCCCTTGAGCAGCGAGTAGAAATAGATTGGTATTCTTCTCCATCCGAGATGATGACTGGAGACTAAGTTTGTGTTTCTCCCTTCCTCTTGCCCGAAGGCAGTGTTGTTGTTAGACCTGGTGGCAGAGGCACATTTTCTTCCTGTTTCTTTTCCAAGGAATGAATCCTCTTCTCCAACTCATTCACTTTGTTGGAAATGGCAGGCACCGTATCAATGGAGGTTTTTTCATACAATATGTATGATTCCTTAGGAATTTATTTTGATGCAAATTCCTCATTGCATAAGAAGGGGCATTGAAAACTGGTTTTCCCAGAGACCTGAGGCCTCCTCTCAACCCAGTATCTTTTTAAATCCTCAGGTGTTTTCATATGCTCCCATCTAAAAAGATGGAAATACATGACTTGGAAAGATGTGAATACATGATTGATTCTGATCATCCTGGTTAAAAGCGCTAAGCGGACTCGTTGATATGTCAGAGGTCCTTTTGTGTCTCCTACGCATTCTACTTCAAACAAGGCCCTAAAAAAGGCCTCTTCTGGGCCACTCAGATCAAAGATTTGATTCAGATCTTCTGAAGAGATTTCTTTCAAGCTGTGTGCCACAAGTGTCTTTGCCATTTTTCTGGTAAAGATTCTGCTATACCCAAAATTAGGAAAGAGATACATAATTGCAAGAGGGTAGGGTTGAGCTTTATAGCCTGAAGGTGACACATATCTCTGGTCTGGAAAAATCTTTCCCCTGAGATGAGAAGGATCTTGCTCAGTTCGCACAAGGGAAAATTAAAAACTGAAGGAAAGTATAGATGAGCATAACTGGTAAATTATGATGATTTGACAAACATCATGTATGGCATTTAAACCAGTAAGATGTGAAGTGAAGTGCACTGAGCCCAAGAAGGATTTCAAGAAATGAGCGTAAGTGTGCGTCATGTCAAAAATCATATGGAGACACTCAGTGATCAATCTGAAATGATTGTTAATCAAAATCAGAAAGGAACATTTTAAATAGCCTACCAAAAGTGAAGACCATATGTCCCAGAAAGATACAGGTGGAATACATTGAAAAGACTTATGTTTCATACACCTGAAAGTACGGGATGAAGTTCATAAATATCATTTTCTAGAACATTTTTGTAACAAACAAAGTATTCCTTAGAATATTCTTATTTTTTTTGGGGGGCGAATATTTGAAGTAAAGTGAGTGATATAAAAGTATGAAAATGTAATGCCAAAAAGGGGGGTTAATTTTTCTAAAATTTAGTCAGAGAGAAAAAAGGAGAGAAGAGCCAAGAGAAGCCATTTTCTGGGAAATTTTTTTGAGAAACCAGTTATTTCTTGTGTGCCTTTCAAAATTGATCATGTCAAGATGGTTGCAGATGTATAGCCATTGACAAAACTTTGAGATTGTAAACAAACTTTCCCTTGTTGATCAAATTTGAGAAACCTTGAGTAATTTGTGTAAATCATGAACTATGTTATGTCTATTGTCATCTTGAGATATTTTCAAATAGTTATCTATGTTCCTATTGCAATCTTACATTAGGAATCCTTTTGAAATCACACAAAATATCATCCTCATGACAAGTATTGTGGCATTTGCAATTACATTATGAAGAGAGCTTTCATTTCATGATGTAATAAGTGATTTAAATTCACTTTACTTTCATTTCAGTGATACAGATTGTTTTTCAGTTTATGAGTGTATCATGAGCGTGATATAATAGGGGTTTTCTAAAGTTTAATTGAGTCTTTAACATGAGTTCTTGTGTTAAAACCTTGAAGAATGTGTGAAGTCGTGTGTCTTTGAGCCTTCATAAATGCACAATTTTCTAGTTGAAGGTTCATCTTGACTATTTGAAGCTATTCATCTTTTTGCCTTGTGGATCTGTTAACATTTGTTTAAAGTTCTCAGGTATTTGGTATAATCAACTTTATCCTTCTTAACTTCCCAACCATAAAATACATATCCAGAGATGAACCATACATGAACTACCCCTGCTTGCACTGTCTGTTCATAAATGCTGAGGGAATTCATCGATTTACCCATCCCTTACCTCAATATGCAGGAGCAATCAATTTTTACCATTTCCTTTAGTAACCTAGATTTTGTTTAGAAGGTTTCTTCATCCTCTAAAGTGACAACTCGTGAGAGTTAGACTACGTTGTATTGACCATACCTTCTCAAGATATCCTCTTAATTTTGTGAAAGGAAAGAAAAATACTATAAATATGCAGATGTTATCCACCAATACGGGTTACAAAATGGGTCCTCTCACCCTGGTTGAAGGCACAACCTAAAGTAGTTAGGGTAGGTCAAACCCTATACATGGTGTTATCCATTTCTTCCAAGCCTGAGTGAATGAAGAGTCGGTTAAATCCTTCCTTAGCTACAAAATGAATCACACTCTTATTTATTTGTCTCCAAGCATCTTTCTCAAACTACGGTGTTGCTCAGTCGTAAAGGGAGAATCAATTTGGGTAAGAGTGAGGGAAGATGTGTGAAAATAGGCTAGGTATGAGTAGTATAGTGAAACATATATCAACCAGATTGTTCTCATGGAACACAACTAAATATTGAGCTTCAAGGGACCTAAAACAACACAACCAACACACAACACAAGAGAAAAGGAAAGAAGAAGGAATGCAAGCATGTTAGGATAGAGAATAGTTTCAAGATGATGCTTCTATTACTTCTAGAAATGCACATAGCTGTTACAATGATGAAGGAGGCTGATATCCACATGTAAAAGCCAAACATAGAGGTATGCAACTCAAAATATAGAAAATATGGAGTCCTTGAAAAAATGCGTAAGGATCCAGAGTTTCCAACATAAAAAATTAGCCTTGATTTTACATTTATAGATGAATCCATGGAGGAAGAAGGGCGAATGAGGGAAAACCCAAATTTGAAACACAACCACCAATAAGAAGCATTCAATCCCCACAAATCTACTTTGAAATATGTGAAATATGCTTTCCCATACCTATTTGACATGTTGAAGACAAAGGAAAGCAGATCATACCAAATCAGGTGGTTAGAAAAATTAGACTTGCTCATCAATTTTTAGAAATAAATTTTCCTATTTCTCACCTACGAGATCTGCTAGAATTTGAATTTTGAATTTCTAGTACTATAGCTGATGTTAACAGCTCTCTGACAAGTCTAGGCATGTGCCAATCTGAGCTGTGTAGCAGAAGATATGGCTGTCAAAATATTTCATAGTTTTCGGTGCACGCAAAACACATGGCACATGTGGATTGGCTTAAGTGAAGGCCAACGGTGCAGCTATTTTGTCATTTTTTTCCACGTGTCACCCATTGGTTTTTTGCAAGGATTTAGCACTCTATTGGTGTGCTTTGATAGGTAGCGTGCGGCACACTCCAACATGTCATAAGATGAATTAGCAAAGAAGGCACGTGAGGAAGGATGTGAAAGGGCACACGCGGAAGAAAGAGGCATGGGAGGAAAGTAGAAAGAGGTAAAGGAAAGTGCGTGTGATGTGCATGGGGAAAATGAGGCAAACAAGCGAGCATAGAATGCATGGTCAAGGCACAACTATTACAAAGTAATAGGCACAGTACATGAGAGGGCTGGGAAGGGCATGTGAGAGGGCATGTGAGAGGAAGGGCATGCAGGTAAAACTGTAGACAAAGGAATGTGCCAAGTAAGTTGAGTGCGCACAACCATGCAATATATAACTTGGAGCTGGAATGTGTATGCAAGTTACCCAAATCACTAGGAGAGTTATTTGGATAACAATTCTGGTGACTTTCGAGGCCATCTTCCTGCTAGATGAAAGATATTAGTATCCTGAAGCATCCATTGGGTATGGATTCCACTTATGAAATCATGAAACTTCCCCTCTAATTAATTGAGAATAATTTCTACACTCTGTTATGAATCTCATAACTGCTGAGAGAAGCTCTGCACTCTAGATGTAACAAAAGAGCATGCGCAGGAAGCACACAAGAGGAAAGAAACATGTACAAGTGAACAATGTGCATAAAGCACACTTGGAGGAATTGAAACTATTCTAATATATACAACCATGATGCAACAAACTTAATGGAAAGTTTTGAGATAAATCTCATTTACTGGGATTTGTAGTGCACCTCCATCAAGATGAGTTAACTCAAAAGAGTTAGCTTCTTTGCAAGAACTGATGATGTATGGACCACTCCAAAGTACATCAAAATTTGAATGGTACCCTAGCTTAGCTCTGTCAGCATCCCATTTTAGAACTAGGTCCCCAAATTTGAAATCTTGAGGCCTAGCCATTCTATCAAACCATTTCTTTATTACTTGTTGATGTTGTTCTAGCTTGGTCATGCTAGAGTTCCTGAGTTCTTCAAGGTTAAATAGCTCCAACATTCTGATTTCTCTTTGGTCCATGCCTTCCAATTCCAACTACTGGGAAAGCACCAATGAATTTAGTTCTAGTGTCAAAGGAAGGGCAACCTCCTTTCCATAGACAAGCTTGTAAGGCAATGTTCTTATTGACTTTTTACTATGATTCTATTTTCCTAGAGCGCACACAGGACCTTTATATGCCACTGTCTTTGGATGATGTTCACTATGTGTTTCATGATTTTGATTAGGTTCTTGTTTTTTTATTCTACCTGACCATTTCCTTGAGGGTAATAGTTAGAAGATATTTTCAGGTAAATGTCCAGACTTAGAGCCCAATCAGTGATTTTAGCACCAAGGAAGGCCTTTGCATTATCAAAGATAATGGTTTGAGGAATGCCAAACCTTATGACTAAACCCTTGAGAAAGTCAAGGATGACTACCTCATTTGACTCATCAAGCGCAACAGCTTCTGTCCATCTAGTGAAGTAATCTATAGCCATCAATACCCATTTATGTCTAGCGCTTGAAGGTGCATTGATCATGCCTATGAAGTCGAGACCCCATTACACAAAAGGATGATCCACTTGGATTAGTCAGTGGGGAAGTACTATCAATCTATTCTTTCCTACAAATAAATTTCATTCCTTGCATTTTGTGACCCACCTATGTACATCTTTAAACAAGGTAGGCCAAAAGATACTTGTTATTATGATATTCATTGTTATAGTCTTGGCAGAGAAGTGTCCACTATAGAATCCATCATGAAATTCTGCTAACACTTTTTCATTTTGCGCACCGTTGATACATCTTAACAACATGCCATTAAGATTCCTTTTGAAGAGAATTCCATCAATCAACACATAAGGGACATATTGTAACCTCATATGTCTTCTATTTTATTTATTTAAACCAGGAGGGTATGCACCCTCAGAAAGGAATGTAATCATGTCCTTCATCTAGTCATGTGTGCTAGGGTCTATATTCTATTCAAGTTCTATAAGGGAAAGGTCTTCGTCCAAAAATAATGAAGCTTCAGGTTCAGCTGGTGCATCCTCAACAATCTAATTACAAAGTGCACTACCTCTTACCATCTTTGTGGCCTTAATAGTAACATCATATTCCATGATTTTGGTTTCCCATCATGCTCTCTTTTCATTGATTTCTACTCCCATGATGAAGTCTTTGACAGAAGAGTGGGAGACTAACACCCTGATATGATTGGTGGTGAGCATAATTTTGAATTTCTTGAGTGCACACATGATGGAAAAGGCTTGTTTCTTTTTGTGACTATATTTTATTTCATAATCCTTCGGCATCTGGCTAAAGAAAGCCACTAGCTATTCTAACCCTTGTTCATTTTCTTGTGTCAGGACAACAACAATGCTTGCATCAAATCCATAATCATAAAGTATGAAATCCTTTGAATGATTCGGATTGATGAGTGTTATCACACAAGCAATATATTTCTTGATCTTGTTGAAGCTTTGTCTTCCTTCTACTATCCATCTGAAGGTTATGTCCTTGAGCATCAAGGTGATGGGTTGAACTAGTCCCGCAAAGTTAGGGATAAAACACCTAACAAAATTGATCTTCCCAAGGAAGGACTGTAGGGCCTTTTTATGCACTGGTAGAGAAAGAGATAGGATGGCTAAAACATGCTCAGGATCAATTGTGATGCCATTCTTTGAAACCACACGGCCTAAGAGATTGCCATGCACCATCGCAAAATCACACTTCTTGGGGTTAAGAGATACCCCAAATTCTCTACATATCTTAAAGACCTTTTCCAGGTGTGCCATGTGATCTGTGCTCTACTTTGAGAAGATATTTATATCATCAAGGTAAACCAATATTAACTCATTAATGTATCCTTTGAAGGCAACATCCATAACGCACTGAAATGTGGCACCCACATTTGACAAACCAAAGGGAATTTTTTGATATGTATATGTTCCCCATTGGGTTGTAAATGTTGTTTTGAATTGATTCTCTTCCTTGACCAGGATCTGGTTGAAACCTAAGTATCCATCTAGCATGGAAAACCTTTGTGTGTCAGCCACAGTTTGTAGAATCTGCTCCATTAAAGGTAAAGGGTAGTGATCCTTTAGAGATGCCTTATTCAAATATTTGAAATAAACACAAAGTCTGATTTCACCATTCATTTTGTGTACTAGAACTAGATTTACAACCTAGGTAGAGTATTTGATACGAAAAATGATTTTTTCCTCAATGAGTTTTAATAGTTCCTTTCTCATGGGGGGATTTATCTTTGGATTGACTGGTCATTGCTTCTATCTTATGGGATTTATACCAGAATCAAGGTCAATAGAGTGTTGAGAAACACTTGGATCAAAACCTTTGAGGTATTCATACTCTCATGAGAAAATATCATTGTAATTTTGATAGAGAGAGATGAAGGCATGTTTTTCTTCATGCACACAAGTCCTACTGAGCATCAACTCTTTCCCATGTGTAATAGTAATGAAGGAGCAATCTTCTTATGTGTCATGCATGTATCTTTCTTCACCCTTGAACTCATCATCAAGGCTGAACATTTTCTCTAAGGTGACCAGCCCTTTAGGTAAATTATTTTTCTTCATCTATATCACTTAGTCACCATAGTTGTTATGCAAGTCAACTTGCATACTGGATGAAAATTCAGCTTCATTTTGGATAAGCTGGATGATCTATGTGTCAATGTCAAACACTTGCTAGCTGGTGTTATTATCTGGAATGGATGGCATGATCACCATCCTTATATGTTAAGTGTTTCCTTTGATGAATTCCTCAGGAGAAGAAAATTATGAACCTAGTGCAGCCATCTGGTCAACTTCATTTTTCATTCTGTGTGGAACCACCTGCAGATTAAGAGCATCAAAGCATTCAAGGAGGTCCCAAACTCTATGTTTATAAGCTTTGAGAAGCTTAATATTTTTATGGCACTTGTTAGTAACCTATTGGATGATCAATTCTTTGTCCTCAGATATCTGCAGCACCTTAATTATATTCATCTCAGTAATGAGTAAGCCATGCACTAGCACTTCATACTCTGCCACATTATTAGAGAATATAAACTACAGCCTGTGCATGAAGAATAATTTTTCATCCTTAGGGGAAATGAGATCCACTCCTACTCCCATATCATTTCTTCTTCTAGATCCATCAAAGTACAACTTCCATAGACCATTTTTAATTTTGTCTTTCATGAGCGTGTGTGGAAGCATAATGTCTTCTTATAGAATGTAATAAGTACCAAGCCTAGTTTTATAGGATTCTAGTTCTTTAGCATAGGGATCAAAATTGTGATGTCTTTCCACCCATTCATCAAGCACTAGGTCTGGAACAGAGGGTGAAAGAGACTGCTCTTCAAGAACTAAAACTTGTTCTTCTTGGATAAGACAATTGGCTTGGAGAGGGGATGGGACATATGACTCTACATGATAGGATAATATAAACTCATCTTGTATGGTAAACCGGGTACCATACCTTGTCTTGAGTAACATATGAGACCAATTAGAAGACAAGTAACCACCAACTTTAGTAGTAAATTCTCTTGATAAAAATAGGGCAAACAAAGGAGGCCGGTCAATTATTAACACATATTGAGTAATTATTAGGATTGGACATGCATAGAGGGTTAACTCAAGATCCTTGATGAATCCTAAGGTTTTCAAAATTGAGCCATCAAGTTGTAGGAATCCTTTAGACAAAGAGCTATATTTAAGACCTAAGACATCAGCTATCTTCTTAGGCATAACAAAAGTACTAGCACTTGAGTCAATCATGCAGTTATGCACTAGGTTTTTACCTATAATCAAGGACATATATAAGGGTGGGGTTTTAAATTTACTTACTTTTTCTTCCTCTTTTTGGTAGATGTTGACATAAGCACGTGGCTTCTGCATAACTGGATCAACACATGGGAGTTGCACCAGAGCTTCATGAAACATATCCCACTGATATGGAATGGTTAAGGCATCCCACATTGTGATGTTTATGTTTTTTCTCTTTGTCTATTCAACAATTCTAAATGGAAGGCCCCCCATCTTGTGCATTTGGAGAATAATATCCCTTCTTGACTGTTCATTCATGGAAGCCTGAATTTTAGCTAAAGGAGAGGCTTAACCTACCAATGGAGGGGTGGGTGCTACTTCAGAAAGAGCTTTACCTAGGGCCCCCTACATAGGAATTTGAGCACTTTTACTACAAGATGCCTTTTTTGATTCCTTCTTCTTCTAAAGGTCTTCTTGTGTTGTCAGGGTTATAACCCGTGTGCCTGAATCTAACATTTTTTTCTTGTATCTTGTGTTGTCTACAACTTGGGTGCACTATATTTTTGTATCTTCTACATCTTGATTGATCAAACAGAAGTCCTCTGTCCCAAAGAACATCAAATTTGTCTCTTAAAGAGCTTTTGGTATTTCTAGGTTATCTGCTTTAGGGGCACTCATTGAAGGTTCACAATCTGAAGCATTCTAGATCATGAAGGTTTGGACATGCATAACATTAGCACAATGATATTGAATATGAGGCATGTTATAAGGGAAGCACCATTATGAATCTTGTGCCAAGTTGTTTTGAATTGGAATAAGCACCTGACTTGCACTGGGTACTAGGAGAGAAGTCACGGGAGGGGCAACTTGTAAGGGAAAATGTGCATTAGGATATCATCTATCATTCTGCTGGTTAGGCATGTATCTTTGATTTCCATATTGATTCTGCCAAGGCTGATTGCCTTGGCCATGAGCCTGATTGGAATTTACTTGATAGGCTTGTGCCTATTGCTTTTCTAATGATATGACCTTGTTTGATAAATTTTTGATCAAGTCCTTGAATTCTTCATCTTCCTTTTGCTGTGATGGAGAATAGGATGTTGAGGAAATTGGTTTCATGTTTTTCTTAGAGATAGGAATAGGGGCCACAGAAGGTTGGGGCACTTGTGACATTTCTAGGAATAAGGGCATGGGTGTTCTAGGAGCCAACTTTCCTTCCTGAATAAGACTATTTTATGCCCTTACTGCAATGCTATAAGCATCTGCTAAAGTCCTACCTCCCATAGATTGGATCACAACTGAAATATTATTGTTGAGAACCTTTAGATAATAAAGGAAAGCACATTGGGCTGGTCATACCACAAGAGGGATTCTATCCCAAGTCTTCTGAAATCTGATGTTGAAATCAGTCATCTACTCATTCGGTGCCCTCCTTGTTATTTTTCAGTCACTCCACCAACGATAGGTGATTTGACTTATCTTCAAAGTAATTACAAAGAGTTGTTCCCATCTCATCCCAAGTGGTGATAGATCCAAGTCTCAAGCCTCGGTACCATTGAAGTGCTTTACCTTTGAAAGAGGTTGCAAGCAACCTGATTGTTACATCATAATGTGTGATCAGATAGAGTAAACACACATTTGATATATCCTGGATATGCTCCTGAGGGGTGACTTGATTCTCACCAGTAAAGTAAGGAATACTCTTAAGCATGTCATTTGGCATATCATGTTGTATGGCTAGGAGTAAGGGACTCCCTCTAGAAAATTTTGTAAATTTTCTTGATGGAGGAGGTTGCCGATGCACCATTATAGGGTGTGCAACCTTTTTGTTTTGAGGAGGAGTTGAGTGGGCATGGTTCATTTTTACTCCCATAAAAAAAGAAAGGAACCCCCTCATGTGCGCTAGCCTATCACCCAGCAGAAGCTAAGCACTCACCTGAGGCACGCGTGGGTACCGAGTCTCTCTTTTATGTGAGTTTAGTGGGAAACATCATCTATGATTAGTGTAAGAGTTTTTAGGAGGGAAGTTAAGACATACAAGAACCATAGGGCTCAGAACGGCCTCTAGATCCTTGCAGTCACTTCAGATCGAGTGCTTTAACAGAATCCAGAACATATATTATGACAGAAAGAATTATACAAGCATTCATACATGGCATGAAAGGAAAGAGAACTCATAAGAGAGAAATATGCATTAGAACCATTGATATTCATGTATATATTATATCAGGTAACCTCATTACATTCATTGATTCATTACAGAGTGTCACAGAGAGTAGACCGTAGTCATGCATATCACTGGACTTGTGTAACTAAGCTATCAAAAGAAAATTTACAACTCCATGCCTAGTACATTTTATCTAGAATCAATTATCCACTAACAGAGTCTTTGAAGTAATTTTATAGAGCTCCACCCATACTATATCTCAAACTCGCCATGTATATCAAACTCCTAGTGTCTCCTTTTACTCCGCAGGAACTTGTATTTATAATTCTCCTACACTACCAACTCACCTTCCAGCACCCTCAGATCTGGTGCCAAGTGTTGAATGTGGTCCTTCATGCGAGCATGCTTCTCCAGGCCTGAGCTTTCCACTTTATCTCATGATGTTCTTCTAGAAGATTCCAAGGCATGCCCCTATCGGGGCCAACCTATCGCCAGGATGGCATCTTATCCATGTGCAACTAATCATGCTTTTCACGTGTTCTTCCCTGGGTGCTCAAATTGACTAAGTCTCGAACCTCCTTTCACATATCACGTGTGCTATGTGCTTCCTTAAACCTTTCTCTTGTGTGCTTTTTCCTTGCACACCTTTTCATAACTGGGACCTTGCATGCCTATGTGCCTTCATACTTGGTTAATATTCCAGGGGTCCAACATCACCCCACACTACGCCTATTCTCCATCCTCGGAAACACTCTACTTAACCAAGATGCATGTTGTCTAGGGAATCAATGAATAGTCTTACACTTTATAAAGAATAAGGAATGAAAGAATTGGGGAAAGAATGAAGAATGGGGGGGAGCATCAATTCAGCAAGCTAGGGAAATATTTTCACAAATCTACCTCTAGCTTATTCCACTCTTCAACCTCACCCTGTGCCTTCTGGCAGAGGTCACCCACTAGGGTGCTCACTTCATCAAAACTCAGGCCAATTCCCTGGGTGCCCAAAGTGTCCATGATCTGTTCCATCTCTTTACCCAGGTCCTCGAGTTTATCCATCCTCCTAGTAATCTGGGGTATAGTTCCTTTAGCTGGGCCTTAATTGAGCTCCTTAAAGCCTCAATTGCCTCTGATTTCTTCTCTACTTCAGCCAAAACCTTGTCCCTCTCCACCCTATTCCCCTTGTTATTTTCTTGGAACTCTTTTAGTTCTGCTTCAAGTGTGGCAACCAAGGAACTTGCCACCTCATCCCTATCTGTGCATGTATCATATGTGGCCTCCGTAGATTGGGTAGTGACCTTAACCTCTGTGAATACTTGGCTAAACTTAGCAATAAGCGCTACCACCTTCAATATTTCCTCCTCCTTCAAGTGTGTGGCCACTTCTTCTATAGATTCCAGGGCCAAAGGTCATCTCTCCATAGTGAGGATGCACGTTAGATCTTCTATACACTCCAGAAGGGACGAGTACTTCTGTGTGGGTGGCGCTAAGTCTGGGTGCTTCAAAAGGATGGTGCCTTTGATAGACTCCATTTTCTTGTACACTTCCTGCACCTTTATCTTCTCTTCCTTTAACTTGCACCTTAGTTGTGCGCTGATCAGTTCTTCCTGCTTTAGGCTTCGAGTCTTGTTCGCCAACTCCTCTTCCTTCTTCCCTAGTTTTTCCTCCAAGACTTTTATCCTATCATTTCACACGAAGAGTCTAGCCTTAGTCTCAACCACAGCCTTGTTAAGTGCATTGCAAACTTGCTCATCTAAGAGATCCTAAGCATTCACTAAGGGATTGAACCCCTTAGATTCTAGCAATGTTATGAGTGCCCCCTGATAGACTTCAAAGTCTGGCTCATCAATGTGGGACTCAAATGCCCAAGAGAGCATCTTCTTTGTTCTGGGGTACGTGCCATCCTTTTCAAAAGACCCCATGGCTAGAAGTCTTTCTGTGGGCACAGTGCTTTGGAAATCACGCACATGTAGCACCTTCTTTGTGTCATCAACATAGCCCATTACTTACCTCTGCTCCATATCAAGAGTCCTCCTACCCGAGCACGCACCTTTGGGGAAACTTACTGTTAGAGTGGGACCTCCTCCCAGGCTATCATGCTCTTTTTTAATATTCTCCTCCTTCCCTTCCTTCAGCACTATGTCTGCGCTACACTCCAACTCTTGGTCTACCAGGATTTTGAGCATTTTTTGTGCTTCTCTTTCTGCCACCTCAGTGATCTACTCCTTCATAAAACTTATGGCTCCCTACGTTTCCTTGTCAACCTCTTCATTTCCCTCCCTATTTCCGGTGTCTTCCTCATCCTGTGTGCCCTTTCACCACATGAATATGAACTCCTACTTCTCATCTCCACTCTCCTCTTCTGAGTCATAGATGCTAAAAACCCATGGCTCCTAGTCTTTTTTAGGCTCATCTTCTTCACCGTCATCTTCTTCACTCTCATCCCCTCTTTCACCCATGTACTTTTCCAAGCTGTCGGTCACCTCTGAGTCAACTTCCTCATCTACCCTCTACTTTTTCCTAAGAGGTGGCTCTTGAATTGGGGATTCAGCCTTATCTTCTCCCTCAGGTGATTCTTCCTTGGTGAGGGGTTGCCTAGGTGCCTCTACTTCTGGCATCTTCTCCTTCACCGGGGACTTCTTTCTCCATATGTAGGTGCTTGGCTTGGCGCTTGTTGTTGGCATGCTCACTGTCTGAGTAGTCGGCACACTTGGTGCTTTTTCCTCTCTTCCCCTCTTCTTGGGTGTGGGCTTCTTTCTCTCCAAGGGATCCTCAGGTATGGAGACTTCATTCTCTAGATATGCACCCTTCTCAAACTTTGGCCTTATACAGAGGTACACGTGCACTGTGGCTCCTCCAGCGATGGGTAGTGTTATCAGCCTAGTCATCTGGATCTCATGTGACATGTACTTTTCCACGTATGTGCACTTGCCACCAGGGTAATTCAGCTTCTTCCTCATCTCCCTATGCTCCTGGTCTAGACTACCTAGTTCCAGCCTTAACTTCTTTGACTCCTTAAATCTGTTCACTCCCGCTTGGAAGTATTGGTTAGTGAACGCGAAGGGAAGCTTGCACCAAGGGCTCCATGATTCATCTATTAGCTTGAACCTTCCCAAGTAGAAATGTTGATAGACAATGAACTCGGCTTCCCCTTCAGTGGCTACTGGGAGTTGTTCAGGGATTCTCTGCTCTACCTTGAATGTGTTCCTTAGGTGCATGTACCATTTCTCTAGCCGCACCTTGTGGGGTTCTATCATTGTATCGCAGGCATACTTTTCGAAACCTCTTCACGGGTGAAGGATCCTCGGTGGGGTACTCCCATAAAAATTTGTCTAGTGCGTCAGGCACCCCAATCTCTATGAATACAATGGTGAGTAAGATTTTTCCAAAGAGGATCCTATCCCCTTCCTTCACGCACTTAACGATTTCTTCTGTGATGTATGCAGATAGGTTATATATGGTGCCTTCTTCAATTTTCCTATAGACATGTAACCAGGGTTTGTTGACCTATGTCCACCTTTCCTTGCCATTCAGCTTAGTCACCAGATGCATAGCCATTTTCACCACGGGGTCCTTGATGTCTGAAATGTCATAATATTATGACCCCTTCTTGCAGGCATACTTCAGTGATGGTCTCTTGAATAGCCTCCTTGTCACCAAGGTCATCTTCCAAGCTATCTCCCTCACATATGAGGCCTGTAAATTGTGAAATAAGATGGGGAGTCATGCACATCTTGCACCCTACAAAGTGGAAGTAATCTTCATGTACCCACGACATCAACCATTGGTACAGGTGCTCTGGCTTTCCAAAATAGGGAAACTCATAGAGTTGCAGTAGCCCTACCTTCTCCATTTTGACCTTAATGTCATCATTGTATATTGGCAAACCCTCTGGTGTTCATTTGCTAGTGGGGCACACTAATTCCAGTGCCATTTCCTTTTCTATTGTGTTTGTGTGGTGATTATAGTCACTAACAGGTACACTTCTTAGGTGGGATTCCCATTCCTTCCCCATCATCACCCCATCTGGGTATTGCATCTCTGCATACCATTCTTCATTTGTGTTTACTTCAGGTTCTTGTTGTTTGGCCTTGGCCTTGCCCTTCCCTTTCTTGGGTGCCATTGTCGAGGTCCTCTTATCACTCCTACTCTCTCCTTGTTACTCTGTCTTACTTCTTCCAATCCTCTGATCTCAAATCCATGATACAACTCTTCTGAACTCATGCCCTAGTTTTTTGAACCCTAACTGGGATAAAATCTTCACAAGACAACACCTCTTCAACTCTTTCCATGCCCGTGTAACCCCTTCTAGTTCGCAAACTCAAACTGGCTGCTCACGCTTCAATCTCACAGATCTTCCTTCACTTGATCGAATCTGAAAACCCTAGTTTATAGAACTCACTTATATCTCAAACTCCTCTATTTCACAAAGTAAAAATGAGAGTGCCCCGACCCTTTACTTATAGTTTTTCCCTTTTCTGAACATTAAATGCTACCTCACCTACCATCATACTTTGTTCATTTAATGTGTCTTTTTCAAACAAAGTATGTCTTCAGTGCTTTCACTCTTGCACCCTTCCTGCGTGAAAACTCCTCCAACCTTCTGGCGTGCAACCAATCCAACCTGACAGGAGACTCTTGTGCATGTGTAACCCATGTCGAAGGCACTTCTTTTGTCCTGATTCTTGCTCTCACCTACCTCATGTTGCTTTAAATGCACTTTTTCCTCCTTAGTACATGGGATCTACAAGTAGCTTTACCCTGGCACCAACCATTCTTTTATCTTTTCTCTTTATATACCTCTTTCAACCCGGCTACTCAACAAGGCTTTTCAACACAACTTCCTTGGTACTTTAATCACGCACTTCTTCACTTTTCTCCACCCCACACTTAAAGCAATGTGTGGTCCTCTATGCACTCACAAATTCTCAAAAATAGCAATAAGGTTACTAGCGCCCAAGGCACAAAACAAAACAACAACGCGAAAGGGAAACACAAGAAAGGGAAAATGCATAAAGGAAACTTCTAAACTAACTGGAAAAACTACCTTATTTACAAATACCAAGAAGACTTATTTATAGTAGGGCTTCAGCCTACTCCCATTGAAGTGTCCAGGAAACTTCTTCCCATCCAGCACTTATAACTGGCACGCACTTGAATCAAGGATGTACGATATTATGTAGGGACCCAACCAATGGACTTTCAACTTCCCAGGATTGTGAAGAAACTTGGAATCATATAGTAACACCATCTGCCCAACCTCAAACTTCTTGTTCCTAATGTGGCGATCATGCCAAGCCTTTTACTTTTCCTTTTCCATTGTTTGGCTCCATCGGGAAAGTGATCATCTCTCATCCAGTTTCATTAACTCATCAATTATTTCTTCCAGTGCTTGTTCATCGGCTAACCCTCCTACACTTGCATTATTCACAGAGAAGGCAACATAAATTCAACTGGAAAAATAGCTTCCGCGCCAAACACCAATTGAAAAGGTGTGGCTTTGTTCAGCCTTTTATACGTTGTCCTGTAAGCCCATAATACTGCCGATACTTTGTCATCCCAATCTTGTCTTCTGACATCACAAATTTTGGTCAAGGTATGACTTAGTATCTTGTTGAATGCTTCTGCGGTTCCATTTTCTTGTGGGTGATAGGGTGTAGTCTTGTGATGAGCCACCATGAACTCTGATAATAGGATCCTCATGGTCTCATTCAAGAAATGTGTACCCCTATCACTGGTCAAACTCAACGGGCATCCATACCTCGTGATAATGTTCTCCCATAAGAACCTTGCCACTGTTGCTGCCATGTAATCTTTAGTTGGGGCTGCCTCTGCCCACCTTGTGAGATAATCCATGCAAGTGATGACATAACGTGACCCAGTCCTATGCACGTTGCTGGTGCAATAGGTCCTACAAAGTCTATCACCCACTTTTCAAAAGGCTTCGTGCTAGGAATAGGGTGCAAAGGCATCTCATCTCTCCTTCCTAGTTTTCCAATGCGCTAACAATGGTCACATGCTTTACAATAGTCTCTATAATCTTTGTACAAGGTTTCCCACCACAAACCTACCATTAATATCTTACATGCAGTGGCATCACCTACATAATGCCCACCCGCACTTCCTCCATGTGCTTCCTCCATGATGGCCAGGCACTCATGCTCTAAGACACATCTACGTAAAACTTCATCACGTCCCAACTTGTATAAGTCTCCACTGATTAACATGTAGGGTGTGACGTGTATGGCCAACTGCTTCTTTTCCAATGTCTTCATTCCTTCCGGTGCCACACCTTCCTTTAAAAATATTGCAATCTCTTCCAAATCCGAGGGCGCACATGCCACAACCTAAACAGTTGTGTGTCTGGCATTACTTCCTTAATACTCTGTGCATCCTCCCGTGAATCAATTATTGACATATGATCAAGCCCATAGTTGCTTTTTCTAGGCTTCACTACAACAACAAATTCAAAATCTTGAAACGGAAATACCCATCGACATATGCACCCTTGTAGAAAATGCTTGTTCACTAAATATTTTAATGCCATGTGATCGGTGTAAAACACAAAGGGTGTTGCCAGCAGATACTGTCTAAACTTGAAGAGCATGTAGATCATTGACAATGCCTCGCGCTCAGTTGTGGTATAGTTTTGCTCTGCTGGTGTCAGCTTCCTGCTTGCAAAACACAGAGGGTGATCAACAATCCCTTCACCTGGCTATGCAAGCACTGCTCCAATGGTGGTCCCTGAGGCATCTACATGGACATGGAAGGGCTTGTCCCAAGAGGGAAAATGTAAAATAGGCACGGTGATAAGCCTATCTTTTAATGTATCAAATGCCCTCTATTGCACCTCTCCCCAATGGAAGGCACTTTTATGTCTAAGTAGCTCCTCTAAAGGCACGGTGATCTTGGCATATCCCTTAATGAATTTTCTATAATAGCCCATATGCCCAAGGAATCTGCGCACTGCGCTCTTGCTAGTAGGCTCCCTTAACCCCATAATAACTGTAACCTTAGCGGGATCTACCAGTAAGCCCTCCTTACATATGATATGCCCCAATAAAGTCCAAAGGGTGTAGTAAAACACACATTTCTTAATGTTGAGGGATATCCTCAACTACCTACACCTCTCAAACATTAACCTCAAATTGTCACAATGGTCTTTAACCAGACCATATACTGTCCAATCATCCAAATAGACCTGAAGAAACTTATGGATGAAGTCCTGGAATGCTTGCACCACTATGCGTGAAAAGACAGCTGGCACATTCTTCAACCCAAAGGGCATGACCGTATATGCAAAACTTCCCCACTCGGTGGTGAAAGTTGTCTTCTCCTGGTCTTCCTTTGCAATCCAGACTTGGTGGTACCCTGAAAATCCATCCGTAAAGGAATAGATTTCATGCCCAGTGACTCCTTCCAAAATTTCTTCAGTGAAGGGGGTCGGAAATGGATCAATGACACAAACTACATTTAATTCCCTATAATCCACACAAATTCTAATCCACCCATCCTTCTTGATGTTGATTACCATTGAACTTATCCACTCCGATTCTTCCACTACCTCAATGATCCCAGAAGCTATCATTTTGTCTATCTCCTCCTTGACCTTCACGCGCAAGTTGGGATTCATCTGGTAGGGCCTTTTTCTAACCGGCCATGCACCATCCTTCAGTTTTATCTACATCTCTCCCAAGGAGTGGTGAACGCCTTTGAGCTCATGGTACCCATGTGGGAATAAATCCTCAAATTCACGTGCAACAGATCAATGATCTTTGATACTTCCTTCTCTGTCCAGTAATCCCCAATAATAGCTTCCTTAGGTTCTTCTTCTGAACCAATGTTAACTTTCTTCATTTTTAAAGGCTCGTGGTAGGAATCCACGCGAGTATCTACATTTTCCACTACCTCGCACATCCCTACAAAATGGCTAACATCTAAGTTTTCTGATTCCTCTCCATCAATCACATATACCAACTTTCCCTTCTCCTTTTCTAAACACGTAGTGCTCAAGTTGTAACTCTTCTGTTTCCTCTTCTTCTTCAAAATGTGCCTCCAATCCTGGTTCACCTAGTAATTCCAGTAGCCTATCTTCCATCCTGGCACTATCCCCCATGGTAAGGTGCTTGATACCCTACAAGGCCTTATCAACTGATGGCTTGGTACTCCAATATTCAAAGGTTTGAATAAGGTCAGCCGAGCTCTTTCCAATTCCTTGTCTGGCGGCGTGTCTCTAAATGAATGTACCATGCACGCGCGTAACCCTGTAGTGTAGAATACAACTTGTGCACCTAGAGGATGGTGGCAAAGCTTTTGTGCCTTCTCTCTAGACCCTTTCACACTCCTGGATATGGAAAGAGGTGGGCTCCTTCCCATGGTACTCCTTGATGATGGTGGGTACATTGCTCCTAGAAAATCTGATAGAGAGAGCAATTCTTACCTCGTGTCACTCTAAAAGGCTCTCCTGATGTGTGGCCCACCACCGAGCTACTATGCCAAGCAAGACATAACTTAACATCCCCCTCTATTCCTTTCCATCCTTCCACTGAGCTTCCACCTCCTGCAGAAAGATCTCAGGGAAGGCTCCTCCTGAATACTTGGGCAGTTCTTTTCCTCCAAGGTGCCTAACCATGCACGCCTTAGTCACCTTGGTCACCGACCCTCTCAACTACCATCCCATTAATTCATAAGTTCCATGCACCCAATTGTCACATGCCAGACTGGTGGTATCACTCACTGACTGAGCATCTTCAAACTAGATAACCCCGTTAGTAGGGTGTATCATCTCAGGGTCTCTGATTGAGTGCACATAAATCCTGTCTAGAACTTCCTCTCCCAATGGTTCAATATAGGGTGTCGACTTCCCATCAGCCAAGGGTATAATGACCCATTCCTCCTTGTTCTCAAAGCTGATGTACCCTTTGTTGAACCGAAGGTCCGCATTGTTCTTGTAACACCAAGGGTGCCCAAGTAGTGCTGGGAAATTGTCCACCTCGGCGAGTGCCAAGACTTCGAAGTCCCCAGTAAACTTGGCTCCCTGGATAGTAATAACTACATCTTTCAAGACACTGAATGGGCATTTCCTTAGTCTTGTTTTCCATATACAACACATTCGAAGATGGCTGTAATGCAGGTCTTCCCATCTGATGCCATGCATCCAAAGTCAAAACATTAACCTCCGTGCTGTGTCAATGAGTATATTGTTGAGGAGCCATCCATCTACAACTACATTCAATGTAATCTCCTTGTCATAGTCGAGGCTATGAGGGGGAAGGTTTACATGTGCAAGACCTGTCTCTCGTGCTCTTCTCCAGTGCGTGGTACCTTCTCTCTCAACCAGGATCCTAGCAAGGGAATGATATTCTCCTGCCTTAGCATTTTACACACCTCCTTGACCTCATCCAGGTCATCCTTTTGCGCCTCGACTCTCCTTCCTTGTTCCTCCCTCCTGGATTTCTCCTTTAGACACTGGATCTCCCCTTGTAAGCTCTGAATAACATCCATGGTGTCTCGATATATCTCCTTTTGATGCACAAGGTCTGGATACTTTCCATGAATGACCTCCTCCCTTGAAACTAGGGTTTTCTGTCTTGGTACCTCTCTTGCGCATGTGGCTTCTGCCCTTGTTGTTACCAAGACAGGTTCCAAACCTACATCCCGTGTTACCCGAGGCATCCACTATATGTCTACCTTCTTGATGTTGACCATTGTAGCGCCCTTGTCCTTCTGGTGCTACTGATTCATATGCTCAAATAATTTCAGGCACTCCTCATACTTATGCTTCTTTCCACACCATGAGCACTACAACAGGTCCTGGGAACTCACGTTTGTAATGTTCTGTAGATCCATAGTTGAAACATGTTCCACGCGAGAACTCACTCCTTCCTCCTCCGCAGTTACCTCGACCACGGAATCCTCCTCAAAAACCTCTTCCACGCACCTCCATCTGTGTTCTCCTCATAACGGCAATCATCACCTTTAGAACCACTGACAATGCTAGTTTGGCACACCCCATGATCAATGGCCTCATGGATCTGATCAATGAGCCTATAGTCCTTAGTATCATGGGTTGTAGAGGTGAAATTTTGTAATAACAAGACACATTCTTCCGGATCGCGTGCTGCAGTAAGGGACATCTACTTGCATCATGGTCCCCATGATAAATTTCACAATCTATTGTCATAGCACATACCATCCTTTGGGGGAAATTATCCTTAACATGTCCCTCTATTTCATAATTTGTGCACCACAAACCACTATGATTCTCATGGGATGAGTTTACAGATAATTTTTCCAACTGCTTTGCCATAGCAGAAATCTGAGCCTCTAAGAACAAGCTAATGCTAATATCTATACTACCAATAGCTTCGGCGTGTAGGGCAGCTTCCAATGCTTTGCGTGGGTCTGTAAAAGTTTTATGAGACAAGGCCCTTCTAAAAGGGGTGATCAATCCTCCAAAAAACCACTATTCATGCTGAGAAGGATGAATATCATAAGATAATTTGGATAAGAGAGTTTTAAAATGCACATCATACTCCCGCACACTCTCTACCATTCCTTGCTAGATCTCCTTTAGAGCACTAATGCTCTTCTTCTCAAACTCAGGAATGTGGAATTCTACCAAGAATGTGTTCTTTAAAGTAGTGTAGTCCACCACTGTTTGATGAGGGTCATACTTCCTATACCAACTATGTGTGTGCCCTTACAACGTGGTTGCAAACTGACTAGCCTTCCATTCTGGGGTTGTGATACCCTTCGTGTGCCATAGTAGTTCACACTTGTGAACATGTTCTACAACATCCTCAATGCCCCTGTAATTTGGTAAATGCAGAGACATTTCAAAGAATACTTGAGGTGGTGGCTGGGGTCCCCATCCTCCTCAGCCAGAGCCTTGGTTCCCTTTGGTGTTTCCTTCACCACCTTGATCCACGAGACTCCACTGGGTCCTATTCTTTTAGAGCCACTAGATCCACCAGAACCACTGGGTTCAATAGGGCCTGTAGGAGCTGTGTCAAGCGCCCCCACAGTCCCACTGAACTGTGCACGATGGTTTGTGATGGCACGCCGCTACCACTTCTGTGTCCTGCGGCACTCCCTGATGCGAGACCAAAAGCTTGTACACTTGCTCCTTGTCTAAAGAATCCTCCAAATACTAGAATATGTGTAGCCATAGAAGAAGGAACTATAAAATTGTACCTTCTAGGTGTGGATCTGTCTCTTCCACTAATATTAACTGGGTCAATAACACTTCTTGGTTTGAAAAATCCAAGTGCAAGGGCTTGGTCACTAAGTGGGTTGAGATATGCACCAACAACTCTCCTTTCTCCATGTGATGAAATCTCACCAGAAGCTGAAGGGGCCTCCCTTAATCGCACTTCCCAAGATGGGGTAGCATAGACTGCTCAGGTTCCATGTCTTCCGTGTGAACCTCAACTCCTTCCCGCAAACGTCTGTCTCCATATATCCATCACACTAGTAGCCTCACGTCGTCTAGTCAATATCCCTTTCACACTTCACTATACTTGAGTCGTCTCTCTTCCCTCTCCTTCTCTATCGTGATATCTGCCATCTTCCTCCACCCAAGCTCCCTTACCCAGCACTCAGAATGATTTATCCCGGGGCCATTGGGAAAGCCTCTAAACTCATGGTAACCATCAATATCTTCATAGCTAGAGGAATATCAAGTAGAAACGTTCCTCTAGGTTCTCGAAGAAATTCAAACTCAGTAACCTCCAGACAAGAGTACGTAGAAATGGCGTACTCCAGAGTGTAACTAGTCAGTAATCCTCTCCACCAATGATCTACCACATGGGTCCATGTCAGATATGCATCCTACAACCTTTGGTAGTCTTCTTTATTCCACATATGTGATCCATAATGCCAACTTGATCTAGACGCATAGGCTGAAAGCCATTCATATAGTTCTACTGGGAAGCAGCAGAAGAAGGTCTCATACAGATCGTGGTAGAGGTTCTCTTGTACCCATCTACGTGTATTAAACTCAGTCCAGTACTGAATCTCTGAGCAAATTCATCCTACTGGTGCTCTTGAACCATAATTCAACATTTTCCAATGTTAACTACTCGGTCATTCACTCATTACACAGATCATGATGTATGTTATATCCCACTAACAACTTGGAAAAAGAGGTCCCAGTAACGGAACGAAGATGTAGTCATTTTTACTCCCATCACAAAAAGGTAAGGAACCCAAGTGCTGTCAATGCCTATTGCCCAACGAAAGCTGAGTGCTCATCCAAGGCACACGCAGGTACCGATGTCTCTCTTTATGTGAGTTTAGAAACATCATCTATGATTAGTGTAAAGTTTTCATGAGGGAAGTTAAGGGTCATAAAAGAACCATAGGGCTCAGAATGACCTCTAGATCCTTGCACTCACTTCAGATCGGGTGTTTTAACAGAATCCAAAACATAAATTATGAAAGAAAAATTATACAAGCATTCATATTATAGCATGAAAGGAAAGAGAACTTTATAAGAGAGAAATATGCATTAGAACCATTGATATTCGACTGTATATATTATATCAGGTAACCTCATTACATTCATTGATTCATTAAAAAGTGTCACAAAGAGTTTAGACAATAGTCATGCGTATCACTGGAATTGTGTAACTAAGCTATCAAAAGAAAATTTACAACTCTATGCCTAAGTACATCCTCTCCTAAATCAATTATCAACTAACAAAGTCTTTGCAACAATTCTGCAGAGCTCCGCCCATTCTGTATCTCAAACTTTCCATGTATATCAAACTCCTAGTGTCTCCTCTTTTACCTCATAGGAACTTGTATTTATAATTCTCCTACACTACCAACTTGCCTTCCAGCTGTTAGATCTGGTGCCAAGTGTTGAATGTGGTCCTTCATGCGAGAATGCTTCTCTAGGCCTGAGATTTCAACTTTATTCATGATGTTAATCTAGAAGATTCCTCTAGGCATGCCCCTATCGGGCCAACCTATTGCCAGGATGGCATCTTATCCACGCATAACTGATCATGCTTTTCACATGTTCTACCCTAGGTACTCAAATTTTACTAGTCCCTAAACTCTCATTTATATTTTGTTTGCTTATGTGCTTCCTTAAACCTTTCTCTTGCGCACTTTTTCCTTGGGGTGTGATTGCCTTTATTCTAACTGGGACCTTGATGACTAATGCCTTAAAGTACTCATTTAGTTTGCTAGGAACTTATGTTTCCAATTAAAACTTGAATATGGTTTGCTATTTTATGTCATATTATAACACCAAGGGCTATTAGAATAAAATTGATTTGGTTCAATGCTAGTACCATTTCATACCCTGATACATTTATGCCACATTGTTATTGACCTTACAAATTTCCTTGAACATTAGGTTGATGGAAGGATTTAAATGTTGCTAATATTTCAAAGATAAATATCCTCTATGATTCAAGGACTTGTGGCCCTAGCTATCCATAGTGAAGGGATATGTACCACTATTATCGGTGACAATTGAATCATTCTAGTCGCGTCAGTTCATGGGATATCTAATTTAGAGCTAAAGGACTCATATTGATTAGAAGGATAACATGTGTAAGAAACAATCTTTGAGCTTCAGAATTATGATCTCTCTATCTATGGGTTGAAACTTCTGTTCTCAGCTTGTGATAGGGAAATACATGAAAAATAGAACTATGTACTGAGTGCACAGATTGAAACAATTCAAGTTCTTTTCTCATGAACACAACTAAATACAGGGCTACTGATTGAAGATGTTCAACCAACATTGCAAGATTGTGTATCCTTCAATCATATCTTAAGATCGTTGTGATATTGAATATCTTCATGAATGATGCTTCTATTACTTAAATGCATGTTTTACGATGACAATCCGATTCGAGTTTTTTGGCATCAAGCCAATGGTGGTTGCATAGAGGTTTGCTCAACTCAAAATATGAACGAGTCTATGCAGTACCTTAGCAAAAATGTCATCAGGATCCATTGAATGTTCCAATCTTAAAAATCGTGAGCTTTGCTTACTTACATTTATAGATGACAATGCCAAACTTACATCATTGAATTCCCCACTTGTAAGAAGGATGGAAAACTCATTGGTAATTTGAAACACAAACAACTTTCAATATGAAGCATTCAATGCCTTTTATCACTATTATTGATATCTTGTTCATGCTAATGGGGGCCACTTTTTTCCCATCAATTTTTGACATGTTGATTCATGAGGATCAGATCATATCAAATCGGGTGGTTGAAGCAATGTTGATGCTACTTGCATCCTATGTTAAACACTCGTTTTCCCAATTTAATTCACCTAAGTCAAATCTGGTAACCTTTCTTGAATTTGAATACTTAAAAGGATTGATAATGTTTTTGAGCTCTCTCACACATATGTCTAATGGACGTACCGCTTCATGCTAGGAAAAAGATACCATGAACTGTCAAAAAGCCTGGTCTTTATGCACATAACCAAAAACACATGGCATGTAACCATTGACTGAAATAATACCAACTGTTAAAATAATGAAATTGTCATTTCTACATGTGTCACGAGACTTGGTTTCTTGCATTTATAATTGAGCATGTATTAGTGATAGGTTAGCATGTAAGTTACTCAAGCATGTTGACCTTTATTGTAAATATTAACCTTTATTGCACTAAAAGGGCATTCTTTTATGTAATTTGGCATGACTATGTATATGTCCATACAAATGCATTTGGAAAATATTCTTGGCGCATGTGGAATGAATGACAATGCTTGCTATAGAGAAAAATGTGGGTCAGAGTTACTCATGGTAAGGTGAAAATTACACAAGAATATGTATGGCACACATTTTTAGATTTGGGGGGGCTGACTTTTCCATGAACCCACTTATTTTAAGGGACAATAAAACCATGTTCTAGGTAAAATGAGGGTCTGATGCTGCAACCAGAAGAGAACACAATTCTAGAAGTTATACAAACACCAATAAAAATTCATAGGAAGGGAATCCAAATGTTCCAACTATGGAC
Source organism: Taxus chinensis (assembly GCA_019776745.2). NCBI lineage: Eukaryota > Viridiplantae > Streptophyta > Pinopsida > Cupressales > Taxaceae > Taxus > Taxus chinensis. Next base: position 361,256,963 of record CM034157.1, on the reverse strand, counting down.
ATAAAAGAATAAGATTGCATTTCCATGTGGTGCAGATCAATTGAAATGGACCCTGTAGATGCGCCATGTGGAAAAACTTGATATGTAAACTTCTACTGTGGAAACTTACAAAACCACAGTAATTGCTAGTCCTACTTAATTTATTCGAAAATGACAATATCTGACGTTATTATGGATGTGAAAACAGGGTAGTGCTTAAAACTAGATTGTAGAATGACAAAAGATGAGATAGTTAAGCACACCACCAAAATGTTAGCCTGGAAGGATTGTCTCACCAAATTTTTTAAGAGGAAAGAACCTAGTTTACCAGAAGGACAATTGCTCTTTCTTTCTAGTATTGTATTGGACAATTACAAGAGTTGACTGAAGGAAGACAACAAGTTAGATACCCTCTCTACTTGCAAAACACCATAAAATTGACCCTTCACCTTGCTTCTACAAAACAATTCCAACGCATTAATGGGCTTTATTGAACTCATTCTAATCCGCTATTTAGAATGTGAATCTGAATTCCACATGTTTTGTTCTTGTATTTATAGCATTTGTGAATCCTGCATAGCATGAGATGCCTTGGAGAAATAGTCGAGAGACATCACCCTAGCCATGATAAGAATGGTCACAACCCAAACGTTCAAAATTTGAATGATTGTTTGTGAATTTATGTGGCAGGAAAAGAGTTGTTTGACATCGTGATAACCGTCGGTGATAATAGATGAAGGGCGGTTATTTCATCTGAACCACTAATCACATTTTGAGTTACGCAGCCGCCTGTGAATTTTTTAAATGGGCAGTTATGCAACTGCTTCCTGCTCTGCAGAGGAAGCGTATGCATTCTATCATTAATCGTGAGTTGGAAACTCTTGTTATCTTCTAGTGATATAATTGATCTAATCCTGGATTGTTCAATGATCAAGAAGTGATGTAAAAGAAAGGTTCCCTATAGATTGCACTTCTACAATTCTAATTGGAGATTTAGGCTCATATGTACAGACCTCTATGTATGTTAAGTCTTCTGCAATCATACCCATTATCAACATGTCGTGCCAAGTACTTTCATAGTAAAGTACCTTGTTGAGTGATTCCAATTTCCCACTAGTTTGGGTATATGATTTACTATGCTTTTTTGATGTTGACTCTAATGAGTTTTTATGTTAACACTAAAATGAGTGTGTATTCAGAACATTCTTATGTTTTGACACATACAAGTTAGGCATACAAATTAGGTTAATTGTTTCTGCATTGTCTTAGATAGTTCGAATCACAACCACTCTCGCCTACCTTTTTGAAATTCAAGGTCACTAACTACATTAGTTAATACCCAAGATTTGATATTTTAGAATGTCCATGGGGATGAATTTTTCCTATAAATGTAATGTCAAACATATTGTGAATGTTTTTACAACTAAATAAGATAAATTTAATGAAGTTTATGCCTTTAAAATGATCACCCCTTGTTGAGTTGTGGAGCTCAATTACTTCGGATTAGCATGCAATATGAAACTTGCTGAAAAACACAGTAACTGACATCAGTTATGGAGGGACCGACATCGGTCACCTATGACTGACATCGGTCAGGTAAGGAGGAACTGACATCGGTTAGGGCTAACCGACATCGGTTACCTGTGTGTGAGTGTTTTAATTAACTCACGGGAATTAGATCTATTTTTAGTATTAAAGTAATATCTATTGATTTTAATTGCATGGCTAAGTGCCCTAAGTTTATATACGCCTATATAAGCATAAAGCTAGGGTTTAGAAGTAAGAATTAAGAACTTGCAAAAGTTGATTATTGTCAGAATAATTGGTGAGAGAGATAATTCTTGGAGAAGAAGCAAAATTTGAGAGAAAGAAAGTATTGATACATCTGAGAGGTGTGGAAGATTGTAAATCTTCATTGTATATCTTATGAAAACTTTGGATAATAGATTGGCTTGTTTCTTGGTGGATGTAGCCCACACTGGGTGAACCACGTTAAATCTTGGTGTTGATTTATGTCTCTTGTTTTGTATATTTCTTCCTAGTAGAATATCCACTTTTATTTGCATGTATGCTTAGATCTGATATATTATCTGTACAACCAGTGTGCTAACCCCAACAACTGGTATTAGAGCTTTGTTTGAGGGTTTTGTGTGTTGACAGATTTACTCACAGAGGGTTTTCTGATTGAGTGGGAGCTACAACAATGGCAGAAGAAAACAAATACAAAGTAGATAAATTTGACGGCCGAAATTATCAATTATGGAAGATGCAGATTGAGGATTATCTGTATCAAAGAGATTTGTATTTACCATTGGATGAGAAGTCTAGACCTATGAAGATGACTGATGAAGAATGGAAGATTCTTGATAGAAAGGCTCTGGGATCTATAAGATTGAGCCTGGCAACATCCGTGGCTTCCAATATTATAGAAGCGAATTCTACGGTAGGGTTAATGAAATCTCTTGCTAATTTATATGAAAAACCTAGTGCTTCAAATAAAGTTTATTTGATGAAGAAACTATTTAGTTCTAAGATGCATGAAGGTGGATCTGCATCTAGTCATTTGAATGATTTCAAATCTATTTTAAATCAATTAAAATTAGTTGATATACCATTTTGATGATGAAGTGAAAAGCACTTTTATTCTTATGCTTCTTTGCCATGATAGTTGGGATAACTTGGTAATGGACTGTTAGTAATACAACATCTGCTAATAATATTTTGAAGTTTGATGATGTGGTTAGTATAATCTTGAATGAATAAATTCACAGGAAAGAGTACAGAGGAATCATCATCTGGGAATGCTTTGAATGTAGAAAGCAGGGGAAGGAAGAAGGAGAGATCCAAGAGTAAGAGTAATGGGAAATAAAAGTAAAGGGATAATAGATCTAAATCCAGAAGTAAGGGAATTACAAGTTGGAAATGTGGAAAGAAAGGACATGCAAAGAAATATTGTTGGTCAAAGGATAAAGAGAACCAAAACTCAGAAAAATGTAAAGAATCAAATCTTGCTACAATAGAGGTAATGTAAGATGCTCTTATTCTCTTGTTAGATAATAGAATTGAATCATGGGTTTTAGATTCAAGAGCTTCTTTCCATGCAACCCCTAATAAGGGTTATTTCAGAAAGTATGTCCAGGGTAATTTTGGGCATGTTTATTTGGGTGATGACGAACCTTGCAGTATTACTGGTAAATGGAAGTTCATCTAAAATTGCAGAATGGAAATACATGGGTATTGTAACTGATGTTGGTTGACCCCTGACTGACACTGGTCATGCGAACCAGTATTAGTTACAGGATAGCTAAGCTGATATCTCTTAACAGAACCAACATCAGTTACAGGTGACTGGCGTCGGTCATTAACAAATTTGGATACAAATGTCTAGGAGGTCTAGATTGAGCCTCCGATACCCCAAACTCTTGTGAGAAGGTAACAAAGGGTAAGTAAACCTCTAGAAATATTTACACCTCTATTTTATTCATTATTGACTGATAATGGTGAACCATAAAGATTTGAAGAAGCAATGTAGGATAAAACTCATGTCCAGTGGGAACATGGCATGGATGAGGAGATGGGATCCTTAGAACAAAACCAGAATTGGGATTTGATTAAGTTTCTATCAAGTAAGAGGAAATTACAGAACAAGTGGGTGTATAGGATCAAGGAAGAAGAGGGTGGACAATAAAGGTACAAGGAAAGGCTTGTAGTAAAGAAATTTGCAAAAAAAGTAGGTATTGCGAGTTTGAAAATGAGAGCGGGCTGCGTGAGGGTTTTGAAAGCATTGTTTCAGCAGCTCTGGCTGCTGAATGTCTTGCAAAGGACTGCGATGTAGCCGCTAATGAACCGGTAAAAGCTAAAAATGTGATCACTGATGGCAGTTTCGGGTCTAGAGCCTGGGCGGATGTGGTTAAGTCTCCTCCTGACAAAAATGCGAGACCTCTGTCTGCATGTGATTTTAAAAGTACAAAAGATGCTGAAGGGGTGACCCACTTACAGGTACCTGACGGATGTCTGCAAAGAGCTCTGGAGAAAACCAATCTGGCCCTTGTCGGCAAATTTTTGGGATCAAGACCCAATGTGGACACTATTAGAAAATGGGCCATTCGCAGATGGAAACCAAAAGGGGATTTAATAATCACCACCATGGCAAAGGGTTTTTTTCTGGCCCGATTTAATCTCCAATCAGATGTTGACTCCATTTTGTTGGGTGGTCCCTGGTGTCTGGGTAATATGGGACTATTTTTAAAAAAATGGTATCCTGGATTCAATCCATTTGTTGAGAATATTCATGCCATACCCATCTGGTGTAGGCTCCCAGGGCTTCCTCTGCATCTATGGGATGATGAAATCCTCCTGCACATTGCCAAATCGATTGGTTCACCCATTGGCCTGGATGGGCCCACGAGAAATAGATCTAGGTTGGCATTTGCTAGGTTCTGTGTCTCCATTGAAATGGATCAGGAGCTTCCCGATCACATTGTTCTACAATCCAAATTTGGAATATGGAATCAGTAAATAGAATATGAAGCTTTCCAACTAAGGTGTAGCAAATGCCACAGATTAGGGCATTTTGCCAGCAAATGTCCTGAACATTCAGTTCAAAAGCTGGAAGCTTTCTCAGATATTCCTGAAGATCAAAGACAGAATCAGGGAGATAAGGCGGTTAAAGAGTAGATTTCTGAACCAGCTATTGGAAATAGGCATTTGGAGAAGCATTCCAAGTTAAAAGAAAGGAAAAAAGGATTTAAGGCGAAGAGACCACCAGTTTTCAAAAAGCTTTGGAAACCTAAGAAACTGATTGAGACTCAACAAGAAATAGATCTGAGTGAGAATGAGGAAGAAAACAAAAGGGAGATGTTAGTGGATTCAGTATTGAACATCTTGACACCAAATCCGGTTAAGTTGAACATGGAGGTTGATGAAGAAAATGAAAAAGTTAACATTTCTCTCTCGTATATGGAAGAAGAGATAGACAAAATCAATGCTCATCAAGAGCTGCTAAGCAACAGCTCTTTGGAGAAACTAAAAATGAGACAAGAAAAAGGCAAAGAGGATCTAGAATCCATTGCACGAGATCTAAACCAAGAGAAGGAGGACACAGATGTGGAGGAGCTGGCTCCTAAAATGGATAAGCAGACTGATATTGCCACAGGAAAAGAGGATGGGGAAATTACCCCCATTAGAAAGGAAAATGACTGTGATAATGATGGATTCATCTTAGTGAAAAGAAAGAAAAGAGGTTCAAAAAGCCTGGAAGAAAGTCCAGAATCACTCTGTAGTGGAAAAAAAAAGTAGCTTGGAAGCTGGGAAGCTTCCACCTCGAGAATCACAAGGGCCACTGCTAGAAGAACTGCTAATTTTGGAGTAACCTTTAGAAAAGGCAGGCCATCTAAGAGAGAAGCAAGAGAAAAAGAAACTGAAAAAGAAATTGCAGATGGTACACAGAGAATTCTGAACCATCCGGCAAATGCATCTCCAAATTTTTTTTAATGAAGGTTATTTCTTGGAATGTCAGAGGCCTCAATGGGGGGCCTAAGCAAAGAATGCTTAAGGAAATTAAAAGAGCAAACAAACCCAACATTCTTCTCATTCAGGAAACTAAAATGAAAAGTAAAGCAGTTGAAGACTTCAAAAGATATTTTTGGCAGAACGCTGCCTTTGCTGCTGTTGACTCTCAAGGGGCTTCTGGAGGCTTAGCGACCTTTTGGGATACAAAGATGGTTGACGGTAAGGTACTCTCCTCCACCCAGAATCATTTAGCTATTATTTTTAAAAGCCTTGAAAATAATCATAGCTGGATTCTATCTAATATTTACGCGCCCAATACTGCTACTGGTAAAAGAAATCTATGGAAAGAGTTAACCTTGTTCCGAAGCAAGGTTGAAAGCATGAACTGGCTGGTTATGGGAGACTTCAATACTCCTCTGAATCTGGGAGAAAATTTTGGGGGAAGTTCTGAATTCTCCCTTGGTATGGAAGAATTTGCAGGCTTCATCTCGACTCTTAATCTTATGGACATAGAGCTTCATGGCAATCAATTTACATGGTCCAACAGAAGGTTAGGAGAAAACTTAATTCAGGTTAAACTTGACAGAGCTCTTATTTCTGCAAATTGGATCCTGGACCAGAATTTCCATCTTTCTTCTCTCCCCAGAACGGGATCTGATCATAATCCAATTGTCCTCAACTTCTTCAATTGGACAAAACCTTTTCATGGCAATTTCAAATTTGAGAAAATGTGGTTCGAACATGAAGACATTATGGTCAGAATTAAAGAATGGTGGTTTTGGGAAGGCACAGGGACGGCCCAATTTAGGCTTCTTCAGAAGTTGAAGAATGTTAAACAGAAGATTAGAATTTGGAATAAAGAGGTATTTGGAAACATTTTTGAAAAGAAGAAAGAACTTAAGCAACAGCTGGAAGAGCTTGAGCTAAATGTTTCCATGAAAGGTATGACTCTAGAGGATAATCAGCGGGAAAAAAAACTCCTCTCAGATCTACATAATATAAACAGCCATGAAGAATCCTTTTGGAGAATGAAATCTAGAGCCCTTTGGCTTAAAGATGGAGACAGAAATACAATTTTTTTTCATTTGACAGCCATCAAACATAGAGCTTGTAACAGAATATCTGAGGTTGCTAAAGGAAATGGAAACATTACTAAGGATCCAGAGGATATCAAAATAGAGGCGCTTAATTTTTACAAGAACCTTCTCACTGAAGATAACTCCTACAATGAACAAGCGGCCTCTTTTCTCTTAGACTCCATTCCTAATAATCTCATACCTTCTGAGAGATTTAAAAGTCTTTCAAAAACTGTCACCATTGAGGAATTAAAAAAGGTTGTTTTTGCTTTAGAAGGGGATAAGGCTCCAGGTCCAGATGGCTTCTCGGCTAACTTTTTCCAAAGATGTTGGGAAATATGCTCTGAAGATCTCTTGAAAGCTGTTAATGAATTTTACAGAATGGGAAATCTCATTAAAGAACTAAATAATACACACATTGTGCTTGCCCCAAAAAAGTTGGATGCAAAAGACTTCAAAGATTTCAGGCCTATCAGTTTGGTTAATGTCATTTATAGAATTTTCACAAAGATCCTCACCACTAGATTGCAACCTATTCTCATGGAGATCATTTCACAACAGCAGAGCGGGTTCATCCAAGGAAGAATTATCCAAGATGGAATTATCATGGTTCATGAAACTATACATTCTATGGATAAAAGTAAAAAGGCAGGGATGGCCATCAAACTGGACATGCATAAAGCTTTCGACAGAGTCTCCTGGAGATTCATGGAAGAGGTCTTATCCAAGTTTGGGTTTCAAAGCAAATTCAGAAAAATCATTCACTCTTGTATCTCTACCTCTAGATTCTCTGTGGTTGTTAATGGAGAACCTGTGGGCTTTTTTGCCAGCAATAGAGGTATTCGGCAAGGTGACCCAATCTCCCCTCTTTTATTCATTATTATGGCTGACAGTTTAAGCAGATCTATCTCCAAAGCTATTGACATTGGCATGATAAAAGGCTTCCCTCCAACTACTGGTAATCAGATCTCCTCTCATCAGCAGTTTGCCGATGACACTTTGCTGCTCCTGATGGCTTCCATTATTGAGGCAAAGGCTATCAAAACTGTCCTCAGATTTTATGAGGAAGCCTCGGGACAAAAAGTTAATTTTGACAAAAGCTCTATTTATTTCTTCAATACTCCTAGGGAAAGGCAAAGAAAGATTGCTAATATTCTAGGATGCACTATTAATTCTCTACCAGCTACTTACTTAGGATTACCTTTAAGTACTGGCAAGATTTCTGTGGAGGTATGGAATGATCTTATTAAGAGATTTCAAAGAAAGTTGGCTGGCTGGAAAGGAGCAGTCCTTTCAAGTGCAGGTAAGTGCCTTTTGGTTAAAAGCACGCTTCAAAACTTGCCTATTTACATACTGTCAATGTTCAACATGCCTACTGCAGTGATGAACAGTATTGAGAAGATTCAAAAACACTTTCTATGGCACGGTACTGAGGACAGATTCAGATATCACCTTGTGGCTTGGGAACAGGTTTGTAAACCTAAGAGGCTAGGGGGGTTAGGCATAAAAGATATCAAACATATGAGTACTGCCCTTAGTGCAAAATTAGGATGGAGGCTTATAAAAGAGCACAGACCTTGGACAGAGCTGGTTAAGATTAAATATCTTTCAAACCAAAACAAGATTTCCTTCATATATGATCAGTCTCTTCCGAGTGGTTCTATTTTCTGGAACAACCTTCTACGCAGCAGACACATTCTCTCTCAGGGGTGTAGCTGGAAGCTTGGAGATGGACAAAACATAAACTTCTGGACTGATAAGTGGACGGATTCTAACTGGATTTCTACTTTTGATCATATTAAAGACAGCTTAATTACAAAGTATGGACACAAAATCCAGGGGTACATTGAGAGGGATGGAAACAAAAGAAAATGGAAACAGCTAAAAGTGGAGAATGATAGTATACAGGCTGATATTGCATATCTCCATAATCAACTTTCCCTAATCCATATAAGTAATCAAAACCTTAAGGATGAGCTCATCTGGAAAGATTCTTTCGATGGGGAATACACTGTTAAATCAGGATATAATTCTTTCTTTGTATCCATGGAAAGTGAAATTAAGTGGCACAAGCTGTGGATGCCGGAGTTAACCCCTAGAGTGAACTTCTTTTGGTGGCTAATTATTAATGGCAAGATCCTAACTAATGAAAATCTCATCAAGAGGGGATTCATCATGCCAAATAGATGTTGCATGTGTCAGAAAGAGGATGAAGATATAAAACATTTATTCCTCCATTGTGAGATTGCCTCCAAAATTTGGCAGCTTGTTTTTGATAAATTTAATCTGAGATGGACTTTTCCCCTTACCTGTCTTCAGGCTTGGGAGCAATGGGGCTCTCCATTTAAACATTGCATGGTGAAAAGACTGTGGCAACTTGTTCTGCCCCACACTATGTGGAGAATCTGGAAGGCTCGTAATGATAGTATTTTCAGAAACAAAAGACAGGCTTGTAACAAAGTATATAAGGAAATTATCATTGCTGTGCAAGATAATATTGCTAGATTTAAACCCCCTAAAAATGGTCTTTACCCGGAGAATGAAGCAAGCATCCTGACTGAATGGAATATTGCCACTGTCAATAGAAATAACAATGGTACTGACAGAACCACAATCAGATGGATTAAACCTCCCACTGATTGGCACAAGTTAAATTTTGATGGGGCCTCAAAAGGCATTCCAGGTGACTCTGGAGGAGGGGGAATCATCAGGGATCAAAGAGGCTGTTTTGTTGCTGCTTTTTCTGGGAGAATGGGCAGGTAGACTAATCATTATTCTGAAGCCATGGCGGCTCTTTGGGGCATAAAACTTGCCAGGGATTGCAATATTCCAAATATTATAATTGAAGGTGATTCTCTAAATATTATCAATCTTTTGAATAAAAAGCAACACCCCAGCTGGTCTATCAGGGATTATATTGAGGAAGCTATTGATATATGCAAAAGCTTTGAAAATGTCCAAATCACCCACACCTATCGGGAAGGTAATAGGGTAGCTGACAGCTTGGCTAACTTCGGTGTTAATAATTCCTTTCAAACTTGGTTTAGGGGGGATGCTCTGCCCACTCATGTCAATAAAGCCATTATCATTGATCTACATGGCAGTGAAAATCATTACTAACGGCTGTAATTTGGACGCTAATGTGTGGATCCTCAAGTACATGATGATGACATCACAAAAGATATGGATGACTGATGCGATCTGTGCGGGATGGACTGTCATCATTTCTTGGCATAGGAGGAAAGCCGAGGAGCGGGGCAATAATAACAAGTGTAGCATAATCATTAAATCAGCTTTCACGGTAAGGAAAGATTCAAATATCAAAATCAAAGCTCGGCCTGTCCCGCACATTGGTAGCTTTTTTACCGTTGAGAACAGAAAAAGAAGCAGAGGAAACATGGGGGGTCTGCCTTGCAAAACTGAACCGACCCACAATCCTGAGTGGAAAGAGAACACGGAGCTTTGGGATTACCTGCAAATCGGGGGCCTGTCTAATTTCATTGAAAGGATCCAAGGCTTTGACCAAGACATTTCTATCAAATTTTCCCAGGGTTGGAAGAATAGGATTGTCAAGTATAGTAACATGGAGATGGAAATCACGGAAGAGCTCATCACTCAGATCACGGGCCTCAGCCTGGAAGGCACCAAATTCTTCAATAAGAAGGTGGACAGGGAGGTGGAGACCAAGAAATTTCTGGAAGAGGGGGAAAATCTTGAGTTCGTGGCCGCTGGCATCAAGGTGGCGTCGATTCCTGAACCTTTTGCTGAGCTGGCCAAAATGGTGGTTAGGTACGTTACCCTTGAAGGAAGATTTATGACTATACCTCAAAAGCATCTGATTTTCTGAATCACTTTCGTAGAAATAACATTATCAGCTTTCCTCACTATTTGATTAACTCTCTGGAGAAATCTATAAGGGAAGTTCAGAGCCACTCTAGGGCTGTCCCTTTGCACCAAGGACTTATCCTCTTGATCCACCGCCACTGCTCCAGCTGCCCTCCCGTGAATCCTACCCCACCTCCCTCCTCCATACCTCCACCTGCCTACACTGCTTCCACTCCCCCCTGCTTAAAAGAAAGAATGAAGATACTGTTTCCAGCAAGAAAATCAAGAGCCTTAAAGCTAAAATCCCTACTTCCCAATGGGTCCTAAGGAGCCACAAAGACCTAGAACTTGCTGAAAACCTCTTACATATTAGCAAGCTGGTGGAGGAGCCTAAGGAGGAGGAATTGCTGGACAGGGTGGAAAGATTAGAAAAGGAGATACAAGAGCTCAAAGGGGCTATAAAAAACATGGAAAGAGCTAAGGGTAAAAGAATCCTTCAAACTGAGGAGGAAGAGGGGGTTATTGCTGAAGTCTACAAGAAGCTACAGTCCTTAGATGGCAGATTGGGGAATGCTAAAAGCCACAATGACTGCATATTGTCTGCCCTCAAAAGCATTTATAATTTCATTGAACAACATGTCCATAGTGTCTGCAGTTTAAGTGGGGTTAATGAGGACATTTGGGGTCCTAAAGAGAAAAGGGATATTGCAATTGCCCAAGCAGATATGCAAGACTCCTCTCAGGCCACTTCCATTGCCTTCTTCATGTCGCTGTAGGCTATCAAGACCAAGATTGACAGAGCCATCAAGTAACGGGTTGTTGTGATGCTGTTTTTTTGGCTGCGATGTGGCTGTCATCTGGCGGTTCTGGAGCTGTTTTTTGACAGAGCTCTATATGTTGTTTCTCTTTTGGTTTCTTTTTTATCTTTCCTTCTTTCTTTTGGATCTTTGTACGTTTAGATCCTTTTTCCACTTATATTGTAATATTTGGCTGTTGAGCCCTTCTTGGTTGACTGTTTTTCCCTTCTCTGGGTTGTTTCTCTCATCTTCACTATCTGGCTTTTGAGCCCTTTTGTATACAGGGTATAGTCCCTTCAAAACTATTTTCCCTTAATAAGTCCATCATCACATGAGGAGGTCAAATACATGACATGAGCGCCATATGCTTCAGTACTTGGGAGTATCATGTATGTTATTGTTTGTACCAGACTAGACATTACACAAACAGTGGGAGTTGTGATTAGATATATGGATAATCCAGGTAAAGAGCATTGGAAAATATTCCAATGCATAATTAGGTATATGAAAGGGACATCTAGCATGCAGTTATGCTATAGAGGTCCAGATATTTTATTATGTGGCTATGTTGATTCAGATATGGCTGGAGATCTGGATGGTAGGAGGAGCACTACTGGATATATTTTCATAGTAGGTGGGATGGAATTTCATTGGATTTCAAGATTGCAGAAGGTTGTGGATTTTTCTACTACAGAGGAAGAGTATGTTCCAACTACAGAGGATAGGAAGGAGATGATATGTATGAGTAGGTTCATGAAAGATTTGGGAAATGAGAAATATTATTTCAAACTATTCAGTGACAAATAGAGTGTAATTCATTTGGAAAATAACTCAGTGTTTCATTTGAGAAATAAACACATTGATTTGAGGTATCACTTCATACGTAAGGTATTGGAGGATGGAAAGTTGAATCTGGAAAAGATTCATACAAGTGATAACCCTATGGATATGCTAACGAAGCCATTGAAAAAGGAGAAGTTGGAGATACGCTCAAATTCTATTGGTCTTTGAGTTTGAGACTTGAAGAGAAAGAAACAAAGCTAATGGAGGATCCAAGAATGACATTGTACAGATATGGTGTAGTAATTAATCTCCAAGTGGGAGAATGTTGAGATGTGGAGCTCAATTTCATTAGATTAGCATGTAATGAGAAACTTGCTGGAAAACACAATAACCATCATCAGTTAAGGAGGGACTAGCATCGGTCACCTACATTGGTTACCTATACAGGAGTGTTTTATTTAAATCTCATGAATTAGATCTATTTTTAGCATTAAAGTAGATCTATTGATTGTAATTTCATGGCTAAGTGCCCTAAGTTTATATATGCCTATATAAACATGAAAGCTATGGTTTAGAAGTAAGAATTAAGAAGAACCTACAAAAGTTGGTGAGAGAGAGAATTCTTAGAGAAGAAGGAAAAGCTTGAGTGAAATAAATTACTGAACATCTAAGAGGTGTGGAATATTGTAAATCTTCAGTTGTATATCTTGTCAAAGATTTGGATAATAGATTTACTTGTTTCTTTGTGGATGTAGCCCACACTAGGTGAACCACATTAAATCTGGTGTTGATTTATATCTCTTGTTTTGTATATTTCTTCGATTAGAATATCTTATTTTATTTGCATGTATGCATATATCTGATATATTATCTATAAAACTGATATGCTAACCCCAACACCTATATGGGTGGTGGCTACAGAGGGTAATCGGATTGTGCGGGAGTGAACGGCTAAGGGTCAGATGTGGATGTCCATTGTAGAATTGTAGATGTAGCATAAGGAATTATTGTAGGAATGTGATTAGTGTGTTTTTCCCCTATAATAATGGGGTAATTAAATGATATGATAAAGGAGGAATAATAGGAGGGATCTTGATTAGGATTTTAAATGATGATTTTTTCATTGTACCTCATGGATCTTTGCTTTGGTATAACAATGGGTTCCCCAAAATAAGGCATTCCCCTCATATTAAGATGGGGGAAAGGTGGAGAACAACAAAAATGATGAGTTTCATCATTATGATGACTTTTAAAGACCTCAACAACGCCCTATTTATTTGGTCCCTTTGAAGTCTTAGATGAGCTCAGTGTATTCATTGAAGTTGATGGTAATGAAGGAAGAGGGGTTCGAATAATTTGGTTGATATACTCCACATGATATTTTGTGTTATTAATTTTTATATTTTTTTGATGACTAAGATCCTTTCTTGGTTTGGGTGTTGGTGGTTGAGCTAAGAATGTATCAAGTGGTACCATGGTTATGCTTACAAATCTGGGTATAGGTGTAGGTATAGTTATACATAGAGATTTGGGCATGGATTCTTGAATATTGTTAGGTGAAGGCATGTAAATGGGTTTAGTGGTAACTAGGAGTTCGATAGTTATGATTTTATCAAGTTCAGATATTGATTTCGTGGATTTGGAGTCACTAAGTGATAAGGGTGTAGGACTAGTTTGTATTTCGATTTGAGAAAGGAAAGGTTCTGTAGTTACAATATCAAGTTCATTGGACTTTGGTGTCAACTCTACATATTTTAATTCACTAGGAAATAAAGTGGGCAGATGAATAGGTTTAAATTTTTTTATTGTATTAATGGTGTGGATGAGATTTTCTTGTGGTGATTGAGAAGATGAGGGGTGATTGGGGAAATATTGTTTAAATATCTCAAGATTCTAGTTTGGATGCACATTTGGATTATCTAAGTGGAGGTCACCCTTATCAATCAATTCCTGAAGGAAATTATGGAATGTGCAACACCTTTCTATGTCATGACCATTAATCTTGTGGAATTTACAATAATCATTATCATGGTACCAAATGGGTTTTAATACCGATATGTCAATAGGTCAAATGGATGGAAGTGATATGATGTTAGAAGCAAGTAGTTTGTCAAAAAATGTACCATAAGTTTCTGCTATAGGTGTGTAATTACATTGTTGATAGACACATTCAGTAATAGGATTTTCTTTGTGAGAGGATTTGATTATGACGACATTGGCAGATGGATGTTGATTTATATGGGAACTCTATTTTTTGTTTCTTGGGGAGAAGCTTCACCCAAACATCTTCTAGAGATTGCAATTCCAACTTACTGGCCATGGTAAAGGACTCATCAAAGGTGTGAAACAATTGAATGTGTATGGTAGATGAAATGTGTTTAGCACATGCGCGACAAAAAATATTGATCAATTTTGTTTGTGGCAATGTGAGAGGTAACTGATTAGTGACACCCCTCCAATGGGTGATGAAATCAATGAAACATTCATCTTCAAATTGTTTGATGGCATAAAAATCATTAACTATGATTTTATGAGCTACATTTATGGAGAAATGGTCTAGAAAGAGCTGGGTGAGCTGCGCGAAGGAAAATAAGGAATTTTGTGGAATACTATTATACCAGTCTAAAGTTGGACCAGTGAGGGACATGGGAAATTTTATCGACATTAAATCTTGGTATTGATATATCAGATAGCATGCATGGCGAAAAGTGTGAATATATTGTTGGGGGTCTTCTTTTCTTTAGAACTTCATAAAATTAGCAAGCTCCCAGTGTGGGGGATATGGTTTGTATGGTATAAAAAGATGAATGGGTTCATTACAAATTTTTTCATATGAGAGCATATTTTTTAATGAGGATGAGGTAGCTTCTAAACTAGATATGAAGCTTAGAAGATCTTGGGGAGGGTCTTCTTGAGGTTGTTAGTATGAGGATGAGCTAGGTTTATATGAAGACTGGTGTGAGTATGCTTGACATTACTGTGGAATGTTTTATTTGTAGGGAGTGTTTGATTAGGGGATATTCAGCTAATAGGAAAGATTATATTGGTAGGGATGATTTTTTGTGGAATGTTTTGTTGTGGGGCATTGTATTGAGGAATGTTTTATTGAGGTAGATATGGTTGATGGATATGTTATTGATGTGGGATGTTTTGTTGGGGGATGTTTTTCTGATAGGGAATGTTCTATGATGGGATGTTTTGTTGAGGGGGGAAACCTTGTTGTGAAGTAATAGACTGCGAGGTTTAGACATGTACTAGTATTTTAATGGGGTTGATGTTTTTATGAGAGCCTATAAATATATAGGTGTCTATTGGGGAGGTGTAAAAGTGACAAAGTATGGTTCCTGTTGTGGGATATTTTGTTTCGGGATATGGTATTGTGGAATGCTTTGCATGGGTATGGACTATGGCAAATAAATCAATGGTTGTGATGGTTGTGGCATGTATTGCGAATTAGGATGTGTACTAACAATGGTACTAGTTTTAAAAATTGGTGTTGTTGAAGGAATAGACATCTTAATTTTTTGTATGGTGACAATAGTCTATTGAGATGATACAAAAGTAGAAAGAGGGAGGGAACTCAATGATGATGTTGGTACCTGTGAAGAGATTGAGAGAGATGATGTGGAAGTGATGGGACTCTTTGGGGGGGTGTGGATCATATATAAGGACTTGCTGAAGATGTGAATTTTTGAGAAGACATTTTTTGTGATGAGATCATGTGAATATCATAGACAAGTGATGAGGAGACATTAGATGCTTTGGGTTAACTTGCAAAAGATTTCTCATCCAATGTGTCAAATGGATTAATAGAGTTAGTAATGTTCTAGAATTGAATAATTTATGGTGTTTTGGATTGACTTGAATTTCTAGGAAACAACTTTTGGACAACACGTTCTTGGTTCTAATCAATGAGTTGTGTAATTGAGGGTTAAGGGTTGTGACCATATGTAATGGATTACAGTGTAAACGGTTGTATTTTAATATTTATGGATGCCAGATATACATTGAGAGCAATAGGATACGATTCTAACATTCATTCAAAATAAGGATCACCCCTGTTGTAAAATGGGAGTTAAGATATAGTGGGAGAAAATGAATATTCTGATTCTAGTGTGTAAAGATTTTGTCCATGGTACTGTTGTGGAGAGTGAAAATACTATTGTCAAGTTTTTTTTTATAGACAACCCTATTTCATTCCATGTTTGTGTGTCATAAAAGAGGTTGGATGTGTTTGTATTATAAAGAAACACTTTTGGTTGCATAGGTGAAGAAATTATTGTTGGAAGTCATGCAGTATGAAGTGGGGCTTGAAGTTGAAATGCAAGCGGTGAGCTAGACATATTTTCAAACGGTTGATTACGTGTTTTTTTTCTAGTGAGTACCATAATAAACAAACACAAAATAAAAAATAAAAAAATGAATAATGACTAAATGTGTTGATTTACAAACAAGTAAAGGTATGCAAGGTGTTATTTTGTTCTTATTTTTCTTAATTATGAAAGGTGAAATGTGTAAAATGGTCAACAAGGGTCCTAAGAAGTGGCTATCTAAAGATGGATTCAGGTATGTTTAATCTGCAATCATCTTACTGATTTCCCAACTCTTCCATGAATCTACTCATTCATATCATCTCCTTGCTAACTTTTGTAGCTGCAACATACTCTATATCTGTAGTATACAAATCCATAACCTTTTGTAATCTTGAAATCCAAATAAATTTTGTTCCACCTACTGTGAAAACATATCCGATGGTGCTCCTCCTTCCATATAAATCTCTAGCCATATATGATTCAATATAGCCACGTAATTAATTATCTAAACCTCCATAACATAGCTACATGTCGAATATCCTTCTTTAATACCTGAGAATCCATTGGACTTCTTTCCAATGTTCTTTACCTAGATTAGACATAAACCTTCTCACAACTCCCATTTCCTATACAATGTTTGGTCTAGTACAAACCATGGCATACATAAAACTTCCTACTACTGAAGCACAAGGAACATATGTCATGTACTCAACCTCCTTGTGTGATGAAGGACATTTATCTTTTCTCAATTTGAAGTGTCCATCCATATGTGTACTAATGGGTTTTGAAACTTGCATGTTAAATATTTCCAACACCTTATTTATATAAGCCTCTTGAGACAAATACAACTTATTTTTCTTATCTTGCTAAATTTGCATGCCAAGGATTTTATTTACATATCCCAAATCCTTCATTGCAAATGTGTGAGCTAAATTTTCTTTAAGTTTACCAATTTCCTGCATAGTAGATCTTGCAATCAACATATCATCCACATACAATAAAAACTAACAAAGCTCCCATCTTCAAACTTCTTAAAATAAACACAATAGTTAGATTCACATCTCATACAACCATGCTCATGCATATAACGATCAAATCTCAAATACCATTTCCTTGGAGCTTGTTTGAGCCCATATAAGATATTTTTCAATTTACACGCAAGTTTCTCCTTACCCTTGACTTCATAACCAAGTGGTTGTTGTATATAAATATCATTCTCCAAATCAACATGAAGAAAAGTTGTCTTAACATCATGTTGTTCTAAATGAAAATCTTCTATTACAACCAAACTTAGAATAGTACGAATAGAATTCATCTTAACTACAGGATAAAAAATCTCATCAAAGTCAACACCTACTTTCTATACAAATACCTTTACCACAAGCCTCTCCTTGTACCTTTTTATTCCACCCTCTTCTTCCTTGATTCTATAAACCCATTTGTTATATAGTTTTTCTTACTTATTGGAAACTTGACCAAATATCATGTCTAATTTTGTTCCAATGAGTCCATATCCTCATCCATGTCATGTTCCCACTTCTCATGGGTATCTACTTGCATTTCTTCTTAAAATATTTATGGTTCACCACTATCAGTCAATAATAAATAAGAAAAGGAAGCTAAATCTCTATAGAGGTCTACTTATCCTTTGTGACCTTCTCACTAAGATTTGGGGTGTCTGGGGCTCATTTTGTGCTTGTTGCACATTCATCTCAATCTCTGTCAGTGACTGATGCTGGTCACCTAATACTAACCACTATTTTTTAACTAAATGTGGTTCTTATTTCTGTCAACCGACTCCAGTTACCTTACCAACATTGGTTCAAGGAGTACCAAAGCTAGTTCCAGTAACTATTTTTTCTTAACCTAATCCTATCTATTAATACCAGTTAGCTTGACTGACATCAGTTTCTGTGGAATAGATGTTAGTGTCTGTGTATGTCTATTTTAGGTCTGAAATTTTATTTTCCTTCAAAATATCAACATGTTCATGTTTAGGCACCAAAACTTGATCTAAGTAAATTATTTTTTCATTCCAATCAATGTCACAACTCTTAACAATCTTAGAATCTTAAAAATCCCAAAATCAATATCCAAAATCACCAGAGCCATAACCAATGAAATTACATTTCTTAGATTTAGCATCCAACTTCTTCTTATTTTCCCTATCGACATGCACAAAATCTTCTGAGCCAAAAACTCTAAGAAAAGAAAAATCTACCTCTTTTCCAAACCAAGCTTCTTTTGGTATTCCACCATCTAGTGTTGTTGAAGGCCCATGGTTGATCAAGTACATTTTTGTATCCACTTCTTCTGCCCAAAACTTCAAAGGCAAACCAACATGTATCCTCATGTTTCTAGCATGTTTGATGACTGTTCTATTCATTCTTTCTACAACTCCATTCTCTTGTGGAGTTATAGGAACTCGTTCTTTCTCTTTGTATTCTATTCTTTGAATAATAATCATTGAAAACCTTATTGCAGTACTCACCACCATTGTCAAATCTAAGGCACTTCAATTTTAAGTTTGTTTCATTTTTTACAAGGGCTTTCCACCTTTTAAAAGTTTTAAAAACATCATATTTACACTTAATACTATAGATCCATACCTTCCTTGTGGCATCATCAATGAAATTCACATAATATTGGGATCCTTCAATAGAAGTTATATGAGCTGCCCCCCACACATTTGAGTGTACAAGCTCCAATTTCTGCTCCTTCTTTGTTGACCCAACTTCGAGAAATCTCACTCTCTTCTACTTTCCAAATATGCAATGCTCACAAAATTCAAGATCTAACTGTTTCAAATTTGATAACTTACCCTTATCCTTTAAGATCTGCATTCCTTTTTCACTTATATGGCCTAGCCAATTATGCCACATGGTTGCATCTGAATCTGTAGTAGATAGCACATAAACGGAATCAGTAACATAGGTAGACAGATACAAAGTTCCTACCTTCTTACCTCTAACCACAATAAGAGATCTCTTAGTAACCTTCCAAGAGTTGGTTGTGAATGTAACCATGCATCTAGATTCACCTAGCTACCCTGTAGATATTAGATTTATCTTAAGGCTTGGTACATGCCTCACATCTTTCAATACCCATGGATTTCCATTTTGCAACTTTAGATAAACATCACCTTTACCAGTAATATTGCATGGCTTGTCATCTACAAAATAAACTTGTCCAAAATCACCCTTAACGTAATTTCTAAAATAACACTTATTAGGGGTAGCATGGAAAGAAGCTCCAAAATCTAAAACCTAAGACTCTAATTTATTATCCAAGGAGAGAATAAGGGCATATTGTTTTACCTCACTTGCAACATTTTCCTCTTTACCTTTATCTTATGTATTCTCTTTGTTTTCCTTAAACCAACACTCCTTTACATGTCCTCTCTTTCCACAATTCTAGCAAAGTAAATCTATGTACCTAGATCTATATCTTCCATGTATTGAATTTTATCTCCCATTCTTCTTTCTCTTAGATGATTTCTTGTTAGATATTCCTCTACTTTCTACATTTAAAGCATTTCCAGATGATGTTTCTCCTAGGTTTTTCCTAATTATTTCCTCATTAAGGATTACACTAACCACATCATTAAACTTCAAACCTTTAGAAGAAGACATTGTATTACTTACAACCATTACCAAGTTATCTAAACTATCTAGAAAAGATCATAAGAATAAAAGTTCTTTCAATTCATCATCAAACAAAATTTCTACCAATTTTAATTGATTTACAACAGATTAAAAATAATTCAAATGATTAGATACAGATCCACCTTCTTGCATCTTATAATTAAACAATTTTTTCATCAAATAAACCTTATTCGAAGCACTAGGAGTTTCATACAAAGTTTCTAAATATTTCGTCAACTCTATCGTGGTTTTTTCAATTGTAAAATTTGAAACCACTGATGTTGTAAAGATAAATCTTATAGATCTAAGAGCCTTTCTTTTAATAACATTCCATTCTTCATTAGTCACCATGTTCAGCTATGCATTCTCATCCAACAAAAAGTATAGATCCTTCTGATACAAATAATCCTCCACCTACATCTTCCATAGTTTATAATTACGACTGTCAATTTTCTCTACTCAGTATTTACTATCTTCTATCATTTATCTATTCCCACTCAATTAGAAAACCCTCTATGAGTAAATCTTGTTAACACACAAAACCTCCAAACAAAGATCTGATACCATTTGTTGGGGTTAAACCATATAATAGTGTTGCACAGATCTAAAATCAGATAAAGCATACAAGTAATACATGCGGAAATAAGCTAGAAGATAAAATAAACAAGAGAAAGATAACACTAGATTTAACATGGTTCACCCAGTATGGGCTACCTCCACCAAGAAATGAAAAATATTATTATTCAATTATTTTAAGAGGAAATACAATGAATATTTGTTGTTTTCCAACAACTCACAAGATGTTCAATGATTTTCCCTCACTCGGCTACTCTTTCTTGTTCACCAAGAAAACTAACATGCAAACAATTGTTATTTTCTTTTCTCATACCCTCATACAATGCATACATGTATGTATATATCTATATATATATATATACTATATATATGCTATATTACAATCAATAAATCATCTTTAAAGCAAGAGATTTATTGGAAACTAACTATGCTTGTTTACTATCAACAAATCATCTTTAAAGAAAAATATTTATTCTATTTCTCATTCAAATAAGATGTAACATCCTCATTTTAGAACATTAGAACAAGATTTTTTTTTTTTGAAAAGTGCTTTCTAGTTCTAAATACATAATTTAGAACTCACAGATCATAACAATCATTCTTATAACAGATAACCATATGCAGCTGTAATGACTCGGTGTACCACCGATCTATTCATTCCATGACTCGGTGAACTACCGATCTATTCATGTGTATAATAGAGTTGGCATTTTCATCTGAGCACTTCACTCTTGCAGTTCTCTTCCCTAATCTGGGATTTCAGAATGCTCTGTCCAAGGAACCTATCTGAATAATTGTTACCATCATTCATCGGCATCACGTCCCTTAGACTAGGTGACATAGGACAACGCAATCAGCAGCTTGCGATACTTTGGCCAAAGATTTGAAACATATTGTTCATGTCTCATATTCCTTGACGACATACTCGTCAATCTGGAATACGTCCATCACCCCACTCCGATGTTATATAGAACGTCTTATACTGAACTTCTGTCAGTCTCCCCTGTCCCAAGTTTTCACTTAGGAACGGGTTAATATCATAACACATGTTATAAGGATGCTCTTGAAGACTAGGGGTAAGTTGACATACTGGGTCACCCACTGTTAACCCCATGTGTCAAGGTACCCTGAGTCTCAAAGGGCTGCCTCATAACATGTCTATGGTCCTAACCAGTCCCAAAGGAAAATATTGTTCGAGTTTCAGGTGTAAATCTTAACGATCAATGCAAAAGGGTGTTGCCATAAGTCACCTGCATTGTTGTATCCTCGAGAAGATCCTAATCTTCTCGAAGGTACAACCTTGTAGTTGTCATGTGTCAACATCCTACAATACTACCTCAGAAATATTTACATAACTTCACGAAGTTACTTATATTGAGTTGAATTTGAATTAAAGGCCCTCCTAACTGGGTAGTCTTTTCCCAACCCAGAATTTCACACCTTTGAGTTGCCTTACGTAATTAAGTTCAATTTTCACAGAGAGAAGTTTAATAAGATTTGTGACCTCGTCAAGGTGTCCATCGGTCCCTAAAAATCTTATTTCCTCATAATAGGGCAATAGCCCTAAGTTCTCTCATAAGGAAGATAACTAACCCGTAAGGGTTCATATCAACCCTGAAGACTGAATATATCAGACTTATTACCAATAAGACATGGTGAATTTAATCCATCCATTACATTGCTTTGACTTATAACATTATTAAGGATTAGTATAATGCTCATCGAGTTATAGCTACTTGTTAGGGCATAAATCAACTCCAACTTCCATAGAAATGCAATGAACTAATTTTCTAATTAGCCATATTCATAATATAAAAGAATTACTAGCAAACATGGAGTAATCAGTCACATAATTTTTACAAGGCTTACTTAGGGAATCCATTTAGATCCCATGGCGTATAATAATAAAAATGCACTCTTATTCATCCAGACGCGAGAAGATCAACTCAACAAATAAGAACATAGCCATGTAAGAAAACATTTCTCCATTTCTTTTAATCTCAACCTATACCATTACAATTTATGCACTAAGGCATATTTTAATACAATAACATCAACAAAAGAGAAACTTTCTTCCTATAGTACAATTAGAGAGATCCTGTCGTAATTCATCATAAAAATTAGATTAAACATTCTGAGCATCATATCAGATCTGCGTGCCTTTACCACTTACGATGACCATCTGCAAAAATTTCTAGCACGGGTCAGTTCAGTGAACTGAGCATGATAAGCTCTAATTCTTAAAACAACTGCATTCCACCAATTGTTTCCATTAAACAATCTGTTTAAATGAAATCATTTCATCAAATCTATAAACATGAATCACACTAATTATCCTTCTACCATACATGACTTTATAACATAACTTCATATTATAACTACCATATCAACTTTAATCTTTTCGGATGATTCATCTTATATTAGAGACTAAGAAGAAACAAAATGAATCTAAAATATCCATCCATCTGAAAACCAAGGACAGTATCAATCCTAATAAAATTACTCCATTCAAGAATGAATTCTTACCAGTACGTGTATCCAACAGATGTGCATTTAACAATTCAAGCAAAGACAGATTATAGCCTCTAGCAAGTTCAACTGATGGATTTCCTTTATACTCATTGCATTATTTCAATGACATTGATAAGTATACAAACTTCTACTACAATACTACTTTTATACAAGTAGATAACTGAATAACTCAAACAGGGTAATAATATAACTATAGATAAGGAAAGGAGACTTCGGTCAAGACTCAGCACTTACCACTCTCTCCCCATAATTTAACAGACTATTCATCTTATACCCATACCGTAGAGATCTCATGGAGATACAAAAGAAGGGAGCACTCATAATATCCAGAAAGGGAGAGAATACTTTCGTATTCCAAAAATCCTATATCAACATATACTTTACAACTAAGAGAAAGAAACAGAGGCATTCAGATCTCCATTCCAAACAAGTTCAGGACTGTACCAACTTCCCAGGAGTAATGCATATACAATCAATCTTGAATTCAATTAGGGAAGAAGAGAAAGCAAGAAAATCAACACCCAAGTTTACCATTAGCTCCAATCTGGTAGAACTGTTTAAAAGGTCACCCTTAGATCCCTAGGGTCTTGCAATTGCACATTAACAAAAGCCACAAGTTGTTATAAATGAAATACATATACGTTCAAATATCAGTCCACAATCCTGATCCAAATAAAATAGTCTACCCTTCACCCAGGACTTGAATCATTTTAGACTACGAGTTAGGGTAACTTCTATCATTACTTACCAATAGGTTACACTACCTATTTCTAGCCATTACACTGGATAGTTTGTTATTGCGTTCAAGGATACCAAACAAATAGCACTTCCAGTGTTAATAGATGGATTCTAATGATAGATTTCAAGGTCACTACAGGCAACATCAACACAGTCATTCATATTCTAATATAAAAACTAATTTCCATTCGTGCAGACCTAAGATCACCCACAAATTGTTAGGGATCAGAGTTCATCAAGTAAATTTTCACTGGGTCACAACTGTGTTCCAATATCCAAGTAAAAATCGTAAAGAAAATGGCTACACCAAATATTTCATTACTTACAGAACCCATAATCATAGAAACATCCAGACCCTATTCAACAAAGGTACAGACTTAGTATTCAACATATTTCTTACGCATGCGACTTAAACCAGTCGAGCTTTATAGAAGGAACTAACAGTTTCATCACAATCCAACTTTATATTCACCTAAAGCTGTCAAGTAATAAAAGAGCTCATACAACTAAGCAACAATCAATAAACCAACCAAATCAGACACAACAATTCTTTCCATGTCATTCTTCAAACACAAAATCATCAAGCACAACGTCTAACATGGTACAGTTTGGAAACTCATTACCTCAGTTGAACAAAGAGACATAAAACGCGTCTACAGAAGACGATACCCATATAGTATTCACAGCAAGGTGAGAAGATAAAAGAAGTAGATTTCATAAGGGTCTACTTATAACCAGAGATTCCCAAATCATCAAGAAAAAGAGAAACCCAATACATTGCTACCAGCCAAACCAACTGTACCAAAAATCATCTGAACAGAGTTGTTCTAATGAAAGCATTTAAAGGAAAGCAAGATTTTTAAAAGTTAGGGCCTATCATGCCTGATAGTGTCGCTTAAAAATTCGAAGAAGACCACTGAATGTGCTCGCACCTTCTCTTCTTCTTCCACGAAAGATTAAACAACAATAAATTGTTACCTCCATGCCTTATATACTTTCCCCGACAGAGAAGGAAGCTAGAAACTCTCAAAGTTGCCATGCAACACAGAGTAGACGGCTGGTTCGAAGAACCAGTGCTCAAGCAGAGTGAAAAACGGAATGCATGGAAAACCAAACAACCAAACAATATTCCACTTGCATGCCTTCCCAAGCAATCCGCGCTCGGGAACCAAAGTTCATTAATTGCATTTACTTCCATCCTCCCGCCTATTTTCCATTGCCACCGACCGCCAAAGTTGGTGATCGCCACATGAAAACAAACAAACATTCCCATCCTTGGTGATGCTGCCACGTCAGGTTATACTAGCCGTTTTTATCCTCCGCCAAACCTGACAGCATTCCAAGTCCTTCAACCTTATCCCCCTCTTAAATGCCATGGAAACCACCGCCCATGACTCGCGACCCTTCTTTAGGTCTCCCTCCCTTCTTATCATTAGTTAAGATAGGTTAGAAACTTAGGTTAGATCATAGGGTAAGACATTAGTCTCACTTCCATAGCGCTAGGTGTAGTTAACCCTTAGGAGCATTAAGCTCATAGTTTAGGGCTAGGTTAGATTAGCAATTATTTTAACCAATAGGTTATAGTTTAGGTTAAGACTATTAACCTTAACGAATCTAGTCTAGGTCCCCAAAATAGGACCAATCAGTGTTAGAGTCCATACTGGATAAAACATTCCTGTAAAGGATTCTATTTGGCATCAATAAACATAAACATCTTACCTGGCTTAAGGTCCAGGCCTTTCCTGATGTTACGATATCTGGAACCAAATTCCATTTATCATGATCAGCCTGAGTTAAACTCTGGGATTGATCATTCAAAACTCAATCAGACCTTGTAACTTTCGTAAGGTCAATAAATTTTGTTCATCCTGAATAAACTTAAAACATTCCTTGGATCAATGCAACTGATCCAAGGCTGAGTCATAAAGGTGGATAAATCCACTATTCATCCAGAAATCAGGTTGAACTCAAGTGCAAGAATGAAAGAAACAAAAGAGTCCAAGCATTTTCCGGCTCAGTCAAAGATCTTCAAGAGCAAAGAGGATACAATCCATATCAAGCATGAATTCCCAAAACCAAAGGAACATGTCCTTATACAAAAGAAATCATTTATCAATACTTGAATGCTCTGGAGAAAGTAACAATAGTCTAGGGTGTTACAATGTTGGTTACCTTCTGACTGATGTTGGTCTCTGTCAAAACCAGAAACATGTAAAAGTAAGCATCCTATGAAGTAATTAAGCTCCGCACTCAGCAGTTTTTTGTCTAGTGAGTACCAAAATAAACAAACATAGAAAAAATAAATAGTAAAATGATTAATTACTAAATGTGTTGATTAATAAATAACAAGAAAAGGAAAGCATGGTGCTATTTTATTCTTATTTTACTTAATTATGAAAGGTGAAATGTGTAAAATGGTCAATGAGGGTCTTAAGAAGTGGCTATCTAAAGCTAGTTTCAAGTGTGTTTAAGGGTGTATTCCTCAATATACATGAAGGTAAGTGAGGCACAATTTTGTACTATTGTCAGTATAAGCATGTATATTGGGGCCTACCCCCTCACTTCACGTTCCCGCTGTGATAAGGGAGTCAGGTGCTGAGCCAAAATATAATGACAACTAGGTGTTTATACATGGCTAGAACACTAAGTTAGTTTCCCTTTTAGGTGATGAAATCCTAATTAGTTTCACCTGGGTGAGAGTTTTTTTAGTGCATTTTTTATTTTGAAATGGTTTGGTTGTGTGTGAGGGAGGAATAAGTGGATACAATAAACTTTACCTCCCGAATTAAACTATGTGAAACAATAAGAATGCAATTTTTTTGTTTTAAGGTCCCAAAATAAATCTTTGATTTTGATGAAAACAAAAAACCAAGAATCAAAAAAGGAAATTTAAAGAGATGGCTTTATAAATTACCATGAAAACACTCATTGTTTCTTTTAATTTTTTGGCAATTATCAAAATGTTTTCTTAGTAAATCAAGGTGGTACAATTTCCAGAGGAAAAGAGCCTACGGTCTGATTAGTAGTAGGAAACAGAAAACAAGATATTGCATATTAATAATAATATGTTAAGGTAGCTGTTTTTGGGCTACCTCGAGCTTCATTGTAACACTCGGATCTTGATCCATTCTCTCTGCTTCTCACTCTTATTCCGGCTCTTAGGCATTCTTTTGTTCTCAAGGGTATAGTCCCTTTCAAAAAACTATTTGCCAATAATATAAAAAATATGTTAAGAGAGGTTACAATGAGAGTGGGCTGCATGAGGGTTTTGAAAGCATTGTTTCATTAGCTCTGGCTACTGAATGTCTTTCAAAGGACTGTGATGTAGCCGCTAATGAACCGATAAAATATAAAAATGTGATCACTGATGGTAGTTTCGGGTCTAGAGCCTAGGCGGATGTGGTTAAGACTCCTCCTGACAAAAATGCGAGACCTCTATCTGCATGTGATTTTAAAAGTACAAAAGATGTTAAAGGGGTGACCCACTAACAGGTACCTGACATGTGTCTACAAAGAGCTCTGGAGAAAACCAATCTAGGCCTTGTCAACAAATTTTTGGGATCAAGACCCAATGTGGACACTATTAGAAAATGGGCCATTCACATATGGAAACCAAAAGGGGATTTAATAATCACTACCATGGTAAAGGGTTTTTTTCTGGCTCGATTTAATCTCTAATTGGATGTTGACTTCGTTTTGTTGGGTGGTCCCTAGTGTCTGGGTAATATGGGACTATTTTTATAAAAATGGTATCCCGGATTCAATCCATTTGTTGAGAATATTCATGCCATACCCATATGGTGTAGGCTCCCAAGGCTTCCTCTGCATCTATGGGATGATGAAATCCTCCTGCACATTGCCAAATAAATTGGTTCACCCATTGGCCTGGATGGGCCCACGAGAAATAGATCTAGGTTGGCATTTAGTAGGTTCTGTGTCTCCATTGAAATGGATCAGGAGCTTCCCGATCACATTGTTCTACAATCCAAATTTGGAATATGGAATCAGCAAATAGAATATGAAGCTTTCCAACTAAGGTGTAGCAAATGCCACAGATTAGGGCATTTTGCCAGCAAATTTCCTAAACATTCAGTTCAAAATCTGGAAGCTTTCTCAGATATTCCTGAAGATTAAAGACAGAATCAGGGAGATAAGGCGGTTAAAGAGCAGATATCTGAACCAGCTATTGGAAATAGGCGTTTGGAGAAGCATTCCAAGTTAAAAGAAAGGAAAAAAGGATTTAAGGCGAAGAGACCACCGGTTTTCAAAAAAAATTTGAAACCTAAGAAACTGATTGAGACTCAACAAGAAATAGATCTGGGTGCGAATGAGGAAGAAAACAAAAGGGAGATGTTAGTGGATTCAGTATTGAACATCTTGACACCAAATCTGGTTAAGTTGAACATGGAGGTTGATGAAGAAAATGAAAAAGTTAACATTTCTCTCTCGTATATGGAAGAAGGGATAGAAAAAATCAATGCTCATCAAGAGCTGCTAAGCAACAACTCTTTGGAGAAACTAAAAATGAGACAAGAAAAAGGCAAAGAGGATCTAGAATCCATTGCACGAGATCTAAACCAAGAGAAGGAGGACACAGATGTGGAGGAGCTGGCTCCTAAAATGGATAAGCAGACTGATATTGCCACAGGAAAAGAGGATGGGGAAATTACCCCCATTAGAAAGGAAAATGACTATGATAATGATGGATTCATCTTAGTGAAAAGAAATAAAAGAGGTTCAAAAATCCTGGAAGAAAGTCTGGAATCACTCTGTAGTGGAAAAAAAAAGTAGCTTGGAAGCTGGGAAGCTTCCACCTCAAGAATCATAAGGGCCACTACTAGAAAAACTTTGAATTTTGGAGTAACCTTTAGAAAAGGCAGGCCATCTAAGAGAGAAGCAAGAGAAAAAGAAACTGAAAAAGAAATTGCAGATGGTACACAGAGAATTCTGAACCATCCGGCAAATGCATCTCCAAATTTTTTTTAATGAAGGTTATTTCTTGGAATGTCAGAGGCCTCAATGGGGGGCCTAAGCAAAGAATGCTTAAGGAAATTAAAAGAGCAAACAAACCCAACGTTCTTCTCATTCATGAAACTAAAATGAAAAGTAAAGCAGTTGAAGACTTCAAAAGATATTTTTGGCAGAATGCTGCCTTTGCTGATGTTGACTCTGAAGAGGCTTCTGGAGGCTTAGCGACCTTTTGGGATACAAAGATGGTTGACGGTAAGGTACTCTCCTCCACCCAGAATCATTTAGCTATTATTTTTAAAAGCCTTGAAAATAATCATAGCTGGATTCGATCTAATATTTACGCACCCAATACTGCTACTGGTAAAAGAAATCTATGGAAAGAGTTAACCTTGTTCCGAAGCAAGGTTGAAAGCATGAACTGGTTGGTTATGGGAGACTTCAATACTTCTTTGAATCTAAGAGAAAATTTTGGGGGAAGTTCTGAATTCTCCCTTGGTATGGAAGAATTTGCAGGCTTCATCTCGACTCTTAATCTTATGGACATAGAGCTTCATGGCAATCAATTTACATGGTCCAACAGAAGGTTAGGAGAAAACTTAATTTAGGTTAAACTTGACAGAGCTCTTATTTTTGTAAATTAGATCCTAGACCAGAATTTCCATCTTTCTTCTCTCCCCAGAATGGGATCTGATCATAATCCAATTGTCCTCAACTTCTTCAATTGGACAAAACCTTTTCATGGCAATTTCAAATTTGAGAAAATGTGGTTCGAACATGAAGACATTATGGTCAGAATTAAAGAATGGTGGTTTTGGGAAGGCACAGGGACAGCCCAATTTAGGCTTCTTCAGAAGTTGAAGAATGTTAAACAGAAGATTAGAATTTGGAATAAAGAGGTATTTGGAAACATTTTTGAAAAGAAGAAAGAACTAAAGCAACAGCTGGAAGAGCTTGAGCTAAATGTTTCCATGAAAGGTATGACTCTAGAGGATAATCAGTGGGAAAAAAACTCCTCTCAGATCTGCATAATATAAACAGCCATGAAGAATCCTTTTGGAGAATGAAATCTAGAGCCCTTTGGCTTAAAGATGGAGATAGAAATACAATTTTTTTTCATTTGACAGCCATCAAACATAGAGCTTGTAACAGAATATCTGAGGTTGCTAAAGGAAATGGAAACATTACTAAGGATCCAAAGGATATCAAAACAGAGGCGCTTAATTTTTACAAGAACCTTCTCACTGAAGATAACTCCTACAATGAACAAGCGGCCTCTTTTCTCTTAGACTCCATTCCTAATAATCTCATACCTTCTGAGAGATTTAAAAGTCTTTCAAAAACTGTCACCATTGAGGAATTAAAAAAGGTTGTTTTTGCTTTAGAAGGGGATAAGGCTCCAGGTCCAGATGGCTTCTCGGCTAACTTTTTCCAAAGATGTTTGGAAATATGCTCTGAAGATCTCTTGAAAGTTGTTAATGAATTTTACAGAATGGGAAATCTCATTAAAGAACTAAATAATACACACATTGTGCTTGCCCCAAAAAAGTTGGATGCAAAAGACTTCAAAGATTTCAGGCCTATCAGTTTGGTTAATGTCATTTATAGAATTTTCACAAAGATCCTCACCACTAGACTGCAACCTATTCTCATGGAGATCATTTCACAACAGTAGAGCGGGTTCATCCAAGGAAGAATTATCCAAGATGGAATTATCATGGTTCATGAAACTATACATTCTATGGATAAAAGTAAAAAGGCGGGGATGGCCATCAAACTAGACATGCATAAAGCTTTCGACAGAGTCTCCTAGAGATTCATGGAAGAGGTCTTATCCAAGTTTGGGTTTCAAAGAAAATTTAGAAAAATCATTCACTCTTGTATCTCTACCTCTAGATTCTCTGTGGTTGTTAATGGAGAACTTGTGGGATTTTTTGCCAGCAATAGAGGTATTCGGCAAGGCGACCCAATCTCCCCTCTTTTATTTATTATTATGGCTGACAGTTTAAGCAGATCTATCTCCAAAGCTATTGACATTGGCATGATAAAAGGCTTCCCTCCAACTACTGGTAATCAGATCTCCTCTCATCAAAAGTTTGCCGATGACACTTTGCTGCTCCTGATGGCTTCCATTATTGAGGCAAAGGCTATCAAAAATGTCCTCAGATTTTATGAGGAAGCCTCGAGACAAAAAGTTAATTTTGACAAAATCTCTATTTATTTCTTCAATACTCCTAGGGAAAGGAAAAGAAAGATTGCTAATATTCTAGGATGCACTATTAATTCTCTACTAGCTACTTACTTAGGATTACCTTTAAGTACTGGCAAGATTTTTGTGGAGGTATGGAATGATCTTATTAAGAGATTTCAAAGAAAGTTGGCTGGCTGGAAAGGAGCAGTCCTTTCAAGTGCAGGTAAGTGCCTTTTGGTTAAAAGCATGCTTCAAAACTTGCCTATTTACATACTGTCAATTTTCAACATGCCTACTGCAGTGATGAACAGTATTGAGAAGATTCAAAAACACTTTCTATGGCACGGTACTGAGGACAGATTCAGATATCACCTTGTGGCTTGGGAACAGGTTTGTAAACCTAAGAGGCTAGGGGGGTTAGGCATAAAAGATATCAAACATATGAGTACTACCCTTAGTGAAAAATTAGAATGGAGGCTTATAAAAGAGCACAGACCTTGGACAGAGCTGGTTAAGATTAAATATCTTTCAAACCAAAACAAGATTTCCTTCATATATGATCAGTCTCTTCTAAGTGGTTCTATTTTCTGGAACAACCTTCTACACAGCAGACACATTCTCTCTCAGGGGTGTAGTTGGAAGCTTGGAGATGGAAAAAACATAAACTTCTGGACTGATAAGTGGACGGATTCTAACTGGATTTCTACTTTTGATAATATTAAAGACAGCTTAATTACTAAGTATGGACAAAAAATTCAGGGGTACATTGAGAGGGATTGAAACAAAAGAAAATGGAAATAGCTAAAAGTGGAGAATGATAGTATACAGGCTGAGATTGCATATCTCCAGAATCAACTTTCCCTAATCCATATAAGTAATCAAAACCTTAAGGATGAGCTCATCTGGAAAGATTCTTTCAATGGGGAATACACTGTTAAATCAGGATATAATTCTTTCTTTGTATCCATGGAAAGTGAAATTAAGTGGCACAAGCTGTGGATGCCGGAGTTAACCCCTAGAGTGAACTTCTTTTGGTGGCTAATTATTAATGGCAAGATCCTAACTAATGACAATCTCATCAAGAGGGGATTCATCATGCCAAATAGATGTTGCATGTGTCAGAAAGAGGCTGAAGATATAAAACATTTATTCCTCCATTGTGAGATTGCCTCCAAAATTTGGCAGCTTGTTTTTGATAAATTTAATCTGAGATGGAATTTTCCCCTTACCTGTCTTCAGGCTTGGGAGCAATGGGGCTCTCCATTTAAACATTGCATGGTGAAAAGACTGTGGCAACTTGTTCTGCCCCACACTATGTGGAGAATCTGGAAGGCTCGTAATGATAGTATTTTCAGAAACAAAAGACAGGCTTGTAACAAAGTATATAAGGAAATTATCATTGCTGTGCAAGATAATATTGCTAAATTTAAACCCCCTAAAAATGGTCTTTACCCGGAGAATGAAGCAAGCATCCTGACTGAATGGAATATTGCCACTGTCAATAGAAATAACAATGGTACTGACAGAACCACAATCAGATGGATTAAACCTCCCACTGATTGGCACAAGTTAAATTTTGATGGGGCCTCAAAAGGCAATCCGGGTGACTCTGGAGGAGGGGGAATCATCAGGGATCAAAGAGGCTATTTTGTTGCTTCTTTTTCTGGGAGAATGGGCAGGAAGACTAATCATTATTCTGAAGCCATGGCGGCTCTTTGGGGTATAAAACTTACCAGGAATTGCAATATTCCAAATATTATAATTGAAGGTGATTCTCTAAATATTATCAATCTTTTGAATAAAAAGCAACACCCCAGCTGGTCTATCAGGGATTATATTGAGGAAGCTATTGATATATGCAAAAGCTTTGAAAATGTCCAAATCACCCACACCTATCGGGAAGGTAATAGGGTAGCTGACAGCTTGGCTAACTTCGGTGTTAATAATTCCTTTCAAACTTGGTTTAGGGGGGATGCTTTGCCCACTCATGTCAATAAATCCATTATCATTGATCTACATGGCAGTGAAAATCTGATCTAAATGGCAGTGAAAATCCTGTGTGGATCCTCAAGTACATGATGATGACATCACAAAAGATATGGATGGCTGATGCGATCTGTGCGGGATGGACTGTCATCATTTCTTGGCATAGGAGGAAAGCCGAGGAGCGGGGAAATAATAACAAGTGTAGCATAATCATTAAATCAGCTTTCATGGTAAGGAAAGATTCAAATATCAAAATCAAAGCTCGGCCTGTCCCGCACATTGGTAGCTTTTTTACCGTTGAGAATAGAAAAAGAAGCAGAGGAAACATGGGGGGTCCGCCTTGCAAAACTGAACCGACCCACAATCCTGAGTGGAAAGAGAATGCAGAGCTTTGGGATTACCTGTAAATCGGGGGCC
The DNA here is from genome assembly GCA_019776745.2 of Taxus chinensis. Classification (NCBI taxonomy): domain Eukaryota; kingdom Viridiplantae; phylum Streptophyta; class Pinopsida; order Cupressales; family Taxaceae; genus Taxus; species Taxus chinensis. The sequence goes on along the minus strand of CM034157.1, from coordinate 361,223,627 downwards.
TGTCTAATTTCATTGAAAGGATCCAAGGCTTCGACCAAGACATTTCTATCAAATTTTCCCAGGGTTGGAAGAATAGGATTGTCAAGTATAGTAACATGGAGATGGAAATCACGGAAGAGCTCATCACTCAGATCATGGGCCTCAGCCTGGAAGGCACCAAATTCTTCAATAAGAAGGTGGACAGGGAGGTGGAGACCAAGAAATTTCTGGAAGAGGGGGAAAATCTTGAGTTCGTGGCCACTGGCATCAAGGTGGTGTCGATTCCTGAACCTTTTGCTGAGCTGGCCAAAATGGTGGTTAGGTACGTTACCCTGGAAGGAAGATTTGTGACTATACCTCAAAAGCATCTGATTTTTCTGAATCACTTTTGTAGAAATAACATTATCAACTTTCCTCACTATTTGATTAACTCTCTGGAGAAATCTATAAGGGAAGTTCAGAGCCACTCTAGGGCTGTCCCTTTGCACCAGGGACTTATCCTCTTGATCCACCGACACTACTCTAGCTACCCTCCCGTGAATCCTACCCCACCTCCCTCCTCCATACCTCCACCTGCCTACACTGCTTCCACTCCCCCCTGCTTAAAAGAAAGAATGAAGATACTGTTTCCAGCAAGAAAAGCAAGAGCCTTAAAGCTAAAATCCCTACTTCCCAATGGGTCCTAAGGAGCCACAAAGACTTGGAACTTGCTGAAAACCTCCTGCATATTAGCAAGCCAGTGGAGGAGCCCAAGGAGGAGGAATTGCTGGACAGGGTGGAAAGATTAGAAAAGGAGACACAAGAGCTCAAAGGGGTTATAAAAAACATGGAAAGAGCTAAGGGTACAAGAATCCTTCAAACTGAGGAGGAAGAGGGGGTTATTGCTGAAGTCTATAAGAAGCTATAGTCCTTAGATGGTAGATTGGGTAATGCTAAAAGCCGCAATGACTGCATATTGTCTGCCCTCAAAAGCATTTATAATTTCATTGAACAACATGTCCATAGTGTCTGCAGTTTAAGTGGGGTTAATGAGGACATTTGGGGTCCTAAAGAGAAAAGGGATATTGCAATTTCCCAAGCAGATATGCAAGACTCCTCTCAGGCCACTGCCATTGCCTTCTTCATGTCGCTGCAGGCTATCAAGACCAAGATTGATAGAGCCATCAAGTAACGGGTTGTTGTGATGCTGTTTTTTGGCTGCGATGTGGCTGTCATCTGGCGGTTCTGGAGCTGTTTTTTGGCGGAGCTCTATATGTTGTTTCTCTTTTGGTTTCTTTTTTATCTTTCCTTCTTTCTTTTGGATCTTTGTACGTTTAGATCCTTTTTTCACTTATATTGTAATATTTGGTTGTTGAGCCCTTCTTGGTTGATTGTTTTTCCCTTCTATGGGTTGTTTCTCTCATCTTCACTATCTGGCTTTTGAGCCCTTTTGTATACAGGGTATAGTCCCTTCAAAACTATTTTCCCTTAATAAAATAATAATAATATGTTAAGATATTAATACAAGGAAATCACCAGTGACTCAAAGGAATCACAGGTGAATAATCCAATCACTAGTGATTCGTAGTCAATAAAAACATGAATCAAAATAATGATAAAAATGATGAAATAAAACAAGGATTACTTGTCCCACCAGGTGTACTAGAAATTCTAGTGTGTTTTTTACCTTTATTTTCTTGATGGATTCAAGAGGGAAATAACTGATTTTGAGCTCAATATGTCTGGGTTTCTAGGATACTCGTATTGTTGATTGTGTGTGTCTGTGCACCATTTAAAACAATGGATCGAAAGCTTCTTTACCTACAAATTTTTTTTGTAAACAAAGCTACATATCATATCAACATGATGTTATGGCTTAGGAAACACTCAAGCTTTTATTAGTACTTGTGCTTTTTCTTGCAAAGTAATAATATAGGAATGTGACTATCACTTATTTAAACTAGATACATATAGATAACATCATTCATGATTTAAATCCATAACTTAGATTCCTGGTCTATGTAAAAAATTTTAGATATGTTAGAAGCTACATAGTCAACTATCTCTTCCTCTTCCTCAGTAAGGTCAAAGTCAGGGGCAGAGATGTAGTCCTCAAAAAATAAGTTAGAATCCTCCTCTTGGGTGTCATAAATGTGAGTGAATGTGGTATCTGTGTTAGATATACTTATGTGGCTATGAGACTCGATCTCTGAATTTGTGTGGTAGTATTCTTCCAAATGATTGAGGTTGGTCTCGTAACGATGCTCATACTAAACAAGGTCTTCTTAGAGTCTCAACACTTTATCATACACCTCCCAAAAAAGCATCGGTGGCTTCTCGATTACAGTGAGTGGAGGAAAAATAGCCTCTAAGTGACCAAGTGGAGCTTCTTGGATCACACAGAGCTCAAGATCATGGAGAAAATTATATTGTTCCCAATAAAGTAGATGGTGGATGACAGGGAAGGAATCAGCTATAGGGAGATTAAAACCACCTAATACCATTTTAAAACATCATGCTAGAAAAAATATTAGTATGTAAAAAGAAAAATATTTGCATTTTGGTTAGATTTAGTAGAAAATGGTGAAAAATCATAAAAATATAGTAATCACTGGCAATTTAGGGAAATCACAAGTGATTCGGGCAATCGCTAGTGATTGCTGTCAAATCTAAAAAAATTCTAAAATAGAGTCAAAATAAATGGCTAAGCTATTAATTTTAATGAAAACATAGCATTAACAACATGTAGATGATATATAAACAAAAACACATCGGTTACTAGTATCTAAGATGAATAAAACAAGTGATTTACCTTACAAAATGAATTGGCATGATAGATGAGTGGAAGAAGGTGGGTGGAGGGTGAAAATGAGAAATTTGGTGATGAATTTAATATTCCTTTAGTAGTGTGATGTTCAATTAAGTTGGTGTGAAGTGCTTGGATGCTTGATGAGTTGTGATTGAGACCAAGTGTACTTGCAAGAGCTTGAGGATTTGTCTTAGGAAATGAGGTATGCAAACAAGTATTTATAGATCGCAAGTGATCAGGAGAATCCTCAGTGATTTTGGGGAAATCTAGTTTGGTTAGAAAATAAAATTATTTTCTTTCATTTTGAGCTCAAAATGGTGGATTTCAAAGTTTTTAGTGTGAGGAGTCGTTAAAAAATCATGAACTAACTCATTTGGATGATGGAATTTAGCTTTTTTGGAAGATTTAGTTAGAGGAGGTTAGAGATTTTAAAAGGTTAACTTGTTTAGGGGTAAGTTACTAATTTTAGAAGGTAGTTAGGTGGTATAAGTAATCAGTGAGGTGTCTTAGTTAGTTCATTGAGGTGTGTAGGTTAGGTGTGCGGGGATAGTAATCATTTTACATATATTTTCCATTAATTAAATAAATATGTTAGACTTTATAGATGTAGTGGTTGTAAATATATTAATTGAAAATAGTTTAAGAGGGATTTTATAGTGAAGTGTGTAGATGATTCACCTTTGGTCATGAATATGTTTGAGTCGAGGAATGTAAAGTTTTTATGTCTATAACCCATTGTTGTATGATGATGATATATATTGATTTTTTGGATACTAATTACGATGGATACCAAACTTTGTCTTACACACACTCACACACACACACACACACACACACACACACACACACACACACACACGAAGATGATGATAGGCTTTACGGCTTGTTATATAGCTTCTTTTGGAATACATTAATGTTTAGATGGATTTTTATGGATATAAAGAAGCAAAACATGTTTAGTTATATATAATCAGGTGTGTTTGAATGTTTAATTAACCCAAGTGACTTTAAATTGTGACCCTAAAATATGATATATAAAAATGTGACTAAATTAAATGAGGTAAAAATGAAATGATTACACCAATATGGGTTTGATATATATGTGGTGGGTTTTTGAAAAACACTTACGCTCGTAACCTTATAATAAGTTAAATAAGATTATCAATGGGTACGATAAAAATGTGGGTTTCAGTGAAGGTTCTTTGTTAGGATGACAGAAGGGATTTTGTGTATGTACGTTGATGTGGGAAAAAGGATCTCCTCTTCAACAAGTTCATAGGGAAGATGCCCCATCTTTACATATTATTTTGAAGAAAACTTATTGCGACGAGAAGCTTGCTATAATGGGAAAGTTGATCGATACGGGAAGCTTTTCCTAGATTCTTTGTATATTGGCATATTTTTGAAGGCTAATCAACGTGGAAAGCCAGTTTTTACATGAGTATCCATATTTTGAGGTTATGGTCTAAATTTTTGATATTTAACTTTTACAAGATGATTGTCCTTCGAGGGACCGGTCCATAATTGTGACTGGTAGTTGTCCTTTGAGGGATCAATCTACCTTTTATATTTTTGGATAATGATTTATAATTGTGAATAGTTGTCCTTCAAGGGATCAGTATATTATATTTTGGTATTTTAATAAGAGGAGAATCCAATTGTTTTTTACATCTTTTTTTGAGTTGAGGGAAAAATCATGATAAATATTTTCGAGGAGGGGATAAAACATGTACATGACGTACACATTAATGCCCCATGTCATGTTTTTGGTTGGTACATGATGGATGTGTGTAATTATTTCTAAGAGGTTCCTGCAAAGGAAGGAACTTGCAATGAAAGATGTGGTGAAAATACCCGTGGTGCTCATATTTAAGGTATATTTAGGATGTTGATAGATAACCACATACTTTCAAACCACTACAATGATAAAGTGATAGGATTTAGATGTAACTACTATCATGAAAATCAATTATTTAGTAGTAGAAAGACCAATAGTGAAAAGAATTAAAAGGTTCCCTTTTAGGTTACCCATTAAGAGAAGCAAGACGATATGCTCCTAGCCCATATTTGTGAGTAATAATGTATAGACTAATCAAGTTGGGGGTAATATTTCCACGTTTACTCCATTCTAATGTGGTGACATTTTGATTTTCTGTAACACCAAGATCACTGATTTTAAAGTCATGCTCCTTGACATGTTTTTTATATGCTCTACTAATATGTTCCTAATAGACTTTATGATGTTCAAGGGCTGTTAAACACTTTTCATCCAACAATTTAAGTTGTCCTAAGTGATCTTGGTGATACTCTTCATCAGGGATAAAATCTTTTAGAGATACACGAAGTGATGGAATTTATACTTCAAGAGGTAGGATGAATTCTTATCCATAGACGAGTGAATAGGGTGTATTATCTATAGGTGTACGAATTCTAGTTCGATAAGCCTAGAGAGAAAATGGGATTTGGAGGTACCAATTCCTACATGTGTCATCTACTATCTTTATAAGGATTTTATTAAGTGTTTTGTTAGAGGCCTTAGCCTATCCATTCACGTAATGATAATATGGTGATGTGAAACTGAGATTAATTTTGAATGTATCACATAGCCTTTTAACTTCTTTATTTTTGAAGGATTTTCCATTATCTATGATGAGTTTATGTGGGATTCCGAAATAGCATATGATATTCTGATATATGAATTTTGTGATAGCCCTAATTTTTTTGAGGTTAAAGGTATTATTTCAACCCATTTATTAAAGTATTAATTTATTGTGATAATGGATTGATGCTATTGGGATGACTTAGGATTGATCACACCAATGAGGAATAACCCCCCATTAAGAGAAGGGTCATAAGTTCTGAGCACGTTATAGTGCTTGACTAGGTACACAGATGAGATCTCAGTGGATTTGGCATTTAACACATTTCTTTACATATACAAAATAATCTTTGGTAATGGTAGGCTAGTAATACCCTAGCTATATGATGCATTTATCGATGGCATTGTAACTAAAGTGACCACCACAAATGCCATCATGGACCTCTTTGATTTCTTTGATTGATTCATGTGATGTAAGATATTGTAATAGTATATTGTCAAAGCTACATTTATAAAGGATATCACCTATGATGATAAAGTGAGTTACACGTTAGAGAAATAATCATTTAACATAATGTGATAAGTTTGACTGTAGTTTACATTCAGTGAGATAGTCATATATCTATGTGTACCATAGATCAGGTTGATTATTTTTAATGAAATTAATAGAAGGTAGCTTGTTTTTCTATGAAGGATGATCCAAGCTTTGAACAACTACAAACATTTTAGTTTTATCCTTAGATTTTTTTGTTTCAAAAGGGACGAGGGATCCGATAGATGCCATAGTGTCTACAAACCTATTAGAAGATTGCAGAATGGTATGAAGATCAAATGTGTAGAGGAGGAAGATGACAACAACTTTATATTTCTAAAGTATTTCATTTTTACATTGGTATTCTCTTTTGACTTGGCTGATGAAAAGTTTTTAGTCTCCATAGATTTCTAGAATGTGGACACATGAGAAAATAGTGGTATTTAGACCCATAATTAAGGCTTTGTATTTTTCCATATTTTTAGTACATTAGAAGTTAAGTTTCAATGATAGTGGAAGTGGAATATTATAGGAAGGTATGACAATGATTTTGGATCCCCCCTCTTAGAATTTAGAGCCATCGAAGAACAGAGTTATTTTAACGGGGAAAAATCAGATTCATCGATGTTGTTGATGGACTCATCAGGAAAGTATTCATGAGGGAGTTGATTATTTGGAAAGGGTGGATCAGCGAGTTGATATGAAATGTCTTGACCTTTAATAGATTTATATGACATAATTTCCAGGTCAAACTCAATCATGAGCATAATCTATCGAGTTATGTTGTAATTATGATAAGGTTTAGAGTACATAGTCTTAAGTGGATTAAAGCTAGTGATGAAATATGTCTTGTGATTGAGGAGATAATGTTAAATTTTGGAGGTGGAAAAATATAACACACAATATATTTTTTTATCTTTATTGTAGCGTAATTCATACTCATCGAGTGTGTGGCTAATGTAATATATGACATGTTCATGACCTTGATTATCATGTTGGATGAGCTCAACTCCTAGAGCATGTTCTAAAGTAGATATATATAGATAAATATATCTCCTTCATGAGGTGGAGTAAGCACATGAGGTGATAATATATATCATTTGATTTCATCAAAGGATTTCTTCAAATAAGAATCCCAGTGAAAGTTTACGTCTTTGCACAGTATATGGTGAAATGATTGACAATGGTCAGAAAGTTGTGATATGAAACTTTTATTTGAATACAATTTACCATTGAGGGAATGCAATTGTTTTATATTAGATGCAAGAGGAATTTCAATTATTTCTATAACCTTTACTTGGTCAACTTCAATGCCTCAGATAGATATGATGAATCCTAGAAATTTTCTAGAGAAAACCCAAAAAACACACTTTTCAGGATTAAGACAAAGAAAAAATTGGATGAGATAAATTAGGATTGATTCACGGACATCAAGATGGTCTTTCTATGATTTAGATTTTCCTAAAAGATCATCAGTAATCTTTGACAGTCTTGTGGACGAGGTCATGAAAGATGTACATTATAACATGTTGATAAGTAGCCGCTACATTTTTAAGACCAAATGGCATGACACAATAACATAAGGTTCCCCAAAGGTGATGAAAGAATTTTTTTTTTTATCTTAAAGGGAAATGAGGATTTGGTTACAGCCAAAAAATCCATCCATGAATGAAAGCATTTCATAGCTAGTTGTTTAGTGTACAAGTATATCTATGTTTGGAAGAGGGAATTAATCCTTAGGAAAAGCAAGATCAAGATCCCAAAATTCTATGTAGATGTGTATCTGTTGGTGAGAAAAAATTTCACGTGGAAAAAATTATGGATTTCTTGCCAATGCTCTGGGAATCTAAGTCCCTTTACTTAACCGGTGCATCAGTTGTATATGTAACGTTCCCATTTTAAGACTTTAGAAATAAGGGGATTTTTTTTTTAAATAATGTTATATGTTCTAAATTCATAATTTAGAACACAAATTCTTTATCAACCATTCATATAAAAGATAACCATATACAACTGTAATGACACATTAAACTATCGATCTATTCATTTCTTGAGTCGATAAACTATCGATCTATTCATGTTTAACATTAAGTATTGAATAATTTTTCTGTATACTACGTATACTTGGTTCTCTTTCCCTGTTCATGGTATTGAATGATCTATCTAAGGAACCTATCTGAATATTTGTTACCAATATTTATCTACATGACAAACCTTAGACTAGGTGATATAGGACAATGCAACCAATAGCTTACGATACTTTGGCGAAAGATTTCTAACATACTGTTCATATTAATATTCCTTGATGACATACTCGTCAATCTGGAATACATCCTTCACCCACTCTATTGTTATCTAGAATGTCCATTAATGACTTCTGTCAGTCCACTTGCCCAAAGTTTAAACCCTAGCTCGAGTTAAAAAACATACGTAATGATAGGGGGGAGGCTCACTAAGACTTAGGGTAAGTTGGCAAACTGGGTCAACCTAATTCAACCCCATGTTCCAAGGTATCCTGAGTTTTAGAGGGCTACCCCATATCTTAAACATGTTACTAATCCAGACCTAGAGAGAAACTAAGATCAAGTCCAAAGTGTGTAGATCTAGATGATTAATACAAAAGGGTGTTGCCACATGTCGACTACATCGCTATATCCTTGAGAATATCCTAATCTTCTCGAAGGTGCATCCCTGTAGTTAGTGTGTGTCAACATCCTAGATATAAATTTTAATTAATTTGGATTATTAAAAATAGATTTTAGCAACCTTTCCTAACCCTAATCCAAC